>OY776290.1:0-1487000 GCA_963675345.1 Trididemnum clinides | reverse complement strand
GGTTTCGCTATAGAATGATAGTGTGTTGTATCTTTCAACCAATCCTTCTAGAAACTCTGCAGTATTTGTCTCCATCATTTTTTTGATATGATTATGGGATCCACAACCTCGTAATTTATACTCTTCACGTGGGAAAACTAAAATTCTACTTTAAAAATTTGCTAGAAGTCGGCGTTTTTTTTTCGGGGTAAAGTGCAGAAAATATTGTTTTGTTGATAACATTGGTGGGAATTCTTGGTTTTTCAGGAAAAGTTGTGAAAGCGAATATTCGTTTGTTCTGAAAATGTTATTGTGAAAGAGAAAATTTTGATAGAGAATATTCGTTTGCTGCAAATACGTGGAAAAATTTTGATAGAGAATATTTGTATGCTTGCTATTGTTCGTGGGAATTCTCAGCGTTTCAAAAAAACCTTTGCAGAGATATTAGTTTGCTGCAAAAATGCTCTTGTTGGAAATTCTCGGTTTTTCACTAAAAGATTTAAATCATTTATTGGTTTGTTTGGGGCCTGAGAATATTGTTATGTAACCTCTTGAAGTATTTTCTACATAATACTTTGTTTAAAACTTTATTAATGAAACGACTAAAAATCTTGGTAGCATCATGTGTAAAAAGTGAATTCCGCATAAAGATGATAATGAACAGGCATAGCTTGCAAAACATTAGTTGACGCTTTCCAGCAGCGGTTGTAAATCGTTTGCTAGACTTTGAATGATGTCATCTTTTTCAGCTTCATCAACACAATCAGAACTTAGAGATTCGTGTTTTGAAACAATTTTTAGATATGATCACAAAACCTGTAAACTGTCTTGCCGTACAACTAGAAAATTGTTAAAATATATTATAGCTTATAGATCTTTAAACGGTGACGTAGCGTGATTCTATAATAAACACAACAACCACTTTTCAATATTTTCTATTACAGATCAAGTGAAATGGTGGGGATTTCATCATCCGATAGTTTTTGGTTTAAAAAGAATTCGATCTTTTTTACGCTATTTGTATGAAAAATACGGCAATTTCGAGTTTTGAAGCTGCAGTTTGTGATCTCTAAAGGTGTTGCTCTGTAAAACATTTAAACACTGGTCAAAAAAGGAACCGGGTGCCGGAAAACGATAAATGTCAAAAATCTCAATTATATATTTTTGATACATAGGCAGTTCTTGACTATTTTAATTACAAAATCAATCTTACCCAATATCTGCTGTATCGGTGTTGTTTTCACTAAATTTAAGTAGTAGGAGGTAGAATTAAACCCGATAACAACTATTTCTCGGCAGTAGGCTTCAAATTATTTGGTCAAATGTTCTGTTCTACTATTTTCACTAATTTCCAATGCTTGAAATACATAGTCAGAGTTTCTTTTCATGATCTTATATGTAGCATTTGACGCGTCTTCTAAATATGCTAACGTTTTTTGCATCAAATCCTTTTTGTTGCAGTTGGTGATAACGCACACTCTGCCTCGAAGTTTGTCGCGTTGGATCTTATTTCTACATTCAACAACACATGCTATCCTTTGAAGCTTGATTTCCAGGTGAATTTTCTTGAGAGAAATAGGTCTCAAAATCGTAACAAGTGAATTAAGGGAAAAATCTTTCGTTTGCAGAGACACAAATATCAATTTCTTTAAGATTTTCAAATATTGTGGTTAGGTTTTTATGAATAACCCTGGGAAAATATCACGAAATTGTATTTTTACGAGTTTGATATGTCTATAATATTGACAGTTGCTGTCCCATAACTTAGCTGCAACGACTGTATTTCTATACACCACAATAACGCTCAAGGTCGGTAATTGTATCTAAACAGTTCTTCCAAACACTTAATCTTATTGTTTCGATATATAACTTCCGTCTTCTTTGAACCAATTTGACTACACCCTTATAATTCGTAAGTAATATGATTACTTTTTGAAAAAAGCTTTTCACGCAACAAAATCACACCAACAAAAGTGTTAGGAGCATTATTAAAATAAACACAATAATCATTAAACAATTTTTCGCTTCACACCGACACCAACCTCTATCAGCTCCTTGATAAACAATCACACACCAAAAAAGCATAATTTATCATTACCTGAAACTTTTGACGCTCAGATTGTTCACATAAACTTTGCAATTTATGCCATCGTCTGCTTGGTATCAGGTTTTAGGCAAGTCGTTGTAAAAATGTCTCAGTCAGTGAGTTCAACGTGTTTGATATTTCTTTTCAATTGCTTGCTAACAAAGATGTTTCCAATATTTAAACTTGAATGATAATATCGTAACTCCTATGTTTCTATGTTTTTAAGTGTACATGCAAGACCGTATTTGATTTTAAAGCAGTTGATGTGATATTTCATGGTTTGGTGGTAATCTTTTTCATTATAACTTTAAAATCTCTATCATAGAAAAATTGAATATATTAGTAAACATGTAAATACTTGTTCATACTTTTGCGTAAATGCTCTTATTTTAGAATCGTCTTCCGCTGTTTGTTCGTTTTTGTCTTTTTTCGATGTTTTCATACGGTTTGATTTATTAGTATGTGTAATTTTTAGACTCTATGTGTTTGTAATTCTTCGCGTAGTTTGTACAAATTTTCTTTCAAACGCATTCTTTTTTTTTTTTTTTTTTATAGGTAGTTCATCAAGTTGAAGAGTTTTACCAAGAAACACATTAAAAAGAGTCTTGTCGGTTGGTTGTTCATTTGCCTGAGTCATTTGAATCAAATAAACAAACAGTTTCTTGATCCAAAACAAGTTCACCTTTATTTTTTTTCAGATTGTCTGCTGTTGTAAACGTTTTCCTACATTTTTTAACATTACTCCTCGGTGGACCTGAAGTGTGTATTTGTCTTATGTCTACACAAATCCTCGGTTTGCTGGAAAAATTTTTTTTACATAAATCACAAATGTATTTATTTTTGACTATACATATTTTTCTTGTGTCTTGATAAACGTCTTTTTATTAAAACTTTTGTCACGTATGTCATAACTATACACTTCTATTTTGTGGAACGTTCTCACTTGAAATAAAATCGATTACGTCATGATGGATTGCGCAATAAGGATGCAACTGCATTCCCACGGTCTAGTTAAACACGTCATTGAAATAAGGTATCACAACCTGAAAACCGTTAAATCATAAGAATGATGTCAAACTTTTTAGCACTGTGTTGGGTGTACTCTTTCAGCTTAGTGTTGGCTCTCTCAGATCTAGAGTTAGCGCCCTCAGACCTCCCTACATAAAACCTAGGGTTAGTTATCTCTGACCTCCTTCAAATAAAATTAGTTTCCTTAAAACTTTTCATTATGTAATCACCGTACAGAAATAAAGCTTGGGCAAGTCTGGACAAATCAGATACAATATATCCTAACCAACAATTGAATCTTTACACATTATATCCTAAAATTTTTTATGGACAAGTCTGGACTTGTCTACACAAAAAACAAAAATCGCGGTTAAATACGTCATGGTTGTGCAACAGGCAACTACATTGCCACGGTCTAGTTAAACACGTCATTGAAATAAAGAACCACAACCTGAAAACCGTCATGTAATAACAAATTATAAGTTTTGCACCAAACTTTTTAAAATACCATCCACACCGTGTTAATATTAACTTTATCAGATCTAGAGTTAGCTCCCTATGTCCTCCTTCAAATAAAGTCTAGGGTTCAAACTTTTCATCATGTAAGCACAGTGCGGAGAAAAAGGTTGGGCAAGTCTGAGGCAAAGATTCCTAACAAACAGCTGAATAAAACGTAATCTTTATAACTTTTGACAGTTGACTCCTTACCAATCTCTAGTGACTCAAAGCATTTTACTGATTTGTAGGGTCCCGATCCCCCTCCCACCGTATCACATCCTACCCCTTTCATTAAAAAATTCTCCTCACTCGTGACCAAAAATTCCCCTACTTCAAAAATTCCCCCACGCGCGACGTCATCGCTCCGCCGCCAGCTCCGCCGCAGCACCCCCTCAATCCTCACCAAATGAGCCATCCTATACTACTCATGTGTAACAGTGCAGTTGAACTCAGTCAAATATGATAACTGTCGACTTTATCTAGCAGAGTGTAAAGTGCTAGGTTTTTTAAAAGTGTGTAGCAATGGAAGGTGATCAGTGACAATTGTAAAATGTCGATCAAGCAAGAAGCACTCAAAGTGTTTGACGGCAGAAAACACAGCTAAAAGTTCTTGATCGAAGACAGCATAACGTTTTTGACAATCATTTAATGCTTTTGAGTAATAAGCCAGAGCTTGTTCAGATTGATCTGGCAGCTGCTGCACCAAAACAGCTCCCATAGCATTTTGTGAAGCATCAATATGTAACTTGAGCTTTGCATCTTCTCTGGGATGAGCAAGTCCAGTTGCTTTGTTCAATGCAGTTTTGATAACAGAAAAAGCTTCCTTTGCTTCCGAACTACAAGTAATTTTGTCACTATTTTTTACTTGTCCTTGCAAATATTTAGTCAGAGGAAGAAGTATTTTGGCTGCATCTTTGATAAATTTCATTGGAAATTTATAAGGCCCAGTGGGTGGCGCAATTCACAAATTGTGGTAGGTTCAGTGAGGCGATCAATTGCATCTGCTCTACCTTTCAGAATAAAAACTCCTTTACTGGTAAGTTTGTGACCAAGAAATTCGATCTCTGACACTGCAAAGGTAGACTTGGAGATATTGAGTGACATACCATAAGCTTGTAGGCGGTGAAGTATTTGATGCAAATGCTGTCTGTGTTCTAGTTCATCTTAAGAGAAGATTAGAATGTCATCAATGTATGCAAAAACAAAGTTTTCCGTGCCCTGTAGTATGTAAGAGATAGCCATTTGAAATGTGAAGGCTGAATTCTTGGTGCCCATGGGCATTTTTCGAAATTGGAATGTGCTTCGAGGACAAGAAAAAGCAGTATATTTTCTATCTGCAGCACGAACATTGATCTGCCAGTAAGCATTTTTTAGATCTAATGCAGGGGATACATGAGAGCCATGCAAGCGGTGTGTAACGTCAGATATGCGAGGTAGGGTGAAACACTGGTTTTCCGTCTGTGCATTCAGTGTACGATAATCAACGCAAAAACGAAACGCACCTGGTTCCTTTTTAGTGACCAAATGCACAGGACTTGTAAATGGAGAGTGAGAGTATTCAATAATCCCTTGATTTAGCATTTTGTCAATATGAGAATTAAGTTCTTTGTATTTTGCGGACCCAATTTGCGTGCTGCATGAGAAGAGTAAGCCCTTGACACTGAAAGTATGTTCTACTGGAAGAAGACATTTACCTTGATAAAACTCACCAAATGTTACATCAGGAAAAAGATTTAGTATGTCATTGCAGGATAAGTTCTGATCATTGATTAGTGGCAATGAAGAAGGGCAGGAAAGGGTGCTTGAGTGTGGTTAAATGTGATACTTTTGTTGTGAACATCAACAACAGCGTGTAATTTGCTTAGTAAATCAAAACCAATAATTGGGGACTGAACATTGGCAACAGTAAATGAATGATTTACATGATCATGTGGTATATCTTCAAAATGCAACAAAAGGTCAATTGATCCATATGTTTGTAAGGGATGGCCATCAGTTGCCAGTAAAAAGGCTAAATGGGTATGGTGTTTGGCTTGATTCTGATAGATGGATGCAAGAAGAAAGCTTACTGGTGATGCAGAGTCGACGATGAAGTAAAGCTCATTGTGTAAATCATGAAGGGATATGTAATAGTCATTATTTGGCAGTGATATTGAGGAAGGAGACGCATCCTTTATTTTGTGTATCATATCATAATGACATGGAGCCGAATTGGATGCACGACCTTGGTAGTTTAAAGGCTTTGATTGAGATGTTGTTTGTTGTGAAAAGGTGCATCCAGGAGAACATTTGATGGCTCTTGGACCAAACGTGTTATGGTATCAACAAAACTCTGTTGGAGCTGAAGTAATAGCACTGGGATGACGTGGGTAATTATGACCAATGGTAGCAGTTGTTTGGGCATAAAATTGTCTGTATGAGGTGAATGTGCTGGGTGCCTGTAAGGTGAGGAAATAGCAGCATGTTACTGAGGAGGGACAGTATATTGTTCATTGTTGTAGCAAAACATATGGCACTGTTGTTCAACAACATGATCTAATTTGGAGTTGAGATTTTGTAGAGTTTTGACAAGTTTGTCAGTTAATTTATGGTCTTGTGTCATGTATCCTGAAGAGTGAATGTTATGTTCTGTTGCTATTTTATTCTTTTGTGAGTGACTGCTGATAATACTGTCTATACTGTATTGGTTGCGATTGCTGATTAGAGCATCAGCTTTCTGTGCCAACTCATCCAACGTGGGGTTATCCATCATAGTTAGCATATCCCTTGTATATACTGATAGTCTTGAAAAAATTCTCGACGTATGGTGTGCTTAAGTAGTGGATTGGCCTGAAGATGTCGTCCTAACATTCGTCTCAGTTGAGCCAACAGTTCTAAAGGTACGTAATTTGTCACCTAATTCTGGAACTTGGGATAAATCTTGTATGGACTGGTCGATAGTCATGCTATATGTGTAATATAACGCCTCTTTTAGTTGAAAATAATCGTTAGTACCATGGGATAACAGAGATTGCATGCGACACTGATGATTGTAGTTAAATGATTGCAGCAGCTTATCGAAGAGTTCGAGGCTGGATAGATTATTATGTCGACACATGGATTCAAATCATTGGAAAAAAATCAATGTTTTCAGGATCAAAAAGGTAGTTGTGTAAGAGATGGTTGTATGATAATTTTTGTATGGGATTATGATTATGCAAATGATTGTGGCACTGCTGATGATTTTTGGGTGACTGAAGAGGTTGGCAGGCAGTGATATGTATCAGAGCATGTAACAGTGGGTGTGGTGATATGTTGTGTAGCGATAGTCATGGTAGGTGTGCGAGAAGTGGTTAGAAATTGTGCAGGAGATAAAAGTGTTGCCATGGAAGGGGTGGTTTCAGAGTTTACAAACACATTTGTGGAGGTTGCAGCTGTGTAAACACAACTAAAAGAGCTGCCACATGTCCTGTGAACTGTTTCTGCATTAAGATTATGAAACATTTTGAAACTATCAGTAGCAAAGACACAAATATCATTAAACAACAACTTAGTCCATACAAGACAAAATAATATTTGCCACATTAAAAAGATTACTGAGAGCTTGTGCACAACGTTCCTAGTTATTGGGTGGATAAGATATACTAGGCAATAGGGCAATAAGTAGTATTTTACAAAATAATGCACCCGGTGAGTTAAGTGCTGGTCCACTTTTAAGCACAAAGTTGCATCAACTATTACAGTGTACAACTGAAGAAAATTGATTAACAGTTTCTTTAACGATTAGTGGATAATACCCAGTTAGCAGGACTAATACAGTAGATTATCACAAAAGATGAACTGAGGCAATTTTGCTGTAAATTATTAATGATCAATGCTGTCAATTCTAGGCTAAAATTTGAGAAACCAAGCTGTTTACAGTTTGTTGAAAGATAGTTTGTTGATGGATTTTCTTCTTCTTTTGAAAGTCGGGGTCACCATGTGTGGAGGTTTGCGGCCTCGCACAGCAAATTAATTTGAGTAAAATCAAAACTTCCCACCAAATTGGTGACAACGAATGAATTACGGTCTATGAAATCCGACGACTTTAAAGAATTTCTTCATGATTGAGGCCCACTTATTAATTATCAAAATTATTGCTTTTAGATAACGATTAGCTTTGCTGAAAAATACACAATACACAACTGTTCTTTGCTTTCGTCTACAATCGTCTCTATCTTTTTCTAACGTGGTCAGTGTTGCCACTTGATATTGAAAATATCTATTAAGTGATAGAGGGAATCTCTACACACGATTAGCATTGCTTTCGTTGTTTCAACACTTAATCTCGACTTCTCCTTTGTCCACATACTAGTCATAAACAGAAAATATTCTCTCAACAGGAGCTGTACTTCCTGGAAGGCAAAGGATAAATCCTACAACATTACAAAAGTCTTGAAAATCTAAATGTTTGTCGCTCATTTCTCGAAATATGTGTAACCATCTATCAGCAAGGTAGGTTTCCTTCATTCCATTTATCAACCTGCCTCTCAGCTGTAAGTTTTATTAAGACCCACTGATCAAATAAACGAGTTTCTTTGGCTTGTACACAAGTAAGAATTTCTTGGTTAATATTGTCATTAATCTTCTTCCAAGTAGGCATCTTATTTAAAAGAATCCACTTGAGCTTATCCGCGTTTCCCGAGCTGCATATCCATTTATTAGCATATTGTAAGCTGGTATCATAAAAAGATTCAACTACTTCAAAAAACTTCTCTTCAGCAATTTCTCCTGATTCCACTAAAATTTCAAGTTGCTTTTTGACATCCGAAGTTACAAATCTTTCTTGCTTTTTTAACTTTAAATTGTGCAACAAGTTTTCAATGGTTATAGCTACTTCTGTAGCTGAAATATTGCCTTTTTTAATCTGCCAAATGCATGCTTGAAAAGTAGACACTTGGTCTCTGGCAAAAGATAACCACAGTTTCAAACAGGGATTTTGAAAAATGTTTCTCTGCATGACTGGGCATTTTTCTTGAGAAAGAAAATATGCACGAAGCCTATCAAATATGCTTAAGATTCTTTCTATTGATGGACCCAAGGAAAAAAATCTTGTATTTCCATGTTGCAACAATTTATTGTAATTGTTTCCGGCAAATTCGCAAAAGCTTTTCAGTTCTTCTACTCTGACACTGTATATATAAAAGTATTTGTATACTTTTACAGCAAAACATTCAATATCGATGGACAGTCAACAGCGCACTGCTTGCAGTTGTGTATTATGTGTGCGCCGCAACCGATACCAATAATTTCTCTCTCCAGTTCAGCTTCAAGTTTCCTCCATACATTGTTTTTGCCAAGTCTTCTACAGCCACCAAAATTGGTGTTCGTGTTATCTGCGCACAAAGCAACAACTTTGTTGCGCAAGTTGAATTTTTGAATTACTTCTTTCAGCATATCACACTGCAAATCATATGTTTCACAAGGTAAGGAAACTAAATCTATAATTTTATCTACAACTCCCCTATTTGGTAAGAAATATCTCACAACTATTGCAAAAAGTTTGATGCCTTTTTTGTTGGAAGCGTCTAAACTGAGTGTAACGCTCTTCGCTTCATGTAAATTTTCTATCACTTCTGTCATTACGTGTGGTGCCAATACATTGCAAATTATTGCTTGCGATTTAGTAGGTGCTGAAGAAAATTTAGATTCAACAGTGTTCTTTATTAGTTTAGACAAGCAGTCAATGGCACGAAAGCTTTTACCATGACGCACACCGTGATAGGCTAATGACAGCTTTAATTGCTGCAATTTTACCGCTTTCACTGCCATCACTGTGTGTAACGAAGTACGAGCCGATGCTTCCCGCTGAAGCCATAGCTTTTTCAGCTTCCTTGTGTTTTTGACTTCGTTGATGCTGATTGATGTCACTCCTTCCTCCATGTGAAACAGAAAAATAGGCGTTACATTGCTGACATACCATTTTAGTTCCATCATTACCCAGCCAATCGAATTTGATAAACTTGAATTCTTTCTGGAGATCGTCATTGAATGTACACTTGCGCTTTTTTGACATTTTTATGCTTCAACTATACTCTAAAAATAAATTTAAATCTCAACTAAATGAGCACTGAACGGTAGGCTATTGAAAACAAAAGTATTCACCTAACCATTAGCAATAGAAACAATGAACAAAAGATTATTTTATAGCACTAATTAGAGATTTCGTATCATAATATTATGCTAACTAGGCTAGCCTTGCCCAAACAAAACCAAACAAGGACTCGCTTTGCTTAGGCTACTTATAAGCTACAATTAATTGCACGACTCTCAAAGTAATACACTCGCAGAAATTATGACAAAAACCAAGATCACTAAGCGGACTCTTGTCTACAATGTGATGAAAGAACTTTATGCTTTTACCAGCATTTTCTGGAAAATGTATGTACTTTTTACGAAGTAGCAAATTTTAGCATTATGACATCATATTATAATACGTGTCTAAAGCTTGCAGCAAGATACCATTGATATCTACAACAGATGTTAAATGCTTTTTTGCGGCAATCGAGCGCTCCTATGTTAAAGCCGTTCTCACGAAACCGTGCAATAGTCATACAAAATGATCAAAAAACGGGACATTTGACAAAAACTCGGGACACTCAAAATCAGGTGAAAATACGAGACTGTCCCGTTCAAAACGGGCTGTGGCGTAGTGGTTAGAGCGCCCGCTTCGCTTACCAAAAGACTTTAAAAATGGCATCCGCAGCTTCCTGCTTGGCGCTCGGCATTTATGGGAGGTTGTGGAGAACAAGCCAGCAAGTTCGCTTGTTGTGTCCTTGGGCAAGGCACTTAACGTGACGCCCCACCTTTATGTGGAAGACAGGTGGCCCATAAACCTCAAAAGAATGCAACTCCCAAGCGAGTGCGGGCTTCCCGTCCAAAGTATAGCAATACAATTCGCTTTCTCGTGAATGGAGAATAAATATGGCAAATAAAACAAAACAAACCCTACTGGTTATTTTTGTCGCTACAAAGAAGAAGAAAATTACCGACCTGACCCATGTTCAAAATTTGGTCTTCAGGCCTATCAATGGTTAAGTTATGTATCCCAAACTGAGGAAAAGTTTATTCAAAGCAAATACAACATGGGGGAGCGACGAGTATCTACACACAGCTTACTGGTGGATGGATTTTATCAGGAGAGCAATCAGGTCTTTCAGTTTTTAGGTTGTTTTTGGCATTCTTGTACTGACTGTAATACCAACAGGAATTCGGATGGTTCTTTGCAAGAAATACTCCCAGTGAAAAAGATACCTCATTCAGAAGTCCGAAAAGCAACACTGGAAAACAAAAGACGGTTGAAAGCAGAAGGGTTTTCTGTAGTAGAAATGCAGGAGTGTCAATGGAAACAGTTGGCAAAAAGAAATGATATTGCTGCTTATTTGAAAACCTTGAAGTCAGTTCAAACAAAGAGGCAATTGTCTTTTCACAAAATTTTAGAAGAAGTGAAAAACGGCACATTATGTGGATTTTTGTTGGTGGATATTCACACACCAAATCATTTAAAGGAAAAGTACAAAGATTTTCCTCTCATCATAAAAAACACGTGTGTGTCTAGAGACGACATTGGTGGCTATATGAGAAATGTAGCTGAAGAGCATGGTCTGCTTAAAAAACCCAAAAAATACTTGATCAGCAGCCATTTTGGAAAAGAAATTTTAATTAATACAGAAATGGCAAAATTTTATTTGGAAATGGGTTTGGAAATTACAAATATCAAAGAGTTTATCGAATTTTATCCACAAAAATGCTTTGCCAAACTAGCAGATGAAATTGTGAATTCCAGAAGAGCAGCCGATACAGATCCATCCAAAGCTGTGATTGCCTTTACAAATAAACTGACGGGCAACTCGTTGTACTCAGCAAGTCTATTAAATAAAGCTAAACATCGGAACATCACTTACCATTCAGAGAAAACAGTAAACCGTGTGATCAATGATTCTCATTTCATACATTTGGATGAAATTGGTTCTGATCTTTATGAAGTGAAAAGCCTGAAACATAAAATTCGACATGACTTGCCTGTTCAAATAGGCATAAACGTGTATTTGAATTCTAAATTACACATGCTGAAGTTTTTTATCTGTTTTTGAAAAAGTACATCCCTGAACGCTGCTTTGAGATGTTAGAAAGCGACACAGATTCAATGTATTTCAGTCTCAGTCGTGAAAGCTTGGACGACTGTGTCCCAGAAGAATTAAAAACCTCATATTTCCGAGACAAATTAATTTGGATGCCTGCCGAGGCCTGTCCCAATCATGAAGAGTAATATATTAAATGTAGAAGCAAGAGTAAGCCCTGGACGATGGAGCAATGCTGCCTGGATTTTCATTCTTTTGACAAACGCAGTCTAGGAAAAATGAAAGTGGAGTACAAAGGTACAGCTCAAGTTTCTTTGACATCAAAATCGTATTTCTGTTCAGGGGAAACAAAGAAACAAATTTCTAAAGGTGTGAGCATATTTCAAAACCCCCTCTCCTTTGAGCAATATGTAAACGTTTTAAAGAACAATACCCCCCCTGGAGATCACAAACTGTGGTTTTAGAAGTCGAAATCATCAGGTTTTTTCATACAAACAACACAAAAAAGGATTAAATTCTTTTTACCCAAAGCGTGTTGTATTGGATGATGGCATCCACACTCTTCCTCTTGATCTATAATATGTGTTGTAACTTATGTTTCTGTAAAAATAAACAAGTCCTTTACAAAAGCAGTGGTTTTTGCAAGCTTCTCACTTAATTAAACTTACCTTTTTGATAAACTCCTTCCAAAATCTGTAATAGGTTTAGTTGATGGAACAACACATTTGACAGTTAAAACGCAATTCTGTACACTGATAAGCTTTCCAAAACCTGTACCAATTAACTGCTGACAGGAAGTTATACTGAACAGCACATTCGACTAGCTATCAGTCGCGGTTTGCTGCTGGTAGGGAGTGTAGTGTAATCAAGGAAGTCTGACTGAATCGCGGGACTGAAAACCAAATTCATTTATGAAAATAGGCTAGGTGATTTTAAATAGTATACTTCGTACTTTTCTTGTTCATTAACACAAAACATCAGAACACAAAAGGTTGTGTATGGCTTTGAAATTTGAAAATCCAGTCTCTTTCATTATCAGCGGCCCTTCTGGAGTAGGAAAAACAAAATGGATTCTACGTTTGGTGGATAATATTGATAAAACCCGTTCGGAAATTAACCAGATTCTTTATTGTTATGAAGTCTGACAGGGTATTTTTAATGAATATTCTGAGAAAATCACATTTCGTCAAGGTCCCCCTGTTCTTGATGATTTCAAAAATTTTGAAAATTGCTTACTCATCTTATATGACATGATGTTCACGGAAAACAGCCTCCTGTCCAAAATATTTACAATTTACTCTCATCACTACCGATTTAGCGTCCTATTTACAACTCAAAATCTCTTTCGTAAAGGATTAAGAGAATTATCACTAAATGCAAAATTCATGGTTTTGTTTAAAAACTGTAAAGACAAAAACAAGTTTCTTATTTTTTAAGTCAAATCTATCCTCAGAAATACAAATCTGTTCTGCAAGCTTATATA
Organism: Trididemnum clinides; assembly: GCA_963675345.1. Lineage (NCBI taxonomy): Eukaryota > Metazoa > Chordata > Ascidiacea > Aplousobranchia > Didemnidae > Trididemnum > Trididemnum clinides. The sequence continues at coordinate 1,473,847 of OY776290.1, read as the reverse complement.
GACGCGACAACAAGCCCTCATGGTTATTTATTGATTGATCTTTGGTGTGAAGTGGATTATAGTGGGCTGCTCAGGACTAACATATTTCCAGGGGAAGTAAATTATATCTATCAATAAATGGATCGTTTGCGAAAATTTGCCCCTACTCTTCATTTACTTCAAAAGGCACCACCCTCTTTGAAGAGAAGCATTATTAAAAAAGCATCCACAGAGTTCATTCGTTGTCTGTGTGATTGTTCCTATAACATATTGAAAGGAAACGTTCAAACAGCACCCTCTAATAAACGTAAACTCAGCAAAAATAAAACCAAACTACGACAACTGAGCAATACAAAAGTATCGCTGAAGAAGAAACGAAAAATTGTGCAGACCGGAGGTTTTCTTTCTGTGTTGCTAAACGCTCTAGCATCTGTTTTAGAGGGAGTGCTTGGAACATTGACTCAATGAAGAAACTGATTGTCTTAGAACCTGAAGTGTACCACAACCTTACATCAAAAACAACTCATGAAAAACCTGAAAAGAAAATTTTGTCTGAGTTAGACACGAAAATGCAAGAAATTTTTAATTCAGACCTACCAGCTGCTGAAAAAACGCAGTTATATAACGAAGCCTTACAGAAATCAAAATTATGTCAACAAAAAACGCAGGCGAAATCAAAACAAGTTGAAAAATTATCTCATTCTGCTATATTGTCGAAAGTTAGGAAGAAAACTAAAGCCAGACAGCTCTTGAAAAACATCAAAGAAGAAAAGAATCTAGATTTTGATCATAAAGGGCAAATCCTTTTGGATAAGCGTGTAATCCCTGGCTCAGATACAAATCAAATTTTTCAGTGTGTGTTAAACAAACGAAACCTCGATCTACCTGGTTTGCATGAATTTGAAGCTTTGCTATGGGAAAGTTTATGAGGTATTATGATTCGAAAAAAGTTGGTGCATTTTCCGGGGCTCATAGTTTTCAAAAAGTGGCAAAGTCGCCCCTAAAATGGTTGAAATCTCAAGATGTCTATACCCTCCACAAGCCTGTGAGAAGACGTTTCACACGCAGAAAAACAATAGTACCAGGAGCAAATTTTCAAATGCAGGCCGATCTTATTGACTTTTCTTCCTTGAAACAATACAACGACAATTTCAAATATATTCTTGTGGTGATTGATGTTTTTTTCCAAAAAAGGTTTTATATCTTTTCTCAAAGCAAAAACAAGTTCGGAAGTGATCAGAGCCTTTGAAGAAGTGTTGCCTAAAATTGGTCGTTTTCAAAAGCTCCAGACTGATTTGGGGAGTGAATTCTTCAATCGACCGTTTCAGGCCTGGTTAAAACGGCAAAACATTGAACACTTTCACACACACAATTTTAATACAAAAGCCACCATAGTTGAAAGATTGATTCAATCTTTAAAGGAAAAGCTTTGGAGATTCTTTTCCCACACCAATTTAAGACGATATGTAGACGTTTTACCGCTTCTCGTCAACACCTACAACAACAGCTATCACACTTCAATAAAACGTGCTCCAAGTACTGTCAACCCCGAAAATCAAGAAGATGCTTGGCACACTTTATATTCACAACCAACATTAAAAGAGCCTAAACTAAAAGTAAACGATAAAGTCCGCCTTTCTACAAATCGAATACGCTTTCGAAAAGGTTATCTCCCCGGGTGGACAGATGAGATATTTCAAGTGGCTTGGGTATATAAAGGAAATCCTCCTTACTACAAAATCAAAGATTTGGGCGGAAGTAATTTAATTGGCACCTTCTATGAAAACGAATTGCAAAAAATCTATAAAGATGATGACGTGTTTCGAATTGAGACCATACTGAAAAAACGTCGGAGCAAGAAAGGTGTGGAGTATTTGGTGAAGTGGTTTGGATACCCCTCTTCCTTCAATTCGTGGGTTAAGGAAAAAGATTTCCAGAATGCCTAATATAAATCTGTCACAATCAACTTCTGACATCATTTTGTTTGCCGCTCAAGTGATAGCTGTTTATATTATCGTATCAATCAGTCTCTATAATCTAACACAAACCATCGAAAACAAAGAGCTGTGGATTAGTTTGCTTTCGAGCAGTGTCGGTTACTTGTTACCCTCTCCTGTGCTTTCAAAACATGTTCCTCACCCTACCGAGTAATTCGTCCATTCAGTTTTATCCTGAAAACAAAGTTTCAGATGATATCGTTCATTTACCAAAAGAACTAAATTTAACCGGTCCCTGGGAAGTTGGATTAGCTGAACTTATCTATCCAAATTCTTGGTACAGCATCGACATCGACAACTATTGCGTGTATTACCGTCGTGGGTATGTACAGACAAGAACAAAGATTTCACCTGGTTATTATCAACATCCACAAGATCTTGTAGAACAACTGCTCCAGCAAATGAAATGTGATTTTAAGGCAAGAAATCAGGAACTAATTGCCAATGGAACTTTGGTACAATTAGTCGACTTTCTATTGGATCTACAACATAACGTTCATTCACAATTAACAGAAATTCACATTAAACATAAACCAGGAGCTCCTGTGCAAATTGATAAGGAAGGCAAGGAACATCTAGCAGTCACTGCGTCTTGCACCATTCCTAGCAGAAATTATGGGTTTTAAAAATATATTTTTTCACAAAGTTGGTGTTTACACTTCAGATCGAGTGTTTGACATGAGTCCAGTGTCTGCTCTTTACTTCTATTGTGATGTCATCGAACCTCGCACTGTGGGTCATACTCTAGCACCTTTGCTTGGAGTGATACCTGTTGAAGGAAAGTCTGGAGCCAATGTCGCCAAGAGATATGAAAAATTGCAATACTACCCTGTGTTGAAGAAAAATATTTCAGACATACATATTTCGCTTCGGGATGATCAAGGAAAAGCAATCAGATTTCGCAAGGGAAAAGTTATTGTCACTTTACATTTTGGAAAACAGAAACTGAGTCAACTATAAAGGGGAAGTACGCAGTAAAGCCTCATTATTTACAGCATTTCTTGTACTGTAAACATGCGTGCGAAATATTGTTGCAATTCTCAAGCCTATCAAAACTACTATTTAAACCAAGTTGGTCATGGTTACTTTAATGGTGCGAGATACCAGCAGGGATACGGACTAGGAAATATCTTTAGTTCTATAGCCAAAACAGTTTTTCCTCTAGTCAAAAGTGGATCCAAGGCTATTGGAAAACAAGTTTTTCGCAGTGGAGTTGGTTTTGCTTCGGATGTTTTAAGCGGAAAAAACACAAAACAGTCAGCAATTGATCGTGTAAAAGCAGCTGGCTCTAACCTTTTAAAAGCCGCCGCAAGAAAACGTAAATCCAGACCACAAAAAACTAGAGCAGAAAAGAGGAGACGCAAGAAGTATTACGACATTTTTAATTAGAATGGCGTCCTTGATACACCGCAGCTCTGCACAATCAACCACATCCCAACTGGATTTGTTCTCTGTTCCTCCGAGTCAAACTAGTTTGGATGATGGAAGTTTTATCGAATACCACCCTGTGTCCGTTTTAACCTCAACAGGGCCTATTGAGTTTACAGTCAGTGCTGAAAATTCCAACTACATTGATCTTGCTAACACTTTTCTCTATGTTTGTGCAAGTGTGACTGCAGCAGACGGAACAGATTTGGAGGCGAATGTAGAAATCTCACCGGAATGTAACTTTTTACATACGATGTGGTCACAAATTGATGTTTATCTTAATGGGTCTCTTGTCACACAGTCCAATAACAACTACCCTTACCGTGCCTATATTGAAAATCTGCTTAGTTTTGGTTACGACGCAAAATCATCACAACTTTCTGTTGTCCTGTGGTATCGTAATACAGCTGGTCAATTTGATACAAGAGGCGATGCCAACTCAGGCTACACTACACGCAAAACACTGGCTGCACAAAGCCACCAAATTGATATGATGGGAAGATTACATGTGGACCTTTCATTCCAAAACCGTTATTTGCTGAATGGAGTAGAGATCCGTTTGCGATTGATTCGTTCAAAGGATATTTTTTGTTTGCATGGAAATGCAGCTGGATGTAAAGTATCCTTGAAAGAAGTGGTTTTGTTTGTGCATAAGGTCAAACCAAACTCGTCTATACATCTTGCCCACACAAAAGCCTTGCAACTTGTTACAGCAAAATATCCGTTAAGGTGTGTTGAAGTAAAAAGCTTTACCGTAACAATGGGAAATCGAAGTATTACCAAAGAAAATTTGTTTTTGGGTCAATTGCCTACACGAATTGTGGTCGGTGTAGTGGACAACAACGCCTATAATGGTGCTATTCAAAAATCACCTTTCAATTTCAAACACAACAACATCAATTTTATTACAATTTATCGTGACGGTGTTCAAATCCCTTCAAAACCACTGCAACCTGATTTTGCAAACGACCGTTTTATTCGCAGTTATATGCGCTTGTTTACTCAAACTGGTCAATATTATCGCGACACTGGCAACGCTATTTCACAAGAGCAATTCAAGAATGGTTGTGTCTTATTTGCTTTTGATCTGACACCACAGCTGGATTCAGCCGAGATCGGATTTGAATTGATATAACACGGAAACATACGAATTGAAATTCATTTTGCCGACGCTGTAGCGCAGACTCTGACTGCTGTTGTTTTTGCTGAAAACGATAACCTATTGGAAATCGATCACGATCGACAAATTGCGTTCGATTACACAGCATGAACGGTCTGCAAATCAAAGATTTGTTGAAGAAGGATTCTCAAGCCAAGAAAATATTCAAAAAAGTCTGTGCATTGGATGAGATAGAAGTGCCTTCCTACCCTTCTGCTTATGTGATCAACTCTGATACTAGCGATAAAAAAGGCGAACACTGGGTGGCTGTATACTTTGACAAAAACAGAAGAGGAGAATATTTCGACAGCTATGGACTGCCTCCTGCGGTCCTTGCTCTAGAAGCTTACATGGATCACTTTTTGCTGGACTGGATTTACAATTGCAAGACTATACAAAGCTTATTTTCAAATGTGTGCGGACATTATTGTGTATATTTAATTTCGTTGTCGTAATATCTCTCTGCATGCAATACTATCTGTCTTTACCTTAAATTTAACAGAAAACGATCGTCGTGTATTTGATTTTATTTGCGAATTGTACAATAAACAATAAATATATACATTTAGTGTGATATATATACAGAATCTCGATGTTCAGGTTTCAGACGCCATTCAATTTTTTGAGCAATGCTTCGAATTCGTTTTTTGAAGCGGCGGCGATTCCGAGCTTTAAGCATCCAGGTTCTTCTTGCTTCTCGAGAAGCTGGCGGCCAGTCAGTCATAATATGTACAGTTAATTTTTCATCAAAACGTACTCTCTTCATGCTTCAATTTTGCATTTTTTTACTGGTTCTTGCTAGAGTTTGAGGAAGTTGACCAACTGTTTGTGACTATCTGGCGGTAGATGGCAAATATCGTCGTTTTGCGTTTTCAGACATAAGCAGTTTTGAGCCAGATAGGATACTTGGCGTCGTGGAGCCGTCACGTTTTCAACCGTAAATCGCAATTGAAATCAATCAGACAATATTTCTTGTTTTATATTCTGTACGCTTTTTTGCAGCGTGCAATTGGAATCATCTTGGCTTGTCACCCAGAATAAGAGCAGCACATAGTCTTTCGTTTCAGATTTAGGTCAAAACAAAATATAAGGTAGACTACCCATCAGCAGAGTCACGACATTCATTAGTTGTTCAGGAGAGAACAGCTTTTTGTCCTTTTTCGCACTGACCACCGCTTTCCTCAGCAAAGTCACAGCAAGTTGTAGCAATATCTTGAAATTGTTTCGTAAAATCCATGTTGTTTGCAATAGTTGCTTCAGCTACTGACACTGTTTATATACCCACAAAAAGAGGAAAAAAGATTGTGCAACTACATGAAATCGTGTCACAAGTATGGCGCAATATCCTGTTGCATCAAACTTTTTGCGGCGGCCATAGTTCATATTCTGTGTCCTCAGGTATCTTGCTAAATCAATGCTTGTCTGATTTTGTTTGCATCAACAACCATCTTTTTGCATTGGTTGTCTCCGGGTCTATCATTAAAATCTCCCATACTTCTTTTTGTTTTGTAGACCTTAAAGCGTTCAATATTTCGAGGATAATTTTTGCATCTTTACAAGGGTTTTTCAATTTTGGACTGTTTAACTTCGGGTATTTGAGAGCGATGTCTTTCACATAATCCACACCCCGTTTCTTCAGCACATATTCACACAGAGGAAACCATTTGGCATGCTCGTACCAAGGATTATTGTTCGGTTCCCAGTTCTTTAGACCTCCACCACAATAAAAACAAATAACTTGGTCGCTGTCATCCAAATAATAGAAACCGGCATCTGCCATTTGACTCGATGTTACATGTCCCTTCACAGGCCAATTCTTGGTAAAGGACTGTAAACGTTCTTCACTGTTAACCATACGTGGATTATATGGAGCATGACAAGCAAACGGTTCTTCCACATTTTCTGCAATAGAGTCAGGAACATCACACATATTTCTTTCACACAATAGTATATTTCTCACTCAACCGCTTTATATAGAATCATGATGGATTGTGCAATAGTGATGCAATTTGGCTAAAAATAGAATATGTCATGGATTGTGCAATAGTGATGCAATCTGGCTAAAAATAGAATACGTCATGGATTGTGCAATAGACATGCAATCTGGATAAAAATTGAATATGTCATGGATTGTGCAATAGGCATGCAACTGCATTCTCATGGTCTGTTATGATGGATTGCACAATAAGGATGTAACTACATTCCCACGATCTAGTGAAACACGTCATTGAAATACAGAATCAAAAAACCAATAACAAGTCATAAGAATAACATCAAACTTTTGAAATGATACCGTGTTGGAACTAGCTCCCTCAGATTGGTCCCTCAGACCTACATAAAATTGATAAACCTAGGGTTATCTATCTCTGACCCCCTTCAAATAAAATTAGCTTCCTTAGAACTTTTCATCATGTAAGCACAGTATAGAGAAAAAGCTTGGGCAAGTCTGGACAAGACAGAGACACTGTATCCTAACAAACAACTGAATAAAATGTAACCTTTTTACATTATATCCTAAAACTTTCGACAGACAAGTCTGGACCTGTCTACACAAAAACAAAAATTTGCATCAAAATAGAATACGTTATGGATTGTGCAATAGGTATGCAACTACATTCCCACGATCTTGTTAAAGCTTACGTCATGGATTGCGCAATAGTGATGCAACTACATTCCCACGGTCTAGTTAAACACGTCATTGAAATACAGAATCAAAAAACCAATAACAAGCCATAAGTTTTGCATCAAACTTTTTGAAATGACACTGTGTTGGAACTAGCTCCCTCAGATTGGTCCCTCAGACCTACATAAAATTGATAAACCTAGGGTTATCTATCTCCGACATCCTTCAAATAAAATTAACTTCCTTAGAACTTTTCATCATTTAAGCACACTGTGGAGAAAAAGCTTGGGCAAGTCTGAGACAAAGATTCGTAACAAACAGCTGAATAAAACGTAATCATTATAACCTAAAAACTTTTGACAATTGATTCCTTACTGACCTCTATTGAAGCAAAACCCTTTACCAATCAGTAGCACTCCCCCACCATCGTATCACCTCCTACCCCTTCCATACTTCAACGAAAAATCCCCAGCTCATGACCAAAAAGATTCCCCAACTCGTGACCAAAAATTCCCCCACTCGTGACGTCATTGCTCCCCCTAAAACGTTGCCAAATGGATCATTCTATACTACTGAAGAGTTCCATCTCATGCAAGAGAAAGAGCACAAAAAACGTCAAGCTGAAGAAGAAGAGCTCCGTAGGAAACGTGACGCTGAGGAAGAAGAGTTCCGTCTCACGCGAGTGAGAAAGGAACTACACTTCCAGCAACAACTTGAACACGCTCATCTTCAAGCGGAGCTAAACAAAGCCAAAGCTGAGTTAAGTACCAAAGTTTCTAACATTGAACTTGCAAATCAAATTAAAACTAACAATAACATCTTGTGTAAAAATGGTGTTAACGATAAAGCTACTAATGATCATTCTGCTGGTGATGCTTTGCTTAATGCTAACGAAGCTGTGAAGGTAAAATCAAAGGCGTCGCATTTTAAACCCGAGCTCAATGTTTTATCTAATAATTACGCTGGAGCTCAGGTTAATGAAAATCAGGGATGTGGAAGCGGTTATTTTTCAAACGCTTCCGCTTCCACACCTATCGCTTCCGCTTCCGCCGCTTCCGCCGCTTCCGCTTCCACCGCTTTCGCTTCCGTCGCTTTCGCTTCCACTAACAAAAAGTGAGAAAACGGCCGTTGACAACTTTTTTTTAACTTTTGTGAGTCTGTAGCCTGTCTTCTCCTACACTTTATCATTTTGAAGAGACAAAAACCTTCATATATTGCTATTACTTTACCTACTTCGCTTGAGCTTATTGTTCCAAACTACTCTGTGTTTCTCTTATTTAGATATTAAAACTCGTGTTGAATGTAGAACAGTGCTTTACAACCTTTTTGTCATTGCGGAACCTCTGTTGTACTTTCGCGTTTGTCATGGAACCCCCACTAACAAAATTTAGAAATCACAAATTGCTTGCAAGAAACTCAAATATTTCGTTACTACAATTCAAAAAATAATTGAACACTTCAACAAATAGACAGTTACTACAAGTTCCTTCACTACTTACAACCACTTTTACAACAGTTAACCTAATGCTTCTCAGATCTAAACCGTATGGCCACATGATACAGCTCTTGACAATAACTTGTCGTCACAACAACAAATTACATCGTATAGCGCTGATTTTTTCTCTCTATCCTCAACTAACTCTGACTTTGATTTAAATTTAACTATAATCATCATTTCGAACTTTCTGTCCGTCCCCAAATACGTATTGACTCCGATCTTTTTGGATAGTGAAGTGCGAAATTTCTGTCATACATGTAAAGCGAGCAAAATTGAACTACACCAATCAATAGCCTCCACAACGTGGTGGTGCGGTCCTCAATCTTGTGTGGGTTTGGTTAAAATTGCTGTTGGTCTTCCTGAGGGTTCCAGTTACCCCGGGCACTTTCCTCACACAAAGCATTTTTTCACCGTGCAGCCCTCTGAACGACTGCAGAAGGGTAGCAGGCAGCCTCTTTAAAATTGGCCTGTCTTCTCTCTTCTCCTGCCTTTCTCTTGCCCGTCTTCTCATTCTTTTCCTTCTTCTGATGAGCAGCGACGTTCATCCTAGCCCTTGTTCCGTCTTTCCCTGTTTAGTGTGTGCTGGAAATGTGACCTGGCGGGGTAGGTCAGTGCGATGCTGCACATGCTCTAATTGGGTTCATTTAAAGTGCACATTACTCTCCTTTTCTAAATTCAGAATTCTTGGCAGCTCTCACTTCTGGATCTTCCCTTCCTGCTTTTTTTGGAGATCCCACACCTACCAGCACTGTGGCTTCCTCCTTGGACTCCTCCAGCTGGTATACCTCCACTGCTCAATCTGGCCCATCTGGTCCATCTGGCCCCCTTCTGCTAATGCATCACTCGCACCCCATCCTCGCCTTCAAACCTCTTATCCCTTTTCCGCCCACTTTGCATCTTCTCCCTCTGCACCCGCACCACCGCCTCATGCTCCTGGCTGTTTCTCTTTACCTCCTGCTTCTTCTTCCCCTTTCGACTCCCTCAGGGCTCTTTAATGGAATGCTGGGGGTCTCCGAGCCAGGAGCACTAAACTGCTACACTTTCTTTCGTCTCATCCCGTTGACCTTATTTGTATCCAGGAATCCTAAAGCTGTAAACAAAATTACGTCACAATCTGCAACTTGCTATCACAAGATTCCATTACTATTTATACTGCATACACGGAACACCACTACATATAAGAAATCAATATACTGAAATAAGAATAATTACTAGTAATAAACGAAGAACCTTCGCGGTCCCCTCACGAAACCCTTAAAACTCACGGAACACAACTGCATGTTTTGCGAAACCCCTGTTGAAGAGCATTGATGTAGAATGATCAAGTTGTTTCCGTCGTGAGTAATTTCTTTTTCAACGTTTTTAACTCCCAAACCAAGGTTAGTTAAGTTTAATCAAATCATCATTTTATTAGCTGCGTTTCATTGTCCAAACTACCTTTTTCTTGGCCGTAATTGATATAAAATGTGATGCTAGTTATACTTTTTCTCGTTCTCTCGTGCTACTGATATCACACGTTCATTGATACTTATAATACAACTTCACCGTTTAATCCACATTGGGAAATGGACAAAACGTTTTGGCCAAGTTACTCTTCAAGTCAAATAACCTATGTGGAAGCGGAAGCGGTAGGTTTTTCGCGCTTCCGCTTCCGCTTCCACAGAAAAAGAACCGCTTCCACCGCGTCCGCTTCCACATCTCTGATGGAAATGAATCGCTTAACGCACGATCTAATGTTAAGGTATCACAGTCTATTTCTGTGCCAGTTTCTTGTGTCGCTAATAAGGCTGTACGAGTAATTGATGTAAATGAAAGTTGCTATAATGCTACTTCAAGTTTGAACCCCTATTCTAAACCGTTTGAAAGTAAAACCTTTTGTGCTTATAATACTTTTGCATCTGACCCAAGCAACTTAAAGGATGGGGGGTATCGCCCCCACTTGCCGTCGGTTTAGGCTCAGGGTTGGTAATCTGTTTTATCTGGCAGTCACGAGGTTAATAACATTGCTAATACGGTTTCACAGTCCGACCATTCAGGCTCAAGTTTCACGAAGCTGCCTACCCTTAAAGTAGAGCCATCGTCTTTTAATGGAAATTCTGCCGACTATTTTAGCTGTATTAAGGCCTTTGATGTTTTAATTGACCAACAGCTGGCCGATCCTTGTAGAAAACGTTTCTTTTTAATCCACTACACTAAGGACATAGCTCACTCGCTAATTAAGGGGTGCCAGCATATGCTGCCAGAGCGAGGTTACCAAGAAGCTAGAGTGTTGCTGCAGTCTTATTTTGGTCAAAAGCATAAAATTAATGAAGCCTGTACGAGACTATTGTTAAAGGCCCTGTGCTAAGCGAGCATGATCATAGAGGTCTAGTTAAGTTTTCAGCAGAATCTACATCTTGCTTGATCACACTGGAAGGAATGGAGTGCTTGGATCGGATGGACAATATAAATGTGGTGACAAAATCATGCTCCGCTTGCCTCTCTCTTGGATTCCTGGCTGGAAGTACGAGGTGGATCAAATAATGCATGTTATGCACCGAGACATCAGCATCAAAGATCTTGGAAATTTCGTACGCCGCAAAACGAGAGAAACTACCAATCTCTTACGGACTCCCACGTCCTCAAGGCCACCTAACAGCCAGGAGAAGAACTCAAGTCGGAAGGCAACAACGTTCTCTACGCAAGTGAAAAACAACAAGGCTTCTTCTGCACCCAAATGCGCGATGTGCACGCACGTGTACTACCTGAACCAATGCAAAGAATTTAGAGCGCTCAGCTACCAAGGCAGACTGGAATTCGTCAACCAGCAGAAGCTTTGCAGAGCATGCCTAAACGGAGGCCACTTCGCAAGGTCTTGTAACAGGAAACACAAAGCTTGCAAGAAAGAAGGTTGTTAGCAAATTCATACAACCTTGCTACACCCGCCGGATAAAGAAAAACCGGATGCAGCTACATAACCTACAAAGGAGAATGAGACCAAACAAGAGGTGACAAACGGCTTCATCAACCTTCCACAAAGAGAACGAAGTTTACTGCCGGTTGTGCCAGTGAAGATCCGAGTGAGAGAATCTGTACGGTATGTGGTGACTCAAGCTCTACTAGACACTGGAAGCACTCACTCCTTTATAACTGAAGGCATTCGCAAGGCACTGAAAATAGAAGATTGCGAAAAGGAGTCGGTATACGTACAATTACGCTCAACGAGAACCGACGGTACCAGATGACAAAGATTGTGAAAAACTTGGAGATATGTGACATGGACGAGATTGCTCCTATCCAGTTGAGTTCCCTGTATTCCTGCAAGCAGCTACCAGTGAACCGTCAGGATATTCCAACACAAGCCGATGTTGACCAGTTCTTCGAATCTAAGGACGTCTACATCCCTCAAGTTAAATATAAGGTTGGATTACTGATTGGTAACGACAACAGGATGGTTTTGCAGCCACAGGAGGTTGTGAAAGAGCCGTCTGGAAGCTACGCCATCAGAACGGTTGTAGGCTGGGCCGTAAACTGTCCCGAACGACCAGGAAGTGAGTACAAACACTTAAGTAGCTTTTTTGTCAAGTCCTCTGGCGACAATCAACCCATGTGTTCCCTCTGTACTGACATCATGGATTCTCTAATTAACGTCAAGGAAGAGTTATCGGTGGATTGACAAAGATTTATGACGGCAGTCAACAATTCAACCAAATCTTTGGAAGATCAACACTACGAGATTGGGCTCCCTATCAAGAATCTCAACCTCATGCTTCCGAACAACAGAGTTCAAGCGCTTCAGAGAGCAAGTTACCTGAAGAAGAAGCTCCAGAAGAATGATGAGTTTCACAGTGACTACAAAAAGTTTGTCAGCAACATGATAGAACAGGGTTATTGTGAGAAGGCTGAGTTTTCTGGAGAGCCAGGTAGAACTTGGTATTTACCTCATCATCATGTCTATCACCCTGAGAAACCGGGTAAGATCAGGGTGCTGTTTGACTGTTCGGCAAAGTTTAATGAAGTCAGTATAAATGACAACTTACGGCAGGGACCGGATCTCACTAACAGTTTAGTAGGTGTCCTCCTAAGATTCAGAAGGGAAGAAGTGGCTATTCAGGCAGACATCAAATCTATGTTTTACCAAATGAGAATCCCAGCTAAGGACAGGTACTTGTTGCGTTTTTTCTGGTGGAAGAACGGAACCGTAGATGAAGATATCGAGGAATACAGAATGACCATGTACCCTTTTGGCACTGCAAGCTCAACCAGTTGTGCCAATTTTGCCCTAAAGCGCTCTGTGACTGACCATGAGCAAGAATATGGCACAAAAACTATAGCGACGGCCTGCAGTGGATTCCACGTCGACGATTGCTTAACCTCCACCTCGAGTGTTGAAACTGCCACAAATCTTGTACACGAGCTCCGCAGTCTGCTTAGTAAGAGAGGCTTCTGTTTAACCAAATGGATTAGCAACAGTCGTGAGGTCATGAACTCGATACCTAAGTCAAAATGGTCTGAGGGAGCTTCAGACTTAGATTTCTCCAGCGATGACTTGCCTTTAGAAAGCATTAGGTTTGCACGGGAACGTGGAAAGGACTCATTGACTTTCAAGGTGAAGTCGAGAGGCAAGTCTAGCACCAGAAGAGGCATTTTATCGGTGATAAATTCCATATATGACCCACTGGGTTTTGGAGTAGTAGCAGTCCTGCCCATAAAGGTTCTCTTGTAAAAACTTTGCCGTAAAAACTTGGGTTGGAATGACCTTATACATGCAGCTGAAGAAAGGCGATGGCTAAGCTGGCTCGAACAACTGACAAAACTAAGCTTGTTCACTTTACCAAGATGCCTTAAACCGCCAAAATTTGGGAAAATTGTTCACGCCCAACTCCATCTGTTTGCAGATGCCTCAGAAGAAGCTTATGGATCCGTAGCTTATTTAAGGCTCGTGAATGATCGTGGGGAAATTCATTGTTCGCTTATTTTTGGAAAAAGTAGATTGTCCCCTATCAAACCATTACAATACCCAGACTCGAGTTATGCGCCGCCGTTGTAGCAGCTCAAACCGACTCGGTGATTCGCAAGAAACTGCAAATTCCTGAACTAGAAACTAATTCTGTTTTTGGACAGACAGAGCAACTGTTTTGCGCTATCTGAAAAACGAAACCAAATCTTTCCTCATCTTTGTAGCCAACAGGGTTCAAAAAATCAAAAAACGTGTGCAGCCCATCTCAATGGCATCACGTTTCCTCAAAAGAAAATCCTGAGGACCTTGCACGGGGACTGTCGATTAAAGAGTTCTTAAAATGTGGTCCTTGGAAAAATGGCCCAGCGTTTTTGTGGCAGGAATCAGAAAATTGGCTCGCCCCGCTCCAAGAACAAAACATTCCTGACCTTACCGAAGACCCAGAAGTGAGAAAAGACCGCGTTCTAAGCTGTGCTGTAAACGTGGAACAAGAAACTAACTTCCTTGAAGAACTCTGTGGGAAATACTCAAACTGGCACAAAATGAAACGAGCATGCGCTTGGGTAAACAGCGCTAAAAATTTTTGGCTTAGGCGAGCATCCTCAAGTAAAAAACCTCTCAGCCTTGATGAAATGCATGAAGCAGAACGCGTTGTCTTTCGTTATCTGCAACGCGAACACTTTGCAAAGGAAATTGCTAAGTTGGAAGCCGGGAGTGAGGTCCCATCTTCAAGTTCGCTAAGTAAGTTAGATCCCTTTTTGGAAAATGGGCTTTTACGTGTAGATGGCCGATCGGAAAACTCACAGTTATCGCATGAGAGCAATCATCAGATAATTTTGCCCGAGTGTTATGTGAGCAAGCTAATTGTCACAGAACAGAATCAGAGCCTGGGACACACGGGTCGTCAACAGGTCATTGCCAAGCTTAGAGAAGCCTTGTGGATAGTTAAGGTAAACTCTCTTGCACGGTCCGTATTGTCCAAATGTGTGAAATGTCGTAAAATTCGTGGACAAGTACTCCCACAAAAAATGGCCAATTTACTGGAGGAAAGGCTGATTGCCGATCATCCTCCATTTACCTTTGTGGGAGTTGATCTTTTTGGTCCTCTTCTGGCTAAGCAAGATTGGTAACAGTTAAAAAGGTATGGGGTGCTATTCACCTGTTTTACCACCAGGGCTGTGCACATTGAAGTGGCTCATGGTTGGGACACCAGCTCTTTCATTCAAAGTCTGAAACGGTTTGTGGCACGTAGAGGCCAAGTGTTAGAACTAAGATCTGACAATAGCAGCAATTTTGTGGGAGCAGAACATAAGCTGGCCAAGGCCATAGAAAATTGGAACAAAACCCAAATCAATAATTTTTTGTTGCAACGCAATATCAAATGGAAATTCAACTTACCCAGGGCATCTCATCACTGTGGGATGTGGGAGCGGCTTATCCGCTCAGTTTGCAAAATACTTTCAGCTTTTTGTACTGAACAAGCTCTAACTGATGAGAGCCTGCTTACCCTTTTGTGTGAAGTTGAAGGCATATTAAATTGTCGGCTCCTTACCACTATAAATGATGATTCTTTGGACTTGAACGTTTTGACGCCCAATCACCTGCTACTCCTTAAGGAAAGGGTTCCGTTGCCTCCTGGCATCTTTTCAATAAAGGATAATTACGCTAGAAGGCTTTGGAGGCAAGTGCAATACCTTGCCGATGTTTTTTGGATAAGATGGATCAGAGAATACCTGCCAATGTTGCAAAGGCGCACTAAGTGGTCAAATACTTCACGTAATGTTAGTGTGGGAGACATAGTGTTGATTATTGACATCGCACCTCGCAATTTATGGGTCATGGACCGAGTGATCGAAACCTTTCCAGATAAACATATTCAGATGTTATGCAGCAACATAGGCCATTTTTTTTGTCAAAACATCTGCAACCACTTAGGTCTGTTGTGCAGTAATCATATGGAGTATAACTCACCACGATGGTAAAAATTGACAAACAAATACGCCAATAAACGCATCAAAAACTAACAATTTTTACACTGCCACAGCCTACTGTGAGATAAGGGCTGACACAGTGCCGGCGCTAGGCCAGCTGAGGCCCCCCCCGAAAACTATACGTGGGCCCCTTTATCCGCAAACAAAGTGAACCGTAAAAATTATACAAAATGCGATTGCGTCCAATTTTGCGTCTACGTACCCTAGTTTGAAATCTACGTACGTAATTTGATACGACATTTTCGTACGTAAATCGCATCGTATTCTGTGTAAAGCCTCCTTAAGTCCTTAAGCCAATCGCTGGTCGATGAAGAAACTGACTCTGACTCGTCTAATGAAAATAAATTTAATACAAAGAAGATAACGTATATTTAATACAGGTTTCAAAATGTTTTTCGGCGAGCCTTTTCAGCAGCAAACACATCAATTATGCGGTCGAGATCTAAATCTCGTACGCAAGAGCTTTCTATCGAAATTGTAGCTAGAGATGTTAGCCTTTCGTCCATCATGGTGGATCGATGGAAGGTTTTGATTAGCTTCAGTTTGCTGAAACTTCTCTCAGCGCCTGCTACTGAGACCGGGCAGGTCAACAAAACTCGAAGAGCTATGGACAAATTTGGATATACTTCCAGCATATGCTTTCGATAGATATAGCTCAGAAAATCGTTGGCTGTTTTGAGATCTTCTTTATTTTCTTTCACGATGACCACGAACCGTTCCAACTCCTCATTCATTTCCACAGGGTCAATATCGCCCATTGTTTCATAAAATTTTTGGCATGCATTAAGTAAACGATTGTGCCCGTATACTTGCAATAAACTTTCTTGATTATAAAGAAAATTAAAAATTGCACCCACACTGTGCATTTGCTCGAAGCGTTCTTTTAAAGAAGATAGAGCATGATCCATTAGTGGCAAAAAAAAATTTGCTTTGAATTTTTCTTCTGGCGACATCTCGCTACCTTCATCTTCTGCTTCGTATTCGAACAGCCTCCTTCTTCTTCTGGTTCTACTCTCAGCGAAACTCCTCTCAATTTGCAAACCTTCAGCAATTTCACGTGCCGTGGATACCGCGCCGCTGTACCCGTCTTCGCGATATTTCTTTAAAACTTCCTCAGTTGCTTTGATTTCTTTTTCAACTACTTCCATAGAAACACCAGTGGTTTGCATAACTTTGCTCGTCTTGTTGATGTGAAAAAGAATATCATGCCAAACTACAATTGACAAAATGAAGCTCCATGTTTCAATTCGAAGTATCAATAAACGAACATCATTGATTGTTTGACCATCTTTTTTTTCGAAGCAGTAGTTTTCCAATTCCTTCAATGCTTTTATCACTTCAGCCAAATGGTATCGTAAAGGTGAGATGCAATTGATGCGACTCTCCCAGCGAGTAGCTGATTGGGATTTGAGTGAGAGCGGAACATTCTTTTTTAGTATCGTCCATCGTTGCGTTGAAGAGGAAAACAGTGAATACAATTGCGTTAACACACCAAAAAATACCAATGCTTCAGTAGAAGATTTCACACTGTCGACTACAACTAAATTAAGCGAATGATTTGCACACGGAACATACAGCGCTTTTGGATTGATTTTCAGTAATCTCGCTTGAAAACCAGCTTCTTTTCCTTTCATGTTCGCCCCATTATCGTAGCACTGCCCTCGACAGTCAGCAAGATCTAGTCTTAATTCTTCGGAGCGCTTTAAAAAGACATTGAGCAAACCTTCGCCAGTGCTGTTATTGACACTCAAATAGCCAAAAAATGCCTCTTTTACTCTTGCACCGTGTTCATCATCACATTGAACGAAACGAAAAATGACGGTCATTTGTTCTTGATGTGATATATCCGGAGTACAA
The DNA here is from genome assembly GCA_963675345.1 of Trididemnum clinides. Lineage (NCBI taxonomy): Eukaryota > Metazoa > Chordata > Ascidiacea > Aplousobranchia > Didemnidae > Trididemnum > Trididemnum clinides. The sequence goes on along the minus strand of OY776290.1, from coordinate 1,456,376 downwards.
TCAAGAATTATAGAGTAATATTTGGCTTGTTTCAGCTGCGTGAGAAGTGCGTTTTCAGTTTCTTTTGCAACTAAATTTATCAGCTCGTTCTGAATACTTTTGCTCAAATAGTGTTGCTTAGTTTTGTGCCGGATAATCCTATTTTGCAACTCATTCAAGACGGGATCTCTCTTCGCCAGTAGTTCAAATAAACCCAAAAAATTTCCATTTTGCGATGATCCCAGTGTTTCGTCAGATCCTCTAAAAGCCAAATTTCTTTCACCCAAAAATATTACGATGTCTATTAGACGCTCCAAAACATTCCTCCAAAATGTTCTTTCTGCAAGAAAAATCTTCATTGCTTGTTTATCCACCGTAAATTGAGTGTTAATACCCTCCTTAAGCAAAAGCCATTGGTTAAAACTCTTTTTATGAGAAGCACCGTTTTCATGATCCTTTAACTTCTTGGAAAACCCTTCCCATGTATTGATGCCCCTACTAAACGGACTAGCTAAGTTGCCAAAAAGTTTGCAGCTGAAGCAGAATGCTTTGTCAGAATCTTCAGAGTACATCAGCCATGACCGAGGAACAGCCTCGCCATTACTCAAAATGCGTTTGTAATGAATAGAAGAAAATCGTCTTCTAGCTGCGTTGTATGGAAAATTTGTTACAACTTGCCGAGGTCCTCTTCTGATGATGTCAACCCGTTGCGGATCTGATATGACGTCAGGCCACTTCGCTGGGTCCCTATGGAGAGGGTCAAACGAACTGTGGGGAAGTGACGATGAAGTATCGATGGCCGCATTTTTTGCCCCCATAGACGTACATGGCACTGATGGTAGATTTAGTTCAACCGATTCACACAAGACATTTTCTGATTCTGCAGTTGACGCTGCTGCTGCTGAAACTAAGCTCAAAGTATCGCTGATAGGGACGGCTGGCAAAGTAGCACTATCTGTTTCAGTTTCTGCTCTGCTAACGGAAAAAAACTGTGTTAATTTGGTAAGCTTTTTAACTGATTCCTGAGCAGCAGCTGCTTCTTTTCTTTTCTGTGCTCCACTTTTATGGCGTTTCATGTTTCCGATAGACTATTTTTAAAAAATAGCTTCTAAATTATATATGCACGTAATTGGCTATTTTCAACTTCGAATTAACTCTAAAATCGATTAATATATTTTCAACTTCGAATTAACTCTAAGCATTGTCACAATTAAACTATAAATATTGAAAAACTAACTTCATATCTTTCTTAATCTAAAAATGCAGTAATCTATTTACTGTACTCTGTTTCCTTCACAGTAGCTGCAACCAACGAACTGGTCAGCTTTTTGGCAATTAGCTTCAAAAATTCATCATCTGACTATGACGTAACTATACGGCTTCTGACTGACTAAATGGTTGTAAAGTTACTTTTAAAGGCAAAAGCACTCGTTAAGAAAATTTGACTTATCTTATACGATACAAATGAGTCAAAGCGTCGAAAGCAATCAGAATCGAAACATGAAACAGTAGATCAAAATACTCAACGTCGAAACTTGAATATTGGTCTTTGGTTGGTATTCAATGGGCGGGGCCCCTGACCAGGCCTGGGCCCCCCCCCCGACCGGGGGGTTCGGGGGGCGGTTCCGCCGGCCCTGGGCTGACAATATGCTTAGCTAGCGTACTGCTAGACAAAGCTTAAACTTCCTAAAAATATGAGTCTTCCCATGCCTACAAACGCTATGTCAGTAAAAAAAAACATTGAATTTAATCGTAATGCGTTGAGGTGGGAGTTATCTAAAATTTTAAATGCCGGTACTGGTTAATTGCATTAGGTCTGTGGAAAAAACCCAGGAAGTTTAGTTACAATCATCGTTGCCTGGTTTTTTGCTGAGCACAGGTCAGCAATCAATTCACTAATAATAACATCCTCTACATTATTATCTTTGAGTTCACTGACACTTGATCACATAGAACTACTGGTATCATTTTCTGTTTCATTAATACACATAACTTAGATGCTTGAAAATGCACTTTTTTCTCTTGAGTTCTGTAGTAGTAGGGCTGTTTATTACAATAAATCTGTCCATTAGACTTTTGCATCATCAACGTTCCTACTTTCTTCCTTTTGCCTTCGTTTTGATACAATACTTTTATACTCTTTATTCAACTGATGCACTTAAACTGTCTGGTATGAGGTAAGGTATACAGCAAATCAAGGACTACCATCTTAATTGAGCCGATAATTTACAAATAAATCTGAATAAACAAACCTTTTTGATAAATATGATTGTAGTAGACTACATGCTTGGATGAGTCACTAGACAAATAAAGCGTTAAAGCCGCTAAAATATTTTATTGTTTTACTATCATAACCAGAGATAGTGGCAAATACCAATCATGAATAATGACTTAACTAATTCTTTTTCACAAATTTTTCTAAAAAGATAAGTATACAAATGTAGCAAATTTGCCGTTGAATCATTGGCTTGATCAAAACACAGCAAGTACAAAGATGTCAAACAACTAACACTTAATGTTTTTGAATCTTGCAAAAACTTTTTGTGCTTGCATATCTCTAATATTACGACTATTTTGCACCACAAACGCAACTGACCAATTATTCTTTCAAAGCAAATTTATTTCTGCTTTCACCAGTATCTCACTGACATCAATAAACTGCTCGTGAAAAAATGAATTAATGAAATTCACGTTTTGATACAACTAGGGTTGCCAACCGTCCTTTATTTCAAAGGACAGTCCTTTATTTGAACTGCCCGTCCTTGTCCTTTATTAAAGTTGGAATTCTCCTTTATTTCTAGAGGTAAAAGAGATTTGCTGTGAGAGCGGAAAAAATTTGCAAAAGTACAGTCCAAACCATGGAAAACCAGGTGTTGACCTTTTTTTTTTTGGAGGCCACCATGTCCACAAGCAGTTTTTTCCATGTTGGCCTCCAAAAAAAAAAAAGGTCAACACCTGGTTTTCCATGGTTTGGACTGTACTTTTGCAAATTTTTTCCATTTTACAACTTTTCGCAATTGCAAATTGAGAATTGCCCTTTAAAATAAAGGACGGTTGGCAACTCTAGTCACAGTGTCCTTTATTGGAACTTGTCAAAGTTGGCAACCCTAGATACAACTGAAAACTGGACCAACTTCATAAATAAATTATCACAGTTCACAGGCAAGTCTGGTCTGCTCAAACAGCTAAAAATATGAGTTGTTCTGATCTCATCAGCAAAATGAGGTTCCACCCTAAAAATTATGCCACACCCACATTGTCACAACAGTTTCTGTCAAAAGAACCGGAAAGCCTTCAGCCCAAAACAGTAATAGAAAAAAATGAATTTTTGTTTTTGGTTTTTATTTAGGCAGTAACTATTTTGCCGCCAATGACAGTTTACCCTTGCACTCTATTTTCCATTGAATGTTTGTGATTGGTCAATTGCAGTGACATATTAAAAATGTGACTTTAAGTGATGTGTGATTAGTCAATTTCTACAATGCATTAAAATTGACAAAAAGTGATTTGACAAAAAAGGAACTTTTAGCTTACACTCCCACCTATATCCACAAACTGTTATCCCCTCCTTAATGTATACTGCCTCAGTTGAAGTACAGGGCCTGCAAAGATTTGAACTTCTAACCATTTTATTCGTAGTTAGCATCATTATCCACTAATCCAAAACAATACTATGAGCTCTGCAGCAAATAAGCCAATTTTGAAGACACACAAACGTTGAACGGCCAAATAGATTGCAAGAGTAAAATGCTGTCAAAGGCAAAATAGCTACTTTTAGTTACCACTTCCACAGTTGTTGAGACCAAGGGCCCATTTCAAAATGCAACAAAATAGCCTAAAATTAGACACGTTATTTTTAAAAGGGGGCCCACTTGACAACTCCAAAAAGGGGGAGCCCGAGGCAGCTGCCTCATTCGCCTCACCCAATATCCACCACTGATTTCATGTTCACGGGCCAAAAATTCTAGTTTTAATTATTTTCTGACCTTAAAAAGTAGTACGGATCATATAGTGTGTCTGATGAGTTGCGCTCAACGATAATGGCGTTATTTAACCAGAAATTAATATTTTGGTATCGATAATGAACGAAAATATAGTTAACACTTCAATGCGTCTATCTATATTCAGAAAGCATGTTTTTAAATCATCAAGTTTAAACGAATCAACAAGAGTAGCAAAACAAAAAGTAAGGCTAAAGAATAGATATACACACACAAATGGCAACAATGCCAAAATTAACTAATAGAAAAGAACACTAAAACCTACCAACTTGAAATGCTATTATTTAATAACAGAAAAACAGACAATTTTTGATGAGCAGGATAGGATACCAGCTTGGTTGCAATATGCATAAGATCATAAAGCGTCTCACAAATTGGTTTATACCGTCAAATATAACACTGCGGTTGCTATTTGGAAGAAAGCTCAATGCTTAGCTTCATTCTAAAATCTATATTTTTCGGACCCATGTATCTTTTTAAGTACTGCCTTATTTTTAGCCAATTTCTTCGCGAAAGCGTCACATGACAGATTGAAATTTGACTTTGTGATGAGTATGGCCTTGATAGTTTCTAAAAGAAATCTATTTTTTTCATCAGTCCATAGAGCAGTGATTCTCAACCTGTGTGCCGCGGCACACTAGTGTGCCGCGAGGAATTTTTTAGTGTGCCGCGTATATTTTTGTCTTTGATCGCTTATTTTTCCGCAAAACCAAATTGATCAATTCTTTGATCGCATTTTCGATTCTTAATTCTTTAAATTGCTGTTCGTTTGAAACCTTCGAGCGTAGCCAGTACAAGCCTAATCGTGAAGCAGCTTATCGAAGGATGCAACAGCGTGACTTGTGTGACAAAAAAAAGGGTGAAAGAAGAGAGTCTGATAATCTTGGTCGCAGATCTAGCTCAGCTTAATGCCAAAATACAAGATAACTTTTTAAAAGTCAAAATACAATACAGTGAGCCCTGAAATAGTCTCGAGAGCTGCTTAAAGCCTAAGTAGGCAAACTAAAGCTATGCCTGATGAGAGCGGTTTCTCAGAGATAAAAGCAGTTGTTTTATAAGCTACAACTGCATTAAGAAAAAAATCTAATCTTAATAAAAATAGCAGAGCCAAGTTTACGGTATTTGATCATATTTATTAAAGTAGACGTTTAGAATAAATTATAATTCTATGCCACTGTTATTCAAATAGTATCCGTATTAAATATATTTAAAATAACTTTGGCTCTGCTATTTTTAGTGAAACAGATTAATTCAAGTTTAAATAATGCATGGACTTAGTTTTAGTGACAAAATTTAGTCATTAGTTTAGTAGTCAAACCATGGAAAAGTATTTAAAAATAAGCAGTACCAGTAACAAAAGTGGTGCATTGCAACAGAAAGTACCTGCAAAAAAAGGAGTCAAGCGTAAATATAAAGAAGACTACATAAAGTACGGTTTTGTTGCTTCTGGATCCTACGATCACCAACTTCCTTTGTGTATTATTTGCAATCTTTCCTTGTCAAATGAGGCCCTCGTTCCTAGCAAACTAAGCAGACACTTAGAAACCAATCACGAATCTTTAAAAGATAAACCAAAAGCATACTTTGAGAATCTCTTGTTACAAAAAGATATAGAAGCCAAACGATTTAACAAGTACATGAAGTTGCCAGAAAAGGGGTTAGTTGCCAGCTACAAAGTGGCTCATTTGTTGGCTAAACGCAAAAAAGCTCACACTGACGCCGAATCTGTTATTGCACCATCAGTATCCATTATTGTAGAAACTATGCTTGGAAGTGATGCTGCAGATACGGTAAGCAAAGTTCCATTATCAAATGACACAATTTCAAGAAGAATTGAAGACCTATCTTCGGATATAAATGATCAAATTCGTGAGCATTTTGATGTGCAAGGACAAGATGACGAGTTATCTCAACTTTGGGCACTGCAAGTTGATGAATCTACTGATAGTACAGGAAAAGCGCACCTTTTAGCTTTTATTAGATTCGTAAAAAACGGGTCGTTTGTAAACCAATGCCTATTTTGCAAAGAGTTAAAAACCACTGCTAGAGGGGAAGACATATTTACACTGGTCGACGAAAACATTTTGTCGTTGAACTTACAGTGGAAAAACTGTGTTAGCATTTGCACTGATGGCTGCCCATCCATGCAAGGGAAAAACAGGGGATTTGTTGCTTATGTTCGCCACCAAAATCCAAACGTGTTTGTAGTGCATTGTATGATACATAGAGAAGCTCTCGTCTTTAAAACATTGCCAACAAATTTACATTCAGTTATGAAGCAAGTTATTGAAGTCGTAAATTTCATAAAAACTCGTCCCCTCCAAAGCCGACTTTTTACGCAACTTTGTCAAGAAATGGATTCAAAATTTAAATGCTTGCTGTTTCACACAGAGGTCCGATGGCTCTCGAGAGGAAAGGTACTGAAACGTGTATGCCAACTAAAGGCTGAAATTTGTTCTTTCCTGGACGCTCAAAAAAAAGACTTCGGGTTTTCTGTACATGACGAACTGTGGTGGTTACGAGTGCAATTTATAGCAGATTTATTTGAAAAAGTGAATGTTTTGAATTCAAGCTTACAAGGGCCATCCGAAAATACAATAACAGCTACATCAACATTGATTTCTTTTGACGAAAAACTGTCTTTATGGAAGAGAAAAGTATCTGAGGAAAATGTAGATGCTTTTCCTACAGTCAACAAGTCTTCTTTAAAAAAAAGAATAATTCCGGAAATTTTAAACACTTTGTCAGATCTCCAGTTTTCACTCCGAAACTACTTTCCAGAATTCAGTGTTAAAGATTACGGGTGGGTAATCAATCCATTTGGAAAAAATAACGACACAACGAATCTATCTACCGAAGAAGAGGAGCAGCTTATTGAGCTACAAAACAATTGTTTTTATCGGTCCAGTTTTTCCGAAGAAAACCTACATGACTTTTGGTTGTCCATCGTAAAAACATATCCTTTGCTAAGAATAAAAGCAATCAAAATTCTTCTTCCATTTGCATCATCTTGGCTTTGCGAATTTGGATTTTCCGCACTCACTGAAATCAAAAGTAAAAAAAGACAACGCCTTCTTGCTATTGACGATGAAATGAGAGTATGTCTTACGTCATTAGAGCCTCGATTCGAATTGATTTGCTCGAAAAAGCAAGCACAACCGTCCCATTAAACATGTATGTTTGGAGTATTTTCATTTTATTTATGTATTCATTTCAATTCAGTATTTCATTTCAATCTCATTTCATTTATGTTTGGAGTATGTTTGAGTTTTAAATTTTGTAATGTGAAAGTGTGCCGCGGATGAATTTTTGATTCTTTAGTGTGCCTCAAGCACAAAAAGGTTGAGAATCACTGCCATAGAGCGTTCATCTGGAAAAAAATTCTTTCCACAGGAGCATTACTTCCGAGAAGGCACATAAGAACTGCACTAAGTTTTCTTAAGTTTGGAGTATTGATCTCAAGTTCAGACAAGAGATCAAAAACTTTCTTCCATCGATCACTTAGCCCCTCCGCGTCGCTTATCATCATATGATGATGGCGAAGAGAACGCCGCTCATCCTCATATGATGATTTGCCGGCTACGGCGAAATGCGTGTATTTAAAGCTCGCTTGGGAGAGATCTTCCTTTCCTTTTTGACATCTCTCTTCAATACACGCATTTCGCCGTAGCCGGCAAATCATCATATGAGGATGAGCGGCGTTCTCTTCGCCATCATCATATGATGATAAGCAACGCGGAGGGGTTGGTGAGGCACCATTGTCTTGCCAGTTATTGAGAACATCAGAATTCAAAATCTGTTGCAGATACGTAACTTTATCAAACACGCTATCAATGGAGATAGAAACATTAGAACATTTTTCCTGGAGAAGCAATCCTGCCTTTTGAAACTCGGAACGTTCTGGAAACTTTTTCAAAAGAAGGCATTGCAAATCCTTCAGGTTATCAACATGTTTGTCCCAAGCGTTCAGATAAGCAACTGCAGTAGAATAAAATATACGTGATATTTTTAAAAATTCTTCTTTAGTTGTAACTCCTTCTTCTGAAAGATTGAACAAGAGTACTGATACCGATTCAAAAATGAAGTCATCAGCGAGTCTTCCTCTCAGCACTATTCCTAAACTCTTCAATTTTTCACCGGTTTTAACAGCACAGCAATCTTGACTTTCAAGCTGTCGAATCGTACCACTGAACAGCGTCAAATTTGCGTGTGCAAACGTCACCCAAAGCTTGGTGAGAGGATCATCCAACAGTTTTCTTAGAACTGCTGAGCATTTTTCAAGGGAGAGAAAGCACGATTTTAATGGAGCATACATTTGTAAGATTCGTTCCACTGCGGGAAGCATGGATAACCACCGCACGGTGCTGCGTGAAAAAATAGTTTGGTACGCTTCTCCGACAAAATCACAAAAGTCCTTCAGAGCTTCGACTCTTACGGTATAAATGTGGAAGTATCCATACACTTTTCGCAGTAAGTGCTCAACATCAACTGGAATAGTGTCCATAGCTGTTCGACAAGTGTTGTGAACAATGTGCGCTGGGCATCCCAAGCCAATTACTTCTCTTTGCAAAGCAGTTTTCACTTTAGTGTGCACATTCACTCTCCCTGCACGGTTTAAACCACCAAAGTTTGAATTGGTATTATCTGCAGACATCGCAACGATTTTATCACTAACACCAAACTTCTCAATTACCTTTAGAACTTCTGAAGATATTATTTCGGCAGTTTCACCTTTGACGTCAATAAAGTCCATCAACTTAGTCGCAATTTCATTACTTTCGTTATTGTAAAATCGTGCCAGGATCGGCAGTAGCTTTAAATATCCGTGATTAGATGTGTCAATTGACAAGGCTATTGCTTCGGTCTTGATTAAGTCTTGCAACACCAACTCTAAGGCCCAAGGAGCAAATATATTTTTAACAATCGCTTCGCATTTGGTTCTAGCACAAGTGAACTTTTGCTGATAAAAATTACGTATCATTGAGCCGGTATAGTCCATAGAACGAAAGCTGTGATTGTGGTGTATCGTATGATATGCAAAGCTACCTTCTTGTGCGGCCAATTCATATTCGGTGCTGGTTGGTTCTTTTAAAAAGAGTGTTCATTGAAGACGAGCCAGCCCTTGCAGAGACAGAAGATTTATGTTTTCTTGTGGTTTCATGACTTTTCACTTGCGCTCTACCACTGTTGGCTATGGAGAAAGTAGTTGAGCAAAAACTGCAGTACACCTTGCCATCACTTCCAATGCCACGCAGATAAGGGAAGTCCTAAAATTAATACGGTTCATATAAAATTTGCTCATATGAAAACGGAAACAGTAAACATAAATGAATCTTACCTTAAATATATCGTGAGTAATTTGACACTTTCGTCGCTTTGCTGCCATAGTGGCTATCAATCCTTCGCAATAAACCCGAAAAATAAAATTGTCGCATTCGTAATTGAGTATTATTGCAGACCCTTTCTGTGAGCCGGCTTTGTTGAAAAAGAAACATATCATACGTTTTATAGTTGGCGACCACAAAAAAATGAAACAACCGATTTGTCCTCACAAATTCATTATTTCGTGCCAATGCTGTCTGAAATAACACCATTCCAAATGTCTTTGCAAGCGTAGGGTTCATTGAGTTCAATTAGAGTTTACTTCAAAAAATAGTTACAGTCAACTTCGGATATAAGGGATGTGAATATAAAGGATTTTCGCTTACAAGGGACGGTTTCAAATGGCCCCAATCATTTTCAATTTGAAATAATACAAAAATTATTCGCTTAGAAGGGATGCGAATATAAGGGATTTTCGCTTATAAGGGACAAATTTCAAAGTCCCAATCATAATTTTCTATAGTAATTTCAGTCGGTTATAAGGAATAACCCATTCTGCCAAGAGATTTCTGTCTGCGAGATGTCGAATTCAGCTTTATAGGCTAATCGTACTTCTGTAGCTGCCTTTCGGCTTTCAACTACGGTAGCAGTCTAATGCCCGTTGCGACGTTTGTATGCGGGGAATGCATAAAAAGCTTCAAAAAGGGTATTTTGAGCATTTAAAACTTGAGATGTTACGGATCAAACTGTGTACATTCGGTTTTAAGGGATTGATTGAGCTGGTCCCGACGTGTCTCTCATATCCGGAGTTGACTGTACTAGCAACCTAAATATTCATAGTACAGTTGTAATCATATTTTTCTCTCATTTGTGTAATAAAAAAAGTTTAAGTGTGTGAACACAAAAAAGTAGAACGCTGCTTCAAGTAGTACAGAAGTCCAAAAATTAGTACTGTACTACTAAAAGTAGCACGTCTGGTCACCTTAATTTGGCATTTTTCTCAAAATCAAAATCCGAATGAAGTGAAATCTCTGCTATAAAGTTGAATCGTTTCGGAAAGTCGCATACAGTCAGTAAGTTTATATATTTTAAGCTATTGTAATTTATCGTACTGTAGTTTTAACAACGAGTGCTTCTCATAATTCTCTTATAATTATAATTGTTTACTTGAAGAGTTGATTTGTATCACAGAATTTGAAAATTGCAGAAAGTAGAGTATTCATTCTTGAAGCTTTTCGTCTGACACTTTTCAAGAGAATCCGTCAGAAATTCTCTTGAAAAGTGTCAGACGAAAAGCTTCGAGAATAAATACTCTACTTTCTGCAATAATGGTTTATTGTCGTACTTTAATGCCGTCGCTATTTGATCTTTCTACTATGTTTGTGCCCAATTTAAGTGTGAGGTTTGGCTATTTGCTTATAATTGTTAAATTATTCTAGAAAATCTGTCGCAGTATCGACGCCATTCGTGTATGGTCGATCGGATTTATTCGTCTCGGAATTACGTTTGATTCAATCATTGAGAGTGCCCTTTGATACCGCGATTGAGTTTGCGCTGTGCGCTAAGACCTTCCGCCTAAACCGTGTGATTGGGATAGCAGCAATTGCAATACTGGCTCCTTATTTGAAATCAGTTTCTCACAAGATTCTGTAGCTTTTCTTGTTTTTGCTTTCTCTTCCAATGCTGTTTTACTGGTGTATCAGTTAGAATAGCACTATTTTTTTCTTCCACCTTTTTGTGTTTTTCTTGGCTGTGCTTTAGGAAATTGCCTTGTCTCTTCTGGAGAAAATGATTCAGGTGTAGTGATTACCACCGATTATTATTTCAGATGTAATGATTATCAATGCCTAAATAACTAAGACTTGCTAACTGATGGCTTGGCTATTGATTGGCAAACAAAAAATTCCGACTCTTATATCATTAAACTCTACGTATTTCCCAGTAAAAATCATGCTCAGTTACTTAGCAGATGCTGCAGTACATTGTAATGACTGTTACAATTGACCCTGATAGTAGTCGTCCATTTTGTGACAAAGTTTGTCATCTTTCAATCAATTACTTACACTAAAAGACGCTGATCTAATGTAGTTCAAAACCTTTGTTTCCTTGTTACTACAACAGTGAGATTTAAATATTCCTGTACAATGATGCAACCAAATTATTAAGCATTTGGTAAAAGTTACTTACTTGGGTTGAAAACAACTTTTTAAAGATATTTTCCATCCTGCTGAAACAAAAGTTCTATTGCTCTATTTCATATATCCCACATATTAAGGAGGCAATAGGGTTCAAATTACTTTTTCTGTGCTTCTTTACCTACGGGATTGAGTCTGTTATGGTATGAAAGCCCATTAAGGGTTTAAACAAAATTTGCTTTTCTTTTCTTGCCGCCATTTTGGCCTCGATTTTGGACGCCTTCTCGGAATTTTACCCTATTTCCAAATGGAATTTCGGGCAAAGTACTACACTTAGAGCCATAATTCTTTCTATTCATAAAGCAGAATCACATCTGTTAGGATTAAATAGAACAAATATTTGGCAAAGGGCTTGTGAATTTTAGTGGACATTTTTGATCAAAAATATCGAAAAATGTACCAAAATTCACCCAAAATGTCGTCTTTACCCAGAAACCATCAGGTTTATGAAAAAAGTGAACAATTCATTCCCTCCGGCGTCATGAATTACATATATAGCCAAAATATCATCGTCTAAACCAGGGGTCGGCAACCCCTGGCACGTGTGCCACTTGTGGCACGCGAGAGGATATTTCATGGCATGCCAAGTGATTTGACGCGCATGTGAAATCTACACTTGAGATTTCGCGGCGCAATCACAAGCTCAAACTGTCTACACTGCACGAAATCAACAGTCTTCAAATTAGTCAAGCATGCAATTCACGAGACAATTTCTATGTCGGAGATGTCTGTTCTGGCTCTGCCAGTCACACTCACAACTAGCTCCTTGTGAGAGCGAAAAAAATTGGCTCAAGACATGCCAGTCATGTGAGCTCCCATGAACACAAACAAATTAGAATAAACAAAAATGTGCGGGAGCGACGGCGCAAGAATGAATAAAATTGTGGTGAAGACACGCCATAATTTTTTTGGTATGGTATTGCAACAATAATTAAAGCAATGCTCGTTATATCTACTGTTGTTGCTGAACAGTTGTGTTAGTTATGTACCGCATATTCCTGATGAGGGCTGAATGTTTGACTGATAGCGTTTGAATACTGCAGCTTTTAGCGCAAACTTTGTTTTTATTTGATTTATCGACGCAGGCAATCTTTTTGTTGAACGACGCCTTTAATGATTACGCGCTTGCATTCGGCCTTAGAATGCAAGCATTTATTTGCATGTAAACTGGATTTTGTGTTTTAGTTTGACATTTACTGTAGAGTATTGGGTTTTGGAAACGAGCAGTTTTAACTAAGAACTAATTGATTTCTATTTGTTTAGCGTGTTGAATATTTGTATAAAAGTATACTGTTGGATATGGCGACTGTTGTTGGCTGCGACTTCCGCAACAGTTGGTAAGGGATATGATATTTGATTTAATTTGCATTCTTTCTTGATTTATTGTAATTAAAGTTAATGTTGATTTGGGTAGTGCAAAAGGAATTCGCGTGTGTGACCACCGCTTGTTACTATTACTTTCTTTATTTAATGTTACTTTAATCTTATTTGCCGTCTATTTTGCATTAATTAAGTTTTACGTTTAATAGAAAACCACTACACATCAAGTGTGCGTTTCAACAAAGCAGCCAGCAGCAACAAAGTTTTCAACTGCGGAAGAGGCCAAAGTTTTCAACTGCGGAAGAGGCCAAAGTTTTCAACTACGGAAGAGGCGCAAAGTATTCAACTGCAAAAGGGGCGCAAAGTTTTCAACCTCCCAAGATTTCGGCTTTACATCGGATCATAACAATTCAAGGTAATTTCGTTCTTATTTTCGCCGCGTCGAAGTGACAAGATTATGGCCTCGTCTCAGAAGCGTCTCGATGAGATACTCGAAAAGTTAGAAGTACTTTATGGTAACGCAGACCTGGTTATGGTTAGGAAAACGTCAACTTCCGAACTTATTTCAATTTTGAAAGAAATTAACATATTGACTGTTGAGTTAGATAAGATCGGTATTAAATTGCAATCCTCGGACGAACCAGAATCAAAAAATATTTTGTTGAGGCTGAAGGAGCAACACGTTGTTAAGGCAGAATTCGACATAAAAGCAACAGATTGGTTGAAGTCTATGAAAGTATCGTCAATAGAAATAGCTTCAACGTCAGGTCCGAGAACTTTGCGTTCGAATATTTCTCAGAGCTCCACTAGCACGAGCACACATAGTTCTTCCAGTAGCGCTAGTAAAGCTAAATTGGTGGCTAAAGAAGAGTTAGCGCGTTTAAAGTTACAACATCTCGAAGAAAGACTGAGAATTGAAAGCGAAGAATCTGACAGAAAAAGAAAAAAAGCAGAAGAGGACGAAAGAAGAAAACACAATTTAGAGATGTTAAAGGCTCGTCAAGAATTAGAGCAAGCCTCGTTAGAACGACAAGTAGTTGAAGAAGAATTGGATCGAGGCGGATACCTTGCGCCAGACAGAGCAATTTTAGAGCCAAGTAGAGTCGTGGCGGGTCAAAATTCTGTAAAGTTTAATGACTATTTGATAAATAATGACGAAATCAATCGGCCTTGGGAATTGGCGGGTCCTAGTCCTAGGCACTATCGAGACGGAATGGATAAAACTACGGCGTTGTTAAGGGAAAGTTTAGATGTACCCAAAATTGAACTTTCTAAGTTTCGAGGAGAACCTATGCAATATACTAGGTTTATTAAAACGTTTGAAGCTAATATTGAAAGTAGTTTGTTGGATCCGAACAAGCGTTTATTGTTACTAATTCAGCACTGTGAGGGAGAAGCCAAGAAAATGATTGAGTTTTGTTCTCTATTAGAACCAAGCGTTGGTTATTTTAGAGCTAAAGCTATTCTCGAGGAGAATTTTGGAAGAAAAAACGTTATAGCAAGATCATTCTTAGAAAAATTGCAGCAAGGAGCTGTTTTGAGACCTGACGACAAGCAAGGAATTATGCAACTTGCTCGAGAGCTTGAAGAGTGTAATATCACCTTATCCCAATTAAAATATGCGTCTTACCTGAACAATCTTGAAATCATGACTCGAGTCGTTAAACGTTTACCGTATCAGTCACAGACACGATGGGTTCGTCGTGCCGCCGACATTGAGAAAACTGGCGAAGACCCTACCTTTGAAGACTTAGTTTGTTTTGTCAAAGCTGAAGCTGAGGTAGCTAGATCCACTTACGCATGTCTGTTATTGAATAGAGTAGGCAAGAGCAGTAAGATGCAAGTTCATTCCATGTCGGTCAATGAATCACCAATTTCTGCTCCGGCGTCTAATCCTGTCAAATGTTATCTTTGTTTTGAAAACCACAAGTTGTCAAACTGCACCAGGTTTAGATATAAAAGTCATGCCGATAAGATTGCGTTTTTACGACAGAACCGTTTGTGCGACAATTGTTTTTCCAAGGGTCACGTGGCACGTTTTTGTCGATCTTCGAGAATCTGTTCCAGAGAGGGATGTCAAGAAAAACACCATTCATTGCTACATCAGAGTCACAGGTTGTCCGTTGAACCTGAGGGCAGACCTACTACCTCGCAGTCTACAGTGGGTTTAACTAAAGCGCAATCGACTTGTGCTATGATTGAATCGAGTGAACAATCCTATTTGAACATAGTTCCTGTAACCGTCTTTAGTGGAGATCGACAAGTTTCATGTTACGCATTTTTGGATCAAGGTTCCACTACGACCTTGTGCTCACAGAAGCTGATTGATCAATTGGAAATTCGTGGTGAAGATGCTCATTATACTATCTCCACTATAAACCATACAATGGAGTGGCGCAAAGGGAAACGAGTATCTTTGGAAGTATCGCCTTTGAACGGAGACCAGTTTCTTCAACTTCCTGATGTGTATCGCATTGATGAGATTCCCGTTGCACCGAATCCTTCCTTAACTGTAAATGATTTGGAAGTGTGGACTCACTTAAAGAATCTAACGATTCCTAGTTTAAACAATGCAGAAGTATTACTCCTTGTTGGTACAGATGTACCAGAAGTTTTCTGGACTATGGAAGAAAGACGTGGAAACCCCAAGCATCCTTATGCTCTCAAAACAATACTAGGCTGGTCATTAATTGGTCCGAGAACAACCTCGAAACGAAAAAATTGCTTAGTGAATTTCTACAGAATATCAGATCAGCTGTTGGACGAACAAGTCAAGTGCCTATGGAAAATGGAAGAACTTCCGGAGAAAATCATTGGCAGAGGATTGTCCAAACAAGATAGATATGCTTTGAAGTTAGTTTCAGAGTCTAAAGAATTTCAAAAAGGTCATTATCAGCTAGCTTTACCGTGGAGGCCAGGCGCACCCACTTTGTCAAGTAATTACGATTATGCTCGCAATCGTTTAGCGCATCTTAAGAAAAGGCTAGAAGCTAACGCTGATTTAAAGCATGTGTATGTGAACGCTATGAATGAGTATATTACGAAAGGTTTCGCTAGGGAATGGAACCAAACGAGTGACAAAAATGATGAAGTTAGATGCTGGTTTTTACCCCATCATCCAGTATTTAATATCAACAAACCAAACAAAGTGCGAGTTGTTTTTGATTGTGCGGCTCAGTGTAAAGGAGAATCGCTTAATAATCAGCTTCTGCCAGGACCAGATCTATTGAATTCCCTTGTTGGTGTGTTATGTCGTTTTCGAAGAGAAGCCGTTGCGGTGGTGTCTGACGTGGAAGGAATGTTCAATCAAGTTCGAACAAAGCCAAGTGATCACAGGTATTTAAAATTTTTGTGGTGGAAAGATGGCAATTTACAAGCCCCAGTGACAGAATATTGCATGCAAGTTCACTTATTTGGAGCCACATCGTCTCCCTTTTGTGCGATATTTGCTTTGCATCAAACCGCTGAAGATAATTTGAATGAGTTTGAGGAAGAAGTTATTGGTACAGTTAAAGATAATTTCTACATGGATGATATGTTGAAGTCTGTTTCCACTGTTGAAAAGGCACTTAAATTAATTCCACAGGTTACGAATTTGTTGTCGAAGGGAGGATTTAGACTTACTAAATGGTTAAGTAATAGAGAAGAAGTTTTAAATACGATACCTGAAGAAGAAAGATCCAAATCTGCGACGCATTTATTTGACTGTGCTAAAGTTAGTGGTGAGCGCATTTTAGGTGTTCACTGGGACTTTAAAAATGACAATCTTTTTGTTGCTATTAATAACAAAAGAAAGCCGTTTACTCGTCGGGGAATTCTCTCAGTCATTAGCATGTTGTTCGATCCCCTTGGGTTTACTGCCCCTGTCATTTTGAAAGCTAAACTATTATTACAAAATTTGTGTAGAAATGGACTTGGCTGGGATGAAAAAATTAACGATGGTGAAATGCGTGCTTGGGAAAGTTGGTTAGAGGGAATGCCCTTGCTGAATAATATTGCTGTTCAGCGTTGCTTTTTTCCGGCAGTTTTTGGCAAGCCTGATAATGTACAACTGCACCATTTTTGTGATGCCTCCTGTTCGGGATTTGCAGTTGTTTCTTACATTGTGGCTACTAATAGTTGTGGTGATATTCACTGTTGTTTCGTTTATGGAAAGGCACGTTTGGCGCCGCTAAAGACTGTTTCTGTACCTCGTTTAGAACTAACGGCAGCCACTCTTGCTGCTAAATGCGACGCCATGATCAGAATTGAATTAAATGTTACCACCATAAAATCATTCTTTTGGACAGACTCTATTGCCGTTCTCTACATGATAAATAATTGTACGAAACGGTTTCCTACATTTGTAGCCAATAGACTAGCAAAAATTGAAGAATTGTCGAACCCGTCACAATGGAATTATGTCGAATCGAAATTAAACCCGGCTGATGACGGGAGTAGAGGCTTGAACGCCAGCGAGTTTACTAACTCACGATGGATAAAAGGTCCCGAGTTTTTGTATTCGCCCTCATCCTTTTGGCCAAAATGCCCATGCCTAATCCCCGAACTTCCTGCTGAATTTTGTGTCTTAAATAAAAGTGTGGCGTCAATTGTGATCCAACCACAAGTGACTTTGCAAGATAGGTTTGATCGATACTCTTCGTGGTACAAGCTAAAATGTGCAATTGCGTGGATCATAAAATTGAAGAATTATTTAATGAAACGTTACGTAACTCGCCAGAAATCACTAACAGTGTCTGATTTAGAAGGATCTGAAATCGAAATTATCAAGCAAGTTCAAGCTCATGCCTTCCACGAAATTTCGATTGTTCAGGCAAAAAGACGTTTGCCCAAATCGAGTAAACTTGCTAAACTTCTACCATTTATTGATTCTGTTGGGATACTTAGAATTGGTGGTAGAATTCAAAAGGCACCTGTGAATTATGAAAGTCGACATCCTATTATACTTCCCTCTAAGCATCATGTAACCCGTTTGATTATTGAAGATCATCACCGCCTTCTGGGGCATTCAGGGATGTCCAATACGTGGACATCATTACGTCAAAGGTTCTGGGTAATCAAAGGTGTTCTGACTGTTCGTGGAGTATTGGGAAAATGTATATTTTGTAGAAAACGCAACAAATCGTGTGGCCAACAATTAATGGCGGAATTACCACAAGAACGTTTGACTCCCTTTAAACCAAGCCTTTATTTTTCAGGAGTGGACTACTTCGGCCCATTCTATGTTAAGCAGGGGAGAAGTACAGTAAAGCGTTATGGTTGCCTGTTTACCTGCTTGAACATGAGAACAGTTCATATTGAAGTAGCTGCCGATTTGACCACAAATTCATTTATAAATGCTCTCCGGCGTTTTATTGGAAGACGAGGGCAACCACGAGCTATATTCAGTGATAACGGCACCAATTTTGTCGGTGCTGAAAAGGAACTAAGAGAAGCTGTTCGAGGTATGTCTAACCAAAAAATCCATCAATTTTTACTTCGGCGACAAATCGATTGGCATTTCAATCCGCCTTCTGCCTCTCATTTTGGTGAAGTGTGGGAGAGACTAATTCGGTCGACCAGAAGAATTTTAAGTGCTTTGATTTTTCAACAAGTTGTATCTGATGACACACTAACCACGTTGATGGTTGAAGTAGAATCCATTATGAATTCCAGACCACTTACGCCTATCTTACTGGACCCGAAAGGAGACTTGCCTTTGACCCCAATTCATTTGTTGCTATTGAGAAACTGTGACGAAATCTTTGGCAACAATTTTTCCAAAACAGACTGTTATTCCAAAAGAAGATGGCGTCAAGTGCAATACTTAGCGCAAGAGTTTTGGCGACGCTGGTCGTTGGAATATATTCAAAATTTGCAAGTGCGTTCCAAGTGGCAACACGAGAGTGACAACTTCAAGGTGGACGACATTGTACTAGTCTGTGATGAAAACGCTCCTCGAGGTTCATGGCCTCTTGGGAGAGTGACTGAAGTTATACCCGATCGGCACAATAAGGTGCGACAAGTTTATGTGAAAACGCAATTTAGCATTTTGAAACGCCCCATTACAAAATTTTACAAAATTCTTGGGGTTGATGAAAAGGACAGAGACGATGTTTGATAAAATGCGTGCTATTTAGGCCTAATATTATTTGTGTTAATATGCTCTCTCCTGTTGTGGTTATATTGCAAATATCGTGTTAAAATATAGTTTAGCCAAAATTTTGGATTATGCAAATGTTTTGTGTGCTTAAGTTTTTGTTTCAATAAGTTCTTTGTTTACAAGTGGTGGCGCTGACTACATTTTTTTTGGTGGTGTGTGAATTTCGGAAGCTGCAGTTTTTTTTTGTGTGTGATTAAATGTTCCGTTGGAACATTTGGGTGGGGGTATGTTACTGCAGCTTTTAGCGCAAACTTTGTTTTTATTTGATTTATCGACGCAGGCAATCTTTTTGTTGAACGACGCCTTTAATGATTACGCGCTTGCATTCGGCCTTAGAATGCAAGCATTTATTTGCATGTAAACTGGATTTTGTGTTTTAGTTTGACATTTACTGTAGAGTATTGGGTTTTGGAAACGAGCAGTTTTAACTAAGAACTAATTGATTTCTATTTGTTTAGCGTGTTGAATATTTGTATAAAAGTATACTGTTGGATATGGCGACTGTTGTTGGCTGCGACTTCCGCAACAGTTGGTAAGGGATATGATATTTGATTTAATTTGCATTCTTTCTTGATTTATTGTAATTAAAGTTAATGTTGATTTGGGTAGTGCAAAAGGAATTCGCGTGTGTGACCACCGCTTGTTACTATTACTTTCTTTATTTAATGTTACTTTAATCTTATTTGCCGTCTATTTTGCATTAATTAAGTTTTACGTTTAATAGAAAACCACTACACATCAAGTGTGCGTTTCAACAAAGCAGCCAGCAGCAACAGTTTTTAATAAAATATTTGCTTGCTTATTGCTTTTTTTTAATTGATTTCAAAAGCAGTCTTTTTACCTAAAAAAATTACGGATTTAGGCTTTCTAAGAATCTTAATTTAGATGTGAGATCTTTCCAAGAATTCTGCACGACAGGTTTCAGATTCGTTTCTCGAGACGACAAAGCTGTGTGTGCTCTTTCTTGTCAAAGTGTCGTTTGCCAAACATCTAGCATAAAACGACATTTTGAAACGAAGCATAAGAAGTAAGGACTATGCAGAGAAGATCGAATTTTTAAAAAAGGCTATGAAAAGCTTTGCTTTTCACACTATGAAAAGCAAAGCGGCATTTTCAAGAAAGTGATTTGTAGCACGAATCGAACAATCAAAGATAGCTACAAAATCGCAGAGGGCATTGCTAAACATCGAAAACCATTTATTGATAAATTGTTTGTGAAGGAGGCTTTTATCAGTTGTGCTGAAGTGTTGTTTGATGATTCGCCAAACAAATGCACACTAATTTCGAGGATCAAGGATATGCCTGTTTCTCCTCGGACAGCAGAGAGACGTATCACGGATATGGCTACCAATGTAACTGAGCAACAAACTGCTGCGTAAAAGCAGCGAATGTTTTCAGCATAGCTCCTTGACAAAAGCATAGATATAAACAATAATCCACGTTTAGCAGTTGTAGCTAGATACTGCAGTAACGGCGAAGTACATGAAGAGCTTTGTTGCTTGAAACCTATGTATGGCACTACTAAAAGAAAAGATATACTTGACTTTTCACTAAGAACTTCGAGGAAAGAGAGATTCATATAAGCGAGATATTCTCAGTTACAACAGACGGCGGACCTGTTATGATGGGCAGCACCTTGGATTTGTTACTATGGCTGAGCAAAAGATTGGGAACTCTGTTATGAAGTTGCACTGTATTATTCATCAAAAAAGTATTTGTGCAAAGAGATAAAAATTCTGCTCTTCATGACGTAATGTCAACTGTAACAAAAATAGAGAGTTTCCTTGTCGCACACTCTGCTACCACACACAAACAGTTTTGATCTTTGCTTGAGAAGATGGAAAGTGCATAACATGATATGCTTCTGCACTGCAGTGTTGGGTGGTTAAGTCGAGGTAAGGTTCTCTTGACGTTTGTTGTTGTTGTTATCCGACCCATTCGGAGGGATGGGGGCATGGCGGATGACCATGGAGCCCCAGAAGTCGCGCAACTCCCCAAGGCATGGACCGGAGATTGTAAAGAGAGAGAGAGCGTCGTCAAAGAGTGAGCGGCGCAAATAGTCTGTAGCTGGACAGTGCAGAATGAGATGAGAGGTGTCCTGGGACGAGTGTCCGAAAGCGCTGCAGGAAAAATTCTCAATTTTGCCAATCCTGAAGAAATAAAAACTTAACAGAAGGCTGTGTTTGTTGCAGCGTAGATGAGCGGGAACACAGCGAGAGTGACGAGGGAGCACTCCAGTCTGAGAAAAGAGAGATAAGTGTATACGAGAGATAAGAGGAAAGAGACTACAAGTGATTGCAGAGGGCGCAACCAGCGCTCCCCGTCTTGTCGCGTTGTTCCCGGGAGAAACGAGCGTCCCGGGACCCATTGTAGCATGATAGAACAGGAGGAGAGACAGTTCCTAGAAAAGTCAGTTCCTGCCAGATCTGCCAGAGAGATTGAGGTGAAAGAAAAGATGGAGAAGAGGATAGGGTGGTGAGGAAAAAACGAGAGTCAGATAGGAGAAGAGAAGGGAAGTGGTAGACTTGTTGGTGCTGCCGAAACCAGCAAAAAGTTTGCACAATGGCGCAGGCTTTATCAGAGAAGCTTGAGCATACTGGGCCTGCTGAGAAGGAAAGAGTGGCCTCGGTGCCACAAAGAGAGCAGCCAGCAAGCACGTCGGAGCCACCCTTGCCAAAAGGAAAAGGAACAGAGCCGTTAGTCCAAAGCACCAGATCGTAAGGGGGGAGAGAGCCAAGGTAAGTGAGAGCCACACCTTGGCGAGAACGAGGAAGATCAGCGCGAGGGTATAAAAAGAAGATGGTGAACTCCACAGTGAAAGAAAAGGGGGGGGGGGTTTCAAGGAGGAAAAGCAGGGCAAGCAAGAAAAGCCTCCCTAGGGTTTCCTTCTACTTCCCTGGGGAAAGTAGAAGGAAGCATAAGCGGGTGAGTGGACGCAAAGGCTCTCCAGGAAGATCTGCAAAGTCTTGGTTTCACTCCAAGTCTGGCCAAACCTGAAATGGGAAAGGAGATTGGGAGACGAAGAACCCGCTCATAAGATGAAAGAGTAAAATGAATCAGGGTGACTTGTAGGGGAATTTGACGTTTGTCGAATGTCTAGTTAAGATAAGGGCCTTTTTAATAGGACAAGGAAAGGCCGACCCTGAACTGGAGGATGAAAAGTGGCTAGTAAAATTGACGTTTCTTGCGGATATCACCATGCATCCTAACAAACTTTATCTTCGTTTGCAGGGTACAGAACAAACAGTGATGTGTGTTTTTGAGGTATGGAAAGGATTTGTATCTAAACTAGATGTCTACACACAGGCCATCCAAACTGCAACTTTTTGCATCTTTAATATCTGAAGGCTTTTTCAGTGGATCACTATGTTAATGCAGTTGTAATTGACATGTACATAAAGGATCAAATGTCTCGATTTTGCAATAGATTTCAAGATTTTCAGCATTTTGATTCATTGTTTTCTTTTCTCATCAAGCCCGAGAGCAGCAAAGACCTGAAATTATCTGAATTTGAATGGATCGATATTGAAGACTTCCAGATGCTGCTGATCGATTTTAAAGCATCTTTATTGTTGACATCGAAATTTGTTGATGAGCGGAAATCGCTGGAAACGATTGAAAACAAGCAAACAGCATTTTAACAGTTGGGAATCTTTGCCGGAGAAATTTAGCTGTCTGAAGAAGATGGCAATAGCTTGACTGCGTGCATTTAGATCCACTTGCTTGCGTGAACAAATATTTTCACACATAAAGTTTATTCTCAGTCCCCATCGCAGCCGACTTACGAAAGATCATACGGAAGCATATGTGTTTAACTGAAAGTGTCCAAATTTAGTCCCAATGTTATAGAGCTGAGCAAGAACAAGAATCTTCTTAAAAAGCTACTCTTTTGATTCTATTTGACTTTATCCAATGAAGTCAATTAAATAAATTTGTGTCTTATTCGTTATCTATTCAAATCAAGTAGTTGACTGTGCAAACCAAACACATAAAAAGTTTGGCACGCGAAGTTGCTCACATTTTGATATTATTCGAAAACTGGCACGCCGCGTCCAAAAGATTGCCGACCCCTGGTCTAAACTCTTACAACTAACGACAGTAGAGCATTTCAAAGTTCAAAAATTGTCATTTCGAGAAAATTGAGATTGAAAATATTTTCCACTCGGGTAATTAAACACGGACCCTATAATCTAGAGCTCATTTTTGACAACTCCGAGCAATTTTTGACAAAAACAGCCACACATTATGGAAGATCGTAGACTGAAGTTGCTTTTTCTGCAAAAAACTCAATTTCGATGAAAACACCGATAACCCCCGTTTTCTGAACCCTATTGCCACCTTCAACCAATCTGTGATAATTTATAGACTTTCCGTTACGCATAACTTGCGGGAAATCTGAACTGGTACAATGGACCCGCGTTAATTTGTCCACGGTCTCTCCAACTGAAACGAATGTCCCGGGACCCACTGTAGTTTAATAGAACAGAAGAGAGAAGACGGTTCCTGCCAGAGAGATTGAGGTAAAAAGAAAGATGGAGAAGAGGACAGGATGGTGAGATCGAGTCAGATAGGAGGAGAAGAAATAAGAAGCGACAGACTTGTTGGTGCTGCCGAGACTAGCAAAGAGCTTGCAGAATGGTGCAGGCTTTAGTGGAAAAACTTGAACACACTGGGCCTGCTGAAAAGGAAAGAGTGGTCTTAGTGCCAAACAGAGAACAGTTGGCAAGCACGCCAGAGCCATCTGTCCAAAGTACCAGATCGTAATGTGGGAGAGAGTCAAGATAAACGAGAGCCGCACCTTGGCGAGATAGGGTAATCAAAGCGGGAGCATGGAGAGGAAAAGATGGACTCCACAATGAAAGAAGGCAGGTTCCAAGGAGAGCCTTCCTAGGAGAAGTAGAAGGAAGCATGAACGGGTGAGTGGACGTAAAAGCTCTCCAGGAGGATCTGCAGAGTCTTGATTTCACTCCAAACCTGAAATGGAAAAGGAGGTTGAGAAACGGGAAGTCCGCTTATAAAATGACAGAGTGAAATGAGTCAGGGTGATTCGTAGGCGAGGTAGAGAAGTGGGATAGGGGAGGACGAGAGGCAGTCGGTGATGGCGCAGCTAACCGCTCGGTGAAGACGTTCCAGTTTGGTGATATTGATAGCGCTTAAGAAAGGAAACCATTCGGGTGAAGCATACATGAAAAGGGGCCGAAAAAAAATTTATACAGGAGAGAGAGGGGCCCAAAAGGAAGCAGAGACACAGGGTATGACCTTGGGACCGAAAAGAAACTTGGCCTTCAGCGAAGATACATGTTTAAGAAAGAGTGTGGTCGAAAGTGACCCCAAAAAAAGTTGGAGTGGGATTGAAATGGAGGCGGAAGTTGAATAAAAGAAGTTGGGCTGGGGGTTAGCTTGGTGGGAATCCACTGAGAAGAAGGAAGCCTCACATTTGTTCACATTGACAGGAAGACACCAGTACTCAGACCAGCGTTCCAATCGAATCAGAGCTCCTTGTGTGGTCTCCACCGCAATAGGGACCGAGGGGGAGGAAGACCAGATTGTCAGCATAAAGAGAGCAGCTGACGGAAGAAGGCAGAGAAGCAGGGAGATTAATGATGAAGAGAGAAAAAGGTACAGGGCCAAGAACGGAGCTTTGCGGAACACCTTGACGGACTCGAAAAGAACGACTTTTGTGATTTTGATAAACCGCACAAGCGCGCCTATTAGAAAGGAAAGATTGTGTCCAACGAACCAAGCAAGGAGGGAGGCCAGCCGAAGTGAGTTTGTGGGAAAGGGCGGGGTGCTAAACCGAGTCGAAAGCTTTCGAGAAATCAATAGTAGAGAAAATCGTTTGAGAGTTCGGCCTGGGTTTGTTAAACCCATTCGAAACGGACTGAGACAATAACAGAATTTGATTGGAAATAGACCGTCCAGGGCGGAAACCGGCCTGGCAGGAAAAAAGAATGGAATTAGATTCCAGAAAGAAGAGTACACGAAATATAACGATGCGTTCAAAAAGCTTTGATACGCAGGTGAGAGAGATAGGGCGGAAGGAAGCAGGATAGTCTTTCCCATCTTATAAATGGGAATAATTGAAAGTGTCTTCCAGATGGAAGGAAAGGAATTCGGAGACCGGGAAAGATTGAAAATGTGAAGAAAATCCATGCAAGAGCGATGAAGATGCTTTAGCATTAGATAGGCAGCTTTGTCTGGGCCAGTAGCAGTGAACGAGGAGAGCATAGAGCCAGGCGCAATAAATTCAGGGAAAAGGGGGAGCAAAAGGTCGAGTAAAACTCCTCAGGGCACTTGGCTTGGCGAAGCTCGTAAAGATAGCCTCTGGCTCTGCTACACAGAACCTTTGGCTGGGAGAGAGAAAAGTGGGATCTCAGGTAATCGGCGAAGACCGAAGCCGACTCCCTGGGAGAAGAACAGTTGGGGAAGTTAGGAGAGGAGGAAGAAAAGCCAGCGACAAAACGAAGTAAAGAGTACACAGATTTAGGGTTAGAGCAAGTCGGCTGCCATGCCTCAGCCTTGGCGATGACAGACGAAGCATGTCAGGATGCGAAGATGTAAGCCTGACGATCTTCATCGCTTCTGCGCACTGCAGCGAAAGCCTTACGTTTTTCACGAACCGCTTCTTCCACTTCAGCAGATAACCAAGCTTTAGAATTGTATTTGATGCGGCCGAAAAGAATGGAAGATTTGGCCGAATTCAGTGTCAGAGATGAGAGCTGAAGTAGAGGTTCCTCTGTTCAACTGACAGCTCAGCAAACAGATTTAGTGATCACGGGAACATCATTGGCAGCTTCAGCCACGCTACGGTACCACGTTGAGACGGTCAACTGGCGTCCGCCGATTTCCGTTACCTTAGTGCAACCATGCAGCTAAAATCAAACCGATTTGAATCGCGCGAATCAATTGTTTTATTGGCGAGCACAATGACGTTTTTTAAAACCAATTTCTCCAAATCTACAAACATTTTTCCAACTCTTAACACAATGCCAATATCGAGGAAGAACGTGCAATGTTCCCACCAGAGAAAAAAGGTATTTTAATATCTTTTCTGGGATTTATTACAAAGAAATCAAGGTAGGTACAACACATTTTGAAACGATCGAAAGCTCGTTCTCTACGTACAACATCGTACTGCAGCACCTCGCGCAGTTAGATGCCGAGTTCGATGACAACAAAACTACACAAAAGGCAAAGCAGCACAGCGAGAAAAATTGGGAGCTGGGTGAATGGTAGCAAGTTCATCCTCCTCAACAGTTTAGTTCTGTGAATTACCCACTAGCACGTTACAAACATTAAATAGGACACGTAAGGCTAGAAAGTTAGTTTTAAGTATGCCCTGTATATAATTAAATGCTTTATACTTTTCTGTGATAACTATGTCTGACGCTATTGATTAGGCATTCCTTAAAGAAGGCTTGACAATTAAGATGTTGCAGGGCATTTCACGATCAGGAGTTCTGTTTTGTACTTTTACTCCACAAATGCGGCAGATAAAGCTTTTCTGTATTTGTCTTTTCTGTTTGTGGTGTGTTGGCACTTACCTATTTCCGTTTGAAACATTGTTGACACAAATTCTCAAAAGGGCCGAGTATTAAATCAATATTGGTGACCTAAAATCAATCACCATTTAATAAAAGCGATTCACGTAACATGGACTTCGCACGACATTGCGTCATTAGCATCAGCAAAGTGAAAGAACTTGTTAACATACTTCGTTAGTTTAGTTTTTATTGAGCTACTGTGCTACAAGTTTTGGTTGAAATACAGCAACGGTCTTTTGTCTGTACTAAATTGTAGTGCCTATGTTACAACGTGTGCTGTTTTGTGGCCAACTTTTCGCCGTGTTTTTAAGCACAATGGAAATAAAAAAAAAACTGACTGACTGATCTCTTGCAAACAAATGAAAGCACGAACTTAATTAGGCAATACGCAGAAGCGATATCAGAAAAGGCCTTTGACCTCACAACTATCAGGATCGAGATCAATGTCATAGAAACAAGGACGGGTTGGCAATCCCGGCATGGTGCTCATAGTTCCTATCAACGGATAGAGAAATCCTGCTCCAACACTCGCACGGATATCACGAATCGGTAGAACGAAACCGGTAGGAGCTCCTTTCAATTCTGGTTTATGGGAGAGAGAAAGATGAGTCTTTGCCATGCAGATCGGTAATTGATCAAACCCCTGCAAAACAGAATCACTTGATCGCACACGGCCAATAAGCGTTGGACTGGTATCTCTGTTAAACTACGCAACGTTATAAAGTAAATAATTTACAACGGCCTCCCCGCCACCGTCTTTCCTCCGACCAAAGCGATTTACAGGAAGGCCGGTCAAAAAAGGGAAAACTAAATCATCAAGAACCAACAATCGAAGCTAAAATGCAAATATTCACTTAATCTTGAGATAAATTTTTTAAGCGAGCTTGGAGTGATCTGCACCAATCAACAGCCGCCTCAACGTGGTGGTGCGGTCCCCGGCCCCGTTTGGGTTGGGTCGAAATGGCTGTTGGCCTTCCCAAGGGTCCCAGTTACCCCGAGCACTCCCCTTTGTTTTTTCGCTATGCTGCCCCCTGAACGACCGCAGAAGGGCAGCACACAGCATCTACAAAATCGGTTGCCTGTTTTCTCTTTTTCTTTTTTCCTGCCCCTCTCTTGCCCTTCTTGGTCTCCTCATTCTCCTCCTTCTCTTGATGAGCGGTAACGTTCATCCTAACCCTGGCCCCATCTTTCCTTGCTCTGTGTGCGCTGGAAACGTGACCTGGCGGGGCAAGTCAGTGCAATGCTGCGCTTGCTCCAAATGGGTCCATCTAAGGTGCTCTTAACTTTCTCTATCCAAATTCAGAGCTCTTGGCAGCTCTCACTCTTGGAGCTGCCCCCTCTACCGTAACACTGTGACTCCCCCCTCCTCAGACTCTTCCGACACGTATACCTCCACTGTAGAATCTGGCCCCCTCTCTGCTAATGCTGCACTCTCGCCCCACCCTCGACTCCAAACCACTTATCCCCCATCTTCCCATTATATATCTCCTCCCTTTGCCTTCTCATCACCATCCCTCGCTCCTGCCTATCCTTCTGCACCTCCTGCCTTCTCTCCCCCCTGACTCTCTCAGGGTTCTTCAATGGAATGCTGGAGGTCTTCGAGCCAGGAGCACTGAACTACTTCACTTTCTCTCGTCCCACCCTGTCGACCTTATCTGCATTCAGAAATCCAATCTGAACTCATCTTCCTCTTTCCGGATTCCTGGGTTCTCTGCTCTGCGCACTGATCGCACCCACTCCCGGTTTGGCATTCTCTCCTCCGATACCACGCACGCTAGCGGCAGCGTTGTCATTTTCGTCAGGCAGAGCCTATCCTTTTCTGAACTTTCTATCTCTTCTCTTTCTTTGCTTGATCCTTACTCTGATATGTAGGGATCAACATCTCTCTTTAACAACTCCTCCTCGCTCTCTTTTCTCAATGTGTATGCCCCCCCTATTTGCTCCTCCCCAACGGATGGCAGAACCGACTCCTTTTCTCCCTCCATTCTTCCCTCCCCCAGAAATCTCTTCATTTTTGGGGACTTTAATTGCCATCACCCCCTCTGGGACTCCAGAGGTACCTCCGACCCCGCGGGGAGGAAGTATTCGACTGGGTCATTTCTTCTGATCTCCTCCCCTCAATGACCCTGACACACCCACCCTTCTCCATCGCTCCTCTGGCAGTCACTCTTCCCCTGACATCTCCTTTGCTCCCTCTTCTCTTGCCCTTTCCTGCTCCTGGGAGGTGCTTCAGGACCTGGATTCTGACCATCTACAATTCTTCTATCTATTCCTCTCTCTCTGGTCTCGCCCCAACGAGCGTCCCCCTTCCTTCAATTTCAGAATTTTCATTTTCTTGCTGGGATGGCTTTGCCTCTTATTTTGACTCTCACTATCCTTCTACAGAGGAATACTCGTCTCTTTCTCTTTCCTTCGCTGCTGCTCTTTTCACCTCTCTGACTTTGAATGCGGCCAAATCTTCCATTCCTTTCGGCCGCATCAAACGCCCTCCTAAAGCCTGGTGGTCTCCTGAGGTGGAAGAAGCGGTTAGTGAAAGACGCAAGGCTTTCGCTGCCGCTCACAGAAGTGATGAAGATCGCCAGGCTTCCATCTCCGCTTCTCGACGCGCCTCGTCAGTCATTGCCAAGGCGAAGACTGAGTCATGGCAGACGACTTGCTCTTCTCTCTCACCTAAGTCTAACCCTAAATCTGTACACTCTCTTCTTCGCTCTATCGCTGGCTCTCCTTCCTCTTCTCCTAACTTTCCCAACTGTTCTTCTCCCAGGGAATCGGCTTCGGTCTATGCCGCTTACCTGAGATCTCACTTTTCCGTTTCTCAGCCAAAGGCTCTGCGCAGCAGAGCCAGAGGCTACCTCTCTGAGCTCCGCCGTGCCACGTGCTCGGAGGAGTCTCACTCGTCCTTTTGCTCTCCTTTCTCACTTGCTGAATTTCTTGAGGCTGCCTTCAACCTCTCCTCGTTCTCCGCCACTGGTCCAGACAAAGTTACCTATCCCATGCTAAAGCACCTTCCTCGCTCTGGCATGGATTTTCTTCTTCATATCTTCAATCTCTCCTGGTCTTTGCATTCCTTTCCTTCCATCTGGAAGACATCTTCCATTATTCCCATACACAAGATGGGAAAGCCTCTCAACTCTCCTGCTTCCTTCCCGGCCTATCTCTCTCACCTCCTGCGTATCAAAGCTGTTTGAACGCATCATTCTATCCCATCTACTCTTCTTTCTGGAATCTAATTCCATTTTCTCTCCCCGCCAGGCCGGTTTCCATCCTGGACGGTCTACACTCGATCAAATTCTGTACCTTTCTCAGTCCATTTCGGATGGGTTTAACAAACCCAGGCCGGGCTTTCGGACGATCCTCTCTACTATCGATTTCTCTAAAGTTTTTGACTCTGTCTGGCATCCCGCCCTTTTCCACAAACTGATTTCGGCTGGCCTCCCTCCTTGCTTTGCTCGTTGGACTCAATCTTTCCTTTCTGATAGGCGCGCTTGTGTGGTCTTTTAAAATCACAAAAGTCGTTCCTTTCGAGTCCGTCGAGGTGTTCCGCAAGGATCCATTCTTGGCCCTGTACTTTTCTCTCTCTTTATTAATGATCTTCCGTCAGCTGCTCTCTTCAGGCTGACGATCTGGCCATTTGGTCCTCCTCACCCTCGGTCTGCACTGCGGTGGAGACCACACATGGAGCTCTGTTTCGATTGGAGCGCTGGTTTGAGTACTGGTGTCTTCATCTCAATCCGAGCAAATGTGAGGCCTCCTTCTTCTCAGTGGATCCCCACCAAGCTAACCTCCAGCCCAATCTCCTCCTACTCGGCTCCCGCCTCCGTTTCGATCCCACTTCAACTTTTCTTGGGGTCACCTTCGATCGCACTCTTTCCTTTTTTAAACATGTATCTTCGCTGAAGGCCAAGTTCTTCCCACGTCTCAAGACCTTATGCTGTATCTCTGTTTCCTCATGGGGCCCCTCTAAGGAGTCCCTCACTCTTCTGTATAAAGCTTTTCTTTGGCCCCTTCTCACTTACGCTTCACCTGGATGGTTTCCTTTTCTAAGCGCTACCAATTCCACCAAATTGGAACGCCTTCACCGAGCGGCCAGTCGCGCCATCACCGGCTGCCTCTCGTCCTCCCATATCCCTCTTCTTCTCTCCGAGGCTTTTTTACCTCCCCTACGAGTCACCCTGACTCGTTTCACCCTTTCATCTTATGAGCGGGCTCTTCGTCTCCCAACCTCCTTTCCTATTTCAGGCTTGGCCAGACTTCGAGTGAAATTAAGACTCTGCAGATCGTCCTGAAGAGCTTTTGCGTCCATTCACCCGCTCATGCTTCCTTCTACCTCTTCTAGGGAGGCTCTTCTTGCTTGCCCTCCCTGGAATCTGCCTTTCTTCACGGTGGAGTCCACCCTTTCCACTCCATGCTCTCGCTCTGATCCCCCTCACTCTCGCCAAGGTGTGGCTCTCGCCCACCTTGACTCTCTTCCCCTCATGATCTGGTGCTTTGGACAGACGGCTCTGTTCCTATTCCTTTTGGCAAGGGCGGCTCCGGCGTTCTTGCCAACTGCTCTCTCTGTGGCACTGAGGTCACTCTTTCCTTTTCGGCAGGCCCAGTATGTTCAAGTTTTTCCGCTGAAGCCCGCGCCATTCTGCACGCTCTTTGCTGGTCTCGGCAGCACCAACAAGTCTGCCATTTCTCTTCTCTTCTCCTACTATCTGACTCTCGTTCTGTCCTCGCCACCCTGTCCTCTCCTTCATCTTTCCTCTTATCTCAAACTCTGTGGCATATCTGGCAGGAACTGTCTTCTCTCTCCTGTTCTATCAGGCTACAATGGGTCCCCGGACACTCGTTTCTACTGGGGAACGACGCGGCTGATAAGCTGGCCAGACGGGGAGCGCTACTTGCGCCCTCCGCAATCTCTTGTAGTCTCTCTCCTCTTATTTCCCGTATCCACTCTCGTCTTATCTCGGACTGGAGGGCGTACTGTCTCATCTAAATTCTTTGACACACAGGTTCACTCGATTTCCACCGAGGAACTTGTGCTCCCTCGTCATGCTCGCTGTGTCCTCTCTCGTCTTCGCTGCAATGGACACAGCTTTCTTTTAGGTTTTTATCTCTCTAGGATTGGCAGAATCGAGAATCTTTCCTGCAGCGCTTGTGGACACTCGTCCCAGGACACCTCTCATCTCATTCTGCACTGTCCAGCTAGGGACTCTTTGCGCCGCTCACTCTTTGGCGACTCTCTGTCTCTTTCGACCTCTGGTCCAGACCCTGGGGAGTTGCTCGGCTTCTGCGGCTCCATGGTCATCCGCCATGCCCCCATCCCTTGGAAGGGGTCAGGTAAACAACAACAACAACAGCTTGGAGTGATGGACCAACCTGCTTCGTGTAAAGAGCAACTTTGTTCTTAGCTTCATCGGATAACGTCACACCATCAGCGCCGTAAATCTTTTTCGCGATTATCTCAATTTTATCAACAATCGGAAGATCGAGAGGGTAAAGAAATTTAAAATCGCTTTTCGCTTTTGTTGCCATGACTACAGATTTTGCCAAAGCGATTGCACCAACGCCTCCGTGAGACCTAAACAAAATCTCGTATGAGCTTAGAAACACGGACAATCCGGCACCTGCTCACCAGTGCTCAGCACACACGGCGTCGATCGCTCCACTCTCTCGAGCAAGTTGCAATGCGAGGGCAACTTCACTGTCGCTGTCTGTTGCAAATCGATTGAGAGCAAACACCACAGGAACACCGAACATTCTAGCGTTTTCAATTTGTTTGCGTGGATTCGAGAAGCCGGCCTCCAATAAAGCGAGGTTCTCCTACATAAACAAGATCAGATTGCGTTCAAAAGCTTTGAGACTCTATTTTTCTTGTAATAAACATCTGACGTCAAATAGCTTACGCGACTTAATGATTAGTCGTATTGGATTGCACGCCATCAATCAGCAACAGCCGATAATTGATCGCAAGAAATCCCAACTTTAGATGACGCCATTACGTGCTACCAAAAAAGCAAACAAGATTTACCACGTTTATACGTCTTCTCCCCTACCTCAGAATATTCTCTTGCTAAAGGCTGGCCAGCAGTGACAGCCGGACCTCCCCCATGCATCTTTATCGCCCGCACAGTCGCCACCAACACAACCGCATCGGGTCGAAGGCCGGATTTCCTACATTTAATATTGAAAAACTTTTCCATTCCGATGTCCGCCCCAAATCCCGCTTCGGTAACCACAACACCATCGCGACCTGCACAATTATTTATGATCGTTATGTAAAACCAACTTCATAAAAGAAGTTTTATTGACGACTATTCAGAACCATTTTTATAGGAGATAAAATTAATACTTTGGTAATGCCCACTACATCAATAAGATAAGTGCATGCTTGAAATCTTAAGCTTTCGTTTTATTTTTTTCAATCAACATTTACTGTTTCAGTTGACGATATTGACTTCAAGCAAGAGAAAATACGGGTGAAATGGAATTATTATTGTGCAACCAGTACATACATTGCTCTGTTCTGGAGGTATCTTGTACGGTATCGTCAACACCAAACGCTAATGTCCTAACCATTGATTTCCAGACGCAGCCCTCAAATAGTCTTCCAGCAGTAAATACAACTTTATTATTAGAAAAAAGAATTTTTGTGATTTTATGAGAATGATTTATTATTATTTTTTAGAGGAAATCGATTTTTTAGTTCAATAAAGTGCTCAACCGATTTTATACGTTTTCAAATAATTCTTTATCAGAAAAAGCGTGTGAGATAGCAATAATTCGTTTTGTCATCTTTCAGCATAAATGCAAAAGTCGTATAACAAGCAACCAGAGCAATTCCAACATTAGTTATCAGGGCATTTTACAAAGGAAGCTGTTTACTGTTGGTAAAGATAATGCTAAAACTGATGATCGATCAATTTTCACATAAATTGTACGGCAATTAGGCACCTATTTTCACAAATTCTAAGCTGAGACTTGTTTCTGTGTGTTGTGATTACTCCTCTTCTTCCTTGGGATGGAGGCACGCTATGTTTGCGGCATGATTTTCCAAATTCATGCCGCAAACCTAATTAAATTAGGCTAAGAAAAAAGGGGCGGCCTGTTTCGAACCAGCCATGAATGCAAATTACAGACTGGTAGCCCCACCACCAACAACGTGGGATGCAATTGCTGGGTACCCAAAAGTTGCCTCTTACGACATGCTGGGTGAAAAGCTGCACCATGCTAAATCGGTAAAGCACGGATAAAGACTTAAAATGTATCTGCTGCGTATTGTTTCTAATAAATTGACCTGCTCACTAACCTAAACGACAACACAAATGTTGTACTGTAATTACGTACCACAAAAATACTTGAAAATCTTTCAAAATTCAAAAACGCGGTTTTACAAGCAGATTCAAAAACGCTTGCACAATGAACGCTATCAAAATAATTTTAACAAAAGCTTGGGGTGACATCAATAGCCTAAAAACTCAACGGCAGTTTCTTCACGTAT
This sequence comes from Trididemnum clinides, assembly GCA_963675345.1. Classification (NCBI taxonomy): domain Eukaryota; kingdom Metazoa; phylum Chordata; class Ascidiacea; order Aplousobranchia; family Didemnidae; genus Trididemnum; species Trididemnum clinides. The sequence goes on along the minus strand of OY776290.1, from coordinate 1,422,387 downwards.
TTGAAAGCTTTAAAATACTTTTCTACGACTGGTACTCTTTGAGGACCACAACTAAAAAAAATGTACAATGAGACGTCATTTCTACCGTGTTCGCAGTGACTCATTCACTCCCCTCAAAGAGTCGTTTTTTTTGTAACATGATAAACCTTTACATCACCTGTCTTTGTAACTTATCGCTAAGGGAGGTCAGTCACAACAATTTTTGACATTAAAAAATCCCAACTGTATTTGTAAAATGGTTTATAGGGTTGTGGAATATGCCGTATCAGGAAAAATTGCTACCTGGCACAGTCATTACAATGATTTACTTCTTTCAGTGCTTGCATGCTTCCTTTAGAATTACTTCTAGCACATGTAATAACGCATTACAGCATAGGTACAAAACCAACCGCTTACCTACTAACTTGAGTGCAATCATGTCGGCAAGAATAGACGAGTTTCCGTGAGCAATATTGGCGAAAGGACCAGCGTGTACAAAAACAGGTGTGCCCTCTAAGGTTTGCATTAGATTAGGTTTAATAGCATCTTTCATCAACACAGTGAGAGCGCCTGCATATTAATGAAGAATAAAATATGGAATGCAGATGATCACTTCAAAGCACGACCTGTGACGCCAAGATCGTCAGACGTTACGGGTTCACCGGATCTATTACTGGCTACCACCATACGACCCAATCTCTCCCGCATATCTTCCACACTAGAGGTGAGTGCTAGCACTGCCATCACCTGTAAGTAAAACATGCTTAAGAGGAACGCCAATCAACCAACGAGAGATTACATTGTCATTTGATTTATTGAGGTTGACAAAAAATGAAACCTACGCAGAATAGAAAGGGGCAAAAAACCACACCCGGTTAACTAAGCAGCAGCTAATTTCCAAACGTACGCTCTGCATTATAAGATATTGCTACAAACAAAGTTTTTCAAAGCTTTCAAACCGATAGGGCAGGCACGTATTGAAGTGTAAAGAAAATTTTTACAGCAGAACGCAAAAAAGCTACTAGATTGGCTTGGTTAAAAAAAAAGGAACTAAGTTATTTCAAATTTCTTCCTTCGTCTTACCACAACAATGTAGGCAAAAAAAGTAATTGTTGTTGTAATAAAATTGCATCATTTGCGCAACTTTGAAGCATCTCTTTCTCTAATGACGCAACTTTTTATGAGAGTAAGAGATTATGGAATTTCCTAACGAGGGCTTGGTATTTTTGCGAGCTTCGAAATAAAAGGTCTGAATCAAAATGCTATAAAAACACCATTGGTATTCGTCAGGAACGGCAACTGTAATTTAAAGTGCTACGAGATACGTTGCTCCTGCAAACAGTCTGGTTCGAAACGAGTGTGTAGCGATAGACATACACTGAATCATCATGTTTAAGCCTGTGATTGACGGAAAAAAAAGACGTAAAACGGACTTTCTTTTTCCTGTGCTTCGCCGGGGTAGAATAGTGAGGCTGTTCATCTAGCATGTCGCAAGAGACCACTTTTGAGTACCAGCCTATGGCTTTTGACTAATGTTGGGGACCCCTCATGTCTAAAAACTGAGGCTGGAGGTAAGCAACGCCATACTCTCTGCAAAAGAAAGTGTTCCAAAAACTTACCTCATGCAAAAGTTTGTCAAAAAAAAAATGACCCCCAGTCCCCAGCATCTCTTAAATGAGCAGGGGGTGCAAACAATCTTCGGTTTTTTGAAATTTGAGGTAAGATGTGAAAGCTGGAAGTTTTTGTGGAAGAGGTACGGAAGTAGGTGAGCAGTTAAGAAAAAAGAAAGTTGATACAAGCTTTGGTGGTCTACAAATAACGATGGAATAGGTGTTGGAATTTTAGAAAAGAAGAACTATGCGAGAAGGTTGTATAAATTCGAAGAAAAAGTGACAGAGTGATGACAATGGTGCTGGTTTTTGAGGAGAAGTTATATATGCGTATGCTCCTCAGGCGGGAAGATCAGACTGCAAGAAGAACCAATTTCATAATGAAATGGCTAGTGAGTGTGATTTACAAAACCCTGGCGAAATGTTGCTTGGTCTGGAGGACTTTAACGGACATGCTAATAGTGGAAATGGAATTGGCAAAAAAAATGCTGAGAAAGAAGATTGCTCGAGTTTTGCGATGAAAAAGGATTTTGCGTGGCAAACACATGGTTTGAAAAGGAACAGAAAAAACAACAGAAAGTACTTTAAAGATGCGAAAGCAATTCCCTGGGAGTTGCAACATCGGCTGGTGGCAACAGATATAAATAAAAGAAAGTTGAAGGAAAACAACATGAAAACAAGATTTCATGAAAGAATTAAGGAATTGGTTGATGCTGATACTCAAGAATGAAAGAATTGTGGTGGGAGCAGACCTGAATGGGCACGTAGGAGAAGGGAATAACAGTGATGAAGAATGCATGGGCAGACATGGATTGGGGAAGAGAAATAACGAAGGACAAGCAGTGGTGGATTTTGCTAAGAGAATGAAACTAGTGATCACTAACACCTACTTTGTAAAGAAACCAGCTCACATAGTCACCTACAACAGTGGCGGACGCAGTTCACAGGTGGATTAGATTATGGTGAGAAGAATAATCAAGGAGGTGGTGGATACAAAGATTATTGTCAATGAAAGTGTAGCAAAACAGCACAGAATAGTAGTAAGAGCGATAATCATCTGGACGAAGTGGAGGATAACACCAAAACTAGCGAAGAGAATAAAATGGTGGAAGCTGAAAGACTTGAAAGTGACGAACAAATTTAAAATGGAAGTGATTAAAAGCGGAATACTTGGTGCAAAGGAAGACTGGCAAAGAGTAGCTGAGATGATACGGAGCATTGCCAGAATGGAACGGGGTGAAACATCAAGAAAAATTAGCACAGCAGGTAGACAAGAGACGTGGTGGTAGAACCAGGAAGTCCAGGAGAAACTGAAGGATAAGAGAAATGCTAAAAAGGTATGGGATACCATGAGAGATGATGGAAGCAAGTTGGCCTATAAAACTGCAAGAAAAAGCTAAGAGAGAAGTGGCAAAGGCAAGAAACAAGGCATACGAGAAACTGTACGAAAAATTGGAAACAAAGGAGGCATAAAATAAGTTGTTTAAGATAGCAAAGCAGAGAAACAGACAAAGCAAGGATGGACAACAAGTAAGAGTAATCAAGAGTAAAACTGGAGAAATACTGATGGAAGAAGAGAAAGTGAAACAGAGATGGAAGGAGTATTTTGACGACTTACTCAACCAGGAAAACCCTACAGAGAGAACAGAAACGAAAACAGAAGAGACAAAAAGGGACGTAGAAGATGTCTTTGCAGAAGAAGTCAGGACTGGGTTGAGAAAGATGAAGAAGGGAAAGGTGCAAGGACCTGATGACCTACCAGTGGAAGTATGGATCGCTCTAGGGCAGGGGTCACCAACTGGCGGCCCACCACGCTGTTTAGTGCGGCCTGCTGAAGGCGTCAGCATACAAATATAACCAAAAATACTTTTCTTGTACTTTTTTGTTAATTTTTCTGGAAAGTTAGAAGTTAAAAGGAGCTAAAATGAAGACAAAGACTCCCTTGCACGTCATAATCGGCATTTCGATAAAGTATGCTCGCAAAAACTAAGTTGCGTTTGAAGATAGAGTTTCGCATTACGAAATTCCGGCTGGCAGCCATCGAGATAAAGAAAACAGGATTGATTTTGTTGGAAAGTTGAAACGTAGTAAAATTTCAGTTTCCGAGTCTAGTAATAGTAAGCGTAAAATAACGGAAGAATGTAGAAGTTTTAATGAAAGGTGGAAGAATAATTACTTTTTTGTTCCAAATAAAAATAAAGTAATCTGTCTAATATACAATGAAGTAATCAAGCAGAAAGAGTACAACGTAAAACGCCATTTCGAAAGTTGCGACAAAGAGTTCAAGCAGCTAAGTGGAGAAGTATGCAATCAAGAGATTGCTACTTTGAAGAGAAATCTTTCCCATCAGCAAAGCGTGTTTGAGAATTTGCAAGATGTCAGCAAGTCAGCTGTGAGAGCAAGTTTTTACGTGGCTCAGTTTATGGGGGGAGAGCGGCAGACCTTTTACAGATCCTGAATTTGTCAAGAAGTGCTTGATAAAGATTCGCCAAGAAGATCCTGAATTCGTCAAGAAACGTGTCCCAACAAGCTACCTTACATTAGGGACGTTAGTCTATTAGCTTCTACGATTACTAGAAGAGTCGAAGACATTGGCGAACATCTTCACGAGACACTAAAAGAAATCACAAAGTTTTTTAAGTTCTTCTCTCTTGCAATAGATGAGAGTAACGACACTACTGACACAGCCCAGCTGCTAATTTTCATTCGTGGTATAGATGCCAAATTCAGAATTACAAAAAGAGTTATGCTCTCTGCGGAGTTTAAAAAGCACAGCTGCTGAAGATATATTCTCAGAAGTTACTACAGCTCTGAGTAGCCTAGGTCTTTCATGAAAAAATTTGAAAAGCATAACAACAGATGGGGCAAGAAATATGGTGGGCAAGAAGAAGGGAGTTTCAGCACTCATGAAAGAAAAAGTACTGGAGGCAAACGGTGGGCAACCAATGCAATTTCATTGCATAATTCACCAACAAGCTTTATGTGGAAAAGTCCTTAATTGAAAGCATGTGGTGAACGTGGTTGTATCAAAGGTGAATTTTATTAAAAATCATGCGTTGAACCACCGCCAAATTCAAACCTCCCTTGCCGATTTAGATTGTGAACATGGAGATGTGATGTACCACAATGAAGTCCGCTGGCTTAGCAGAGGAAAGGTTTTGAGACGTTTTTTTCGATTTCGCAAGGAAATAAATGAATTCATTTTATTTAGCTCTTCTGGTAATGTAACGTTTATTTAAGTTGATACAAGTTCTTATCGAGCATGCAAAAAACTTTAATATCCGTCAACGTTTCGAACAGCTATACAGCTGTTCTTCATCAGGACTAATAATAAGCGAAAGCACGAGTGAGGCAATATAAATAGTTTGCTACGCAATCGAAAGAAAAAGGCAAAACAAAAGGTTTGAAGGCGAATAATAAACAACTGTAGATTACGACAAATTATCATAAATTTCAGAATAAAAACAATTTTCTTTATCATTGATTGAATTTTCAGAATTATGAATAAAAAAAGATTCAAGAAATCGGCGTTTGGTAAAATCTGTTTCAAAGGTTAAAATTTTGCTATGATCCCAGTCAACTCGGTGATCTTTGGTGATGACATGCTTGACCAATGCCGTTTTTTTATTAAAATTGTTGTCATCAACTTTTGCCAGATTTGCTGGCTTTAAATCCCTTTTATGTTCAGCCAATCTTGTTTTGTAAGCCCGTCCAGTTTCCCCAATGTAGATACCAGTGCAATCTCGACAAGGAATCTGGTAAACTACACCAGGTCTGGTGTAGTTTACCAGATTCCTTGTCGAGATTGCACTGGTATCTACATTGGGGAAACTGGACGGGCTTACAAAACAAGATTGGCTGAACATAAAAGGGATTTAAAGCCAGCAAATCTGGCAAAAGTTGATGACAACAATTTTAATAAAAAAACGGCATTGGTCAAGCATGTCATCACCAAAGATCACCGAGTTGACTGGGATCATAGCAAAATTTTAACCTTTGAAACAGATTTTACCAAACGCCGATTTCTTGAATCTTTTTTTATTCATAATTCTGAAAATTCAATCAATGATAAAGAAAATTGTTTTTATTCTGAAATTTATGATAATTTGTCGTAATCTACAGTTGTTTATTATTCGCCTTCAAACCTTTTGTTTTGCCTTTTTCTTTCGATTGCGTAGCAAACTATTTATATTGCCTCACTCGTGCTTTCGCTTATTATTAGTCCTGATGAAGAACAGCTGTATAGCTGTTCGAAACGTTGACGGATATTAAAGTTTTTTGCATGCTCGATAAGAACTTGTATCAACTTAAATAAACGTTACATTACCAGAAGAGCTAAATAAAATGAATTTATCAAAAATACCTGGTAGCCAGAATAACAGTATATTCAGCTTCATCAAAAACTGAAATAAATGAATTTCTGAAAGAGAAAGGAAAAAAGGAAGAGGCTATTTTGATTGCTGATTCAAGATGGCTCCGTGAGCTTGCTTTTTTAAGTGACATCACAGAGCACCTAAATATTTTAAATATGAAATTGTAAGGCAAAAAAAATCTGATCTAAGATATGTTTGCTATTTTGAAAGTATTTTTGTCTAAATTTGATCTTTTAAGAACCAAATTGCAAAGAGCAACTTTACGCATTTCAGGAACTATAAAACACTGGCTTCTGACAATGAAACTGGATTGGGATTTGACTTAGAAAAGTATACTAAAGCTCTTGAAACACTGCAATGTGAGTTTGCCAACAGTTTCTGTGATTTCCAAAAGTATGAAACTGTGGTAAGATTATTTGAAAATCCATTTGCTGTGTTACCTACAAATGTAGATTCATGCTTTCAACTGGAACTGATAGAGCTGCTTGCAAGCATCTTTAAAGTGGCAAGATTTGCACAAGGAGTGCGAAATAGCAGACTTTTATTCATGAATTCCTGATGATTTTGCCAAGCTGAAGGAAAACGTTGCTATTATGCTTACAGCCTTTGATAGTACTTACATATGTGAGCAAACGTTTTCACAAATAAAGATTGCAAAATCGAAAATCCGATCAAGGTTGACGGACAAACATTTGCATGATATTTTGAGAATGTCTGTCACGAATTTCAATATAAACGTTGATGTTCTTTGCAGAAATATTCAACAACAAGAGTTGAGTCGAAATTTTTAACAGTTATACTGAGCTTATTTCGCTTCTCAATACAAAACTTACATACATTTCAATAAGATCAACCTAAATTTAGCCGTGAGCGCAGGGTTGCTTTTTTTTAACTTTGTAAAGTCATGTAAACGTAAGTGTACTTTCCACCACTACTGTCTTTTATGAGTTACGCTAGAAACGTTTTTTCGGTGTTTTCGATAAGCTTGTGTTTCATAGTTTCTGGTTCCTTTCTTCCTGTTATTGTAGCCTTTTCTACGCAGGTATGTTTCCAAGTCACTATTGTTGCTTGAACTGAAATCTGTTCAAAATTTCCTCCTTTCCTGAAGCTGTTAATTGCAAGATATCATTTGTCATGCGAAGAAATACACCACTCTTGCTTGGCACTAAATATTCTGATCAAAGCGCTCGTGGTGCTATTATCACTTGTATGTGCACAAACAAGTGCTCTTATTCATTTGGCATTGACAAAAAGTCAACAGTATTGTTGGAGGAGCTTGATCTGGCTAACGTTGTTGAATTATTTTTTGTTGCTACAGTATTTTTAGATACATATTAGCAATATGTAGTGTGGTTCTGTGCATATTAGCAACATATAGCGTTGGATACTGAGTACAAAATGCGTTATTTTAAAGCATAGAGTCAACCTATCTGAAGTTAGTGCGGCCCGCCAAAGCTCTCCATGGTGCCAAAGTGGCCCGCATACAAAAAAGGTTGACGACCACTGCTCTAGGGAATAAAGGTGTGGAGTTTCTAGTAAACTTTTTTAATAGACTCCTACAAGGGGAGAAGATGCCAGATGAATGGAGGAGGAGCGTGCTTGTACCTTTGTACAAAGGCAAGGGAGACATCACAGAATGTGGAAATTAACGGGGAATCAAGTTGATGAGTCACACTATGAAACTGTGGGAGAGGGTAATAGATATAAGGAAGGAGGTGACGATTAGTGAGCAACAATTTGGGTTCATGCCAGGAAAGAGTACCACCGACGCAATCTTCTGTCTGAGAATGCTGTTGGAAAAGTGGATGGAAGGGCAGAAGGCAGTGCACTGTGCCTTTATTGACTTGGAGAAGGCATACAACAGGGTGATCAGAGAGGAACTGTGGGAATGCTTGCGGTTAGCTGAAACATCAGAGTGCTATATAACGATTATTAAGGACATGTATGACGGAGTGACAACAAATGTGAGAAGTGCACCAGGGTTGACTGAGAAATTCAAGGTAGGTATTGGACTTCACCAAGGCTCAACACTCAGCCCATTCCTTTTTGCCATCATCACGGACAAGCTGACAGAGGACATTAGGAAGGATGCACCATGGGATATGCTGTTTGCAGATGACGTAGTGCTGTCTAGGCAAAATTGCAGGGAGCTAGAGGATGATCTGGAGATGTGGAGAAATGCATTGGAGAGAAGAAGCCTGAAAGTGAGCCCGAGCAAGACCGAGTATTTGAAGGCTGGGGATGTGGATGATAAAGAAGAGTTAAAGCTGCAAGGAGAAAAGCTAAAGAGAGCAAAAAATTTCAAATATCTGGGTTTGACAGTTAGTAGCAATGGAAGATGTGAGAAGAAGGATCCAGGCAGGATGGATGAGTTGGAAGAAGGTGTCTGGAGTTCTGTGCGACAGGAAGTTATCAGCAAGGGTTAAGGGTAAAATATACAAGAGTGTTGTCAGACCAGCCATGCTCTATGGAATGAAAACGGTGGCAGTGACGGAAAGACAGGTGGGAAAAATGGAAGTTGCAGAGTTGAAATGGTGAGATGGGCACTGGTAGTGACAAGAAAGAACAAGATAAGAAACGATTATGTGAGAGGGACTGCGAAAATCGCAAAGCTAGGAGACAAACTTCAGAATGCAAGGCTACGGTGGTATGGCCACATGAAAAGGAGAGAAAGCTATGTGGGAAAAACGATGATGGAGATGGTGGTGCCAGGTAGAAGGAAAAGAGGAAGGCCAAGGAGAAGGTGGATGGATTTGGCAAGACATGGAAAGGGTTGGAGCTAAGAAAGGAGATAAAGTCGACCGGGAGAAGTGGAAAACACTTTCATGCTGTGGTGACCCCGAATAGGGAGAAGCCGAAAGAAGACTCTGGTAAAGTTCATGAAAAAAGACTGGAAAGATATTGAAGTAGGAGGTTCATGAGATAAAATGACGAAAAGTTAGGTTTCAGAGAAAAACTATATGGAAAAATCACATGGAGGAGTTCATGAATAAAGAGAATGATTGGGACCACATGCCAGAAGCCAGTATGGTAGAGGGACCCGTTGAAAAGGTTAGCCACGAAGAAATGGCAATAGTAGTATATGCAATGAAACCAGGAAAGGCAGCTGGGCGTCTAAAGTATGCGCAGAGATAATATCTGCTAGTGGAGAAGTAGGTATTAGTGTCATGATGGAACTTTGCCAGCGTGTGTTGGATGGAAAAGAAATTTCGGATGATTGGCAAATAAGCGTACTGGTATTATTTTTCAAGGAAAAGGAAAATGTAAGTTTGCAATACATACAGAGAAGTGAAGCTGTTAGAACATGCTATGAAGGTTGTTAAAGGAGTGCTGGAGAGAATTCGAGAATTAGTAAATGTTGATACAATGAAGTTTGGTTTTATGCCTGGAAGAGGAACGACAGACGCATTGTTTGTTGTGAGAAGAATGCAAGAAGAATATAGGGATAAGAAAAAGTTGTGTATGTGTTTTGTGGATATTGAGAAGGCATTTGATGTGAGTTCCACGTTTAAGTAATGGAGTGGGCAGTGAGAAAGAAAGGTTTACCAAAAGTATCTGGAAGAGCAGTGATGAGTCTCTATCACGGAAATAAAATGAAAGTTAGAGTGGGATCTTAGTTGTCTGAAGAATTTTTGATACAATTTGATGTACACCAAGGATCTATGCTATCACCGCTTTTTTTTGCAATTACAGTTGATTTAATTGTGGAGAATACAATAGAAGAATTGATGAATGAAATTTTGTATGCACAAGACTTGGTTTTAATGAGTGGAAGTATAGAGAATTTGATAGAGAAGTTTTTAAAAAGGAAAGAGGCGTTTGAAAGCAAGGGGTTGAAGGTTAACCTCAAGACCAAAGTGATGGTGACTGGTACGAAAGGTGAAGTAATGCAGTGTACAGTTGATCCATGTGCCAAAAAGGTAATGGAAAATTTGTGATGTGCATAAAATAAAGCAACTGGGTGTACGCTAGATGCACGAAAATGAAGAGAGTGACCATAATTCTGGCAAAAGGTTTTTTGTTTGTGAGCAACGTTTTAAGACAATAAAAGAGTCATAAAGAAATATTTTTTGACCAGGTTGAGTTTGTAAAGAGTTTTAATTACTTGGGGGACAGGTTGAATGCCATGGGTGTAAATGAAGCAGTCGTGACAGCAAGAACGAGAATTGGATGAATAAAATTTAGAGAATGTGGGGAATTGCTTTATGGAAAAATTTTTTCGTTAAAGATGAAAGGAAGGATTTATTAGAGTTGTGTAAGGTCGGCAATGCTATATGGGATCGAGACATGGCGTCTGAGGGAGAATGACATAATAATTTTTTTAAGTTAGACTGAAAAAAGAAAGATGCCACTGACAGAACAAAGAGGCGTAATGGTGTTTATGAACTTTCTAGAAACGTGAGGTGAATTCGGCTACCTCTACTAATGGAGAAAAAACAGGATTTGAAATAGTTCCTGCTCTCTCTCTCTCTTTCTGTACGTACAAGGATAAAACTACAAAGACTGTTCTGCCAAAAACGGCTCATTAGGTGGCAACAAATTCTTGTGTATTGGTTCTGGAAACAGTGACTGGGATAAGTTCTACATACCTCACCATCAACAATGGTAAGTGTGACACGGCCTGTTGCTATAAATCACCGAGAGGTTAGTAACTGAGCCAAGGCCCTCATTTTGCTCATCACTGCACTTGACAATTAAATCTAATAAAGTCACCTACGACATTAAGTTTTTATTGAATCGGAGCCTTTGGATGGTCCACAAAATGTTTGTAAGCAAGATTTGAGCGCATGTCCATTTCCAATCTCTGACAGACAATTCGATTGAGTTAAAATCTTTTTACTTCTTTTATAATTAGTGAGCTGAATTCCCTTGCCAAACTGCCACTCTCTGACCAAGATGCTTGCGTGAGCGAGAGATAAGCTGTAGGAGTTGGCAGTCAATAAATATCTGCAAAATCCAATTAATGAAACTCTTAGTCATATACAGTTGTGGTGTCTAAACTGTGAATCATGACTCTTCCCTAAAATCATTTCTCAATGACGTGATGTTTTATAAATAAGGCAAATATTCGACTTTTTGGTGAAGATAGTTTGATTACTGATATGAGGTGTGGTTTAAACCTAATCTTTAATTTATTGGAAATTAAAATATCTGATACCAGTAACTGCATGTTATGAAGATGAACTGACATTATGTGTTTAGCTATGTAAAAGCCATTTTAATTATTGCAAATGCTTGCTTATTTGTAACAAGGTAGGAAACATGCTTCTTAGTCTTGATCCCCACATGAAGCTATTTTAAAGTAAAATAAGTAAGATGGTTTGTCCTCAAAAACTTTGGATTTTATTAATTTACCTCAGCTCAGTTTATTTCTATAGAATCTTTTTTCGATAAAGTTGTAGTTGAAATCATTTTGTGCAATTTTCAATACAAATCTTTTTAGTTTCTACTAAAAAACTTCTTGCTTGTCACACACATACTGAGTTTTTTCCTGACTTTCTTACAACGGTCTTTGTCTTTGTTCTAGAACTTCTATTTGTTCAGAATTAGCAGAAACAAAAAATTATTTGCACAGCGATTACTATCAAGAATACCGGTATATTGATTCGGTAAGTGATGCAATGATAAATTGTCATAAAATTAACAATTCTTTAGACTTGACGTCAGTGCACCTTAACCCTTTCTGTATCGTCATTCAACAATTTCTTGAAACAACATTCTCTTCAACAACTTGTTTTTTTTATATTTTAGGACCTCTTGCCTAGATCATGGAGACTGAGAAACTGCCCGGTTTTCAGGGCTCCATGATTTTTTGCATTGCCAAGGGTCTTGGTAACAATAACAGCAAATTTATCACAAAAACTGAAACACCGAAAGTAAAAATTAACCAGTTTGATCAAATTGAAATAATGAGTATTTAAAAAAAAATGTTCTTTCCAAGATGCTGCTCTGGCTATCTCTTATGAATTTTAACAAAAAAAGCGTTTGCACTTGTTATCCCTAATCTGTTGCTGGTTTTGTTTCATGTTACTCCTTTGTCTCTCAGCTATGTAGCCCGTGTAGTGGAATTATTGGCCTCCTGGATTGGTATATCTTGCACCAAGTGGGATATTTCTCATTGGTTCAGAATCGTTGCCTTACACAGTGGAAGAAATAAAAGTGTTTTTATATTTGCAGTGGCTGTTGAAAATTATAGCATTCTCGTTTACAGCGGCACCAATTGTCATAGTATTTCTTTAAGAGTTCAATTATTTTGTTTTTTAATTTGAGTAATCTGTATATATTTGTGGGTGACCCTCACTTTCTAGCCCTGCCATTGCATATGATAAACCTGTCACAGCATATTATAAACCTTTTTTAAAATTTAGTTTAACTTTAAAACTGTTTTTTTTATAAAGCTTTCAATTTATTTACATTTATACTATAAAGTGCAGTTCTATCTGTGTAAGTGTCTAGAGAAAGTCAATTTTACGTCTTTTTTTCCATGTTTCACAGGCTGAAACGTGCTGATTCTCGCATTTAAACTAGACTTTTTGCTGGAGCATTGTAGCATTTGATATTCCAGATGCCCTTCCTGGCAAATACCCACAGTGCTAGAAAAAAGACAGAAGGATGAAGAATAATTTTTATGAAAATTTTATGCCAATTATGAAAAAGTTTGAAGTACCATGTTTTTTTATGATTTTATGTTGAGTGAGACTCATACAAAAGTATCCTTCCAAGAAAACACCACCACATTAATTATGATCATTATTATTTGATTATGCGCAGCTATATCTAAAGCAATAGGTTACTAGACCAGATGAACTTTATTTCACTGCAGTCTGCTCAGTATTTCCAGCTCTTTCTACTCTATGTTGTTATCATACTTAAGAATATTTCATCAATCGTAAATATAAACGATAAGTATGCTGCTACAGCTTTGCACCACCAGAAAATTAAATTTGTATATTTTTAATAAGGCATCAACTGCATGTTATGTTTGACATAAAACTACACCCAATGAAAAGTCTCTAGTCGAGAGTTTCAGGGTTTGGGATATTGAATCTGCCTCTGAATTTCAACTACTTCCGGTTTATGACGAAAGATTAAATAGCTAAGGAAGACGATCCCTACAGAAAACTTTGAGAAAGACAATGGGAAATCACCTCAGCATTTCCTCAAGATACAATGAAATCAAGCAGCAATAGAAACTGTATTAATGACATTAATGGCTCTAGTCTCACAAGCTGTGACTCTGACAGGAGAGGAAATAGACTACTGGGTCATCATTTTGCAAAAACTTTATGGACGTAGTTTAGCGGCTGGTACTTGGAAAGTGAGAAATGACATATAACCACAAATGATCAAAAGCATTACATGAAAAATGCAAAAATACACGTTTGATACACTGGGCTCAAAGAATTGCAACTGAAAAAAAAAATGGTGACATCAGGAGTAATGATTGGTCAGCAAAAGCATTATTAAAAGTTTACTCTGTAAATGATAGACTGCTGATCATCAATTCAGTAGATCTTCATATCATAGTGATGTACACACCAAGTTTCACCCATGAGAATCAGAGCATGAGTGAAGTGTATAATCTTATGAAAGAAAAAATACATGATATGTCAAGCAAATAGTACATGATTGCGACAGGGGACATGAATGCAGCGATAAGAGTGGGCAGAGAAGAAAATCTAGAAGGAGCTTTTGATTTGGGAACAGGAAATAATGAAGAAAGACTGTCAGTACAATTATGTACAAGAGATCAGGTTTGCATTATGAAAACATGGCACAAAAATCTTGAAAAGCAGGAAGTGCACAAAGAAATTTCCAGGAGAGTGAAGCAATATTAGCTGGATAATATCGTGGCACCAAATTATATTGATCTGATCACCACATATTGATCTGGTGAATGCATATATATCCAGGTGGAGATATGCATGAGCATGAGTTCTAACCACAACCTAGCGATGATAAAAGCTCGATTACATTTGTAAAAATCATGTCAGGGAATACAAATAATCATGTGGAAGAATAAGAAATTGAATAGAGACAGAATTCAAATTCAATACAGAAATCTGAATCTGATGAGAGATAGAAACAATGAACAAGAAGCCAGGTGATGACAGCTAAAAAAATACTCTCAAAGAAGCCTTGAGTGACAGAAGAGACGGTGGATAAAATGAAAAGGCAAAAAAGGAAGCAAGTGATCACTGCAACGAGTTAACAATGAGCTAAAAAAAGTTACTGATACAGCAAAAAAACAATAGGTCAGAGACCACTGCAGTGGAAATAAAAATTTGTACAGAAAGGGATGAATGGATGTAATGTATTGCAGTGAAGGAGTTAGCCAATACAAATGCTAGAACAAATCACATGCCAGCAGTTATAAATCGAGATGGCAAAATGTTCATGGATATAGATGGAATGTGAATAATTCACATAGAGGAATGGTACAGTAGACTAGAAAAAGTTGAAAAGTGAAGAATAGGCTGCAGAAGATGATATAGGACTAAATATGCCAAATAATACAAGGGGAAAAAGCAATTCGATTTATTGGTGAAAGAACGACAAAAGAACTAAACAGAATTTCAGCAGGATTCATCATCTCACCTAAAAGTGAACTGATGAAGAAGTTGAGGATCTGTGCAAACTAATTTACAAGAAAAGAATGTGGCCAAATGATTTTTTGAAGAATGTATTGGTTGCTATAAAGAAGATAAAGAATGCTGTTCGCTGCAAGAGCTTCAAAACCATTAATCCAATACCTGATGCTTCAATAGCTGTGCCACAAATTTTGAGAAAATGATTAGAAAAGCAGAAGAATTTTTTTTTGTAGAGATTAATTCAAATATTGCAGAGAGAGAGATACAACTGATCCCATTGAAGTTCTGAGGTACCTTGCTAAGAGAAGCATAGAACTTAATCAGATCTATACGTGTGCATCAAGGGCCATATATGAAAAGACTTTTCAGTGAGTCAAATAGAGTAGACTGATATGGGTTTTGACCAGCATCAGAGTAGACTGAAGAAACAGAAAGCTTATTGCATCACTGTACATGTGGCAGATGGTTGTAGTAAGACTAAATAACGAATTGCCAGAACCAAGAGAAATTGCAAGTGTAGTTGTATGACAAGGCTATTTGATTTGATTTCTCTAATGTCATTCAGTTTCTATGTAAAAGCTATGATCAAGGAAGCCTAAGATGGTAAAGACGATGGTGGCAAGGTTAGAAGAGAAGTAGTACAAGCTGTTCCGTTAGCAAAAGATCAAGCTATGACTGCCAACACTGAAAAAGGGGTTCCAATGAATAATAGATTATGCAGAGTTGTCAAGAAACATTAAATGAAAGTAAATGTCAAAAAGACGAAAGTCATGAAATTTGGGATATTCTATGTGTTAATCATTTTTTCCTAGTTATTGAAACTTCCTATGTTCTTTCTAAATAGTGTTTTTTCCCTTCCCCTATGGTGCCGCAGATCCACCGCCATAAATCACTTCTTAGTTCCATTATTAAACCTTGCATTGTCTTTGTATTATACATGTAAGTTAGAATTTAAATCGGCAACACCACTGCTTTGAGCGCAACTTAATTTACTATATAAGAAAATTTACCAAAAGGTCGCCATTGTTTTGGATTTTGTTTAACCACATCGAAGTGTCTATGTGTATCGTAATTAATTGGATTTAACCACACTCATTGGGATATATTTGTCAAGAACCGTCGGTCAACAAATTGGTATGTAATAAATTTATTATTGTTTATATGACTATAATTAGTAAGGTAAGCGCAGTGCAATAATGTTTCTAAGTCAAGTGTATAAATCGCCCTTTAATTTGTTTAATTCTTTATCACATTCCTATTTAATTGATATCAGCGTTATTGTATTTATTTGCAGAAAAAACTGCTGCTTTTATTGCTTCCTGTACTGCTGCTTTATTTCTGCAATCATCACTGTCTATTACGAATTTCAATCTAAAAATAAACTAGCGGCAAGTGAATCAATCTCCGACGTGTTGCAGAGACTTTGAAGGGTTTACCAAAAAAAAAAAACACAACACTACGATATTGTAAAGACTACAATTGATGAAGAGGTACTTCAGCAGGTGGAGGAATTCAAGTAATTGGGAAGTCCGCTTTCAGCAAATGAGTATTTGGAAAAGCATATCTGTGCTTGAATCAAATTGGCTTAAGCAAGTTTCAAAAAGATGTAAAGTTCTGAAAGGTGGACTAAAGCCAGAGCTGAAGAAACAACTGATAAAAACTTTTGTGTGTGGTGTGGTAATGTATAAATCAAACACGTGAAATTTAAAGTGGATGCTACAAAACTCAAAGAGTTTAAAATGTGGATTTGGAGGAAGATGAATAGAGTAAAGTAGACAGACAAATTGACAATTGCAGAGGTTCTGAATCAGGAGAATTATTAATTATTTAACTATTAAGCACATTAAGAGAAGAAAAACAAGATGAATTGGACACATTTTAAGACATGAACGCTTGTTAAGAACAGTGGAAGAAAGAATAGAAGGACAGCTTTCAAAAAGAAGAGATAATGATATCAAAAGTGGAAAAAATTAAAAAAAGGACAAAAAAAGAGCTAAACAAAAAGATCAAGAGAAGTGGTGGAATGATGAGGCAAGAGAAATGCCTCACAACAGACTACTTTTGATGGGTTTAGGATCACGTGCATCTACATCTGTGTTACATCTTCCCTATTTCAATTTTCCGACTGAATCTGCTATTCCTTTTTGAATTACTTTAGTGACAAAAATATATAAAACATGATTCAATAAATCTAAATAGCAAGTTGAGCAGGGGTAGCTGCATAGACAAGCTCCCCTCTATAGAGTAATGGATCCAAGTTTGATGGATTAGTTTGGATGTAGGTTTCAATATTATACATCCTTGTTTTTCCGGCTGAGAATGATGATATATGACAAAAGCTAAACTATTGCCAGTTAATTCCTCATAATGATGTTACTCAATCAAAAATGCAGTACTATGTCCACAGATGTCAATTTTCTACTGGAACAAGAAAATTTCACAAAGGTTTTGCTTAAATTACTTTGAAAATCGAGTTTGCAAAATTCCTGTCTTTACCTATAACTTAGCAATTGCTACAACCAATTATTCATGCGTTTGTCTTAATAATACCAGTTAGCTTGTTGCAAATCTAGCCTAATTTTAATTTAGGTCTAAAATAAAACCATACCTCTAAAATAAAGTAAGAGCAGAAACGATGTCAACTCACTTCACTTGCTACTGTGATATCAAATTGAGTCACCCTTTCTCTCCCCTTTTCAGTTGGTGATTGCCCAATAGTTATCTTCCGTAGAAACCGATCATTTGTATCAATAACACGTTGCCATGTAATCGAGCTTGGATCGATGTTAAGTCGAGCAAACTGATTAATTTGCTCAGGGTTTAATTGATCAGGATCTCGTTCATCTATTCCCAACCTTATCAACCGATGAACCTGCAAAAAATTTAATCACTCAAATAAACTAGAAGCATGCTGATGCCATACAGTATCTCCAAGAAAAGTTAATTTTCTTTTCCTCCTTTTGCCTTTAAAACAGTATCATGGGCAAGCCGTTCTCAAAACAATTATTCTTTCCCATATTTACTTAATAATTTGTGATGGATATGGCAAGCAACTATGAAGCTAATGAAATAAAATAACTGCCAGGCATTACCAAACCTGCATTATGTCAGGAGCTCAATACCATTCACGTGAAACAAAATATTAATTACAAAGCTTTTTATGTGCATAGGAAACGTCACTACAATCAGAAAAAACTTTAATAAATTGATGAATTATTTCAATTTCCTGCAAACAAGGAGTGACACAAAGCTTGCTTCACACCTTACCTGAATATCAGAAAAACATCGCATGCCATTCTTCTTGCGAGGAACCAAACGATCATACAGTGCTTGATCCTTCTGAGTTGATTCATGAAATATGCGAGCATCAACCGCAGCAGCAAGGAGGTTGTTGGCAGCAGTGATTGCATGAATATCACCAGTTAAATGTAAATTAAATTCGTGCATAGGAATTACTTGTGAATACCCACCACCAGCAGCACCTCCTTTTATTCCAAACGTGGGACCCTAAAAACTCAAAAAATAAGTAACAAGTGGGAAGCGATAAATAGATGATGGCACACCTGAGATGGTTGTCTGACACAAGCAAACACATTTTTGTTCAACTCAGCACCAAGTGCTTGCACCAATCCAATTGTCGTAGTGCTTTTCCCTTCACCTAATGGCGTTGGAGTAATCCCTGCAACAACCAAAAAAAACAAAATACAATGTATGTAGAATTTGCTCTAAGCAGCACTACGAGCAAAACATAGGCTACAAACATTAATTTCTGACTGTTATAGTTGCCATCTAACTTCTTCCTTGAACAAGGAGCATGGCAAAACACCATGACGTCAGGCAATTCCCCAGTCCTCAGAACCTGCACCAGAGGGTAAATGAAGAGGAAAAGTTCTCAAAGAAAATGGGACATAAAGAATCCCTAGAACAGGCAAATGTGATGAAGTGTCCTGAGGTGGGTGACCACTGGCACTGCAAAGAGAATTCTCAATTCTACCAATTTTGAAAAGATATGAATTCAAAGAGGACTTTGTCCATTCAAGGAAATATAAGAAAAAACACTGCTAGCATGAAAAGCAAGCTCGAGTTTTTCAATAGAGACTGGGGTACTAGTGAGTTAAAACATTTTGTATGCTTCTAGTCCGGATTGTCCAACCGCAAGCCTGCAAAGTAAAATTCTGGCTAGCTTTGACCCAGTGACATTTTTCAATTTTCCTACTTTGGTGTCAACACAAAAACAAAAGGTCAAAATAAGTCTTTGCCATATACAATATATAACAATACCAATTGATGGATTGATTAAAGTCTATTTTAAACCACCTAGTCTACCTTAACCTGCAATTTCAAGCTGCCTAGTAATCAAGAAAATCTATACCGGTATTTAAAATTACATTTGAAACTTGATAGCATGAGTGTTTGTAAAAAAAGAAAGGTGGAGTTGGGGAGTTCTAAAAAAAAATGGGAAAATTGTATCTTTGTTAACAACGATGGAAAATCAGTGTGCTTAGTGTGCCAACAAACAGTTTCAGCTGCAAAAGAATATAACATCAAGTGCAATTATTATGCAAGCCTTTAGTAAGGAAAGTTTGAGAAATACAATGAAAGAAAGAACATTTTGCATAATCTTAAGAGCAAGCCCAAAAAGCAAGTGGATGCAATTGGTAAACTTTGTGAACAGACAAAGAGCAAGACTAGCAGTAGCATCATATGAAGTTGCATTCCTTCTTGCAAAAGAAACAAAGTCGTTTTGAGAAGGTGAGCTAATAAGCTATTAAAATGACTGAAAATCCACTAAAAAGAGGTTACGCACTTTCCATAAATGAGAAAAAGACAACAGAGCTCAGACCAGTGCTTCCTATGTGAATTCCACAGCTGGAGATAAGAGAGTTTGAAAAGCAGTGGCACCACGTAGAGGGCGGTGACAGCCCACCTGTAAATTTAGTAAACCTCATTGGGTTATAAATCTATTTGACTAAAAATAGCCTCTTTTGATCTCCTCCTTCATGTCCCATTTAGTTGTCCTCTCCCAATCTGTTCTCTATTTCAAAAACCAATGCTCTTTGCAGCACATCATCACCATTCCTCGTCAAAACGTGCCTGCACCATTGCACTACATTAGCCTTTTCCAAAGTCAGCACTTTCTTTCAAATCTAGAATATCCATTATTTTTTTGCATTCTGTTTGTCCACCAAGTTCACACTGCACAACGCACTTATCATAACCCTCTCAGTATCTCTAAGAATTTCTAACTTGTTTCCTTCAAGACACTTTTCACTTCCACATATCATTCCTAGTGTCAAAAAGCTATGCCAGACCCTTCCATTAACCTCCAATGAAAATCTTTCCATAATGAAACCTCTATGTAAGAATACTGTTGAGACCAGAGAAAATTGTTCTTATAAAGAGATATTCTTATGTGGAGACTTAGCTATAGGTGTGAACTAGAGTTTAAACTATACGTACTCAATGCCAAAATTTCAACCAAATTACAGCAATAACATATATTAACTTACATACAGCACAGTAGTCAGTAATTTTTGATTGATTAACTTTACACTTTGTTTGTCACAAACTGCCTCGTCTATATTCTTCAAAGTGTTATTCTAAAGTAGAGGTTATTCTTATACAGAAGATTGTTATGTAGAGGTTTCATTGTACTTGAAATTCAAAAAATTTGGAGAGCTGCTACAAGGACACTTTAAACCTGCTACTGACTTTCACTCTATTACTGAAAAAAGAAACCCTTTTTACTGCTTTTTGAGATTTAACTTTTAAACGAGTTCTACAATCTGCTCCCACTCTTTCACATCATTGACACAAAGCATCTTGCCAACTAAAGTCAACTTCTTGATTTATACACATCTTTCATAGATCCGGCACATTCAAATTTATTAAGTGGTCTTTAATGAAAAACCTGTTTTTGCAAGTACATTTTGATCAAATGTCAGAATGCCTTCTGAACTTCTTTGGCTGATTCTTGACCTGCCTCATTGCCAAACTGAAAATCTTCAGTTCTCATCAACAAAAGCGTATGTCTCACTCCCACAGATAAAGCAACTGTGTTTAGTACCAACTTTAAAGCGATCACTTTGCACAGCAATAAACCATGGTGTATACTACTGCCAATTGTTTTTTGACACATATTTTTTTTGTTCTATTGAAAGTTGTAAATTCAGAATTAAAGTTGCTGGTCTAAGAGACTGCAAACAAAGAAAGCTTATTTGCAATTGCAAGATCATGTTTTTTCAGATTCAGCTGTTTCTGTTTGTAAAGAAAATGCACACAAAGAAAGCTTACTCGCAATTGCAAGATTCTGTTTGTGGAAAATGTAACTAGTTTAGTTAATGGCAATAGCAATTGGCAATCATTTGCAAACTGATAATAATCCAGGTATATGGCCCCAGCTGATCTGGAAATGATAGGCTACTCGTTTGAGAATTTCATTTTGGCTAAGATAATGCAATCTATAATGTCATTGAAGCTGAAAATCACAGTTTTGCTCCTCAGAAAAATTTCAAAAACTTGGCGCATGTGGAGTAGGACAAGTAAGATATACTGTCAGTGTAATAAGAATGACAGAAGAAGCATAAAGATTTTGAAACCTGAAAACAGCACTAGGTCAAGAACAGATCCGTGTGCAATAACTCTGTGAAATTGAAAAAACATTTCCTGTAAGTGCAAAATAAGACATGCTTTTTAGGAGTTCGTTGCTTTATTTCACCATCTACTTGATAACCTGAAGCCTGTTTAAACACCCTTGCTAACTCTCCTCAAAATATATCCGAACCATTGTAACCTGCTTGTTCACACCATTTTGTCTTGTTTTTTTTCCCAACCCAACATATCCACCAGATCGGACCATTTGTTGATTAATCCTCTTTACATCAAACATTTGTCCTAGCCATTTTTCCCAAATAAATAAACCTCAAAACTTCAAACTCAATTTTTCTTTTACTGCCTCACTTTAATATAGGATTGATAGATGCATACAAATTTTACAGATTTTTCTTTTATCTTCAGTGAAAACCTTTTACCTCATAGCAGTCAGTTTCCAAATTCTTTTGTGCATGCTGTGGCTACCACTTTACATCCAATACTGAGTTTCAATCGGTCATCCAAGCAGGAAAAGTCATCATTCACTCTTTTCACCTCTTGACGCAATGTTTTAACTGGCTGTGCTGTTCTTTGTGCTACTATGGAGCATTGTTTATATGGTGCTTCTATGAAACTGGGAGCTTTTCATTTCCATACAAAATCCATGAACCACCTATCGCACATGGTCCATAACACAGAAATCAATTTTGCTCTCATACTGAATATTCCACATAAATCTAATTTGCTCTTTGCTATTTCATTTTTCAACCCATTCACCAACATTTTTGCCTTGCTGAGCTCAACCTTCAAACATATGCTTTCAAACCCATCTTTCAATTTTCAAAATCTCTCTCCAATTCTTCGTTGTTTTACTCATCTCACCAGATTATCTACGTATCAAAATTTGCTTTATTTACATCAATCATAATATCAAGAGTCAATAATGATAACAACAAAATCACAAAAACTATAATCAAACCAGACAATTTTAAAACCCATACAAACCACTGTTCGTCAATGAGTCATTTTTAAAAAATATTGAAAGAAAAAAGTGAAAATAACATATGTCTTGGATTTTTCAAATTGTTTTTTAATATAGCACTGACAATCCTGAAAAAACGCAGCATGTAAAATTTGATGTTTCCAACTTATAAGAGATACCGAGGGTGAAAATTAGTAAGGTTATGTTTTAGAATTTGCAACACACAGCTAAACAAGTTCTACAATTACAAAGTTGTAAATTTTTTTGTGGTTTGGAGACTAAAGGGTGCCATTACCAACGCAAGAAAATAAAGATAACTTTTACAGAAAGTTTTATTGTAAATCATGTCCTTTTAAAAACTAAGAAATGCAACTTGGGGCAATCAAGTCTTAACTTTTACACACACGTTTGATGCATTTACTTTCATTTGTTGAAAAAGAAAAGATACACTTATCTTGATCATCAAAAGAACATTGTAGTTTTGATTATCCTTCTTCATATTTTGTCATTTATTGTGCTCAAAGTTTATGCTCAAAAATAAAATGACTAAATGAAATCTTAAAGCAAAAAATTGCTGTCAAACTGTGCGATCGATACATGCAAAGTAGGTAGTAGTTGATCAAAACTATGCATTCAAATCATAGCACAATCAAAAGAGAAACTGTTCTAAACGACAATGTGAAGATGAAAAAAGATTATTTTACAGTAAAATTTTTTTGCTATGACGAAACATACTCTGTTGTTCATTCTGACCAGCTTCATAAGAATATAATGTAGTGGATTTGCTTGTAGGTGTGATGATTGCTGGAGAGCAGAATTGGTTCTCCAAAAAAAAGCACTTAAGGCCATAACATTTTTGCCAAACTTTAAGTGAGAAGCACATAATAATTAAAAGTAGACCTGTAGTAAAATAATTTTGTGATGCATTTTTAGGGGTAACTCCATCTTTACGTTGTCAGTTGTTTACTACAATGTTTGTCTGAGCTTTCAAATAAAAATAATCAAAAATTTGAAACAAGTTATTTATTGCTTTTTACTGTTTGTTGTAACATACTGACTGATATCGACCTTGTTGACACACGGCTTCAACTTTTTGAAAAAAATTTCCTTATTTGATAAAATTTGACTCTTAAAAGTCAGAAAAGGAGAAACTAGGTGGAAATGATCAAGACAAAAAAATCAGGAGGATTTGCAACAACAACCTTTACAAAAAATATAGTGTAAAATAAAATGCTATGTAGAAAATCAGAAATTGCAGAAAAAACGCTGCTAAACTTCATTTACTGTGGTCCAAACACTGCTAAGGAAAAGAAAAATGTTTATGCCTTATCTGTAATTTAAAATCGTATTTTTCAAGCCTGACAAGATAGCTTTTGACTACTACTAATCTTGGGAAGATTGGTTTGTTTAAGTAAAGCCAAGCGGAAGCCAATGTAAGGTGCATAAGCTATGCAAGTTGCTTACCACACTAGTAGTGTATGTTGAGGAAATGCCATGTTCCCTGGCTTTGGTCTTTTCACAAGAATTTAAAAACTAACCATGTTGGCTACATTTGCGTCAATTCTTGACTTTTTTCAATAGAATACATATTGAAAAAAGTCAAGAATTGACGCAAATGTAGCTAACATAATTAGTTTTTAAACTATTTCAAGGGCAAGCAATTTTGACGTATCAGTTTATTTCTTTCATAAATCATGTGCAATATCCATCCTGTTAGATGTGTGTGATAATTTTATAAAATGACTTTTTATTTTGTTAATTTTTTGTTTGCTTCACTATTTCCATCATGCATTCTTTTTGTTACTTTACAGTTACTTTCATGGATTGCGCACATTGGCATGATTTTGCTCTATAAAAAGATAGTAGAGATTTGTGATCAGTGAGCTATAGAGGGAAACATAAGAGATAGCTCTCAAAGGATATGACAGAAGCAAAAAATGTAAAAGAACAGTTTTTTGTAACCAAAATATGCAAAATTCTTTCTTTTGCGAGATTTTCTTCCTTTAATGCTTTGCCCTTTCAAAGAAAATCGAGTTTACGTATTTTATATGATTGCTTAATGATAAGATTAAGCTTACGTAATGCTTCACTCCCTGCTCCCCTCTCAAAACAAAGCACATCAGTGCCTGTAATGGAACGTTTATTGCTTAAATATCATTAATGTGTAGGCTACCCATCCAGGAGTCGCATAGAAATTTCTTTTCTAAAATGGGGTCACAGAACAAAAAAGTTTGAGAAGCCCTGCTGTAATGCATCATCTTTTTGCACAAAATAGTAAATCTGCATTTTGATTTTCACACCCATCAGACAAAACCCAATAAAGTTGCCACCAGTTGCAGGCTATTGACACGCTGTAGTATATTGATGTATTGTACAGAATAATGTAGGTGACTCTATTCTTGTGCAAATTTTCTATTTTTCCCAGTATTGTTTATTTGGTTCAAACCGAATGTCTAAACTATATTTAAATCTTTTTCCTTGCTTTTCTAAATGTAAAGCAATTTTTTCATCTTCACATTGTTGTTGAAAATATTTCATTTATAAAACGATTTGAATGTTAAGGAAGATATGCATCTTTTGGTTAATTTTGGCTTTGACTAGCTATTACCCAAACTGCATTTATTGCTAGCACAATGTTGACAACAACTTTTGCTGTAAGATTTCCATTTATGAGCATAAACTTTGAGTACAGTAAATGACAAAATATGAAGAAGGAAAATCAAAACTACAATGTTCGTTTGATGATCGAGGTGAGTGTAGCTTTTCCTTTTTAACAAACAAAAGTGAGTGCATTAAAGGTTGGTACAGGGTGTTTGAAAATTAACAGTACAGTGAAAACTGATCTCAAAAGACACAGGAAAAACAAATGTAATTTTGTTTATATCAAATCAAACTTTACCATTGCCGCCTATTAAGTAAATAGTTTTCACTTTTTAAGCATAGTTACACATCTATCAACTTAGTTCGGCACAATTTTGCAATCATGGCTGTTCACATCAGTTGCTGAAAATGTCCACCGTTAACTTCAAGGCAAAGTTTAACATGCCTCTGCATCTTAGTACCAACTCCTCACGCTAAATGTTCCAAATTGCTGTGCTGATATTGTCTTTGAATTGTTCAATGGAATGGGAATTGTTGGCATACAGGATGATCAATATTTAGCGCTACAATTCATTTCAAATGGAATTTTTTGGTATATTTCTCCAATGTAGATTAACTCTAAGACACTTCATCACCAGATTTGAATCCTCTCGACTTTGGTATCTGGTCTTATCTAAAGAGCAAAGTCTCAGCTACACATCATAAAAGTTTAGAGGCACCGAAGGCAAAAATACAAAAAGAAGATCAAAAATACCCCAGCATGTGATTTGTGGGTCTTGTAAGTCTTTTTCCAAGCGTCTTCAGCTTACCATTGATTCCAATAGAGTGCATTTTGAATAATTCTTTTTGGTATTTAATTTCTATTAATTATGCAACAATATTTTCCTGTGTTACTCCAACAGTTTTTTGAAGTTGTAACGCTAAATATTGATCACCCTGTATGCTGCTCCCTTCAGCTTACTCCACAGATAAAAGTCTGTAGGTGTCAGATCTGGCGATCACGGTGGCCACACACCACAAGTAATGATTGATCACCAAATACTTACTCTTGTTGTGTGGGCTGTAGCACCATCTTGTTGAAACCATCTAGTCTGTCTTTCTTCAACTGTCAGTTCCTGGAAAAATGGCTTCAGTATATCACATGTATCTCATGGAATTAATTGTTTCTTTGAAGAAAATTGGTTTAATAATGTGACTTGTTGAGACAGCACACCACACTCCAATTTTTCTGTCAAGCAGTGCTTTTTAAGGTAGAGCGTGTGGGTTGCGTATGGACCAAAATCTTGAGTTTTGGTTGTTCATGTATCCTGATAGATGAAACCAGGTTCAAAAGTAAAAAACTTTTGCCAAGCATTCCATCTCCATTGTCAGCTAAAAAATTGTTGAACCATCAGCAAAAATTTAAGCGAGATCTAGAGTTGAGGTTTCAATTCCTGGACAACATGCATTTTATACAGCCGAAATTTTAACTTGTGCACTGCCGTATGTGCTGATCCAAAAGAAATACCTGTCTCCTGAGACAATCTCCTCAAATACTTTTTTGGACTTCTTTGCAACTTGTTGGTAACATCTTGCAACACAATTTCATTTGTAACCATTGGTCTACCTGACTGGACTTGTAAAAGATGCTTCCAGTTTTCTGAAAATTGTCTCTAAAGTGCAGTAATGTTGTGTCAATGAAGCATGTAATCTTGCCTAAATTTTTCTGCAAACAAGTCCTGAACTTCTTGAGAATACTTTCCTCCTTTATTTCACACACTTTGTACCAAAAAATTCTCTCTCTAATGTAACCATTTTGTAACACTGCAAAAATAGAAAAAATTTTTAATAAAAACAACATTAATGACACCATATCTACCTTATTACGTCATAAATATTTTGCGTCACTTAGTTGTTATACTCGCAGTTGTAACTTACGCTGCAAACAAAATGATTATGTGAAGTTACAAACATTTTACTGTACAGTTACTTGTACAAAACACCCTGCACAAAAGTTAGGTGTTAGATATTTTCTTTACGTTGGATCTGAATTGCACTGACCGCGAGCCAATTAATCAGCGCTGCGTTTTTTCTCGCAGAGCTGTTGACTCGTGGCCATTCCCTTTGCTGTGACCATTTAATTTGACGAGCTTGTAGATGCAGAAATGATTTTGTTCTAGCGTTTTGATCAAATTAGTAGAAGCTTTGTTCTTGAAATTCTCTTACAAGTTAATAATAGCATGCTTTTGGTTCTTTGAATAGGTGATAAGTTGTTCGGCAGTTAAGCACATGGTGGTGTAGTTTATGCGATAAGTTGCATGTCTGTCCACTTATTCATTTGGAATATTGAAGATCTCGCTGGGAAAATAGTTCTGGTATGTGCGTTATTTTTTATGTGTTATTGGCCCCCGCCCCCCTACAGAGTGGTAATTCAGTGTTTTATTTTTGTAGAAACGGATAATTCAATTGGCCTGAAATTTTAAAGAATCACAAAATAAAATCAACTATAATCTGCGTTAAAGACTATTTACGAGAAACAAAGAGATCTATCATTCAGTTTGTTAACGTCCCTAAGCGTCCCAGCTGCCATAAAAAGAAGTGTTAACATTAGGTGATTATGTAAAGTAACTTCATTGGCCAAAATCACATGTCTTATAAGTACATGATTCACAATAAAACTCTTTGTAATAATTATCTTTACTTTCTTGTATGAGGTTACAGCACTTTTTGGTGTCCAAACAAAAATTTTTACATTTTGACTACTTTCTAATTGTAAAACTTAGACTAAACATTAAAATCACAGGCTGCAGATCCTAAAACATAATTTCACCAACTTTCACAAGTATACTACGACTACAACTTTTTAAACAAAAAATACATAGAAATAATATGTGCTCACCCAATATTCGTCATATACTATCTGCAATTTCAACCCTCCACATCTCTGATAGTACAGTCATACCTCACTTTACGAACTCTCGCTTTACGAAACCTCGGAATTACGAAATAGATTTTTAGAAGTAACAGCTTCAACAAAGAACCAACAAATTTTGTAATTTATCAAACAACTGAAGTATTATATTAATTACAATCGTTGTGCAATATTTTCTGTGGTCTTGTCTCACCGTCGTAAAGTTCGTAAAGGTGAGGTATGACCGAATTAGTTCGTAAAGGTGAGGTATGACTGTACTTAAGTTAGAAAGCTCAAATTTTGCACTCAATGTTTTTTAAATTATCAGCATTTTATCAAAAAAAATTAAAAAAATTCAAGATATATCTGTGTCTTGTTATAAATATATGAAATAAAAAAATGACTTCAAACGTATGCAAATGATAAAGCTCAATGACAAGCAATATCATAGTAGTAAGTAAGTAGTTAGTAAAGTTTAATTTTTCCTCTAACAAACAAAACAAATAATAATAAACTCATCATCAAGCAAAAGCAACTTAACCAAGTGCATCAAGCAAAAGCAACTTAACCAAGTTATCACTCCTTTACGTTCACTTACCAGCAACCACCACATAACTGCCATCTTTGACATGACTTAGTCTTTGCAGCACTTTCAAAGAAACTTTGGCTTTTGTTTTTCCATACAAATCGATCTCATCAGGATACAAACCAATCTCTTCAGCAAGTTCACCAATATCTTTTGGTTCTTGTGCAGATGCAATGGCGATATCACTTGGCACAGGAGAGAGCAGTTTCAAAGGGAGATGCCTAACAAAAATGTAGCAATTTCATTTTAGATAAAAAGTATATATTCAATGTCTACAACATAAATGAAACTCTGTCTGCTATCATAACATCACTCAACAAAATAAATGCAATGAAGCAAAGAAGTGTAAGTGAACAGTATTTCCTTTGAAACAACAAGGCATACAAAACTGTACATCGAAATATTGATCTATATGTAAAGGTAAGAGCTACAAAGTGATTGACGACATTATGAACACATATTTTGGCCAAAATTTGTAGTTTTCAGAACAAAACAATTTCAAGTCAAACAACATTTTGTATTTTATTTATTTAAAAAACTTACTTTTAGGCACAAAATTAAAAGCTAGTTTGCAAACACCAGATCTAACTAGTCAACCATTAACATAATACTGCAATATAAATGCTTCATTGGGCTTTTTGAAGCAGAGAAAAGTACGACATACAGCATTAAGGAGGCTTTTAAAAATATTCAAGAACTGGATTTTAAAGACTCTTGGAAAGTGGTTAAGGCGGCGACTTTGGTTCAAACATAACTCTCTATCTATAAGCCATTAACCATTATTTGATTGGTTTGTATGAATGTAATTTCAAACCCTACACCCAAAATACTTTAAAAAAGTTATTATTTTTCTTGTTGCAGTAAATTGAAATGATAGTGCTTGGCAACACCAAACCACTTTTCATTTTTGATAGTTTACTTACAAATTTACATACACTCTAAGCTGAACGTGTATGTAAATAAATTATCAAAAATAAAAAGTGGTATAGTGTTGCTATGCAGTATTGTTTTTATGGATACGGAGTTACATTCCTTCAAAAATTATAGCAGTAATATGAGATATGGATAAAATGAAATCACTTTTACATTACAAATAAAGCACTAGATGGGTGATAACTAAAGCTAGCTTTTACTGACCTAAAACCAGAAAAAATTGACCTAAAGATTCATAAAAATCTACTTTATTGAGATATCGTTGATTACCTTTGCAAATGAACTTCTTTTTTGAAATTATTAATGCAAATCAACCAAACCAATGAAAAACACAGCCATATTTGATACCTTAGTTTGTTTCCTATTCAGTTATTTCTTTCCAAGCAAAGAATTAAAACGCACAAGCATGTAATGTTTGACACAGTCACCCATAAAATTACTAAGAAGCTTTTATAGCATTAAAAAAACTTTTCCACAGCTGTGTAGATTGACTGTGCTTTGACAAGAGTATTCAGCAGGCGAAAAATCCAATCTAGCCTCTGCTATTATGAAGAATATGTCATTTTTCTGTATCCTTTTTGAAATGTAACATTTAATATCAAAATAGTCATCTTCAAAGTTTAGTTCTTGCATGACTTGAGAAGCCTCTTTAATCCAATATTTCTTTCTTTTCACTGCTTCAATAAGCCCAATCAAGCAATGATATTCCTGTGTTATCTTAAATAGTTGAACAGCTAAACCAGTCATTTGTGAACTAGCATCAGCTAGTAACTACAACACTGCTCAACAAAATTTTGGTATCATGTCAAGTAAAAGTTGATTTAGGGTAATCTAAGGTTGTAAGATTCTCTTCATGAAGTCAAGATTTTTGACACAGTGTATACTGCTGAGGTAGTTTATGCTGTTCTTTTGAATCACGCTTTGCATCTATAAATTCAGAAATTACACGTATCTGGAAACTTGTAGCACAGGCATATGTGCGTGATGTGTCTTTTCTGCAGCTGAAAAACTTTGAGATAAAATAGTAACTCCTTTGTTTGAGTAAACTGTAAAAAACTTCACATAAATATTGGTAGAGAGCGACAGAAACAAATTCTACTCAAGAATATCACAGCATTATCATTTAAAAATCAAAATAAAGATATGCAACTCTTATGGTGAATCTTGACCAGAAGCCAATCGGCATACCAAGGGGAATATAGAAAAGAAAATATGAAATTTAATTATACAGGGTCCACCAAAAAGACCTGACACATTTGAAAATTTAATAGAAATCAAACGCGTTGACGAAAATAATTGATGTTTACATTTTTGGAAAGCGTATAGCATGCCATTTTGTGTGGTGTCCAAAAAACAATCTACAATGCATTTGTGACGTCATAATGGTTGATTTTTAAAATAATGTAATTTTTTAAATTGTGCTTTATTTGCTAAAATGAAGTGGTTGGGCTCACACCGTTCTTTCGTTATGGAAACTTTTTTTACGAACAGTGGATCAATAGCACTGGATCATGTCTTCCAAGCTTGAAGTGCGTACGAAATAATCTTTAAGTTGCAGTTATTGATCCACTGTTCGTAAAAAAAGTTTCCATAACGAAAGAACGGTGTGAGCCCAACCACTTCATTTTAGCAAATAAAGCACAATTTAAAAAATTACATTATTTTAAAAATCAACCATTATGACGTCACAAATGCATTGTAGATTGTTTTTTGGACACCGCACAAAATGGCATGCTATACGCTTTCCAAAAATGTAAACATCAATTATTTTTGTCAACGCATTTGATTTCTATAAAATTTTCAAATGTGTCAGGTCTTTTTGGCAGACCCTGTATATTTCTGTTCTTTTGTGCTTGTGATATTTTTATTGATTTCAATACTTTTTTAAAATCTAGCTAGAAAGCTAACAATTGATTGCAATAAAATTCTGTGCTATATTGCATTTTTAAAGCTTGGTTTGAAGTGTAATGACTAGCAATAACTATGGTGATATAACTAAAAGTAAGCTAATGAGATTGTAAAAGATTCATAATCTGGACTTGCTGGTGTAGAGTGTTTACTATCTACACTGTAAATTTCACTGAGGGAAAAACTATAAATTGTTTGATGTTTGTAGTGGTGGAGTAAAAAAAAAACATTGAGAGCTCTAAAAAAAATTTTGCAGCAGACTAATATAAAGCAAGCTTGTACATTGTGTCAGGTGCTGCTTCAGCAGCCAAACAAAGTAAACAGTACTCACAAACATCAACATAGTCCAGCCTACTTTGTAATGAATTAGTTTATATTTACTGTGATTTAGTTGAAGAAACAACTGCAGTTACTTTTTTTTAATGAATATGTAATACAGCTGATGAATTTACTGCTTATATTTGTTATGAAGTGAATATTTCTTCCATTGTACCAGATACCATCACATAAAAGATGACAAGCCAGAGAAGTTGCAAAAATAATCCAGATAATCTGTGATACCTTTGAAAAATTCATTCAACTTGTGTATTGCACAAACTCGTATCAAAAGTAAAATTAGCTTACAAGTGTTTTCCAGGGTGTAAAATCAAGTACTACAAGAAATATAGTGCCCTGTATATGAACTGAAGTGCATAAATTTTCACGAAAAGCATATGGCTCAAACAGCTTTTTTCAAAGCTATATTATAATTCTGTACCACCAACAAGATTTTTGAGAAGTTACATAGCAGTTTGTAGAAGTTAAGATGCAGTTTCCTAAATTCAAATACTACAGCATATATATCCTAAAGTTACTCTTTGTGTCTTTAGTTTTGCTTACATAGATCAATAACTGTAATTTAATGTCAGCGTTTAATGTACAAATTGCCATAACTTGTCAGAGTGACTGATGAATTTGCCAGTAAGTTGATTGATGCATCTATCTTAAATTAGTGTTTACAAGTCTTATATTTCTCATCTTTCCCTTTTAAAGTTTTTGATAAATTTTCCAATAAATTAATGTTATGCTATTTATAGCATTACCTCCAGTATCTAATGCAGTGGTTCTTAACCTTGTTTTGTGCTCGTA
This sequence comes from Trididemnum clinides, assembly GCA_963675345.1. NCBI lineage: Eukaryota > Metazoa > Chordata > Ascidiacea > Aplousobranchia > Didemnidae > Trididemnum > Trididemnum clinides. The sequence continues at coordinate 1,390,215 of OY776290.1, read as the reverse complement.
CCCTTTAAGCTTTCATGAAATTTTCTTGTATCTCTTGTCTACAATGGCTAACAGAAGTAAATAAAATTGTAATAATTGCCATGAAATTTAGCACATTTGCAACTAACAAATGTGCTGAATGCATGCATCAAATGCAGAGTCTTTGAAGTTCAGCAATATTTACAGCACATCAACAATCAGTCACATTACTAACGACTCTTTTGTTGCTGCTTTTCATTAATGATAATGCTAAAACAAGGTTTTTTCTCTGAGATAGACATATGCATATCGTCACTTGGGTCCAAACAATTCCTCACCTTGGTTTTGATGTTTAGAGGAGTTGGCAAGCCAGTTTCACATAAGTAGGTTGTTGCAAAAGGCATAAGGATTTCTAAAGCACTTTTTTGCGACTGGAGAAATGTGTTATGCTGTGCACACCAGAAGAAATATAACTGCATTAAATGCAACTCCATTTTGATTTTATTACTGGCTTTCATTTCAACAACATCATCTTTAATTTTGTCATCATCATCCATGGAATCTAGGTCAAAAATAAATTGGTCCTGCATCCATCCCTGAAATAGAAACCTTTTCCATGGTGAAAGTATTGACTAAGCACCTGCTAGTGTTTTTTTATTTTAGTTACAATATATTCCGACAATGAATTTTTAGAATTGGAAACTTCACAAAGATTTGGAAAATTTTCAGTTTCCACACATAATGCGATTTATTCTGATTAAAAGTTTGTTCATGAAAGCAGATACTTTTCCCTTGGTTGTGATCGTGTTTATCCCTTTACCCTGGATGGTGATGTTCCAAGTTTTTTAGATGACTGAATATATCTGCCAGGTATAAAATAAAATTCTCAGTGAGCACTTGGCAACAGAATAGCCACCTCACCTCGATGTGGTAGAGAAGTACGTTGTGTTTAGCTCCAACTTCGCTACAAAAAACACAAAGACAGGGTGATTTAGGGCATTTCCTTTGATATAGTTTATTGGCTTCACAGCAATTGTCAACACATTTTTCAGTTGTTCTGATAATGACTTAGCTGAAAGGGCATGACAATGTAGCACACAATGTGTGGCTGTGATGTGAGGTACCTTCTTTTTCACACTGGCAGCAAAGCCTTATTTGTTTCAAAGCATGGCTTGAGCACGAAGTAAACCGCACATGTTGAAAGTCATTACATGGTTCAAAAACAAATCCTTGACAATATTGAATACGTCAATTGCTTTTGAGGTTGTTGCTAATGATTTGCAAAATAAGAATTTTTTCACTACTTTCTTTTTCACATATCACACAAATACTAATAATTGACTACAAAAACTGACGTCTGGTGACTCATCTAACTGAAGACTGACATTGACAGGACTGGCTTTGATATCAGCAATTACCTGTTGTAAGATGTCTTTACTCGTATCATATATCCTGGAATCGATAGTGTCATTTGACTAAGCCACTAGATTTAGTTCTTTTTTCTACCTCAGTCCCCAGTACAGTTTTTAACATTTCCATTGCACATAGTTTCACCAGCTCCTTAGTAACTTTATGTTTTTAACAGATCATGTAACATATGGTTGTTCAGCAAAATTGGGGCTTTCTCCTTTGCATAAATTATACGTACAAATCCTTTGATTGAACTTTATAGAGATCCAGAAGACAAGGGTTCTAAACCAGATCTATAACCAGTACTCAATTCTTAACCTGTTTTTTTGCAAAGCCCTTGATATTAGGCAGAAGCTACAGTCAATTGAGTGATTGGCTTGCTCTCGCCAAACCATTGAAATAGCAAATGGCAGTTTCTTCTTTTTCCCAGCAAGCCTCTGAAACAATTTTGAGCTACTAGCATTTCACGGCATTTGACCTCCTGCTGTGCTTTCTCTAACTTTCGCTATTGCAAAATCTTTCTTTGGTGTGCTTTACAATACTGGCACTATAATTCGCTTGTCTTGATTGACTAATGTCCAAATTAACCTCATAAAACACCTACTACTCTAGATCTTCTCTTTTGATGTGATTTTGCCACTGATAAGAGCATCAAAAAAAAGCGTATGGCTCAAACAGCTTTTTTCAATGAATTTCTACAAATCTAACACTTTGAATTTAAACATTGCTTGACCTTACAAACTATAAGCTATTTTTGAACAAAAACACACAAACAAAATTATAAGGCAGTACCAATTACAAAAAAAGGCATGATTTCTTTGCAGGTGCAATTTAAAGAAGCAGATTGCACATACCGGTAACCAATTTGATAAGGTGGGATATACTATCTAGTAGTTATTGGTTAAGCAAAAGGTTGTTTAACATTTACAGCATTCAATTTTTACTACTAGAAATACTTGCTTAGTTATGTTGAACAAACATCTGTTGCTGCTTCTTGTTTAAGTTGTAAACTACTTTAAACACATAGCCGTTTTGCAACATTTCTACTTTAATGCAATTATTAGAGAACCTGCACGTATGTGATCAGTGGAGGCTTTTAACTGATGTTAGTAAAGCAGGTATCAACTCTTTTGCTACCAGAGTTTTGTGATTTCTCAAAACAAAAATGATTAATGATTTTACTTTATAACTCTATGCATTTAGGCCATTGGCTACGGTATGGATTGTGTTTTAATGCTGAAAAGGAAATTTTATTCAGATTTAGAATATGCTGACCCTCAGAAAAACATTTATGTCCAAAAATATGATTTATGCAAATTAACCTCCCCTTTTGGGGTTTGAATTATCTTCAAAATAAAGTACTTCCATTTTGAAAAATTTTAGACTTCATTTTTAAATCAATCTTTTTAAAAATTTAAATATTCAAAGAAATATAGTCAAAAAGTTTCAAAGGATTCTCGACTTTTTACAAATTGCATTTTCTTGAGAAAGAACCAAAAAAATATGTGTATTAAAACTGTATTGCTGATCAATGAAAATGAAATAAAGATTAAATCAAGCTATGTGGCGTTATATATTTTTGCAAAGAAAATTTCGTTCCTATTTGAATGGTGTATATTCTTAAAGCAATATTTTGCAACTCAAAATAAAAGACACTTCTTTACCCCCTGCTTTGTTGTTAGAAGGGTACCAAGGTGACCAAGTTCAAAACGAATTTGAGACCTTCTGGGTAAAAGATTTTTTTGAAAATGGTTCATAGGCAATGAAAAAAAAACATGCTTTTGAGCATAAGCAGTCAAAAATTACCGAAGGACTAACTTTTTTTACCACTTGCAAGTTGTTGAAGCCCAGTAGCCAAAATTTGGGGATTTTGAGAGTACTAAAGCCTATTGCATCTAACCTTTTCATTAATTGTTATAAAATAACTCTTAGCCTATACTAACACGGCATACCTTTCAAAAGAATAGTTCTTCATGATTCAAGTGATAAGTGGATTAAATGAATTTTGCTCTTAAAGATGAAATCTAGATTTTTTCCACCACCTTTTTGTTGGAGAGCAAATTTTAATTTACAATAGCCTCCCTTTCAAAATCAATAAAGTGTGTGATTTACATCATCTTAAAAAGTCAATACTAGGCCAGAAGAGAGTGGTATAAAGTGTAAATCAGTTATAAGGTTTTTATTAGAATTTGCAATTTTCTGAGGCCTAGCATCAACACTTGGAATATTTTTGGCTGGCATTAAAGATAATTTAGATTTTAATGGAAGCAAGTATTTTTTATCAATCAAAACTTAGCCTAATTATGTAATATGATATATTTTTGAACAGAAATTTTCTTCAACTTTCAAATGATATGTAGTTGAAACTAATAATTTTATTGCTAAAAACGAAACAGGATCATCTTAAACTCTTTCTATTTTGTTGCATGTACCAAATTTTTACCTGGAGTGCCTTACCTTCCAAAATCTATAAAATGTGTTTAGTTTACATCATCTCCTTGGAAACTTGATTCAAAGCAAGGAAAAGAGTTGTGTTAAACATCTAAAAGTGTTTTCAAATTTGGAACCAGTAAACTTTTTCCACAATTTGCATTTTCTGAGGCCCATATCCCAAATTTGGAGTGTTTTTGGTCAGTACTAAAGATAAGTTAGGCCTATTGCATAAACCAATGTTTCTTAACCTGGGGAGCTGAAATTAATTTCAGAGGGTGCAGGGAAAGGTGATATATGAGGCGGTCAAAGGTAAAAGGGATATGTTTGGACAAATGCATTTTTTACTGATATGAGTAGAAATATGATAAATGTTGCAAAGTGGTTTTGATGAATAAGCCAAACAAATAATCAAGATGTACTGCACTTGTCTTTACTTTATCCTTATTAGTAACTAGGTGTTAGCCAATGGTAGGGGGTATTGGACTGCTTAGGCTTGACCAAAAGGGGAGCTGAGGAAGAAAAGGGTTAAGAAACACAGGCATAGACCATGTTTTATCAGTCATTATACCATAACTCCTAGCCTAAACTCAGCAACAATACATAGTTTTGAAAAAAATTTAACATTTAGATGATGTGTAACTCGACACTAATATTTTGGTGCAAAAGATAACCTAGGTTTTTATAGGGGAATCATCAGTTTTGTAGACTACCTTTCAAAAAATTTTGAGACTTCATTTTTTGGTAATCTTTTTGAATATTTTAATAAATAATGCTAAAGAAACATACTTTAAAAAAAAAATAGTCAAAATATACTGAAGGACTCAGTTTTTCTAAAAATTGCAATTTTGTAAAGCCCAGCCACCAGTGTCCCCTTTCAACGTGATAAGAGTGCGAATTTGCAAAATTATATCCAGCGGATTCACAGCTAAAATTCAACAGTGCATAAAAAAATTCAGCGTTTTTTGGTAACTTTTTCCGTTTGTTAAAATTTTTGCAATTTTCAACCAACTGTTTAAAGCGTGGGAGATAGTGAATAGAAATCAAAGTATGGACTGTTGATTTTTTAGGGCAATGAAACATCTCATGTAAACATTGCCTAGCAATGACGCAACAGCAAGTGTCAGTGACTTAAAATATTGTGCACACCATCACCACACTTCTTTTGTATCATAAATCAATCTCAAAGCAAGTAACATAAAGTAACTTGGACAATTTCTGTTGTAGCTAAAAGCAGTAATAGCAAGTAACTCTCAAACTTCACTTTAACACAGGACATTAGTTTTTGAGGAAAGTTTGAAACTAGAATTGCATAGTTTCTTTATGTTTTGACACTAATTTTAATCATGCTTGCTAAGATAAAAAAGCACATAGCTCTCGGTTTTACTTTAGCACAAAAAACGCCATTTTGTAAACCAATAATAAACAACCTCTCACTTGCTATTTATAAAAACTAAAAGTAAACAGAGTATGACTTCTGATCAATTTTAGCTTAAATCCCCTCCAGAATTTTTAAAAAATAAAATGCAGCTGACTGCCATGTGCTGTGATAGCTTACCCAGTCATGAGTGAAGTAGGCCTTGAAACAAAAAGAGAAGTGCAGTTTCAATTTCTTTAAACATGTTGAAATCTAGCCCTTTTTTTAAATTGCTGGATAAGTAGTGTGTAATACAGTAAAATGTTCCTATGACTTTATGGCATTTAAAAAAATTGTTGTTTGCTATGCATCACTTCAAAATTGTCTTTTGATTAACATTAAAGTGTATTGTCTAATCTAGTTCACCAGAGTAAAGAAAAACTATTGAATAGCAGAAACTAACAGAAGATAGTGGATTGTGAAAAAAAAACTTTTTGTGAAGAGTAATTGTGCCTGCGCAGCTATTACAGTCCATCACCTTTACACAGTGGCGCCAGGTAAAGTAGGTAGGGTCACTGAAAATTTTTTCCAGAAAGGGCAGCCCCCTCAAAATGCAATAAAACTATGGGGTTATACATGAATCTTTTTGCAGTCACCACTGCTCTGTGAAACAATGTGGTTTTGATGAGTAGTTACAAATATTAGCAATTCAATTTTTCTACTAGACTTAAAAGCTGCGTTTACCAAACTCACACGTATTTGCGACAATAACTTTCTATATTTCCTGTACTTTGGTCAAGTTTCAAATGCTTTTTGCAAAGAAAAAATTTCATGTATCACATATTAGCGACCTCTTTTCACACATACGGTAAACGGTTAATGAAAACTTAGTAAGAGCAAAAAATAACTAGTTATGTTATTGCAACAATCATCAAGGATTCTGATAAACAAGCTTCAGAGTGTCTCAAACTTACAATTACTTTTGTCACAATACCTGGTTTGATAATAGCGTTGCACTGTTTTTTCGAATCTGGGACAAAACTTCATAAAAATTAACCCCTTTGATTTTCTGTGCAGTTTGTGAAATTTAAGACTCAGATAAAAGTTGTTATCGTCTATCAATAACATTGCTTTCTGAGACACATTTTTTGAAGCAAGACACACATACAATGACCATTGCATTGCACCAAAGAGTCGTAATTTTCTTCTTCTAAGTTGCTTAACTTTGGCCATCAAATACTTCCCAATTTTAGATCAAGTTTACTTGCTACTGCAAAACCCTGTTGTTTAATTGATCACGATTGAGAAATGCAACTAGATAGTTTATTCACCACAATCAAGCAACAATTGAAGTTTGCAAGTAATTTTTGTTCTTGTGTCACAATTGTGGTAAGCTGCCTAACATCCCATTACTTCATCAAAGTGATATTTTTTATGCTCATGTTGGGCTTTCGCAAAGGATTAATTTTATTTAAACATGCTGTTAACCAGACATTCTGAAATGCTTACAAATTACTCTGGCAAGGATCGCAGAGGTTGAGTCACCAAATTTAACTTAAATTAACGTATTAAACACAACCAGCAAGGTGTTTCGCAGCTGCCATCGCCTTTTTATAAAAGACAAGCTACTTATAGTAATGCAAGAAGCTAGCAACGCACTTAGCAAACAGCAGACCAAGACACTCTTTTGACCTATCAGGTCTCTTTAGTGCAGTTGGTGACCAACAAGAAGCTAACCGCTTTTAATATAGCATAGCTTAGACCACTACACTTGTGGGAGCTATACTAAATCCACTGAGGTGGATGGTTTGCCAGTACTCTGTGAAGCCTTATCACTTAGGTCGAAACAGTGTTACTGTCCGCAGTTTGACAGGCTACTTCTTTTTGAACTTTTTAGGGCTCAGTTAATCACCCTAATAATTATGTCACGAAAACGCATCATCACACTTTTGCTTCTTCTGAAAACTCTTCACTTACGCCCATACAATTGCTGTTCGGACTTATGTTTAGGTCATTTTTGAAGATCTTTGATGCACTGCTAACTCGAGTTCCTGCTGTGAAAGATGTAGTATAGTAAGCAAGATACAACTCACAGGCTGGAGTCTTGATCATGATAAAAAATAAAGATCATGACCTTCATCAGGGGCGGTATCGCATCAAAAGGAAAGATCTAGAGTGAATAAGTGTTTTATGTGAATAATTTGGACATTAGGTAATCAAGACAAGCCAATGATGCGCTAATATTGTAAAGTGCACCAAAGAAAGATTTTGCAATAGCAAAATGCTAAAGAAAGCGCACCAAGAAGCCAAATAAGAATGCCACGATTATCAAAAGAGTTTGAGAGTGTAAACGAACTCTTTCTGTCTGCATAACACCTGATATAAGCAGCCTCTAAGAGATTAAGGTGGAAAGAGCTGCAGCAAGAATTGAAAATCACTTATCATAGTTTAATTGATCATTATCTAAAAGATGCTGACCAATGGCAGAGTCACTATTCGATGTGATGTTGTTTTGTTTGCATGATCTGTGTGGTTGAGATTGGTGTGGACAGGTCAATTGTTGTCTTAACCATTGTGGAACATGTTGCTTGATGCAAACCTGTAGTCATTGAGATGTTTGCCTTACGTACCAAGTATCACAGTGGCACTTATGCTCATATATGACAAAACTTTTCTGAATGGTAAAAAGAACATCCTTGCAGGCCACAGGCAGCATGCACTTAGACATAAGGACCAAGCGTGTGCTGACAGAACCATAGCAGCTTTCCACAACGGTTTTGACTTCTTTTTCCAAGTTTGTGGAGAACTTACCTATCCAAGGGACCCTCAAGTACACAGGGCACTTTTCTTGGTGATCTGAGCATTGATGACGTTTTTAGGATAGCTATTGTTCAGTAATATTTTCTCGATCTGTTCTATTTCTCCATTGACTCTATGCTATGCTTGGTGCAAATCATTAGGGCTCAATGCACCAATGTAGATATTAGACTTATTTCACGTTTGAGAGGACTAAAGGACTCCCAACCCAAATACTGGCCAGTGAAAGTGGGTTTCTGGCATACACTGGTCTCAGAGCCAATCAAGAAACGGTAGACATTTGTCTTTCTCTTTTTCAAAGGTGAGTCTGAGGAATGGATGAAGGCAGTTGAGTTTGGTCAGAAATTCATCTGCTTCAGCTTTGTGATTGAAGATGGAAAACGTGTCGTCAACATATCTGAAGTATGTTGGAGGCTTTTGTGCTTGAGAAAATAACTTTTCTTCATAATATGCAACAAAGATGTTAGCCAAAGCTGGGCCAAGTAGTGATCTCGTAGCTACTCCATCTGTTTGCTTGTACATATTGTTATTGAAGCTGAACTCAACTGAGGATGTAGTGCTCTTTATCAATTCAACAAACACGTCTTTTGAAATGACTGGTCATAGAGGGCTTCCAAACATATTTTGATGGTTTCATCAAGAAAAACGTTGGTTTAAGTTTAACAGTTTAAGCCTACTACATCTACCATTTTGATCAGACATTACAAAATGATGCTTAGCCTAAACTATGTAACATTTTGTATTTCTGGAAAAAAATTTCTTTAATGTTTAGATAACACTGTGCAACACAAAAAAAAATTTAAAGACAAAACGAGTTGATTTTGGTAAATTTGGGGGTGCTGAACACAAATATGAAATTTATTTTTTTCTATTACGTCAGGCTTTTTCCGCATTTTACGTTTTAATTTGAAAACACAGGCTTGAATTTTCTCTGTTTGATTTATGAGCCATTATTGGCACTATTGCTGACAGTTGTTAAATCTATACAAACAAATAGCAATTCTGGTCACCCATGATCCAGTCAGTTAAACAGAAACAGACTGTCAGAGTTGCTGCTTACAGGTAGCTAGAAATCAAAAGTCATTGTGATTCAGCTACAGCAGACATTCTTTTAATCATAATTGTTGCATTTAGGTATGTTGTATGCAAGCTATAAGACAAGTATACTCATAGTATTGCACGCATTATACAGTTAGACATTGATTTTGCCCATAAGGAAGCTAAAATACCAAAAAAGAGACGATCTTATAAAAATAATCCTGATACATTTTGCTACATTTGTGGACAATTGACTCTGCTAAAATATCGAAGGAACTTAACTGACAAAATCAAGCGTTTGTATTATGTTTATTTTGGATGTGCGGTTGGAGACCAAGATAATGTTTGGTCTCCACACTATTGTTGCTTAGATTGTAGTGGTAAACTAAACAAATGGTTTTTGGGGAAAAAAGTAGATATGGGATTCGCTGTGCCTATGATCTGGCAAGAGCAGAGAGACCACATCATTGATTGCTATTTCTGTTTAACCAAAACAAAACGCTATAACCAAAGAAACAGGAAGAAAATTTTGTATCCAAACCTACCATCTGCTATCCGTCCTGTCCCACATTCTGCTGATCTACTCATTCCGATTACTCCACTGTGTTTACCTGAACTAAAGGGTGAGTCTTCAAAGAACTCTGAAAACTCGAGTTGTGATTCTGATGATACCCTTCAACTCAGTCAAGAAACTACCAAACCACATTTGATCAGTCAGGAAGATTTAAATGATCTTGTGCGAGATTTAAATCTGACCAAGTCTAATAGCGAACTCTTGGCTTTATGCTTACAACAATGGAATTTGTTTGCTCCAGACACAAAAGTAACTTTCTATCATCAAAGAAGCCAAGACCTAATTTCCCATTTCTCTGCTGATGGCAAACTGTGCTATTGCAACGATGTTTCTGCATTATTTCAAAGTATTGATATGATCCACGATCAAACAAACTGGAGACTTTTTATAGACAGCTCTAAGGAAAGTATCAAAGCTGTGCTTCTGCATAATGGAAACCGCTATCCATCCGTGCCAGTAGCATATTCAACCACCCTCAAAGAAACATACTACAACTTGCAACTTATTTTGGATAAATTAAATTACCATTCTCATTTGTGGTATGTGTGTGCAGACTTAAAAGTTGTGGCTTTATTACGAGGCCTTCAACTTGGCTACACTAAATACTGCTGCTTTCTATGCCCCTGGGATTCCAAAGCTCATAATAAGCATTACATTGAGAACACCTGGCCGCAGAGAATAGAAGAAAAGGAAGGTCAACACAACGTGGTAGCTTTGCTTTTAGTCCTTCAAAATAAAATCATTTTGCCATTTATGCACAATAAGCTTGGGCTATTCAAACAATTCGTTAAAGGCTTAAGAAAAGATTCTCCTGCATTTGAATTTTTGCATGAATGTTTTCTCAAATTGTCTGATGCCAAAATAAAAGGTGTGTTTGTTGGGCCTCAGATACGAAAGCTTATCCCAAATGACATGTTTGACAAAACACTCAATGAAACCGAGTTGGCTGCGTGGAAAAGTTTTAAACAAGTATGTCTAAATTTTCCTGGTTCACATAAGTCTGATAACTTTGAAGATGTGGTGGCAAAGTTGTTGCGCAACTACCACATAATGGGATGCAAGATGTCACTCAAAGTTCACTTTCTACATTCACATTTACCATTTTTTCAGGAAAACTTGGGAGCAGTTTCAGATGAGTACAGTGAGAGATTTCACCAGGACATTGTGGTTATTGAAAAGAGGTTCAAAGGAAAGTGGTCAACTGGAATGCTTGCCAAATACTGCTGGTCACTGAAACAAGATAAGCCAGAACAAGAACACAAAAGACGACGACGTTGAACTTCTGTTCAGTTTTTGCACATAGTGTGATTTTCTTGTTGAGTTTTTGCTTTGCTCCATTTTAAAGCTTCATTTTCATATCGATAATGCTGAAACTTGTAATAGATGGGAGAGCAAAAAAAAAACTATAATAAAGACTAGCAACGTTGGTGTAAAACCATAATTAAATTGCTTTGGTAAAATGCTACCGAGTGGTTAATACATTTTGGTCAAAATTTGAATATTTTATCACCAACTATGCCAGGTTTTCCTAAACTTGGGGAACTGCATTCTTTACAAATATAATAGACTTGTTGCAACTCATAAAAAGACCTATTAGATAAATTTGTTATGGGCAATAGTGCTTGACAATGTAAAGAATATTCTATCTCAACCAGAAATTCAGATGCTTTTTTCAAAAAATCCTGATGTCTACGTAAAAAACAAGTTCAAATTCAAACTCAGCGCCTGCAAATTACCCTAAAGCACATCTGTTTGTTCTTGAGTTTTTTTCAAACTGAAAATTTGTTGCTTCAAATGAATATTTGTAGCTGAAGATGATACAGGACCACCTCCCCTTGCTCTTTTTGTTGGGATATCACCAATTTTTTTCTTACAGTAGGCTACCTTACAAAATTCTGAGAAGTCATTTTGGATAAATCATTTAGAAAATTTACATAAATAATACTAAATAACCATGCTTTCAAGGAAAAATATATCTAAAAACTTACTTTTTTTTTTATAAATTGCAGGTTTCTTAGGTCAAGTAGGAAAAAGTTTTCAACTAAAACTGGAAAATAATGTATAGAAACCAACTTTTGATCAGCCATTATAAACTGATCCTTAGCCATAACAATTTAGAGTTACATGTGACTGGATAGAAACTTCTCCCAGCATTTAAACAAAAAATTAAAATTTTTTTGTTTAAAAACCGAGACTAATTTTTAGTGCTGTATCATAATCTAAATATATCAAAATTAATTGCTTTTACTCAGTTTATTACTTTCTGGGGTGGGGTAAAAAGTTGGACCGCAACCAACAATGTTCACTATTTTTAGTATAAAAACAAATAGGAAAAATATAAGCCATACATCATAAAAATTGCTTGAAATAACCTTCAATTTGTTCAAAAAATTTTTTTTAAATCGGTTGAGAAATGAGATCACAAATCAGTTTTTAAGTATAGTGATTTTTTTTAAACTTTTGAAATATTTGAAAAAAAATTGTCATATGGTGATTTCAGATACCAAAAGAGTTAAAGCTGTTTAACTACATGACAGCATTGCAAATGTTTTGTCCCACTGGCACATCCTGTTCAAATAAAAGAGTAAAACTATAAAACTTTTTTTAGAAGCTATCAAATACTAGAAGTATTCCTGGAAGGTTTGTAAAGATTTAACAATAAATTTCTTACAACTCGGCTAACAGTTGAGCTTATCAAAACACGTATGATTTTTAGTCTTTCACTTTTTCCAATAACTTGAAAAATGAGAGTGACAAGCATGGTTAAAGATGCTGTGCTGAACTGTAGGATGATGAACAACTATTAATGTTACCTACACAAAAGAAGTGATAGCTGATATAAGACCAAAGCCAGAAATCAAACATATTTTAAACTCTTTTGCAGACATATAATGTGATAAAAAAAAAGCCTGCCCTTTTTATGAATACCACTGTGATGCTATCCCACCATATGTGTTTTGTCCTTAATCGGGACCTCCTTCATAATAGTATATTGCATTCCATTTATATTGCATCATTTTTCAAATATATTGGTCTCATGAGCCACTAAAGGGCAAAACTAAGTAGTCGTGAATTTTATTATGTATGTGTTGTAATGTTAGTGGGGGTTTGACTTTTCCAAAAGTTTTATGCATACCTGCATTATAAAATAATGCTCAGAGGAAGTTTATTCTCAGTTGTAAACAAAACCAAATAAATTTTGTCATTCAGTGCAAATTATCAAAAATACTAAGTCTATGAAATTGCACCACCAAGGCAGTGCTACTCCCCTCATTCTAAGGAGGAAAACCAGTACAGAGTGGAGACTTCAAATTGTCACCATAAATCACTTTTTAACGAAAGGACATAAAACAGTCAATTTTGAAGATATTTATTTAAGTTATGTCAAGCTATTGATTGGTAAAGAGATTTTTCTACAGGTGGTTCTGACATTTCATCTGCATCGTGTTTTACAAGCTAGTGAGTTGCTGTAGCTTTGGGATCAAGTTTTGGTAGACAAAATTGCTTTACTGAAGGTGTAATTGCAGATGGTACAATTTTTCTGCAAATGTAAGGGATGCATTGTTTAGACTGCTTTTTTTCTAATATGGACATCTTCATCACCTAGCATATTGGCAATAACATTTTCATGATGGGTGAAAAATGCATTGCCCTCCTTTAAAATATCTCTCACTTTTTGGTGTATAAAAGACATGGTTTTGTAGCATGTTTAAAAAGTTATTTGACCCATCAAACAATGAATTATGAGGTTTAATTTCAATTCATGATCGGAAATAAACTCTAATACAGCACTTCGACAAGATCTGCAAATTTTTTGATTGATTGATCATTGAAACGTATTTGCGAAGTAATCTGCAAGTCAGTGTGAGTCATCTGGAATGACATAATTTTCCAACCAATAAAAATGAAAAGGTTTTATCAACATGCAGCCCAGCTTATTCTGTACCCATAACACTGGCCAAAACTAAGGTTATTGATGCCATTATTTGGCAACAAAGGAAATTGAGAATTGGGGATTGACATAAAATAAACAACATGCTGTTCAGAAACACTGCCAATTTTTGCAGTGATTCCGGAGAAAGAAAAACGGCTGGAGTTGTCCCATGAAGATTTTTAAAGATAAGCCTTACTTAAAGCTCATTTCAGCGCAAGAAATATGCAGCCCATAGCAACAATCATCCAAGCTGCTCTTCTAGTTGACAAATTGTTCCATTTATAGATCCAGTCACAACAGCAGTTACATCACTTTCAATAAGCGCAAGCTTGCTTCTAATTTCAGTTCCTGCTATTGCTTCAGTATGCTTTTTGCAATAGATAAGCCAGTACCATCAGCTGGCATAACATGTGACAAACAAAATTTCCTTGGCTCACCAACAACAACTTAGTGTTCTTCAAGCTGAACATTCTAGTGCTATTTTTTATTGATTTTAGCAATAACTTAGGTGGCATCTTTTCTGCCATTTCTCTGCATTTGTATGCTGTTGACAAGCTTATTAAGTTAATTATTGTTAATAATTATTAAGTCGATCCTTTTTCTTCTGATTGACTTTGTGATACTTTTGTCTTTTACGTTTCAACTTGCCACAGTCAATTACACGTGAAGAATCACCACCACCATGATCTTTGTACTGTTTGCTATTGCTGCTCCAGCATAATCAGAAACTTGAAAGCGATCACATGCTCTAGCAAAGTGTTTGTACAATATTCTGTTTTAATGTTTGTTGAATGTGCAACTTACAGAATAACTATTTGTGGAATCGGATGTGTTACAATCATTTTCACTTTTCAAAGATACAAGAACTTGAGAATATGCTGAAAATATCAAAATGTTTTCTTCTTGCTGAGTGCAGGTGCTACCTAATCTTGAAACAATGCATCTGATTCATCATACTTTCCTCGGGCTTTCAAGAATTGTGCAGTTCTTGAGCCTGTTTGATCATCACAGAAGATGCAGTCTTCATCAGTCATTCTTAAATTGTAATAAATTTCAAATGTAACCTTTGAACCAGATTTTCACAAAAAATATTCAAGAGCTGGTCAGTTTCAAGAAAAAAGTATTTCAAATCTTCGTAAATTTTTTTTCTTTTCAGGATATTGCGCAAGCTTGGAGAAATTCCTTATTAATACCAATAGCATATCAAGAACAGATTTGTGGGATGCTGTACATACAATACACTGTGTCACTGATTAATCAACTCTTGTGCAATGTCAGATATTGTAAATTCTGTTGTCTAGTTTCTTTCATGTAGAACTTAATCGATCACTTCTTTTCTTATGGAAAGCTTGCCTTGAGGACATTTTTGTGTGCTGGTGAAAATGTGATTGCCATTTAGTATTTTTTCACTGTTTTTCTCTGGTTTTCAACATTCTGCAAAACAGCAATTCACAGATACTTTATTAATTCCAAAAAGAACTGGTAGAAAGCCAAATATAGACATGTTTAAATAATTGGCTCGAAAGTATACAAAGTATAAAATTGGTTTAGCTTCATAACAACTTTACTGTATTTAACTACAAATTCAATTTAATTTTTGCGATCAAAAGCAGCTCAGCAATTTTTGGTCATGCTTCCATTGCAAGAGCAAACTCGTCAAAAAAAGTTTAGTGTTTTATCCAAGCGGTGATAAGCACAACGTCTGGATTGTTTTTAATTTGTTAATTTATTATTTTGAGTAGAATTTATAAGGTAACAGCACTGCTATTGTACCAAAATTCGTGTAAAAGCCGTAAATCCTTCTCAACCTGGGGTTTGGTAAAGTTGTCACAAGGGTTAGACTGTCCTTTGAATTATACCTGGTAGATTGTCACTAAAATGCATTAACAAAAGTTACATTGCCCAGTGACATTGAGTGGGATTTTAGGACTATCAGCATAAATGCTAAAATGGGGGGTAGAAATACCCTTCTAGGCAAAATAACTTTATATATATTTTATGTCAAAATGTTGTATATTTTATGGAATGTGCAAGGAATAACTTTTTTAGTGGCCTTGTAAATAATACTGTTTAGTTTTCAGCTTTATATTTATTTGTTCAGATGTGTTTTCATGCATATTATTGCTCATTGTTCTATACCTATGCGTTCTAACCTTTTTGCTCCTATGCAAAGTGAAAGGTGTGTGAAAGTGCAGGAGCTACAAAGTTTCTGGCACCCCTGCTTACAAATCTGGCTCTTGGAGTTTTGCAGGTCTAGGTTTAACTTAAAGCAGAGTTTTTCAGTTTTTCAGGCATGTGGCACATTTTCAAACATAAACAGAGGTCTGTGGCCCAATCAAATTACTATTTTTTGCTATTTGAACGATGTTCTCTTTCTTTGGTGATGTGGAAATAACAAGATGTAGCCTACCTAACATCTGTTTTGAGGCCCACTGTTTGAGAACCATTGATTTAGAGCACCCAAATCTTCCAAAAATGGTGATGATAAGATCAATAGGGAAAAAATTACACTGTATTAAATAACTTATATACCAGCCAACTGCAGAGTAGCTTACCAACACGAAAAAGGCTAAGCAAGGTACTCAGTTGCTACAACATGAAGTGAACTCAGTTCTTGAATTTTCAGATGAGGTTTCCGCAATATACAATCTACATTTCAACCGATTGCAATGTACATTGGAATATATTCTCTGCATTTTTGTGTATACTTTTTATGGTAACTTGTGTGTTCTCCAATAAAAATGATTTGTGAGCTATCTGAGGTGTTGAAGCTGTGTGGATATGTGTATGGATTTCACAAGATGTGGATGTTGCTGTACTGAACGTGTGAGGCTTATCTACCTGTTTTTGGCTGGAAAGTAAAATTGCTTAAATGCACTAGGCAAGTGCTTTCACAAACTAGTTTTCATTTGCATTGTGGGAATTTTTGTTGAAATTCAATAAATTTTGTGATTTGATTGATGCTTTTTGAGTGAAATTTAGATAAAATATCTAAATTCCTTAATTCTCTTTGAAATTGAAACATTATTATTATTATTCTGCATCAATCGACACCCAAACTATGTCTCTATCAAGCACTTTTCAAGTTAAAGCTATTTTCATGTTGCACAGGCTGGGAACTTCAAATTGTCATCCTCGCATATTCATCATATATCTCATTTTATTTTTTAGATTATATAAGTATAATACATCGTTATATAGCTACAGAAATAAGCTAATCACCAGTGTTGAGTTTGAAGCGATGAAGCAAACATACACGGAATTATCTGAAATATCGTTCACTGAAGCAAAAGTAAGATGTGCTGTTTGACACAAGCGACCTAAGACAGAAGGCTGCTGGAGTCCATCAAGCTCCTCAACAAGCTGAAGCACCCAGAGGAGTCCAACATGCTGTGGTTCTCTGATGAGAAGAGTTTTTGCCAGGACCAAACCCACAACAGGTAGAACCATCCATGGATTGCAATGTGCCTTAAGGATGTGCCCAGAGTGATAAAGACCCAAGTTTTCCACCATGTCATGGTTTTTGGTGTGATCAGATTTTCTAATCAAAATTCAGGAGCTTCAAGAGCGGGATTGAGTGTGTTATCGCAACTGAAAACAACTATGTTGAGTAGAATGTTTTTTACATCTTATCATTACTCTGTTTTTTATTTGAAACAAATATCTTCAAAATTGACTGTTTTGTGTCCTTTCGTTAAAAAGTGATTTATGGTGACAATTTGAAGTCTCCACTCTGTACTGGTTTTCCTCCTTAGAATGAGGGGAGTAGCACTGCCTTGGTGGTGCAATTTCATAGACTTAGTATTTTTGATAATTTGCACTGAATGACAAAATTTATTTGGTTTTGTTTACAACTGAGAATAAACTTCCTCTGAGCATTATTTTATAATGCAGGTATGCATAAAACTTTTGGAAAAGTCAAACCCCCACTAACATTACAACACATACATAATAAATTTCACGACTACTTAGTTTTGCCCTTTAGTGGCTCATGAGACCAATATATTTGAAAAATGATGCAATATAAATGGAATTTCTGGCTTTGGTCTTATATCAGCTATCACTTCTTTTGTGTAGGTAACATTAATAGTTGTTCATCATCCTACAGTTCAGCACAGCATCTTTAACCATGCTTGTCACTCTCATTTTTCAAGTTATTGGAAAAAGTGAAAGACTAAAAATCATACGTGTTTTGATAAGCTCAACTGTTAGCCGAGTTGTAAGAAATTTATTGTTAAATATTTACAAACCTTCCAGGAATACTTCTAGTATTTGATAGCTTCTAAAAAAAGTTTTATAGTTTTACTCTTTTATTTGAACAGGATGTGCCAGTGGGACAAAACATTTGCAATGCTGTCATGTAGTTAAACAGCTTTAACTCTTTTGGTATCTGAAATCACCATATGACAATTTTTTTTCAAATATTTCAAAAGTTTAAAAAAAATCACTATACTTAAAAACTGATTTGTGATCTCATTTCTCAACCGATTTAAAAAAATTTTTTGAACAAATTGAAGGTTATTTCAAGCAATTTTTATGATGTATGGCTTATATTTTTCCTATTTGTTTTTATACTAAAAATAGTGAACATTGTTGGTTGCGGTCCAACTTTTTACCCCACCCCAGAAAGTAATAAACTGAGTAAAAGCAATTAATTTTATATATTGCTAGTTCCAAGTGGTTATGATTGATAAAGAGAGTCTAACAATCGAGAAACAAAACAACAAAGCGAGTGCTGAAGGTGCGAGGCTTCCGAAGGAAGCATTGCTATTGAGAGATATTTTCAAAGCCATCTCTGGACGCATTTTATCCTTTTGGACTCATCAGCAGGGCTTGCCAAAGGCTAAGAGATCTCCACAATAGCATTAACGTTGACTTGTGTAAAACAAACTAACACAAATAACAAGACTTACATGCCATTTACTTTTGAACGAGGTTCGTTTTGATGTGCTGCTAGCTGCTCAACTATGGGCTAAAACTGGTACTCGTATTTAAAGCTGATCACACAAGCAGTGATCAGGCATTAAAAGGTCTTTCAAAGGTCACAAACTAAATGCAGAGCTTTAAGGCATGGGTGGCAGCACGCGATGCATGTCAGCAAAACTCAGCACACAAGGTGGCCAGTTCCAAAGACGTGGATTTAAATCCGACAGATGCGTTGCTCATTCAAGAATACAATGTACGCACAACGTTAAAGAGGTGGCTAACCGATTTCAGTGGGTCCCAAATGGCTGCACCATGGCTTACATAATGCACGGCTGTCAAGAGGTCAACCGCTTTGCCTATTCCACTCCGAGCATAGCTACCAACTCTGACAACTAGTACACTGCATGGGTAATGACTAGTGTATTACATAACATGACTCGATAGGCGACATAACTAGCACCAGATACCCTTTAACAATCACACACAGAGATTTCCCCACAGAGCTCTTCTGGAGTTTGGGCGATCACAGTGCTTGAGCTACTAACAGGGCCCCCGCACCACAGAAGCACACTGGAATGAGTGTTTCAGCAAACGATGAACTTGTTAACATGAATGGTCCCAATGCTCTGAGTCTGGATATAAAGCCTGGGGGATGCATACATAGCGAGCAATATCATATTGCTAGATCCAAGTGATCACAATCGATAGAGAGTGTCTTATACGTGAGAAACAAAACAACCAAGCGGGTATATGATACAGTACTAAAAATTAGTCTCGGTTTTTAAACAAAAAAATTTTAATTTTTTGTTTAAATGCTGGGAGAAGTTTCTATCCAGTCACATGTAACTCTAAATTGTTATGGCTAAAGATCAGTTTATAATGGCTGATCAAAAGTTGGTTTCTATACATTATTTTCCAGTTCACTTGACCTAAGAAACCTGCAATTTATAAAAAAAAAAGTAAGTTTTTAGATATATTTTTCCTTGAAAGCATGGTTATTTAGTATTATTTATGTAAATTTTCTAAATGATTTATCCAAAATGACTTCTCAGAATTTTGTAAGGTAGCCTACTGTAAGAAAAAAATTGGTGATATCCCAACAAAAAAAGCAAGGGGAAACGGTCCTGTATCATCTTCAGCTACAAATATTCATCTGAAGCAACATATAATCTGAATATTAAAGAAATTTTTTTCCAGAAATACAAAATGTTACATAGTTTAGGCTAAGCATCATTTTGTAATGTCTGATCAAAATGGTAGATGTAGTAGGCTTAAACTGTTAAACTTAAACCAACGTTTTTCTTGATGAAACCATCAAAATATGTTTGGAAGCCCTCTATGACCAGTCTGATTCCCAACCAGTCATTTCAAAAGACGTGTTTGTTGAATTGATAAAGAGCACTACATCCTCAGTTGAGTTCAGCTTCAATAACAATATGTACAAGCAAACAGATGGAGTAGCTACGAGATCACCACTTGGCCCAGCTTTGGCTAACATCTTTGTTGCATATTATGAAGAAAAGTTATTTTCTCAAGCACAAAAGCCTCCAACATACTTCAGATATGTTGACGACACGTTTTCCATCTTCAATCACAAAGCTGAAGCAGATGAATTTCTGACCAAACTCAACTGCCTTCATCCATTCCTCAGACTCACCTTTGAAAAAGAGAAAGACAAATGTCTACCGTTTCTTGATTGGCTCTGAGACCAGTGTATGCCAGAAACCCACTTTCACTGGCCAGTATTTGGGTTGGGAGTCCTTTAGTCCTCTCAAACGTGAAATAAGTCTAATATCTACATTGGTGCATTGAGCCCTAATGATTTGCACCAAGCATAGCATAGAGTCAATGGAGAAATAGAACAGATCGAGAAAATATTACTGAACAATAGCTATCCTAAAAATGTCATCAATGCTCAGATCACCAAGAAAAGTGCCCTGTGTACTTGAGGGTCCCTTGGATAGGTAAGTTCTCCACAAACTTGGAAAAAGAAGTCAAAACCGTTGTGGAAAGCTGCTATGGTTCTGTCAGCACACGCTTGGTCCTTATGTCTAAGTGCATGCTGCCTGTGGCCTGCAAGGATGTTCTTTTTACCATTCAGAAAAGTTTTGTCATATATGAGCATAAGTGCCACTGTGATACTTGGTACGTAAGGCAAACATCTCAATGACTACAGGTTTGCATCAAGCAACATGTTCCACAATGGTTAAGACAACAATTGACCTGTCCACACCAATCTCAACCACACAGATCATGCAAACAAAACAACATCACATCGAATAGTGACTCTGCCATTGGTCAGCATCTTTTAGATAATGATCAATTAAACTATGATAAGTGATTTTCAATTCTTGCTGCAGCTCTTTCCACCTTAATCTCTTAGAGGCTGCTTATATCAGGTGTTATGCAGACAGAAAGAGTTCGTTTACACTCTCAAACTCTTTTGATAATCGTGGCATTCTTATTTGGCTTCTTGGTGCGCTTTCTTTAGCATTTTGCTATTGCAAAATCTTTCTTTGGTGCACTTTACAATATTAGCGCATCATTGGCTTGTCTTGATTACCTAATGTCCAAATTATTCACATAAAACACTTATTCACTCTAGATCTTTCCTTTTGATGCGATACTGCCATTGATGAGTGAAGACTATGGTCCACCAATTGAAAATCACTGATGTAGGCCATGATCTCTGTCACAAATGATCTTTATTTGTTATTATGATCAAAACACCAGCCTGTGAGTTGTATCTTGCTTACTATACTACATCTTTCACAGCAGGAACTCGAGTTAGCAGTGCATCAAAGATCTTCAAAAATGACCTAAACATAAGTCCAAACAGCAATTGTATGGGTGTAAGTGCAAAGTTTTCAAAATTTGCCAGGAAATGGAGCAAAAGTGTGATGATGCGCTTTGGTGACATAATTATTAGGGTGATTAACTGAGCCCTAAAAAGTTCAAAAACAAGTGGCCTGTCAAAGTGCAGATAGCCAGCATAAAATTTTATTTTCATTAAGAGCAGATTCTTCACCAAGAAATTCCACCACACTGTTGTGAAGTTTGCGGCATTGTGAAAAAGACTTACTTTTGATAAACAACAAACCTCAGTGCAAAGGAGGTAATGATCAAACTTTTCATTTTGTTCACAAAACTGTCACCTCAATTCATTGTTCTCAGCATTGGCTTGTTTTGATAATTGCTATGACAGGAAACATCCAAAAATTCTTGTAGATGTAAACTTATAACGTTTTTCTACAAAATGTTGACAACGGAAGAGTAAAAACCACTCAATGAACAGTAAAAAAAACGAGGGGCTTCTTGCCAAAGATAAAAATCTGTGACACCTGCCTACCCTTGTTGGAACACCATTGGAAGCATATACTAGTACATTTTTCAGAGGGATAGATTTGTCACGCAAGGAGGTCAATGAAGTGTGATATGTTGTTGGACCTTTGGTGGATGTTTCCAGATACTTGCAAAAGAAAAGCTCCTCCAATTTTTTTTCCTTAAGTGTTTAAGGACATAGGTCATAAAAAGTGCATTATTGTCTCAGGCTTTATTTTTATCCAATTGGTTTTATCCAATTGTAAGCTGAAAAAGGTTTTCATAACACTTGGCAAAGTTGTATTTTGATGTCTTAGCTAATTTTATCAATTTTTTGTTTTATTTTAGTGTCACACAGCAGGACAGCTTTGAGCTTGGGTGCAGAATCCCACTCTTTAACATTAAAAATAATTTCTTTAGCAGCAGGCAGTTCTAATCTTTCTTTCACAGTAAATAATAATTTTTCTTTGGCAATTAAGCAAAGATGCTTTGTAGGAAGCAGCCAAACCTTTGACATTTTGGCATATTTTTTGAACAAACATGTTTGTAATGGATCTTTGAGCTTGACTCTTTAACAAAGCATTAAAAAAACTCTTTTGTTTTGTCAGGATAAATTCTGTAAAAGTGACCTGGCGACCTTGATGGCTTTATTGCTTCACTTGTGAGTTTTCTTACATGAGAAACGCACAGGAAGTTATATAATTGATGAGCATGGCAAAAATCAAAACTCCATGGCCATTTATAATTTTTCTTGTCCTGGAGATTTGTTGGAGCAAAATTCTTCTATAGAGCATGCCCTTGTTACCCCAAACCTCAGTTTTCTGACATGAGTGGCCCAATCAAGCAATTAAGCTGGCAATTACACCATTAACAGTTAGACTGCAATTGATAGGTAACAACATGCTGAGTAAACAGCTTCACTATTCTTTAAAACTAATAAGGCGGGGATATAACACCAGTGAAGCACAGTAATAGGCTTTACTATTAAGGCTTTCTTTCAAAACAACAATGTTTTTTATGTACAGTTGTTGCATGCTGCTATTTTCAATGAAGCAGAGTTTTTTTTTTAACATTTTTCAAACATTGACTGATTTTTTGTGTGCATATGTCCAAAAGTTTTTGAGCTACTTTGGTCAACATGACTGAAAAATATTTAAACGTCATTAAGAGATAGTGAACAAATTTTGCAAGCTGTTTTGTCAAAATTTGTTTAAAAAAGTTTAACAAAAAAGCAAGGTAATTTTGACAATCGGTTTCAGGCAACAAGAACTGCTTAAAGTCTTTCCAAAAAACTTGTCTGCTTGTGAGCAAATTGGCTGACTTTTACGTGGATAGGGAGTGCGCTTGTGACAAATGGTGAAATTTCAAGCACAGAGTAATGATCAATCGCCATTTGGATGACAACTGGTGCAAAATATTAAATATCGAGGCAAAGCATAACAGAGACTGGTTGACACTATCCCAACTTGCAAATGTGCTAGTCACGTTCAATGCAGAAAATGAAACAGTTGAGCGTGACTTTAGTCTGCCGTCCAGACTGCAAACTCCTACAAGAAATCACTTGCTTTCATCCACTGCCGACAAGTTGGTGTGTTTAAAACTTAATGCTGCATCATACAAAACATTTAATTATAACAGAGCATATTCATTATGGTTAGAAAGTTCTACCCACTCTTGCAATAATGTAAGTGGCACTGCCAACATAGAGACTGAAGTCAACAGAATAAATACTTATATAAAAGTCGAGCATTTAATTTTAATTACCAGTGCTATTGTTTGATTGCTTTTCATTAAACCGTATTTTGCAATTTATTTCTTGATAAGGACAATAATATTGCAACTTTTAAAGAGATTGTCAGTTGCTGATTTTATTGTTAAAATGAACTGCCCAAAGCTTTTCAACATTAGACGTGTTAAGTCACTTTAGCTTACATTTAGTTTAGTTTATTAGTCACGCAGCTAGGAAATACTATTAGTAAAAACTGACCAAAATTTATTTAAAATGTCTGAAATTTTTTAAGGCTTTTTGGACAAATATCCAAAACATTTTGATGAAAAAAAAACCCTGCAATGAAGTGGTGCCATACAGCATTATGATGATACAGAGATTTTTTGGGGCGTTCAAAACAAAAAGAAAAAATCAGGCCTAAAAACACAACTACTACTTGCATTGATGATAAAGCTTAAAAAATTGTTTTTATCAGAAGCACATTGTTAAGATCTTCCTAAAAACCTTTAAACCGCATTTCCAAGGTCAGTATTTTTTTGAGAAAATAAAAAAAAACAAAATTGATCATCAAAAATTAATGATGATGTCATGCTGGCTTCCAAAAGGGTGCAATTTCTTGAAGTTGATAACTCAAGAGCTGGCTTTTATTTAAGCAAAAAAAAAAACGCTTTCCTTCATCAAGAAATTTGAGTTTTCAAAAATTTATATTCAATATGATGTTATTGTGGTATCATCAACCTGCATATGACACTCACTACTGTGCGAAGATCAACCAGAAAAGTTTTATGTTTGCATGTTCAGTAGTTTTGTAGAAGTTAAAAGCACACAGACAGAATTCTGCATTATAGTATAGATATATACAGCGTGTTGATTAAGTGTTTGTTGTTGAAACCTGTTAAGAATAAGTTGAGCAAGTAGTAAGTGGTGCAGTTGAAATTTAAATTTGTTTGTGGACATAAATTTCTCATTGATCAAACAAGAACTAGTGACAACCTACTGTTGTAAGCTGTTATTTGCTACTAACAATAGCAAAGCCTCAAGAAAGTTTGCAGTCAGATATGTTGTTTAAGCAATACACTACGTTGCTTCAACATGACAATATGAATAGAGAGTACAGAATCAAATTTCTTTTATGTAACATTCACAAGAAAAATGTTTTCGAAAAGTTGACTTCTGTAATGTAGACTTACACTTGGAGGCATAGCCAGCAACAAAATTAAAGCAAATCTCGATTACTCTTTCTTGTTAATGCAAGCCATTGTCTTGCTTATTTAAACTCTAAAGAGTTTCTTGATTCATCCCTTGCTCTTACACGGCACTATCTTTTTTAAACTGATGTACAGGGTGTTTCATAAGTCCTGTTACAATTTTTTTTACATGAACAATTCCTTAAATATTTTACTTTCAAGACACATAGATGTCATGATAAAAAATCTCATCTTTAGTGACAAAAAAATTTTCACAGTTGATGCAGCATTCAACCATCAACATGATACAATACAATCAAAAAGCCTGCTAGCCATACCTAAAGCAAAAAAAGGTTTCAGATCCCCAGAAGTGGTTTTTGTAATGGTCACCATTGATTTTTATTGAAAGTGGCATCAAAATCAATAAAGAGCTTTACATAAGAAAAATTTTGGAAGGTGCTTTGACACCTTGAACCAACTCTCTGTACCCCAATGGAGATTGGACCTTTCAGCAAGACGGTGCAACATCCCACACAGACAAAATCACTCAACAGTGGTGCCAGGACCATTTTCCCTGGTTTCTGACCAAAGAGGAATGGCCACCAATTTCCCCTGATTTGAATGTTTTGGATTTTTTTGCATGGTCTGCTTTGGAGAAGGAAGCCTGTGTTATACCAGCGACATCTGTTGATGTTTTGAAGAAATGATTGGTGAAAGCAAAAGCAGAAATTGACCAAAAAATCTTCCCTGCTGCAGTTAAGAATTTTCCTTGACGACTAAGAGGTGTTGTCAAGTCCAAGGGTGATCATTTTGAATACATGTTATTTTATTCATTCGTAATGGTCTATTATTGATCATGAAGAACATATTTTGTATAAAAAATACTTATAATATTTTTATAAAGGATTATTTTTGTAACAGTATTTTTGAAACACCCCATACAGGCATCAGATTTTTCATTAGAATGTCTAGCATAACTCAATACTGCTATTCTAAAGTGATGGTAAAAAGAACTATGATTTTATATACACTACGCCTTTGGGAAAATTTAAAAGCAGGCTATTGAAAATATCTTTCAAAAATGTTTCACCATCCTCGGAGTAAAATTTACCAAAGCTAAGCCAATTGATATTAATGTCTTAATCAAGCTTCAGCCTACTACAAAAACTTTCTAGTTGCTCGAATTATTAGTGCTGCAAGACCAGTATTGAATTAAAGAAATGCAGGGTGCACTAGCACTGGTTGCAAACAGATGTCTGATAAATCAAAAAGCATTTCACAATTTGAGAGAAAATTGCAAAATGCACTTACAATGGAACACTTTTCAATACAGGTGCACTTAAATTGCCACCGATTATGGACTCACTCACAATTAATTCTACATTGATTTAATTACACTTGCAAATTTAGCAATTTTTATATCCTCAAAAAAATTTTAAAAAATAGGTGGTAGTGATCAGCAGTTCAAATTTTCTCTCTTTTCCAATTTCATCTGTATGAATTTACCACTCAATACACTCAAGCTGAACTAGATATTTTCTTCTTTGGCGAGTTGAAAATCTTTTTTGAAGATGAAAATTACCCTTGGTAACGAAACACTGATAAAAGCCAAATTTAACTAAAATGTTATATTTGTTAACACTACAATTTTAGTACTAATACAAACTAAAGTGACCTTATGGTTTTTCTGTATTTTAGATCTTTTTTAATCAAATATTTTTCGCAAATATCAAGTAATTTTTTACACTTCTTTTGGTCAAAAAGAACTGCTCTAGTCATCTATAAGGTATGTGACCTTTTGTAGATAATATGCTTTGTCACATACCAGAAAATTAATAAAAGTAAATTAATGCATTTTGAGTGCTTCCAGACAAGTAACTAGGAGGATTTTTATACAGCATCCATTCCTCTTTGTTTCCACAAATGGACTTCAAAAATGTTGATACCCCCAAAAAAGACTGAAAATATGTTTTGTTTGTTGCTACTTCCAATTGGTTATTCTGGTAGGACCTTTGGTTGCCTCAATATAATGCAACATGTTGTTAGCACAAAACCAGTTTCAACATTTAAACAATTAAACATCTTGGCTGCTACTTCACAGCACATACTTGTTTAAGGAGCAAATACACTGCCCAATGCAAAGATCAACCAATTAGTGACCTAGATCACAAAAATTAGTGGATTAATTCATTCAATAGTGTTGCAATCAATCACTGTGACAATGCCATGCATGAGATGATTTGTTACATCAAGGCATGAAAAAATCTTGTATTCTAAAAGACTTTGGTCTCTTTTACAACTTCTGCAACAGCATCCCAATTAAGTTTTCCACATATAATGCCTTTCTTGAGCATAGTTATCACATGCAATTCAATCGTAGTTAGGCCACCAAAAAGTGTTTAAACACAAAAATGAGTGGAAAGGTCTCCTGCAGCAACAGCACAAAGTATTGATCCAAACCAGGTTTGACAACCAAACATTTGCAAAAGAAAAATTAATTACAAGCTGCACAGCAACTTAACCAAACCTCTTATTAATTCAAATGTTCTTTTTCCAAATAAGAGCAGCCATTCAGAAGTTTTTCTAACATTTTTTTAATTGAAGTATGTACAACAGTGGTTGGTAACCTTGAACACGACAAAAGCCATTTAAACCCTGTTTCCACAGAAAAAAAAACATTGGGAGATGCCAATGCTCTTTGATATCTAAAATGAGGATATCACTGTAGAGCCTATATTGTTTTTCTTTACCTTCATGCTTTCTATGAACATAGTGTTTTGTTTTTGAATTCATAAAGTGCTGCAGAGAAATTAGATTTTACTAATTCATTTTTCAAACACATTTTTTAACTTTCAAAAAATAACACCAAAAAAGGTGTGGAATAAAACGTAAAAGAAGGACGTGTTTTTCCTTACTGAACTCGTGAAATTATTCCCAAATGATGCTTACATTGCTAAAATTCCTCTCCATAAATCTGTAGCTAGAACAATTAGTTTTCACTTAAATGCTTACATTTCCACCAGCATGCAAAAGAGCTGCTCCTCCTATCCTTTGAAGAGTTGTATTCAGCTTGCTCAGGTTTGCTGCCATCTCCACCATTACATAGGTTTGGGTTTTCTAGCAACTCTGACCGCTTCAGTTCAGTTCAGAAAAGATAAGCCTTAGCTGCAAATGCAAAATTTGCAGCTCTCCCATACATGAAGCAAAGTGTTTCAGCTCCTTTCCTCTGGACAGCCACCAGACAATGTTATACAGAAGATCAGACAACATGCTTGGCTCCCCGTGAGGGCCATATGCAAAGGCCTTCACTTGTATTGCAAAACCCAAGTGTCACAATATTATGTATTTACCAGTTAAACTTGAATTTGTAGTTTTCATTATTATGTCATAGACCTCCCTTGTGACGTTCAGTGAAGCATTTTTCTGGAACCTTTTTGAACTATCTGGTACACGATAGCTTTCTTTTTAATCTGTCATTTCACATAACTGAAATGATTAAGTCTTTATAAATAGTAATGAAATCTTGTGATAGCAAGATGCAGATTGTGGCGTAACCTTGTTTACAACTTTAAGAACGTCTGAATTTGCTAACTCCCTTTGCTACATAATAGTGTGTCTGGTAATTTTAATTTTGCTCACTTTATATGTATACAACTGAAAGTTTGCACTTCACTATTTAGAAGATTAAGGTAGAAACGCATTGTGGTGACAAATGGAAGGTCAGTACTGATGATTGAGGTTAATTCAAGGTGAGAGTTAGTTGCCGGTAGAGACAAAATATCCACGCCATAACATAATTTGTTGTTGTTACAAAGATAGTGGCTATAAAAGAGGTTGTAGGTAGGAGTTGGGTGTGTCCTGCCCTAAAAAATATAAAGTTGATGAATTACGAAGAGTAAACTACTTCTTTGTTTGTATTCTGTTTTGACTTCAGACCTTAAGTTTTATATATATTTAGCTTAAGGTGGCAAATCACCATTTGAAAGCCAGAATTTCGACAAAATCAGTAAAAAAACTGAAAATTAGTTTGGCACAGTTTATAGTACTATTTGATCAATAGAATCAGATTCTGGCCACAAAAAACTCAATCAGCCGGTCTAAGTAGGTTAAAATCCCATGTTTTATAAGGGGTACACGTGTTTTCTGCCTAGCAACGCCTTTATTGCTTGTTTGAGACCCCTTTTCAGCCGATCTTGTGGGCGTACGATTTTGGAAACGAGCATAATTCTAGCAGGTGTTTTTGTTGTCTTGATGGCACCTACCCGGAAATAAAATTTTCATCAGAAATCTGATTTTTTTGGTTTTTCTGTCGATTATCACTATTGCTCCCGTGCGGGTATGGTTACTCGCACGCGCTATTCATGCGCTTGCTACTGCGCCATTATATATACAGGCAAAGGAATTTGCTTATGCGTGCACTATTGTCTGCTCACATCTAGTTTGAACAAAAACTCTTTTTGAGCAGTTAGGACTGAGTGGAGGATTCACAGTCAAAAGTGCTCATAGTAGTGACACTACGCGTCTGTATCACGCCAAACAAAAATCAAGTGATCGATATAAAATTACTTGAAAGAGACTTTGAGCCGAGAAAAAGGGCTTCATAGACACAAAAAATGAAGAGGAAGGCAACGTTTGTGAATCCGGCGCACATTGATCTGTCTTTGAACAGAAATAAACGTTTTCAGATGATATTATGCCTAGTTCAGTACAACATGAAATGTTTAATCGTGATTTTCTCATTTTGAGGATTTTGGTGTGTTCATACTGATTTCAAACACGCATAGTACAGCCAAATGTCATCCGATTTCCAAAATTCTTTTTTTAACATGGGCCTTGGACCATTATGCAGGGATTCTAGTTGGGAAATTCCCCTCCTTAGTGTAGTTCTCTGTTGATAGGGGCATTATGTTACTAATTGGTAGCTAATTATGCGCAAAATTTCCAACAGAATTTTTGAATGCAGACTGTATCAAACTGAACAATAATATAGCAAATTCGTGACTACAAACCCTTATTTTGATTATTATCTGTCACACAAACTTTGAATGAACGAAAAAACCCATATATGAGATGAGATATCCGTGTTTGAAAATTGGCGGATTTCTGGTGCGATGACATCACGTGACGTCATAATTTGCTTAATTTATGCAAAACTGTCGAATTTCTTCCTTTTTGCAAACAGGCTTTCTAATGACCAAACCAGTTTATAAAAACTCCCAAAAACGGCTAAAACAGCTCAAATGGTGATTTGCCACCTTAAACAAGATTTTTGTGTTATCAAATGCTGAAAATTTGCAAGTGGAGCAAGAGCTACGTCTCATTTTGTTTCACATAGGCTACTTGGAACAGTCGTGATTGTGCGCAGTGTCTTCACTACTCGGTTGTGATGTCAAATCCATCATTGCAACCCTCAAAACTAAACAACCATCATGATAAAAAGCATCCCCAAAGGAAGGATAATGACATTGATGCTCTATCTGCCAAAGTAGTATGATACGACCTTGAAGCGACGCTACCTCATTTGATATTTATGGTAGAGGAAAAGCCTACTCTTCAATGCAACTATGAGATGGCATATCAAATTGTGAAGTGTAAGAAGCTGAATACTGTCAATGAGCAACTTATCAAGCCATGCAGAGAAAAAATGGTTCAAATAATGATATCAGGGCCAAAAAAAAATCCAACAAGCTTCACTCTTTAATGACACCATTCACTGATGGCTTGATGACGTGGCTGCTAATGTGTGCCTGCAAGTTTGCTTCAAAATCGCACACTCCAGGCTAGCATTCAACTGGACAAGTCTATCAATAGTGCTGTAGAAAGTCACTTAATCACCTTCACCCAATATAAGAAAGATAGAATAAAGGAAGAATTCTTGTTTAGCAATACACTGTTAGCCACAACACCTGCTGCTGATGTCAAAGCTCTTGTGGATACTTTTTTTAAAGTCAACAACCTCAGCTGGCAGAATTTCAAGCACATTTGTATTGGCAGTGCCCCAGCAATGATTGGCATCAAATCAGGATTTGTCACACTGGTGAAAACTGAATGGGTTCATGTAATGTCCTTGCACTGTTCACAATACCAATACACTCTGGCATCACAGACTCTACCTCTACATTTGATGGAAGTTATGGACGTTGTGGTCAAAGTGTTCAACTTTATTTGTTTGAGAGCAAAAAATCACAGGCTCTTCCAACTTTCAACCAAGGAAATGGGAATGCAACATGTGGGCCTTTTGTTTTATACCAAATTGCATTGGCTGTTGAGAGGCAAATGCCTCTCTTGATTGTATGAACTTAAAAATGAGGTTGAAATCTTTCTTCAAGATAGCAAAAACAACCTCCATGTCCAATTTCACAATGAAGAATTTGTTGTGATGCTTGTGTACTTGGCCATGTATTTGGCCAACTCAATGACATGAACTTGAGTTTACAAGACTGTGATGTGACAGTCAGCGACGTTAAAGACAAGCTGGCTGAGCTAATTGCTCATATGGGAGTCTGGCAAGCACGAATCTGTGTGTCCTTTGTTGGAAAAACACCTGAAAATGAATAGGATTGATTTGCCAGATAACATCAAAACTTGCATCATTGAGCATCTTGAAATTGTCTCTGCTGAGTTTCGATCATATTTCAACCACAACAAGTTGCATGTTTCATGGCACAAAGACCTGTTTAACACTGAAATTGACCATAATGCTGAAGAAGCAGAGGAGTTGGTAGAGTTCAAAGTTTTGAATGCAATGAAGCTAGCATTCAATATCAAAACTGATGACTCGAGCTTTTGGTAGTCTCTTCATGATCCATATTCACTGCTAATCAAGAAGGCTTCTGTGATTCTTGTTCAATTTGCAGCAACCTACCTTTGCAAAGTTGGATTTTCTGATCTGTAGTCCATAAAAACAAAATCCAGAAATTGCTTCAATGTATCGAGTAACATTTGCCTTTCTCAGTCCAAGATGGAGCTGAATATCAAAGGTCTCCTCAAGCGAGTACAAGAACACGCTTTGCAACGACTACATTAATTTAAAGTAAATTGACTGTGGTTTGTTTGATTCTTTGACTGTAATGCAATTAGTAATTCTTTTACTTTTGGTTTGTTGACTTCTTTATTAATAAACGTGGCAAATAACCTATGAAAACCAGTGAAAATCAAAATTACGTATTTTTATTGAAAAGCAGGGGCCCACAAGTGAAAGAGGGCCACAGATCATGAAAGTTTGAGAACACTGATCTAGACCAAACGTATCACAAATGAATATTGCTCCTGCAATGGTGGTTAAATCTACAGACCTAATTGATGAAGATTGATTAAATACAGCCATAACACTCCTATCTAAGTTAACTAATAAAGACAAATAGTGTATGTTGACAATATTTATAGGTGATTTTGCATGAAGCAGGATGAACCCACATTTTTTAACCCAATGTATGAAATGGTCAGCCCTGCAGAGTAATGTCAGCAAACAAGTTATAAAAACATAATTTACATGGACTTATTAATCCAACTTCTAAACCAGTCATTCACCTCAGATTCCAGTCACTTTTCACTCTCCTATCTAAGTCCTTCCTCGCAGCTTCAACAGTGTTTTGCATCAGCATTGCAACCGTCATTGGTCCAACACCACCAGGAACAGGAGTAATCCACGAAGCAACCTACAGCAAATTAATTCTTATTTCTTTTGTCTGTACTTTTGGCAATAAAGTCTTTCAGCATGGGTTCACATGCAAACCATCTGAGAGGGTGTGCTTGCTATAATTTGGACAATTGCAGAAGAAATAACTTAAAAATTGCATTCCTTCAGCCACTACAACATAGAATGCAATCACAAGCAATGAGTCATTCCATTATAATACCAGTACAGCCACATTATCAAACCCATCTTTTTATAACTTCTTTTATTGATACCTTAAAGTTATTGATTTGTGAGGAATATTGGTTTATACACAAATGAAATTCATTAGGTGATTTTCAAAATTTTGCTGCAGATATTTCCTGCCTCTAGAAGTGCTAATTTTTACCTTGTCAAAATAAAAATTGGCACAAAACCTTATAATTTTGAGTTATGAAAATAAGAAAAAAATTTTTCCCAATAGTTTTGAGAGTTAAGATTTCAAAAATCAAGTTTATTTTTTTAAACCAGTGAAATACTCAAATTTTTGAGTCAATTTCAATTTTGCATATCACAAAACAACAATAAACAATTTTTTAAAAAACCCATGTTAAAATACAAAAATCGGTTGGCTTTCTCACATATTTTAGTTTGCAGATATGTTTTTGCCAACGTCTACAACTGGCATGAAAAAAATCAAAATCAAAACACATCAGATTAAAAATTTACTATGACACACCCATGAATAGCTTAACAATAATCACAGATTTGGTCAGTTTTTACACAGTTCTGTTATCTCAAAATAAGAGATAACAATATATTTCATATAATTTTTTTGAACACGTGATTGAGTAAATAACAATTAAAAAACACTTGTAATCCAATACAAGAGGCTAGCAATCCACTTTAACCCTTTGAACCCTGACCCCCTGGGCCTAAAAATACCCTGCATCTGAGCTCCTGAGCAAAATTTTAGAATTTTCAACCCCCCACATATAAAGGCCATTCATAACAAAAATATACAACGTACATCACACCAATGAGTACAAAAACATTACAGAGAGGTCCAAATGCTCTTGTCCATCCTGTTGACAAATTATCTGCATCACCACCAGCTGTAGGCCTAGATCTATTCCTACCAGTGCCACGCCCAACTTGGGCCGTGCTAGGTCTAGGTGCAGGACTACTTAGATCTAGATCTACATCAAGCCCTTCATCTTCATTGCTTGATTCAGAGTTGACATCAGAATCTACTGACTCTAGATCACTTTCAGGGTAAATATCAGCTAAATCCTGCTCATCTTTGTCCGAATCATACACAAGATCTAAAGCCTGTTGTAAAGAAAATAGGCGTGACCTCTTACCAGATTCACCAGAAGTTGAGGGTTGAGAGAATGATCGTTTCATTGTCAATTTTACACAGAAAAAATACACTCAAGCATTGAACATGGGTGCAGACATCTTTGAATGACGTCAGTATCCCATAATATATATAAGTCAACCTCATTGGTCGGATAAAAAAAAGCGATTGCAACATGTTTTTATGATGCACTCTCAGCGCGACGTGGAGCATGCACTCGGTATATAAGCAAAGAAGGCTTGCGACGTACAGGTCGTACTTGGAGCTGTCGAGTTAAGAGTATCACTGCAAACAGTGTGCACGGTTTTGATCCATCAGATCTCAGCAGTGTTGTTGGTGACTGACCAAAGGAAAGGCCCCAATTAGATGGTTTAAAGTAAAGCATACCCTAGAACTTAACACTTGTAGGACCTAAATTAGGTTCACAATAGTACTAACTTTTGTCAGCATTTTCCAATGTCATATTACTGAAAAATGTATGGCAAATTTTGCAGTTTCACTATAGGTTGAAACAGTGTGCACTGTCTGCAATTACTATAATGAGCACAGTCTGCATACATTGTATATGTACCTAAAGCAATGTTTCATCAACAATCTTTTTTCTTAACTTTGACAGAACTGGTTAAGATTACCACAATGAGTTTAAATTATCCTAGATCTGCTGTAATTTAAATAGAAAAAAGTCATTTGCTCTTTTAGCATCTAAACTATGAAATGAATTTTTTTATAGGCCAGTTGTTCAGACTGTGTGAAGAGATGAGACTCTTGCTATTTCTAAAGACCAGACAAAGGATTGTAAATAAGCCATTTCCACAAAGCGAGAAAAACTGTGACATATTTTTAATTATTTTTGATAACTTTAAGTTTATACTCAAGCAAACCTCATAATCACCCATTGCTGCATGACAAATTTTTATATTTTAAAAACAGTCCACAATGTCAAGAAAATAGTAAAACAACTTAATAATTAGGAGCATAAAAATGAGCTTTCTTTACTAATCTGAGTAGAAATATGATCGCCAGTAAACTATACAATTCTGGAAAAATTTCCACCTGGACTTACATCAATGACAAATAGTGCATTAAGCACATAGTAGAAATAGGCGTTGTGGTAAGATTAAAAATAGCCACAAAAACACTTAGGGATAAAGGGAAAACTTTCCAAAAAATTAACTAAAATCATTGGTATTTTAATATGCTTCATGTAGTTTAAGATAAAACCCTAATACCTTTGAAGATGCAGTGTAAAGAGCTCCAGTAAACATTAATATTTGATAACTTATTGATAAATGAGGCAGTGAGAGTTCTCATGTCAAGTTTTACAAAGCATTGAAAGCAATATCACTAATATTTTCTGTTGCCAATAATGCTTGTTGTCAATTTGCATTATGACATCGTCTTGACAACATTGTAAACTACAAGAAGTCATAATTGAATTCTTATTTAGTAGATGCAAAAGACATTTGAATTTTTGCACCGATTTTCAAGTGATACAGTATTGTTTTGTTTGCAGTTTGTGAATATTATTGTTCAAAATGCATGTAAAAATTTACAAATGAACTGTTTCTAATGGAGGTTAGCATTCATTTGATGCTCCAAAAACAAAGTCACATATTTCAAAAAATAAAGCTTTGAAAAAGGCACTAGTTGTCATTACTCTTAGAAGTTACAATAATTACTTTCACTGTTACGTCACTAAGCCTACATTATAACTTTCAGAACTTTGAAACGACATATTTTGTGATCATTGCTAAACAGTGTTGCAATATTTAATAATGTTCAATAGGTGTGTATATACAGGGGAATCCAAAAAAATAGAACCCATAAATATTTTATTAAATTTTACGAAGATCCAGTAAACTTCAAGCACTCCACAGATTTTAAACTTAAGTCTGTGTATAATCATTTCTCAAAGTTTCACTCATTAAAGTCCTTTCACATAAAAGTCATGTTCTTTCCAAAATGGCTCCAAGTGGCCTCTACAGCCTTGGAGGCAAACTTGGATATATCGTGCAAAATTGTCAATTGCTCAAACACATTCTTCTTTGGGTAGTGCACTAAATTTGGCTGTGACTGCTGCCTTTAATTCAACAATTGTTTGAAGATTGTTTTGGTACACATTATTCTTGAGATAACCCCACAGATAAAAATCTGAGGGACTCGAGTCCAGTAAATGCAGTGCCCACTTAATTTCACACTTCCTGCTGATCACTCTTTCATGAAATCAATCTCTCAGCCAGGCTAGGAAGTTATTTGACAGGTGGTAGATGGCCCTGTCTTGCTGAAACCACTGTTCTTCTCAATTTACCCCTTTGTACTGTCCCAGTAATGCCCAAAACTTTGTTAGCACTTCCACAAAATGCTCTGTATTTATCATTTATGGTCTCTCATTTTTGTCCTCAAATCAATATGGGTCAATGATGCCATTTTCAGAGATTGCTACCCATGCTGTGCACTTTGTGGAGATAAATGGCCTCTGTATTACATCCTCCAGTGTGGCTGCACCTCAATAAACATTATTTCTACTGTTTATGTCTTGAGAGCAGAAAGCACATCGTCAGAGAATCAAAGATGTTATAAAAGTCAGGATTGGCTTTGATAATGTCACAAAACTATTTACACATGGTTACATGCTTTTCCTTTATTTGAATTTGGTACCAATACAAATACAGATCTTCCTAAAGAACACATCTTAAAAACTCTCGAGAGATTCCCAGCAATTGACTGTATTGTCTAAGTGATTTTTTTAGGGCTGCACCCAACTGAAACCCATACAGCATCAATGTTTCTTTGCATACTAGCACTGACCATACAACCAAAATAAGTATTCTGCAGACCTTTTGAAATATGATTTTGCACAGTCCCATACTCTCTAAACTTCTGAATCCAGTCAAAAATTCTGTTTTTTGATGGAATATGATGACACTGAAACTTTCTCCAAAAACTTTTCAGGTAATAATTCTACTACTACCACTACAACCTGAAAAAGAAAAGAGGACTAATTAAAGTTTAAAATTTTATTGAAAGATTTGTGGGTTCAGTTTTTTTGGGGTCACCCTGTATATATACAGGATGATTCAAAAGTAGGTGAACAGTAGGTTTTTATAATTTACAATATTACGATTTACAATTTATATCATTACAATGGTGTTCATTTTAATTCAAATTTTGTGTTATTTATTAAATGCATTTACTGTATACAAAATATATTTACTGTCCACCTATTTTGGAATCATATATAAATATACTCAGTCTCCAAATGACTGTTGTTTTTGCCTTTGTGATGTCACTAGCAGAGCACAGTTTTGGTAATGCTACTAGCCTGCAGGTAATGGAGAGCTGAAAAAGCAGTTTGCTTTGGGGTATGTAATAGATTAGTAATGGCTTTTCCAAACCACATTGCAGAGAGCTCAAACTGTATATGTAAAAAGCTATGCAAAAATGCAGTGTGGCACAATGCTGTCAGGTAGAGTGCTCAATCTGCACAAACCAAGATCCAATGCAGAGAGCATAATACAGGGTGTCCCAAAAGTAACCCAACCCAAATTTTAATAATAATTAGATATCAAAACCAACAAACTTTTTAAACATATTTAGTATTTACAATTGTTCAAAATGTCTACCTTGAACTTCAATACAGTCAAGACATCTTTTGACAACACTGCGACAAATTTTCGGCAAGTTTCCAGAAAGTATCTTTCTTTAATATGCTTGTAGCCAGTCGTTGCATGGTAATTTTTAACAATGAAGACACACTTCTTTAAATCTAAAGTCCTTCGCTACATTTTCAAAAATGTGGGCACAAGCAGCGCACACTGAACAGAAATTAAGCAATGATGTCAAGCAATAGTAAG
Source organism: Trididemnum clinides (assembly GCA_963675345.1). Taxonomy (NCBI): domain Eukaryota; kingdom Metazoa; phylum Chordata; class Ascidiacea; order Aplousobranchia; family Didemnidae; genus Trididemnum; species Trididemnum clinides. The sequence continues at coordinate 1,352,705 of OY776290.1, read as the reverse complement.
AAAATACCACACAAAGACATAAAAAAGAAATTATATTTGTTGGTTTTGATATCTAATTATTATTAAAATTTGGGTTCGGTTACTTTTGGGACACCCTGTATATTCAATCTTAAAACTATTTCCACCAGATTTTATCATGTTTAACTATGCAACCCACACTTAGATACACCAAGCTACAGTCTCATATTTTCCAAAATTCATTGTATAGCAAAAAATCTTATTTCGTAGAATAAGTCCATGCATTTGCTTTTTTCTTAGCCTTGTTGTCTGGCATTGCAATGTCACCAATGTTTACAGATATAGCCATCAAATATTTTATTGTCGTACATATTTTGATTTACGAAGCACAAGCTATAGAAAAAAAATTTTGCGTTTTGTTTAAGAGATGAATTTGGCCACCTCCATTAACAGAGGCAACACTGAATTAAAAAAATTAAATCTTTCACTCTCTTTCTCCCTCTCTAGGAGGGCTGAGAAAAATTTTAATTTTTAACATTTCAAGGATACAAGACAACTGAGACAGATAGCCTGGCAGATAAATCACTTTTGTAGTCTGCAGCAATACGAATGTAAACAGTAATACCAATCAAACCAATATTATAATCTACAGTTAATAGTAATCAATCAGCTCAAATTACCACTGCAACGATGTAGTAATAGCTAGAGACCTGGTTCCCAACTGGTGAGTCACAGCACCATAAATCAGATGGGATGGTGGGTCACAGCACAATAAATCATATAGGATCAAATCTAATAATATGCATGCATAATTTTAAGAAGTGGGCCACAACTAATCTTGAGAGCCATGGACTAGAGCGTTTGCATTGCAAAATCTCAACCAGGGGTCTACCCAAACTCAAAAACCTAGGGTATTTGACTGATTTTTGAATCCTGAAACTCAAGTTGTTTTTGAGTCAAACCCAAATTTTTTAGTAAAGTATAGGCAACTCTACTGATGTTATTGTCCTGATACTAATAATTTGCTTTAAAGTCTATCATAGTTTATAATCTCTTTCATCCTCAGTAATTATTGTTATGCTTCATTGAGTATTGAGATGTTACTTTCTAAAAATGCAAAAAAATTATCCCACATGTTGCAGCTCCATCATATGTTAAAATTATCCCATATAATTCAACACAAATTGAAATTTTCCATTATCACAAAGAGTGGATTATTACATAATTGTTTTTATACTATTGAGCAGAATGTTGGCAAACCGTACATTTGAGTAGTTGATTTTTGCTAAAAGTCAATTGATTCAACCTCTGATTTAATAACCAAATTTTTAGTAAAATGTTGTGGAAGCTGATGGCATAATTCGTGAGTGAAAAATTAAGCATGATCTTTTGAAAAATTTATGAAAATTGGATAAGAAATAGTCACAAATCCATTTTTTTATTAAACTGATTTTGTACCTCGGCAGAAAAAAAATTGAGGGAAACACTAAAAACACCAGATCATCAATCAATGATGGTGGGAGCAAAACAGTTAATTCAATGCACAAAATTTACATGAGATCATGCATTGAAAAAAGTGTTTTGAAACTAACGCTCAAGAAGCAAAAGACTGACTCTTATTTCAATAATCATGAGCCTTTGGATAAAGCTGGGGCAAAGTTTGTTACTATTGACAGCCATACATTCAAACCAGATGGCTACAATTTGCCAAGCTGGAATTATGTAAAAAAAAATTTCATGGAGCACTTTGCTGAAGTTCAAAGTGAAATTCAAATAAAATTTCATGAAATCAAAGTTGCCAATCAGTTCTCAATGAGCGAACATTTGTCAACATCAACTCAAAATTAAAGGACTATAAACCTTCACTTATACTTTCCAGTTGGATTTTAATACCTTGGGCTAATTCGTGTGAAAGGAAGTATGGTGACTGAGAAAGTAATTGAGCTTGAGTCGTAGGGGACTTTGGCAACATGAACCATTTCTCAATGATGACAGTACATACACCATAACAATTGGTACATTTATTTTGATGAAATTTGGATATGAAATTGAGCCATTGCATTTCACTTGTCTTTGCATGCCATAAACTTCAGTGTTTGTGATGTACTTTACACAAATACCAAAAACAAGTGAAAAGTGTCCTGGAGATTGTAATGCTGAAGTGATAAAGAAAACCTTGAAGAAAATTAGGAAAACCAGCACTGTTTTGAGATAAATCCAGAAATCAAAGAAAATGGCAAAAAAGTAATATCAAAATATTCTATTAACCTCTTGTAAGATATAACAATCTGCAACCGCAAGTTAAGCAATCTTTTGGAAAGGAAAGAAGCCTTTTTATGCATTGCAAAACTTGTTGAAACAGCTTGCTGAAGATTCTTTAACCCTTTTGACGCTATTGAACCATTCAATTGGCACAGTGATGTAATGCGCTGGAAGTGGATGGATTTATTGACCAGCATTTGTAAAGTCCTTTAAGAGCTGACGGGCTGATCAACAGTAATGCGATGCTCTATCTGGCTGCTTTTTTCATGCACGCCATTTTTTGAAATTTCATGTTGATGTGTTATGGGATGGTTCACTAAACTATAAAATAGCAATTTGCACATAGATAGCAACGCATGCATTTCCACCCAGATGATCAATTTGCAGAAGAGTGCCACACCATGCATCATTGCCATGCAGACAGAGTGTGCACTGAATGTGTTCAAGATTCTATGAAATGAAGAAAGAAGTAAAAGTTGCAATGCTTTAGCTTGACAAAGACTTCAATGTAAGTGTTGAAGAGCTTGCCAATACCATTAAAGTCAGTGATGCCTTGGTTCCACTTGAAATGGCTGTGCAATATTTATCCCAAACAGATTTTATTTTATCATAAAAAGTCATTGTCTTTACTATCAAGAATTTACTATCAGCACTTACATCAATGAGGTGAAAACGCCATTCAAAAATGCCTTGTTAACACATTAAGTGCCTTATGATGTATATCTTTGTCAACTATGCATTAAGTGCCAATAGATGTTATTAAAGGTTTTTCTTTCAGTAAACCATTTTGCATGAGTGCTCTTTTCTCAGTAATAGCTGCACAAAGAAGCCAAAACGAAACAAATACTTTGTAAAATGACAAAGTATATGCTGTAAGACAAGATGTGAAAAAAAACGCAGAAGTGCTTGGCACCAGCACACATACATTCGCGAAAAGCGTGCAGCACTTGAAGTGTTAAGGAGGTTTCAGGAATTATTTAGAAGTGCTACAATGTTGAAGTTGTCCACTTGTGACAGTATTTTAAATCTATTGAACTGTCATATGATCAGTTTGGTATAAAAATTCAAAAAAATCACATTTGTTACTATAGCTATCGAGATGTTACAATGGTTGTTCCAACCACAAGAAACAACTGATGGTATTGAAAGAATTTCAAGCAATTTTAAGAGGCCAAAATAGCAAACTACACAAGGCCAAAGTGTTAGAGGGCAAATCATAAAGAGAGATGTAATTCTTTAAAGCTACCAAACAGAAACTAGAGCATTTAGAAAATTTCAACATAGGATTAGACCAACCTCTGCAAAACCAGATAAGACATTTTTTTGCTATGAGTGTTTTTGCAACCAAGATTGCAAAACAGGCTTAATGACAACACTTTGAACCCTAAAATTGCTACACACCAATTCTACACAAAGTAAATCTACTTCAAAAAGTTAAAGTATTAATGAATTATGTTTCTTAATATTTTGAAGCTCAAAATGCCATTTTGAAAAATTCAGGTATACCTGGGTTTTCAAAATAAAAATCTGACAAACCAAAAATTCAGATACGTCATTGCTTACAGTCAGTGGACAGGAGTTCTTTAACCACAATCAGTAAACCCAAGCCAGTAGATAGGATGCAATTCTCTAGTCAAGTCATACAAGAGTTTCAAAAATGGTATTCACAGATTTCCTGCTCAAAACTGAGCACAAAAAGCATCGTGTGAAGAGAAAGCTAGCAAGTTCATTTGTTGTGGCCAATATAACAACACAATAACTTAAAAACGTGCCTGCAGTAAACTATCAAGCTTCCTTAAACAGAGATTAAAATTAACAAATAAAGGAATTGTTTGCTGCATCTAATATACAGTGAGTTCAAACATTTTTTTATTTATGCATATTTAATATTCACAAAGTTTGATGTTTTATAAGTTTAAATATATGCTAAACACTTACTTTTACCCTTTTCCAGAAAATGGCTAAAAATTTCTGGAATCGTAAAGTTGTAAAAGTCAGGAAAGTTGCAAAATTTGGTACACACGTTATGATAAAGTACTAACAATTGCTGTCCTTTGAAAACTTACAAAATTTGCTTTGGAGCAATATGTGACTCTAATTAGTTAAAGCTAGGGATTATAAATATTATATTATAATATTTAATATTATATTATAACTGCACCAATCGACAGCTGCCTCAATGTTGTGGTGCAGTCCCCAACCCCATTTGGGTTGGGTCAAAATGGCTGTTGGCCTTCCCAAGGGTCCCATTTACCCCAGGCACTCTCCTTCATTTTTTGCTATGCTGCCCCTTGAATGACTGCCGAAGCACAACACACAGCTTCTTCAAAATTGGTTGCCTGTTTTCTTTTTTTCTTCTCTCCGGCCTTTCTTTGTCTCCTCATTCTTCTCCTTCTCTTGATGAACAGTAATGTTTATCCCAACCCTGGCCCCATGTTTCCCTGCTCTGTGTGCGCTGGAAATGTGACCTGGTGGGGCAAGTCAGTGCAATGTTGCACCTGCTCCAAATGGGTTCATGCCAACCTCCAACCTAACCTCCTCCTACTCGGCTCCCACCTCTGTTTCAATCCAACTCCAACTTTTCTTGGGGTCACCTTCGACCACACTCTTTCCTTTTTTAAACATGTATCTTCGCTGAAGGCCAAGTTCTTCCCACGTCTCAAGACCTTATGCTGTATCTCTGTTTCCTCATGGGGCCCCTCTAAGGAGTCCCTCACTCTTCTGTATAAAGCTTTTCTTCAGCCCCTTCTCACTTACGCTTCACCCAAATGGTTTCCTTTTCTAAGCGCTACCAATTCCACCAAATTGGAACGCCTTCACCGAGCGGCCAGTCGCGCTATCACTGGCTGCCTCTCATCCTCCCCTATCCTACTTCTTCTCTCCGAGGCTTCTTTACCTCCCCTACGAGTCACTCTGACTCATTTCACTCTTTTTTCTTATGAGCAGGCTCTTCGTCTCCCAACCTCCTTTCCCATTTCAAGTTTGGCCAGACTTCGAGTGAAACCAAGACTCTGCAGATCGTCCTGGAGAGCTTTTGCATCCACTCACCTGCTATACTTCCTTCTACCTCTTCTAGGGAGCTTCTCTAGCTTGCTCTCCCTTTCTTCTTTGGAATCTGTCTTCCTTCACGGTGGAGTCCACCCTTTCCACTCCATGCTCTCGTTCTGATCCCCCACTCTCTTGTCAAGGTGCGGCTCTCACCCACCTTGACTCTCCCTTCCGCATGATCTGGTACTCTGGACAGACGGCTCTGTTCCTTTTCCTTTTGGCAAGAGCAGCTCCGGCATACTTCCCAACTGCTCTCTCTGTGGCACTGAGGCCACTCTTTCCTTTGCAGCAGGCCCAGTATGCTCAAGTTTTTCCACTGAAACCTGCGCCATTCTGCACGCTCTTTGCTGGTCTCGGCAGCACCAACAAGTCTGCCATTTCTCTTCTCTTCTCCTACTATCTGACTCTCGTTTTGTCCTCACCTCCCTGTCTTCTCCTTCATCTTTCCTCTTATCTCAAACTCTGTGGCAGATCTGGCAGGAACTGTCTTCTCTCTCCTCCTGTCTATCAGACTACAATGGGTCCCCGGACACTCATTTCTACTGGGGAACGACGCGGCTGATGAGCTGGCCAGACGGGGAGCACTGCTTGCGCCCTCCGCTTTCCCTTGTAGTCTCTCTCCTCTTATCTTTTGTATTCACTCTTCTTTTTTCTTGGACTGGAGGCATACAGTCTCATCTAAATTCTTTGACACACAGGTTCACTCGATTTCCATCGAGGAACTTGTGCTCCCTCATCATGCTCGCTATGTCCTCTCACGTCTTTGCTGCAATGGACACAGCTTTCTTTTAAGCTCTAATCTCTGCAGGATTGGCAGAATCAAGAATCCTTCCTGCAGCACCTGTGGACACCTCTCATCTCATTCTGCACTGCCCAGCTAAGGACTGTTTGCGCTGCTCACTCTTTGGTGACTCTCTGTCTCTTTACGACCTCTGGTCCAGAACCTGGGGGGTTGCCTGGCTTCTAGGGCTCCATGGTCTCCTGCCATGCCCCCATCCCTAGGAAGGGGTCGGGTAACCACCACCACCAACAACAAAGATTATAATATACAGAGTTGCCGGCCAATAAGTAGCTCAACAGTTAGATGAGAGATACAAGATAATCAATAAATAGCCTAACAGCTTGTGTGTGCATACTAGTAGCGTACATGGTATGTCTAAATTCATCTAATAACACAATGGTAATTTTATTTGAAATGATTTGTATTTGGCCAATATGCCAATAGTTAAGAAATCCACTGAATACACAACCTGGTGGTTAGATTGGTGGATGTGGTAGAATTGAGTGGGCCCCTAGATTATCTAATTTTATGCCCATAGATTTTTTTTTGTGGAGTGCTGTGAAGGACCCAGTTTGCAAAAGCAAACCCTATAGTTTGGATGATCTAAAAATGGCTATCACAACGCAGTTTAATGCTACTAACTCAAACAAGGAGTTATGCACCAGAACCTGTGAATCTGTTATTTCCCATATGACCAAATGCATCAAACAGAATGGTTGGCAGTTTGAACATTTATTACAATATTTATTCTTGTAGTAGTGCTTTCTATAAATTTGTAGAATGATTAAAATGTTAATGCTTTAGATGAATAAATTTGTTGAATGATTGAGTACACATAATGCTATTTTTATGAGTGATTATCAATTTGATTTTAGGTCTTCTAACTGTCAAGCTACTTACTGGCCTCCCTGTATAATGCCTGATCAAAAATTATATACCATACATCATGTTCTATCTTTGATTGAACGATTATCCTACTAGACCTAACAAACTTGCAAGTGCTAGACTAAGTTAATTCTTTGGCACATTTGGACTTTTTCTCATAAGCATGGCTGTTCAGCATTATCTGTCTACATTTTCAAAAACATTCATCAAAAAATTAAGTCTCTAAACGTTTATAAAACGTAGTGTATCAGTTAAAAGCACTCATAATTGTGGTGCCTGGATTTCAAAAACTCACAATTTCAACAAAAATCAACTACTTTGATAAAATTTGTCTATTCTTTCTCAAGTCCATGGATCTTTTGCATTATCCATCAACATATTCAGAAAGATTCACCAAAAATGAAGACTCTAAACATTTTTTAATGTAGCCAAATCCAAGCAAAACACTTACTGATTTCAAAAAAAAACAAGAAGTCGTTAGTAGTAGTTTGCCTAATATTTAAAAGCTTTTTCATAAATATAAGTGTTAATCAACTTGGCGCCCTCCCATAACTTTGATGTTCTTTCAAGCACTAGCTCAATTTAACAGATAAAAGTTTGTTAAGCATAAGGACGCCTCAACAGGACAAATAAGACATTATTACAAACTTGATATACTTGGGGCAACTCCTTACTATGCCTTCCTTCTATTTTGATATATCAAAATCACTTTGATGCCAAGACCAATTATTACTTGCTTTATAAAATGATCCGAAAGCTTAAAATAAGCATTTTGGGATCATGGCTAAACTTTTCACAAAAAGCATGGCCTCTTTAACGTCTCTACCCAAGCTTATACAACAGGACAAATAGATACTTTGCCAAAGATTTCCAAAACTTTTGGTTAAATCAAAAAGAATATACTACAAAGCAAGGACTTTTTCTTTTGCTGTAAGCTGCCTGTTATGTTATCTACATCTATACTATAAAGCAATGTAATAAAATCCCAAGTTCAAAAAAAATCACAATAAAACCATAAACCTAACAATTTGTAAAACTGAATTTAGAGAGAATATTTTGTTTGAAAATAACTTGGCACGATGGGCTCCTACTAGAATGTGGTGAATGACTTTGGGTCAGGCATAGCTCTTTTGTCAATATGCTGGAAAGAAGGCAAATAGTGCAGCAAAAGAATTAAACACTGCAAATATAAATGCAAAAGGGACTGCATCAAATCGCAAAATAAACTTACCACTGAATAGTTCATTTTTGTAATTGTGAAAACAACCATCATTTGACTACCCTAATCATTTTTGAATGTCTTTTAATTCCTCCCCCCTAACTTTCTAAAAATATTAATGGCAGTTTGTAGCTAGATTCTTTGTTTGTGAGCATTATCAGTCTTGACTAAGATGATGACCATTATGTGTACAAGAATTATAGATGTGCATAAAAAACAAAATTTTATCATTTCTGTTCATCTAAGTGCACAATGGGTAAAGCCAATGCCACTGATGAGGGGGCATGCAGTCGACACCAGGGGAGCCAGCTAGCAACTGTTATTGTAATGATGTCATAATACATACAGCAAAGTATGACTGTCAATTATTAAGTACAATGAAACAAGAAACCAAAATGATTGAAAATAGTCAAAAGCAGCACAAAAGAATTTCTGAAAGTATATTTAATGAATGATGGGTGTAATTGCATCCATGATGTTGTTAATGGCTTTTACTTGGTGGTACAACCAATCATTATAAAAATCTAAATCTGCAACAGGTGGCTGCTGTTCAAACACTCTGTGTGACATGCTGCTATAGATAGTAATAAAATGATTGAATTGTGACGGTATTTACAGTTATCGTGTTTCACTCTCAATATAGTTCAATACTCACATGAATTCATACACATGTTCATACAAATTCTAATGAAATTTAACCTAAATAACTATTTCTCGTAACTTGTATATCCAGCATTCAAATACAAGGTTCTGGTAATAGTTAATGTTTTACTGAACAATGCTGAATATTCAGTTTAAATCTGCATGAAGCCATGTCAGATCTGGCTAATAAAATCTCTACAAGTAGCTGATAACAATACTAACTGACTAAGTGATTTCTTGTTTTTTGGTGCTTGTGTATTTCATTAAAATAAGCATAAGCTCATTCATTGTAAAAAAGTAGATTGTAAAAAAATATCATGATTGCTTAACTTGTGACTGCCTTTTCTATAAATAAACTGTTAAAGAATTCCGACATCTTCATTCAGTCTACACAGTCCAATGGCTTCTCCATAGGTTATAATTTTGAAAACAGATAGATAGCAAAATTTTCCATTAAAAAAAAACAGCACTTTATAGCTGTTTTCTTTACGATCTTGATTGTGGAGAAGCTTTAATTGTTGATTGAGCCAATTTAACTAAAACATTGAAAGATTCAACATCATGATCTTGTAGGTCACTGCCAGCTTCATAAAATATCAAAGAAAGCTATATTTAAAAAAAAACTTCCAACTCACCTGATAGAGTCTGTAATAAGCTTGCTTATTGAAATAACAGCACGCTATTTATAAATCTTTTGAAAATACATCTGTCACAAGATTCTTTCTGCTTTGTAAATTACAAAATGCACAACTTTATAGGCCAACAACACTAAATAGTGGTCTCAAGTAACTATGCTTCCTTTTTGAGTCTAGTATCCACCACCATATTCAAAAATTACATTTTCAAGACAAGGCTCAACAGTTTGATTAATAGAAAACTTCTGGTGCCACAAAACTTAGCACTATGCTCAAAAGCACATTTAAGGACATCTTTTTAAATTCAGTACTGAATATTCAGAAACAGGCCTTATACATCAGCTGCAACCATATATAGTTGTAAGTCGGTGACTTCACCTTTGGGACAGTTCAATCTTGTCAGATTTCAGTTCTCTATTTCTGCAGATAATGACAACTATTTTGGGAATATTTATTGATATTGGTTCTACAAAAGTCTGTTGCCACTGGTTTTAATAACTGTTCTACAAATGCAGTTAGTCTTGAGGTAGCAACATCACTTGCTGCCAGTAATAACCTCACCACAGTATCTTGAATTTATTGCAGACTCAGATCATTTTGTTTAAACTTGAACACATCACCCAATATGTAAGCACATGCTACATAATGTGTTTTAAAATATCGCTTTTAAGCAAAAAGTAGCTTTTCTGCACTATTTAATCAAACACATTGGCAAAGTCAATACCAATATGTCAAAAAAAGCAAATTATGTTTCTATTGTGATGTTTTTATGCAAATTTTAAACGTTTTTTAAATCTGTTTTTGTTATTTTTTCATGCTAACATCAGCAAAAAACATTAGGAAAACTTATGCACCAGTATATGAAAAAGCCTACCCTTATTTAATATTAAAACATTGGCTCCAAAAATTTTTTAGCAGTTTCAAAATATGCAAACCTGAAATGGAAAACCTCCAACAAATGTTAGTGTTTTCCTTCACTTTTAAAAAATACACTTGATGTTAAAAACTTTGTTTTTAAAACTACAATAATACCTATTCTTGTTTCTATTTTGTTAGTTTAAACTTTAAGGTTTTATGCCAATTTTCGTTTTGGTAAGATAAAATTAGTGCATCCAGTAGCAAACATAACTGCAGTCACATCTCCTAAACCACTTGATCATTTTCAATTCCACAAAAAATAATCTTCAATACAAACCAATGACTCTCAAACATCAAAAAATAAAAAATTCTAAGGAGGTAAACAAAATTCTCAAATTTTGACTGTGTAATTATAGGATGGCTAAATGAAAGTTGAGCATCATTGGCAACAAGCTGCATTTACAGTGCACAATAATACAAATATTTGTCCATGAAAACAATGCTTTTCTTAAACAATAATCTTGCCTCAAAAGCTTGTGTGAAGTCAACATCTCCTTCTAACTTTATTCCTGATTTCCTGCTGCTATCTTTGACAGCATTAATCCCACAATCAATCACAACAGCTCCTGGTTTGATCCAGTCACCTTTCACAAACTGCATGGTAAAAATATATGAGTAAATAAAATATCTGTCAGCAGCTTACTCTTGATTACATACACATATTCTCATCAGCAATTTTTGTAAAACAAAATTTAGAAAAATATAGTTTTTCAATATTCTGCATACTTTTAATTACAATGACATGCAATGCCATTGGTGAGAAATCATCAACACACAAATAAAATAATAGCTTAATAAAAATTAATGCAAGACTATCACTGAGTTCATGCTACAAAAACTAAGAACATAAATGTAAAAAATGATACAAGGTGTGAATGTTGATGTTTTAATTTCAAAAATTTTCACTCGAGTAAAGTTGTGATATTAGGTTATAAAGAATACAATAGAAACAAAAACAACATTTTTTCTACTTTTTCAGCAACCTTGTTTAACTTACAACATATTCAACTTTACTCAGAATGAAAGCAGAAAAAGCTTTCATAACACAATTTACTGCTTCAATAACAACCAGATACCTTTGAACTATATTATCAATATAATAAAATATTTTGCTTACTGAAAGTATGAGACCAAGTGTGGTAAAGTGCATAAAAAAATGCAAACTATATCTGTTTTTGAGCACTTTTGTGTTTTATGTTTCAGTACGGCTGTTAAGTGTAAAGCTAAATATCAGATTTTATTCAATTTACTTAGAAAAAGCTAATCAACATGGCTGAAATTTTGACACATGGACTTAGTGCACTATATTGATAGATTAATTTAGTGCCAGGCCTACAAGCAGACAATATCACAAATGCTAAATATTAAACATTCAAAAAGCATTGGTCATTTAACACCTTAAGCTTCTATCGAATGTATAAGTACTGTAGGTCACTTGCTTGGAACACATTCACTCTCACATGTTTTCCATTGTGAAAGTAGTTGCTAAGTCTGATGCAAAGCGGACATCACAACTTTTTTATGTAGTCCTATACCAGTACTTATATTATTGCATGACTGGTGCCAACACACTTGTTTTGATGTGACAGCCATCGTAGTTAATAAAGTTCTCATGGCATACGTGTCCTGATGAGATCTTAAAGATCAAAACAAACCTGTCATATATTAGACTAGAGCCTTCTAAAGAGCCTGTTGTCTTTTTAAACACGAATTTCAGCAGCTCTGTTGATAGCAGTAATGACTATCTATAAGCACAAGCAGATAAACTGTATACTGTTATGAATCAGCTGGACAGGACATGTCATACCCAGGGTTTGTTTTAGCAATAATTGTGCTGGTGATATTTACCAGCTTCATGATCACCATAGTAGCAAAAAAATGAGCAAAAATTGAAAGCTTTGGCTCTTTTCTACTGAAACACAATTTGGTAGCTGTGAAACGATATTTAAATTAGTTGCAGCCGTTAGCCTAAGTGAAGGCCCAAGAGCAGTTAGTATTGGGTCATCTTCTCTCTAGAAGAAAAAGATTGATGTCATAGTTGAGTAGGCTCGTTATTGGAAGCCAGTAAAAATAGTCAGTCAAACAGATATACAGGGTGTTCCAAAAGTCTTGGGCACATTTTGACGTTGAATATGTCATAAACTATTAAGGAAATAACAATGCATCTGATATATTCTGAAAGCTTGCAGTCTCAAGTTTTTTATAGAATGTTCAAAGATGTTCAATGTGAACACTGTTAGTCACATGCCACATTTCAAACCGATAGTCAAATTCCTGCTAAAATGCGTTCCAACATTGTGTTGTCTATGATTGCAAGTTGCAACAACTTCTGTTGTTTGGCCATGAGTTCAACTACATCTTTTGGAAGGGGGAGGCACATAGACCACTGCTTTCACGAAACCCACAAAAAGAAGTAGAAAGGTGTGACATCTGGAGACCTAGGATATCAGGGCAAGAGAACGCGATCATCAAGTGTCGCTGAATCAGTTTTTGAAAGTTCAAGGACACAAAACGCTTTTTCTGGTTGAGTGAAAGCCATTGATGGATCTAGGTTATCTTAGTTATTTAAGCTACATGAAAAGATATGACAAAATTATCAGCATGACTAAAAACTCAATGAATTTAGCATTAAAACGACAACAGCTTCAGTCAACTACCATTCATAGATCAGCAGAAATGAGGACTTGAAATGTGCCCAAGACTTTTGGAACACCCTGTAGAAACTGACAGTTTCTGAAAAACTGCTTGTCAGGTAATCAGTACAGTGCTAAGTGGTTAAAGTGTTCACTGGGCATCCAGTAAACTTATATTCACTTACCTGTACCTTATCAAGTCAAACAAATCATTTTAAAGAAAAGACTTACAATTACTGCAGTAAAAGCTCAGCATAAAAAGGTTAAGGTTCAAAACATGGATCAATTTATTGAGTTATAAAGGTAATCTACAAGCTTTATATGCATGTTTACACAAATGATGTGGTTATTTCACAAAGTAATAGTATTGCAAATAATAAAAACCTCCTCCCATAACTTGATTAGACCATCCCTGAATGCGTTTCGTCCTTTTGGACTCATCAAAAGGGCCTGTTCCATCATCATCAAAAACCAAAACCTCACACTAGCAATAATATAAAAAATGTAGCATTGTTCTATCACAAATTCATTTTGGTTTATGAGGTTTTGGTTTTTGGTGATGACGAGACAGGCCCTGCTGATGAGTCAAAAAGGATGAAACGTGTCTAGGGATGGTATTGTCAAATTATGGGAGGAGGCTTTTATTATTTGCAATATTATTACTTTGTGAAATAACTATGTCATTTGTGTGAACATGCATATAAAGCACGTAGATTACCTTTTTAACTCAATAAATCGATGCATGATATGGTTATGGTGATCATGTGCTATGTTCATAGAGGTAAGACTTTTAAATAGATTTTGCTTACTATTAACTTTTTCAGTAGTACACTGTATCTTTGATACAAATGGGATCCCCACATCGAAAGTGATAGCATGTGCCATGCACGTGATGTGTGTGAAGGAATTTGCAATAGAACAATGCTACATTTTTTATATTATTGCAAATATGGGGTTTTGATGATGATGATGGGACAGGCCATGCTGATGAGTCCAAAAGGACGAAACACATCGAGGGATGGTCTTGTGTAATTATAGGAAGGGGCTTTTATTATTCACAATACTATTACTTTGTGAAATAATAATGTCATTCATTTGAACATGCATATAAAGCACGAAGATTGCCTTTATAACTCAATAAATCAATGTATGATATGCTTATGCTGATCACATGCTATGTTCATAGAGGTAGGGGTTTTAAATAAATCTCGCTTACTACTAACTCTTTGAATAGTACACTGCATCTTTCATTCGGATGGGATCCCCATACCAAAGTGATAGAATACGCTGTACATATGATGTGTGCAAAGAAATTTGCAATAGAACGATGCTACATTTTTTATATTGTTGCAAATATGGGGTCTTGGTTTTTGGTGATAATGGGACAGGCCCTGCTAATGAGTTCAAAAGGATGAAATGCATCCAGAGATGGTCTCGTCAAATTATGGGAAGGGGCTTTTATTATTTGCAATACTATTACTTTGTAAAATACATCATTTGTGTGAACATGCATATAAGCATATAGATTACCTTCATAACTCAATAAATCAATGTATGATATGGTTGTGGTGATCACGTTTTATGTTCATAAAGGTAAGGGTTTTAAATAGATTTCACTTACAATAAACTCTTCAAGGAGTATACTGCGTGGTTCAAGATATGACAGCACTTGCAAATGTTTGCAAAGGCTCTTCAGCACAATACTTAACAGGATTTTTTTACCTTTGTGTAGAAAAAAAGTGATGAGACCAAGCAATCTACCTGTCATAATGGCTTGCTCTAGGCAAAAACCTGCAAAGCACTAGCTCATATGCATAAATAAAATTGTCAGTCAAAACAGGGCAAAAATTTGTATGTTGTTAAAAATACAGTCAAGAGTTAAAAAGAAAGTTTAGGAAGATCATCAGATCAGTGGCTAATCAAACCAAATCCTCCAATGGACAACATAACCCAAACCGACAACCAATTCACTCAACATACCCCCTGACTAACTAATTTCCAAGCAATACGCCCAGAATAATTTCTTTCTCATGACTCCACACCTTTCTTTATTAAAACTAATTTTTATTTTAACTTTTTGTTCAAACTGACCTTTCAAACTAAACTATCTTAAAAAGCACCATCACTCAAGCTGAATCCCTTCCATCAAACCAGTGCTCCAAATAACTACCCACCTGACCCTTTAATTAGATTTCAGCAAACATGCCAGATTAGACTTCTTACAAAAAATATCAGACAAGTGAACCCCCTCTTGCAAAGGACAGCATGACAGAATCAAGCTAAAAGATTGTAAAGTACAATAGAATGCATATTATATATCAGGAGTCTACTTTTCTACGCAAGTGATGTTGCAGAATAATCACTTCCAAAGAATATAAACTAGAATTGATAAAGCGACTCAAAATCAAAAACCAATTCATTGGTTGAGATATCACAATAACCAAAAACGTAGGTGACAATTTAGATGGATCAAAAGGAAGCATAAATTAGTGTAGATGGACTAGAAGAAAGCATGAATTAGTGGCATTTTGGGTAAACATAAAAGTTATCTGTGGCAACAAACTGAACCTGGCTGCAACACAGAGTATCTCAGAGCTTTTTAATGTGATCAGCTGAAAAAAGTTAAAATGTGACCAGCTAAGACACCAAACTGTTATTGAATTATTTTTCAACAATCAAAATTTTTGTTTGCTTCTGGTGCAAAGAAGTTGGATCTTAAAAAGAAAGGTCCAAAATAACTCCACTTCCCTGTGCAAAGCATGCAGGAAAGCAGAAAAAGACACATCCACTCTCTCTCTCAACTAAAATTCCCATTATTAGTTGGAGGCCATTTATTGATGAAAAGCCCAGGGTCATCAAAGCAAAGTCAGCAAATACACTCATGTTGCTGAAATAATAATCACAGAATTCTTTTTATTTGACGATATACTGACCAATAAAGTACTATATGCCCTCCTTCAACATGTATTAACAACCACGGGCTTTTACTCAAGTGGTGCTATTGACTAATGTAAAATTGCCCTCTTTACATCAAAACTTTGATTTACAAATCATCAAATTCCATTTAAACAACCATATGGCTGTTACCATGCACCTAGTATTATACAGTATACTATTCAAAATATTATACAGTTTAAAATGTGTTTTATTAAATGTATTTAACAGAGATGGAGTAAACTCTGGTTTTGAGCTGGAATCGAGAGTAGCTCTGACCCAGTGACCCAGAGCTTGAGTGGTGCATGCTAGGTTACTGCAATAGTTCATGCTTTTGCTTAAAAAAAAATTAAATTTTTTTCCCTTTTTTATGCGAGTATGCTTTTAACTTCTAGCCTTCTATTAGTTGGTATTAATATTTTCTATTTTTCTTACATGAATCACTAATTAGAAGTCAATACAGTAACTTCATTTTTTCCAACTTGTAAGCAGCATAAAATCATAGTTAGCCTAATGCCGAAAAGTAAAACGAACATATTTACAAACACTGCTTAGGCCTACCAGTTTAGTACAGTTCTCTCTGACTTTGTTACGTTGAATCATGATGCTGTTCGTTCTGGGATTAGCCCTAGCAAAGTTAGAATTCAATTACCTGATAAAAGATTGAAGATTTGGCAAATATTATGGTCTGTTTGTTTATATACCCTCTATCAGGAATAAGTTTGGTCAAGATTTAGAAAGACAGCTTATTTGGAACTTGGCTTGATATATCTCTTTATGCAAGGTCTCAAGGTCTCAGGACTCCAATGACACCACAGGTGTTTCTGTATCAGGTCTGTAGGTTAAGCCTATAAAACAGTAGCTCAAGACTTGGTTTGGCACAAGAAAAATTAATTCAATTGAAGCATTTGGTTGTTCATAACACCAAGCAAAACTTATTTTCTATTGGAGGTAGCCTAAATAGCAACTAGAATAAATGTCACAGATAACATGAACAAACATACTATTCAAAGTGTAACAAATATAAACTTAATCCAGCCAATTATAATAAATTAGTCGCAAGCTCCAGATGGAGTTGAATTATGTGGCCACCACTTCCAGCCAAAATTTTGCCACCAATGCATCACTAGCATTTAAAATCTATAATGATAGTTTGAAAAATATGAAGAAATGTAAAAGTTTAAAGTGTAAATAATGTTAATTAAGCAACAAGTCAAAATAAAGGCAAATTACAACTGATTTTACATAATGCAATTTTAAACAATTCATCATCATTGCAATGCACTGTTAGCATGTATCAAACTGCATATTAAAAAAAGGAATTAAGAGATTTGATAAAAAAACGAATCTACAAAGCAAACAAATTCCAGCAATGGCATGTAAATACATTACCAAGCACATTTAAACAAACATAAAATCATTCACATGCAAGTAAAACGAAAAACTGCAAGTTAGAAATATAATACATTTGTTATACAATACTAATCTTGCATCCACAATGTTGTAGGTTCTAGCAAGAGTTTTGCAAAAATCCATCAGGCAAGCAAATTGATATAAAACAAAATCTTTAAGTTTGCTTGACTAAATTTTTCTATTGTATCTGCATGATTCTTAAGGATTGATTTTAAACTGTTATCAGTTTTTTTCTATAATCGATTGTCTTAAAGAAACGATAATTTTCACTTTACACAATTTTCAACTAACTGTAAATTTCTTATGCATTATAATTGCCTTGATATGTCTCTGCAAGGATTATCATGTCGTAAATTGGCATTTTATTTACTTGAAGGAGGGAATAAAATCTCACTAACAAAAGTGTTTTTATTACTTGTCAGTTCTTAGTTTTTTTTCAAATGGACAAGATCTTTCATTTTGAAGAAGCTCAGCTTTTTATTAGCCCTTTTTGCTAGTCTTCAGTTAGATTGGGCCACCGCGACAGGTAGACTGCTTAGCCTTGCCACATAAAGAGCAAGGCATCACACTGAGAGGCTTGCCCAAGGACACAACAAGCAAGCTAGCCAGCTTCTTCTCCATACTATCCCTTTTGTGCTGAGCGCTAAGCAGGGAAGTGTGCATACCATTTTCTAAAGTCTTTTGGTCAATGACTGGACTTGGGAAATGAACCGCAGGTTTACTGACTGCAAAGGAGACGTTTTAACCACTATACCATTATGCTGGTTAATTCATGTTTTAGTTTTTCTTTCGTCTCAGTCTTTTAAATTCAAAATAGTTTGATAAGAAAGCTACGTTCAGCGTTTGTAAAGAATGTCATGGTATAGCCAGAAACTTAACAGCCATGTAAGTTAATAGTCTACTCAGTAGCCCTCTCTCATTAAATGTTATAGAGTTAAGTCTCGAGTTAACCTTAGATTGAGCTCATATTTTTAAAATAGAAAATTTAAATGACTAGTAGATAGTGCAAAAATTCAGCAATTGCTTTTGTAAAGTATATGCACATCAAATCAGCAGTCAACATCCTTGCATAAAATTGTGAAACCCTAAAAGTTTTGGACAGCATGAAGACTCTCTTGTGGCATATACATTGGGAATTAAAACATTTTGTGTGAACCACATGCAATCCGGGGCAGCTATAAATATAATCTTGAATGGTTGAGGGATTCTGGAAGAGTCATGTCATTTGTAGTTTCCATAGTTTCAAGCTTTAAAAATATCTCTTGGTCAGAGGAAGAAGAGCTAAGACATATCCAAGTGTATCCTCATTCACTGTGACAATTCCACACAACCAAGCTTTACCAGTTCCAAACCAGCCATCACATGTATGTAATTTCATGTAAATAACTATCAGTAATTCGTATGTTTTGAGACTGAATCCAATGCCTTATATGCTTTGTACATGTTCTTTATACTTCCATGTAGAAATCTTGAGAGAAATTCAAATAGAGATGTAAAATATGCACCAACAACAGGCTCAAAACCTCATTTTCTAACCTAAAAAGAATAGATGATTTAATACCACATTCCAAGTCTTACAAAATCTTAAACAAGGTTGTTAACATTTAGACTGAATAAGTGAAATCTGCTTCCTGTTCACTGCAAGAGTACTGCCCATACAAAAAGGCACTTGAAGCTTTTCATCTATTTTGAGATTATTAAAGACCTGATAAAAGCTGTGGGAATAGATCAAGATCCTAGTCACCAGTGACCTTTTTTCAAAACTTCTAGCAAGAGTCTTAAGTAATGTTACTTCACAATGACAATACATATCCATCAACTCCATGGGCGTATTTACAGTATTATAGATCAAAAAAAGACTATGAAAATGGGAAGCAAATGCTCAGTAAAATCAATTATGCTCATTTTAAGTGATACGTCTGTATTGACTTTGCTGGGTCTACAGAGTAAGCATACAAAATATCTTTACTCTTTGTGGAACAGCAGAGCTGATAGTAAGCACAGACAGAAAACTCAGAGCCAGTTCTGGTACAACTCACACCAGGAATGTACAACATCTAATTAGGTCTAGGCATGATAAAACTTTGGATTTTAAAGTTTTTCAAAAATACGTTCAATGCTTCCCAGGCTATCAGATGCCAAAAAAATAAACAGAATATTTGTTGCTTCCCCAATAAATACAATATTAAAGCTAAAAATATTGGAAAAATACTACAAATGAAACAGAAAAGGTAGCATGGCAAGTGTTTCAAGATGGGGTTGATGAATTTTTGAGAAATAAAAAAGTATTTAACCCTTTGAACCCTGACCTCCTGGGCCTAAAAATACCCTGCATCTGAGCTCCTGAGCAAAATTTTAGAATTTTCAACCCCCCACATATAAAGGCCATTCATAACAAAAATATACAATGTACATCACACCAATGAGTACAAAAACATTACAGAGAGGTCCAAATGCTCTTGTCCATCCTGTTGACAAATTATCTGCATCACCACCAGCTGTAGGCCTAGATCTATTCCTACCAGTGCCACGCCCAACTTGGGCCGTGCTAGGTCTAGGTACAGGACCACTTAGATCTAGATCTACATCAAGCCCTTCATCTTCATTGCTTGATTCAGAGTTGACATCAGAATCTACTGACTCTAGATCACTTTCAGGGTAAATATCAGCTAAATCCTGCTCATCTTCATCCAAATCATACACAAGATCTAAAGCCTGTTGTAAAGAAAATAGGCGTGACCTCTTACCAGATTCACCAGAAGTTGAGGGTTGAGAGAATGATCGTTTCATTGTCAATTTTACACAGAAAAAATACACTCAAGCATTGAACATGGGTGCAGACATCTTTGAATGACGTCGGTATCCCATAATATATATAACTCAACCTCATTGGTCGGATAAAAAAAAGCGATTGCAACATGTTTTTATGATGCACTTTCAGCGCGACGTGGAGCATGCACTCGGTATATAAGCAAAAAAGGCTTGCGACATACAGGTCGCACTCGGGGCTGTCGAGTTAAATTGCCAAGAGTTAGTCAAAACCTTATCAAAAGTTTTCACAACAACAGTTGTTGTATGTTTGAAAAACTTTATTTCTTATGCTGCCATCTGGACTTCTATCAAGAAAACCTTGATGACTTTTCGAGAAGCATGATGAAAGATTTCAACAGATTATTGAGCCTGGAGCACATAGACAATTTAAAGAGACAATGGAATGATGAAATATTACATTCAATCTCTCTTAAGGAAAAGTAAGAGTAATTACAATAGAAAAGCGAATGCAACAAAGCATTGTTGATCGACCCCTACTATATTTCAAAAACTGTTTTATGTTTATATCCCAGCCTTTTATTTCTTATGCTGCCATCTGGACTTCTATCAAGAAAACCTTGGTGACTTTTTGAGAAGCATGGTGAAAGATTTCAACAGAATATTGAGCCTGGAGCACGTAGACAATTTAAAGAGACAATGGAATGATGAAATACTACATTCAATCTCTCTTATGGAAAAGTAAGAGTAGTTACAAAAAAAAGCAAATGCAACAAAGCATTGTTGATCGACCCTTACTGTATTTGAATTTATATCCCAGCCTTCTTTATAAACCATTTTTAAACTGACTTTTGCCTTTAATAAACTGAACAGAAACTTGATCCTTAGTTAATAGCTACTGCAAGAGTAGAACGCACTCTGCTAGCAACATGGATTATACAAAAAGTAACAATGGTAGAAAAAAACTAACGAATTTTTTAACTCAATGCCAAAAATACATTAGAGCACTAAAATATGAATTCAAACAAAACTTGTGTGGTTTAGTGAATAGCTCTACCTCACAGTTGAAATTTTTTTAATGGATACATTAACAATTTTAATGTCATAATTTCTATAGTTCAGTAGGTAATAAAATTAATACATTTGTCAAAAAGGCATGTAATTCAACCAGCATCTTGTCATAAAAAAGCACATTTTAACCACACTAACAACAAAATAAAGGCATCAGACAAAACTGTCAACATAACACATTTGATCAGTGGTTCTCAACTGTGGGCAAGTGCCCCTTCAATGGAGTGTAGCAGAATTCTAGTCGGCATGGAGGTTTAAGAAATAATCAACCAATTGCTTGGCCTGCCCAATCACCATCACAGCATTTCGTTTTAAATTGAGTGGGAATACGAAATGTAAATGCACTTGTTCAGAATCAAATTGATTGGTAGAAATATCAAGCCTGTTTACTTGTTTTATGTGTTGCTGCAAATTTACTGGATGATGAGAAAATAAACTATAAATCACTAAATCCAGTGATTTGAGATTGAAATTAGCTCAAACTGAAACCTCAAATGAAACAATGGTGTAATCAGCACCAACTTCAGAGCTCACACTAATAGCATCATTGAGCATAACAATTATCACACTGGCTTCATGAAAGCAAATGCTTACAACATGTTGTGGTTCTGGTGAGCCCTGAAATTTTTTGGTAGACCACAATGGGGCCTGGGTTAAAAAACATTGAGAGCCACTGTATAAAATGACTAATTACACCACACCTGTAACACAGTACCATTAAAAACAATTAGCATGCAGCTTGTCATGAAAAATAATTGGTAGCACCTTTAAAAACTGCTATATTATCGTTATGTCACTTGAATCTATACTTAGCAAAACTTGTCAACAACATTCTGATGTTAAGATAGTAATTCCATGATTTCACTAGCTAAACTAATGCAATAAGCAATACTTTATTTAACATAATAAACATCAGTTTGGCTGATCATATCATAAAAGAACAGTTCCCCCCATCCAAGATCTAAGATAGTAATCTTGACGTAAATTTATCCCCATAAAAAATTGTGCAAGCCGGTACTTATGACATTATAGCAAGTTCCATTGTTGTTTTTATTGAAATCTTTCAAAACTTCCACAGGGTGTCTGGGAAGTCACCATATCCCTAATCTATCAACAAGCAAACATCAAATTTGTAAACAAAATAGATTTAATGGTAACAAATGTGCGGACTTGAATCATGTGTATCACAGTATTACACATCAATAGTATCAGCATGAGATCTGCCATGCATCCAAACTCTGAAAACTAGTCTTACTTCAATTAAATATCTACTTGGATCAGTCACATCAGACAGCAAGCCTAAATACCAAATTGTTAAACTTATTTGTATGACCAAACTACCACCTAGAAAACCACCAAACACACATTAAATATCTTAATGCACATAGCAGAAGGGTTTGAATAAAACCAAAATTGCCATAGAATTCTCATATCACTTTGCATGCTTTATCAATTTATGCATAAGGGGTATGGTAACTTCTCAAGACAACCTGAAAAATGTTCTTTGCCATGTGTATATACATATATATCTAGTTTTTACAAAGAGTCACAATCTGAACATCGTTAGTATGGCAAAATGGGCAGGACCATCCCTAGAGTACAAGTAATTGAAACACATCGTCATCACCAGGTCTCATGTCGAGTGCAAGGCACTTTACATGGCCCTCAACCTTACCAATATCCTACATGGAACTGTATATAAAACAAACCCAAACAATCTAACACAAAGCACAAGGCTTACGTACTGTTTACTTTTGAACCAGTTTCATTTTGACGTTACTGCTAACCATTAAAGTATGGATTTAAACTGATATCCTTACATAAAGCTAATCACACAACACGCATTTTGGCATAGAAAGACCTTCCAAAGGTTATAAACTAAATGTGGTGCTTTAAGGCATAATTGGCAGTGCATGGTTACATGTCAGCGAGCCATGACACACAAAGAGATCAGCTCAAAAGACGCAGGTTTAAATCCCACAGGAACAAGACATGATGCAACACACCTTTAAACAAAAATTAGTTTTTACAAAAGGTCACGATCTGAACAACGGTAGTGAAATAAGCATTACCATCCTTGGACCCAGGTTTCAGCCTCATCAGCAAGAACTTGTCTCACCCAATGCAGCAACCCTAGAAGGAACATTGTGCACATAGAATTAGAAAATAATGTTGTTCCAGCATTTCAGGTTGACTTGATGCATGACTAGAAAATGAATAGCTATGATATCAAGGCAAAGCAATGTGGTATCACGAACCATAACAGTACATTAGCCAACATTGAAGTTAAAGTGCAAGCTGTGGTGCTAGAGAAAACAAACCATGTTGTCAGAATCTAGGTCGTCTGGAACTGTCATAAAGCAGGCAGTCAAGAGCGTGTTGTTTAAAATTTAGGTGACTGGGCGAAACCAAATTTACATGATCACAAATATTCAATAAGATATGCATATGATGTATTGGTGTGTAACTGCATTAGTGCATTTGTTAAAAGCTGTCAACATAAATTACAATTGACAGTTGTTGTGGTTGTGGTTGGTAGAAACAATAAGGTTAAGTTCAATTTTGAATATAATTCTTCTAGTTTTGAACAAAAAGTGGTGTCAATCTACAGCCGGTAGATTAAATATTTGATATTGAATTAGCAAAGTTTTAGTCAGGCAAATTGTTTAAGCAATAAATTACATCATCTTCATTAAAAAAAAACTATTATTGAGATAAAACCAGAATTTTGTGAAGTGATGCAGCTAATAATTCTAAACCAATACCGATGCTTACTTCACAATTTAAACAAAATTGAAAATACAATTTCAAGCAGACTGTGTAAAAATTGCTATAGATGACACACCTTTGGCTTTCCAACAGCTACCACTAAAATATCTGCCTGAGAAGTTATGTCTTCAATATTTTCAGTATGAGAATGGCACGAAGTAACAGTTGCATTGTGCCACTTCAAAAGCTCAGCAACCGGTGTGCCAACAATTCTGCTTCGACCAATAACAACAGCTCTTTTTCCACCTATCTGTAAAACAAATGATAACCTGAAAATGACAGCACTTTTGAAAACAAATAATAAAAATTGCTAGCTACAAAACATCAACATACCTTGTACATCTGGCCTAATGAAACACGGCATGGCTAGATGCATGCAAGTAACCAACAGATTGTAACCTTTAGCCTCATGCCACTGTTATCAGAAAATACAAAAGTAGACCATACATTACACTGAAATTTGCAAACTGTTAGAACACAAAAACTATGCAATGTGCTCAGAGAAACACAAACAGTTGAGCATACAAATGTGCACGTTTTCTTTAAATTTTGGTTGATTCTGTTTAGACAGACAGTAATTACTAGTTGGTGCATTTTTTTCTGAAGTTTTTCTGTTATATATGCAGTTTTAATCATAGGGTTTCCAATAAGCATCATGTATCTTTAGAATTGTCAACATTATATTAAACACTATAATATCGCTTGCTATGTATGCATTTCCCAAGCTTAATACCCAGGCCCTAGCATTGGGACCATTCATGTTAACAAGTTCATTGTTCAGTGAAATGCTCGTTCCGGTGTGCTCCTGAGGTGCAGGAACCCTGTTAGTAGCTCGAGCACTGTGATCGCCCAGACCCTCCCAAAGAACTGTATGGAGGAATCGTCATGTGTGATTGTTAAGCAGTATCTGGCACTAGTTGGTCACCTATTGGGTCATGCTACATAACACACTAGTCATTACCCATGCAGTGTGCTAGTTACTGGAATCGGTAACTATGCTCAAAGTGGAATAGGCAAAGTGGTTGACCTCTAGGCGACCACGTATTATATAAGCTGTGGTGCAGCCATTTGGGACCCACTGAAATCAATTAAGTGCCCTTTTAACATTACACGTACATTGTGTTCTTAAACGCCAGCGTTAATGCAACGCGTCTGTGGGATTGGAACCCACATCTTTGGAAGTGGTCTCCTCGCACGCAGAGATTTGCTGACATGCATTGCGTGCTGCCAGTCATGCCTCAAAGCACTGCATTTAGTTTGTAACCTTTGGAAGACCTTTTTATGCCTAATCACTGCTTGTGTGATCAGCATTAAATAAGGATACCAGTTTTAGTCCATAGATTAGCAGCTAGAAGTAACGTCAAAACGAACCTCGTTCAAAAGTTAACAACACACAAGTCTTGTGCTTTGAGTTACATTGTTTTATAAAAGTCAACATTAATGCTATTGGGGGCGATCTCTTGCTGATGAGTCCTGCAAGTCCTGCTGATGAGTCCAAAAGGATGAAACGTGTCCAGGGATGGCTTTGTAAATTTGAAAATATCTCTCAATAGCATTGCTTCCTTCGGAAGCCTTGTGCCTTCAGCACTTGCTTTGTTGTTTTGTTTCTCGCTTATAAGATGCTCTCTATCAATCGTAACCACTTGGAGCTAGTAATATTAAACACCATATAGTGTATACAAATTGTTGTTATTGCAGTGTAACACTAAAAGATGACTAAATTTCCAGGGAGTTCCATGTCTAGTTTTGCAAGCTGGTTTGCATCAAATCAACTACTGCTTCCTTATTCAAAAATCGCATTATTACAGAACACAGTTCACTAACTTGTTCACTAAATAAATAACAAATCAATGGCCCTTAGCTTGAAACACTCATAAGCATTTCTCAAAGAGCTGGGCAACTGCAATTATAAAATTTATCTGGATCAGAGTGTTGTCTTCTAATTGGCACCAAGACAGAACTTAATACTTTGATATTTCTCTTTTGAATCCAAAAAACGATTGCATTCCTTTTGTTTAAGCAAATATTCCAAAAAAAGATGCCTTTGCATCATTCCATTGTTTTAATATATAAACCAACACAGATGAGAGTGCAAGCCATCTAATTGAAACGTGCTAAAGAAATAATGACTCATCCGACATAATCACACATTTACGTAGATTTTTGAAATTATCTATTTTGCATAGTTTATCTTTAAACCAATTATGAAGGTCATTAAGTTGTTCTAAAGCATGCCCTCCCTCTAGTGCTCCAATACATTTCTTGAATGCATTGTGCACTATGTGTAGCAAGCAGCTACAAAAAGAAATCAACCCTTAATGTCCCATTTCCTTTAACGTTGCATTGAATCCACTAGAGATGGCTTTGTTCATTTTTGGTCCATCACAAGATATGTTAAAAAGACGTTCAAGCAATAGCTTACCTTTCTCTTGATCAGCCATATTTTTAACAAAATCTGCAGCAGTCACCCTTACAAAAAAATAAAGACGTCAAGTACTTAGTGATTATTTTTTGTGTGTCTCTTTATACCAAAACAATTGAGTATATCCATTTGTTTCTTCCTTTGCATAGTAGTGGTTTCATCAAACATTAACCCATTACCTCCCGGTGATCTCATATGAGATCACTTAAAAAATTGACTTTTTTATGGTTATCCCGTCTATATATACACATATAACATTCTTACTATATTTATTAGATGTATTTCCTTCTTATCCACACTCTATTTTTTCAAAATTTGGTTTAAAATTATTTATATACACGTTTGAATATGTGGAAAATGTTCTGTTGAGACCTCCAAACATCTAAGTGCATATATAATCTTAATAAACTCCACTTAGAACAAATTATCATATAATACATATAGAAGTAGTAATAATGAAAGAGTTTAATGCATAAAAACAGTAGTAGTTGTGATATTTTAAAAATAATAGGCATTAAAAGTCACTGATCTCATATGAGATCAGCAGGAAAAAGTGATTGCCCAGCGCGCAAGTCACAACATGTTTTGAGTCTGTTGCTTCCACAGGTTGATACGTGTTATAATTGATGCCTATATAAGCAGTGAGTTTTTTTGTACACTTTCATTCAATTGAAGAAACAGGTTGTTGACAGACATCAGCTCTGCTTCTTCTAAGTAAGGTAATCTTTGTTATTAGTGTGATATACACATAAATAATATAAATATATTATATATGGTAAGATACTTTATTTGTTTATAATTTATCAAAAGATCAAAATTTTTTTAAACACTTATATAGTATACGTTTCAACAACAATTTATTTATAATTATTTTATTCCCTTAGATGTCTAAAAGGCGCTTCGAATCATTATCTCTGGATGAGATTGCAGCAATGCTTGAAGAAGTCTTAGAAGAAGATGATGTAGAAACAGCAGATGCAGTTATCATCCCACCAGAAACTGACGCTCTAACTGACAATGAAGATATTGATGATGACTGTACTGGAAATGTTGAAGTGGATGACGTAGCTGGAACACTAGAGTTACACGTTGCTGCACAAATAATCGATGGTGATGGAAAAGGAAAACAGTTGGAAGTTAGAGCTGAAAAAAGCCAACCACCAAAAAAGAAAAGAAAGCTGTGTAATTCAGAGCCAACATGGCGCAATAAAGCACCAGTATACACAAAAGTTCATGCACGCAGCAATGGTCATGAAAAACTCTTGCAGGAAATGAAAGAAAAATTAGAAGGCTACAGTCCACTTCAAGTATTTGAAGAAATTTTTTCTAATGAAATAGTAGATCTCATTGTAAAAGAAAGTGTCAGATATGCTACTGAATGGAAAAACAGGCCTTCGACTTCACTTACCTCAGATGACATAAAGCAATTCATTGGAGTGTTACTGATATCTGGCTATCATAAGCTACCCGCACAAACACAATACTGGTCTAATGATGAAGATTTGGGCTTGCAAATAGTGAAAAGTGCCATCTCTAAATCAAAATTTCAAGATATAAAAAGTATACTGCATTTCTGTGACAACAATGAAGCTGAAAATAATAAGAATGATAAAGGTTTCAAAGTGAGAAACCTGATTACTGCTGCACAAAGGTCATTCATGAAGTTTGGAATTTTCGAAAAATACTTGGCTGTTGATGAGATGATCGTAAAATACTATGGCCATCACGCTTTGAAGCAATTCATTAGGGGCAAGCCTATAAGATTTGGCTATAAATTTTGGGCACTGTGCGGCGTTTCCGGTTATTGCTACAATTTTGATCTTTATTGTGGCAAAAGTTCATCTGATGATAATCGAGCAGACTTACTTCTTGGATCAAAAGTCGTATTGACCATGCTAGACGTTGTAGATGAACCACAGTCTCATGCTGTCTTCTTTGACAACCTATTTACCGGATATGAATTATTAGTTCATCTTCGCGATCTTGGTTATCAGGCAACTGGAACTATCCGCGAAAACAGGCTGAAGAAATGCCCTTTGATGGAAACTAAGGAAATGAAAAAAAAGGAAAGAGGAACAACCTGCTTCAGATTCGATACCAATGAAGAAATTCTATTTGTACGGTGGCTTGACAATACGTGTGTCACTATTGGAACTAATTATGACACAATTGAACCTCTTCAAAAGGTGAAACGATATTTGAAGGAGTCTAAAACAAAGGACGCCGTTTCACAACCTCACGTATTTAAAAATTACTGCCAATACATGGGAGGTGTCGATAAACACGACTGGTGGATAAGTAAATATGCAACAACTATCAGAGCGAAAAAGTGGTATTGGCCCATATTTATTCGAATTTTAGACATGGCAGTTGTGAATGCACACATCATCTATAACTTGATATGTGAAGATGATGAAGATTCAGCGACAAAAATGGATTTATTGTCGTTCAGAAGAGCTATTTGCCGATCATATCTGAAAATTCCAACGAACAAGCAAAAACCTGGTAGGAAGCCCAGCTGTTCAGCACCTTCAAAAGTTCCTCAAGATGTTCGATTTGATTGCAAAGGACACATTATAATGAGACGAAGCGATCAAAGGCGATGCCAAAACAAGCCATGCTCTGCCAGACCGAGAACATACTGTTCCAAATGTACAGTCACTCTATGTGTTAACTGTTTCTCTTCTTACCATAAATACAATGCTTTACCATGAAATCATTAACAATAACTAATTCTGTGATGTCACATGTACGCTTATAATTATGATAAAGGACATACTTAGTATATAACATAACATTACTCATATTTTTTTTTGTTGTTTAGCTAACATTTATTTCTGAATAAAGTATTTTATGAGTGCTTTATATTTAACCCTTTGAACCCGAAAGGCCGGTTTTCCGGCCAAACATGAAAATGTACAATAAGGATCATATCTGCACCTGCAAAGGCTATTTCAATGTTTATTACACTGATTTTGAAGTTGGTTTGAGAGCTGCAGGCGATTCATAATCCCAAAACGAAAAAAAAAAGAAAATGATTTTTTTTGAAAATTTTTGGCTGGGAATCTCGGGTCGGAGAGCTTTTAAATGTGGGAATGTCGGGTTCAAAGGGTTAAATGGTGTTTATTTTTTTTTGAATAAAGGATTCATGTTTAAAACTATCTTTGTATTCACCCATTTTTGAGTCTAGAAAAAGTAGTGTTGAAGATCTAAACCATAAATTATATTCGAGATGTACTATAGTCATTGCTACCACATCCTACCAGTGATCTCATATGAGATCACCTAATAACTCTTTTATTTATATAAATATTGAATTTCTGACAATTGCATTGTGTTTCTCACACTTTTTTACTATGGGTATTCAAATTTCACGAGAAAATTCAAGCGGAATGAATTATGGGAGGTAATGGGTTAAAGTAAACTCATCTTCTGCTTTTGACAAACCACGACAAATATCATTCTTAAAAAGACACATCATTCCATCTCGAATAATGTTCGTAGCTTTTTGTCTAGCCATTGAAAACTGCTTTGCTATCTCACTATCACTATACATGCTCTGAAATGTATCACTCAAATGATCACAACTTCTATGAGACCAGTCTAATTCAGCAAAGTTCAAAATACATTTTGCTTCACCAGCTGCAACTTTTTTAAAAGTGCTAGGTCTAATAAAACAATTTTTTGGCTAGTTGTGGGCAACTGATTGCAAACAGCTACAGCTTCAATAAAACCAAGTGTAATATGTCCGGCATTGTTTGAAAATCTGTTCTTTTACACACTTTTGTATCGTTCTTTTGCTGAATGCTCAACTAAAGCTTGAAATCCCAGCTTACTGTACTTTAGCTCGCACATGCACATCTTGCACAAGACATACTCAAAATCTTTCCTCTTCGCCTATAGCTTAATGTTTACATTATTCTTATACAACTTCTCCAATCACGTATCTGACCAATTAATCATAGCAACAATAAACCTACAGCACCACCAATCCTGAAAAATATCAATAAGTTACCAGAAAAGTAGTAGACTATAAAAATAGTTTCTTGTTTAGAGGCTGACATTGTTTCTTATGCAACATAAACCACTGCATTTATTGCCATTAGTATGCATACCAGAAAAAGTTTGGGCTGCATTGCTTTTGAAAGAACTTCTCTGATATGAGACAAATTCAGACAAACCCGTATGTGCTTCTTGTTTAGCAGCATTGTAACAGTTACAGTCATCACTTTTGTCAAGAGCTGCTGTATACTAATACTACAAAAATGTATAAAAATAAGCTATTATGCAGTTAGCATGGAAAATTGCAAAAATGATTAGGCATGTATTTTTTACTTCTAGTAACTAAAACTTACACTGGCAATGCAGACAAATTACCAAAATATAAAAATGACCAAAAAAATGACAGTAGACAGCCTGTATTGACCAAAAAATCCAACTTTGCATGCATATATGATGTGGTTATTGTGTTTCTTCTTCCTCTTCCTTGGGATGATTGCACAACATGAAACACTTTTCCAGATTTCTATAGCTAACCTTATCAAAATTAGCCTAAAAAAAGTGAAGTCCACATTAAATCAACGATAAATGCAAATTTCAGACTGGTAGCCCCCATCACCAGCCAAGCAGACTGAAAATTAGAGGGTATCCAAAATTCACGTCTTATGACATGCTGGTTGAGTAGGTCTACTATTATAACTCTGCAAAGCCTGATAAGTACATGCATGATTTCAATACAAATTGGAGTGATTCCACTTCAAGATATAACGAGATCTCAATGACTGCAATTGGCAATCAATACAAATTATCTTAAAACTACACAACACTTACCAAAATGAAGTAAAAATTTACAACACCATACATAATATCAAATCAACTTTAAAATATTTAAATACAGTACATTTTATGTTATATGACAGCTTTGTGACGTTATCTTTAAAAAATTAATTTTATTTTATCAATGTCTTAAATGCTGTAAGCCTTAAGATTCCAAATAGTTTATGAAAACATCACAGTTAATCAATAATAAAAGAGCAATGCAGTAATTCAAAACACCTTGAGTGGCAATAGAGTTGGCTCTGCTTAACTGGATCACTTTGGGCCAAGGGCTTTTGATCCAGTCGGTCGAAAAGATACAGAACTGTATTTAAAAAAAGGTCCAGTTTTTTAGTAAACAAAGAAACCCAACTTAAAACAAATAATGAAATGAGAATCAATAATACAACTGCATTTATTAATCAAAACAATGTACAGTATTTTTAGTTCTGCTGAAAAAAACGTATTATAGTCATTTGTTTCAAGTCAGTTGTAAAGCGTTTCGGCATTATGTTTAGTTCACTGTTAAAATTTACTGAATAGCGCGTGGCATGTTTTGAGTACATAATTAATGTTTGAGCATGTGTCATGTGAAATGTGGAAACACGTGCCATGCGAAATGTGGAATTTTACGGAGTTTTCATGCAAAAGTGATCCAGTTAAACGAAAAAATTGATCCAGTGATCCGAAAAAGCGGCATACTTTTACGCTAAAAATGCTTATGTAATTTGGGACTTAGAAAAATGATCTAGATAACCGAATGATCCAGTTATCTGTGAGCCAGTTAAGCAGAGCCTACTGTTCTTCAAATTCAAAACATGCAACATTTAATTAAAATATATCAAACAAAATATATACATAGAGCAGCAAGCAAAAAAGTAAAGCTTTTTTATTTTCAGCAAGAGCTAACTACCTTGAAATCAAACTGAAATTACATGTTTTCCAGGAGAGCAAACCCTTTAACATTAACATAGTCTGAAAAGTACTCTTTTGTGGCATCATTTAACAAAATTTCAAGCAATAAAAAAATTTACGCATTAAAATTTTCCAGTTTTTTAGGGGTCTCAAATTTTTTTGGGGGGTTTGAGACTCCTAAAAATTGAAAAATTTTAAAAGGTAAATATTTTTATTGCTTGAAATTTTGTCAAATGATGCCACAAAAGAGCAGTTTTTAGACTGTGTTAATGATAAAGGGTTCACTTTCCTGGAAAACATGTAATTTCAATTTGATTTCAAGGTAGTCGGCTCTTGCTGAAAATTTGGCAAAATAAAAAAGTCTTACTTTTTTGCTCGCCACTGTATATGAACTGGAAGCAAAGATAGACATACTTCCTTCAAATACTTCAGCAATAATTTGCTGAGACAAAATCCAAATGGAAACTTGCCTGAAATTCCAATAGCTTCATTTCCAGGTTTTCAAAATCTCAACACTGTAAGCTGGAAAGATAAAGTTCTTCAAATTCAGCTTTGTTCAGAAAAGTAAAAAACTGCAAGGTTTTTTCTAGCTTCCAGAACTGTGAAAATCTACTGCCTAAGCTTTCCTTTGCAGCTGATACAATGCTCAATGCTTGAAAACTCATTGCATTTTTCCTGACAACTTGTAGGCTTGTCTGCAGATGCTGCAAAGTTTTCTAGATGCAGCTTTAGATTTGGAAAATATTGCAACTGTCCACTATTGAGGTCTCTTTCAAAACTTCCAATTTTCTCTCAAATGTTTTGATATCACAAAACATCCTGTCTGCTGTTTTTCCAGAACATTGTAATTTTTTTGTTCAGTATATTGAAGTGCTCTGTAAAATCAGTAAAAATCATGAGGTTGGTAAGCCAACATGCATCAGTAGGCTGTTGATAATCCTGCTCTTTTTCATTTATAAACTGCCTAATCTTATTCAAGCTGGCTACAAATCTCTCCAGGACTTGTCCTCCACTTAGCCACCTGACATTATTGCACATAAGCTAACATTTGTAGTTTGCATGAACCTCTTCAAAAAGTACTTGAAACTGTTGACAATTCAGGGTGCAAGCCAGGATAAAATTTACCATATTCGTGACATCTAGAGGATCTCGTCCTACTTGTTGGTGCTATCCTTGGTGCAAAAAGCTTCTTGATGTATAATGCAATGGAACTGAATGACTTGATGTTTTGCTTCTTTAATAAACAACTGTATGAAACCAGGCATTGTCCCCACCATTGTGGGTGCCCCATCACTAGTAACGGAAACTACTTTTTCTGGCTTTATGTCATTTGACGAAAAAAACCTCTGTCATAGCATTGTGGATATATATTCCTTGTGTTCTTTTGTGCAAAAAGCACAGCTTTACAAGCCCTTCTCTTGTGACATCACCAGCAGCATAGTAAAAAAACACTGCGAGTCTTTCATGATTATTCACATATGTGCTTTTGTCCAAGTACATGGAATAACAGGCTGCCTCTCATCAGTCAATGGTGAGCTGCTGACCAACATCCCATTGGCCATGTGCTGGACTCAATGCCTAACAGTGTTTCTGGTAAGTGGCATCTCACAGATACATTGAATAATTTTAATTTTGATATAGCATGCACAATAATCGAAACTATTGTGAAATTAAAACAGTTTATTACTTTAAAAAGTCTGTTATCTCACCTTGCGTGAGTGACTATTTTTATTGGAAGATTCAAAGTCCCGTTTCATAGCCCACTCACTGTCTAGATAATTTGTGGTATTCAGCAAAGAAAAACGTTGCTCAGGGTAATCAATCAAAGTAAAAATTGCAGATATGGCTTCGTTTGAAGTGGATTTTCTGTCTCATGATTCTTATTTTTGAACTCACTGGCACATTGAGTGGGTGGGTTAACAATTTTAACAATGGCCTCAATGGATAGAACTTCACCAGTACAAATCTCATAATTAACGTCTAGCCAGTCACAAGCAGACTTGAGATGTTCCTTAGGAAGTGCACGGAGGCCTTGTATGTCTCTTTGGACTTCTTCAAACACTTCTGCCTCTGTCGCACATGCCAACAATGTAATCTCAGCAGAAGAGGCTCTAAGGATGATCACTGTATTCTCCCAACAGTTTTGTATTATTTGTACCTTAACGTTACATTGGCCAACACAATTTTTGGTGCTCAAGGTTTCTATGCTGATTTGGACTAATTTGGGGGTGCTGATTCTGAAAATCATACTAATTTTCTCTCATCAGGTCAAGTTGTTAAGATATTTGCTATTTTTATACCTTTTTTTACCTTAAAATTCGGCGTATTTCTATATGCATTATAGCGTCATAATTACAATTGTAGATTGTCATTGTGATGTATGTTAAATGATTATGACATCACGAACCTTAATCTTAATTCATGAACCTCTGTTTCTGGCCGTTTTGTGTCAGATAACAGGGATTCTGATTCTTTGCGGTCCAGATTAACAAGGTCTGACTGTACATATATTTCTGTATTCCAATTTGCTTAAGATATTACTTGTCATGTTATGACATCACAATGCATTCATGTTTCCTTACCAAAAAACCAAGCTAATTAACCCAGTAAGTAACCAAAAAGAACTTTCAGTTTTTGTACCCACTCAAATTACAACTCTACATGAATTCAGCAAGTCAAGCAATGAGGATATACACTTTCTATGCATATTTTTGTGAGATGTTTTACTGTGCATTATTTTTCTAAACAAATATTAAATGTCTGATGATTGTTAATACATGAAACTTAAGGTTGCACATTAAGTCTCCTTACTGGTATAATATATATATATATATATATAATATATATATATATATAATGATATATATATACAATGATATATATATATATATATATATATAATATAATTTTTAACATTATACGTCAGGTAAAATTCCATCTTGTACTGATACTAGCTTGGTGAGTAGAGTGCTTCACAGCGTAGTGCTTGAAGCTTCAATATCAGGAAGAGAAAGTCTCTCGTTGCTGGCACAGTGACAGCAATGTGAAACCTTCTCTTCCTGATATATATACATATGCGGTGTGGAGAAGTCGCTATGTACCACAAACAAAATGTTTTTTTAAGCACATATTAACCTGTGGTTGGTAGTGCATGCCAAAATGCTATGTGCTTCACTGATGATGCCACAAAGACAGAAATGGCATCGTTTGAAGATTGATTGATATGCTCTCTATCTTGGACTTTGGTGCAGTGCAGATTGAGCACTCTACCTGGAAGCATCATGTCATGCTGCAATTATGTGTAGCTCACTGCATGTGCAGTTTGAGCGCTCTGCTATGCAGTGTGGAGAAGTCGTTATGCACCACAAACGAAACAGGTTTTCCAGCACATATTAACCTGTTGATTGGTAATGCATGCCAGAACACTCTGTACTCTGCTGATGATGCCACAAAAGCAAAAACGGCAGCCATTCGGAGATATATATGTACAGTAGATTCTGCTTAATTGGGCCGCCGGTTAATCGGGCCAGCCGTTTAATTGGGCCAAATTGTTAAGAAAAAAATCCAATCAAAGATAATGCACTACGTTAAATCTGCATAATCGGGCCACAACTGTAGTCAGACATACACTGGTTTAATTGCAAAACCGCCTTTGTAATGTAATAGAACTCAATATCACAAAGCCAACTATATTATGTAACATTTGAAAAATACAGGTGCAAATTATTTTGTCATTTCATGCCCTTGGACATGGTAATTGTTATGTTTTGTTGCAAATTTTGTGAAGTCCCAACCAGAGATGCCACAAAAAGAATTAACAATTGCTGAAAGGGTTGTTGTCCTAAGAAAAATTAGAGAGCAACCTCCCAACATTAGTCATCGCCAGCTAGCTGAGATAACTGGTGTACCATGGACAACCCTGGCACAGATACTGCAAGACTTCGGATAATCGGGTCAGCTGCTTAATCGTGCCAAATGGTGCATATCTCGATGTGACCCGATTATGCGGAATCTACTGTATAAAAATATATATAAACAATTCCATCATCCACCCAATCATCAAAAGCAACAGCTTTTGTGCAACCAGGAAGAGTTTGCCAAGCCATTCCTAAATATGAAGAGGTGAGGCACAAGAGAAAGTATACTGATGAATTACAGTATGTCAGGAAACGGTACATCAACAGAAAGTGTGGTTCAACGTGTCATATTGCGAGCAAATTAATACCAACAATGCACAAAATTCCCAGAGACTGTTCACTAAGAACTTTGCATTCGACCACCACCTGCATAAACTTTGCAATCGAAACGTCAAGTAAATTGTTTTTACATCATTTTTTCCCACATTTTGCAGGCTCAGACATGATGATTCAATTTATGTCTACCACTGCACACTCGCTTTCAAACCATATTTTTACTGGAGCATCTTAGCATTCTGAATTCCAAATGCCCCTCCTGGCAAATACCAATGATGCTTTTGTAAAGTTTGAACTCCAGACCTTTTGATCTGAAGCTTGTAACAATCACCACTGCACCACGGCAGCTATGTGGCTTGCATTATCTACAGGCATGAAAAAATTGTATCAAATTAAAGAACTGAATGTAACCACACCACTGTCCAATTGCAGAAATAAGGCCAACTGTCCAATGGAAAGACTTTGACAGAGCTGTAGTGCCTCTAAAGCAGCAATAGCATCCCAAAGCAGTGCCACACATTATCATGGTAGAAGTTAAGACAGAATTCAAAACCTACTTCTACAACAATTAAAGTTTCCAATAGTGACATGTAAGAAATTCCACCAAACCTTTGAAGGTAGTCTAGTCAGCAAAAGATGCAACAGAAAATCACACCACAAAATGGAGCATTATGGTGCATCCAGAAACATATAAATTTAAAGCAAGATAATTCAATTTTTGCCTCACACAAAACTTGCTACTCTCTGTGCAGACACACCATTACCTTAAACAAAAGAGGAAGCTTAACAGCAAATGCCAACTCACTGCTTAAATCAAACCGATATATTTTACTAGTTAATTTTATGCTTCCATGTACCCTTAACCTGTTAAGCGTCACCGACGGCATATGCCGTTGCCCGTTTTCTGCTTAGAACTGTCACCAACGGCATATGCCGTTTTCAGAGATAGGGTTTTACATAAAGCTGTCAGCCATGAGGTAACCCGTTTCTCGCATAGAGAGAGAGAAAGGAAAAAAGAAAAACTGTCTGGAAATTTCATGGTGAACTTTGCAGGAAAAAACTTCGTTTCCATGGCAAGAGAAGAGGCTTACTTTTCTGAAGTGACTTTTTCAGGCAGACTTGTCTACAAGTTGATGTATTGACAATTATTTACTTTATACAGGCTTTATTTTTCTCTTTGCATTCGTATTTCATTTCATTCAATGAGTTCAAGCAAGAGAACCCGCCTCTCTTCTAATGAAATGCAGAATTATTAGAAGAAGAGAGCACTGATATTGACACAGTGGATCTTGAGAGCTCAAGCATCAAATGCTTCAGCAATTGCGATGAAAGAGCATATTCATCATCTGATAGTGACGATGACATTGTTTTGCCAACTAACTAGTAGACAAGTGGAAGAGAAAGAAATCTCTTCATTTCTCGTTCTGACCATTGTGTGAAATTTACTGTTGAGGATAGAGAAAACCCAGTTGAATACTTTGAAAATTATTTTAATGAAGAATTCATTGCTTACCTCGTGACTAAAACAAACAGATTTTCACACCAGTTCCAAAACGAGAATGGAGAAGCTCTGTCACCATGATCACGAGTACGTAAATGGTATGACACAAATGCAAATGAAATAAAAGTGTTTATTGGGTTATTTATTCTGCAGGGCATTGATTCTAAGGTGGAAAACTCAATGTGTTTCTCTTCTCGTGAAAGTATTGCTTTTTATTTTTTTCCAAGATAATGAGTGGGCATAGATTTGGCTTGCTGCATAAGTGCCTACATTTGGTTGATATCGATACCACAACGGATGGGCCAGGAACAAAGTTGGCAAAGATAAAACTATTCGTTGATCTCATTGTGAAAAAGTCCATGAAAAATTACATTCCAAATCAGAATATTTCTATCGATGAACCTTTGTTAGGGTGAAAGGGAAATTTGTCGTGGGTCCAGTATATACCAGCTAAGGCCTGCTACTACACATAGACCCCCCGACTCTCAGTGAAGCCATTGCGGCTAATTGGTAGGCACTTTCCTGAGTAGCTATTGTCTACCCACAGAAAAAAAGAAAGGCCACTCAAGGCTTGAGCTCAGTGCCGGAAAAACAAAATAAGAAAGGAGAGCTCATACTGGTGTAAAGACTGTGAAGTTGGTTTATGAGTTGCACCCTGTTTCAGAGATTGGCACACAAAAGAATTAATTCTGTGTATCAATAAACTTTTGCATCATTTGTTTCAATGCTTGATTTTTCACAAAAAATTTTGATACAGTAATGTACTATGCACTTACTTTCATTTACTAATATTCTAACGTTATTAGTTATTTGTGAAATAAACAATTGTTATTGTAAGCGCAAAACGAGTGTCTGCGCGATGAATGTTAACTGAAAGAAAAAGGTGACAATACGAAAGCAGCGTGGTTTCCGAAGCGTGACACTTAACAGGTTAAATAACCAATTATGTTTTGTCATGACACTTACAAGATGCATACCTACCCTTTCCCTTTGACCTGATGCTTTTCTTGACCAACTCACTAACTTATGCTACTACCTCATCTTCATCATTCAGATGATTAGCTGTTATTTGTTTGGCTGTGGAAGGCCACAATCATGGCCTTATGATAAAAAGCAGAAAACTATAAATGCGGCTTTGCAATGACAAGGCATGTCTTCCATGTTGTCATTGTGGAGGGTTTGATGGCATGGTACTGTAGATCTAGGGTCAAAAAATGTCAACATCCAGTGTTGATGACAGCTTTGTTGATTTTAGTGGTCACTTGAAGAGAAAACTGTCCATGGGATCAAAAAGGGACTGTGCCAACTGCTCCAAGCAAAAGGAAAGAAAAGGAAAGCAGATACAGTGGGAGTGAATTTGATGTAATGTTGCCCTGTCTTGAAGGTCAAGATGACTGTTGATTATATCATGGAAAGTGGAATAAAACAAAATAAAGTGTGAAAACTTGGCCAAAAATTTGTTTTTCTTTGTATTGATTATTGAATTAATTGCTTAATCAATTAGCATATTAATAAACAAGATTTCAATAAACATTCGCTCAGCTGGACATTTTACAAATAAAATGACATAGACTTTTATGGGTTTTTAATTCAGTACTTGGCCTATAAATATCAAGAGTAGTTAAGATAACAACAGCAGAATGTGAGACAAAAGAGTTAATATGACGTCATAAACCAATCAATAAAGTGAAATGGACTGAAAGCTGATTGTAGTAAAAACCAGGTCATATAAACATTAAGTTAAACATAATGGAGTAGTTTGGAAATGAGTACCAGGTAGAAAAATTATCAAATCATTATTGGCTGAATGTTAAATAAAGGATTGATTCTGTGCCATCAAAAATCTTCATAAAAGTCTAGAAGTGCTGCTTCAGTAGTGTTTTTGACGTAATTCTTTTTTATGCTGTTACCAGAAACTGATGATGATTATTACAAAATTGAAACATATTTTGTTATTAAAAGTCAAAGCTGAATGATTGCCTGCATTGAATTATCTAAAAGATGTAGATACGGCCACTGGTGATCTTCAGCCATAATTGCTCAGTTTTCGATTGGTTAGAGTTGACTAGATCCTCTTACACTTTAACCACCTTGGTATTGTACAATGGCCTATTCTTCCCATAACGTTTTAGTCTCTACCACTTAAATTTGAAATAAGAATTGGATGTACAGAAAAAAATATCATTTATCCATTACTCTTCACACAACTACTTATTATGTGAAGCTGGCACAACCAGCTGAACTGCTATTCTCAACACTGATGTTACCGATGGAGCTCTGCAGGGAACAATGCTCTCGCAACTACCCACTGGGTAAATTCATATTAATTTAAATAAAACTTTTTTCTTACCAAACCAACATTCCCAACCCTTACATTACTGATGAGAGCCGTGCAAACCACATGGAGTAGTATATGCCTATAGATATGCAGTGTACCACTCAAAGAGTTTATAGTAAACGAGATCAATTTAAAACCCTTCTCTCTATGAACATAGCATACCATCACCATAACCATATCATACATCGATTTATTGAGTTAATAAAGGCAATACACGTGCTTTACATGCATGTTCACACAAATGATGTAGTTATTTCACAAAGTAATAGTAATGCAAATAATAAAAGCCCCTTCCCATAATTGGCATGCACTGCATGCGTGATGTGTGCAAAGCAATTTGTAATAGAATGATACATCTTCATATTATTGCAAATATGGAGTTTTGGTTTTGGTAATGATGGGACAGGCCCTGCTGATGAGTCCAAAAGGACAAAACGCGTCCAGGGATGGTCTCGTCAAATTATGATAAAGGGCTTTTATTATTTGCAAGACTATTACTTTGTGAAATAACCACATCATTTGTGTGAGCATGCATGTAAAGCACGTAGATTGCATTTAATA
Organism: Trididemnum clinides; assembly: GCA_963675345.1. Classification (NCBI taxonomy): domain Eukaryota; kingdom Metazoa; phylum Chordata; class Ascidiacea; order Aplousobranchia; family Didemnidae; genus Trididemnum; species Trididemnum clinides. The sequence goes on along the minus strand of OY776290.1, from coordinate 1,312,023 downwards.
ACTCAATAAATCGATGCCCACAATCGATAGGTATATATTGTACGTATATATACCGCAAAATGCAATTCTATGTGCATGCGTGCATGTGTGTGTGTGTGTTTGTTTTAACTTTTCCAAAGCTACTGGACACATCCGCATCAAACTTGGCACAATCAATCACCACCACAGAATGAGTGTCTGAAGGGGGATTGTGACATCACCATGACATCACAATTAAAGATAATTTTTCGAATTGCATTTTTTGACCAAGAAATGCAGTTCTCAACAACTTTACCAAATTTCACTTCTTTAGCATGTCACATCACATCATAATTAACAATTATTGTAAAATTTGTTCTAATATTTTCAAAAAGTACTGATCGTAGAAACACAATTGAAAGCTTTTGTGAGAAATATTAGCAAGGTGCTATCAATAAAAATCACTTTATAATCATTTAAGCTCAATTGACGATGCAACAACAGATTCTTTACATAAGCATTTTAAGCCTTCCAATCATGCCTTTTAACTGACGTGATGGTGTAGTAGTTAGAGTATCTGCTTTGCAGTCGGTATACTTGGGATTTATTACCCTTGTCGAGTCATACCAAAAGATTTTTAAAAATGCTATTCACAGCTTCTCTGCTTGGCGCTCGACATTTAGACGAGGTTGTGGAAAACAAGCCGGCAAGTTTGCTTGTTGTGTCCTTGGGCAAGGCACTAAACAAGATGCCCCTGCCTTCATGTGGAAGACAGGTGGCCCAAGCACTTTGCAAACGGCAACTCCCAAGTGAGTGTGGATGCCCCATCCAAAATATAGCAATACAATTTGCTTTCTTGTGAATGGCAAATATAATACAATGCATTTTCTCATTTTTTCTCCATGCTTAATACTCACTGTATGACGTCATAATGTTTCTGGTATGATTGACAGTCTTTTGCTAGCAGAGATCCACATATGACAACTTTTTTTATTAACAATGCAAAATTTGTACAAAGTCACTTTAATTAAAAACTAATTTGTGACCTCATTTCTCAACCAAACTTCAAACTTTTTTCTCAACAAGATAAAAGGGAATTTCCAGCAATTCCAATAATATAACATTTCTGCCTTTAGCAGTAGTTTTTAAACAAAATAAATTCAACCCTGATGCGTGCAGTTTATTTTTCTACTCAACCCCCCTTTCCCCCCAAAAAAATAAGTGGTAAGCTGAGTAAAAACAGGAAAGTTTAATACATAAAGATTATGATAAGGTACTAACAATTAGTGTCAATTGAAAGCTTAGTAAATTAGCTTACCAGCAATATGTACCCCTAATTACTAAGAGCTAAGGATTAGTTTGCAATGCCTGATCAAAAATTGGTTGCCATACATCACGTTTCATTTTAGTTAAACAAGTTTCTTACTACATAAGAAACTGTAAAAAACTTGCAATTGTTAGAAAAAAATTAGTTCTTTGGTATATTTTGTCTACTTTTACTCAAAGGCATGGCTCTTTGGCATTATCTATCTAAATTTTCTCAGATTAAAAACACCTCTAAAGTCTGTTTCGTCTAAGGCGGCTTGTCAGGAGGTAGTTCCAAAACACAACACTGGCATAAGATGAAATCCAAACTCAATAAATAAATAAAAAAAATAAAAATAAAGATTAAAAATTAAATAGAAGGCTCGAAACTCAAGGGAAGGTAAGCTCTACAGATCTGCCTTACTCTGAGTAAGGCCTTGAGTTTCGAGCCTTCTATTTAATTTTTAATCTTTATTTTTATTTTATTTTTTTGTTTATTAATTGTGGATTTCATCTTATGTCGGTGTTATGCTTTAGAACTACCTCCTGAAGAGCCGTCTTAGGCAAAAAAGACTTTAGAGATGTTTTTAACTTGAATAAATTTCATTTTATTTTATTGCTCTGATTCAATCATTGAGCTCTCTACTGTCAAATCGACCTGACTATGTAAATTTCCTCAGAGACACATCAAAAAAATAAAGTCTCTAAAAATTTTGAAATGCAACCAACCCAAAACAAAAAAATTGGTGATCCCACAACAAAAAGTGGTGGTAGAGATGGTCCTGCTTTTATCTTTTGCAACAAAATGTTGGTGTGAAGCTACATCTTATCTAAATATTGAAGCAATTGCCTTTGCAATTGGGTGAAGCCAGCACAGTTGGCTGATTTGATTGTTACTTAACCTTGATATTACTTATGGGACCTGGCTATCATAATCACTTAGATGGGAGTGCTTTGTTTCCAATTCGCTCTTTGGCTGGCTGTGGTTATGCCAGAATCTAACAATATGCATGTAGCCGGAGGCAATGGTTCATACAAATATGCCTGCAGTTACAAAAAAGTCGTCAGTAGTGGTCCTAATATTTAATAGCTTAATCCTAAAAATGCATATCCACTTTGTGCCCTTCCACAACTTTGATAGCCATTTAAGCACTGGTTCAATTTAACAAATTAAAGATTGGTAAGTTAAAGGACGCCTATGGTGAAAAGAAGGCAAATAAGACATTTTCAGGGACTCAAGAAAGTTGGAAGATGTGCAGTGGCTATGTGTATAAATAAATGGTGCCCATAAAGTTTTCCAACATTTTCAAAAATAATAGTGTGCTTCATGCAACCAATGGTACTCATACTGAGGTAATTAAATGAAAAAAATTTTTAACCACTGATTAAAAAAGAAAACATGGTTAAGACATCTCATCTACTAACTTTGTAACGAACTTCTTAAATTGTAGAGATTTTATGGACAATTAAATAATACAAAACAATGATTAAAAGAGATCACATATTGTACAATATTTTGAATTTAAATTAAGCCATACAACAGTTGCTCTATCTGAAGGCATGAGGCATGTATAAAATCTGAAACAAAGCAAAGAATGCAGAAAATATGGCTTGATTGTATGCAATTGTACAACAGTTGGTACCTACTAACAGGAGAGTGCAATAAATCGAGTTATAAGTTAAATTTAAGATTGCTACATAGGCCACTACACTGTAACTTACATACTTGAGCATCAAAAAAGCTACTCCAACAAGACTACACTGCAAACTGCAAAGCTGGTGAAGCACAGAAAGAAAGATATGTTATATGTTAAGCTTATGATTTGCCAAGCTGATCAATTAACTCCAGCTAGCAAAATCAGCCACTTTCATGTAATAGTAATGACAAAAGACTTAAGGGCATGAAATCAAAATCAAAAGTATAAGCTTTCAGCTGAAGTTAGATATAAAATCTTAAAAAAACATAAGAAACTAATTTCGTTTTTGGTTGATATTGTACTTTGGTATATTTGTATATATATTTTTTAGTTCTTACAGAGTCACAATCGAACAACATTAGTATGGCAAAATAGGTGAGACCATCCCTCAAACACAAGTAATAAAAACGCATTGTCATCACTATATCTCATGCCAAGTGTAAGATACTTTACGTGGCTCCTGGCTGGCCCGATATCCTACATAAGATTGTATATGAAACAAACCCAAATAATCCAACACAAAGCACAAGACTTACATACTATTTATTTTTGAAACTTTTGAAAGTTCCTTTTGATGTTACTGCTAACTGTGCAATTATAAATTAAACTAATATCCTTACATGAAATTGATCACACAAAAGTTAATTAGGCATAGAAAAACCTTCCAAAGATTATACACTAAATGTGGTGTTTTAAGGCATACATGGCAGTAAGTGATTATGTGACAGCAAGCCCTTGCATGCATAAAAGGGCAGCTCAAAAAACCCAGGACGGAATCTCACAGAAACCAGACACGATGCAACACACCTCCAGGCAAAAATTAGTTTTTACAAAGGGTCATGATCCAAACAAAGTTAGTATAGCAAAATAGGGGGACCATCCCCGGACCCAGATTTTGGCCTCATTAGCAGGGACTTGTCCCACCCAATGCAGTGCCCTTGGAGGCATTGTGTGCATAGAATTAGAGATTAACATTGCCCCTTGCATTGCAGGTGGACACGATGCATGACTAAACAATGGATAGTTGCAGTTTCAGGGTTGAGCGATGAAATATAATAACAATGCACTGACCAACGTTAGTGTTAGAAGTGCAAATCACAATGCCAGTAAAAGCAAACCATCGACTTCTTCATACCATGTTGTCAGAATCTAAGTAGCCCAAGACTGTTATTCCTAAACCTAATCAGATGAGAAGTGGTACAAAATTTGAATAAAGCTTTAGTTATCGACCATTTCATATTACTCTTTTGCAAAGAATAAGTGAAAACTCTAACGTTTTCGTCTAGCTCTCATCAGGAGTTATCGCTAGAATGAAGCCTGGTACCTCGCCATCAACACCAGGCTTCATTCTAGCGATAACTCCTGATGAGAGCTAGACGAAAACGTTAGAGTTTTCACTTATTCTTTGCAAAAGAGTAATATGAAATGGTCGATAACTAAAGCTTTATTAAACCTAATCATGAAGCATTTGCCTAAACATTACCGGCTCCATAAGATATGCAATAAAAACATTAAAATTAGCTACAGCTGTATGCCAAATATGTCCAGAATCATCTTGAGCCACAACAAAAAACTCTTTTTCACATTGCCAAAAGCCAATAGCCCTCCCACTGCCGATCCAAAATGTAACTGCACAATCAAAACCACTTGCCCACATAACAGCAAATGCCAACAAAAGCCAATTGTATATAAAGCAGAAATATCCTTTAACAATGCTACCAAATTATATTATGGATCCTGTTCTACTGATTTAAAACGAGGTTTAGTAATCACATACATTCATTTACCCACTGAAATTAAAGAAATGCAACCAAGCTATCAAAAGAAGTTGGGCAAGCAAAGGATAAAAGTGTGGAGTCATCAATAAAATGGTCCATTGTTTCTGCAGCACCATCCTATTATTGCGGAGGCAGTAAATGCAACCTGTGCCTGGAAGAAAAGCTTGCCATCCTAAGTGGTGACAGAAAAATAATGCTCAACAAACAATCTGAAACAGTGAATACATACTGCCACAAAAGAAATCTAAATTAAAAAGTATCAGATTGAACAGTTCATTGTAGGTTAATGTGTTTCGCTTTATTATTTTTACCATTTTTCTTTATTCTTACTTTTTCGTCGATTTCACTTTTCTAACTTATCATTTACCATATTAAGTATATATCAGTTTCCATTACTACGTCACTATAACTCTCATACCAACCTTCATAGTTCTTAGTTACCCAGATGAGATCGTTGTTCACAAGAGAACCACCAGAAAAAATTATTTTTCAGTATTAGTTTTCACTTAATTTGATACGTTTTAGTTGGCTACTCTACTACTTCTGCTTATTCCCCTCAAACAACTGTAAGTACTACTGTATTTTTAGTTTGTTTTGGATTCATTTCTTGTTTTTTTTTTTATGCAGAAATACCTGAGGAGCCCAAATGGTGAAACAGGCTGTTGTATTTTTGCCAATATACAAATATATATAGCTCGTCTAATGGTCGAGCACGGTTCTTCACAAAGCTGACTGCCACATTAATGGAAATGTCTGTTGTGTAACTGTTCAAATAAAAGTATATACATAGAAAACCATCACTTAGCTTCAGAGTGCTCAACAGTAACTTGCCGGAGTCATAATATATTTCTATTTGTACAACTACAGAATAGACGTTAAAACGTTAAAACCACATCAGTCTGTTTTGCCTAGAGGCTCATCAGGTGGTGCGTCTGCAAAATGCATATAAAACGGTATAAAACAAATCAATATATACAGTATTTTAAAACAAAACCACAACAGTCTGTTTTGCTGTGAAGCTCTCCAGGTGTTTCTATAAGTATTTACTGTGCTGATTTAAATGGAAACACCTGCAGAGCTTTCTGGCAAAACAACTTGTTTTGTTTTAATAATTATTGATTTGGTGTAACTGCATAATCATCCAGCACTCCTGTTGATAATACCAAGCTTTCATTTCAATGCCTTTTTGTGCAATATGCAATATTTGTGCAAAATAATACTGGCTAGCCTGATAGCAGCATCTGCATGACACCAACAATAATGCAGCATTTAATTGATTAATACAGCCCTTGACCAGAAGCTGCACAAAATATTGACAAAAAAATTATGGATTCATACTATCACACTCGAAATCATTTACAAACATGTGCAGTAACACAAAAACTGTTTACAAATTTTATTTTATGTGACAGGTAAGATCATACCTACAGTTGGCCTATGTAAATTTCATCACGATCATCAACAATGCCGCTAATATTGGCATCAGTTTCTTCAGCACAGATATCCACAAGTGTACTTTGTTGGCAAAAATTGGACAACCAAAAACAAAAACCTAATATATTTTTGGGGTCAACAAATTTTTTATTTTCTACTATCCCAAGACGACTTATTATTAATTATAGTAAAAAAATATTAAAGACCACTTTTGACTTAAAGCTGCACAAATTAGTAAGAAAAAACAGTTAGTAGCTGCAGTTTCGATAAAAATACAGTATTTAGCGGAAGAATATATGCTAATACATCATTGAGTTCATAGCTGCATTTGTACAGTAAAAACACACAGGGGTATTGGCTGTAAAATGCATTTCTCAAGTCCACAAAAACTTAACCTTCATGAGGTTTCAAGGTACAATCACTAGTATCATAAACAATAGAGCTTGAACCAGCTCAACCATGTTGCATTTTCAGTAGTAAGAGGTTGCATTATTGAAGCAAAACACTGATATACTTAATTCACAAACATTTGAACAATTAAGTGTTCACAAAAACTGTATTGCAAACACTAGTTAAAAAGTTAAGTTTTTGGCCTCCATTTAGACCTACATGTGTCTAAGCCCGATAAATGCATTCCTGAGTCTCAAAACGAGTTTTTGCCTTTGCCCATTATTCCAAATTTACTTCTTAAATAAACTTTTAATATAATAACCTTTGACCCAGTTTCTTTTATCATCTCAACACAACCTCTTGCTGTGCATGGAATAAAAGTTTCTCCATTGATTGCTCCTTTGGATAGCCTGCCAGCATTTTCATCGTGCAATCCATCTACATCCTTTGTTGGCAGTACACTATTGGTGACCTTGTTAACATCAATTTTGTTCTTGCTATCCAAAGGAAGTTGAACAATTATACCATGAACATCTGAAAAAATAATAAAGTTTGCTACAACTGGTTGAGCTTTCTAGCTACCAGCCAGGACCAAATTATTAAAAGACTTATTGATGACATTATTTCGTTTTCACTTGAACAAAATGGGACTGACTGCATAAATCAGCTTCAAAATCAATTAAAAAAAACATAACTCAATTTAATACTATCAGCACAAAAAACACCTACTCAAAGCTACAGTTTTTAGATGTGCTACATATTTCCTATCATTGATAAAAAAAAAGTTGGATTCATAACAAAAAAATTGCATCAAGAAAATATTAAACAAATACAGTTCCTAAATGACCAATCATATCATCCTTTTCCCCTGTACAAATCAATAGTCATAATCAGGTGATACAACAACATAGATTAAACAAAGTACAATTTTTCCATTTTTTTGCAGGAATATAATAGAAAATTTATTTATCTTCCTAAAGAATGATTGATTTGGAAAGATCGATTCAAATTTAAACCAGAGAACCATAATAAAAACTATTGACTTGTGTAGTAAACAAAATTCCCTCAACAATGGACTCACTTCCTCATGATAACTGTGTTTTCTATAGTGACAATGACAAACATAAAATCATGATAAAAACTGAAGATCTACTCCACATGCACAAGAGACAAACAAATAGATGGTACAGCGCATTTCTATGTAATACTCAACATGTGGCCACACCTAAAATCTATTTTCTATTAGGTTTAGTACACTTTGACATGTTTGTTTCTCCAGTTAACTTAGACACTATAACAGCATTTCTCAAACCATGAGTAATGACTCAAATTGAGATTGTAAAGACCTTGTGGATGAGTTGGCAGATATAAAATAAAAAGACTTGCACAGCTAAAATAATTTATTTCTCCTGGGAAAAAATTTGAACTTACATGTAGTTTATTGACAAAATGATGCAATGCTCATTTTCAAAAAGTTGATCTCCAAAAAATATTTTTCAATTTTGTCTTGTGATCAAAAGTTATAAATTTACCATCAAAAAAGGTTTTCTACTTAAGACTCCTGAACAAATTTTTTTTAAAACAATGATCTCCAAAAAAAGGTCTCTTATCCAAATATGCATGTGGTAGCAGTCACCGCTGTATACTGTCTTTTCAAACAGTTTTGAATGGCAAAAAATGGCTGAACACTAAAACTATGCCCATCACCAGTGGTTATTATGTATGCAAATGAGCATATCTTCTGTTTGCATGCCTTTAGACAGACGAAGCCTCCATGATAAGAACACTGTTTGGCCCCACCACCTGCCTGTCACATAAAATATAAAGGTGAACCATTTACTGTCTTATCTAAAGACACAACAACCAAGCTTCTGCATCTTTTCCATGCTGCCCATTGATGCTAAGTGCCAAGGAAACTTGTGATAATCATAATTTAAATCATTCATACAAAAAGATGTGTAAAAATCAATTGGAGGAAAACAAGGCTAGATATAAAATATGATAAATTGAACAAAACAGTGGTTGCTAGTTCTGTGTGGAAAAAAGCTAAATAGAATTAACAAATCGGAGCCAAAGTGACACAACATTTCTAAACTGATAAAGTTCATGAAAAAGACAGGAAAGATATAACAGGAGAACATTCCTGAGAGGTGAAGACGCAAAGTTAAGCTTTAGTGAAAAAGACAGAAAAAGTATATGGAAAAATCACATAGAGGAAATCATCAATAAAGAGAATGATTGGGATAGCATGACAGAAGCTAGTATGGTAGAGAGACCCATTAAAAAGGTTACAATGGAAGAAATGGTAATAGCAATAAAAGCAATAAAACCAGGAAAGGCAGCTGCTGGAGCCTCTAAAGTAGGTGCAGAAATAGTATCTCCTAGTGGACGAGTAAAGATTAGTGTGATGACAGAATTTTGCCAACATGTGTTGAATGGAAGAAGTGCCAGATAATGGCAAATAAAGTGTGCTGGTACCAATTTTCAAGAAAAAGGAGATGTAAAAAATTGCAATACATACAGGGAAGTATAGCTGTTAGAACATGCCATGAAGATCACTAAGAGTGCTGAAAAGAAGGATTTGAGAATTAGTAAAGGTTAATGGAATGCAATTTGATTGCATGCCTGGCAGAAGAACGACAAATGCATAGTTTGTTGCAAGAAGAATGCAAGAGGAATATAGAAATAAAAAGACAAAGTTGTATACGTGTTTTGTGGTAAGAATTCAATAGAATTTCAAGATAGGTAATTCAGTGGGCGATGAGGAAGAAAGATTTACCAAAAACAATAATAAGAGGGGTGATAAGTCTCCATTACAGAGATAAGATGAAAGTTGGAGTGGGATCAAAGCTATCTCAACAATTTAGGCTACAAGTTTGTGAACATCAAAAATCTGTATTGTCATCACTGCTTTTTGCAATTATGCTGAATGTAATCATGGAGAATGCCAAACGCTTGATGTGTGAAATTTTGTATGCAAATCACTTCGTTTTAATGAGTGAAAGTAAGAAAAATTGAAGTGTAATGAGGCATTTGAGAGCAGGGGATTAGAGGTTGACCTCAAGAAGACCACAATGATGTTTGCTGGTTTCAAATGTGAAGTGCTCAAAAACAAGGTTGATTTCTGTGGCAAGAGGGTAATTGCAAATATAATGATATACACATAGAGTGGTATATGGGCACATGATGGAGATGTGCCAAAATGAAGAATGATTGCAACTTGCAAAAAGGTTTAATTGTGAGAGATGGGTTACAGCAATAGCAGGAATTGTGAAATGAGCTAAAGAGTTGACACTTTATGACCAGTTAGAGCTAGTAAACCGATTTTGTTACTTGGGGGACGGATTAAATGCCAGTGGTGGAACTGAAGCCAAGAACAATTATAAAATGGATAAAATTTAGAGAATGAGGAGAATTGCTTAATGGAAAAAAACTTTTTTTGAAAATGAAAGGACGAATTTATCAGAGTTGTGTAAGTTTGGCAATACTGTGAAAGAGTAAGACAAAGCGTATGCAAAAGAATGAAAAAACGATATTGAAATGAACTGAAAAAGTATTGTGTAAAATTAAAATGCTTGAAAAAAGGAGTAACCAAGAACTTATGAGTTTGCTGGGTTTGAAAAAGACTTTGGGCAGACTAGCCAAAGCAAATGCAATGCAATGGTATGGACGTGTTTTGAAAAAAGATAATGATGATGTGTTAAGAGCATGAAAATTTCAAGTGTTTGGAAAAGAAAAGTATGGGTGAGCAAAGAAAGCATGGAACAGTATTTTCTCTAACATTTTAATAAATGTGTAACTGGCAAAGCATGTGCAAAATTGCTAGCAAATGTACAAACATTGCCAGACATCTTTTGGTAGACCTTGCTGAAAAAAAACAATGTACCAACTTCAGCAACATATTTTCAAGGTGAAACAAAGAATCTCAAAAACAAAGTCTCAGATCCTTTGTCCTAACTTTTTTGAAAGCAGCTTAAAGTCTGATGTAGCAATCAGGAGACAGTAATGAAACAATAATTTACAACCATGCAATCACTGTTGCCTTGCTTTTACTGTAAAGTAGAATTATTCTAACGACTTCATTTATGATGTCAACTTGCCTATAACAACTTAATATTTTATTGGTTCTTGCAGAATTTCAATTTTTTTGCATACTTTAAACTTTGCTCATCACATTTCTTAATGTATAACACACTCTTTGTTTTCTCAGAGACGTATGTTGTTCATGCATTGAGGCACTCTTTATCTAGTTCAGTACTTTTGCATTGTTTTCGACATGTGGTCTTATTTTAAATAGCAAAGGAGTATGTGGCCCAGTTGAAAAACTTTTCTCAATTTCTTAACTGACCTCAAAAAAAGTTATCACAGCAAATTTCAAAACTTTTATCCAAATAAAAAACAAGTTGTCAAGAAAAAATTTTCCAAATTCACATTAATGTTATTTGTTATTATAGCATGCTTTATCTAGTTCACTGCTTTCTAACTTTTTTAAAGTGTGGCTCATTTTCAAATTGCCTAGCAGCATGTGTCCAAGATATATATGTCTTTCTCAATTTCTCTTTATAAGCGACCTCAAAAAAGTTTTCTAAGCAAATTTCACGAATGTTGTCCAAATAAAATAAAAAAACAAGTCATCAAGAAAAGTTTTACCAATTTTACTCAATGTGAAGGCTAAATAAAATACTGGCCCAGTTGAAAGACCATGGTCCACCAATCAAAAACCATTGATCTAGGTCATCATCTCTGTCATAAATGATCTCTATTTTTTAATCCAATTAAGGCATCACCTTGTGAGTTTGCCACATCTTTTACAGCTGAAACTTGAGTTAATAGCACATCAAAATTCTTCAAAGATGCCAACTGAATCGACATAAATGCCGATTTTCAAAATTTGCAGGGGAAGAGAGGCAAAAATGTGATGTTGTACTTTGGTGGTGTAATAATTATTGTGATTTTATCAGCTCTAAAAAGTTGACCAGTAGCCTAGCAATTACCAACTGAAAACGGCAATACACCTGGATATTTTTATTTAATAAGTTAAGTTTAATTTGGTTGCTCAAACTCCATGACCTTTGCAACAGTAATTCAAAAACATTTCAAAATGTCAGCTTAACAGTGCATGTAAATAAAATTACTCCTTTACCAATGTGTGACATGAGGATACAAAATATGACTTTTATGAAATAATAGGATATTGGGTAGTTTACCACAACTGCAACACAACAACAAAAATTACTTGATAACCTCAACTGTTGTTTGATTACGGTAAAGAATTGAGTACAGTTAGCTGACCACTGCGTTTTTCCATTGAAGGCTAACATACAGCACATTTAGATGTTTTGGTATGTCAAATAAAAATGCCACGTCTGCTATCCACACAGTATCTAATAGTCCTTACATTGCCCATCCCTCTTCAATCAAATATGGTCAAATTTCACCATAAAGTGAAATTTTGCCAGATGGCAAGTGCTTTCTCACAGTCTGGGCCATTAGTACGTCTTTTAGAAATGCCAGACAGAAACCAAATCTGCCAAAGTCGAAGGGTAACCCCTCACCCCAATGTTCAGCTAGGGCCTATTACTCGGCAAACGCTCTTTTCACACCATCAACAAGTTCTAAAGGCCAGCAGTCTTGCAGCTGAACATCAAAGACCTCACAGCAAGCAAGATGAATGTACTTTATCATCTTGCTGTGCAGTATGAGGCACTCGTCATTCCCCTTCAGGAAACCCACTGCACTTGTGCAGATAAGCTAACAATACCAGGCTTTGCACTATCTGGGTCTTCTATAAGTCACTGAGCTGTCTCAGCTAACACTATTGCATCCCAGCTGATTAGAAATGGCAGATACGAGAGTATTGACTGTGAGTCATTTCGACTCATCTCGCAACAAGTGACAAATCTTTAGAAGGGCCACTCCAACAAGTCCAGTGAACATCTCTGAAAGTTTTATCTCTCAGGAGTTCACTGCTGCCCTCAAACACCTGAAACCAGAAAAAGTACCAGGCCCAGATTCTATTTGCCTGGAGCTAATATTCCATCCTGGAGCTGCACTGAAGTCCTGGTTGGGTGGCTTCCTTTCTTCCTGCCTGCTCCACCGCAAAATTCCAAAAGTCTGGAGAGAAGCATTGGTAGTGGCAATCACTAAACCCAAGAAGCCAGCAGAGAACCCGAAAAGCTATCGTTCCATCTCCTTGCTTTGCATCCCCTACAAAATTCTTGAGAGGCTCATACATGCTCATGTTGAGCCAATCGTTGACCCATTTCTCCCTAGGGAGCAAGCTGGGTTCCAACGAGAAAGGTCAACCGAAGATCTGACAGTTTTACTTACTCAAAATATTGATGATTCATTTGGGGCCACGAAGGCTGGTGCCGTGTTGGTCAATCCGACAGCTGCTTACGCATTGTATGGTATCATGGTCTCACTTGCAAGTTGCTTAGGCTTCTACTTGATAAGCACATTGTCTGGATGATCATGGAACTTATCTGAAATAGAAGCTTCACGCTCATTATTGGTGACAGCAAGCAAAGCAGGTTATGACATTTGCAAAACAATCTCCCATAGGGATCAGTCTTAGCACCCTCTTTTTTAACATTTACACATACAATCTGCCTTCCATGACTTCTCAGAAGTATGCATATGCTGATGACTTAGCATTGTTGTATGCTTCTCGAGATTGGAAGGCTGTGGAGGACACTCTAAGCCGAGACATGACTACACTTTCAGCTTATCTCCAGTATTGCTGGCTAAAGCTCAGCAATACAAAAACGGCGACGGCGGCCTTTCATCTTAACAATAGAGAGGCCAAACGTGAACTTAATGTTTACAACAATGGCAACCTATTGCCACCCTGTCCAGTCCCAACGTATCTTGGGGTAAAGCTGGACAGGTCACTCACTTTTCGTCACCACATCGAGGCAGTGCACATCTCTGCTCTTTCCTTAATCTATTCCTTAGCTGAGTACTGCACACCAGTTTGGTGTCGTAGTACATATACTCTCCTCATTCGACAGCATTCTCAATAATGCTTTCATATTGTCACTGGATGCTTGCGTCCCACACCAACAAAGAGCTTGCCAGACCTTGCAGGCATCCAGCCAGCTAAGCTCTGCTGATTAGGAGCAACACTCTCCTTGGTGAATCATACTATCCAGGATCCCGACCATGCACTGCACAAAAAGTTGGTTGGGCAGCAGAATGTGCACCAAGGGATACTTCGATCAAGACAGCCATTTGTACCTGTTGAGTGGAAACCATTAGATAGTTTGTCTGAACTGGTCATCCGTGTGAAGCAGTGGACAAAACATATATGGAATGCAGACTACTTGGAAAGTCCTTCAAGGGTCCATGCTTTCATTCCCAGGGCCAGTTCAAGGCCACTTGGAATGAGTCTGCCCAGAACATCTTGGGTAAGGTTCAATTGCCTGCAAACTAGTGTAGGATGTTTTCACTCGTCCATGCACAAATGGGGTCTCGCTACATCATCAGCTTGCAAATGTGGCGCCACTGAGCAAACTGCAGATCACATCATATCTTCATGTCTCCTACATCATATACCAAGAGGAGCAAGGGGTCTGCAGGATTTGGACAACGCAACTTGATGGGCAGTGCAGCAGCCCAAAATGGTAAAAACTTAGACCCTAAGCTCTGCCCTTGATTTGTGCTGGCCTGGATTGAGTTTGGGTGCCTGACCTAACAACAACCTTTTGGGTGCCTGACCAAACAACGACAACAACCTTTAAATGAGAAAAATCATTGCCGAGCCGATCCCCAGCTTAGCCACCTCACTATGTCATGATAAAATACCTCTCCATATTCAACCTCAATGTCATGCAGAAACGGCTGAAACTGACAATGAAATCAAGCTCAGATTAGATGAAATTAATTGTCTTTAAAACAGGCTTCAACACATGTTTAAATGGTAGATGTTCAGCACAAAGAACTTGCTGATAAATGATGCAATAAGGCTTAATAGCAGTGCCTCTGTTAAATATTTTTTGTTGTAACCTTCTGTTGAGTTTGTGCAATTTTGTTATGCTTAATGGTTCATTTTTTCTGATGTGTAATCAATGCATAGTCTTGTCAAAATTCTCACTTTTGTTGTCCAGTCAAATGCAAACACGTCTGTATGTGAAGTAATAGAAAACGACGCTAGAGTTTGTTAAGTATCAAATTGTTATAATTGAGTTTTGTGTCACATAACTAATTAGTCAACATATTAATCTTTATATTGATCTTTGTAGAGTAAGACAACTGATAAGAAATTGCGATAAGTACAGACAATTGAAAAGTGTTGTCTTACCTAGAAATTCAAGTGGTCATTTGTTCGATTCTTTGCTTGGAAAATAGTTCTGAAACGGAGGTATAAGGAAAAGCACACAACACCAAATTCATCTTTCAATCACTCATTTTATAATTTTGTGGAATTGAACTGAATTATCAATTTTCCATCATTAAATTTATCTCTCACGTTTTTGGAATTGTTTAACGCCATTGAGGTCTGTAAGTCCTAGACAAGGATTCTACATTTGTTAACAGGATTTGCCAAGCCTTTTTCTGAGGAGACACTTGGCAAAAATTAATCAACAAAAAGTTTCAGAACTAGCGAATTTAATTTTATTTTAATATACAATCGATTGTAATGTACACCTTTGATGGAGGGAATGGTACCAGCATCAGCTGCTAGTTCAAAGAGAAGTTCAAAGAAGAAGAAATTAATTAATTCGAAAGTTGAAAAAATCTCTGAAAAGCTTGAGCAATATCATCAAAGGGATGAAAGAGCTGTACAAAGAGCATTAAAAACAAAAAAGAGAGGCCCAAATGAAGGTCGATGAAGCCACAAAGCATCAAATAGAAGGTGAACACGAAATTGACAAAATGGCGGCTAAGTTGATAAATGAATTATCAGTGAAGCATATGGAGCAAGAAATTGTGCTTGCTGAAGCCAGAGCAAAAGCATGGGACGAGATTTCTTCTTCAAGATCCTCTACGTCAAGTTCTACAGCAAGAAGCAGTGCTGTGTTATGTAATAAGCTGTTTATTGGTGGAGGCGATGTCAATAAGTATGCAAGGTTGAAACTGACAAAAAAACAGTATATGCATCTAAATACAAACAAGTATTTTCCAAGCCATTTGACTGAATTGAACCAAGGACCACGAGACTGGTGATATCAAGATGTAAAGTTCCATATGGCATATAGAGTTGGCCCTAGACAGGACTTCTTGGTCCGATTGGAGTCACATTTCACATATGACAGAGAAAGGCAGACGTCGGATTTTCCATTTCCATAACCAGAAATTCAAAGTTTTGATGGAGATCCTTTGCATTATCAAGCATTTGTTTCTGGTTTTTAAACACATTTATTGAGTAAAGTGGAGTCCGATCATGCACGTTTAACCTAATTATTGCAGTTTTGCCACCCTGATGTTTGTTCAATGATAGATCACTACGTAGGAACAACTCTTGAATTCAACAAAGCTTGGGAAAAGTTGTACTGTCTTTACGGACGACCCCTAGTGGTAGCAAACCAATATGAAGAAAAACTGCTACAGTGTTTGAAAATTAAAAGAAATGATGGTGAATTGTATGTAAGTTAGCCAACATTATGGAAAAAGCTTATGTCCAACTAGAAGGAATAGAAAGCTTTACTAGTTTGAATTCTCTTAGTATGTTACAAAAAACTATGGAAAAATTTCCAGAAAAAATTCAGGACAAGTGGATAGAATGGTCATTTAATTTGATGCAGGAGACTAAGAGAGAAGTCACTTTTCGTGATATGGTCTCATTTGTGCATAGAGAAGCTGAAATGATCAATTTTGTGTTTGGAAAATCTCATTGGTCTGTCGTTAAGATGGAAACTGCTGCTTGGGAAGCTAATAAGTAAAAGTCTGTCGTAAGCTCAACTGTAGTGAGTAAACACATTCCAGAATCAACTTCGTATAAGAAAACTTGTAAGCTTTGCAAAGGAAAGTAGCTGTTACCCAAATGCGAAGAATTTAGGAAAATGAGGCATTACAAACGTTTGGAACTTGTAAAGAAGGAAAACCTATGCTTCAAATGTCTCTGTAGTGGTCATGCAGCAGGAGATTGCAAATCCTGTGAAGAATGCTCAGTTGAAGGATGCGTCAATCCTTAAGCATCATACACTTCTGCACAAAAACATTCCACAAATAGTGGCAACAGCCATCACTCAAACAAACATTAAAAATTTACTTCCACTCAGGCAACAAAATTCTCTGCCATGTCTTCCAATTTTGCCTGTAAAAGCAAGAGATGGGTTATTGCATTATACAACTTGTGCATTGTTAGATTCCAGCTCACAACAAATCTCCTGTACTAATGATCTAGCAAAGCATCTGGGAGAGCAAGGCGAAATGCGATCTTTGCAAATTAAAACAATGTCACAAAATAACGAAATTGAAGCATAAGCTATTTTCTTTTTTGTGGAAGATTTTGATGAAGAAATGGAAATTCGTCTTGAGCGTATGGTGACAGGAAATTGCTTGCCGGTGGATGCTCAAGCTATGCCAAAGAAAAATTTTAACCAGTGGGACCATCTACAGGATGCACACTTTCCAATTGTTGTCAACAAGAAGGTAGAATTATTGATTGGCATTGATAACAAGCAAGCATTTACTTTGTTAGATTGTCTAACCATACTGGAAAATGTGCCAGATGCACTGATGACGCCATTGAAATAGGTATTGCATGGCTCGCTTTTGCGTGATATAACCGAGCAACTCACCAGCGAACTTTCGACTTGTCATGTGTCAATGGTGGAGCATAATAGTGGTCCTCCTTTGATAAATCCAGCCATTCATTCACAAGAATGTAGATTTGAAACTAACAGCTCCCAAGAAGACTGAACTTCTCTTGCTAAAATTAAAAAAGAAGTCACAGTAATTGAAGAACATGTTTAACTTTCATGGTTGTGGTGAGATGGCAAAACCAACTTACCTGATAATCAAAGGTATGTTGAAAATAAACTTGCATGCTTAAAACATTGATTGTCAAAGAACGAGAAACTTAAGAAATATGTTGAGGTAATGGAATATTTCGCAAATGGGTATGCTGAGAAAATCGGGCCATCATCATCAAATCCTAAGTTTAAGTGGTATTTACCTCATCAACCAGTTGTGAACCCAAAGAAGCCTGATATCCTTTGATTGTGGGGCTGAATACCAAGGAAAGTCGTTGAATAACTTCCTCATGCATGGACCAGACCTTAACCAGTCTTTAGTCAGTGTGTTGACCCAATTCAGACAAGGAAAAGTTGCTATTGCTGCAGATGTGAGGTCAATGTTTCATCAAGTGAAGGTAAATTTCCAAGACATGGATGCACTGAGATTTTTATGGTGGCCTGAAGGTGATTTGAAAAAAGAGCCAATAGATTGCCGTATGTTGGTGCATTTATTTGGTGCGACATCATCGCCAAGTACAGCAGCCTTTGCTCTGAGGTTCAGAGTTGAACTCTTTGGAAAAAATGTTTGCCTGAAGCAGTTAACGTAGTGTTGCATAACTTTTATGTTGATGATATGTCTACAGATTCTGTGAAAGAAGGCTTTGGTTGAGAGAGGTCAATGAAATGGAATGGGGCAAAGAGTTTTCAAATGAGATGAAGAATAAGTGGGAAATGTGGATACAGTCGCTTCCTAAATTGGACAAAGTTACAGTAAAGCATTGTATAAATCCTTTAGGAAGAGAAGTGAAATCATACGAGTTACATCACTTCGCCAATGGTTCAAATGTGGCATATGGTGCAGTTTCCTACATTCCAATGATTTATCCAGATGGAGAAGCAACCTGCACCTTTTTAATGGAAAAAGGATGCATTGCCTATAAAAAAAGAACCGTTCCACAACTTGAAATAAAGGCAGCACTAGTAGCTGCAAAACCGGATAAACTGTTATGAAAAATTTTGACTCTAACCATTTCAGGATCGTATTTTTGGTCCAACTCGACATCAACGTTTCTAAGCATTTACAGCACAAAGAAAAAATTTCCTCTGTTTATGGCTAACAGATTAGCCAAAATCAAAGAAACAACATCAAAAGCAGATTGAAAATATGTCCCAACCAATGTGAATCCTGCTGATGACATAAGCAAAGGTTTGGTAATTAAATCATTTGTGCTGCGTTCAAAGTGGTTGACTGGCACAGAATTTTTGAAGCAATCACCTTCAGACGAACCCCAAGCTCCTGAGTCAATCAAGATGGTACAATGCAGACTAAAATCAAATCAAGTAAGAACAATTAAAGCGGTATCAGTTATTTTTTCAGGGACTGACGACCTTTTTCCAATTGATAAATTAATCACTTATTGCTCATCACTGCACAAATTGAAGATTGCAGCTGTGTGGTTACTGCGTTTTGGGAAATTCTTGCTCACAAAAGTACAACAATGTACGAACGAAAATGAATGCAAGTTTGGACCATATTACAGTAAATGAGACCAACCAAATTGAGAAACTGCTGATACGAGCAACGTAGAATGTATACTAAACTATACCATATCATGGTTTGCAATAAGCAGTTAAATTCTATCACTGTAGAACAAATGATTTGTTTTGCTACCATTACAAGCACAATAACTGAAAGTGACATTTAACATATTCCTGAAGATCATGCACACATAAGAGCCCCCCTCCCATGCCACTGCACCACCTACTACAATCCCATCAACCTTGTTCCATGGTAGCTTCATGTCATCAACAGCTGAACAAACATTATAAAATAAATCAGCTTCTCTTCTTTGACCTTTGAGACTTTCAAGTCCAGCAGGTTTTCTCATATGTTCATATCACCAGAAACTGATCTCAAAAAATTCATAATTGAGCAGTGTCAGATGCCTCCATACTTTCACCAAAACAAAAAAAAATTCGAAGTTTAATGACTTGTCTCCCAATTGTCTTTAAACATCTGTCAACAACTACAGGGTGTTTAATATTTAGTGTTACAGTTTATTTGAAATTGAAAATTTTCTATATGGTGTTAATATTTAGCGTTACAGTTTATTTAAAATTGAAAATTTTAAATGTTTTGTTCAATGTAACTTACTTTTGATACTTTATAATGAATCTTAAATCTTTCAGGTAAATAAATTCAACTATGGCTAAATATTTAGATAAACGAATTGCAATTCTTGAGCTTTTTAAGGCAGGGAAATCTCATAAAGAAATTTGTAAAGATCTGAAAGTGAACAGAATGCTAGTCTGGAGAACTCTTAAAAGGTATAAAGAAAGTGGTAATGCGCAAAATCAACCAGGACAAGGCCGTCCTCAAACTGCTAGGACCACAAAATTGGTAAACGCTACCAGGGAGAAAGTCAGGAGAAATCCCAAGAAATCCATCCAGGAAATGGCAAAAGGGGCGAAAGTGTCACAGGGGATCATCTTTACGATTCTTTGTAAAGATCTGCAGATGTCCCCATACAAACACATAAAGAAGCAGTTATTATCGGCCAAAACTGCAAAGAAATGCCTTGCCAGGGCCAAAATTCTGTTTTCCCACATTGAGGCAGGCACACTTCCAAATGTCATTTTCAGCGATGAAAAGAAATTCAATGTTCAACCCCATGTGAATCCCCAGAATGATAATGTTTGGTCATGTGATGATGAGATGGGACCTCGGACAGTCACTCGGTTCCAAGGAGCACCATCTGAAATGGTCAGGGCCGCCGTTACCAAATTCGGAAGAAGTCCTTTGGTTTTCATCAAACAAGGAGTCAAACTGAACCAAGAGAATTACTGCAATGACATTCTTGTTGGTTCGTTGTTGCCATGGGCAAACGAAAACTTCAAAAAACGACCTTGGACGTTTCAACAAGATTTGGCACCCTCCCATGGGGCTAAAAAGACTCAGGAGTGGCTCTCATCCAATGTTCCCAACTTCATTTCTAAAGATGAATGGCCCCCATTATCACCTGATTTAAATCCTCTCGACTTTGGTATCTGGGGATATCTTGAGAGCAAGGTCTCAAGAACACATCATACAAGTTTGGAGGCACTGAAGTCAAAACTATGGAAGGAATGGTCAAAAATACCTCAGGATGTCAATCGTGACTCGTGCAAGTCCTTTTCGAAATGTTTCCAGCTTGTAATTGATTCAGATAGAAAGCATATTGAATAAATTGTCTTTGTACTGAATCTATACAATTTTCATAACAATTTTTCACATGAGCAATTCTAACTGGATGTTTCATTTCCCAAATACAGACATTTGAAGTTGTAACGATAAATACTGAACACCCTGTATTTGATTCTCTGTGCCATAGTATTCCAAGCAAGGCAAACAATGGCAAAGTCCTTTTTGCTTTGAGGCAATTATGTTCTACCATTTTCATAACACAGTTTTTGACAAACCCAACTTCTGAAAATGGTTTGTGTGTTTTGCAATTAACAAAGCCACTTCACAGCTTGCTTTTAGTAATGCTTTCATTTGCCTCGTGACTCATTTAAGGTATAGGTACTGGATAACTAGGCTGTGTTCCAGTTGCTTCAATTTTTCTGCACAATCATAATCTGATAGCCTTTCAAATGTGCTAACATGCTTTCTCTCATGTTAATTCTCTACATAAAATTCCTTATACATTGACAGTCTTGTCACAAATTAGGCATACAGTTGTTTGTGTTTTCAGTGAAACACTATTGCAGCATCCACCTTCCCAGGAAGCAGCATCCTTCGTTATTCATTGCCCTTTTCTGATTCGCTGTAGAAATTAAACAGATTTAAATAAAAACTATATTTATCTGTTTTCTGTTAGACTATTCTCAAGTCTCTGTATCATTGTACTTTTCAGAAAAAAATTTGTTGCTTTTGCAATTAACACATAAGAATGCTTTTAGCTTTTTTGACAGTGTTTTCTCATGCCTGCCAGCAAGTGCTGCCACCATTATTGTAAACAAATTCGAGCTGGAGTGGTGTGATTACGAACTTTATTTGTGTGTAAAGGCCAGCAATAGCACACTGTGCAACAACAAGCACCAGTCACGGTTTAAACACCTCTGCTTTGGATGAAGCTTTTTTTGCACAGTGCACAACTTTTTGTGGGTTTTTGACAATTTAGTGTTGCACACTAGTAAACCTGATAACATAAAACAATTTAATGTTGAATCAAAAGACATTTTTAAATGGTGCACAATGAACTGCATTTTTTAGTCTCTCAGAGATGTGGCTACAGGCAAACTTTACTGTAGTTCAAATTACTTTTCAAGCAATTAATACAAAAAAGGCTGTTTTTACCATAAAACTTTTCTAAAGAGATCCTAACTAAAATTCACACTTTTTTGTTTAAGTTTTAAAGATCTTATCAATTTTTAAAGCTATCACAGCACATAGCTGTTAGCTACAATTTATTTTAAAAAATAATGCTTTTTAAAGGGAACTAAAAATTACAGTTTGTTAAGCCATAATTTTATTTAATAGGTGCAAGTGTGAGAAGGTTATTTATTTGTAACTTTCAATGACTAAGCCATTCCCTCAAATCAAGTTTTTTTTTTGTGCATAACAAAAACCAAGAGACAGAAGCTAGGTATCTTTCTATCTTAACAAACACGATTGAAATTAGCACTGAAACATGAAAAAAGTACATAGAATTTAAACCGATTTGAATTTCAAACTTTCTTCCAAAAGTAATGTCAGGTGTTAAACTGAAGTTTTACAGCTGCTTGCAATTAGTGCCCTTTAACTACGATTGCAATTGAACCGGGAAAGTAAACCAAAAAACCTTTTTGATCTCACTTTGTGTTAATTAGTTGAGAGATAATTTGTAATACTAAAGAAGTGTGCTAACTGCATGCCTGACACTTAGATTGCCATCACTCACTATTACATCATACCTATGCAATAGTTTTGAGAGACGTTGCACTGCTTTAGAAAGCATTAGTCCAAACTTGGATGCAATTTCACTGTCTCTCATGCGTTAAACAGTTGGTGAAAGATTTTGCTGGCCAAATGTAAAGCTTTCAACTGAAAAAAGAAAAGAAAAAGCATTGAACATTTTTTAAGCACTGTTAAATTTTAACTGTGAATCTGCCGGACATGTTTTTGCAAATTCACACTTTTTTGAATTAAAAGGAACACCAGTATCCTTCTTTTGACATGGTAAACACTGTACAAGGTAGCTACCTTTATCATACGTGACATTACAAAACAAGATAATTTTTTTCAGGCATCTCATGAAATGCTTGCTCTCAGCTCAATCTTGGCCACTTTGAAAACACAAACGTTTTAATCCCTTTTTGATAGCCCAGATTGAATAATCATGATCAAAGGTCAAATACCAAAAGTGGCTGCAATATTTGCACCAGTGTGTTGTTCAACAATTTCTGCTATCAAAATTGATAAATCTGCTTTGCAAAACAAGAGCTAAAAACACAAATTACAAACCTTGCAGTGAACAGCTAACCTTGTTTGATTTCTTGTTTTGCTGTGTTTTTCTGCACTCTACAGTACATCAATTTGTATTTGCTTAATCAGCAAAATTTTTGAATTGTTTATTTATGCTTTTAATTTAACGTGTAAAATATTGTTTAGATACCTAAATTATCACACATTTTGCAATTTTTGTGCAGTCGTTAAAGTAACTTAACTACCATTTTTTTGATGCACAGCTAAACAAGTTAAGCATAGACCAAATGGCCATGAGCAAAAAAGTTTGAAGTTTTTAATTGTTTTGGTTACCTTTTTCTTAGCAAAAGCACTACGTTTACCAGAATGATTCACAATTGAAACAAATTCAGATCTAAAAATAGTATGCAAAAATAATATAAATATTAATCGTTTTGTATCAACAAAAAATTCTATAACGGCAAATGTAGTAGTAGTTTAGTTTTTATCAAGTATTGCTCTTTTAGTGGAGATGGCTGAATTCACCCCATTCCTCCTGCAACTGCTCGCACTTCATTTCTCCACTTGTCTTGATTTAGAGCATCCTCCTTCTTCAAACCAATCTTCTCTGTCTCCTCTCCCACTTACTTCTTCCAGGTCTTCTTTGATTATCTTTGCTTTCTCTTGCCACTCACTTCAAGATCCAGAGCAACCCTCAAAACACTATCGTCATCCCTCCTCAGCACATGTCCATGCCATTTAACTCTGTTTACTGTTGCTAACCGGTCTATAGTTTCCTTCAACCCCAACATGTCCATCTGTTCTTCAGTCTTCTTTCTGTCAACAACTTTCTGACCGCACATGGCTCTCATCATAGCTCTCTCCTTTCTCCTCAAAATTGCTGTTTCATTTTCTTTTAAACATCATGCCTTGCTTCCATATAGTATTGTTGATCACATGCAACAACCATAAACTTTATCTTTAGAAAAAAACTATTTTCCAGTAAAGACTTTCTACATTCTCTAAATCTTACCCAGTCAACTCTTACCTTTGCTGTGACTGTGGCTTCACAACCACCACCAAAATTTAGTCTTATCTCCCGAATAACAAATTCCATTTACCATTTCCACTTCACTGCACAACTTCTCAATTAAATCCACCGCTCCTTTCATCATCTCCTCTACACTTTGAGCAAACAAACAAATCGAGGGTCAAATGACAGAATGAGCTAAGTCCACACTTTCTATTTTCGGCGTTATATAATGTGAGATATTTCTCAAGATGCACATTTTTATGTGACATAAAGAGCTAAGGTCTGTATGAACAGGTTTTCTCAGAACTGATATTCCATTTTCAACTAACTCCAAAGTGCTCTATGACAAAATAAGCTATGCCAACATAGCGTATTACGTCACTTTCGCAATTACGCCATTTTTAAACTACAGAATGAGCTAAGATGACATAGCTCATTTTGTCATGAAGGCAAGATAAAATAAGTGACTTAGCTCATTATGCGATCATTAGTGTCGTGGAATTTTATTGCTTTGAGAACTTTTTTTTTTATATCTAGTTACAATTTTGAGAAGTATTAGCCTACTATTTATTCATTTCCCTTTTCCTGAATGTAAAATTGCAAAAAAGTGTTTTTAATAACTTTTTTCAACTATGGGCACACTGCAAACCGCTGATCTTCCTACTGCACTTGTTCGCGCTACTTTTTTCTGTGGAAATGTAATAAAATAAGAAAATTATCCAAGCGTGAATAATATTTGCTGCGTGTGATATTACTGATTAGAATTTGGAACAATAGGCACGGTAGACTAGCTTAAGCAATGGCTGTTTGGAAAAGTTGAGACTTGAGTGAGTACTAAATCAAATCAAGAGTAATTTACGATGTAGCTGGCTATACATTACATTGAATAGTAAGCAGCGAGTTTTGATGTTTGGTGAGAGATTGCTAGTCAATCAATCAAGAGTGAAAACTCTAGTGACCAAATGTTGTTGCAAAGTATGGGTGGTTTGCATCAAAAAGTTATGAATTCTTGCCTTGTATTGTTCTTGTCACTTAGCCGTTAAATAATTTTCAAATATTTCTACCCTCTTTTCTCTTTAGCACTTGATTTGATGTTTAGTCTGCTAGTTGATAACAAAATTGTTAGTCCTAACGAATCTGCTTAAAAGACACAGAGAAGAACTGAAAAGACATCGAAAATACTGAAAGGATACAGAGAAAACTGAAAAACGTTTATTATTCGGGTGAGTGTGGTGTAAAAATTTGCTTATTGCAGTTATCCAAAAGTTGTAGTAGCATCTATTTTAAACTAAAAGATTAGTCTCTTGTTATTATGAAGGATAAGTTAGAACAGGAGGATTGCTATCTTGACATCAAGAGGGTAATGTGCAATTATTATTTAACAAACAATGTTTTTAGATGCAAACAATGACCTTTGTTCTTTTATAACACCTCAATTTAATAAGCAATAATATACTCATCACCCTCTTAGTGTACAGTTAGCAATCTCATTTGTGTTATTTTGTAACTTTCAAAAGCTTTAGCATACTGACATTATTAAATTTGGAAATAATCTTGAAGAGTGGGGAAATGACATACGATTGTGTATGTGCATGTACTACTGTATCACCTAATGGTTTTACACTGGAAATTTTATTCAATTTTTATGCTAACTTAAGAGAAATTACATGGTGTAAATGTGAACTTTGAGCGGGTGCATGTAATACGAATAAAGATAGATTGACTAGCAGTTTTGACTTTGAGTTCCTGCAAAGTTGTGAAATGTATTAAGAATTGAATTTCTAAATTGTGGTTATTCTCTGTTTATTTATTAATTTGCTGCTTCCTCTGTACTCGAAGAGTGCGATGCTCAATGTCAACCTTCGGGTTCCTCATTTGTTTTAAACTGCATTTCATTTTTTCAAACCAATGTGATTGAATAACTTCATTTTTTCAAATCAATTTCAAATAACCGTCAATGGTGCACTGTAGGATATCCAATGATTTGTGCTAGAAATTAATTCTGAACTGAAAGACTAGCCAGTTTCCTGTTATATTGCTAAAGTAGTAGACTACTGATATTTTAATTTCGTGAATAATCTTGAATAGTTGGGTTATGAGTTTATGACTTCTGAATATGCATGTGCTGTTATTTATCACCTTACGTTTTATACTGCAAATTTCATACATAATTTGAGAGAAATCACATGGCATTGTTGAGACCAGTGGGCGAGTAAGTCGTGCATAGTATAATTATTTAGTAGAGTTTGATTAAAAAATAAATCAATATAATTTTATATTACAATTCATTAACTAAAAAATAGCCTTAACTTCACTATTATTTAAATTCATTCATGTTTCACTGTATGAAATATTTTGAATGCTGGGAGTATAAGGCTACTTTGTTATTATATTTTTAAGTACGATCAGTAAAATGACTTTTCATTAGAATTACATGCAATTTTGATGTATAAAAGCTCTTTAGGTATTACTTTTAATTAAGTCACTCTTACAAATTTCACTTTTAATTAAATCACTATTAGTCATATTCAATAAAAAGCATGATTGTGTTAGTTGGCATTTAGTGGTTTCAGGCATGGATAACAGATGACGAAAATTGAAACTGGATGGCCAACTTATCAATGAACTCACACGTAGTGACTCTTCTTCTGAAAGTGAACCAGAATCTAAGAGATTTTGCCCTTCTGATGTAGATGATGACTCCTTTGAAGATTCTACCTACAAAGTACCTGAACGCCCTAAGTCATACTACTTCTCAGATTCAGATGATGACTCAACAGATGATGGAGCCAATGATGGAAGCGATGATGAAGTAAATGATGGTGCAGAAAATGAAGCAAATAATGGCACAGCTGATGATGGGGCTAATGTTGGGAGAGATGATGAAGCCAATGATGGTGCAGAAAATGAAACAAATAATGGCACACGGTGGCGCAAGTCAAATCCAGCCGTGTGGAAGAGCAATATACAAAAGAGACTATATAGAAGAGGTGAACAACACATCAACTCTGTTGAAAAGGAAGTGCCAAGAAAGTCACCAAGGAGTGTCGCAGGCCACAAGTGCAGAGAAAACTGTACTGAAAAAATTGATGAACAACAACGTGAAAGTCTTTGTCAACAGTACTGGGGGTTAGAAGACTATGAAAGGAAAAAAGACTTTATTTTGGGAAATGTAAAAACTTTTGCACCCAAGCAAAGGAGGGGAAGATCCGAGAAACCACGGGCGGAATCACACAAATACCTTTTTACCTGCAATGGAGAAGAAGTAAGGGTGTGTAAGGCATTCTTTTTGGCCACTTTGTGCATATCCAACAATGCTGTCCTTAAAGCATTTTCTGACCGATCTGATCATAATACCTTCATTGGTGGAGATAAACGAGGACATCACGAACCCAAACACAAACTTTCCGCTGAACGACATCAATTTATTAAAAATCATATTGAGAGTTTTCCTGTCGTGGAGAGTCATTATTGCCGTGCTGACACAAGTAGGAAGTATTTGGAGCCAGGGATGAGTGTCATTAAGATGCATGAACTCTACAAGGAAAAATGCAAAAAAGAACACCTTACCCCTGTCAGTAGTCAAACATACAGAAAAATCTTCGCAACTGAATACAATTTAGGATTTCACCATCCTTGTAAAGATCAGTGCCTCCAATGTGAAACTTTCAAAAGAGCTAGCGAACATGAAAAACTAGACCTGCAATCAAATTATGATGAACATATAAAAAGAAAGAAAGATGCACAAGAAAAAAAGAAACAAGACAAAGAAAATGCGGCCAAAGACCCTACTTTTGTGACTGCTACGTTTGACCTGCAATCTGTTCTACAGCTTCCATGCTCTGATGTCAGTTCAATGTACTATAAACGAAAACTGTGCGTATATAACTTCACAATCTATGAAGCAAGCTCAAGAGTTGGACACTGCTATTTATGGAATGAGTTAGATGGAAAAAGAGGAAGTTCGGAAATTGGCAGCTGCATCAGACACTACCTCTCCTCTTTGCCGGATACTGTCAAAAGAGTGTCCTTCCACTCAGATTCTTGTGGTGGGCAAAATAGGAACCAATATGTTGCCAGTGTACTCATGCACAGTGTGCAGTCACTGCCTCTTGAAAAAATAACTTTGAACTTTCTTGAAACAGGACACACTCAAATGGAGTGTGACTCCATGCATGCAGCCATAGAGCTTGCCAAAAAAATGTCTGCGTGTACTCTCAAAGAGAATGGTATAACGTTATACATATGGCTCGTCATCATAAGCCATACGTTGTATACCAGCTAGATTTTTCTAGTTTTTTTGATCTGGAATAAGTAAAGAATGATCTGATTGTTAACACAAACAAAAATACAGATGGTGCAACTGTCAACTGGATGGAAATCCACAGCATAGGATTCAAAAAAGACTCGCCATTTTCGTTTCTGTATTCCTACGAACCTATGGGGGAATACC
This sequence comes from Trididemnum clinides, assembly GCA_963675345.1. Taxonomy (NCBI): domain Eukaryota; kingdom Metazoa; phylum Chordata; class Ascidiacea; order Aplousobranchia; family Didemnidae; genus Trididemnum; species Trididemnum clinides. Next base: position 1,283,649 of record OY776290.1, on the reverse strand, counting down.
GCAAAGTTGTTACGAAAGTGCAGCAAGGACGCAGATCCAAACCAGCAACTCTTGTCCAGTTGTACAAAAAGCAGCTAGGAATCACAGCAGCCAAAAAAAGGACCTTGTGCAGCTTTGCCAAACTGGAGCCATACCTGATGACGTCCATGAATGGTACAACAACTTACCTGTTGAATAGAAACTGCAATAAAACATCAGCCGGTTCATTTTTTGTGACTTTTTGTTTAAATCCAGGAACGACACAAGACTATCACTGTATTTTAAAAATGTAAATCACGGCATTATTTTACTCTCATTTGCCATAACCATTCTGGTTTGCTGTGACAGATTCTTGCAGAAAGCAAAAGGCTATTAATTTCGATTTTGTGTGCGGCGGTGTTTTCTGTTAATAAATGTGAAACTTTCAGCCTGTTTCAATTTTTTATGATAAAATCATGTAATGGAAAAGCAAAATAAGTTTTTGTGAGAATGAGCCAAGTCACTTTCTAGCGTATCACTTCATTATTCTAACCATTCCACCATAAACATCTATACAAAAAGATGAGTCTTATTGACATTAATTCTTCACAGGATGAACAGATTTCTACTCTGTGGGAGCTGACACGAAGACCCCAGTGGGAGCTGAAACAAAGAATACACTGTGTTAAACTTTACTACAAGACAGGTTCATTTAAGAAAACCCAGGACAGTTTCATGCGTCAGTTTGAATGTGAAAAGGCTCCATCCAAAAGCAGAATTCAGAACTGTGTGGACCACTTCAAGAAGTATGGGACCGTGGAGAACCTCAATGCTGCCAGTGAGAACTGTCCAAACCACTCGGGACGTCCCACGAAGCGAACAGCCGAGCTGATCAAAAGTGTGAGAGTCTCTCCAGCAGAGTCCGAAACGCTCTGTGCGTAAGCAAAGTCAGTCCCTCAGTATGTCCCGTGAGACTTGCAGGAGAGTGCTGGTGAACAATATCAGGGCTTACCCATACAGAATACAGACGCTGCAGACCCTTACAGCCTCAGACAAGAAGCAGAGAAGCACTATAGCAGTCAACATGCTCGACAAGATCGAGAAGACACCAAGTTTCCTTAACCTCCTTTGGACCTCAGATGAAGCCCACTTCCATCTTGATGGAAAGGCAAACTCCAAGACAAATCTCTTCTGGGGGTCCTCCAGACCCAATAAAGTAGCCACCAAGCCCCTGCACTCTCCTAAGTGCACGGTGTGGGCTGCAATCTCGGCCAGAGGCATCACCAGACCAATATTCATCGAAGAATCTGGCGCAGCAGTGACAGTCACCAAGGAGCGTTATGTGGAGGTCCTCAAAACCTTCAAAAGTGAGCTTCAAACCCTTTACCCGTCACTCATGAGCAAGTTCGGGTTCCAGCAAGATGGAGCAAGTTCTCACACCTCAAACCTATCCTGAGATTGGCTGAAAGAGAACTTTGGAGGCCGAGTGATCAGTCTCAAGACTGATTTTGAGTGGGCACCCCATAGCCCGGACCTAAGCCCCCCAGATTTTTTCTTTGGGGCTATCTTAAGGACGGAGTCTACACAGGGAAACCCAGAACCATCACAGAACTCAAGGAAGCCATCAGGGAGGAGATGAGAGCCATTACAAATTTAGTCTGTAAAAACGTCATGGACAACTTCGTGCTGCACCTCAAGAAATGCACAGAGTTAAATAGAGGCCATCTAGAACACATGCTATAGAACAGAGAAAAAAAGGCCAAAGACCCTAGTGTTTTGATGTGATGTTTTGAATATAATAAACTATTTATGACCAAAGTTTCATTTCGTTTGGACAAAACACTAAGAAACGAGGCCTAATTAGAATTGGGGCCCGTTTTTTTTGGGTCACCCTGTATGATGTCTGACCAAAAAGAAATAAGACTGACCTCACAAATTGTGTAATACAAAAGACCATCACCAATCAACAGCTTTCACAAGGTGACATGATATTTGTTTAACATTTAACAGCTATGTTGACACAATAAAATTGTTGTATTTGTTTTTAGAGAGTTAAGTGAAGGTGGTATGTAGTTTATTAACAAAAATTTGTTTAAACTTTTGTTAAATATTTAACTAGTCTTTTTGGAAATTTGTAAAATGACAACTGAGCAAAGAATCAACATCAAATTTTGTGTTAAACTTGAAAAAACAGCAATGAAAACTTGGAAGATACTGCATAAGATTTATGGTGATTCTTGCATGTCAAGAGCAAGAGTGTTTGAATGCCACAAGCAATTTGTGCAGGGCAGGACGGACATGGAGGATGACCCAAAAACAGAAAAACCTTCCACTTCCAAGACCGATGCCAACATAAAAAATGTTTGTCAACTGGTTGACAGTGACTACCGACTAACCGTTGTATTATGGATGATGAACTTGGAATTGCCAAAGAAATAGTCAAAACCATTTTGGTGGAAAAGCTGGGCATGCAAAAAGTGTGTGCCAAAATGGTTCCACAGCTCTTGACACCTGAGCAAAAATCTCATCATGTGTATGCATGTCAAGACTTCCTTCAACAGTTCAAAGCAGATGACAAAATCTTAGAAAGGCTCATCACAAAAGAGGAGTCATGGATTTTTTGATACAATCCTGAAACAAAACAACAAAAATGTCAATGGAAAACTGTGGATTCACCAAGACCGAAAAGGCTTAGTGCATGATGAGTTTGAACCTCAAGGGCAAATGGTTAGCCAGCACTTCTATAAGGAAGTCCTAACTTGTCTTGTAAATAAATTTCATCAAAAGCCAAGGGCCTTGTGGGCAGGCAAAATCGGGCTTTTGCACCATGGTAATGCACCTACCTACACATTTCTCAGCATGAAGCAAGTTTTGGTCTCCAAGCAAATCACCACATTAACCCATCCACCTTATTCCCCCAACCTTGCTTCTTGTGATTTCTTTCTTTTTTCATAATTGAAGGGGATAATCGAGTGGATACACTTTGAAGTTTGATTACGTGCTTGTTTGATTACGTGCTTATTTGATTACGTGCTTATTTGATTTTGCTTTGCTTTGTGTTGATTGTAAATTATTTGGCTTTATTTTAATATCACAATCAGTATTTCCCATACCTGGTGTTAAGCATCAACGTTAGCATTTGGTGTGGGAAATTGCATTGCTTTCACGCCAACCTTATCAAAACTCCATTGCTTTATCGTATCACGTGATTCGTGTGCATATATATATGTTTGTATCGTCATGCTTAAATCATTCCACTATAATTCTGTTTCGTTAAATACAGCTATTGATTGTTACCAGCAATAAAAAAGGAACAACTCTATATCGAGTGAGGAATAATACTGTATAGTAAACTAACGAACTCACAACAAGATCAATGATATCAAGACTAATGTGACAGCACAATTCTAATCCATAGAAAAAAGTAAATGTTTTATGAGTGCTTCAGGGTGTGGTCAAAGGATGGCAAAATGTGTGAAAGTCCATGGCAAATATTTTGAAGGTGACTGTTAGAGGTCACATCACAGTTGTGCTTGGTATTCAAGGTAAACTTTGATTGTTAAATGTTTTAATGCAGTTTAAAATGCAGCAATCTCATTTCATTTCAGCCAGACCTCATACATTTGGTTTGTTAAATACAATCAACAATACATAGCTGGTAGCAACAGTAACAACATGGATACACAAAGTCACTTCTCTACCAAAATTATACAGTAGACACCGCCTATTAAGCCCACCTCAGGACCAGATGATTTTGGGCTTGTTAAGCAGGTGGGCTTGTTAATCAACGGAAGACTTTTTCTAAATATTTTGAGCTAAAACATTTGTGGCTAACCGTAATAAAGATAAAATGTTTTAAGCTTATTACATTGTACACAGAAATTAAATTAGTGGTCTGAACGTTTTACAATCCTCATGGTGGTGCAATATATTTCTCATTGTAATCTTCCATCGAGCACCACCCAATCTAGAAATATAACTTTTCTGTGCAGTAAAATCTTAAGATTGCTTTGAGCAGTCAAATTCTTTGGAACCTGGCACCAGATCAACTAGTTTTTTGGCAGAGGATCTTCCCTTTAATCACTGCCACTTTACTGATTGACCGTAATTTGTGTATTGTGACATTGTTTCATTATTTCATTGAGTTCCCTTTTTCTTGCATTATCATGCAGGTGCAGCCTGCTCCATGTAAAACATAATCAGTTTTTAGACATGAAAGGTTTGTGACAAAACAGAAGAATTTTAGACATTAACCCAAATGCTTGATGTTTATCCATACAGAGAAAAAACCAAGAATTATGTAATGAAATTTGTTAGTTATGAAGCTTTTTAAACAAATTTAAAAGAATTGCTTAGAAAATTTGGGCTTATTAAATGGATTTTTGGGCGTATAAAGTGAGTTTTGTTAATACACAGTCAAATAGCAGAATTCCGAGCTGGACAAATTTGGGTTTAATATGTGGGTGGGCTCATAAATCATGGGCTTAATAAGTGGCATCTACTGTATAATCAAAAATCTCTTGCAGAAAACAGGTATTGGTAGACATATGAAAGTAAATTCCAGCATTGATCAATAGGAGAAAATGACAGCTTTATGAATATACAAAACAATGGCAAGCTGCTTTAACTACATCACTTGTATTACACCCAAAGTTACCCAACAGAACATACCTTTGTTGTTATTCAACTGCTTAATATGATCAACCAATTGATCTTGTGCAGTAGATGATGGTAACTTGATATGTTGAGTAGAAATACCAAGTTGATTAGCCGCTTTTACTTTCATTCGAATATAAACATCAGAATCTTCACGGTCACCCACCTATAATTGCACAAATTGTATACCATTACATTTAGTGTTACCTCTTAAAATTATAATGACTGTAAGAGTCCCAAATCTAAAATTAAAGTAAAAACACGGGGCATTAATATACAAAATATTAACAAAAGGAAAGTGTTTCAAAAAATGCACAGCCTTTCAAACATTACCACAATTGCAAAGATGCTCTTATAGTATTCACAAATCTCCAACTTGGCACTCATCAGCAAAAGTAATATGAAAAATACCTAAAATCTATTATACATAGTGCCATCTAACACATCACTATTATGTTTACTGAATTGGTAATGATTAAAAAACGACCAGGCACTAAAAGTTGTAGCAGCTAAAAAGCATCAAAACCTCCTATGATATTTTATTCATAGTATTCAATATTTTATTCTATTTTTGATTCTTTTACAAACCCAGAAACTGAATAAACAACAAAAAACAGTGATATAATTACATTTGAACCCCTATTTTTATTCTTCTTAGCCACAACTCTTGATAGAAAATGATTGATACTACATCTGCCAGGAATGAAATATCAAATGCAAAGCAAAACAACATGTTGGCGAGATAAATTTTTGTGCAATAATTTAATGCTGTAGACATTGACCTTGTGCCAGATGTTGCATCTCATTTAAGCTTTTACCCAGCATGAAAAAAGAGAGTTATTGGCTGAAACATTGGCAACTTTTTATTATAAAAATTATTATCATCACTTGCTAGTCATAAAAACTTGCTATTCTCAACAGTCGGTTTCACACAAAAATCAAACTGCATTTTTATTCAAACTGATCAGTGTTTTTATTCACACCTCCAGTACCCTTTCAACAATTTTCATGGCATGTTCTTAGAGTTTCACTCCTCTGTATGATCCATAGCTCACCACATCACCTTTTCCTTTAAAGATAGGCACAATCGCACTAGTTTTCCACTCATCAGGCATTCCTCTATCATCCAATATGTGCTGACACAGGTCCACCATCACTTTAACCCCAATTTCTCCACTTGCAACAATCATCTTCACATTTACTTCAAATGGTCCAGTTGCCTTTCCTGATTTCATCTTTTGTATTGCATCCACAATTTCTTTGCAAGTAACTTTTTCCACTGGTGCTTCTACTACATTAGTTTCCACCATCTGGTCCCATTCGTTCTCTTCATTCACGATCATTTCCGTGCATTCCTTCAAAATTTATGCCCTGTCTTCTTCAATAAAACCCAACCATTCGTCTCTTCCTCTCAGCACCTTTCTCCTTCTAAATCCTTCCCTCCTTTTTTTATTGTTTGAAGGAAGCAGAAAATGCTGTTGGAATTCTAACATAAATTATTCAACTGTTGTTGGACTTCCTTTCTCATAAATCTTGTAACAACTTTCCTCAACTGATTTCTTACTTGATTGTACGTGGTTTTATTTTCTTCTGATGAAAACCTCCACAGCTCTTTAAAAGTTGCCTTCTTTCTTGCTATATTATCCTTCAGCTTGTTGTTTCACCACCACATGTCTCTTTGATCTCTGCTAGACTTCTTCTTTCCATACACTTCATTACATGCCTTTAAAACTACATCCTTTAAAGTTTTCCACAAATCAGATGTGTCTGTGCTTACAAGTTTCTTCATTCCTTTTTCAAATGTTACTCTTGTTTGGCTTTTATTCAACTTCCGCATCCTTCTTCATTTGATCCATTCCTTTCTCACAATTTTTTTAGAACCTTTTTATCCAGATCTATGACCAGTGTTTCCTTTAAATGCAAAAACCGTATGCAAAAAAAGCAAAAAAAGTAATTTTGTATCACAAGTTATCTTTCCAGGAAGATCAAAAAGATTTTTTTACATTTATTGGCCAATTTCAATCATAGCCTAAGAGCAATTACAGCAAGCTGCTCTCAAACTTATTTTAACACAAGGCATCACTTTTTGATAAAAGTTTAAAATTATCATTTTTTTGAGGAAACAGTTGGTTAAAATCTACATTGTTTTTAGACATTTTAATGCTAATTTTAATTGTGCTTGTTAAAATCAAAAAAGCACAAAGCTCTCAGTTTTAGTTAAGCACAATAAACACTATTTTTTGAGGAAATTGTTCAGTTTTTGAAAATTACTAGTAAATAACCTTGCCATCTAATAAAAATTACTAATTCTTACACTTGCCACCTATGGAAACGAAAATTACGGCTTTTAACCAATTCTAGTTTTGAGTCCAATCAAAAAATGATTATTTTTTATATAAAATGTAGCTAACAGCTATGTGCTGTAATAGCTTACCAGTCATGATTGAAAAAAGCCTTGAAACATGAAAAAAAGTTTGAATTTAAGTTTGAATCTCTTTAAAAACGTTTTATTTTAAAACATAGCCTCTTTATGTTACTTGCTTGAAAAGTAATATGTAATGCAGTAGAACTTGCCTGTAACCACACCTCTAAGGGATTGAAAAAAATTGTTGCTCACTATCTACCATTGCAAAACTCTCTTTTGATTCAACATTAAGGTCTATTATCCAATTAGTTCTACCAGTGTAAAAAAAAACACTAAATTGTAAACCACACAAAAAAACTTCTTTTAATGCATAATTGTGCATGTGCGTAGTTGTCACAGTCTTATATATCAGCCTGTAGACAGGGGCAATGGGTAAAGTTAGCTGGGTTTCCAGAAAATTTTTTAGTGGAGGAAAGCCCCTCAAAAATGCAGTAAAAGCATGCTACTTTAAATGAATAGGCTGTACTATTTTTGTTAGGCTGTCCCATTTGTACTAGCACCTTCAAGCAAAACCCTGAAGTTTTTGCATGTAGCTAATTAGGATTTAAATTTTTTTACTAAACTAAAAAGCTGCATTTACCAAAGCTGCATTTACCAATATTAAATAACCCGGGTTCAAAGCTTGCAGGAACTAGATACAACGTAACAGTTAGAAAGATAAGGTCAGATTGAAGCAGTGGCAGCCACTGTGCCCATAGACAGCTAAGGATATCGCCTAGATATTATAACTTGTACATCATTGATTTTGCCAGCCATCAATACTGGGTCATGTAGTGATGAAAATCCTTTTTTTTTTTCTTGACTTTTTGGGAGTGCCTGGGAAAGTCACACTGGCACAGAGGTATCCACTGTTTCTGAAGTAATTATAATTTTATATGATTTGGTATGGTTAACCTTGCTTCAAGATAATTACCCATGTAAAGTCTGTCATATGCTGGCATTTTGCTCTTCTTCGTCTTTGTCATTTGAGCTATTTATTGTGGGCTTTATGCAGGAAGATGTATGTAAAGGCCACACAGCATTAGCGCTCACACTTGGTTTGCAAGTCTTCAGTTAAACTGGGGCCACCACAACAGGTAGACTGCTTGGCCCCACCATATGTCTGCCACATAAAGACGGCGGCATGTCGTTAAGTGTCTTGCCCAAGAACACAACAAGGCATTTTGCTAATCTGTTAAAAATGCATTGGTTGAGACTAGTAAAACAATACTGCTATTGCTGAAGTGTGAGAAACATCAGAAACTAGTCAATGAGGTGTGCTTTGAGAACTGTGGGCTGGAATAGTTTTATACAAGTTTGCACCAATTGAATTGGTAATTGCAGTGAGTTCAACTTTTGAAAAAATGATGTTATTCTTCCTATTTTACTGGGAGGAGACATTTTGACTAAAAATAGCTTTTTACTCTGACGTGTGAGGACGTAAGCTCACCACTTCTATTAAAACACTAGTTCTATCAATAAAGACTTGTAACTTTATAGAACACAAATCACCTGGTCTAAACAAAATGCTTAAACAAGAGGAATAGTATTTGTTCCATTGAGCAAAAGAAGATTAAAAATAAATGAGTTGGAGAAAAAACAACTGCTTGAATGAATAAACTAGTACATATCTCCTAGTTCATTGCCAACCTGTTTTTTTTGCTGGAATGTTAGAACACTTCAAAACTTTTTGGACACTTCAAATTTAATTTGCAGAGTTTCAAAAAATTGGGAACTTGTGGAAAATACAAAAAGATAAAAAATTAAATTCTCTTTTAAAATGCATAATGAAATTTCTCCTACCCAGTGCTTTTGTTCAGTCAATAAACGAACTATGCTGTGACAAGTGCATCACTTCCTGGACTTTAAACAACTAACTTTCAAGTGCAGTGTGAACAATGCTTTTGTTGCTCTTAATTGGTATTTCAAACATCATTTCTGCAAGTTTTTGTCAACGCAATAACATGAAGAGCATTGCCAAATAAATATATAAAAAAAAACATCTAATTTTCTTTTTGGACATCTTGTCCAAAACAACATTAAATTTTTCAAACATTTTAATTCAAATTCAGCCAATGAACAAAAAATGAGTTGCAAATTCACTGTAATTATTCATAATAGCAACCAGCATGTTGGTAGCTACTGCCTTCAGCTTAGTGTTATATTCTTTTCAATTTATAAACTTTTTAGTGACACTCTATTGTGTTGTAATATTTACAACTATTTTCACTTAGTCACACTAATAACTACTGTGACATGCTAAGATGCAGCTTAAAAGTAAACAGTCGTTGTGAAGCACAACGTTTCATATCAAGTTACTAAAATAATATTCTATGCCACAATTTGCATATACTTGCACTAGAGATAAAATACAGCACTTGACAGCATAAATCTATGAAGATTGGTTAGCCTACTTATTTATCAAAAACACCTTAATGCAGTGTTTCTTAATCTTTTTGGTGCTTGTACCCCTTAAAATTTTATGAAATGTCTTGGTACCCCTAGACCAGTGATTCTCAACCACTGTGCAGCAGCACTTTTGTGTACTGCAAAATTATAAAAGTGTGTTGCCAAATTTTAGATTGATTTTGCATTAAAAATATTCTTATTATTGACTTGTAATTAATCCTTTAATAAACGTACTGTTATTTTTGTAGTACATATTATTTTATTTCACATATTTAAAATCATTATCTCAAACTATTTTACACAATGGGTTACAGGTAAGTAAATAATTTTTAAACTTATCTTTTTCTATGTGTGCCACCAAATTCTGAAGTCGTTAGAAGTGTGCCACAACAAAAAAAAGTTTGAGAATCACTGCCCTAGACCTATCAAACAAACACCTACAAAATTACTGGTAAATATACAATCTAACAATGAAATAAAACACAATGTAGCATGTTACCGGTGTATATTTATTAACCATAATATTGTTCATGACAAAACCAATTCAGTGCAAAACCAATGCTGTAGGAACAAACAACAAGCTGTTTATTACGTCACAGCAACTCTCTATTATCACAAAAAAATCATTCAAAAATGCAGATGTTAAAAAAGGCTTCAGAAAATGTTTTCTTATTTCAAATAGCATTGAAAATAAATTTTTAGCAAATAGTTTAAAATAACCATTGTTCTGACGCCTCATCTTGTACCCCTTGCTTATTCACTTTGTACCCCCAAGGGGTACAGGTACCCCTGGTTAAGAACCCCTGTCTTAATGTATAATTTTAATTCTGTACCTTTCATTTTGTAGTAATTTATGCAAGATTGCAAAAAGTGACTTGTTGCTCAACACAATTGACAAAATAACTTTAAAGAGTTTCAATTTTGTTGGGAAAAAAAATTATAGCAGATGCATTAAATGGTTTACTACATCCAAACTAAAAAAAATACTTTACAAATCTTATTCTCAGCAAATTTTAAGGTTAACACATAATTTTTAAAAGCATTAAATCAAAAATTTGCTACATCTTCACTAAGTAGTAAATATAATTATTCAGTTTCTATCCAGTCTTATTACCTTCAACAAAGTTGGCCAGATTCACCCCATTCTTTCTGCAATTCTTCACACTCAATCTGTCCACATCATTTGATTCAGGGCATCCTCCTTTTCAAACCAACCTTTGATTTCCTTTTCCACTTCCTTCTTCCAGGTCTTCATTGGGTATCCTCATTGTCTACTGCCACTCACTTCAAGATCTAGGGCAACTCTCAAAACACTAACATCATCTCTTCTCAGAACATGTCCATACAATCTAATTCCATTGGTTTTTGCCAGCCCATTTACCATGTCTTTTAATTCCACCATGTCTATCTGTTCTTCAGCTGTCTATCTGTTCTTCAGCTGTCTTCTGTCTAAAATTTTCAGAACGCACATGGCCATCACCACAGCTTTCTCCATTCTTAAAATTTATTTATAAAGTTTTTTTAAACACCACCTCTTGCTTCCATATAGTATTGCTGATCTTATGCAACAACCATAAACTCTTCTTTTCATCTTCAATGAAAACCTATTTCCCAGTTATAACTCTCATTCCCTGAATCTTACCCAACTGATTCTTACTCTTGCTGTGACTGCAGCTTCACAGCCACCACTACCTTATCTCCTAAGTAACAAAATCCATTATTTATTTCCACTTCATTATACAACTTCTTGATCAAATCTACGGCTCCTTCCATCAACCAAAATTTACCTTATCTCCTAAGTAACAAAATCCATTATTTATTTCCACTTCATTACACAACTTCTTGATCGAATCTACTGCTCCTTCCATCAACCAAATTGAACTACAAATTCACCACCACACTCCACACCTTAAACAAATGAAACGCGTTGCCAACTTAGTCATATCTCTCTTTATTTTTGCACATCTGCCACGAATCCAGTTTCAACATTTTGTACACAACACTGAATTGGCCATTACACTTCTCCCACATATTCCACTTAAATTTATCTAGCTTTTGAACAATTCTGCTTCCAACCTGCTTACCATCACTTTTGTTTTTCAAATGTTAACCTCCAAACTCTTACTTTCCTGTGCATCCTTCCAACTCAAAAATCTTTCTTATAGATTTTCCATGCTTTTGCATATGAGAACAAGGTCATTTGTGTAGAATAATTCATTAACCAAATCCTTTCTTGCATTTTTTGTACTAACATTCACAACTATTTTATACAACAAAGGGTGACAGCAAGGCTCCTTGATGTACACTAACTTTTACTTCCAAGCTCCTCAGAATGTGCCAGATCCCAATCACACTCTAGTCTTTGCACCATCATACAAACTCATAACTGCTTAAACCACTACTTATTATTAACCCTTCTTTCTTATGGCCCCATTCTATTACCTTTTCTAGAACTCCATCAAAAGTTTTTCCATGTCAACAAAACAGATATACAACTTCTTGTCATTCTTTTGATATGTGATTTACCCTTTTACCCTTTTACAGCCTTATCATAAAAAGGGCTACAATGTCATTACTAGGGTTAGTTTGGATATCAATAATTTTTATTGTCCGGATAACGGATATATCTGTGTACTTGGAATTTAACTAAATGGTTGACCAGATAATAACTGCTAAATATGAAAAGTATTGTACAGTTTTATTACAGACATAAGCACACGTGCAGTACAATCGAATATGAAAAAATTACGCAAATTTAATGTTCACTGTTTCTGCAACGCATTCCTTATTAAGCACAATGCATCGATTGTGGAATCATGTAGACGAGACCAGAGTTTTGTAACAAAGAGTCCACATGCACTGAATGCTCTTTCTGTTTCCACAGAAGTGGGCTGAATAGTAAGCAGAGCTTCATAGAGAGTCTAAGGGTTGGCAGGTCGTATTCCAGAAGCTTCAAACACTTAACATTCCTTTTGGACCATTCTTTTGTTAAGGTTTGGAGTAATGGAAGGACGAGTAGCTGGAATTGATGCTGACGTGATAGCTCACTCTAGTTCTTCCTTGAAAGATGCACGTGATGAGTCTCTACATACTGAAGTAGAAGCAAGTGATGCAAACTGGCTTTCTTCTCCAGGACCAGGTTCTGGTACTCCAAACAGCTTTTGCATTAGGGCTGCAGCAAGAGTGTACATCTTGTTTTTGTTTCCGTATTTGCCAAAAATATCAAACTTGTTCTCCATTAGAAAATTGGGATCATGCAAATATTCAAGTAGATGAACAAGACATGCATTTCTCCTGTCTTTGATTCTTACCTCAAGATGAGAGTTAAGAGATGCCGAGTATGCAGAATCAGAATTAGAGAGAGTTTTAAACACAAAATCATGAATTCGCTCAGCTGTAAGAAGTGTAGCGTTCCTCCTTCAAAGTCCATCTACAGCGTGTTTGACAGGTTCAAGGACATCAGATCATGGAGAATTTTAATTTCTGCATTTGTAATGATGGTAGAAGTTCCAATTTCCACGAAAGCCATTCTGATACATTTTTTCGCTCTTACAAATATTTTAATCATCTCCAAAAGACTGTTCCATCTAGTCTTTGAATCTAGAATCAACTTCAGCTCTATGTTCAATTGTGCTTGGATATGCTTTTGCAGAATTTCATCCTTAAGAGGACTTTTGCGAAACATCTTTACCAATGTTCTAACCTTCCCTATCACTTCCGCAACCAACTGTTGAAGTTCTACACCAATTGCTTCAGTCTCCACAAGATCTACAGCAGCTTCATCAACTTCTTCCATCTCCTCTTTCTGAAGAAAATTCTGAATCCGATCCAGTATTATTATTTTCCCTTTCCTTTTCTACTCCTTCAAAGAGATTTTGCGTTGCATACAAGAAATTCGTTACTGCTAAATGATAACCATGCGCAAAACAGAGCTGGTGGATGCAACAAATCATTCTTCCAAAACTCTTCATCACACTAGCTCCATCTGTCGTAGCTGCAACAATGTTTTCCATCTTGAGGCCAAACTCGTGCAATCTTTCTTTCACCAAATTCTCTACTCTTTCAGCTGGCATAGAACCTTGATTCTTACCATTCCTAAATTAACAGGGTCTGAATCATAGTGCAGGTTTAAGTTCATGTATCTTCTGCTTCTTGTGCTTGCATATTCATCAAGAGTGACAGAACAAAATTTTCCAGCCCCTTTTTTTATTTTAATCATTTTCTTTATATCGCTTTTTAGTGTTTGGGAAACAGATATGATAATACTTCTGACATTTTGCACTGTTTGTGGTAGCTTGTATCCTCTTGCCAAAAATGCTTGTCTTAGTTGCTTACTAGTAGAAATGGTGTTAAAAGAAATTCTGTCCACAGCTGCTAGCTCTGCAACAACCCTTTCCAGCGACCCTTTGGTTGGTTTAAAATAGTTTTCAATCGTGCTGGTGCCCGCGGAACTTTTGTTTGCGTTTTCCAAAGCAACTTGCTGTTTTGCCTTCTTTGTGTTGAGAACAATTTTATGTTTTAGACAAAGGTGATTTCTTATTGCTCCTGTAGATCCACCTTTACAAGAAATCGTGTTTTTGCAGATTTCACATTTTGCCCTATCACCATTTCTTGATCGTAGAAAGTAACCCCACACGGGATTTTCACTTTTAAAACGTTTAAATTCCATCTCTTAAATTTAGTCAATTTAAACCAGGTTGTATTTAAAGCTTTTCAAATTCAACTGAAATCTTCTTACAGCCAAACCCTGCACACTTCACAAACTTCACCTCACAATGCAAATGCAGTCTTCTATTAAAATAATCATTTCCTTGGCTTTCTTTGGGACATGTGAGTAAAGTTCACTCCTGCATTTTACGAGTAGTTGACAATATAAGACAACAAAAGTATGAACAAAAGTTTAATTGTGCTCAGCGGGAGTCAGCCTCCTCATAACAAAGAATGTTGAAACTTACTAAAAAGCATTAAAGCATTAGCAACCATATTCTTTTATCGGGTTAACCAACAGAATTATATCCAGATATCGGATAGCAAAAAAACTCCCAGTTAATCGGTTAACCATTATCCAGATAATCCAACCCTAGTCATCACCAACACCTATCTTTGCCCCCATCTTTCAAAAGGGGTCGAGTAACAAAAAAACAACAACTATTTCACCAGCCTAAAGCTAGTGGAAGAACTCAAGCAGAAAAAAACAACAATCCTCAGCACTATACAGAAACAATGACAAGAAGTGCCAAGCACTGAGCTGATAATGAAGAAGGAATGGTATGCTTTTGAAATCTCTTCTTTGCCATGCAGCTGCAGCTAGACAATATACAAAACTAAGAAAAGAAAGTTGCTTGCATCCGGAGTTCAATGCACAGAAACGCATATATTGATCAATACCACAACAAACTGCCAAACATGATACAGTATTGCAACAAGTTCAAGGTGGGTGCAGATGTGCTGAACCAGATGGCTCCATACCATACCAGCAAGAGTTCCACTAGATCAGTGGTTCCCAACCTTTATAAAGGCCCACACCCCTAAAATATCTCAATATGTTCTCGCACCCCTAAAATATCTCAATATGTTCTTGCACCCCTAAAATATTTTAACATGCCCCACCCGGGCTGGGGCGATTTTAAAGACTAGGCTGAAATTGCGTGTGTTGACCTTTTTTATGGAGATCAGCATCGTTTTGGGTTGAATTGAAGGCTGCGCACAGCTTTTTGGCAAAGTCAGGATGCTCAGTGTTAGATCACGCCCTGTCGGTAGGGTGGATCTCCAAAAAGAAAAAAAAAAGGTCACCACCATTTTCTTGTCGTTGTTGGCTGGCTTTGCTGCCAACGATGAGAAGAAAGTGGTGACCTTTTCTTTTCTTTTT
Source organism: Trididemnum clinides (assembly GCA_963675345.1). Taxonomy (NCBI): domain Eukaryota; kingdom Metazoa; phylum Chordata; class Ascidiacea; order Aplousobranchia; family Didemnidae; genus Trididemnum; species Trididemnum clinides. The sequence continues at coordinate 1,268,353 of OY776290.1, read as the reverse complement.
TTGGAGATCCACTCCACTGTCAGGGCGCGATCTAAAGCTGAGCATCCCGACTTTGGCCAAAAGGCTGTTTTGGGAAATAAACCAAACAAATCATCAAGATGTATATTGCACTTGTCTTTACTTTATCCCTACTTTATCTGAATGATCATCTCGCACACTCTAAGATGCTGCCTTGCACCCCTGGTTGGGAACCCCTGCACTAGATGATGGCCTGTGGCTGGATTTTTTAATATTCTTGATTATGCGTGCAAAAAGACTTACATCATTTACTGACTTACAACAAAATTGAAATTATCAAGAAGACAGCTTATGCTTGTGCTGATAAAAAAGCTTTGCAAACCAAATAATCGAGTGTGCTCAATAACTCCCTCCCCAGCACTGGATCAAATAGTCAGTATTGCATTGCGGGGAAACAGTGGTTTAGCACGCCAAGCTCAGAAAAGAAAAGATTGCCAGTTTGCAGCATGTAGAAACATATCTAGCTCTTTCTGCCAAAACTGTGGAAAAGTATGCTGTGGCAAACACACATCCGAAAAAGTAACAATTGTAAAATGCAAAAATTGTGATGAATGAGTGTCAATAAATTTGTATACCTTGTGTTCCTACTTAACTATTATTATAAAATGTCAAAAAATTGATCATAAAAATGTCAAACATTCAAAAAGAGTTTCTTTGTGCTTTTCATAAAGCATATGTCAAAATCAATCAAAGAGAGAACGTATTAAAACCAATTTACAGATAACTGCTCAAAAATGACTGCATCTGTCCTTATAGGTAGGAAAATATTTCAGGGTTTCTCGTGTTAAGTGCTGCTAGGAAATCGGGGCCATTTGTTTATTTTTCTCATAATGGGGATTTCTTCAAGCAAAACTTTTTTACAGGGAGGATGCCCTTGCTTACCCCCAACCTCAGCTTTCAAATATTAGTGGTCCAATCAAGCAATTACCTGGCTACCCCACCATTGACATTCACACTGCAGATAGTAGGTACCCAATAGTCGCCTCTTATAACATGCTGGCTAAACAGCTTCAATATTCTTAAAACCAGTGAAGCATGGTAAATCAATCAATTTTCAAAACAAAACGATCTTTAAATTAATTAAATTAGATCTTTAAATTACTGAAACGTCATTTAAAGTTAGCTTAATCTTGCAAGACCTAGAACAAGACATAAACCGTCATATAGAAAAAAAATAATTTTTTGCATTTCCATTTCCGTCTTCACCGGTTTTCCGTTCTTTACCGGTTTTCCGTGCTTCACCGGTTAAAGAATAGTGAAGCTGTTTATCCAGCATGTCGTAAGAGGCGACTATTGGGTACCTACCAATTGCAGTCTGACTGTTAATGGTGGGGTTGCCAGCTTAATTGCTTGGTTGGACCACTCATGTCAGAAAACTGAGGTTGGGGGTAAGCAAGGGCATGCTCCATGTAAAAGAATTTTGCTCCAACAAATCCCGATGATCAGAAAAAATATACAAGTGGCTCCCAGTCCCCAGAAGCTCTTAAACAGGCAGGGGGTGCAAAGAATCTCCGAGTTTAAATCTGAATGTCATGGGATAAGATTTGGTACATTAAATATGGGAAGTCTTTGTGGAAGGAAAATGGAAGTGTGTGAAGAACTGAGAAAGAGAAAAGTTGATGTGTGCTGCATCCAGGAAGTAAAATGGAAAGACCAAGGAGCTCGTTTTGTCGGTACTTCGGGATGAAGATATAAACTGTGGTGGTCAGGAAATGATGCAGGATTCGGAGGGATTGGAGAGGAAATATCTGGGAACGTTGTGGAAGTTAAAAGAAAAAGTGACAGAGTAATGGCGATTGTGCTAACTTTAGGTAGCAAAGTGATGCGTGTAATATGTGTGTATGGGCCACAAAGTGGAAGACCAGATGCAGAGAAAGTTCGTTTTTATGATGAAATGGGGAATGAGTGGGACTTGGGAAGTTCTAGTGAAATAATTGTTTCTTTTGGGGGATTTTAATGGACATGTGGGGAAATGTGCTGAGGGTTTTGAAGGTGTACATGGGGGGAATGGTGTTGGGAAAAGAAATGCAGAAGGAAGAAGATTGCTGGAGTTCTGTGATGAAAGAGAGCTGTGCGTGGCAAATACTTGATTTAAAAAGACAGACAAAAGGAAAATCACTTATAGTGCTGGTGGATGTGGAACAGAAATTGATTTTGTGCTTGTGGTGAAAAATACAGAAAGTATAAAAGGGATGTGAAAGTGATTCCATGGGAACTTCAGCACAAGCTGGTGGTCAAAGATCTAGATAAAAAGGTTCTAAAAAAGATTGTAAGAAAGGAATGAATCATAAGAAGAAAGATTTGGAAGTTGAATGAAAATCGAACAAGAGTGAGATTTGAAAAAAGAGTAAAAGAACTTGTGAGCACAGATGCACCTGATTTGTGGAAAACTTTCAAGGATGGTGTTCTAAAGACATGTGACGAACTGTGTGGGAAGAAGAAGTCTAGGAGAGATCAAGGAGACATGTGGTGGTGGAATGAAGAGGTCAAGGATACCATAACAAGAAAGAAGGCGGCATTCAGAGAACTGTGCAGATTCCCATCAGAACAAATGAAACTAATACAAACGTATAAGAAATCAAACGAGAAAAATTGTAGTTAGAGCTGTGAGAATGGAAGCTAATCAGGAATTGAATAATTTATATCAGAATTCTAATAGTGTTTTCTACTTCCTTAGAAAAATGAAAAAGGAAGGGAAGGATGTGGAAGAAGGAAGGTGCTTGAGAGGAGATGGATGATTGGGTTTTATTGAAGATAGGGCAAAAATTTGGAAGGAACACATGGAAAAGATCATGACGAGAACGAATGGGACCACACGGTGGAAACTGATTTGGTGGAAGGACCAGTGGAAAAAGTGGCTCACAATGAAATTGTGGAAGCAATTCAAAGTATGAAATCAGGAAAGGCAACTGGACCATCTGAAGTAAGTGTGGAGATGGTAGTTGAAGTGGTGAAATCGGGGTTAAAGTGATGATGGAACTATGCCAGCGTGTATTGGATGGTAGAGGAATGCCTGATGAGTGGAAAACAAGTGTGATTATACCTATCTTTAAAGGAAAAGGTGATGTGATGAGCTGTGGATCATACAGAGGAGTGAAACTGCTACAACATGCCATGAAAATTGTTAAAAGAGTGCTAGAGAGGCAAATACGAACACTAGTCAATTTGAATGAAATGTAGTTTGGATTTATGCCAGGAAAAGGAACAGTGGATGCGATATTCATTGTGAGGAGAATGCAGGAGGAATATCAAAAGAAGGACAAGAAGTTGTATATGTGTTTTGTTGACATGGAAAAAGCTTTTGATAGAGTGCCAAGAAAAGTGGTAATGGAGTGGGCCATGAGAAAGAAGGGTCTATGAGAAGTAATAGTTCGGGCAGTTATGAGCCTGTATGATGGTGCAAAGACAAGAGTGAGGATGGGATCTGCATATTTAGAGGAGCCCGAAGTAAAAGTTGGTGTACATCAAGGATCTGTGCTGTCGCCACTATTGTTTGCAATAGTAGTGGACGTTATTACAGAAAACGCAAGAAGGGGTGTGGTTAATCAATTGCTATATGCAGATGACCTTGTTATCATGAGCAAAGACATGGAAGACTTGAAGGAAAGATTTTGGCATTGGAAGGATGCACTGGAAAGTAAAGGTTTAAAGGTCAACACCAGAAAAACGAAATTGATGGTAAGCAGGTCAGAAGGCAAACTATACAAAAGCAAGATAGATCCATGTGGAGTTTGTGGGAGGAGAGTCATGGCCAATTCAGTGTTGTGCACAAAATGTGAAAACTGGTTTCATGGCAAATGTGCAAAAATAAAGAGAGTTACTGCTAGATTGGCAACACATTTTGTTTGCTCGAAATGTAAAGAAATAATGGAAGGGACGATGGATTCAATCAAGAAGTTGTGCGATGAAGTGGAGACAGTGAATGGATTTTGTTACTTGGGAGACAGACTAAATGCTAGTGGTGGTTGTGAAGCAGCAGTTACAGCAAGAGTAAGAATCGGTTGGGTAAGATTCAGAGAATGTGGAGAGTTGTTGCTTGCAAATAGGTTTCCTCCGAAGATGAAACATAAAGTCTATTGTTGTTGTGTAAGATCAGCAATACTGTATGGAAGTGAGACATGGTGTTTAAAAGAAAATGAAACAGCAATTTTGAGGAGAACAAAGAGAGCTATGGTGAGAGCCATGTGCAGTCAGAAAGTTGTTGACAGAAAGACGACTGAAGAACAGATGGATATGTTGGGGTTAAAGGAAACTATAGACCGGTTAGCAACAGCAAATGGAGTTAGATGGTATGGACATGTGCTGAGGAGGGATGACGATAGTGTTTTGAGGGTTGCTCTGAATCTTGAAGTGAGTGGCAAGAGAAAGCGAGGACAACCAAAGAAGACTTGGAAGAAGCAAGTGGAAGAGGAGACAGAGAAGATTGGTTTGAAGAAGGAGGATTCCCTGAGACAAGACAAGTGGAGCGATGGAGTGGGAGCAATTTCAGAAGGAATGGGGTAAATCTGGCCATCTCTGCTAAAGGGACAGCAACAGATAAAAACTGAATCACACACATTTAAGATATGGTAAAAAATGTTAATGGGTACAACTATTGAGAAAAATCCACCTACTAACCCCATTTTAGAAGAGAGCAAATACCCCTCCTTGATTTGCAACAGGTTTATTTTTCTACAACCTACAATTTACTTAATCACAAAATTTCATTTAGATTTACATTTATGCTTTAACAAACATAGCTAAGTTAGCAATTTCATAGAAAAAAAAATTTAATACCTTTTGATAAGTTTTTCGTTTACTAAATTGTCAGCATGACAAAAACACTAAAATGAAGAATTTAAAAAAACTGATGCTTAACCACAACAATTTTGCATTTTTTACCATAAATAGAGGAACTAAAATTAACTTACTAATTAATGAACAAATATATTCAAACCAAAGTAAAATATTATCGTAAAGCAATATTTATTACTATAAAACATATACGTATGTCCCAGTAGGCCTTAACATAAAAACTTCTCATAGCATTTTTGAAATTTACACCTCAAAGCACATAGGAGTACACTTCACTCACCAAAATCAGTTCAGGTTTGCAGTTTATATTAAAAAACAAGAAACGCAATTGTGCTCTCTAGAACCACTAGTAAAATAATGCACACTTCCTAATTCTGATATTTTGAAAACCATATTGGTTAAAACAAAAATTCCAAAGTTTTTTTCTTTATTAATTTTGGAATACCACATATGTGAAAACCAAGAATTTTCTTGACAATTGGGAGTTTGTCAAGATTCAGTTGCCTGTGGAATGACCTGGCATTGATTCTACCGTTAGTGATGTTGTTGATTTAATCTCCACTTGAATCAGTGTTGGCCCCAAACAATTCGCTCATAATTATGAAAAAGTGTACTACACAGATAGCCATTGTAATGTTATTTAATATTTTCAAGAGGAGTAAACAAAATAACATAAACAACATCCAGTTTTACATGATGTGCTTTAACAAAAATTATTACATCATTTATGAAATCCGCAACTTGAAATCTTGTTAGCCAACATCAGTTCAGGTATATGCAGCTTATATTGAATAAAACAAAAAATTTATTTGAGTTTCCTAGCGCCACTAATGAATACACTAGAACAGGGGTCGGCAATCTTTTGGACGCGGCGTGCCAGTTTTCGAATAATATCAAAATGTGAGCAACTTCGCGTGCCAAACTTTTTATGTGTTTGGTTTGCACAGTCAACTACTTGATTTGAATAGATAACGAATAAGACACAAATTTATTTAATTGACTTCATTGGATAAAGTCAAATAGAATCAAAAGAGTAGCTTTTTAAGAAGATTCTTGTTCTTGCTCAGCTCTATAACATTGGGACTAAATTTGGACACTTTCAGTTAAACACATATGCTTCCGTATGATCTTTCGTAAGTCGGCTGCGATGGGGACTGAGAATAAACTTTATGTGTGAAAATATTTGTTCACGCAAGCAAGTGGATCTAAATGCACACAGTCAAGCTATTGCCATCTTCTTCAGACAGCTAAATTTCTCCGGCAAAGATTCCCAACTGTTAAAATGCTGTTTGCTTGTTTTCAATCGTTTCCAGCAATTTCCGCTCATCAACAAATTTCGATGTCAACAATAAAGATGCTTTAAAATCGATCAGCAGCATCTGGAAGTCTTCAATATCGATCCATTCAAATTCAGATAATTTCAGGTCTTTGCTGCTCTCGGGCTTGATGAGAAAAGAAAACAATGAATCAAAATGCTGAAAATCTTGAAATCTATTGCAAAATCGAGACATTTGATCCTTTATGTACATGTCAATTACAACTGCATTAACATAGTGATCCACTGAAAAAGCCTTCAGATATTAAAGATGCAAAAAGTTGCAGTTTGGATGGCCTGTGTGTAGACATCTAGTTTAGATACAAATCCTTTCCATACCTCAAAAACACACATCACTGTTTGTTCTGTACCCTGCAAACGAAGATAAAGTTTGTTAGGATGCATGGTGATATCCGCAAGAAACGTCAATTTTACTAGCCACTTTTCATCCTCCAGTTCAGGGTCGGCCTTTCCTTGTCCTATTAAAAAGGCCCTTATCTTAACTAGACATTCGACAAACGTCAAATTCCCCTACAAGTCACCCTGATTCATTTTACTCTTTCATCTTATGAGCGGATTCTTCGTCTCCCAATCTCCTTTCCCATTTCAGGTTTGGCCAGACTTGGAGTGAAACCAAGACTTTGCAGATCTTCCTGGAGAGCCTTTGCGTCCACTCACTCGCTTATGCTTCCTTCTACTTTCCCCAGGGAAGTAGAAGGAAACCCTAGGGAGGCTTTTCTTGCTTGCCCTGCTTTTCCTCCTTGAACCCCCCCCCCCCTTTTCTTTCACTGTGGAGTTCACCATCTTCTTTTTATACCCTCTCTCTGATCTTCCTCGTTCTCGCCAAGGTGTGGCTCTCACTTACCTTGGCTCTCTCCCCCCTTACGATCTGGTGCTTTGGACTAACGGCTCTGTTCCTTTTCCTTTTGGCAAGGGCGGCTCCGACGTGCTTGCTGGCTGCTCTCTCTGTGGCACCGAGGCCACTCTTTCCTTCTCAGCAGGCCCAGTATGCTCAAGCTTCTCTGATAAAGCCTGCGCCATTGTGCAAACTTTTTGCTGGTTTCGGCAGCACCAACAAGTCTACCACTTCCCTTCTCTTCTCCTATCTGACTCTCGTTTTTTCCTCACCACCCTATCCTCTCCTCCATCTTTTCTTTCACCTCAATCTCTCTGGCAGATCTGGCAGGAACTGACTTTTCTAGGAACTGTCTCTCCTCCTGTTCTATCATGCTACAATGGGTCCCGGGACGCTCGTTTCTCCCGGGAACAACACGACAAGACGGGGAGCGCTGGTTGCGCCCTCTGCAATCACTTGTAGTCTCTTTCCTTTTATCTCTCGTATACACTTATCTCTCTTTTCTCAGACTGGAGTGCTCCCTCGTCACTCTGCTCATCTACGCTGCAACAAACACAGCCTTCTGTTAAGTTTTTATTTCTTCAGGATTGGCAGAATTGAGAATTTTTCCTGCAGCGCTTTCGGACACTCGTCCCAGGACACCTCTCATCTCATTCTGCACTGTCCAGCTACAGACTATTTGCGCCGCTCACTCTTTGACGACGCTCTCTCTCTCTTTACAATCTCCGGTCCATGCCTTGGGGAGTTGCGCGACTTCTGGGGCTCCATGGTCATCCGCCATGCCCCCATCCCTCCGAATGGGTCGGATAACAACAACAACAAACGTCAAGAGAACCTTACCTCGACTTAACCACCCAACACTGCAGTGCAGAAGCATATCATGTTATGCACTTTCCATCTTCTCAAGCAAAGATCAAAACTGTTTGTGTGTGGTAGCAGAGTGTGCGACAAGGAAACTCTCTATTTTTGTTACAGTTGACATTACGTCATGAAGAGCAGAATTTTTATCTCTTTGCACAAATACTTTTTTGATGAATAATACAGTGCAACTTCATAACAGAGTTCCCAATCTTTTGCTCAGCCATAGTAACAAATCCAAGGTGCTGCCCATCATAACAGGTCCGCCGTCTGTTGTAACTGAGAATATCTCGCTTATATGAATCTCTCTTTCCTCGAAGTTCTTAGTGAAAAGTCAAGTATATCTTTTCTTTTAGTAGTGCCATACATAGGTTTCAAGCAACAAAGCTCTTCATGTACTTCGCCGTTACTGCAGTATCTAGCTACAACTGCTAAACGTGGATTATTGTTTATATCTATGCTTTTGTCAAGGAGCTATGCTGAAAACATTCGCTGCTTTTACGCAGCAGTTTGTTGCTCAGTTACATTGGTAGCCATATCCGTGATACGTCTCTCTGCTGTCCAAGGAGAAACAGGCATATCCTTGATCCTCAAAATTAGTGTGCATTTGTTTGGCGAATCATCAAACAACACTTCAGCACAACTGATAAAAGCCTCCTTCACAAACAATTTATCAATAAATGGTTTTCGATGTTTAGCAATGCCCTCTGCGATTTTGTAGCTATCTTTGATTGTTCGATTCGTGCTACAAATCACTTTCTTGAAAATGCCGCTTTGCTTTTCATAGTGTGAAAAGCAAAGCTTTTCATAGCCTTTTTTAAAAATTCGATCTTCTCTGCATAGTCCTTACTTCTTATGCTTCGTTTCAAAATGTCGTTTTATGCTAGATGTTTGGCAAACGACACTTTGACAAGAAAGAGCACACACAGCTTTGTCGTCTCGAGAAACAAATCTGAAACCTGTCGTGCAGAATTCTTGGAAAGATCTCACATCTAAATTAAGATTCTTAGAAAGCCTAAATCTGTAATTTTTTTAGGTAAAAAGGCTGCTTTTGAAATCAATTAAAAAAAAGCAATAAGCAAGCAAATATTTTATTAAAAACTATTCAAACGCTATCAGTCAAACATTCAGCCCTCATCAGGAATATGCGGTACATAACTAACACAACTGTTCAGCAACAACAGTAGATATAACGAGCATTGCTTTAATTATTGTTGCAATACCATACCAAAAAAATTATGGCATGTCTTCACCACAATTTTATTCATTCTTGCGCCGTCGCTCCCGCACATTTTTGTTTATTCTAATTTGTTTGTGTTCATGGGAGCTCACATGACTGGCATGTCTTGAGCCAATTTTTTTCGCTCTCACAAGGAGCTAGTTGTGAGTGTGACTGGCAGAGCCAGAACAGACATCTCCGACATAGAAATTGTCTCGTGAATTGCATGCTTGACTAATTTGAAGACTGTTGATTTCGTGCAGTGTAGACAGTTTGAGCTTGTGATTGCGCCGCGAAATCTCAAGTGTAGATTTCACATGCGCGTCAAATCACTTGGCGTGCCATGAAATATCCTCTCGCGTGCCACAAGTGGCACACGTGCCAGGGGTTGCCGACCCCTGCACTAGAAAATACATTTTCGTCATGTCACAGGTTTAATACGTCATAGAAATTGATCAATCACATCCAATGGCAAAATAGATTCCAAGGGGTCAAATGCCATTAAAGGCAAAATAGCCACTGCCTATTTTATATGCAAATTTTACAGTAAAACATGAAATTTTATGGAAAATGTTGGCAAGAATTTGTTCAGTAAATATTGATGTCAACTTGATAATTTTTGCACGCCAACGTTGGATTAGTCCACAGAATTTCCACATTTAAGTAATATCCAAATACTCAAAAAAACGGAATAAAGCTTACTTGTACAATGGCCAAGCCAGGCTGAAAACCTTTCAACAATTCTTTCATTTTTGTGATTTCACTGGTTAGTCGTTTTTGAATGTTATCAGCAAGAGTTTTACCATTCAGAATTTTAGCCATTGCAAACAGAAAAATATTTAAACACTTACAGTATATCAGGTTACTAATTTTGTTAAGTAACAACAACCTGTAAAAAGTGTGATCAAAGCAAGGGTATTGAACTTGCAGACTTTGGGTTTTTATCTTGTATTGGATTAGCAGTTTTTACGAACAAGTCAAAGTTTGTTAAACAAACGTAATATGAAACAATAGTTCTAGTATACCAGATACAGTAAAGGCTGATATTATATTATTTACACTTAGAAATCATGAATCCAGAGGTCAACACTAAAATACGAAAATTTACAGAAGTACCTGAATACCAAAATTCCTATTAAATTATGAAATCACTGAAGCATAGAAATACAAAAGTTTATATTAAACATGAAATATGGAAAAACAACTGGTAACAGTATACCAGCCAAAGGAAATTGCAGTAAAATTTACAGAAGTAGTTAAAAACTAACACCATAACTACCCAATTGGGGAATACTAAATATTTGAGTAAGGTTAAACTAAGTGTTTTTGTATATTTATGCAAAAGTATTGATAAGGGAGTCCAGGGGACACCTTTGATACTAAGCCCAGATACTTTTAGGGGACCCTAAGTTTTAAAAACGTCATGCACAGTGTTAACAAATTAAGCCTAAGCTCTCTATTTGTTCTGTTAACAAATGTATAATCTATATAATAATTTTTGTGACATGATGACAAATGTTTTCTTCATTTTGGCCACAAAAATTTAGCTTAAATTCTCCTTTTTAAAAAACTTTGGGCCCCTCTGAATACTTCTTGGCCCTGTTGCCAGAAACATAAAATCTGGTTCCTGTAGCTCTTAAAGCATCCAACTTCCTAAACATTACATAATTTTAAGTCCCAAACCCCCAAATCTTACACCCAGATATCCCATATGGATCGATCAATTTGTGTATGTTAGACTTTACAAAATCATTTCACACTATCATGATATGTTTTGTTGTCTCTATCAAACAGGAAAATTGTATTTTACTTACCGATTGCTGGTGACTGATAATGATGCATTGCATCTTATTCACATTTTGTTTGTGACTTACTTTTAACTTTATATTATTCCATAAACATAGTATTATAACTGTGCTTCATTTATTACCCCACATATAGAAATTTGATAATTTGAATAGTGAAGTAGCCAGACAGCAATGTCTTGTTCAAATCAGAAGGGGCTAAAACAAAGAAAAAAAGGGACAAAAAGAAAAGCAATTTCTGAGCAATTATGCCAAACACTCATCCATTTGTAGTTGGATAAAACCTGGAAACTCCAGTTTACCAGATCTTTGTTAATGGGAGCCCAGAATTAATGTTGGTACCAGGCCCGGACTGTTCTCTCAATGGCTGCTCTGCATTTACGTTTTTCTACAATTTTTGTAACTTAATTGGTGTTGTTTCCATATTTCAGTAAGAACTTCCAAATTTTAGAGTTGTCCTCCAGTGGTTCTCAAAGTGTGCATCATGGTGCCCCAGGGTGTTGTTTCAATTTCGTAAAAACAACACACAACCATGATTTGTTTTAGTGCCACAAGTTCTTGCTTTCACTAAAATTTTGTCACAATTGGACTAATGCAATACAATTGAACAAGGACTTGCCTAAAAACGTCTGCAAGTTTAATGCACATATTATGTAATTGAAATTAGCATTTGCAATAATTACAGCTATGAGTTGCTATAAGGAATGGTGGCATACACAGAAATTTGTCATGGAAGTTTTTGGTTTCTCACATCAAGAGTGCCAAAAGCATGACCATTCTAGGGGGTTTGGGGGCATGCTCCTAAAAAAATATTTAGACAATTGCATAAAAAATAAGATTTTTCTTGCCTTCTAGATTGAGCACTTGCACGGATTTTTTAGTACCATATATACTTGCATATTAGCCGACTTTAAAACTAAAAACAAAGATATCAAATTAGGGGGTTGGCTTATACATGCATAAATCTGACCTCCCACAAACGAAATGACATTACATCACCTCTTAAATCACACAATATCGCCAATATCACCATTCAGTCTTACATAAAACCATAAAAATTGAGACTGCATTAAATAAAGTTAATTCTGACAAATTACAATACAACTCAATTTTAATATTAATTTTAACTGCACTCTCAAATAAAATGCAACATAATCACGTCTATTTCTGAACAAATGCTTAGATAATAAATCTTGATCAGTGCATTACATATTGACACTCTTTTGTTATTAGCCCAAACAGCACACCATGGCATTTGGGTGGTCGACTTATATGTGAGTTTATCAAAATTCCTCATTTTGAGGCAGTTTTTTAAGGGTGGCTTATATGCAAGATCAGCTTATATGTGAGTATATAAAAAACTATATAACATTAACATTTATGAGAGGGTTTGATGCCCAAAACCCCTCTGCACATGCCACACTGAAAAGAAACATTTTATTATTGGCTAAACATTTGATCACTTACCGTGCTTGAAAATAGCACTACTTCACCTCAGACCACTCAGAGCTGTTAATACCATTATCGCTGATTTGCTTCAAATTTGGTTTGTGTGCAGGTTGTGCAGAAAAAGAGATAAATTATAAAATTCTTCAAAATCTTATCAGTAGTTTTGGAGATGTGGGCCTTTGAAATTTCAGATCTTAGGGAAAAATAGAGGCTCTCATCTAACTTCTGAAAGCCATATCTCAGTAATCGCTGGGTATTTTTTAATAAAACTAGTGTCATTTTGCAGGAAATTGGCTAAGGATTTAATTTCTGTAGTTAATTTTTATAAATATGCATGTCTGGAAGTAATGACCTCGTGATCTCGATTTTGACCTTGTAGATTACGTGATACAAAACATTGTCACACTAAAAAATATACTTTGACACCATCTCTTTTACATATGAAGAAATGGCAGCAGTAATGTTTATATTTTAGCCCTAATTTTCACTTAAAATTGTTGGTAATTTTAAAAATATTCATCAAATCCACCTTAAAAATTTTAACTTATCTGGTCATACATAGAAGGTGCAATCTTACAGTATATTGTTTGCCCTGCATCATATCTTAGCGTCTTTGATATGACAGCACATGATATGACCTCTTTTAGGGAGAGTTGGTAAAGTAATATATTGGATTTAGGGTTAGGGATAGGGTTAAGTATACCTATTTTTTACATTACTTTCTGTAAGACTTACTGTTAACTTTATCCAAGATATGTAATATAACACTACAATGACAGACTTCCCTATAAGCAGCATAATGTAACATAACACTACAATGACAGACTTCCCTATAAGCAGCATAAAGTAACAAGCAGGACTTCACCATATGTAAATTGACACCATCTAACTATTTTAGCATCCCATAATTGTCACAACTTTGGCACAAATGTTTAAAGTTGTTAATAAATGTGAAATGCTGGGCACCCCTTGCATGTTTTCCAGGGATTCCACCACTTAAAGTAAGATCTTCAAGCTTTCCTTTGCATATCACATGGCCAAAAAATTTGAGCTGTCTCTTTAACACAACAAAACAGTTTGCACACTTGTTGCATTTTCTGAAGGACTGACTTATTGGTTTGGAGTGCTGTCCATGGAATACAAAGAATTCTGCAATAGAACCACATTTCTGCTGCTTTAATGTTTTGCCTAGTCTTTGTTGCAAATGTCTGGGTTTCACACCCATACATGAGAACCAATCACACAAAACATTTCAAAAGTCTTGATTTTAAATGTACGGAAAGCGTACAATCTCTGAAAATGTTTTTCATGCTGTTGAAACTTGATTTTGCCACATCTATGCATAATCTTATTTCTTTTTCACGCCTGGCATCTGAAATGAGCCAAGACTCTAACAATTAAAGTGTTGAACTTGCTCAATTTTACTATTGTTGGCTGTTGTGGAGATCGATGATCTGGTGGCTTTGACATTACCATGACTTTTGACATTTCAAGTTGAGACCAAACTTTTCACTTGATGATTGAACAGCATTCAAAAGTATGTTCAAACCAGCCTCTAAAGATGCAAGGAGCTTGGTGTCATTGCTATAGCTGATGTTATTTATGCATCTGTGATTTACCTGAATTTCCTACTCAACCTCCTCCAGTTTCCTCAGGATGAATTCGCCGTACAAGTTGAAAAGGTTAGGACTCATCGCACAGCCTCGCCTTACACCTCATTGGATATCAGTCCACCCATTGAGTTCTTCAATAAGTTTGATGGCTGCTTTTTGCTCATAATAGAAATTATGGATAATGCAGAAATCCTTGGCATTTATACCAAATTGGTTTAGTATTTTAAGTAGCTGGAAGTGGCACACATTATCAAATGTCTTTTGGTAATCAATAAAGCACAGAAAAAGATCTTGTTGGTGTTTAACTACTCGATCATGCAGGATCCACATCACAAAAATTGCATTTCTTGTGCCTCTGTCCAGCTTGAAACCATATTGATAAACTGGTGGTTTTCTTCATATGTCTTGAAGTATGATATTCAGTAACAGTTTCAGAGTATGGGACATAAACTGATGGTTCTATGGTTTCCACACTCCAGAGTGTTAGGTTTTTTTGGGATGGCAATGAAAACAGACTTGAGCATTTCAGTGGGTATTTGACCAGTTCTATTTGTATTTTGTTGAAAAGTTTCCACAGCAGATCCACACCATTCTCCTGTAAAGCAATCAGCATCTCAAGGACTACCTCATCCAGACCAGTCGCTTTCCCCGTTTTGAAATTTTATAATGCCCATTGAACTTCTTCTTTTAGTACCAACTGGCCAGATTCATATGAGACTGCCTTAACATCATCATTTTCTTCTCTATCATCATTGAATAAAGAAGCTATGTATTCCTCCCAACATTTTCTTATATCTTCAGGTTATCAGATGATGTAGCTGTTCAATGACCGAATGCTTCTAAATGTTGGTAGAGGTCCTTTTCTGGCTATCTTGCAAATTTTCTTGAACGTTTCCTTAATGTTGGTGTCTTTGAATCTCTCAATCTCTTGACATTTTTCTTCTAACCACTGCTCCTTGGCACATTTACATTGCCTTTGGATTTCCTTTTGTATCATGCTATATTTTTCTGGATCTGATTTAGACTCCCTCCTCTTGTGCAAGAGGTTTTTACTTTCATCAGTTACCCAATAAAGTTGTTTAATTTTCTTGGATTCCTGTGGTATAAATTTGTTTGCAGCTATAATAATACTCGTTTTCAGATTTGTCCATTGATTATTGGAATTTTCTCAGTTTGATTCATCGGAAGATTTGCAAAAACAGTCTTAGAAAAGTCTAAGTTGATTTCAGGGTTTTTCAAAGTATCAAGCAAAAACCTTGGTTTTTGTTTTGGACGTTTTAGAGCCCTTAAATGTATTTTGATATTTGCAATAACTGAATTATAGTTGCTGTTTACATCAGCCACTGGATAGCTCTTTATTAATCATTCTGTAGTCAATCTGGTTTCTTGCACAGTCACCAGGACTTATTCATGTATATCACCGTCTGGGGTGAGCAGCAAACCATGTAATCATTATAGTTGGTTTCTTTTCATTTATTATAGCACTCCTTATCTATTTCACTGCTTTTTAACTATTTTAAAGTGTGGCTCATTTTCAAATTGCCTAGCAGCATGTGTCCAAGATATATATACCTTTCTCAATTTCTCTTTATAAGCGACCTCAAAAAAGTTTTCTAAGCAAATTTCACGAATGTTGTCCAAATAAAATAAAAAAACAAGTCATCAAGAAAAGTTTTACCAATTTTACTCAATGTGAAGGCTAAATAAAATACTGGCCCAGTTGAAAGACCATGGTCCACCAATCAAAAACCATTGATCTAGGTCATCATCTCTGTCATAAATGATCTCTATTTTTTAATCCAATTAAGGCATCACCTTGTGAGTTTGCCACATCTTTTACAGCTGGAACTTGAGTTAATAGCACATCAAAATTCTTCAAAGATGCCAACTGAATCGACATAAATGCCGATTTTCAAAATTTGCAGGGGAAGAGAGGCAAAAATGTGATGTTGTACTTTGGTGGTGTAATAATTATTGTGATTTTATCAGCTCTAAAAAGTTGACCAGTAGCCTAGCAATTACCAACTGAAAACGGCAATACACCTGGATATTTTTATTTAATAAGTTAAGTTTAATTTGGTTGCTCAAACTCCATGACCTTTGCAACAGTAATTCAAAAACATTTCAAAATGTCAGGTTAACAGTGCATGTAAATAAAATTACTCCTTCACCAATGCGTGACATGAGGATACCAAATATGACTTTTATGAAATAATAGGATGTTGGGTAGTTTACCACAACTGCAACACAACAAAAATACTTGATAACCTCAACTGTTGTTTGATTACAGTAAATAATTGAACTAGTGCATTTCTCAGTTGCAATCAATTAAACAGAATGGTTTTGCAATTGCAAGTAAACTTAAGTATTTGATGACCAACACCGCACAACTTGAAAGAAGTAATTTAAGATTTCAGCATGTGTCTTGCTTTCTTCCTTAAACGTATATCAAAAAGCTTTGTCATTGATAAGCGATAACTAATTTCAACTGATTTTACAAACCAAACAAACAAACAAACAAGGAAATTTTTAGCAGTTTTGTCACAGATGCGAAAAAACAGTGAAATGTTTTTATGTGGCTTTGTAGGCTTATTGTGGCAAAAATGATGTTAGAGAATTTAAGACACAGTTTGTCAAACTTGTTTACAAAACCCTTGTTGATAGTCACCATAACATAGTTAGCTAAATATTGTTTTTGCTCTCATTCAGTTTTAATCAATGATTTACCAAGTGCATGAAAAGAGGTCACAAATATTTTGTAAGGTGAATTTTTATCAATGTGAAAAGCATACAAACATTGGCTGATGCAAAGGAAACCAGGAATTTGTGGACGCAAATATTCACAACTGTGGTAAATGCAGTTTTTAACTAGTTACCTTTAAATAATTAAACTAGTTTCATTAGTAATCAGTTAAACAACAGCATTTTGCAACTGCAAGTAAACTTTCAATCTGAAAGTGAAAAATAGGCTAATTGATGATCAAAGCTGCACAAGTTTACAGAAAATAAAGATTTTTGGAGAGTGTAAAAGTCATATAATGTTTGTCTTGCTTCCTTCCTTAAAGGTATCTCAGAAAGCAATGTTATCAATAAGCAATAACAAATTTCACCCAAGTCTTGTCAACTGATTTCACGAACCAAGCACAACCTGCACCAATCAACAGCCGCCTCAACGTGGTGGTGCGGTCCCCAGCCCCGTTTGGGTTGGGTCGAAATGGCTGTTGGCCTTCCCAAGGGTCCCAGTTACCCCAGGCACTCCCCATTCATTTTTTTGCTATGCTGCCCCCTGAACGACCGCAGAAGGGCAGCACACAGCATCTTTTAAATCGGTCGCCTGTTCTCACTTTTTCTTCTCTCCACCCCTCTCTTGCCCTCCTTCGTCTCCTCATTCTTCTTCTTCTCCTGATGAGCGGTAACGTTCATCCTAACCCTGGCCCCATCTTTCCTTGCTCTGTGTGCGCTGGAAACGTGACCTGGTGGGGCAAGTCAGTGCAATGCTGCGCTTGCTCCAAATGGGTCCATCTAAGGTGCTCACAACTTTCTTTATCTAACTTCAGAGCTCTTGGCAGCTCTCACTCTTGGAGCTGCCCCCCCTGCCATAACACTGTGACTCCCCCCTCCTCGGACTCCTCCGGCACGTATACCTCCACTGTGGAATCCTGCCCTCCCTCTGCTAATGCTGCACTCTCGCCCCACCCTCGTCTCCAAACTTCTTATCCCCCATCTGCCCATCTTATATCTCCTTCCTCTGCCCTTCCACCACCGTCCCTTGCTCCTGGCTATACTTCTGCACTTCCTGCCTCCTCTCCTCTCCCTGACTCTCTCAGGGTTCTTCAATGGAATGCTGGAGGTCTTCGAGCCAGGAGCACTGAACTACTTCACTTTCTTTCATCCCATTCTGTCGACCTTATCTGCATTCAGGAATCCAATCTTAACTCATCTTCCTGTTTCCGAATTCCTGGATTCTCTGCTCTGCGTTCTGATCGTACTCACTCCCAGTCTGGCATTCTCTCTTCTGATGCCTCGCATGCCAGTGGCGGCGTTGTCATTTTCGTCAGACAGGGCCTATCCTTTTCTGAACTTTCTACCTCCTCTCTTTCTTCGCTCGATCCCTACTCTGATTATGTAGGGGTCAACATCTCTCTAAACAAATCCTCCTCGGTGTCATTTCTTAATGTGTATGCCCCCCCTATTCGCTCCTCCCCAACGGATGGCAGAACCGATTCCTTCTCTCCCTCAATTCTTCCCTCCTCCAGAAATCTCTTCGTTCTGGGGGACTTCAATTGCTATCACCTGCTTTGGGACTCAAGAGGTACTTCCAACCCCCGTGGGGAGGAAGTATTCGACTGGGTCATCTCCTCAGACCTCCTCCCCCTCAATGACTCTGACACACCCACCCTTCTCCATTGCTCCTCTGGCAGTCACTCCTCTCCTGACATCTCCTTTGTTCCCTCCACTCTTGCCCTTTCTTGCTCCTGGGAGGTGCTTCAGGATCTGGGTTCTGATGACCTACCAATTCTTCTATCTATCCCTCTCTCTCCGGTCTTTCACCCCAACGAGCGCCCCCCTTCCTTCAATTTCAGAAAGCTCGCTGGGGTGACTTTGCCTCCTACTTTGACTCTCACTGTCCTACTGCAGAGGAATACTCGTCTCTTTCTCTTTCCTCTGCAGCTGCTCTCTTTACCTCTCTGGCAATGAATGCGGCCAAATCTTCCATTCCTTTCGGCCGCATCAAACGCCCTCCTAAAGCCTGGTGGTCTGCTGAGGTGGAAGAAGCGGTTAGTGAAAGACGCAGGGCTTTCGCTACTGCTCACAGAAGTGATGAAGATCGCCAGGCTTACATCTCCGCTTCTCGACATGCCTCGTCAGTCATTGCCAAGGCCAAGGCTGAGGCATGGCAGACGACCTGCACTTCTCTTTCACCTAAATCTAACCCTAAATCTGTGCACTCTCTTCTTCACTCTATTGCTGGCTCTCCTTCCTCGTCTTCTTCCTCTCCTAACTTTCCTAACTGTTCTTCTCCCAGGGAATCGACTTCGGTTTATGCCGCTTACCTGAGGTCTCACTTTTCCATGTCTCAGCCAAAGGCCCTGCGCAGCAGAGCCAGAGGCTACCTCACTGAGCTCCACTGAGCTACGTGCTCTGTGGAGTCTCACTCGTCCTTTTGCTCTCCCTTCTCTCCTGCTGAATTTCTTGCGCCTGCCTCTAACCTCTCCTCATCCACTGCCACTGGCCCAGACAAAGTTGCCTATCCCATGCTAAAGCATCTTCCTCGCTCTGGCATGGATTTTCTTCTTCACATCTTCAATCTTTCTTGGTCTTCACATTCCTTTCCTTCCATCTGGAAGATATCTTCCATTATTCCCATACATAAGATGGGAAAACCTCTCAACTCTCCTGCTTCCTTCCGGCCTATCTCTCTCACCTCCTGCGTATCAAAGCTTTTTGAACGCATCATTCTATCCCGTCTTCTCTTTTTTCTGGAATCTAATTCCATTTTCTCTCCCCGCCAGGCTGGTTTCCATCCTGGACGGTCTACATTTCATCAAATTCTGTACCTTTCTCAGTCCATTTCGGATGGGTTTAACAAACCCAGGCCGGGCTTTCGAACGATCCTCTCTACTATCTCTAAAGTTTTTGACTCTGTCTGGCATCCCACCCTTTTCCACAAACTGATTTCGGCTGGCCTCCCTCCTTGCTTTGCTCATTGGACTGAATCTTTCCTTTCTGACAGGCGCGCTTGTGTGGTCTTTTAAAATCACAAAAGTCGTTCCTTTCGAGTCCGTCGAGGTGTTCCGCAAGGATCCATTCTTGGCCCTGTACTTTTCTCTCTCTTCATTAATGATCTTCCGGCTTCTCTGCCTTCTTCCGTCAGCTGCTCTCTTTACGCCGACGATCTGGCCATTTGGTCCTCCTCACCCTCGATCTGCACTGCGGTGGAGGCCACACAAGGAGCTCTGTTTCGATTGGAGCCCTGGTTTGAGTACTGGTGTCTTCCTCTCAATCCGAGCAAATGTGAGGCCTCCTTCTTTTCAGTGGATCCCCACCAGGCTAACCTCCAGCCCAACCTCCTCCTACTCGGCTCCCACCTCCGTTTTAACCCCACTCCAACTTTTCTTGGGGTCACTTTTGATCGCACTCTTTCCTTTTTTAAGCATGTATCTTTGCTGAAGGCCAAATTTTTCCCACGTCTCAAGGCCTTACGCTGTATCTCTGCTTCCTCATGGGGCCCCTCTAAGGAGTCCCACTCTGTTCTGTATAAATCTTTTTTTTGGTCCCTTCTTACTTACGCTTCACCCGGATGGTTTCCTTTCCTAAGCGCTACCAATTTCACCAAGTTGGAATGCCTCCACCAAACGGCCAGTCGCGCCATCACCGGCTGCCTCTCGTCCTCCCCTATCCCTCTACTACTCACCGAGGCTTCTCTACCTCCCCTACAAGTCACTCTGACTCACTTCACTCTTTTTTCTCATGAGCGGGCTCTTCGTCTCCTAACCTCCTTTCCCATCTCAGGTTTGGCCAGACTAGGAGTGAAACCAAGACTCTGCAGATCGTCCTGGAGAGCTTTTGCGTCCATTCACCTGCTCATGCTTCCTTCTACTTGTTCTAGGGAGGCTCTTCTTGCTTGCCCTCCCTGTCCTCCTTGGAATCTGCCTTCCTTCACGGTCGAGTCCACCCTTTCCACTCCATGCTCTTGCTCTGATCCCCCTCACTCTCGCCAAGGTGCGGCTCTCGCTCACCTTGACTCTCTCCCCCCTCATGATCTGGTACTCTGGACAGACGGCTCTGTTCCTTTTCCTTTTGGCAAGGGCGGCTCCGGCGTTCTTGCCAACTGCTCTCTCTGTGGCACTGAGGCCACTCTTTCCTTTTCGGCAGGCCCAGTTTGTTCCAGTTTTTCCGCTGAAGCCCGCGCCATTCTGCACGCTCTTTGCTGGTCTCGGCAACACCATAAAGTCTGCCACTTTTCTTCCCTTCTTCTCCTGTCTGACTCTCGTTCTGTCCTCGCCACCCTGTCCTCTCCTCCACCTTTCCTGTTATCTCAAACTCTGTGGCAGATCTGGCAGGAACTGTCCTTCTTTTCCTCCTGTTCTATCAGGCTACAATGGGTCCCCGGACACTCGTTTCTCCCGGGGAACGACACAGCTGATGAGCTTGCCAGACGGGGAGCGCTGCTTGCGCCCTTCGCAATCCCTTGTAGTCTCTCTCCTCTTATCTCTCGTATCCACTCTCGTCTTATCTCGGACTGGAGGCGTACTGTCTCTTCAAAGTATTTTGACACACAGGTTCCCTCAATTTCCACTGAGGAACTTGTGCTCCCTCGTCATGCTCGCTGTGTCCTCTCTCGTCTTCGCTGCAATGGAAACAGCTTTCTTTTAGGTTCCTATCTCTCCAGGATTGGCAGTATCAAGAATTCTTCTTGCAGCGCCTGTGGACACTTGTCCCAGGACATCTCTCATCTCATTCTGCACTGTCTAGCTACGGACTCTTTGTGCCGCTCACTCTTTGGCAACTCTCTGTCTCTTTATGACCTCTGGTCCAGACCCTGGGGAGTTGCCCAGCTTCTGGGGCTCCATGGTCTTCCGCCATGCCCCCATCCCTCGGAAGGGGTCGGGTAAACAACAACAACAACAACAACAACCAAGCACAACATCAAATGAGGTAATTGATAGTTTTGTCCCATTTTCAAAAAAACAGTGAAACATTATTTGGACAAGTGTTGCACCAAAATAATGATAGAGGGTTTAAGACACCATTGAACCTTGTTTATGATAGTCTCAGTGACAAAGTTAGCTAAATATTTTTTTCAGTCAATAAGTTTTTACCAAATACATGAAAAGAGGTCGTAAATCTTTGATAGATGAATTTTTATATTTGTGAAAAGTGCACAAGAATCAGTCAAAGTAAAGGAAAAAGAGGAAATTGGTGACGGATATGTGATAAACACAGCTTTTAAGTCTAGTAAAAAAAGTGAAAAGCTAATGTTTCTAACTACATGTAAAAACTACACGGTCTCACTTAGATACACCTACTGCAAAAACACCAAGATCTATTTTTTGTTTAAAGCCAAATGGTTTTGCTGTATTTGCGAGAGGGCTGCCCTACATGGAAAAAAGTTTAGGGGAGATCCAACTACTTTACTCAGCACCACTGTGTACAGGCAGATGTTAAAGACTGCAATGGCCATACACAGCTACACTTTAAAGAAAGTTTTCTTAGCACAGTGCACAAGTTTGCATGAGTTTTGACAATTTAGTGCAGTGGTTCTTAAACTGGGTTGGATCAAACCCTAGGGGTTCAATGAGTCAGTATCAGGGGTTCAGCAGAGATTAGGATAAGTACACACACGCCATGTGTATAGCAATCACAATGTCCTCTACTTAACATTAAAATGACCAAGCTCGTCAGTTGAAGCACACAGCTGAAAGTTTCACATAGAGTGCGATTACAGTCTTCAGAATCATTACAACGTGAAAACATATGGCAAGTGATAATCAGCATTGTTTCAGTCAGAACTGTAATTGAGCATAGTGAGATCACATCAGGATTAGGATAATTTTTCTCTAGCGTCCTAATTCTGTAGATTGAGACTAGCACGTGCTTGCGAGCAGTTAGAGATTTAGAAGGAAAGGCAGAGATTGCTGTTTTACAATGACTTTACTGTTATCCACAATAAAAGTGTTATTTCCAAGAATATATGAGCGTTTTCATAATGCATTTCAGCCGTGGAAATATATACCTCTGTGTTCTTAGCTTCAGAAACTTGTTTCTGCTAGTCACAGTGTAGGCTCAAATATGGTAAGACGTGTCACTGTGCAGCAGGCTTTGTTGCGATTACAAGACTTTTCAGCAGACTGCTCAATTACATCATTTAGTTTTTGACATTATGTCGTAGGGTTAGGGTCAGTTTTAATTTCATTTAAATTTAATTTAGTAGACATTAATCTTTTTTATAGTATTTTAATCCCTTCACTTCAACTATGTCAAAGAAAATAAGGAAGTGGTCAGATGAATATGTACAATATGGATTTACATATATCATAGAACCTGATGGGAGTCAGCGTTCTCAGTGCACTATTTGCAACGCCAAATTGAGCAATTCTAGCTTAGCACCAGCAAAACTAAAGGAACACTTTCTAAAGATGCATGGTGATGAAAAATACAAGAACACAACACTTGCTTTGCAAGAAGTCCTTTTCTACGATGGTAGACACAAAAACGAAAAAAAGGAACAGACTTTGTTGCGAAAATGACATGAGTGGCACTTTTCAATGTCAAGCCACGCATTTCTAAAATTGTTTCTGAAATTAAGTAGTCAAACACAAACAGCACAACATATCTTTGTTTCTGAAATGTAACAGCACAAAAGGCATAGATTTGTAGTAAATATTTATTGAGTTGTGTTTTTCTGTGGAATTCATGTTTTGTTTGTTTTCTTTTTTGAATAATAAGATCTTATGTGTAACAGATGCATAGTTCACTTTAGGCTCAAGTTTGTTAACCGATATATTTTGAATTTTAACAAAGGGTTCGGTGAATGCCCGCATAAAACTTGCAGGGTTTGGTAACTCCTACAAGTTTAAGAACCACTGATTTAATGGCTTTTTTTCACATTGGTAAACCTGAAAAGACAATGCACCTTAATGTTGAATCAGAAGGCAGTTTCAGAGTGGTGTATAGCAAACGGAAATTGTTTACAATCCCCTAGATGTGTGATTATAGACAAAATCTACTATATAGCAAATCACTTTTCAAGCAATTAACACAAAAATGACTATATATCAACATAAAAACATTTTTGAAGAGATTGAAACTAGAATGAACATTTTTCTTTACATTTCAAGGCTTATTTCAATCATAACTGGTAACTGGTAAGTTATCAGAGCATATTGCTGCTAGTTAAATTTTATTTATAAAACCAATCTTCTTTCGAGAGAAATCAAAATAGCAATTGGTCAAAAGTCATATTCTTCATTTACTCTGATTTTTTTGTAGCTAGCAAGTGCAAAAAGATTATTTATTTCTAATTTTCAAAAACTGAGCCATTTCCACAAAAATAGTGTTTTAATACTAAACACACATCTTGAGCTAAGTGCTATTTTTAACTTAACAAAAACAATTAAATTAGCATTGAAACGCAAAAAAAAATACAGATTTTAACCAATTCCAGTTTCAAACTTTCCTCAAAAAAAGGATGTCTTGTGTTAAACTGAAGTCTGAGAGGTGCTTGTAATTATTGGTCTTTTAGCTACCATTGAAATTGGCTGGGAAAACGAAAAAAAACTTTTTGATCTTACTTCGTGTTAACTGCTTCAGAAATAATTTGTAGTAAAAAAAAGATAAGGGCATTTGTGATATTTAAGTCGCCGTTATTCACTGTTGCGTCACAGCCACACAATGTTTATGTGAGATATTGTACTGCCCTAAAATACGTCAGTCCCCACTTAATTTCTTTTCACTGTTTCCCATGCATTAAATAGTCAGTGGAAGATTTTGCTTAAAAAATTAGGAAAATTTTGACAAACTGAAAAAGTAACCAAAAACTATCAAACATTTTTGTGTACTATTGAATTTTGAATGCAAATCTGTCTGGCATGTTTTTACAAATTCGCACTTTTTTTTATATTGAAAAAGAACACTGTGCAGCATCACTTCCTTGTATGCAACATACGGTACTGATGCCTCTCATTCTTTCTAGCAAAACTTAGAGCAAACACAAATAATAACCTCCGATCGAGTTCTTATTCAATTTATTGAAAGGCATCAAACCATTTAAAATATCATTCTGGTTCAGGTTCACGTTTAGCAAAATTTATTTTCACTGGTTCCAGCTTACTGCTTTATAAAACTTGTGGTTTAGTGGTTCCCAACCTGGGGGTTGCAACCCCCAAAGGGGTCGTGATGAACTTTTCAAGGGGTCATGATCCAAAATTAATAAAATCAGTGGAAAAATTAGACAAGAAAGATTAATTACCAATTTTCAAGCTTTTGGTTTGGCCAGTCCTTAAAGCGAGCTGTTGACAGCATGCATTTTAACTAATTATAAGACTTCTGCATCAGATTTTTCTTTGAAGAGAAAGTTGCCAATCACGGTGATGAATTTTTGCAGCTGTAAAAACTTTAAACGTTCATCTAAGTTTGTTCTAAATTTCTTTCTACTTGTTTGTTCGCTGGCAAAAATGTGAGTGTGCTTGCACAGTGCTTACGTCATCTCCTTTGTGCAATTAAGCAGGATGAGAATTTATCTCAGTTTAATCGTTAATCTGTAAGTTTATAGAATGCAGAAGACAAACTTTCTATGTACAATGAAATAAGTAATATGAAGGCATTGTTCCCTTTAAACGCAAAAAAAGTGCGAATTTGCAAAATTGTGTCTGACAGATTCACAGTGAAAATTCACCAGTGCGTAAAAAAGTCCGGCGGTTTTTGGTAACTTTTTCCCTCAGTTAAAATTTTTGCAATTTTTAAATACGTGGGAGTTAAATGCTGTTTAATGCGTGGGAGACAGTGAATAGGAATGAAAGGTCGGACAGCTGCTTTTTTATGGCACTGCAACGTCTCACGTAAACATCACCTGGCTATGACACAACAAGTGACGGCGACTTAAATATCGCGCATGCCATCACCAAACTTCTTTTGTATCACAAATCAACCTCAAAGCAAGTAACATAAAGTAAACCGGCCGGTATAATTAGCTATTATAGCTAAAGAGCAGTAATAGCAAGTAGCTTTCAAATTTCACTTTAACTCAAGATATTAGTTTTCGAGGAAAGTTTGAAACTGGAATTTCCTTAACTTATGTTTTCTCTACGTTTCAACCTAAATTTCAATCGTGCTTGTTAAGATCAAAAAGTGCATAGCTCTTAGTTTCACTTTAGCGTACCAAACGCCATTTTGTAAATTAGAAATAAATAACCTCTCACTTGCTATTTATAAAAACTAAAAGTAAAAAAAAGGGTACGATTTCTAACCAATTTTAGTTTTAAATCCCCTCCAAAATGTGCTGTGGTAGTTTACCAGCCATGATTGAAATAAGCCTTGAAACGAGAAGAAAAAATATAAAGTGCAGTTTTAATTTCTTTAAACACGTTTTTTGTTGAAGTCTTGCCTTTTTTCAATTGCTGGAAAGGAAAACTTTTTCTTGACTTGTTTTTTTCTTATTTTAGTTGGACAATCCTTCCGAAATTTATTTTGATAACTTTTTTGAGGTTGCGCATGAACACGAAAAAAATATAACCAGACCACATGCATCTGTGCATTTCAAAAATGGGCCAAATGCCAAAAACACTCATGAAAACGAAAAAAATGTATAACTGGATCGCATGCTTTTGTGCATTTCAAAAATGGGCCAAATGCCAAAAACGACTTGAAACCAATAAACGCAAAAAAATGCTCATGAAAACGAGAAAAAATTAACCGGTCCACATGCCTGTGTATTTCCAAAATGGGCCAAATGCCAAAAACGCCAATAAAAACGAGAAAAATGTATAACCAGGCCACATACCTCTGTGCATTTTGAAAATGGGCCGAATGCCAAAAACGGTTGCAAAGCACTGAACTAAAAGTTTCATAATCGAAGTACATTGGAGGAGAAAACAAAGGATGTTGTTGTACGCCAACCAACATTATCGGCAAACTGTAAGGTATACAAAGTTAGCTTAGCATATACACTGAATAAATAGCAGTAGGCCACTGCAAGCATCTGTTTTTACTCCTTCAAAACATACTAAGACTGGTGTAACCGTTTGTTCAGCAATGTCTGCCAAAACTTGTCTGGCGGTTTTCGTACATTTGCTAGCGATTTCGCACTCGTGCCGGCAGTTACGCACTTACTAAAATCTTAGAGGGAACAGTGTATGAAGGTACGAGTTTTGTATTTCATTAATTAGTATATGTAGTGATAGTGCACTTGAAGACGGTTATAGAAAGTTTAAGGTAAGTTTTGAGTTAACGGGATAATGAAATAAAATAATTTGTAGTATTTCAATTGTTTCATTGTGCTAATCTGCTGCATTTACTGCACCATCTCTTGTATCGTCCTTTGATTTTCTGTAGATTACTAGGACTTTAGTTTGCGATTACTATTTTACAATGACTTCAAGATAATTGTTCATACTATTTAAACAGCATTAAAGATAAAAAGCATTTAAGCTTAATATTTTTTTTTTAAACATTCATCATTTCAGCAATTTGATAGTTTTGCCATGGAGAAAAAAAGAAAATATCTAGATAAGTATATTAAATTTGGATTTGCCTCCTTACTCAGCAATAGCGTTGAAAAACCTCAATGTGTTCTCCGCAACATTGTTCTCAGTGCAGAATCTATGAAACCATTCCAATTAAAGCACCACTTAAAAACAAAGCACCCCCAACATGCTGAGAAAGATGTAGCTTTTTTCCAACGTCATGAAGCTGGCTTGAAACGTCAGAGACTTGATTGTACTGAAAGTTTCAATCAAAGCAATGTGACAGCAATAGAAGCATCATATGTTATCACACTGGAAATCGCTAAACAAAAAAACATAGTACTGGAGAAACACTTGTGAAACCGTGTTTGTTGAAAACTGCCAAATTAGTTCTCGGGGATGCAAGTGTAGCAAAACTTAAACAGATTTCTCTTTCAAATAATACTATCCAAAGGCACATTTTGGACATGTCGGAAGATGTCAACAAACAGGTGGTGAATGAAATTAAAGCGTCTCCAATGTTTTCATTTCAAGTTGATGAGTCAACTAACATTAGCTCATGTGGTCAGCTGCTTGTATTTGTAAGGTACATTCATTTGGGTGACATCAAAGAGGAGTTTCTCTTTTGTAGTGAACTCGACACGACAACAACCAATGCAGATATTATGGGGAAAATGAACACTTTCTTTGAAGCACATGGATTGCAATGAGAAGATGTTTGTGGAGTTTGTACCAGTGGAGCTCCTGCTATATTGGGATCCCGGTCAGGCTTTACAAAAAAAGTAAAGGAACTTGCTCCAAAAGCAAGGGGTACGCACTGCTTTATTAACAGATATGCACTTGCCAGCAAAACTTTACCAAGTGCATTAAAAAATATATTGGATTTGGTGGTAAAAATTGTGAACTTTATTAAAGCAGGAAGCTTAAATACACACCAGTTTAAAGAACTTTGCAAGGATATGAAAGCAATGCACAAAATTTTACTTTTCCACACAGCTGTGCATTGGCTTTCAAAAGGCAACGTTCTAAACCGTGTATTTGAAATGAAGAATGAAATAAAATTATTCTTGGAATTTAAAAATAAGGAGTTTTTATCTTACTTCAATGATAACAATTGGATTACCAGTCTTGCTTATTTAGCAGATATTTTCGAAAAGTTGAACATACTAAATCTTAAACTACAAGGAAAGAACACAAATATTATTCAACTACGTGACAACCTGAAAGCATTTGTCAAAAAATTGCAAAACTGGCGCCAAAAAGTAGTTGATGGAAACATTGCAATGTTTGATAGATTGTCCAGTTATAAAATCAAGCAGCAATTAAAGACACTTATTATAGGGCACCTTCAATCCATGGAGTATGAGTTCCAACATTACTTCCCTGAACTGAAAGAAGAAGCTATTCTTGCATGAAACCTATTCTCCAACTCTTTGGATGTAAGCAACATTCCTGACAAAATGCAAGAGCAATTTATCGAGCTTAAAAATGATTCAACAGCATGTGATATTTACCACGAAAAGTCACTATTGCAGTTTTGGCATGATATGTCTGAATCATATCCACAAATATCAAAACTGGCTTTTCAAACATTGCTGCCCTTCACAACAACATACATAAGTGAGAGTGGATTTTCGACTCTTTTACATATCAAAACTAAGGAAAGAAACAAAATGAAAGTAGAACATGACTTGAGACTGGCTTTGTCTAACACGCAACCACAAATTTCAAGGTTGGCTGCACAGACACAAGCCCAACCATCACATTGAATACAAACAGTTGATTGTGAATAAATATAGATGCTAAGCTATACATTTTGTGCTTATTTTAATACAAATTCAGCAAATATCGTGTTAGGGGGGTTGTGGTATGTTAGAAAATATTGGAAGGGGGTCGTGAAGCAAAAAAGGTTGGGAACCACTGAACTAGAGTGTGGTAAAAAGGCATTGTTCTGAGGTGATTGTTGTGACAGGAATCAAGCAATTATTTTGGTGGTTTTAGTTTTAGTTAGTCTCTGATATTTAATTACTGAGCTAAATCTCGCAATTAAAGCTTTATTAAACTAAAAAGTAGGCATATGTCTGTAAAACATAAGTTAACAAATCTTTACTTAACAAAACATAATCTTACGGAAACTAAATAACAAATCTCTGCAAGTCTCAATTGCAGGCTTGCTCTACAAGTCTCAATTGCACGCTTGCTGCAATTGCACGCACAGAATTCAAAAGGTTATCGCTGAAGGCAACTACGCGCTTCAACGCGATAGCACTTCATTTTCCCCCACAAGCAAAAACAGCCCACCACCAAGCAATAGCAAAAATAATACAATCACATATAAGGCACGGCACCATATCGATTTACTGGTTTCCGTGCCCGTGTTGAACGGCGCGGCAAAATGACTTCGCCCTCATCAACCGCGTCACCACTAGCAGCGCCTTCACATGATTCATCCGCTGGGCCCTCGAGAACAGAGTCAACATTCACCTCGGGGTCATTTGCAACAGGTGCTTCTGAGCCAGGGACATCAGTTTCCACACCCTGCTCCTTTTCAACAGGTGTTTCTGAGCCAGGAATATCAGTTTCCACACCCTGCTCCTCACAACACGGAGCCAAATCCCTTATGGAAACAGAAGTTTCCCGACCATTGTTAAGGCGAACACGAGCGTAAGTAGGATTGATCTCCAAAAGCTGAGCTTCGTCAACAAAGGGATCCCCTTTGTTGCGAACATGTCGTTTAACATAAATGGGGCCCGGTTTCAACCAACTTGGCAGCGACATACCACTTACAGAACGGCGAGTATGACGAAACATACGCTCATGAGGTGTGCAATTAATAGACGAACAAAGCAATGATCGAATACTATGCAAGGCATCAGTCATGACCAGCTCCCAATGCGTTACAGGCAACTTGCGAGATTTTAATGCCCCCAAAATAGCTTTCCAAATTATGTCATTATACTTTTCACACTGGCCGTTACCCCTTGGATTATAACTAGTAGTTTGGCTGGTAGCCACACCATGCGACAATAACCATGATTTAAGTTCATAAGATTGAAAAGATGACCAACGATCAGAGTGAATGAACGCACATGTACCAAAAATAGAAAACAATTGAGTTAAACAGTTAATCACAGTAAGGGGTGTCATGTCACTACATGGGAATGCAAACGGAAATCGTGTATATTCATCAATAATAGTTAGAAAATAACGGTTTTTTGTCATGCTAGGCAGCGGGCCCTTAAAGTCCAGATTAAGTCTTTCAAAAGGCTGAGTTGATTTAATCAAGCAGCTTCCTTGTGATTGCACGAACTGAGGTTTTATTTCTTGGCATTCTCTGCATTCAGATGTCATTTGTCGAATCTCCGATAGTGAATAAGGAAGGTTCTTGCTTCGCACGAAATGCGCCATTCTTGTAACTCCAGGATGACAAAGAGAAACATGCAACTCTTTCAAATGTGAAGTGCCAATGGTTCCACAAAATGCACGAGAGAGGGTATCTGGCCCAATCATTTTCTTTCCAGGTCGATGAAGGATTGTAAAATGGAATGGAGATAAATCCATTCTCCATCTCATGATTTTTTCATTTTTAATTTTGCTTGCGTGGTGACGATCAAACATAAAGGAAACACTCTTTTGGTCTGTCACGAGTGTAAAGTGTCGTCCAATTAAAAGATGTCTCCATTTTCTAAGCGCCTCTACTACAGCGTACACTTCTTTTTCCACTGAAGAGTGTCGTTGTTCTGCCGGGGACAAAGTTCTTGAGTGAAATGCTATTGGGCGGCCTTCTTGATTTAAAGTGCCTGCAATAGCGAAATCGGAAGCATCGGTTTCAACAGTCAACGGCAAAGTATTGTCAATAGGATGGAGAGCAGCCGATGCCAAAGCTTGTTTTAAAACATCAAACGCGAACAGAGCATCACTCGACAAAGGTAAAGTAGATTTAATCAGTGGTCGGATTTTGTCGGAATAAGACGGTATCCATCTGGCATAATACGCAAACAGTCCAATCAGACGCTGTAGTTCTTTGTTTGTTTTTGGCGCACGCATTTCCAGCAGTGTCCGCACTCTTTCAGGGTCCGGCTTTATTGATTGATGTGCCACCTTGTATCCCAAAATCGAAATTTCTTTCTGAGAAAATTGAGTTTTCTTTTCATTGATAGTAAGGTTCCATGCTGCTGCCGCATCATTAAATGCCTTTAGGTTGAAGTCATGCTCTTCCTGATCTTCGCCAGCGATAGTGATATCGTCCAAGTAAGGAAAGCAACCATGTAAATTATTCTCGGTCACAAAAGCGTTGATTGCTCTTTGAAACTCAGGTACGGCATTTGTAAGTCCGAAAGGAAGTCTGCGCCATTGATACAATTCTTGACCTGCTTGAAAAGCAGTAAATTCTCGATCTCTAGGGTTTAATTCAATCTGATGGTAAGCAGATTTTAAATCTACGGTGGTAAACACCTTATATTTGGAAAGTTCTGAAACAATGTCCTCTATTTGAGGAAGAGGATAAGCATCAAGTGATGTGTAACGGTTAATAGTTCTGCTGTAGTCTATCACCATTCGACGTTTCCCACTTTGTTCATTCTTTACCACCACAACTTGCGCCCTCCATGGAGAATTACTGGGTTCAATTAAGTCTTCCTTTAAAAGTCGTTTCGTTTCTTCGTGAATAAATTCAGCATCATCTTTTGAGAATCTTCTGGGCTTGTCAGCAATAGGTTTGCAATCTTTGCTCAGATGACTAAACAGCTTCGGATACGGCACACACATTTTCGCAAGTCCATTCAGCGTAAGTGCCAGACGACTGCCATCAAAACTAAAGGTGACTTTTGAATGCTCTTGAAAAATCTTCTCACCAATGATGACATCAGTAGCTAAGTTATTTAAAACATGGAAAACAACATTTGGGTATTCGTTGTTGGCAATGTTTAACTTAGCTATGCATTGTCCTTGGATCGGCATTTTGACAGACGTTTCGGCAAGAGTCACTTCACCTATTTTGTCGTAGATTTTAAGGGTGTGTGCTTTAGCAAATCTTTTGTCAATATAACAGTCTGAAGATCCGGTATCCATAAGTGATCTAGCTTTAACGTCGTTAAGTTTTACATCAAACAAAACTTTATTTGAATTTTGTACAACCGATGCAGAAATTGGAGCTAAAGTGGTCCCACTGATTGCATTCGATGTATGATCACGATTGTAGCGCAATTTTATCAGTCTCTTTCGGCATACTTTAGCATAATGTCCAACTCTATTACAGTAGTTACATGTAGCAGCTTTAGCTGGACATACATTTCTTGCATGATTAGATTTTCCACAAAAATAACATGTCGACTTAGCAAAGGAGCAAGACTGTTCATCGCTGGTTTGGTTTGCGTGCGTTTCTGCTACCTCAAGTGGCTCCTTTTTTAATGAACCGCTTGCAGTAATATTACAGGTAGTGGTACTTTGAAAAGTTTCGGAACTTTTGTAAGCTAATTCTTGAGCTCTAGCTTGATCATATGCCTGCTGGAACGTCAATGTTCTATTTTCTAACAGACGTTGCCGAATCGGTATTGAAGACATGCCAGCAATAAAAGCATCACGCATTAATTCTAGTCGATGCTGTTCCGCAGTCACATTTTGGCAGTCACATTCTTTACTTAAATAATCAAGTCGCAACACAAATTGGTCAATGGATTCACCTGCTTGTTGCTTGCATAGGCGGAGTTTATGACGTGCAGCAATAACGTTTTTGGGTTTGACGTAAAGATTTTGCAGCGTCTGAATTGCCGTGTCATATTCATTGATATCGGCAATATGACAATAAACTTTGTATGATATTAAATTTGTCAAAACTTGAAGTTTATCATGCTGAATTTCTGCTGCCGTTAAAGCAGATAAGTAATAGGTGAATGTTTTGTACCAATGCTTATATTCAGCACTCGCATTGACCGTTCCTGGTTCCACATCTAAGCGCTCTGGCTTTAAGACTTTGTCCATAATTTAGTTTAATAAATTGAGCTAAATCTCGCAATTAAAGCTTTATTAAACTAAAAAGTAGGCATATGTCTGTAAAACATAAGTTAACAAATCTTTACTTAACAAAACATAATCTTACGGAAACTAAATAACAAATCTCTGCAAGTCTCAATTGCAGGCTTGCTCTACAAGTCTCAATTGCACGCTTGCTGCAATTGCACGCACAGAATTCAAAAGGTTATCGCTGAAGGCAACTACGCGCTTCAACGCGATAGCACTTCAATTACTAACGTGCTTTAGTTCTGTGTTTTGGCTAGCAAAGGAATTTGAAGTTGTAAAGTGGTTTGTGAATATATTTGTTCTGCTCGTGATCGAGAAGTGCGCAGGTTAAAGTATCTTAGTGGAAGCCAATCTTTTCCTAGCTATTAAGTTGCAACCAAACTTAATTATTCGATCAATACTGCAAGTCGCTTCAATTTTAAGCAGTAATAAAGTCGAAATAGAATCAAAACTCCATTAAAACGCGACAATCCCATATTATAACCACCTTTCTAGAGGAAATCTGACTGTTCCATCCATCCTCCTTGGCTGATTTAGGATGTTCGGCTTGACATAAATGAGATAACAGAGAATTTAATCAGATGACAAGCTGCTGATTAAATTTTCTGTTATCTTGTTTATTTACTTGCTCTTACTTTTCACGTCTGTAGGCCTGGTGATTTTAGCCATCAAAAGGTGACATATACAGCCGTATTTGTAGTAGGTCGTGCTTACGCTATAGTGAGCCCACTTGCCTGTTGCTAATCATAAAATATTCTACAATGTAATTATGCAATTTTTACAAATGAAAACTTTGTCATTGGCACAGACAATAGTTAACTTCTGCAAAATATCATAATACAATTACTGTAAATTCAGTATGCTTTGCTAATATACAGCTTTCATCAAAGCTTTGGCATTTTGTTGCATTAGGGCTGTGCAAAGTTCTATGTGTGAATACAAACCTTGAAAGTGCATTTACACTAACGTAGTCTAGTTGAGATCAGTAAACTTGTTTTTTAATTATGTTCAGATTACGATCACCAATCCAAATTACTGCTGCACATGAACAGGTTTGCACATAAGCTACAATTCAATCTTTGCCATGCTGCTGTCAAACCAACAAGTTAAACTTCGAACCCTATGCAACCCATGATGGGTAGTGCACAAAAATTTCATTGATGCATTCCTAGTGCATTATACCAATTTGATGAATATGATGTATGATATGAACGAAGATACCACCGTTTCTGCAGCTTTACATTTGTCAGCATTTTCTCACCTTCTCAACCTTGAGAAGTATGACATGTAATCTGTTCTTCATGTGTTGTAACGACTTTTTAGCATAATTTACCCCATTAATGTAAAATGACAGTCACATTAAGCTACCATAGGAGATTTAAATATGCAAATGCAAAACCTTACAAGCACTCTTACATCTGATCTTGACACGTTTGGCAAGAAATCATTTGCTGAAAGCACAGTGCAAGCACTGGAATAACAATTAATTTACTGTCTGTTCCATGGGTCTATCATGCATTCACTGATGAAGAAATAGAAGAATTGTGTGTCAATTAATTAAGTTTTTGAAACAGCAGCAAATTCTTTTGTTATGACATTATCAATCATGTCCTGCAAATATCAAATTTTTTGTGTTGCCTACTAAAACATTAAGCTATGTCACATGATGACGTAGAAGCTGTGAGCAAGTTTAGATTGGAATTCTGCATGAATGTCAGCTGTGATTCACTTGACTAAATAGGCTGAATAGTCCAATCTTTTTTGCTGAAATCAGCAAAAAAATGAGACAATATCACGCTTTAGCAGACATGGCGCCTAACTTCCTTTCTGCTTTGACAACTTGCATTGTCTTCCCCAGCTCTGCACACAAAGCAGAAAGGTTGCTTTTTTTGCATGGTGCAGATTGAAAACATAACTGCACTCTCTACCCAAATGCAACGCTTGACTGACTTAGCTTTTTTAAGCACACACTTTTATCACCCTGAAGCTCTTAACCTCATCGCAGCCATGAATGAATTAGTCACAAGAATTCAATCACATTGTAAAAAGTTTGGAATATGAGTTCATAATATTATTTAATAATACTGTTAGGCTGCAACAAAAAATTGTTCATTGTTCAAGCTACATATTTATTATTCTTAAGTGATTGAAGTGAATTCCTACTATCAAAAATGATTGTGCTTAAGCTGCTCTGCTATCACATAATGTCTGTATGAGTAACCACAGATATTAAGCTCCTTTTTAATTCATATGTTCTGTTTATTTTGTTGTGACAGCATTGCTTGAATGACTGGCAACTCTAATTATGAACAATAAACATGCAAAACACTTGACGATGTTTGCATCGTATTAAATTAAATGCTGCTAGCACACATGAGCTTACTATACATCTTCAAAGGCACTACATCAGTCTTGAATCTAAAGCATGCTGCCACTAATCCTACATACAAAATACATGGTGCATAAACTAAAATTATGCAACATTTGCAACAGGCTAACTGTATTTAATAAGACAAATGCATAAATATATGGACGTAACAATGTTAAGCTAGACGTAAAGAGAGTAATTTTTTAAACAAAAACTCTGTAAAAAATTCTCACCCCTCTGAAATTTCCCTGGTTCAATAAAAAAATTGACACCAATGGGCACAGCCAGGAGTAAAGGAGCACTAAAATACCATCAATTTGTCCCAGTTTTTGAGTCAAAGTTACTTGCATACTAACCCAGTGCTCAAGTAAATTTACCTGAAATAGTTTCAATGACAGGAGGAAGAGATGAAGCTGTTGCACTTGAAGCACTAAATGAGCCTGTAAACATCAAAACACGGAATGTATGTGTGCTGTATGATGGTGAACCATCAATAGATTTAGTTGCAGACATTTCTGAGATCAAAGATTACAACATAAACTTTATGCATACCAATGGAACAGCAAGTCTTTTCTACTGATCTTCCTCTGTTAATAAATGCTGTATTGATATTAATATTATTCTTTGTGTCACTGAAACATCACCATGATTGCAACTGACCGATGTCATTACACCCTTTCAATAAAGATACAATTTACAAGATACAAAGATACTCCGATTTTTTCCTATACAATAGAGATGGTGTCAAAGTATATTTTCAGCGTGACAATGTTTTGTATCACATAATCTACATGGCAAACACTTGGTTTTATAAGGCAGACAAAAGAAAATCACTTATAGTGCTGGTGGATGTGAAACAGAAATTGATTTTGTGCTTGTGAGAAAAAAATACAGAAAGTATAAAAAGGATGTGAAAGTGATTCCATGGGAACTTTAACACAAGCTGGTGGTCATAGATCTAGATAAGAAGGTTCTAAAAATGATTGTGAGAAAGCAACAGATCATAAGAAAGATTTGGAAGTTGAATGAAAACTGAAGAGTAAGATTTGAAAAAAGAGTAAAACTAGTAAGCACAGACACGCTTGATTAGTCGAAAACTTTCAAGGATGATGTTCTAAAGACATGTGATGAAGTGTGTGGACGAAAGAAGCCAAGGAGAAATCAAGTAGACATGAGGTGGTGGAATGGAAAGGTCAAGTATACCATAATAAGAAAGAAGGTGGCATTTAAAAAGCTGTGCAGGTTTCCATCAGAAGAAAATAAAACTCAATACAAACATTTAAGAAATCAAATGAGAAAAATTGTTGATAGAGCTATAAGAATAGAAGCTAATCATCAGAATTCTAATAGTGTTTTTTACTTCCTTAGAAAAAAGAAAAAGAAAGGAAAGGATGTGGAAGGAGGAAAGTCCTTAAGAAGAAGAGAAAGAAGGTAAGGCAAAAATTTGGAAGGAACTCAAGGAAAAGATCATGAATAAAGGAAACGAACAGGACCACATAATGGAAACTGATGTAGTAAAAGGACCAGTGGAAAAAGTGGCTCACAATGAAATTGTGGAAGCAATGCAAAATATGAAATCAGGAAAAGCAACTGGACCATCTGAAGTAAGTGTGGAGATGGTAGTTGCTAGTGGCAAAATTGGGGTTAAGGTGATGATAAAACTGTGTCAGCATGTATTGGATGGTAGAGGAATGCCTGATGAGTGGAAAACAAGTGTGATTGAGCCTATCTTTAAAGGAAAGGGTGATGTGATGAGCTGTGGATCATACAGAGGAGTGAAACTGCTACAACATGCCATGAAAATTATTAAAAGGATACTAGAAAACGAGGCAAATACAAACACTAGTCAGTCTGAATAAAATACGGTTTGGATTTATAAAAAGAAAAGAAACGCTATTCATCATGACGAGAATGAAGGACAAGAAGTCATATACACGTTTTGTTGACATGGAAAAAGCTTTTGATAGAGTGCCAAGAAAAGTGGTAATGGAGTGGGCCATGAGAAAGAAGGGTTTATCAGAAGTAATGGTTCGGGCAGTTATGAGCCTGTATGATGGTGCAAAGACAAGAGTGAGGGTGGGATCTGCATATTCAGAGGAGCCCGAAGTAAAAGTTGGTGTATATCAAGGATCTGTGCTGTCGCCACTATTGTTTGCAATAGTGGTGGACATTATTAGAGAAAATGCAAGGGGTGTGGTTAATAAATTACTGTATGCAGTTGACTTTGTCCTCATGAGCAAAACCATGAAAGACTTAAAGGAAAGATTTTGGCATTGGAAGGATGCACTGGAAAGTAAAGATTTAAAGGTCAACACCAGAAAAACGAAATTGATATTAAGCAGGTCAGAAGGAGAACTGTTCAAAAACAAGATAGATCCATGTGGAGTTTGTGGGAGGAGAGTCATGGCCAATTCAGTGTTGTGCACAAAATGTGGAAACTGGTTTCATGGCAGATGTGCAAAAATAAAGAGAGTTACTGCTAGGTTGGCAATGCATTTTGTTTGCTCGAAATCTAAAAAAGTAATGGAAGGAATGGTGAATTCAATTGAGAAGTTGCACAGTGAAGTGGAGACAGTGAATGGATTTTATTTGGGAGACAGACTAAATGCTAGTGGTGGTTGCAAAGCAGCAGTCACAGCAAGATTAAAAATCAATTGGGTAAGATTCAGGGAATGTGCAGAGTTATTGCTTAAAAATAGGTTTCCTCTGAAGATGAAAGGTAAAGTTTATCATTGCATAAGATCAACAATACTGTATGAAAGCAAGGCATGGTGTTTAAAAGAAAATGAAAAAGCAGTTTCAAGGAGAACAGAGAGTGCTATGGTGAGAGCCATGTGCGGTCAGAAAGTTGTTGACAGAAAGATGACTGATGAACAGATAAACATGTTGGGGTTGAAGGAAACTATAGACCAGTTAGCAACAGCAAATGGAGTTAGATGGTATGGACATGTGCTGAGGAGGGATAACAATAGTGTTTTGAGGGTTGCTCTGAATCTTGAAGTGAGTGACCAGAGAAAGCGAGGATGACCAAAGAAGACCTGGAAGAAGCAAGAGAAGGAGGAGACAGCGAAAAATGATTTGAAGAAAACGGATGCTCTGAATCATGCAAAATGGACAGATGGAGTGCAAGCAATTGTGCGGAAGGGATGGGGTGA
The DNA here is from genome assembly GCA_963675345.1 of Trididemnum clinides. Lineage (NCBI taxonomy): Eukaryota > Metazoa > Chordata > Ascidiacea > Aplousobranchia > Didemnidae > Trididemnum > Trididemnum clinides. The sequence goes on along the minus strand of OY776290.1, from coordinate 1,229,701 downwards.
ATCCAGCCATCTCTGCTCAGCAGACAACACCATATAAAAACTGAATAACTTCTACTACTTATCTTTAAGCCTAATTTTATGACACCTGTAACCCGAGGCTGGGCTTAGTTTTACAACACTTTTTTACATGTTTTAGAGTTGAAAATTTGGTGTCTGTCTAAACTACTCACCCAATGGATTTCTACCATGAGCACTGCAAACAAGCAATAGAGACTAGTACATAAAAGCCTTTTCCCAGAGCATAACGGCAAACATCTCTTACTATACTTATTTAGTCATTAAACAGACCTGCTAACACCCAGCAAAGACAACATTAGTCCAGCATAAATCACACCAGGAATAGCACACAAAACAAACACAAATTTTATAAATGGCTAAAATTCCAAAGAAAACAAAGGCCTAACAGTAATGAAGGAGGAGAAAGTGTTTATAAAACTGGCTGATTAAAAATAATCAAAATTGAGAAAATCCAGATATTACAAGAATTTACACAACTAATCACAAAGCAAGCATTGTATTTTTGAATCAATGCATGAAAAGTGCATATATTGTTTTACACAAGAGTCAAAAATATACTTACCGTATTTATTCGTGTAAAAGTCGGAAAATTTTGTACCAAATTATTGCCCAAAAAGTTGGGGGGCGACTTATACACTAGGTTGCTTTAAAAGTTTAAGAATTTTTTTAAATGTAATGTATGGTGGCCATGCACAACTCCTGTTGTGTGTGTCATAACGTATGTCCTTTAATCACTGCTTCCTTATTCACAACCTTTATTCTAAAGTGCTCTCGCGTTTATTGTACTAATTGATTGTAACAATGCCACCACAAGTTTAGACTGCAAGTAAGTGTGTGCATGCACATATACATGCGAGTCGGCATAAGCGTGCGCATGCACATACACATGTGAGCTATTGCAAGATGTTGTGTTTGATTGTAATAAAAAAATGTGAAAAAAAATTTTGTACCATTTTTTGAGGCAAAAATAGGGGGTGCGACTTATACACGAATGCGACTTATACACAAATAAATACGGTATTTCATAACACAAGTTAAATAATATCCTGTGAGTATTAATGTAGCTTACTTAGAGACAGTAAAAGATAGATTGTTGGTAAGACCAAAAATTGCTGATATAGAAACTATAGGCCTACACAAACATGCACAACAATTTACTATGTTTTTAGAACAGTCAAAAAATTTACTATGCAGTCTATTTGCTACACCATAAACCTAGCAAAGCTGCCAGTACATGCCAACATAATCCCACAAATCACATGTTAAATGTGATGAAATATGGCATAGTGGTTAGAACATCTGCTTCACAGTCAATAGCCATGGGGTTTATTTCCCTGAGTCGACTCATACCAAAAGACTCCAAAAAATGGTATTCACAGTTTTCCTGCTTGGTGCTCAGCACAAAAGGAACAGTGTGGAGAACAAGCCAGCAAGCTTGCTTGTTGTGTCCTTCGAAAAGGCACTTAATGGGATGCCTCCATCTTTATGTAGCAGACAGGTGGTGAGACCAAGCAGTCTACCTGTCATGGTGGCTCAGTCTGATAAAAAACAACAAACAGAGCATGAGCTCATACGCGTGAATGAATGAACATGTTAACAGAAAACCTACATATTTCACTTTTCCACAAACCATATTTTTCAAACCATAAGGCCAAGTATCAATAAATGGCTTCTAATGGCTTTATTTTTATACATAATGCATCCCAGGTTATAACGCACATTAAATGAAACAAAACTCAATGTACTTAGCAAACTGCAGACAGTGACACTGTTTGAACCAATCAGGTCTCTTCAGAGCTTGTGACCACTAGGCTGTGACAGCACTATTGTTCTAGCAGTTGTTAGACTTAGTGCACCTGGGACAATCACCACTCATTCGCAAGTAATACGGCTTTGCAGAGTACTGACAGATCATCCACCACAGTGGATCTAGTATAAGTCCAAATGTGGCAGTGTAAGCTATGCTTTACTGAAAGCCTCTAGCTTCTTGTTGATCACCAACTGCACTGAGGAGACCTGATAGGTCAAAACAGTGTCACTGTCTGCAGTTTGCTAAGTGCATCGCTAGCCTCTTGCATTACTAAAACTCAATGTATTTTACTCAAAGGAAATGATCAAGCAAAGAAAAAATAAGAACTCAAAACTGCAGATCATAAATCCCATGATACAATTGTGAAGAGAAAGTGTAATTTGCTTTTTAATGCAAGAAAGACAGAGTACATGAAAGAAAAAGTTTGCTTTTTGAATACAGTGCCATAAATGCACACAAGTCTGTATATAAATAAATAGCACCATTTGCAAAATAAAATTGGTTTAGGACTTGGTCATAAAGCACAACCTGATCCATACATTAGACACAACAGATCATAAGGAGCACAGCTGATTTTTGAAAAAATTAAAGAAATTTAATCTCACCATATGGTCTGAAAAATATGATAATCAATAAAACAGTTGCTTAATTGTATTTTGGGTACAAAATTCAGCTTCAAAAACTAGGTTTTAAACATTGTTACTTTGGTTTTAAAGCAGTTAACAGTAATATTATAGCTTTAAGTGTATTCACAGCAAACATCCAGCAGTTTCTGAAGGCCTTTGCAGCTAGGTGCAATACAGCATATAGCATTGGTACACAAAATATCATCTAGAGAATGTTAAGCAATAAAGCAGCCAAAAGTTTGTTGAGAGTAAGTAAAAGTTAGTTTATATACTATATAGCAAATAAAAAGGGACTGAAAACGCTACTTTGTCTAATCCATGGGTTCTTACTCGGTAGGCCATAGCCCACTGGTGGGCCACAGAGCTATTTGAAAAATTGTAAAGTTAGTCAATATTTCTTCTTTAGTTAATTTTACAGCACACTTGTGTGTCTTCTCTAGTTTTAATTAAAGCGTGAATGAAAGAGGCTGGTGTGGCGTTTTAGCCACTTGGTAACATAAACAACACACTCCTAGAGGGCATAAGCAGAACTATTCAAGTATTAAAAAATCAAGCTATGAAAAAAAATTCGTATTGTGATTTGTTTGACGATACTAATTATGGTGAATAAATTTTTAAATGCATCGTAACTATCGCATAATAGAACATTTATAGTACGATGACCAGTCTCTGTGTTGTCATAAAAAGCCCTGCTTTCATTTCGAATTTGGTATTTAATTGCCTTATTTTGAAAGGAACAGTAGTTGCAGTGCAGGTATTGTCATTTTTAATCAAATTTTCAGAAGTGAGTTTTAGTCAAAGTATGAGTAAAAAAGCAAGTAAAAGAGGGGTGGAATGATGATTACATTCAGTATGGTTTTGCATGTTTTTCTGACAAAGATGCCCAAAAAGGACAGTGCGTTATCTGCTACAAAGTCCTTGGAAACGATTCACTCTGTCCAAGTAAATTGTCAAATCATTTGTTGAAAATTCATCCTGAATATAAGGACAAAGGTACTTCCTTTTTTGAAAGGAAACAAGATGCACTGAAACATACTAAATTGGATTCTAGTGGAACTTATTAGAAGGAAAATATTTCACTTGTTGAAGCTTCCTATGAAGTTGCACTTACGATTGCAAAACAAAAGAAGCCCCACACAATAGCTGAAACTCTTGTAAAGCCATGTGCTATAAAAATGGCGGAGCGAGTGTTGGGAAAACAAAGTAGCAAAAAGTTAGAAGCAATATCTCTTTCAAATGATACGATACGGCTTCATATAAACAAGATGGCGGATGACATTTCTTTTCAGTTGATTTCAGAGTTGAAGTCCTGCCTTCATGGTATGTTTTTTATTCAGTTGGACGAATCTACCAACATTTCAAATGTTTCTCATCTAATGGTTTTTGTGCGATGGGCATCCGTTACAGGCATAAAGGAAGCCATTCTCTTCTGTTCTCCTCTAGAAAGTACAACACGAGCAGTTGATATACTACAAAAAGTGGACGATTATTTTTAAAAATGGGACTTAAAGTGGGAGAATCTATGTTCTGTTTGTACCAACGGAGCTCCTGCAATGATTGGTGCATGATCAGGTTTTGCAAAAAAGGTGAAAGAACTCCCTCCTGGTGCAACGTCAGTCCACTGCATGATACACCACCAAGCTCTGGCAAGTCTAACTCTTCCTTCAAACCTTCAATCAGCATTAAATGTTGCTATTAAAATGGTAAACTTTGTGAAAAAGAGTGCGTTAAGCACAAGGCTGTTTTCAAATCTTTGTAAGGACATGTCAGCAGACTACACCACACTTTTATACCATACAAATGTGCGCTGGCTTTCAAAAGGCAACATGCTGTCCAGAGTGTTTCAACTACGAGAAGAATTAGCAGAGTTTTTTGTCAGGCAAAGACATGAATTTGCAACTTACTTTAATGATCCTTCTTTCGTAGAACGCTTGGCTTATTTAGCGGATATCTTCGAAAAATTAAATACTGGTACCCTAAATTTATCCATGCAAGGGAGTAAAACCACTATCATCAATCTCAATGACTCACTTAATGCTTTTGTGGAGAAATTGCAGTTGTGGAAAATGCATGTCATGAAGGACGTTTTTGCCATGTTCGACAGGCTCTCATCAGTAACAGGAGCAAATGAATCGATAAATATTTCAGCAGAGGTCACAGAACATTTGTGTAAGTTGGAAGAAGAACTAGATCGCTACTTTCCAGAGCGCAAAGATATGGATGACAATCTCCAAATAGTGAGAAATCCAATCAATGCAAACTTCTCTTCCCTGCCCGTGCATCTTCAAGAAGAATTTATTGATTTAAAAAATGACTCGACCATGAAGACTGCATTTGAAAATTCTGAGTTAACAACATTCTGGTGTAATGCTAGTGCTTCATATCCTCGAGTGGCCAAATACATGATAAGCAAGCTGCTTCCATTTGCGTCAACTTACTTGTGTGAAGCCGCTTTTTCAGATCTTGTTGCAATGAAAACAAAATATAGAAATACCATGAATGTGGAAAATGACATGATTTGTGCATTGTCATGCATTAAACCTCGAATATCTCTACTTGCAAAAAACAAACAATCTCAAGCTTCGCATTAACAGTTGTGTTATAAATGGGTTATTATTAAAATGTTATTCTTTTTAATTCACATTGAAAAGTTATTCTGTTTCTTACAAATATCTTTTTCTTGTAGACAGTGGGCCACAAAATTTTTTCAAAACAAAAGTGGGCCACGACTATAAAAAGGTTAGGAACCACTGGTCTAATCCCATTAGACACAGTGAACAACTTAGATAAGCAATACTCCACCTAACACAAAGATGTCGACTGGAATACCAGGTTGCTAAGTGTTTTACAAAATCCCAGAAACATTGCATTGAATTAGTTTTCTAAACAAAATATAATGATTAACTTTGTCAAATGGTTTAGGCAACTAACACTGGACTTCCATCCAAAAAGGCAAATAACACAGGACTTCCATGCATATTGTATTGCAAAATGGCCTATTTCAGTAAAAAGAGACAGATATTAGTACTATGTGCAAGCTTCAAGCCACACTGGTTATCTACATTCTACAAAAAATTACTGACCACATATAATATACAATGCTCCAAATACTTCAAGATATCAGATGCTAGAGCAATAGGCCTGCAGTTGAAGATGGCAGAGACATCATCTGTACATGAAAACTTTTTCACCTCATCAAATTTGTCAATTTTACAAATTGACCATATATCTTTGCTTACCAAATGAGTGGTTTTCAGATCAAGTGAATTACTGCTGTTGGTAGAGTTAGCAGCTTTCAACAATAATTTTCCGACATATTGGCAATATTTTGTGTGCCAGAGACTCCATTGATCATTGCAGGCAACACACCTGTTTTAGTAGATGACTGAATATTAACATTTTTCCAACATTGGTTTGTTGGATGCTTGTCAATAAAACTACTTGCTAAGGTATCAACAGCTTGCTTTTTCCATTTTTCTTATGCAGTCGGAATAACTTTTTTTCTTCTTTGTGTTTTCTCATGGACTTAAACACTAGACGAGTTTTAGGCTTTGAAGAATTGATCCAAATCAAGGAAGGTATACATGAAATGGCCAAGAATTATTCACTTGCAAATGTAGAAAAGCTTGCAGACTGTTAATAATGCTGTTTTGACTAGGTGAGAAACTAGTGACGTTTTAACCCTTTAAGGACCACAAGAATTTAATTCATAAAATTTGAAACAATGCCGCAATTGTTTGGTAACAACGAAAATACAATGGATTTCAGATAATTGGTTATCACGTCATAATGATATAACAATCAACAATCACGGTACATATGTGTACCAAAGGTCCTCAAAGGGTTAATCACTAGCCCAGTGCTCTACCACAAGAGTTATCGCTACAGACTGTATAACTTTTTCAGTTTATAACATTTTATGACTTTTCATCATTTACCAGTTGTAGTTGTAGTTGTAGTTGGCAATTTATTTTGCTTCTGTTTTCTCAAGACAAAAAAACTCAACAATAAGATAAAAACAACGAGCAAAAAAGGAATGCAGGTGACCAAACGAATTGAAGTTAAACATACCCAAATTTTTTAAGATTACATTAAAAAGATTGTAGAAAAGGGCATGGTCACCGCACCTGACAAAAACATCAAGCAAAAAATTAAAATAAAAAAAACACAACAAAAAGAAAATAAAAAAGCAGTCAGCCAAATAATCAAAATTTTACCCTATGTAAAAAAAACCCAATCGCTAAAAGAAATACATTCCTCTCAGTGCCAAACTGTTGTTACCCTAACGAGGGGAGCTAGCAGGTACTACACCTTGCCCAAGGGTGACCTGGGAGCAACGACAGTTAAAGAGTTAGCTCCATTACACTCTAGGCAGGACCCTGTCGCCGGATGCACTTATAGTCTTACTGCCCAGGACTATGCAACTTGCAGATAAATAGTAGCACTATAACATTGCGTTTAAATTTTTATGACCTGATTTTAATCACGTGATTGTGGATAATTTAAGTAAATCATTGGAAGTGTCCCTGTCTTTTTCACTCAAATAAAAATTAATCATTTATTCTAATAAATAGATTGAAGTTTCATTGACCTATATCGCAGGTAAATTTTCTTTATTCTTCTTCTTCATCCAAAAATATTTCGAGCAGTTGTTTCCTGAAGTGTTTTCTGAAGGCCGCCCAGTCTTTAGTCTGCTCATGAGCACATATTTCAGGAGGGTAGTTACATCATGCAAATAATTGAGCTGAATTCTATTTGTACCTGTCACCTTACACAATACGTTCAACATTATAATGTCCAATGTTATACTAAATTTGAATAATGTTTGTATTATTGTAACAACCTTCAAATATCCTAGTCCTCTAGTAAAATTGTGTGTGGGTTTTGAGTGCATGTGTAGTGGTCCAACACTGGAAATTGCCAACTGCCCTATACCAACTCAAGCGGTTATTTGGTTCACATCTTTTTTTCCCAAGTGGTCTTTCTTCCAACTAATGGGCCAGGGCAGCCTTCCGGAAAACCCTAGCAATAAATTTCAACAACTTTTCTATGACCTTTCAAGATTTTGATTGATTTCCTATGACCCTAGAAATCCAGCATGTACCTAGAGTGCGGCTCGTATTTACTTCCACACGTATTGTCCTAGACCCTAGAAACCTAGGGTTGCTCCTCACTCGTAATTTCCATGTTGCCCTTGCATACTATAAACACCTAACTACTCGCACTGGCAACAAGGGTTGGGATTAACTTGGCACCACCTTGACCCTGGCAGCAATTATCGCTAGTCTGGCATTAATTACTGCCACCCTGACAGAGAATCAATAACAATCTCGCAACAAAACACTACCAGCCTGGCGGTAAATCACCGTTATCATGGAAATAAATCCTTAATCTAAATTAAAATTACGGGCAACAGCATTCTCCAAACCAAGTTTACCAGTACCACATGTCCAAAAATCGCGGGCTTTTGGACCATTGCTTTTGCTGAGTCACCAATAGTCGCTTCATTTAATGAATAGAAAAGTTGCGCGCATGTTATCAAACGTCATCAAAATGCGCTTTCGAAAAAAGTGGCTGACCACTTTCGGTGTTTTTGCATTGAATTGAATAGGAGTGATATCGCTTTTTTGCAAATCAAATCGATAAACGTGACAGTTGTAAAATGAACGTTAAACATGTTGTTTTACTGTTGTTATGGGATGAATCTGAAGTCAAAGTGAGGTAAGAGGTGCCAAAGTTTGGTTATTATTGCTAATAGTTGGGCTAATTTTATGGGCTAAACATGCAGGCTCGTTTGTAGCTAGCTTCTGTGAGGGTTTCGTATTCGATTAATCAGCCCGTTTGGGAATGCTGAGTTTAACCTAATGGTAATGTGCAACTTATACAGTATATTAGTGTGTGTTTTTTATTTTACCTAGTATCTTACAGGTGCGATGGCCATGCCATTATCTTCACATTTAATCTAAATTCTATTCATGTGCATGTATTAACGTATATCGTTTTGCCATCGTCTCCTTTTTTTGTCCACTGCTGTGTAATTTATTTCTATGTATGCTGATTTGGACAAAAATAAAATAAAATTGATTGATTGATTGATTGATTGATAAGCTTACTCAAAAGTTGCGAATTCAAATTGTACTGTAGCCTCAATGACAGGGCAGACTTCTGTACGGTTTGACATATTTTGGATTACATATTAATGGATAAAATCAGTACAACTTTTTGAAATTTTTTGTCAGTAGTGCTTGCAGACCAGTCGTATTGATATATCAGATGTAATTTTGTGACCTTAACTTCTTCTTAAACAATTTTTTGAGCTATTTTCTATACTGCTGAAACAAGGGTAATTTAAAAACTTACGGTACCGATTCATTTATTCAAGTGTATGAGCTCATGCTCTGTTTGCGTGTCTTTCTCCAGACTGGGCCACCACGACGGGTAGACCGCTTGACTCCATTGCCTGTTTGCCACATAAACATGGGCCCAAGGACACAACAAACAAGCTTGCAGGCAAGCTTACCGTACCGGTAGTAATGATCAGATAATGGTTGTTTTTGCTAATGTACCGACGAGTATCTAATTGGTATTGATATTACTTTTAATAAAATAATATTAATAATTAACAGCATCCGTTGAAAGAACCGATGGCGGAGTGGTATAAACCGCATGAAGCAATTCATGTGACCGTCGGTTCAATACCTGAGTCCACCTGACGAGTTCTAATAGGAACGAAACCGGTCGTGGAAGTGGTATTTTATTCAACTGATTGCAGTTAGCCTATATGCCTTAATATCCATTTATTAAAAGTAATATCTTAAACAGGCTAACACCAGCTCCTATAATTCGTAATTGGTATTGAGTTATTTTTAAGTGAGGAGCAAATGGTATTTAAATGGCACTTCTTTTAGAGCCAATTTTTTTTTTAATTGGCACACAGTACCGTACTAAGTTTAGACTAGCCAACTGAAAAACATAATCTCAACCAAATTGCGGTTGATAAAATTTATTGGTTTCCGAGGATCCAATTAGCAATAGGCTAATTCATTCCAATTTTAAATTAATTTCTCATTAGTTTTCAAAAAACCCCAAAAGTTGGTGTTCGCCCTATACCTTTCCAGCATAAATTACAGTTTTTGGTGCTAAGGTTTGGTTGTTGCAAATAGTTGGGCTAATTTTATGGGCTAAACATGCATGCTCATTTGTAGCCAGCTTCTGTGAGGGTTTCATATTCGATTCAGGGGCGTATCCAGAAATTTCAAAGGGGGGGGGCACAATCCAAAAACCTAGACAGTTCAAACTTATTCATGGGACAAGCTTTTTTGTTTGTGTCAGGTTGTGTAAGGCTTCGCCTCCCTACCTGCGCGTTTCATTACATTCCGACATTTAATACTTTGATTTTCTTAATATTGGGGTAGCTAGGCGTTTGGTAATTTTCTTCGTCTGCCCAATGCTGCAGTTTAAATTAACGCTACAGTTTATTTATTTTGGAGTCCATGTCATGAAACACGTCAAAACAAAACACACGAGCAATCAAGTTACCCCCCCGTATAGTTCCCCTCCCACTGAAAAAATCAACTGGTGCAACCAGCATTAGCTTTGCAAATCTGTACAGTATAATGATCCCAAAGGAAGTCCTATTTACAAGGCAACTCACAAAACCAGCAACCGTTTTCTCCTTTTCGCTATTCTGTAGGCTACTCTGTAATTGTTTGCTTGTATTGTATGATTGTAGCAAATTACTTCTTGAATTTTCTCTTTTTCTTTGCACAATTTCAGTATCAGAATATTTATCAATAACTTACTGTAAGCGTAATTATCAAACTTCAAATCTGAGCTCATTAAAAAGCTTATATATATCACATTTCATAATAATATAACTATGCTACATTCTTCCCCGGTCAAACTTAAAAAATCTAGGCGATCAATTGATATTTAAACTCAAAACGGCAATTACAGGCATGTCGCTCTTTTTTCCACGTAGCAAAAAAAAGAGTTGTAAACAAACACATGACAGGTGCACATTCAAAAGCATTATATACAGGACTTTAGAGAACCTGGTCAAGATTATTACAACCGGCTTCAAAAATTACAAACCAGTATGTACAAAAATATATGTAGTAGTACCTTTGAGAACCTGATCCCCAGGCCCCAAGTGTGTTTCCCTCTGTCTTTTGGTGAGTTTGTGGCCAATGTAATGTGGTAGAGATGCTGTAAAAGTGGGGGTGCGGCTGTTAGTCCTTACTGTGTGAGTGTGCTGGAATGAGAAAACTGAGAAACAAAGTTGACATCATACAAGTGAAATTATATCGGTCAAACCTCCCTCCCTGTGCTAGAAGATTGAGTGTGTGTGCGTATGCAGGAAGCATGTGCATGTGACGCTGTACTTGCCGTGCAGTGCGTATGACCAGACCGAGTACCCATGCAGCTTATCTTCCGATTTGGTTTGCAAATATAATGTCATATATTTTGAAGCATAGACAAATCGGCTAATGACAGCTGAATTTTTTATCAAGAAATTTGGTAGCTAGGCCTGCCGTTAATGCACGAAATGATGCTTAAATTTTTGTTGCTGGTTTTATGCTGTCTTCCAATGAATAAGGCTACCACATTACATTGAGAATAGCCTACTGATTATTAGCATTTTTTAGTAAATTAACACATAATATTTTCCAGCTGCAATCGTCTTCTATGCTTTCTCGAAAATTTGGACATCACTTCATCCACTGAAATATCAATGTCTCAATGAATTGACATAAGCATCAAGCCAGTGAGTCTCCCATCGGACATAGTGGATCTGAGCCGTGTCTTTGTCATCTTCAATGTTCTATTACTTTGCTCAGAGGAGCAGCTCGTCACAGGCAAAATGCAAAGAATCGTTAGCAGCGTTTTTATATTAGGAAAAAGTTGTTCGCTGGCATGAACAAGTGCTGCTGAGAGAGACTTCGGCAACGAGTTAGAAGTGCTTGTTGAACAAAGCTCTGTCTGCCATTTGACGTACCAGCAGTGAAGTTTGCTCCAAACGCTCTCTGGATAAGGCAAGTCAGCTTTGTATAGATTTATCACAGATGTAAGTCCTTGCAATACCTTTGCTTGCTCCATGAGAACTATTGTAGCAGGGACGAAACACAGGCCATATGTCGCACTTTGCTGATGAATCCAAAATCTAGATTTCATTTTCATTAAGACATGATCCAACAACGGAATAGTAAGATTTCGTTTGTAATATTCATCTGGTGTTCCAGCTGGAACGTTGTCACGATGTTGCTGTCTACTACAAAGTCTGGGGATGCAGAGTTCAACTCCAATATCTTCGCACATCTTTTTAGTTTTATCCATCCAGCGGCGGTGGTGAGTGCCTACATCGTCTCGCACACTCTGCAGGGTATCACACAAAACATCGATGCCTGAAATAGCTTCCACTATGTCCCTAGACTGACTCTGCAAACTGCAAGTGATGTTGGTAGTGTAACTAAAAATGCGATTGGTGATGATCAATGCTGCCAAAAACTCGGACCAAGTTATAGCAGAAAGCAATGACTTTGCATCAGCCACACTTTCTGCAGACCATGAAGCAGAGTTATTGAGAATCATCTCCATGCACTCAACAGCAGCTGGGCGAAGATAACATAGAGTATCCAAAGTTTCAAGGCGTGCAATCCATCTGGTGTGAGAAAGGTCCTTTTATTTTTTTGTTTACACTGAGGTAAGCATTTATCTATCGCATCCTCCAATTTTTGCTGGCGTTTAGGATGTACATAAAAAAAATCATGTAGTTTTTGCAGGTGCCCATCAAGTTTTTGACGCTAATTTACTCCGCCGATTTCATTACCGCTAAATTGAGCTGGTGAGAAGTGCAATGAAAGTAGAGAGCAAGTGGATGTCTAGAGGTGATAATAGCTGCTGCTCCTTTGACTTTTCCAGCCATGTTACTAGCACCGTCGTATCTTTGACCACGCAACAGCTTAGGATCAAGATGATTTTTCTGAAGAAGGTGTAATATCATCTCTGCAATTGCATGGCCAGTGACGCCCAACTGACATGCAGTAAAATCCAGTAGCCTCTCTGCTGCCGTTTTCGATTCAGGATCAAAGTAGCGCATTACCAAACTTAGTTGTTTTCTATTGGCCGAATCGGTCACTTCGTCAGCAATTACACTATAAAATCGACACTTCTTCACACGTTCTACAATGTGTTTACGTATAAGTGTACAAATTACGTCGATAATCTCATTTTGGATTGTGACGGAACTGTAAGTTGCGTTTTTTGGAGCAGTTTTCATATAAAGCTTTAGGTCCTTGTCACCAGTATCAACTCTAAACTATAACAGAGCTTTAAAATTTCCAGGATTGCTTGTAGGCTGAGCTTCTGTAGTTTTGGTGCTATCGTCGTGCCCTTTGAGAGCAAAAGTTTGCCTTCCACAAAGCAGAACAGTCTTAACTATAGAAACCAATCTTTTTTTATTTGCTGCCACACGATTAGCAAGAGCAATGTTGGTTTGTTGATAAACAGGCGGTTGTTTACCGCTCATGACCTTAAAAAACAGATCAGCACTGGTTACAGCATCAAGGTGGCTAGCTTTCTTGTCGTGTGCTTTAAGTTCATCGGTAGCCTTTTTGAAATTCATCCGTGGTCTGCTTACCAAAACACCCAAATCTATATCATTGGAACCAATACCAAACAGCATGCATGGCACACAAAATCCTCCATTCGCCATAACACTATACTCTAACCAGCTATAATGCTGTAACCACTTCGCTTGAAAATATTGTTGACAGCCATGTTTTTCTAGTCGACCAGGAAATTGAAAATTATGCGGTAGAGTATTGCGATTGGTTAAAATTTGGAATTTTAGTTCAGCAGAAAGTTTACTCCTTTCACTGTAGGAAGCAATTTTACACATATTAATTTGCTGTTCATTACTGGTATTTTCATCGCTCTGCATCGCAGGAATAGCATCATCTAAAACATCTTTGCCGCTGGCCGAGATGACATCGCTAGCAAAAAAATTTGTTCAGCCGCAGCGTACTCAGTGGCACTTGCTCTGTTAGCTTTTTTGAAAAACATTAGCATTGTAGACTGTCGTTTTGCCATAGCACGGTAGCGACAGCAATTACACAAAAATGGTTAACTAAACAGCCTAAAAACAGTATAACCTCACTATTAAGCTATGTTTATTTACTCAAAAACGAAAATATTTTCCGTATGCTGATTTGGCTTTAAATATGCCTCAAAGCTTCTTTTAAAATTTCTGCAGCCCCCTAAAAGCATGTAAACAACCTTTTTCTTGCGCTTACAACTGGCTAAGAAAAATATTTTTGAAGTTATGTAGGAAACTTATTTCAGTTTGCTAAGCCACCAATCTGATACCGGTAGTCTATGCTAAATGTTGGTCTATTTGCCTAGTAAACCGGCTTGCCAGCCATATGTTTTATCGCTAGCAGCTAAGCTATAGCTTCTAACCTAGGCTAACCCCCGGTTATATAGCAGCTTAGGCCCTTTGTACTTTCCACAAAAGATCCTGTGACAAACTTCTTGTCTGAAGTCCTTTTTTGAACAACTCGCTTCAACTATCACTGCAATCTTTGATCCCTCCAAGCGCCTGGTAAAACCGAAGCGATGCTATCTGAATAAGTTCGGATACGAATTTTAACTTCACTGTCTCGTCTCCCGGTAATCTATGGCCCAACCAATAATCAAGCAATTCATTTATTTATCGCAGATTTGAAATACAACAGACGTTCCATGGGTCATAAGAACAATTAAAGGAGAGCGTTAAGCGCAAGACAGTGATTATGGCAATGGTTTTTAACCTTTTTGCTGGAGCGGAACCCCAAGAAAACATTCCACTGGTTCGAGGAACCCCTGTGCAATAATTCAATTGTCTTATGCACAAAACAGCATTTAACTTAATTAAAAAAACAAAATGAAAATATGTGTAACTTTTGGCGGAACCCTGGTTGAAAACCACTGGATTATGGTGTCAAATTTGGGTTACCTTACTTCTACAAATACAAAAAATCATATTACTGTTTCTATATCTACTCATTCGTACAGAGCAGCATTCAATAAACGTATCGTACTTAATGTTTTATCAAAGCTGATGTATACTGCAGCATGGCTTTATAACCAATGCTTTCCAATCTGCCGCTGTAGAACTCGGGGCCGTTATGTATAATGATTAGGGCCATTTTTTTTACCTAAAAAAATATATTTTTGACTTTATTTTAGCAAAATTTTGACTTTATTTTCACCTAACCGCTTTCGCCTATTATTTATATCTTGTTGCACTTTTTTGATTAAAAACGTTTTATAATCCGCAATTTACATAAGTTTTTAAAGAAGAAGGCAGCCTACTTTAAACATTTTCTCAATCACTCAGTCTTGAAGCTAATGCAACAAAGCGACGCATGACGTCAAAACCTAGGATAACGAGCCATTGTGTGTACCGGTATCAATTAGTGTGTAATACAAAAAATGCGTTGTTATCGCAACTGTACTGTACATTAACAGTCTGTTTATGGTGTTTTAACGAAAGCCACACAGTATAATTACCAAGACTTTTTATTGTAATACAGCATCATATATTTTTTTACGTTCTTAACATCAAAATTTCTGTCTTTTCTCAGTAATTTACTGAGCATAGAAAACGACCTCTCAACAGCAGCAGAGGTTGGCTGGGCTTTTTGCAATAGTGCGTAGCTTGTTGGGTCAATTGTCAAGTTGGCACAGCTTATTATTGTTTCTAAATCAGAGTTGGATAGTCGTCTTTTAATGTAATTTTTAATTGCGCATGGATCATCATTGAATTGCATATTCTTCAGCAGTCCGTATGCTTCGGTTATCGCGCAGGCACTTCCTTCTAAGAACTCTACGTTGGCTGCTAGAGTTCGGTATTGATTTACTTTAACCAAGTCCGGCACCAAATCTTCCACATTGAGAGTGTAGCAGCGACAATGCTACATAGGAAGTTTCAAAATTGATAGTAGATTGACGCGCTGTCTTTATATCATCACACGATAATTATTCCAAAACCAAATTTATTAAGAGTGGTGCGAGTGAATCCAAATAATTTGACCAATTAATCCAAAGTAATTAATTTGACGATCAAAGGACAAGTGGTTATCAAACTATGACTCAACTTGGTCAATACGGGGTTGCAATTAGCAGTTACACAAATATAATCGCGGGTCAATATATCTAAAAACAAACTTCCAAGTTAAATGGTTTCTTATGTCACAACAAACAAATACTATTTCCTAACTCTTAAGACTCCGATATAATGCAAATTTACTAGCAACTGCTTACTAAACACAAATTAAGTCAATCGAAATTTAGCACTTCCTAATTGTGAACCAACGCCAGCCTGAAGCGACAATTATCGCAAGTTAGCGTGACACTGTAACCAACACAACACCAAACAATCTTGGTTCAAATCTGGAGCGGGAAATCAAAACAATATCAGAAAATAAAAAGAGCTTTAGAAATTAGATTAGAAACGAACACAAAACTGTCAAAGTTTTACAGAGAGCGTCTTTTGCTCTGCTGACTAAGAGGCCCGCACTTGTCCAATTGTTGACAATGGTACGAACAGCTGGAAGGTTCTCACTGTAATATAAGGCAGCTCTAAGCCAAGTTGCCCATCTTGTAATTACAGGGTTAGGAGGAGATGGCAGACCAGCATCATGAAAATCTTTCTTGCGATCTTTGTTTTTGATTGTTGCTGCCTTGATCGTTGCTATTATTTCATCAATATTTTTGAACTGAGCACGCACACGCATAGCGCAGTTATGTAGTAAGTGTGCAACGCAGGTGGCATGCATCAAAGAAGGATATAATTCCTTTAATGTCTTTCCAGCCAAAGACATCTACCGAGCACCATCAGTCAAGAACAATGAAAAATTCTCGCGTTTTATTTCAAGTTGTCGCAATATGTTATCCACAGTGTGCAGAATAATATTGCTATTAACATTGCTACTGCTGTCAAGTGGATGGCAATCAACGAGGAATGTCTGATTTGGGGCATCTAAGCTGCCCACAAGCACACTAATATACTTTTGTTTAGCAATCTCTGCTTCGTCCACAATTAAAAAAAATTTTTTGTCACGAAGTAATTCTTAAATTTGTTCTTCTTTTTGGGATGCTAATTTAGCATCACATGCCCGGGCTGCAATCTCCGAAGGCAATACTTTTCCCATTGTAGCAAACAGAGACTTTAAAGAAGGACGGTTCAGTTTATGAAGTGGGATATCTGCAGCTAAGAATGAAGAGACAACCTGTTCCTTGAAGTTTACTTGATCGAGTTGTAAAAAGGTTTGCTTACTTTGGGATTTGCTCTTCGTCTCCAATTTTCTTTGGTGTTGCTTACTTTTTCGGTGGCTTTCCACGAAAAACGTTTTGTCGCATTTGACTAACACATCGCAAAGGTTGCATCGCAAGCCGCAGGCAGGAGTTGCCGAAAACTCATCCGGATATTCCTGGCAAATTTGACTAACTTCCGCTGTAGAAGATTTGGCTTGTTTAGGCATTCTTTGCTTTGCAAGCTACAACTTAACCCTTTAAAGACCACAGGAATTTAATTCATAAAATTTGAAACAATGTCGCAACTGTTTGGTAACAACAAAAATATAATGGATTTCAGATAATTGGTTATCACGTCATAATGATATAACAATCAACAATCATGGTACATATGTGTACCAAAGGTCCTCAAAGGGTTAAAAAGACCACGTGTAAAGAACGCAAAGGTTTTATAGGAATAGATTAATTGTCTAACAATTATGTGTTTATGCATCAACAATGACGATTTCATGCATAATAAGTGCTATTTCCTTCTCAAATACCGCACGCATTTTTACCATTGCAACTATTTCAGAAGTTTAAAATCAATTAAAACTGCGCATAAAATTTTAATAGCAGCTCAAAAATTCAAAAAAATATAAAAAAAGCATAAATTTGTTCGTTTTTGTAAGAAAATTTTTGATGAAGAAAGTTTTGACAAGTTTTGACTTTATGCAAAATTTTGAGTTTATTTTGACTTACAAAATCTACCAAAACAAACTCCTGAACACCTGAAACGAACGTTATTACACGTTTGATCATGTAACAAGGTCCAGAAAAATTTTGACTTTATTGACTTTAGCGAGCCCTACTTATAACACTACAGCCACATAAACACACGAACGTCAATTCGGCGTTTAGATCTATGTCAGTTATAAATGAGTTGTAAACTGGCCTTATTTGCTTGCTCATAATTTAGGATTTTCTCCTTTCTATGATGTTATGTGTCAGTTCACGTAACAATTACCTAATTATTTCACCTTATCGCTGCTCGACCTGTACGCTAAGTTTTTATTTCAACTTCGGTAAAGCTGTACGAACACTGCAGAACTTGCAACCGTGACAAGTTTGTCCATTTATTTCTCTCTTAGCATGTTTGTTTTCGTTTGTTACGTCATAGTGATAAATTTGATTAAACGAATCTCACAAAATATTCCAGTTAACGGCAAATGGTGAGCGATAAAAAGTTTAAAAGTTTTTCACTTGAAAATTTATTATACACTTCCACATCGGGGGGAGGGACTGCGGCTCCCCTGGATACGCCCCTGCGATTAATCAGCATGTTTGGAAATGTTGAGCTCAAGTTAATTGTAATGTGCAACTTATACAGTCTATTTAGTTTCATAAGCATACTGTAAGTTGTAAACTTAAGGTATAGTGTAGCCTAAGTGACAGGGCAGACATCTGTACCATTTGTCATTTGTTCGATTAGATATTGATGAATAAAATCAGTAAGTTTTTAAAAATTTTTGTCAATAGTGTTGCAGACTTGCGTATTGATATATCAGATGTAATTTTGTAACCTTAACTGCTTCTTAAACAATTTTCTATTGTCTAGGCTGCCGTATCAAGGTTAATTTAAAAGTTTACCCCACCAATTCATTTATTCATGCGTATGAACTCATGCTGTTGTAGCAACCTCAGCAACTTGAACTGCAAACCACAAACAGAAAGTTGCCAATCGCACCTGACTTTACATATAAATCGCCATCTACGGATATCAGCTACCATGATCAAAGTGTTGACGGATTGACAGGACTCTTAAAACCGCCTTAAAGTGTGTGGAAGCTCCGACTGATTAGTACGACAACTTGCCGTGGGCACAATTGAGCTTAAGAAATCAGCATAAGGAAGATTTAGAAAACCATTCACCTAATGAATTTAAGTCTGGGGGAAAACTACGTTTGCCCGGACAATTCTTTGTTGCTCAAGAATGGGAAAATGAATCGTTGTCTATTAGAGAATTTGTTAAGATATTGGCATAACGGGCGGCATCTTTTCCTTATCATCCACCTAGAACAAGGGTCTCAAACTTTTCCATGGGGGGCCACATTACCAATATATTATAGATCCGTGGGCCAAAGTTAACTCGAAGTAAATAGAAAGTAACGGTCGGTATCGTCGGTGATCGTGCAATATTGCCCGAAAAATAAGTGATCTAAAAAAAAACTCATCACCTTTCTGTTGTTGTTACCCAACCCCTTCCGAGAGATGGGGGCATGGGAGAAGACCACGGAGCCCCAGAAGCGGGAAACTTCCCAAGGTCTGGACCAGAGGTCGTAAAGAGACACAGAGTCAGTCGCCAAAAAGCGAGCGGCGCAAAGAGTCCGTAGCTAGGCAGTGCAGAATGAGATGAGAGGTGTTCCTGGGACAAGTGTCCGCAGGCGCTGCAGGAAGGATTCTCAATTCTGCCAATCCCAGAGAGATAAGAACTTAACAGTAGGCTGTGTCTATAGCAGCGTAGACGAGAAAGAGCACAGTGAGCGTGACGAGGGAGAACAAGTTCCTCGGTGGAAATCGAGGGAACCTGTGTATTCAAGAATTTAAATGAGACAGTACGCCTCCAGTCCGGGAAAAATAAAGAATGGGTACGAGAGATAGGAGGAGAAAGACTACAAGAGATTGCAGAGGGCACAAGAGTCTCCCCAAATTAAGGTAGAAGGAAAGATGGAGGAGAGGATACGGTAGCGAGGACAGAACGAGAGTCAGATAGAAGGAGACGAGAAGAGGCCGACTTGTTAGTGCTGCCTAGACCAGCAAAGAGCTTGCAGTAGGGCGCAGGTTTCAGCAGAGAAACTTGAGCATACTGGGCCTGCTGAAAAGGAAAAGGAACAGAGTCGTCAGTCCAGATCACCAGATTGTGAGGTGGGAGAGAGTCAAGGTGAGCGAGAGCCGCACGTTGGCGAGATAGAGGGAGATCAGAACGAGACCATTGAGAGGAGAGGGTGGATACCACGGTGAACGAAGCAGGGTTCCAAGAAGCAAAGAGCGGGCAAGCAAGAAGAACCTCTCTAAAGCAAGTAGAAGGAAGCATGAGCAGGTGAGTGGACGCAAAAGCTTTCCAGGAGAATCTCTAGAGTCTTGGTTTCACTCCTAGTCTGGCCAAGCCTGAAATGGAAAGGAGGTTGGGAGATGAAGAGCCCGCTCACAAGATATAAGAATGAAATGAGTCAGGATGACTCGTAGTGTAGGTAGAGAAGCCTCGGAGAGAAAAAGTAGGATAGAAGAGGATGAGAGGCAGCCGGTGATGGCGCGACTAGCCGCTCGGTGGAGGCGTTCCAATTTGGTGATATCGGTAACAGAGGAAAGGAAACCATCCTGGTGAGCACAAGTGAGAAGGGGCCAAAGAAAAGCTTTATACAGAGGAGAGAGGGACTCCTTAGAGGAGCCCCATGAGGAAGCCGAGATACAGCGTAAGGTCTTGAGACAAGGGAAAAACTTGGTCTTCGGCGAAGATTCATGTTTAGAAAAAGAAAGAATGCGGTCGATGGCGACCCCAAGAAAAGTTGGAGTGGGATTGAAATGGAGGTGGGAGTTGAGTAGGAGGAGGTTGAACTGGAGTTTTGCTTGGTGGAAATCCACTGAGAAGAAGGAGGCCTCACATTTGCTCGGATTAAGAGGATAACACCAGTACTCAAACCAGTGCTTCAAACAAAACAGAGCTTCTTGTGTGACCTCCACCGCAGATGGGACCGAGGGGGAGGAGGAACAAATAGCCAGATTGTCAGCATAAAGAGAGCAGCTGATGGAAGAAGCCGGAAGATCATTGATGAAGAGAGAGAAAAGTACAGGGCCAAGAATAGATCCTTGCAGAACATCTCGACGGACTCGAAAGGAACAACTTTTGTGATCTTGATAAACCACACAAGCACGCCTATCAAAAAGGAAAGATTGAGTTCAACGAGCGAAGCAAGGAGGGAGGCCAGTCGAAACGAGTTTATGAAAAAGGGCGGGTGCCAGACAAAGTTGAAAACTTTTAAAAAATCAATAGTAGAAAAGATCGTCCGAGAGCCCGGCCTGGGTTTGTTAAACCCATCCGAAATGGACTGAGAAAGGAACAGAATTTGATTTGGAGTAGACCACCCAGGGCGTAAACCGGCTTGGCGGGGAGAGAGAATGGAATTAGATTCCAGGAAAAAGAGTAGACGGGATAGAATGATGCGTTCAAAAAGCTTTGAGACGCAGGAAGTGAGAGAAATAGGCCAGAAGAAAGCAGGAGAGTCGAGAGGCTTTCTCATCTTATGGATGGGAATAATAGAAGATGTCTCCCAGATGAAAGGAAAGGAATGCAAAGTTCTCAAAAGATTAAAAATGTGAAGAAGTAAATCCATGCCAGAACGAGAAAGATGCTTTAGCATGGGATAGGCAACTTTGTCTGGGCCAGTGGCAGTAGATGGGAAAAGGTTTCAGGCAGGCGCAAGAAATTCAGCGAGAGAGAAGGGGGAGCAAAAGGACCCTTGAGACTTCTCAGAGTACGTGGCTTTGATGTAGAAAGGTAGCCTCTGACTCTGCTACGCGGGGGCGTTTGGTTGAGAGACAGAAAAGTGGGATCACAGGTAATCGGCGAAAACCGAAGCCGACTCCCTGGGGTTGGAACAGATGAGGAAGTTGGGAGAGGAGGAAGATGAGGAAGGAGAGCCAGCAACAGAGCGAAGGAGGGAGTGTACAGATTTGGGCGAGAGAGAAGAGCAAGTTGCCTGCCATGCCTCAGCCTTGGCCTTGGCGATGATAGATGAAGCACGTTGAGAGGCGGATATGTAAGCCTGGCAATCTTCATCGCTTCTGTGAGCGGCAGCGAAAGCCTTGCGTCTTTTACTAACCGCCTCTTTCACTTCAGCGGACCACCAGACTTTAGGTTGGCGTTTGATGCGGCCCGAAAGGAAAGGAAGATGTGGTCGCATTCAGTGCCAGAGAAGTGAAGAGATTAGCAGCAGAGGAAAGAGAAAGAGACGACTATTCCCCTGAAGAAGGGCAGTGAGAGTCAAAGTAATAGGCAAAGTCATTACAGCAAGCTTTCTGAAAATTGAAAGAGGGAGACGTTCGTTGGGGCGAAAGACCGGAGCGAGAGGCACAGGTAGAAGAATTGGTAGGTCATCAGAACCCAGGTCCTGAAGCACCTCCCAGAAGCAGGAAAGAGCGAGAGAGGAAGGAGCAAAGGAAATATCAGGGGAGAAACGACTGCCAGAGGAGCGATGGAGAAGAGTAGATATGTCAGGGTCATTGAGGGGGAGGAGATCAGAAGAGATGACCCAATCAAATGCTTCCTCCCCACGGGATCCGAAGTACCTTTTGAATCCCTGGAGGGTGATAGCAATTGAATTCCCCCAGAATGAATAGATTTCTGGAGGAGGGAAAAATGGAGGAACAAAAGGAGTCGGTTCGGCCATCCGTCGGAGAAAAGCGAATAGGGGGAGCATAAACATTAAGAAAAGAGAGAGAGGAGGAGTTGTTTAGAGAGATGTTGACTCCAACATAATCAGAGTAGGGGTTAAGCAAAGAGAGAGAAGAGATAGAAAGTTCAGAGAAAGATAAGCCCTGCCTGTCGAAAATGATGACACCTCCGCAAGCGTTCGTGGCATCACAAGAGAGAATGCCAGACTGGGAGTGAGTGCAATTAGATTGCAGAGTAGAGGATCCAGCGATCCGGAAAGAGGAAGATGAGTTAAGATTAGATTCCTGGATACAGATAAGGTCAACAGTATGGGACGAAAGAAAGTGTAGCAGTTCAGTGCTCCTGGCTCGGAGACCGCCAGCATTCCATCAAAGAATCCTGAGGGAGTCAGGGGGGAAGAGAAAGCAGGAAGCATAGAATGACAGTCAGGAGCAAGATGCGGTGGTGAGAGAGCAGAGGAGGAAGAAACAAAATGGGCAAAAGGGGGATAAGAGGTTTGAAGGCGAGGGTGGGTCGGGAGTGCTGCATTAGCAGAGGAGGGCCAGATTGAATATTGGAAGTATACAGTCCGGAGGGGGCCAAGGAGGAAGTCACAGTGTCACAATGAAGTGTAACGGTGGAAGTCACAGTGGAGGAAGTCACAGTGTTACAGGCAGGGACGCAGCAGTGGGACGCTCCAGGAGTGAGAGCTGCCAATAGTTCTGAATTTGGAGAGGGAGAGTCGTGAATACCTTAGGTGGAACAATTTGGAGCAAATACAGCATTGAACTGACTTACCCCGCCAGGTCACATTTCCAACGCACACTGAGCAAGGAAAGATGGATTCAGGGTAGGGATGAACGTTATCGCTCATCAAGAGAAGAAGAAAAATGAGGAGACGAAGACGAGCATGAAAAAGGCAGAAGAAGGGAGAAGACAGGCGACTAATTTTAGAGAAGCTATGTGCTGCACTTCTGCGGTCGTTCAAGGGGCAGCATGGCAAAAAATGGTTCGAGGGGGGGTGCCCGAGGTAACTGGGAGCCTCGGGAAGGTCAACAGCCATTTCGACCAAACGGGGTCGGGGACCGCACCACCACATTGAGGTGGCCGTTGATTGGTGCAGATCACCTTTCTCGCTGTTACAAATTATGCTTTACGCTATCAAAATGATTGTATCGAAGTGACTCTATCAAGGAAACATTGCTCCATACATATCTTTTTCAATTAATAAAAAAGGGCTCCACCGGCCGTAGTTTGGCGATCCCTAACCTATAAAAACAAATAGTTCATCACATCTCGATTCTGCTTTACTCAACTCTCTCGTCACTCATGTGTTCGTGAAAGATGATGTACGACGCCATTCATTGCAACCAGCATATCGAAGTCCACACCTCATCCTAAAACGGTCTTGCAAATTTTTCGTGCTAGATTATGGAATTCATCAAGATAGGGTATCCATCGACAGATTCAAGCCCGCTAATCTTGCATGACGTCACTCAACGAAGGGTCTGAGAATGTTCGCGCACGCACGGTAAATCTTGACGAAGAAAATATTCAGTCGCTTTCACTCCGGTCTGAAATGTTTGGTGATCTTGATGACATTTGTTCGCAAACACCAGCTGAAATACATGCAGAACAACCTACACTGCACAAGATCTCACTCCGGAAGAATGTTTGCTCCATTGGAGAGAAGTCACGTTTAAATTGGAGAAGCTGGATAACAATTTGGCTTCTGCTCTTGCCACCGCCTTGCAATCACATCAAGAATTTTTATTGCGGAAAGAGGTTTTCTTGGCAGCTGTTTGGGTAAGTAGTGTTTGTTAACTTAGTTGTTGTGATGACCTCCGATATTTTTTGTGGATATTATATTCAACTCAATATTGGTAAGCGTTTGTGCACTTGATTTTATTTGAGTCGAGAATAACAACTAATGTATTAGTTATATTAGGATTGACTGACTTATATAACCGTGAAATTATCATTTTATTTTCTTTCTTGATAGGTTGATGCTCAATCGAGAATCCTCTTGAGCAACCTGGAGCAACTACGTGCAAAGAGCGCTCTTCAGTCAATTTTCTTGAGCATTCAAAGCACTTCAAGCAAAAGAGCAAGTGCTGATTCAGAAACTGACTCAAGCGCAAGTGAAGCAGCATCAGAATCTGCAGCATTAGTATCTGACTTTGATGCGTATTTGAACTCCTTACATTCAACATCGGCTGCTGAGGCATCAGCTACGGCGTCTGCAAAATCTGATCTCAATGCATTTGCTGAGGCGCTTGTTGATGTAGAGCGGCTCGTAAGATTGAAACTGCCAAATGTTTGGGACATTATTTCCAAATATCCCCTTATTGTACAACCAGTATCGCGAATCATCAACTGTTTACCCTGCACACAGGTATCCTTTGAACGTATGTTCTCCCACTTAACCCTTTAAGGATCATAAGATTCTAATTCATAAAATTTAGAGCAATTCCTTAATTGTTTGGTAACAACAAAATTGCAATAAATTTTAGAAAAATGGTTATTACGTCATAATGATATAACAATTAACAATCATGTAGCATATGTGTTACATTATCCCTCAAAGGGTTAAAAGAACAGAAGCATGAACTTTCAGAGCGATTCAGCGACAACGAGTGGATTGCAAAGTTGTTATTTTTAGCTGCTTTTTTCAGCCATTTAAATAAACTGAAAACCTCTACGCAAGAAAAAGACAAAATATTTTTGGACGTGTCGGAAGATATTATTGCATTTAAAGCTAGAATGGAGTTGTATATACATCGAATGGAACATGGGAAGACAGCTACGTTTTCGGCATTAAACGCATTTGTGGAAGAAGAAGAGTTTAATTTTCACAACATTTGTCAGATATTTCTTAAGCATCTTTCTTCATTTCGTTTCAAGTTGAATATATATATCCCTTCTCATGATTACAGCAAAACGTTCAACTGGGTGCGATGTCCTTTCGAGATGTCAGCACTGCAGGTTTACCCAAAAACGGACTGCATTGCTAAACAACTGGTTGAGCTGCAAAGTCGACAGCTGTGGAGAAACAAATTTTAAAATGTTTCTCTGACTCAATTTTGGGCAGAAGTTCAATCAAAGGAACCAAATCTATCTGATCTTTGTTGGCAAGCAACAAAAGCTCTTTTACCTTTTCCAACTACGTATCTTTGCGAAGCTGGATTTTTAGCCCTAACTATGATAAAAACTAAGTATCGCAACCAACTTCAACCAGGAGATGACATTAGATGTGCGTTGATGACAATAGACCCTAATTTTGACAAGCTAGTGATGTATATTCAGGGACAAGATTCCCATTGAAATTTGTAAATGTGTGAAATAAACTGACTTTGTTAAAGTTCTGTAGCGTTTGCCTTTTCAATCAACAGCTTCAATTTACAATTAACGTAAACCGAAAACGTAACGTAACCGGACTCTGGTGAAGAGGCCTTTATTGTTGCACCTTGAGTCCGCAAAAACTTCCACTGGTGAAGAAATAGTCAGCGACCAAAAAAGGTTGGGAAACGCTGTGTCAGAGCATTCTCGACTGGAAAGGCCAGAGCGACTGGAGAGCAAAGTTTGTTTAACATTTCTTGGAAAGCATCATCCGCGTCTTTAGTCCATTCAATTGCCTTCTTTGAATATTTATGGGGTGAAACCAACGCAAAAATAGGTCTAGTAATTTTTGAACAATTGGGTATAAGGGTATAAACTTCTTGCAAAATGCAATCATACCAATTAAACGTCGTAACTGTCGCATATTAGAAGGTTTAGGAAAATTCACAATAGCCTGAACCTTGTCAGCGATAGGTTTTATTCCAGTGGCATCAATGTAGTAACCTAAATAAAGCCAAGGACGAAACACCGAATTTTGCATTTATCTAAATTAATGGTTAGCGAGAACTCAGAAAATCTTTCTAGCCTTCGCAAATGAGTTAAGTGTGAGTCATGATCTTGGCTGAAAATGAGAACATCATCTAAGTAAACGAAGACAAAGCCAAAATCCGATTAAACTTAATTAATAAATCTTTGGAAACACTGTGCCGAATTTTGAAGTCTAAAAGGCAAATAATCCCATACAAAAAAACAAAAGGAGTGATGGTACAAGTTTTATTCACTGAGTCCGGGTGCATCGGAATCTGATGGAAGACACTTTTAAAATCAATAAAAAAAAATACTTTGCAGCCATGAAGAGAATCGACAAAATCTTTCAATATTGGCAATGGATAGAAGTCATGCTCTGTAACAGCATTGAGAGCACGAAAGTCAACAGTTAACCACTTGACAGCGGATTTTTAAAAGCATTTCTATGTCCTGCAAGCGATTTTTTTTAAATTGCATAAAATTGAAAATTCTCAAAAAAAGAACAACTAAAAAATGCGAATAAAACTATACATTATAATGACAAAAATAGATCATTTTATTATCAAAAAAGTAGGCGCATATATACATCATCCGCTTATAGATCTATATTGAAATTTTCTTATATGTACGTCATCCGCTGTCAAGTGGTTAAACGATACCTATCTGGCTGTTTCTTTTTGAACATGTGCATGGGTGATCCTCACGGCCTGGTTTCGGGTGGAATAATCTTCGCATCTAATATCTAATATTTATATTATTTGTGTAACAATATATATTAATATTGATATATATGTATAATATTGTTACACTTTTAAAACTTGTTGTGTGATGAGCTTTATGTAAGGATATCAGTTTTAGTTCATACTTGAACGATTAGCAGTAACGTCAAAACAAACCTGGTTGTTTCTTGTTGATCATGTGTATGGGTGATCCCCACGGGCTGGTTTTGGGTCAAATAATTATCTTTGCATCCAATAATTTGTCAATTTCTTCTTTTGCGATTTTCGTCATTTCGGGACCTAACCTACAAACTTTGCTGCGGATAGGTTGACCGTTAGTTTTGATGACATGACAAATATTACTTTCGATATTAGTAGGTGGTTGAAAAAGCAATAAGGATGGGAAGTCGTTGATTACCATTTGTTTGTAAACTTCGGTATTAAAACATTGCTCTTTGGCAATAAATACTTTACAAGGGCTTTCATGTGACACTTCAGATTTAGGCTCAGCAAGTTTAAGCACATTAGATTTTTTGGTTTCTATTAGACGTTTAGCACCAACGTTAATAGCAAGCTTGTAATACGATGAGAAGTCTGCACCGATAATAGCAGTGGCAGTGTCCGCGACATTAAAGCTCCATTCCATTTCTCTTTAACTAAGGCCTATATCAATCGTTACATTACGCTTACCGTAAGTCTTCACTTCAGTCAGATTTAAGGCAAACAGGTTGCGACAAGTAGCAGGTTCTTCATTATCCACATAAGACAAGGGAATAATACTTAGAGTAGAGCCAGAGTCGATTAGAAATTCCAAATTCGATTGAGAATCCTTCACATGAACCAAGTTAGAAGACGAAGACGGCTTTCGACTCGTGATGGTCGCAAGCCAGCTTACACGTTTTTTGATTTATTTAAACAAGGGAACATAGGACAAGGTTGTCCATGGCATTTCCTAACTTTGACAGGGCCATACTTATAGTGGTACCAGCACAACTCAGGCTCACTATTACCTAAATAGTAATTGGCAGGTCGTCTCCAGTAATGAGTATTATTTGAAAGGTAAGTGCCGTCGTTAGATTTTCTCACATTCCCATAATTTACTGCGGAATGGCCCACATCACAAGAATACAAGTTCGATTCCTGATCAGACACAGTTTCGTAAAATTGTAAATTAGGCGATTTAGTCTCAGATGCACAGCACGATTGGAAATTATATTTTAATTCCGCATAAATTGCATCAGCTTTTTGTGCAATATCATCGAAAGGAATATCATCACCAATTAGGTAGAACCTTATTTCAGATGATAAAGCTTGCAAAAATAAACTACGTAAGAGTTCGTCAAGAACACCACCTAACGGTTTTCCGTAAAATCCAGTGTCTGCCCTTTACCTCTATTGTGATGTCATCGAACCTCGCACTGTGGGTCATACTCTAGCACCTTTGCTTGGAGTGATACCTGTTGAAGGAAAGTCTGGAGCCAATGTCGCCAAGAGATATGAAAAATTGCAATACTACCCTGTGTTGAAGAAAAATATTTCAGACATACATATTTCGCTTCGGGATGATCAAGGAAAAGCAATCAGATTTCGCAAGGGAAAAGTTATTGTCACTTTACATTTTGGAAAACAGAAACTGAGTCAACTATAAAGGGGAAGTACGCAGTAAAGCCTCATTATTTACAGCATTTCTTGTACTGTAAACATGCGTGCGAAATATTGTTGCAATTCTCAAGCCTATCAAAACTACTATTTAAACCAAGTTGGTCATGGTTACTTTAATGGTGCGAGATACCAGCAGGGATACGGACTAGGAAATATCTTTAGTTCTATAGCCAAAACAGTTTTCCTCTAGTCAAAAGTGGATCCAAGGCTATTGGAAAACAAGTTTTTCGCAGTGGAGTTGGTTTTGCTTCGGATGTTTTAAGCGGAAAAAACACAAAACAGTCAGCAATTGATCGTGTAAAAGCAGCTGGCTCTAACCTTTTAAAAGCCGCCGCAAGAAAACGTAAAGCCAGACCACAAAAAACTAGAGCAGAAAAAAGGAGACGAAAGAAGCATCACGACATTTTTGATTGAAATGGCGTCCTTGATACACCCTAGCTCTGCACAATCAACCACATCCCAACTGGATTTGTTCTCTGTTCCTCCGAGTCAAACTAGTTTGGATGATGGAAGTTTTATCGAATACCACCCTGTGTCCGTTTTAACCTCAACAGGGCCTATTGAGTTTACAATCAGTGCTGAAAATTCCAACTACATTGATCTTGCTAACACTTTTCTCTATGTTTGTGCAAGTGTGACTGCAGCAGATGGAACAGATTTGGAGGCGAATGTAGAAATCTCACCGGAATGTAACTTTTTACATACAATGTGTTCACAAATCGATGTTTACCTTAATGGGTCTCTTGTCACACAGTCCAATAACAACTACCCTTACCGTGCCTATATTGAAAATCTGCTTAGTTTTGGTCACGACGCAAAATCATCACAGCTTTCTGCTGTCCTGTGGTATCGTAATACAGCTGGTCAATTTGATACAAGAGGCGATGCTAACTCAGGCTACACTATACGCAAAGCACTGGCTGCACAAAACAATCAAATTGATGTGATGGGAAGATTACACGTGGACCTTTCATTCCAAAACCGTTATTTGCTAAATGGAGTAGAGATCCGTTTGCAATTGATTCGTTCAAAGGATATTTTTTGTTTGCATGGAAATGCAGCTGGATGTAAAGTATCCTTGAAAGAAGTGGTTTTGTTTGTGCATAAGGTCAAACCAAACTCGTCATCTTGCCCACACAAAAGCCTTGCAACTTGTTACAGCAAAATATCCGTTAAGGCGTGTTGAAGTAAAAAGCTTTACCGTAACAATGGGAAATCGAAGTATTACCAAAGAAAATTTGTTTTTGGGTCAATTGCCTACACGAATTGTGGTCGGTGTAGTGGACAACGACGCCTGTAATCGTGCTATTCAAAAAACCCCTTTCAATTTCAAACACAACAACATCAATTTTATTACAATTTATCATGACGGTATTTAAATCCCTTCAAAACCACTGCAACCTGATTTTGCAAACGACCGTTTTATTCGCAGTTATATACGTTTGTTTACTCAAACTGGTCAATATTATTGCGACACTGGCAACGCTATTTCACGAGAGCAATTCAAGAATGGTTGTGTCTTATTTGCTTTTGATCTGACACCACAGCTGGATTCAGCCGAGATCGGATTTGAATTGATATAACACGGAAACATACGAATTGAAATTCATTTTGCCGACGCTGTAGCACAGACTCTGACTGCTGTTGTTTTTGCTGAAAACGATAACCTATTGGAAATCGATGACCATCGACAAATTGCGTTCGATTACACAGCATGAACGGTCTGCAAATCAAAGATTTGTTGAAGAAGGATTCTCAAGCCAAGAAAATATTCAAAAAAGTCTGTGCATTGGATGAGATAGAAGTGCCTTCCTACCCTTCTGCTTATGTGATCAACTCTGATACTAGCGATAAAAAAGACGAACACTGGGTGGCTGTATACTTTGACAAACACAGAAGAGGAGAATATTTCGACAGCTATGGACTGCCTCCTGCGGTCCTTGCTCTAGAAGCTTACATGGATCACTTTTCGGTGCATTGGATTTACAACCGCAAAACGATACAAAGCTTATTTTCAAATGTGTGCGGACATTATTGTGTATATTTTATTTCGTTGTCGTAATATCCCTTGCATCCAATACTATCTGTCTTTACGTTATTTTAACAGAAAATGATCATCGTGTGTTTGATTTTATTTGCGAATTGTACAATAAACAATAAACATATACATTTAGTGTGATATATATACAGAATCTCGATGTTCAGGTTTCAGACGCCATTCAATTTTTTGAGCAATGCTTCGAATTCGTTTTTTGAAGCGGCGGCGATTCCGAGCTTTAAGCATCCAGGTTCTTCTTGCTTCTCGAGAAGCTGGCGGCCAGTCAGTCATAATATGTACAGTTAATTTTTCATCAAAACGTACTCTCTTCATGCTTCAATTTTGCATTTTTTTACTGGTTCTTGCTAGAGTTTGAGGAAGTTGACCAACTGTTTGTGACTATCTGGCGGTAGATGGCAAATATCGTCGTTTTGCGTTTTCAGACATAAGCAGTTTTGAGCCAGATAGAATACTTGGCGTCGTGGAGCCGTCACGTTTTCAACCGTAAATCGCAATTGAAATCCATCTGACAGTATTTCTTGTTTTATATTCTGTACGCTTTTTTGCAGAGCACAATAGGAATCATTTTGGCTTGTCGCCCAAAATAAGAGCAGCACATAGTCTTTCGTTTCAGATTTAGGTCGAAACAAAATATAAGGTAGACTACCCATCAGCAGAGTCACGACATTCGTTAGTTGTTCAGGAGAGAACAGCTTTTTGTCCTTTTTCACACTGACCACCGCTTTCCTCAACAAAGTCACAGCGGGTTGTGAAGTTGGACCAATATCTTGAAATTGTTTTGCAAAATCTATGTTGCTTGTAATATTTGCTTCAGCTACTGTCACTGTTTATATACCTGCAAAAAGAGGAAAAAAGATTGTACAACTACATGAAATCGTGTCACAAGTATGGCACAATATCCTGTTGCATTAGACTTTTTTTGCGCCGGCCATAGTTCATATTCTGTGTCTTCAGGTACCTTGATAATCGGTAAATCAATGCTTGTCTGATTTTGTTTGCATCAACAACCATCTTTTTGCATAGGTTGTCTCCGGGTTTATCATTAAAATCTCCCATACTTCTTTTTGTTTTGTAGACCTTAAAGCGTTCAATATTTTGAGAATAATTTTTGCATCTTTACAAGGGTTTTTCAATTTTGGTCTGTTTAACTTCGGGTATTTGAGAGCGATGTCTTTCACATAATCCACACCCCATTTCTTCAGCACATATTCACACAGGGAAAATCATTTAGCGTGCTCATACCAAGGATTATCATTCGGTTCCCAGTTCTTTAGACCTCCACCACAATAAAAACAAATAACTTGGTCGCTGTCATTCAAGTAATAGAAACCAGCATCCACCATTTCACTCGGTGTTACATGTCCCTTCACAGGCCAATTCTTGGTAAAGGACTGTAAACGTTCATCACTGTTAAGCATATGTGGATTGTATGGAGCACGACAAGCAAACGATTCTTCCACATTTTCTGCAATAGTCAGGAACATCACACATATTTCAAACAATTCCTCTCACACAATAGCATAATTTTCACTCAACTGCTTTATATAGAATCGCGATGGATTGCACAATAGTGATGCAATCACACTTAAAAATAGATTGCATCATGGATTGCACAATAGTGATGCAATCTGGCGAAAAATAGAATACGTCATGGATTGTGCAATAGTGATGCAATCTGGCTAAAAATAGAATATGTCATTGATTGCACAATAGTGATGCAATCTGGCGAAAAACAAAATACAACAAGGATTGCACAATAGTGATGCAATTTGGCTAAGAATACAATATATCATGGATTGTGCAATAATGATGCAATCTGGCTAAAAATACAATATGTCATGGATTGTGCAATAATGATGTAATCTGGCTAAAAATAGAATATGTCATGGATTGTGCAATAGTGATGCAACTACATTTCCACGATCTAGTGAAAAACAGAATCCATCATTGAAATACAGAATCACACCCTAAAAA
Organism: Trididemnum clinides; assembly: GCA_963675345.1. Taxonomy (NCBI): domain Eukaryota; kingdom Metazoa; phylum Chordata; class Ascidiacea; order Aplousobranchia; family Didemnidae; genus Trididemnum; species Trididemnum clinides. The sequence goes on along the minus strand of OY776290.1, from coordinate 1,197,258 downwards.
CCACTATGTAAATGTGTAATAATTAGATCAAGTTTCGTGAGGCTGTAAATTTTGCACAAAACCTTTTGAAATGACATCCACACCCTGTTAGGGTGTACTCTTTCAGATTAGTGTTAACTCTCTTAAATCTAGAGTTGGTTCCCTCCGACCTCCTTCAAATAAATCTAGGGTTCGCTCCCTTTGACCTCCTTCAAATAAAATCTACGATTAGCTCCCTTAGAGATCCTTCAAACAAAATCTAGGGTTAGCTCACTCCAACCTTCTTCAAATAAAATCTAGGGTCAGCTTCCTCAGAACTATGGTTAGCTCACACAGACCTAGAGTTAGCACCCTCAGACCTAAGATTGGATCTCTTAGACCTAAAGTTGGCACTCTCAGACCCAGGGTTAACTCTCTTACAAAAATAGACCTTGAGTTAGCACCCTCAGACCTCCCCACATAAAATTAGTGTCCTGTGATTAGCTCTCTCTCAAAAATAGACCTTGAGTTAGCACCCTCAGACCTCCCCACATAAAATTAGTGTCCTGTGATTAGTTCTCTCACAAAAATAGACCTTAAGTTAGCACCCTCAGACCTCTCCCGCATAAAATTAGTGTCCTGTGGTTTAAATGCGAAATTTCGGTCGTTTATACAGTTGACCCTCAATTAAACGGACCAATGCGGACCGGAGTCTGTCCGTTGCTCGAAAATGTCTGTTGCTGAGAAATATGCGGTAGGTTAGCCCAAAAACGCCCTGTAAAATAAATGCTCTCTGCGGGTACAATGTGGCATATTTTGTGAACATATCTTCGTACGGTAATTGGTAAATTTCGTGGAGAATAGCCTATAAACAAAACACTCAGCTATTTAGCTTTTTTGTGTTTATTGGTAGCTGCTAAAACCGCAGTAATATGTTGTGTAAATGTGTATCTTACATTAATTCAAATGTAATTAGTCAGAGTCGGAGATGATCATTGGCAGATCGGAGTCGGAGGCTATTATTGCCTGATGGCCGTCTTTATATTCAATTTCAGGGGCGGCGGGACCACTACTGACACGCGGAGCATTTTTAATGGGATCAGGAGAATTTTGGTCTGTTGACCACCCATACACTGTTTTTTTGATGAACCAGCCTACTGACCATTCTTAGATTGCCGCAGTAATGTGCCAATAGCTGGCTGTATGAGGAGTAATCGAGCAAAGCATCACCGTAAGTTCGCAAGTTGACGCCTTCAATTTTGACAAACAAAATTTGCCACTTGAAAGACTGCTTCTTGGTAATTGCTACTTTTTTTCATCTTCACCTGAAAGACTGCTTCTTGGTAATTGCTACTTTTTTTCATCTTCACCTGAAAGACTCCTTCTTTATTGCAGGCGAATCTACATGTTTACGTTTTAGACTGAAACTTTATAGAGTAAAGTTATGACTGGAATCAGTCAATAGTTTGTCAATAGTCAAATTTGACCGACGCGATGGCGTAGTGGTTAGAGCGTCTGCTTCGCAGTCGGTAGACCTGGGCTTCATTCCCCTTGTCGAGTCATACCAAAAGACTTTAAAAAATGGCATCCGCAGCTTCCCTGCTTGGCGCTCGGCATTTAGGGGAGGTTGTGGAGAACGAGCCGGCAAGTTCGCTTGTTGTGTCTTTGGGCAAGGCACTTAATGGGACGCCCCACCTTTATATGGAAAACATGTGGCCCATAAACCTCGAAAAAGGCAACTCCCAAGCGAGTGCGGACTTCCCGTCCAAAGTATAGCGATACAATTCTCTTTATCGTGAATGAAGGATAAAAATGGCAAATAAAACAAAACAAAACAAAACAAAATTAACAAATCGATTTCACTAAATTAGCATCATCAGTGTTCTGCAAAGCAACCGCAATGATAAATTATATAATATAATATAATCTATATGAATTATATTATATAAATTATATAATATAATATAATTTATCATTGCGGTTGCTTTGCAGAACACTGATGATGCTAATTTAGTGAAATCGATTTGTTAATAAAGTGTGAGTTCTACTATTGACTGATTTCAGTCACAACTTTACTCTATAAAGTTTCAGTCTATTGATATTCTTAATGGAATCGTTATTTATTAATTTCACTTGTGTGGAGATTCTCCTAAAATCATTATGATTTATATTCTGTTTACGTTTTACTAATTGTTTCGGCATCTTCATAATGTTCTGGGTAACGTATATTGATGCTTGCACAAAGGTAGAGAGATGTACGGTGGAGCTCTGTGCTAGATATAGACCATCCCTTATTCAAGAATATTACATGTGCTGTTGCGTATCAGGACGATAATGATCAATACCTTATTTACCAGCAATGCACATGAGAAACAATACAACGCTGTGCTTTTACAAACATTTTAACTGCAATTACGATTTTGAAATAAATTTAAGGTGTCTAGTTTTGTTCAATTTTAACTGTTTTTCACACTCCGTTAAATGCGAAGTCCGTTAAACCGAGATCCGTTAAATCGAGAGTCAACTGTACAGTATATAAAACGAGCAAAATTGAAATTACAGACGCATTATTACGTAACAAAGAGAGTTAGCAAGTCCAGACGTTTTTGAAGTTATAAACAGGATTACGCCACAATCTGGAACTTGCTATTACAGAATTCCATTTCGAACTATTAATATACACGGAACACCACTACATATAAGAGATCAGTATACTGAAATAAATACTAATAATAAACGAAAAACCTTCGCGGTCCCCTAATTAACTTCTCAAAACTCACGGAATACAACTACATGTTTTGCCAAATTCTTGTTGAAGAGCACTGATGCAGAAAGGTCAAGTTGTTTCTCTCGTGAGTAATTTATTTTTCAACCCCCTAACCAAGGTCAGTTAACTTTAATCAAATCATTTCATTGGCTACGTTTCATTGTCCAAACTACCTTTTTCTGGTTCTGCGACAATTCAAAGTCGGAAATTTTGGAAATTTAAACCCTAACTTTAACCCTAACGCGACTTTGAATTCTCGGAACACCCCTTTTTTTTACTCGAAATCGATATAAAATCTGATGCTAGGTATACTTTTTCTCGTTCTCTCGCGCTACTGATACTGAACGTTTATTCAGACTTATAGTACAACTTTACCGTTTAATTCACATCGGGAAATGGACAAAACTTTTTGGCCAAGTTACTCTTCAAGTCAATAACCTATGTGGAAGTGGGATCGGTAAAATTTTCGCGATTCCGCTTCCATAGAAAAAGGACCGTTTACGCATCCTTGATTGCAACGTTAGATGACAGGCAGCTTACAACTGCGAACAAATCTTTATTTTTAAAAAAAACGCGACATGGCAGGGAAATAATTGCGCCAGCGTGGTACGCTAACTTCGTTCTAACAGTTTCGGCAAAAGAAGTAATGACTTTTTTTGAGATCAGCACCATTTCGGGCTACATCACACCATCTCCAGAGATCGTTCGCCGGAGAAGTGGTGATCTTCGAATAATGCTACTCGCCATCAATGGGAAAAGATTTGCGTGGCTGGTGTGCCGCGAAATTTGATCAACTGGTTTCCTGTGCTGGCAGACAAAAAAAGTTTGGGGACCACTGAGATACAGTCTTGCCTGCTTAACTTTTTTTTCAATGAAGTCTGGCCCGTATAAAATCCAGTTTTGCAAATGTGGTTCGCAGCACTGAATGAGTTTGACACCCCTGGTCTAAAGAATCGATTTCGGACCGCATATTTTAGCCAAACTAGCACTAGCTTACAACTTTCTTTTGCAGCATTTTGATGCTTACACCACAGCAAGTCGTTGCTTTTTCGTTGGTCAATAAGTAGCTTGTGGCTGCCTGCGGCTTTCTATTGTTGCATGGCATAAAAGCATATAAGGCATACCTATGTTCATTGTGATCTTCAAACAAACGTGAAGACGTTTTTGGAGATAAATTTTTTGAAAGCGATTGATTTGCCATTCGAATCAAAATCCCTTATTGTTGCTACAAAACAAACTTGAAGGCACTCTCTTTCAGAAATTAATCTTTAGAAAAAGTATATTTGTAAATTTTTGTTTAAGTCATTTCATTTTGATCGGGGGCATAGCCCATTATTTTTCACTTGATACTCTACTGCACAAACCTCCTAAAAATTCGCACCGAATTTCTGGAATGATGTAACTTTTTGATTAAACTTGAACAGACTTATAGGCCTACTTGCTGAATAACATAAAGGGCATTAGGCGTTGTTGATTTCTTTCTTTTTATCATATTCACAGTCGTAAACGCTGAGTCTTGAGAGCTGCACCCCCCAAGTACCAACCGTAATCTTGTCTGCCCACCATTAGCCCTTAATCAACTTTAAAAATAGGCAAATCAGGCAATTTGAAAACACAAAAAAGTTGTTCTTTTTGCTGATTTTTGGCCAAAAATATCCCTATTACAAGAAGTTGAACTCCAAAAAAAGTCTTCTGACCACTTTTTCCTTCAGCTCCCAACCTCATGCAAAGCAAAGCGTTACACCTACGGTAGTAGGTGACTTCTATAGATAATAATCTAGGCTGTCACTACATTGTAAAAAAGAGAAATGGGCTGAAAAATGCAAGCCGATTCTACATCACTTAATCAGAAATCTCTTAAGACTTTTTCACTGATCCCAAGGAGACTGCAGATCCCAGGTTGAGAACCACTGCTCCAAAAATCAACACAACAAAACATCGTGAACATCGCGAACATAGTGGACATTGCAAACAGCGTAGACATTGCGGACGTCGTGGACATCGCGGATATCGTGGGCATCGCGGACATGTACTATTTAGCTGGACCTGTTTTGAACCGGTGCGTTTCCGCACCGAATTCATATGACGAATGGCCCCGGTGCTGCTGTGCGAGACTGCACCGACGCAGTGCGGTGCGGAAATATACTGATTAAAATTCTCAAATAGCACCGGTAAGATGACATACTTCGTGGAGAGCGTTTGCAGCAAATGTTGCTATCGTTTAACATGTCGCAATTCACAGTTAATCAGCACAGTTGTAAACTTGAAAAAGGCTTTTGGGTTATAAAGGGCGAGAAATGCTTAGAAATGAGTGGTTGGTGGTATGTCGAGTGATGAAGTTTGAAATTATGAGCTAAATTGCAATGTGGAAAGGAGTACATTGCTGGTTGCTGTATAAGGATGATGAGTAAAGTGGTCATTTGTTAATGTTTATGTAAGGGCGGAAAGTTTGTCACATTTTTTCTACTCTCATTTAGTTTCATATTGAAGCACGAGTATTGAAATACTTTGTGACTAAGCTCTAGGGCTGGGATGCACAACCTGAGATTTTGGGTGATAAGTTGTGCGGCTGTGCAAGTATATTTAAATTGAGTCCGGTAAGTCGATTTACCGGAACCGACCGAAACCCAATTAAACCGAGTAAAAATATTAACGATACAAATATAATAGATAAAATCATGATACACCAGATCAGCTGAGTTTATTTGTTATAAGAAAAATCGATTTCTCCCTATACAGGCATTTTCAATTTCTATGTAAAACGAAAAAACAAAATGTTTTTTAATATTTTAAAATTTAACACTTTAAATTAAAATTAAAAAATCTAACATTTAAAAAAAATTAAAAAACAATTTGTTTTTTAATGTTTTCTACTATATCGAAAAATTTTGTTGGACAAGCTTTGAAACAAGCATTGCAAGTGGTCGGCCCTTATGTAGTCAAAAAGCTATAAAAAGTATAGTTAAAATGGTGATGTTTTTTTGGAAAATGTTGTTACTCAATTCGGAAAAAAATTTTTACAAACAAAAAATTGGCATAGTTACAGGAGATAATCATTTCGTTTCCTTGACTAATATTGTAATGCATTTTATAATTGAACAAATTAGTGGAAATTTAAAACGGACAGAATTATTTAGACGATACATCGATGATATTTTCTTTATTTCATTCGGATTTAGTAACACTAAATCTATACAAACAGCTTTAACCAATATTTTTCAAAATAATGGCTTGACCCTGACGTTTCGCGAGGTAAACAACAGACAAGCTGGTAATGGTATAGAATTTTTAGATGTATTCCATCAAATTGAAGAAGATGACCCAATTGGCTTCGCAACAAAAAATTTTACAAAACCAACAGCAGCAGGGCGTACGTTTTTACACGGAAACTCATACCATCCACTTCATATCTTTAAAGGTATCATTTTTAGTGAAGCTGTGAAATTAACCAGGTTGAGCAAAGACAAGAAGACTACATGAATAGCATAAAGGAATTAAAAGACAAATGTTTAAGTTCTGGGTTTAATAAAAAAAGTAACACAGATCATGATTCAAAAGGTAAGCACTTGGACAGAAAGATTTGGACCTACTAATCAGATAAAACAGACAGAAAAGAATCCGATTTCACGGGCAACAGCCTTCCACAATTTCTTCAACTCACTGATTAAGAACGCTCCATAAAATCAGAAGCCAATGTTATATATAACAGACCCGCATATCTGCCAAAGTACAAAACTTCGTCTCATAAACAGCAAAAAATTTTAAAACTTGCCTCATCAAGCCTATGTGGCAACTGCGCCCTTTGTGGAAAATTTAGCATATATGAATGTGTGGTAAGGAGTGTAAATTATATCTAATGCGAAAAAAACAATAGACTGGTTAAACTTAACCAATCGTTAAATTGTAGAAATTATGGTATTTATGTTGCTAATTGTGTAAATTGTAATGCTCAATACGTTAGACAGACAAAAATAAATTTTCTGTTAGATGGAATAACCACAGACACACTTGGAAAAAATTTGATATTTGAAACCAAAACGATAGTACCGCTCTTCTGCAACACTATAAATCTAATTACAATCTTTTGCTAGCACGCCGCCCTAGTTTGTTACAGTGTTTTTCTGTTATATTTGTTGAAGAACCATCGTTGGATATGTTAGATAGATGTGAAGATAAATCGTTTCATAAACCTGGAGCGTCTATAAATCTACAAATTATGATTTTGCCAGCTGTTAAATGATTTATGTCGTATGTCTCTTATCAATTTTTCTTGTTTATGACGTAACACTTGTTTCATGATTTTTTTCGCCTTTTGTCTTATTACTTTGTAACTGGCTATGAGCGAGTAACAAGTTTTAGTTAATTTTTTCTTTTTTATGTCTTTGGTTTAGTAACTATATCGTCTGTTTAGTTTTAGTCGAGAAAAAGCAATATGCAGTGTTTTCTTCCAGTGCCTAGTTAGTCAGCCCCCTGTTTATTCCCCGTTCATAGCAGTTACAAGTAAGTTCACGAAATATCATTAGCCAGCTTTGTATTACCAATTTTCATTTTTCAACCAGTGTGAGATAGTCAATTCTGTTTTCCTATTTTATAATTGCGGTAAGTTGGTTTATGCATTTTTTCGTTTTACATAGAAATTGAAAATGCCAGTAGAGGACGAAATCGATTTTTTTTATAATAAATAAGTTTAGCTGGTCTGGTGCATCATGATTTTATCTATTATATGATTATCAACCTGGATCGCTTCGAGCAAGTTGTTTCACGGGTAAATTCCTGGTAGTATATTTACTTCTGCTGTCACAATACAAATATAATATTCTTTTCACTTCATGAATATTAATGAAGCAATGCAAACTGAATTGTTTGCAATCTTTTTGATTACCTTTTTTTATTTTGAAAAAGTTTTGGTAAATCGTCTAGTCCCAAAAAACGATTTACCGAAACCCTCCCATGTTCCATACATGCCAAATTTTTTTTTCAGCCAACTATACATCAATTTGTTTGTGTAGATGCTAACAACGATTCAAATATACTTTTATGATCCAACTTGTAATACGTCGAAAAATACAGGGGGGTTTCGGTATTACGTCTCTTTGAGAAATACCGAAATCAGGTTGAATAATTGGGTTTTTTGATCAAAGTATTGATTTTTTGTGTTTACATAATAACATCACTACGCAGTACATCCAACATTTTAACGTTTAAAGCTACAGTCTCACACACTTACCTATATGGCTCTGATACTGTATGCCGGTATACCAGGCAATAATTGCCCCATAGCAGCCCACGCGGTTATTCCATTCAAGTTTTGTTTTCCCAACTTGTCTTTTTTTCCACCCGGGACGGCCTTCTGGAAAACCCCGGTAAGTGTAAACGATAGCATCACATCTTTTTCTGACATCCAGAAACAGGTATATCGAAAAAATTTTCAACACGCTCTGCTAAAGATACAAAAAAGATGTTTTTTTTTGTGTATAATACTCCATTCACCATTTAAATAATAAAATTTGCTTTTAAGAAGAGTCGTGGTGTATGGCAACCCAAGAAGTTTTCTGAAAGTCAAGTCGCTAGTGTATCTCATCTACAAAGTGCTTGGCGGGTCAAGCAATTGTCTTTTAATTTGTTTGATAAAGATAATTTGATGATTAAGGGTTATATGGGGTATTTTACAAACATAAACTAATCTACTTTACTTAGACTTCTTATCACAAAACCGCGGCTCAATGTTAAAAAGAATTTTTCAGTTACGAATCTTAATAATTTGTGCTGCACCTTCACCTTTTTTCGAAATATGTACCTTGGCTTGCACTCGAGATCACTTTGTTTGGTAATTATCAATGATTTATGACCATAGCTAAAAACGGTGTCCTAGAGGAGTGGTTGAAGAATCGTTCTCGCAGTCGGTAGACTTGGATTCAATTTCATTGTCAAGTCGTTGCAATTAAGGTTTTAAAAACTATATTCACAGCTTGCCCGCTTGGCGCTCAACACTAAAGGATATTGAGGAAAAAAAGCCTGGAGGGCTGACTGTGTCTTTCCTTGGGGTTCTTCACGAAATACATTTACCATTATATGGCCTTCAGATGGTTGGATAGAACACTATACCAGTCGCTATGGCCCAGTTTAACATAAGATTTGCAAGCAAATCATCATCTTGTATATTTGAGGCAAAAAGAACTAACTCATACTAAGGCGCTGATCATAGCTTAGAGTAGGAGTAAAAAACGATTTAACTCAGGAATTCATGGTGGCACTCACAGGTGCAACTGGATCAAAGCTTTTTGCAAGACGCAATTTGTTTTCAATTATTTTCAATTTTAGCTTTTAAAATTAAAATGCAGCTACATGTGCGTGGTAACAACATTTGCTTTCACAATTGTTCAAATGACAAGAGTAGGGTGGCTATACCATTCAATACTTTTGCATTTTGTCCAAAGACAACAGTGAATCAAAATTCTGCAGTTAACAAACCAAGAACCGAAATTGCTGCTTCCTCTTCCAAAGTATTTTTCGCGTATAATAACTACATGGGCTGGAATGACAAATTTGTTGAAAATGTGGGCACTCACCCGATCTTTATAGGGAAAAATAATGGTAGCCAAACTTTATGGTAGGCTAACCCACAACCTCCACTTTGTTTTTAGTGTTGATGCTGCTTGACACGAACGGCAAAATGCGTGGAAAATTGATCGAAAGATCACAAAAGAAAAGGCAATATATTTTTAGTTTTGTCGTAATATCGTTTAAGCACATATGAAAAATTCAAAAATCCTTTTAAAAAAGCTACAACATGCGTTTCATTGCCGGAACTTTCTCCTGCGTACGATCACAAACTGAGGTGATGTAAATGAAGACATCAAAGAAGGATGTGCCCATGGTCAATGTGCACTGCGCCACAAAAAAAACAGAATACAGAGCAGAAAATTCAAAGTCTCACTCAACATTGGTTGTTAGTATAGGTTTCATAATAAATAGACGATGAGCTTGTTGTTGACTTTAGGTGTTCAGTGGCACCTCCTAATACCATCCCGTTTTCTTTTACAATAAAGAGTTTTGAGTAAAATATCAGGCATACGGCTTGTGTGTTAGCAGATTATTGGATAGTGACAAAAATTTATCAAAAAGTGAAAATTTGAGCGCTGCCGGATTTAAGACTGAAAGATTGGCTTGTTTGGACCACTATCGTTTCTTCACAATCACGTAACTTTGCAGTTTACACATTACTGCACTTGCACTATTTAGCATGAAATTCTTCAAAATAATTACCCAAAAGCAACATAGCTCTAAAACAATGTGGATATTAATTAAGTTGCTATCTCGTTGGTCATTGGAAGCCTATTCCGGAGCTTTGTTACCAATAGCTTTGCTGTGGCCGTTGTTACAGACAAAATCCTTTCGTAAAGTTTTTTAATTAAAACTGCTTCTTGCCCTGATAAAACTGCAGAGAGCCTCTTTCTGTTTGAAAAAGCTGCTGGAGACCTACTGTTACAATTAGGTGTCTTTTGTGTTGTAAACCACATTAAAAAAAAGATCTATAACAGCCATTCTCAACGAAGTTTTCTTTTGTTTATTTCTACGTGCTCGGGTGAGAATTTAGTAAATTAGCAGCACTATAAAACCGCGGCACTCTAGTCATTTGGAATTTTTCTCAAAATCAAATTACGGATGAAGTGAAATCTCTGCTATAAAGTTGAATCGTTTTGGAAAGTCGCATACAGTCAGTAATTGTATATGTTATAAGCTATTATAATTTATCGTAGTATTGACAACGAGTGCTTCTCATAATTCTCTTATAATTATAATTATTTATCGTCGTATTTTAATGCCGTCGGTATTCGCTATTTGCTATTTGATCTTTCTATTCTTCTGTGTTTTGTGCCCAAATTAAGTGTGAGGTTTGGCCATTTGCTTGTAATTGTTAAATTATTTTAGAAAACCTGTCGCAGTATCGACGCCATTCGTGTATGATCGATGGGATTTTTTCATCTCGGAATTACATTTGATTCAATCATCGAGAGTGCCCTTTGATACCGCAATTGAGCTTGCGCTGTGCGCTAAGACCTTCCCCCAAACCGTGTAACTGGGATAGCAGCAGTCACAGTCATGAAAGACAAGTTAGACTGCCATTGATCTCTTAACTTTTTATTTCATATTTTCTGCCTAGTCTACGCTATTTTACATACCGATGTAATGCATCCGTTCAATTCAAGAGCAATAACTGCAAAGTGCTTTAGTTTCTGTTTCTAAAATTATGAAAATAAAGCACACCAGTGTTATTACTTTTGAACATTGCAATAAAAAGTAAATTTAGATTATAATGCCACTACGAATTCTAGTTTTGTGGTTTTCAACCGGTAGCTACTTGGCTCCCCCAGGAAGAAATTATAAAATTTGGTCAAGAAAGTTATCCAAAAGAGGAATTGCGGAAGAAAAGTTTTAACTTTTTAGTGTACGGTTGACGTAGATTCCAGTATGCTAGTAAAGCATTGCTTTAAACCTCTCTCTCTCTCTCTCTCTATATATATATATATATATATATATATATATATGTGGAAATCAGCAAATGAAAGATTTTTTTGTGGTAGACCTACGGTGCAAATCAAATTGTTGTTTATAATTTTAATTGTTGTTTAGTGCCTATGTGGTACAGATCGAAACCGTTGCCTTTATATGAGGTCTATGCAGTAGTGCAGCAGTGGATCGACAGCATGATCTAAAATAGCTCAGAAAGGCATATTTGGATTTTATGCGGGAAGCACTGTGGATGGACTAGCCTACAATATGCTAGTGCAGATTTTTGTGTGGAAGACATGTGGATGGCTGGCATATGAAATGCTGGTCTGGATTGAGGAAAGTTGAGAATGCTGGTGAGGCGTCACTATATTTAAAAATTGTTGTTTATTACAAAATTTCAAAGCAAATGTTTTCATGAAAATTCTATGTTTTCATCACACAACAATGCTGTCACCTGATTAGCTTCAATGCAAACATCTGCATAGAGCTAAGACCATGACACAAGTGGCCCAGATTTGCTATCTAACTTTTTGAGATCAAAACCAGTGGCGTTGGAAGAGGATGTTTTACCGGAAGGGAGGCGGGTGGGTTGTTCCATTCGCTTTTGATTTAAAGAATTTTTAGTCCAGGAGATCAACTTTTTGAAAGCAATTTTTGCGCTTTTAGCGCGGGGGAGAGAGAGCAATATCAGAAAACATGGATAATTTAAATAATTTGTGCCCTAAATTGATTTCGAGCCCCCTGTGTTAATACTAGATCAGAGGGTAGAGTTAGGCTTACTTCTGGTCACCCTTCAGCGCTACCGTTAGTGAGGAAGTTGAGCACAAAGCATATCTATCTACAAACCGCTATATCAACAACACCTTGGATTGCATAGAATTTTTCCAAATATTTTTTCAGGATTTTGAAATTGTTATAAAACACGAAGTAGCTGACACAAACACAAAATTTTTAGGTATTTCGGTAAAAAAGTTTGTGATTTTGGAATAATGCATCAAGATTTTACAAATAACTCGGCTCCGCCAGCGTCGCCCAGCAGAGCTGCCAGTCAGTTAATAACATCCAACTATTACCGACGCGAAGGTGTAGTGGTTAGAGCGTGCGCTTCGCAGTCGGTAGATCTACGGTTCATTCCCCAAGTCGAGCCATACCAAAAGACTTTAAAAAATGGTATTCATAGCTTCCCTGCTTGGCGCTCACCACATAGGGATAGTGTGGAGATCAAGCCGGCAAGCTTGCTTGTTGTGTCCTTGGGTAAGACACTTAACAGGATGTCTTCATCTTTATGTGGCAGACAGATGGTGAAGGCTAAGCAGTCTACCCGTCATGGTGACCCAGTCTGACAAAAGACATGCAAACCGAGCATGAGCTTATACGCATAAATAAATAAAAAAATCCAACGATTTAAAAAATTTGGTTGCTTCATTTCATAAAGTGCAAAAAAGCATAATTTAAAAGTTGTGGAGCATGGAGGTGATTTAGACGAATCGTTTTGAAAACTTTGATAGACAATGTCAACGAACTCCGCATTTGAGGAAGATTAGTTAAATTGTGCCAAAGGACTTAAGTTTTTGTAAAAATTGCAATTTTGTGAGACCAAGACACCAAAGCTGGAGTGTTGCTGACCGGTAGACTACAGTTTTAAAGAAATTTCATTTTGTGATGAATTTTTTTGAAAATTTAGATAAATACTGGCGAAAAAGCAAGCTTTTGGTGAAAAATAGTAAAATGCCACAATTTTTATACTTTGGTTATGCGTTTCTTGAGATCTGATTGTTTTGTTGAATGACCAGTCTACATGATTAATTTTATACAAATTATTAAAACTAAGCCAAACAACTCATCATAATAAACGACTGGATGTTGACTTGTAGTTTGAATAGTAAAGTTGAAAAAATTTAACTTTTGTCAAATCAATTTAAGTGTATTTTAAACTGACTATATGTAGACATTGTGCTAGATCAGATATGTGCAACCAGCAGGTGGCCATCTTGTCATGTTAAATATAGCAGGCATTCCTCGTATGTCGAGTGTAACGATATTTCAACCAGATCAATTCGTTCTTTCGACAATTTATTATTCAAATTTAACGTTTCGCTCCCCTTAGTTACCGGGGAGCTTCTTCAGAAAACGGTAGATGTTAATAATGTAACATACAAACTGTACAACATAAAAATATAAAGACTACCTGTATTACTAAACACTAAAAATTATTTATCAACAGGGCAGGCAATCACGTAATAACAAAAACATTGTTACATCACAGATACAGGAGTGGCCAAGTGAAAAGTGTTGTGAGATACATAAGACATTATTTATTTGAGACAAACACACTATAAACAGTCGGAAAATTTGCACCATCATTGCGATTAATAATATTACATGAACAAGCCTTTTGATTTATCAAAAAACTTTTCGCAACGCGACGTCTGTATGCATGTGATTCTGACTTCAGTATTTTGACATTATCCCAATCCATTCTATGATCAAAATCTATAACATGTTGACTCAGCGCTGAGTTTTTAGTGTTAAAAGTCTTGACCGCATCAGCATGTTCCCGTTTTCTGGTTCTAACACTACGTCCTGTTTCACCTACATACACAGCATTGCAATCCCGGCAAAAAATTTGATACACCAAACAAAGTACTTGAAAAATCATAATTTCAGAAAAACAGAAATGGTTTACTTCGATTCCCTACATGCAAAGTGTCTCCGAACCTATTAGCCGAATTTTGACTCAAGTTGGTATCGGAGTGGCTTTAAAACCACATCACACGTTGTCTTCGTTGTTTCGCAAACCTAAAGATGTTATTAATTTTGAACAAAAGCGTGGTTTGGTGTATCAAATTTTTTGCCGGGATTGCAATGCTGTGTATGTAGGTGAAACAGGACGTAGTGTTAGAACCAGAAAACGGGAACATGCTGATGCGGTCAAGACTTTTAACACTAAAAACTCAGCGCTGAGTCAACATGTTATAGATTTTGATCATAGAATGGATTGGGATAATGTCAAAATACTGAAGTCAGAATCACATGCATACAGACGTCGCGTTGCGAAAAGTTTTTTGATAAATCAAAAGGCTTGTTCATGTAATATTATTAATCGCAATGATGGTGCAAATTTTCCGACTGTTTATAGTGTGTTTGTCTCAAATAAATAATGTCTTATGTATCTCACAACACTTTTCACTTGGCCACTCCTGTATCTGTGATGTAACAATGTTTTTGTTATTACGTGATTGCCTGCCCTGTTGATAAATAATTTTTAGTGTTTAGTAATACAGGTAGTCTTTATATTTTTATGTTGTACAGTTTGTATGTTACATTATTAACATCTACCGTTTTCTGAAGAAGCTCCCCGCAGTGCAGTGCAGCTCATTGGCGGCAGTGCAGTTGTAGCGAACGGACGTGTTTTTTTGTGCTGATCTGGCAAAATGAGCCCAAAAAATAGAACTAATCGAAATAAACTAAATTCTGGTTTTAACGACGAGGACAGACAACAACTTACTGAAATTAACATAAAAATTAAAAAACTAGTTGAAGAAGTCGAATACTTAAAAGAAGAAGTTGAAGAAAGCAAACTGAAGTATGAGGAAATCATAACTGAAAATGAAAAACTAAAACAAATTGTGAATACAACGTTTTTTAAAGTAGATGAACTTGAACAATATGGTAGACGAGAGAATATTAGAATCCTTGGAGTAGCTGAAAGAAATGATGAAAGAGATGATGGTGAAGTAGTTGTAACAAAGGTGGCCAAAGCCCTGAATGTTGAGCTCAACTCTGAGCTGGATATTCAGAGGGTACATCGATTCGGCAAAAAAAAGAAAGGTCCAAAAGCGAAACCACGGCCTGTAATTGTGCGCTTCGCTTCATACAGAAAAAGAATGGAATTTATGTATAAAAAATCAAAATTGAAAGTTCATCCCAACTTCAATGGTGTTTATCTTACGGAAGATTTAACTTCCTTGCGAGCAAAAATGTTAAAATATGTGAAAGAAATTGGTAAAAATATATTTGTTCTCTTTCATATCATCAACGGAAAAATACCTATGAAGCAGTCAGCACGGGAAGCAGGAACAATCACCAACAACGAAAGCAACACAGGTACGGGAAATTGGCTAACAATTGATTCACCTGACGACTTATTTAAATATGGAATGAACATAGATTTTGATAAACTCAATTATACTCCTTTGAAATTTAATATTGAATGCTCAGCGAAATCTGATTTTAAATAATGTTTTTCATATTCAAATTGCTTATCAAGATCGTTTTTTTTTCTGTTAAATTATGGTCTCTTTTAAATTAAAAAATGACTGTGTTGATGATAATAATGGACCTGTGCATCATTGCGCAATCTTTGACAACAACCATGAGTGCAATGCAGCTGCTGAAAAGCTTGTCAGATTGCCTACTGATAAATCCCATGCTGACAACGAAAACGACGTGACCTTTTATAATGTTACTGATAATAGTAGTGGAAACTGTAAATTAAATCAAAATTACGCCCCTGTAACTAACAGTTGCGAAACAGGTGTCAATCAATGCAACAACAGTTTGGGTTACAGAAACTGTGTTGATTGCGACAAATTTTTTGTAAATAGCAATTACAAGAATTCTTCAAAATCGTTTTGCTGCAATCAAACACCTGTCAATCAAAGCCCAGGTTTGCCACAAATTTTCGGTTGTGCCAGCACCATTGTTAACACCATTGAAGCTGAAAATCCAAACGTATCAAATAATTTACCTGATATAGATGCAGAGCTAGATTATAACGATTTATTTTCTATGCCAAGTGATTACTATGACAATCATAACTCAATTAATAATTTGCTTTGCTCAAAAAATAAATCTAATCACTTGTTCATGATTCACTTTAATGTGAGAAGTTTACAAAAAAATATTGACCAATTATCGCACTACCTTACCGATTTAAACCGTAAACCTGATAAAGTAGCAGTATCTGAGACCAAACTTAAAGAAAATATGATTCACAGTAATATTGAACTAGATGGCTACCAATTTATTCACCGTAATAGTCATACCTCTGCTGGCGGTGTTGGAATTTATGTAAAAAGTTCTATTTCTTATAATTTGAAACCTACTATTAACATTGATTTGTCTTCGGTTGAAAATTTATGGATAGAAATAGAAATTAACAAGAAAAAACTAATTGTAGACGTTGGCTACCGCCATCCTGTCCAAACAGTGGAGCAAATTGATCTATTTTCCAGAGCATTGACGAACATCTTTCATGAACTTAATTCTATAAAATCTAAATTCTACGTGTTAGGAGACTTCAACATTGACCTAACTAAAATAAAATCTAACAATCGCATCAAAACATATACGGATGATTTAATAGGCAGCGCGGTAAAGTGTCTAATAAATCAACCAACAAGAGTATGCAAAAATTCAAAGTCATTATTGGACCATATCTATTCCAACAACCTAAATAACCAGGTTATGCCAGGCATAGCAATTAGCGACATTTCTGATCACTATCCTGTTTTCGCTTTAATTCCTTCTGTAAAGCCTTTTAAAAATAACGCTCGCCAAGTATGGAAACGAGATATGAAAAATTTTAAAGCTGAACACTTTATCGAAGACTTAAATCAAACTCTAAACGCATCTTTATCGTCATTTGACTCTACAGTCCATAATCAATTCGAACAATTCATTAACTCATTTACGAGTGTGGTAAATAAACACGCCCCGCGTAAATTAGCTACCAGGAAAGAAAGGAAACTAAAGACTAAACCATAATTATCCTCTAGTCTTCTCTGTTTAATTGAAACCAAACATAAGATGCACAAATCGATTTGTAAAACATATGATGAAACAAAATACAAAAACTATAAAACGTATCGTAATGTTTTAAATCGAACGATTGAAAAAGCGAAACAAAAATACTACAATAAATTAATAATTGAGAACAAAAGTAATAGCGGTAAAATCTGGAAAGTAGTGAATAAATTAGTAAACTTAAAACCTTCACAACAAGTTGACATTAACCAACTCAACAGCAAAACAGGTAAGGTGATAACTAATCCTGCTGCTATTTCTGAAAATCTCAATGCATACTTTGCCAACATAGGGAAAAAAATGGCTGAAACCATTCCCGAAGTTGACACGGATACGAATGCAACAGCGCCGACAGGAGTGATCAATTCTTTTTTCTTAACTCCAACGTATCCAAACGAAATAAACAATATTATCGACTCGTTTAAAGATTCAAAAGCAACCAGGTATACAGACGCCGAAACTAAATTTATAAAAATTAGTAAATCAGTAATATCTCCTTTTCTTTGCAAATTGATAAACGATTGCTTTAGTAAAGGCGTCTACCCAAACTGCTTAAAAATTGCCGAAGTTATTCCAATTTTTAAAAAGGGTGATCGTAAGGAAGCTTCTAATTATCGTCCCATATCAATTTTATCACAATTTGATAAAATTTTAGAAAAATTAATTTACTCCCGCATCATTAATTTTATTGAAAAAAATGATCTGCTCTGTGAAAATCAGTTTGGCTTTCGGAAAAATTCTTCAACTATATTTGCAATCAACTCAGTATATGATAAGTTTATAAACAATATTGATCAAAATTTGTATACATGCTGTTTGCTTCTGGATTTATCAAAGGCTTTTGATACGGTTGATCATGACATTCTTTCAGATAAATTGTATCGCAACTTTGGAATTCGTGGTAAACCTCTGGATTTATTAACCAGCTACTTAAAAAACAGATATCAATATACTAATGTACGTAAATTTATGTCTTCATATACCAAAGTATCATGTGGGGTACCCCAGGGATCTTGCCTTGGGCCGCTACTTCTTTTGTTATACATTAATGACATTTCGTTGATTTCCAATTTTGACACCACACTATTTGCCGATGACACCTGCTTGATGGCTGATAACAATCTGAAAAACCTGCAACACAAAGTTCAAATAGAACTCGAAAAAGTTAACTCTTGGCTCTGTCAAAATAAGCTATCCCTAAATTTTTCAAAAGCTAATTACATGTTAATAAACAAGCAACCCCTTAAAACTTGTCAATGTAATTTTAAAATAGCTCTTAACGGTATTACTATTAATAGAGCGCATACTGTCAAATACCTTGGGTTATTCATTGACGATAATCTCAAATGGACGTCGCAAATAAATTATTTGTCCACGCAGCTTGCCAGATGCACAGGACTCTTTCACAGATTGCGCAATTTTGTTTCAAGAGAAACCCTTTGCATGCTATACTATAGTCTTGTATGCAGCAGAATTCAATATGGAATTACTGCGTGGGCAACAGCAAATAAAACTTCACAAGAAAAAATTCGAGTAAAGCGTAACTTATATACACCAACTTTACAAATGTATAAAGAACTTTAAGTGTTAAAAGTAGAAAACATATATCAACTTGAGTTAGCTAAATTTATGTATCAACTCCATGATAATCAATTGCCTAAAAACTTCTATCATTCTTTTCGTAAGTTAAATACTATTCATCAACATGAAACGAGATTAATTAATTCGACTACTTACTACCATCCCCGCATAAATAAATTATTTAGTCAAAAACTATTTTCTCACAGAGGTTCAAAGCTGTGGGGTAACCTCGAATCCCAATTAAAAAGCATGCACTGGGTTTGTTTTAAAAAAGCGTATAAACTAAAATTATTAAAAGAATATTAACTCTTGCAAAAGCTTTTGATTGTGTAAAAAACATTTATTGTTATTGTTTGTTCCGTTTCCTTTTTTTATTTATCTATCATTTGATAAAAACTTGAACTCAACTCTTTTTTACATAATGTACTCAAATTATAACAGTGTCACTTAATAGATTTCGCTTCTATCTCAATCTGCTGAGATCAGGGAGCATCTCGACTCGATAACCGAAAGGTTCCTCGATGCTCCCTGGCTTTTGCTACTAGTGATTTTTTTTGTGTGTTTTATTGATCTGATTATTGTGTCGGTGCGCAAAGCAAAATCAAATAAATTCTCTCTCTCTCTCTCTCTCTCTCTCTCTCTCTCTCTCCCCGGTAACTAAGGGGAGCGAAACGTTAAATTTGAATAATAAATTGTCGAAAGAACGAATTGATCTGGTTAAAATATCTTGTCATGTGCTGCCCGCGTGGTACTCAGTACAACAATAAATCGTAAAGAATTTTAGAATAATCAAACCTGCTCTTTGATGTGGTCCACAACTCCACATCAAAGCGATTGCAAATTTTCACCCATTCCGTTGTGATGAGTTGAAACCTTCATGAATCCTGGTTATTTCACAACGTAAAGTTAGCACTTTATTTCAGGCTGTGTAGAATTGTATGTCTACAGTACCGTAACTGGTAGTTGATAGAAAGTTATTGGCGCTAAATAGGTACTCTCGCATTTGATTTTAGCGCAGTTAGTTGATACCGTAAGGTAGTTTTTTTACTCACGTTATTTTGTTGGTTGCAAGTGCTAATTCTTTGCAGAAGAATAATTTTAAACTTTTTATTTGGTTTTGGTCTGATACAAATATCCGATGAGTAGAAAACCAAAATTAATGATGAAGAACAAATGTTCTATGACGAATGACTGATAAAGTACGTATTTTTTATCCAACAATATAAAAAAGCCATCTGTCCGATTTGCCAAACCAAAATTTTTTGTCCAAAAGAATTTAATATCAAGCGGCTCTACATCGCTCGTCATTCCCAACAGTATGATAAAATTTTGAGCAAATTGCGAGGAGATGAAGCCAATAACTTTTACGAGGTTCGAGGCGCGAAGGTGTAATGGTTAGGGCGCGATGGCGTAGTTGTTAGAGCGTCTGCTTCGCAGTCGGTAGACCTGGGCTTCATTCCCCTTGTCGAGCCATACCAAAAGACTTTAAAAAATGGTATTCATAGCTTCCCTGCTTGGCGCTCAGCATAAAAAAGGGATAGCGTGGAGAACAAGCCGGCAAGCTATCTGGTTGTGTTCTTGGGCAAGACACTTAACGGGACGCCTCCACCTTTATGTGGCAGATAGGTAACCTACCCGTACTTCACTAGATTACAATTGTGAAGTTGCCAACCCAACATGTCGTAAAAGGCGACTCTTGGGTACCCACCAAAGGCAGTCCGCCTTGTTGGTGGTAGGGCTACCAGTCATTCATGACTGGTTCGAAATGGGGTGCCATCTTTCCTTTAGCCTAATTTCAGTTAGGTTGACGGCATGAACCTGAATTGCTGTTCGTGCCATACCTCCATCCCGAGGAAGAGGAGGGGTAATCACAACAACATCAATACAACAGGTTCGAGGCTCGGCTGAAAAGAGATTTAAAAGAGAGTTGGGGATGCGAGTTTTGTTATACTGGCTGTTACCTAGGCAACATTTTTTTCCGCAAACGCTGAAAACAATTATTTTCTTGATTTAGCTTTCACTTTGAATAACTGAATGATTAGTGAACGCATTGGTAGATTTCCGTAAAGTGATTGTAGCAAAAAATATATCCGAAATTGCATTGAGTGCTCCGGCTGTAAAAGGTGGTTTCACAGGTAGGTATGTGGGTAAGCTGAACCTCTCAGTAAGAGTTGAATTTCAAACAACAAAAGAAAAAAGGTCAACAAGTAGAAAATGTGTAAAGAAAGCTCTTTGAAAAAGTTAAGTTGCAATCAAAGTCTTGATGCTTGTTTGCAAACCAACAGTTAAAAACCTCGGCATGTGATCCACATATTTGCCTGATATGGGGCTTTCACTGTTTTGAGTGTGTAGGCCTGCAGTGTGGTAGTGCCATGTTGGCGGTGCTGTCACAAGGCAAAAGTATCTAATACACGTCAAAGCGAATTAAGTCGCTCTTTGTTTCTCTCTCCCTACACTAAACTTGAATGGTGATTATAGTCTCCATGAAATTTATTTAGTACAGCAAACCAGTATTACACGACAGCATCAATGCACATCTCACTTCAACTTGGAACCCGACCCACGATCGTCACCGTTTTTAGTTAAACTCGTAGTCTTTTGCAAAGTTTATTGGTTTAAGCTTTTACTAAAAGATTATAATTTTAGTAAAAATGTGGACATGAAAGAAAAAAATTTAACCGTTTGGAGTGAAAAGTTTTTGCATTACTTTTGCAGAAGCTGTTCTTTTGATGCTGGAAAAGATGGATCATATAACTTGAAACAGGGTTTACTCAGGAACTTTTTTTGTTAGTACACGTCAAGTTTACTCCAAATTTGACAGCGCGACCCAATCCATCAGGGATGAGAATTCAAAGCGAATACAACTCGCCGCCTGGTTTTTTACTCTTAAGGCAAGTTTTGTAGGAGACAAAAACGTCGTTTTTCACAAGAAGATAATTCATAGGATGTCAAACAGTTTGGGGTGCGGCTCAAAAATCGCTCGCTAGTCCCTGTAGCCCAGAACAGTGAATAACACAAAATTTGTTAAGAATCTAGTCTGATCTCGAATTAAAATTAAACTGTTTTCAGTACTGCGAAATTCTTTCTGGAAAGTTAAATAGATCAAAATAAATTCAACATTATTCCACAGAAGTACTTTAGAAATGTTGCTTGCACAACAAACTGAAGCAATGTTACAGCTAACTTTTAATTAGTCGTGTAAATAACCAAATTAAATTTTTTTTTGTGTCTTAGAGTTGCCACATTATGTGATAAATCAACAGAACGTTTGGATGTTACTGCTCGAAACGAGCTTTAATTGCAGAAACCTACAATGTCAAGCTTCTACCTTTGTCAGTCTCTAATACGTCGCTTGAAATGAAAGATTACAGCGCTTACAAAATTCTTCAAGTATATCATTCCATGATGCTGATGCATCATGTGCCGCTTCAAGTAATTGGCGATGGCAATTACTTGTTTCGGGTTATATCAAAGGTTTATATGGCGAATAATGTCACCACTTGTATATGCGATTGCTTGCTATCAAAGAGATTGCAAAAAAACCCAGATTATTGTAATATGAAAAGCAATGAATGCAACGAAGTTTGTAATGACATTTGTTTAGTTCACAGAGAAACTGCTACTCCTGGAGCATGGGCGGAAATACTCGTGATACTTGCAGTTAGTTTGGCATCAGGCGTTGAGATATCGTCATATTATCCTCCTACTGCTAACTGAAAGCTGCTTTTGTAACGATTCACCAGGGATGTTTTTGGCCGCAATAAAAGAGAAACGAGTTTACCAATAGTACTTTATGTGGAATATAATGTTTATACCTGATGATCTGTGACAATTTATACCCAATCTCTTTGCTGTGATAGACAAAAAGCAATTAGAAACATTGATTTTGCAAGAAGATGAAATTCAAGAATCGCACCGTGTTATAATCGAGTAATTTGATAGCTCTAATTATTTGGATAATTAATCACTTGCTGCATCTTCCTCAAAGCATTTGCAACCGTCGCAAAGTATTTGCCATTTGTATTTAACATTTACTCCCTTTCAGACAAAAAGAAAGCAAAATAAAACAAAGTGTGGAAACATGCCCACAAACAAATCAGAAGTATATGACTTAGACGACTTACCCCATCTACAAAGACGTTCATATATCTCACATAATCGAGCCTGCGTTGTTAATACAAAAGAGGAAAAACACGAGAGTTTGCACACGACAAACAAAACGGCAACTTTATCATCAAAAAGTAGTTGGTTTGATGACCACAACTCCACTGAAAATACATTATTGAAAAAATAATTTTATTCAAATTCGGAGTCAGAGTCAAAATTCAACATTAATGTTAAAAAACGAGAACAAGAAAGCAAGCTTTTAATCAAGGATCTCAAAACTGCTTCAAAGACATCAAATAACCCAAAACGTGACTATCACGAATAAGTAAATTTGCGTTGTAAGAATAGTTTTTATATAAGTATAGTTGCTGGAATTTGATGTTTTATTTTGCCGTGATTATTTTATTTGTAAACCTGAATTGTCTGAAGTCCTACTTGCTAAACTGTTTTCGTAAAAGACCTTTTTTCTTTCGCATTTATTAATAGATTTGTAACTCACACACCTTTTTTGACGTAACAATGGTTAACAACGTGACAATGGTTGAAAACGTGACTAAGTTCTAGTGTATCCTGGTGAATCTTTTTTCTTCTTGAAGATTTTTTTCTTTTTTGTCGACCACGTAATTTATTAATAGTGTTTTTTCTGTGTCACGTGATATTCTAGCATTTTCCAGGAGATGGTCTTTTTGTATATGAGGCGGCGAGATTTTTACGATTTATAGAGAGAGAGAGAGAGAGAGAGTGTGTAGCATTTAGAGAGAGTAGTTTAGTAGAGTGTAGTAAAAAGGCGTTGTTCTGTAGTGATTATTGTGACAGGAATCAAGCGATTATTTTGGTGGCTTTAGTCTTGATTAGTCTTTGATATTTACATGTTAAAGTGATTTAGTTTCTGTATTTGACAAGCGAAGGAATTTGAAGTCTTAAAGTGGTTTGTGAATATATTTGTTCTGTTCTTGATCAAAAAGTGCGTGAGTTAAAGTATCTTAGTGGAAGCCAATCTTTTCCTAGCTATTAAGTTGCAACTAGACTTAATTATTCGAGCGATACTATTAATACGCGTCGCCTCAATTTTAAGAAGTAA
Source organism: Trididemnum clinides (assembly GCA_963675345.1). NCBI lineage: Eukaryota > Metazoa > Chordata > Ascidiacea > Aplousobranchia > Didemnidae > Trididemnum > Trididemnum clinides. Next base: position 1,173,442 of record OY776290.1, on the reverse strand, counting down.
ATCAAAGATTGAGATAGAACGAAAATTCTCTTGAAACGCGACATCTGGGGGCTCATCCGGGATTACTGTTATCGGTTGGTAATTTAAAATGGCTGTGAAAGAACTTAATATGGAGAAGTTAGAGGACTTGAAGGGACAAGTAGAATCGTTCGGCTTCGATGAGAAGCAGAGAAACAAGCTTATAACGGAAAAAATGGCACCAAATGAGAGATGCTGTAGAACAAAGATTAGCAGCCCAGGCTGAAGAGCAGAGAACAGCGGTTAAAGAGCAGAGATTAGAAGCCCTGGCTGAAGAACGGAGAATAGCAACTGAAGAACGGTGTATAACGGCCGAGGAAAGAAAGGCTGAGGTCGATGTTGAAAAGCAGAGGTTGGAAATGGAAGCGAGAAGGCTTTCCCAATCTCAGAATGGTGAGCAAGTGAATCAAGAATTGGCTGAAAATATTGTGAGGACGCCACCATTACCATCTTTCGTGGACGGGAAAGATAACTTGAATGAATATCTTTTGAGATTTGAAAGATACGCTGATGTGGCTAAGTGGAATAGAAGTACCTGGGCAACCCAGTTAAGCCCGCTGTTAACAGGCAAGACAGTAAACGTATATAATAGACTGTCGCCAGAAGAAGCGATGGATTATGAGCGTCTTAAAGTGGCTTTATTGGAAAGGTGTGATTTTACTGAGCGCGGATACCGCGAGAAATTTTGAGAAGCTAGATCGGAAAGACACGAAAGTCCAAATCAATTTATATTCAGGTTTAAAAATTATTTCACCAAGTGGATAGAGTTGGCCGAAGTGGAGCAAACCTTTATGGACGTGGTTGATTTGATTGTACGCGAGCAGTCCACTAGCTCCTGTCCTAAAGATCTATCAATATGGCTGAAGCAGAGCAACCCAAAAACTCTAGATAAATTGTCACGGTTGACTGATCAATATTTGGCAGCGCGCAATCAAAAGTTGTCGAGTAAGGAAGTGATTAAACGTGATAACGCAAGAGTCGGTGTGAAGGACAATCATAGTGGATTCCCTCCTGCGAGTACCCTGAAGTGCTTCTTATGTAATGGCGTTAATCACCGGGCGATTGACTGTCGTGTTAAACCACAAGGAGGACGTAATGAGTATAACAGACCAACTAGACACGCAGTTACGTGCTACCAATGTGGTGAAATTGGGCACAAAAAGAGGTACTGTCGGAACGCACCTCGCCCTCAAGCTGTTCCTCCGGGTGGAGGCAACACTACCGAGTTAGATGCGCTGCGCAAGTTGGAAGATCATCGGATGATGCAAAAGCGAAGGATGAAGAATATTTGAAGCTCAAATCTGGAGAGAAAATTAAAGTCGTACGTAATGGTGCTTGCCTGAGTAATGAAAATAGGAAGTGTGTGCCTCTTGCAACGGTAAAAGTGGGTGAGAATGTAGTTGAGGTCCCTTGTGATACAGGCTGCAATGGCGTTATTATCAGGAGAAAGTTGGTGAAAAAAGATGATTTTACTTGTAGCATGGGCTATGTGATGGCTATCGACCGGACATTGAAGGAGGCACCCATTGCTGAGATTTAAGTGGACACGCTTTATTATACGGGAGTGACTCAAGCCATATGTTTGCAGGACCCTTTGCTCTACCTGGTCATTGGAAACATTCTTGTGGCACGGAATCCGGATGATCCTGTTTCTGACGTGCAGGCATGTGCCGCTGCGGTCACGAGGGCTCAAGCTCGGAAGGATGCCACGATCAAACCTTCAGTTACAAACGACGTGACGGCTCAGACTTTCATCACCAAGGATGAATTGGCAAAACTGCAACAGGAAGATACTACTCTGGGAAAATATGTGGACCAGAAGGATGCTGTTTTGAAGAGAGATTACGAAATGAAGTATGAAAGCGAAGGGTTATCCTATATAGGATTCGGAACCGAGTTGATAAATTAGGAAAGTGCTCAAAGCAGATTATGGTACCGAAAACGTTGAGAAGGAAGTTTATGGAAGTCGTCCACGACTCTATTTTCGGAGGACATCTTGGGATCAAGAAGACTAAAGACCGCATTCAAACAAACTTCTACTGGCCTGCGTTCCAGCTATACTTAGCTGGCAAGCCGTTTTTTTACAAAGTGATCACCAGCCCCTTGCATGTATAAACAAGACCAAGTATCAGAACGATCGCATAATGCGATGGGCCCTAACTTTGTAAGGGTACGATTATGCTGTACAAGTCATTCCTGGAAAGGATAATGTAGCGGTGGATTATCTTAGTCGTGTGATGAACTAATTGTTCTGTGTGTATGTGTATTGTTGTGCTATGCTTTAATTGTATATGTGTGTGAGATATGGTAATCAAATTTATTTTGTGCATCATTAAGGATCTGAGTAGTGAATGGGACTCACAAGTTTCGTTATTCGTAGTTTTTAATATTATCATTATAATATTCTTAGGGGGGCATATGTCACGAATAGGTAAATTTGCGTTGTAAGAATAGTTTTTATATAAGTATAGTTGCTGTAATCTGTTGTTTTATTTTGCCGTGATTATTTTATTTGTAAACCTGAATTGTCTGAAGTCCTACTTGCTAAACTGTTTTCAAAAACACACCATTTTTCTTTCGCATTTATTAATAGATTTGTAACTTCACACACCTTACTGACAATGGTTAACAACGTGACAAAGTTCTAGTGTATTCTAGTGAATCTTTTTTCTTCTTGAAGATTTTTTTTCCTTTTTGTCGACCACGTAATTTATTTATAGTGTTTTTTCTGTGTCACGTGATATTCTAGCATTTTCCAGGAGATGGTCTTTTTGTATATGAGGCGGCGACATTTTTACGATTTAGAGAGAGAGCAGAGTGGCACAGTGGCAGAGAAAAAAAGTGTATTGATCTGTGGTGATTTATTGTGAATTTCTATTAGTGTGACAAGCGGTTAATTAGTGGATTTAGTCTTGGTTGGGTTTGATTGTTATATTAAAGCACATTGTTTTTTTTTGGTGTTCGACGAGTAAAGGAATTCAAAGCCTTGAAGTGATTTATGAATATATTTGTTCTGTTTTTGATTGAGAAGTGCGTGAGTTAAAGTATCTTAGTGAAAGCCAATCTTTATCTTAGTGGAAGCCAACGACCGTAAGTATCTTAGTGGACGTTACGACCGACGCAGTGGCGTAGTGGTTAGAGCGTCCGCTTCGCAGTGGATAAACCTTGGATTCATTCCCCTTGTCGAATCATACCAAAAGACTTTAAAAAATGATACCTATAGTTTCCCTGCTCGGCGCTCGGCATTAATGGGAGGTTGTGGAGAACAAGCCAGCAAGTTCGCTGGTTGTATCCTTGGGCAAGGCACTCAACGGGACGCTTCCACCTTTATGTGGAAGACAGGTGGATCAGACACCTTGGAAATAGCAACTCCCAAGCGAGTGCGGACTTACCGTCCAAAACATAGCGATACAATTGGGTTTCTTGTGAACGGAGGATAAATATGGTAAAAAAAAAGAATTTTCCTAGCTATTAAGTTGCAACTAGACTTAATTATTCAAGCGATACTACAAGTCGCCTAAATTTTAAGAAGTAATTTAAAGATCGAGATAGAACAAAAATTCTATTGAAACGCCACAGTGACTGAAAAACCAACGCACTGCTGTAACCAAATAAAGTATGCGGATCAGTCAGACGACACAAAAACTAGAAATAGAATAAAGTTGCCACCTGGTTTTGATGTGCAACACAAATGTTAAGTGTTGAAGAACTGTTCGGAGCGTTACACCTTATAAACAACAAGATTGCAAATGAAATTCCAAGGGCAAGAATATAAAATTGTTAATTTAATGTGGATAATAAGAAAAATTGGATTTGCCGAAACAATAAATAGAGTAATACGAATTATAGGAGCTGGTGTTAGCCTGTTTAAGATATTATTTTAATTAATTGATATTAAGGCATATAGGCTAACTGCAATCAGTTGAATAAAATACCACTTCCACAACCGGTTTCGTTCCTTTTGGAACTCGTCAGGTGGACTCAGGTATTGAACCGACGATTACATGAATTGCTTCATGCGGTTTATACCACTCCGCCATCGGTCCTTTCAACTGATTCTATTAATTTTAAGCTTATATGTGGTGCACGCTCACTGCAGTGAGCTTGATGCGATATATGCTTCAATTCCCAGCCAAGCCAGTGCCTTTATTACGTTTTAATACGAATTATAGGAGCTGGTGTTAGCCTGTTTAAGATATTAATTTAATTAATTGATATTAAGGTATTTGATTCAACTGATTGCAGTTAGCCTATATGCCTTAATATTAATTAATTAAATTAATATCTTAAACAGGCTAACACCAGCTCCTATATCTTGATTAAGTTTGCAGTTTGGTTTGTGGTATTCAGTTTTGTGTTACGCCTGCACCCAAGGAGAAAAGTAAACCACAAACAAGATGTAGATTACATAAAGATTTGTTTCATGATTTCAATTCTTTTGCAAAATTGCGACTAAATATTTACGTTTTTGCTTAGGAGTATGCCTTGTGGGTAAGAGATGCGAAGCATAGACAAGAGAAAAAATAAAATTGTGAACACCCTGAAAAACCAAATTTGTTGATCAATTTGCAGCAGTGAAAACTATGCAAAACTCCAAATCAGATTTCATTCAAACAATTTCAAGAAATTTGGGTAAAATTTTGGCCATCGTCCTTCACAGTGAGGAAAAAAATTTTGGACATAGTTCGGTTTTGCTGTTCAAATTCTACTTCTGTTTCCACCTTTTTAGAAACTGACAAAACTTACAATTTGGGTGGCCGTTGTGCAACTGTAACTTGCTTTCAAAATCTATCCGTCATTGGAAGAAATACAAGTAAACACCCTTTATTTTTTGAACTAATATTTTGTACGAAAACTCTAACACGGGAAATTTACCTTCATTTTTTTTATCATCTATTAAGGAAGTTGAAACTTACTGGCGCTTAGCGATCACCAATTGCTGGAAGTCACGACGAAAAAGCTCTGAAAAAAGGAATTCTGAATGTGTTTGGATCCTCATGCCAACTTAGCTGCAGTATATACTTGAAAAAAAATCTAAAATATTTTTTAAAGGATAAAATTGGAGCAAATTATAAAGCTCGAAAATCTATCATTGACAGGATATTAGGAAAGAATGGAGATATCAATTCGTCGGATGAAATTACGTTTGAATAGACTCTCTCCTATTTATCACGCTTACGGTAGATAAATTTTCCCTAAAAAAAGAAGCACAATATTTTGAAAACTTAAAGCAGGCTCTTAAAGGTGATTTTTATCAGCACAAATATTTGGTTTTGATGAACCTCGAACAAATTGGACAAAAAACAATTGCGAATCTCTAAATCACGTAATTAAGCAAAAAATCATCTGGAAGAAAGGAAGTTTACCAGACTTAATATCAAACTTGAAAGAACTTGTACAAATTCAATACAATGAATTTAAAGACTACATTCTCTGCCCTGAATTTCAATATTTTCGAGTAAAACCAGAAGTATGGATGATAAAGTCAGATAAAAAAAGAAAACAGCACTTTATAAAAGTTTTTAAAACTCCTAAGCCTCTATTTTAGCAGCCACTTGCTTTCAGTGATGGAAAAAAAACTTTGACCCCAAGACATAAAAGGAAAAAGCGTCGTCACCAAAAAAGGCATCAAAATGATTACAACATAATTACATTTCTTAAAAAAGTTTTTTTGTTGTAAATGGCTCACTAAAGCAAAACTGCTCAGCGATCTTTTTACGTTTTAGATTACCTAAAACTGACAGGCTGTCTTTTGTTTGTTAGAAGTGTTTTCAATGCTTTGATTGATTCGTTGAGGTTTAGGTTTTGGGCTGTGCGATATTTAATCCAGTAATATTTACTTGATATTTAGTCATGTTTTTATTTATTGTTCTGGAGTATTTAGGTGTATTTATTAAGAAGCGGATAACTTTGTAAGTGTATAAATCATTTTTTTAATCAAAAATTGACCCAATTTGGTATACAAACATACGTGAAGACCGTTTTTATTTAAGATCAAAGCAAGACTTTTGCTCATTTTGGTCTGAAAACAGACATAGAGGACTTTTTCTTCTCACATTTTTTCCAAGTGTCATACCGTTTAAAATGACCATTGCCCTTCGTCATCCTACACCTGAATACACCACTATGTAATGAAATATACGGTAAGCATAGTTAGTTGGACAGCGCAAAAACGCTGCTGGTTTAATTGAAAGACGGATGGTTGAAAGTTCAGCACCCGCATGGAAAGTTTGTTTTCGTGTGCTTGGAAAAGATATATAGGCTATTGCTCATTGGTCTATAAACTCTCATTTTGGCTTGAGAGTATTGCAATACGCTGTGTTGGGGAGACTCGAGTCAAAAACTTCTGTGGCTCATTCCACTATGCCTGTAATCTCAAGTTACCAACGTCTAGTTGTTTCACGCAAATAACTGGAGTCAATTCAAGTCTTTTTTACTGTACATGATTTGAGTCGCTGCAAAAAAAGATTGACACAAGTTATTTGCACGAAATGACTCGAGATGATAGGCGTAGCTAAGGGTCCACAGGAACTGTGACCGATTCCAAATGTTTTTAATTTGATCAAGGAATGAGTGTTTCAATCCGTCAATCTCCCAAAAAATGTCATTTCAAATATTGACAAAATTTGAGTCAGACAGCAGCAATCTTCCCGAGAAAAGGTTATCCAACAAATTTTATACCATTTCCTTCCCCAAATTTGCTTTTGGCTACGTCACTGCAGCTGAAAATTTAACTCGCCTTTTGTGACTCAAGCTCAAGTCTAAATTAGAGTAACCCATTGTTTGTAAAATAACTTACTTACAAATTTTCTACCATTTAATTTTTATTTTTAAATAAAACGTAGGAATGGTCAAAACTACATTTCTGCATCACTCAAGAATGTTAACGATTTTATGGTCTTATCAGATATGAAACATAAAAAATGTAATCAGTTATTCCTAAAGCGACTAAAAATTTATGTGGTTTATTGCCGCTTGTGTAGGAATTTTAAAAAATGCTTTTTATGTATTAAAACCATATAGGAATAACCTCATTGATGACATTTTTGGGAATAACTATACTTCTAAACGTGGGAAAATTGTTTTTTGTTAATGCCAGCCAACAATTTTATTGAGCAGGGAGAAACATTTTGCAAGCTTTGACCGAATAGATAAAAATGTGTGGAGAAGAAAAGGCTGAGAATATTTTTGGTTTGCTAACACTCCATGTCAGGTTTTACAAGTGTTTACAAACAAAAAGCTTTGCGTAATGTAATAACCATTACACATGTCTGAAAGCCCAGGTCTTGCGTAATGTAATAACCATTGGTGTTGGGAATAATAGGTAGTAGACAGGGTGTAGGCCATGATTAATAAGTTGTGAGTTCCAATCTTCTTGCGTTATTGGTAAAAGTGCTTGAAAAAATACTTAATGTGCTTGAAAAATATAGCCGATTTGGTGCTGGGTTGTGGTTGAAACAGGCAGTTCCAATAGCCCTCTCTCTTAACTACTCTGCAATTTATCAAAAAATTTTAGGAAAGTAAACACAGGCAATTAGACACAGAAAAACTAGAGTCGTTGTACAAAAAGCTCAAGTTGTGTAGAGAAAATGTTTGGACGTGGTCCAAAACTTGACTTCAGTCGACTCGTTCCTAATGTTGGAAATACATTTGCAAACTAAGCGAAACTTAAATTTTTCCTTGCGATGCTTAACTTTGATCTTCACCCAGGTGGTTAGTTACAGCATAAATCAAGTAAAGCGTGATTCTGGGGAATTTAGTACTCTCTTTGTAAAATATCAAAATCAAAACCAAGATGAGGAGTTGAATACCAAACAAAAATCACTTAAATTTATAAGAAACCATATGTCTGTGTGTTTATTTAAGTACTTTGACAAAGCTGTATGAAGAAGGATGAAATTTGGCGCAATTGATCATCACGACCGCACATTCAGCTTAATAAGTCTGACGCTCAGTCCATCGAAACATGCTCCGGCGAATAATAAAGAAAGGGAAAATCTATTCCTGATCACAATTTACTACTTACAAGGCCTATTTGTATAATAAAATGACTGCACAACAATGCGAACAGAAATTTACTACTTTAAATACACACCAACATTGAAGCTATTTTTCTACCTAAGGCACAGGTAAAGACACAAAAAAGCAACAAAAACGTTTGACAGCAAAGTGTGAAGGCGGACCGAACACGCGCATTTGAATTAGTTTTAGCATCTACACAAACCAACGGAGGCAATTACGTGCAAAAATGCCCCTCACTTTGTAACGAATTACATCCTCCATAAAAACTCGAGGTTATGGAATGGTTTTTCAATCAAATGCGATGCCAAATGTTTAGAAACTATTAGTTGTATTATGTAAACACAAAAAGAGACGAAATACCAAACCCTCCTGCATTTTTCAACATTTTACAATGTAGATCATAAAAACGCATACAAATTACTGATAGGATCTACACAAATGAATCGATGTACAATTAGTTGAAAACTATTTGCCGGTAAAGGAGCAATGGGAGAATTTTGGTAAATCGTCCTCTCATCATGCACAGATTGCATTCTCCTTAAAACTCAACGTTACGCAATAATTTTTCAATCAAGTACGATATCAAATGTTTGGAGACTATCAGTTGTGTTATGTAAACACAAAAAATCAATACCTTGATCAAAAACAACAATTATTTAACTTGGTAATTATATTTCTCAAAGGGTCAAAATACAAATCCCTTCTGTATTATTCAATATTTTACAATGTAGACCATAAAAAGCATGCAAATTACTGATAACATCTACACAAACGAATTAATGTGCAATTGGTTAAAAAAGTCTGACATGTACGGGACAATGGGAGGGTTTTAGTAAATCGCTACTAATTTTACAACCAGACTCTTTGCTGATGATACTTGCCTCACCTTGTCATGTGATAACATTGAAACTCTAAATTGTAAAGCAAATGTAGAGCTAAACAAAGTGATTAAATGGGTAAATAAACCATGCATAAACTTCTCAAAAACAAAATACATGTTATTTGAACCACACGGAAAGAAATTGTGTGATAAATTTTGCTTCAAAGTCAAAACAAAATATTCTATAGAAATCGAAAGTGTTGATAGTATGAAATATCTCCTCATAACATCTAACAAAAATTGATTTGAGTGAAAGATATTCAATACATCAGTAATAAGCTTGCTCAAGGAGCAATAAAAAAGCTTCAACCTTTACTGAACAAAAAAGCGTTTTTCAACGTCTACTGCTACTTAGCGTATTCTTTTCTACAATATTGTATCTCAACTCGGAGTAACGCAAATAAAACTGATTTAAAATGATTAAATAAAATCCGCAACAAAATTTTAAACATGCTAAATGAAACCAAAGATAAGAACCACTCCAATTTCAATCGCCAAACACTAGTTATCTATTGAACAGATATTTAAGCTTTATAGTTAAACTTATGCATAAATTACATAACAATCAACTACCAAAATTAAAAAAAAATATTTTATGGAAACTAAACAAATACTCATCTATCCAACTAGAACATCATGCAACAAATGCTACTTCCTACCACGATATCGCTTAAAGCCAAACCAATGTCAAATAACTTATTTGAGTTTAAAAACCTGGGTGGAAATTCCCGGCCAAACAAAAAAACTCTTTTCACTCATCTTTTGAGAAATTTCGACTTCATCTTTAAAATCGCCAAGGTCAGTTATACACAATTTTTTGCAATAGATTTATATTTAAAGGAACATATTTTGGTAAATCCTTGAGAATATCCAAAACTTCACCATCTCAATGTAAAATTTTACAAATACCAAATTTGATCTTTAACGGAAAAAACAAAAAGTAAGTAAAAACAAGTAAATATATTTTTTAGTTAATATTTCCCAATACAGCCTTCTAAGGTTGTTCAAATTAGAGCAGCCTTGATGCCGGTCCCAAACCCGGATAAATGGGGAGGGTTGCGACAGAAAGGGCATCCGGCGTAAAACCTAGCCAAATGTTTTCAAAGCGCGTTGTATCTGACTTCATGCCGGATCAGCCGAGGCCCGAGATAACAAGGACCGTTACCAGTGACTAGACACCAAGAGTCACTGGTAGACATGCTACTTGGAAGCAAAGAAGAGGTGGAAAGCAGTGAAGAAAGAAGGAGAGAAATGAAGAGAGGAAGAAAGCTAAGAAAATCAAGCAGAGGATTGCTACATTAAACGTTGGAATCACGACCAGTAGAGGAAGAGAAGTGGTGGACCTTATGGAGCGAAGAGGTACTAGGTGTGCGGCAAACTTGCTGTAAGGTAAAAAAAGAAAGATGCATAAGTGGAGGATATGAAATGTGGTACTGTGGAAGCGGAAACAAAAAGAATTGTGTGGTAATCATGTTGAAAAAGGAGCATGTGGACAGGGAAGTGGAATTGTGGAGGGTAACAGACAGGATAACATGCTTGAAGATGGAGCTTGATTGAGTATTATTACTGCATATCCCCCCAAGTGGGGTACATACGTAAAGAAAAGGAGCCACTCTGGCTGGACCTAGATGAGACAGTGGAAAAGATATCAAAGAATGAAAGAATTGTGGCGGGAGCAGACCTGAATGGGCACGTAGGAGAAGGGAATAACGGTGATGAAGAATGCATGGGCAGACACGGATTGGGGAAAAGAAAGAACGAAGGACAAGCAGTGGTGGATTTTGCTAAAAGAATAGAACTAGCAATCACTAACACCTACTTTGTAAAGAAACCAGCACACAGAGTCACTTACAACAGTGGCAGACGCAGTTTGCAGGTAGATTACACTATGATGAGAAAACGAAGGATCAAGGAGGTGATGAATACAAAGGTTATTGTCGGTGAAAGTGTAGCGAAACAGCACAGAATAGTATTCAGTGTAATAATCATCTGGAAAAAGTGAAAAGAATAAATGGTGGAAACTAAAAGACTCGAAAGTGAAGAACACATTCAAAAGGGAAGTGATTGAAAGAGAAATACTTAATGGACTGGAAGACTGGCAAAGGTTAGCTGAGATGATACAATGCATTGCCAAAATGGAGCTGGGTAAAACATCGGGAAACGTTAGTACGGCAGGTAGACGAGAGGCGTGGTGGTGGAACCAGGAAGTCTAGGAGAAACTGAAGAATAAGAGAAAAGCTAAAAAAGTATGGGATACCATCCGAGATGATGCAATCAAGTTGGCCTATAAAACTAGGGAGAAGTGGGAAAAGCAAGAAACAAGACATACAAGGAACTGTACGAAAAACTGGAAACAAAAAGAGGGGGAAAAAGTTGTTCGAGATAGCAAAGCAGAGAAACAGACAAAGCAAGGATGGACAACAAGTAAGAGTAATCAAGAGTAAAACTGGGGAGATGCTGATGGAAGAAGAGAAAGTAAAACAGAGATGGAAGGAGTATTTCGACAACTTACTCAACCAGGAAATTCCTAGAGAAAGAAGAGAAATGAGAACAGGAGAGAGAGAGAGAGAGGGACGTGGAAGAGATCTCTGAAGAAATCAAGACTGGGTTGAGGAAGATGAAGAAGGGAAAGGCTCAAGGTCCTGATGACATACCAGTGGAAGCATGGGTCGCTCTAGGGAATAAAGGTGTGGAGTTTCTGGTAAACTTCTTCAACAGACTCTTACGAGGAGAGAAAATGCCAGATGAATGGAGGTGGAGCATGCTCGTACCTTTGTACAAAGGTAAAGGAGACATCAAGGAACGTGGAAATTACCGGGGAATCAAGTTGATGAGCCACACTATGAAACTGAGGGAGAGGGTAATAGAAGCAAGGTTAAGGAAGGAGATGACAATCGCTGAGCAACAATTTGGGTTCATGCCAGGAAGGAGTACCACCGACGCAATCTTCTGTCTGAGGATGCAGTTAGAAAAGTGGACTGAAGGGCAGAAGGCAGTGCACTGTGCCTTTATTGACTTGGAGAAAGCATATGACAGAGTACCCAGAGAGGAAATGTGGGAATGTTTGCGGTTAGCTGAAACATCAGAGTGCTACATAAGGATTATTAAGGACATGTATGACGGAGCGACAACAACTGTGAGAAGTGCAGTAAGGTTGACTGAGGAATTCAAAGTAGATGTTGGACTTCACCAAGGCTCAGCACTCAGCCCATTTCTTTTTACCATCATCATTGACAAGCTGACGGAGGACATCAGGAAGGACATACCATGGGATATGCTGTTTGCAGATGGCATAAGGCTGTCTAGGAAAAATCATAGGGAGCTAGAGGACTATCTGGAGATTTGGAGAAATGCACTGGAGAGAAGAGGCCTGAAAGTGAGCCGGAGCAAGACCAAGTATTTGAAGGTTGGGAGTGTGGATGATGGAGAAGAGTTAAAGCTGCAAGGAGAAAAATAAAGAGACCGAAAAACTTCAAATAGCTGGGTTCGACAGTTAGAGCAATGGGAGATGTAAAAAAGAAGTGAGGAGAAGGATCCAAGCAGGATGGATGAGTTGGAAGAAGAAATCTTGAGTTCTGTGGGACAGTAAGATATCAGCAAGGGTTAAGGGTAAAATGTACAAGAGTGTTGTTAGATCAGCCGTGCTTTATGGAATGGAAACGGTGGCAGTGACAGAAAGACAGGTGGGAAAAATGGAAGTTGCAGAGTTGAAATGGTGAGATGGGCACTGGGAGTGACAAGAAAGGACAAGATAAGAAACGAATACCAGAGAGAAACCATGAAAATCGCAAAGCTGGGAGACAAACTTCGGGATGCAAGGCTTCGTTGGTATGGAAACGTAAAAAGGAGAGAAGAAGGCTACATGGGAAAAAGGATGATGGAGATGACGGTGCCAGGCAGAAGGAAAACAGGAAGGCCAAGGAGAAGGTGGATGGATTTGGCGAGAGAAGGCATGGAAAGGGCTGGAGCTAGGGAGGGAGACAAAGTCGATCGGGTCAAATGGAGAATACTTTTGCGCTGTGGCGATTCTGAATAGGGGGAAGTCGAAAGAAGAAGTCTAATATTTCTCATCAAATAAATTCTGTCTGATTCAAGTAATAATCTGTTTGTAACGTTAATCAAAATCTGCGGCAGCTAGTAATCAAAAGATCTTTTGCTGCTTCAGTAATTAAAAAACACTTACTAGATTCGGCAGATTGATGTATATGCTATTTCTTACTTTATTATTAATGTTTGTGAGCTTTATTATGGATCAACTTTGCCTTCGTTAAATAAAATTGAAATGAATCGTCCTCTCATTTTGTAAAAAATTACACCCCTATAAAAACTCATAAAATGCAATGACTTTTCATCAAATACGATGCCGGATATTTGTAAACTATCACTTGTATTATATAAACAACAAAAATCAATATCTTGATTGAAAACAACAATTATTTAACTGTGCTGCGGTATTTCACGAAGAAACAAAATACCGAAACCCTTCTGTATTTTTCAACATTTTTCAATGTAAACTATAAAAGCATATTCAAATCATTGTTAGCATCAACACAAACGAATTGATGTAATCTACAAATGGTTGAAAAAGTCTAACAGTTGCAGAGAAATGGAAGGGTTTCGGTAAATCGTCTTTTGGGGTTGGACAATTTACCGATAGTGTAGTGGTTAGAGCGTCCGCTTCGCAGTCGGTAGACTAGGGGTTCATTCCCCTTGTTGAGTCATACCAAAAGACTTTAAAAAATGGTATCCACAGCTTCCCTGCTTGGCGCTCGGCATTTATGGGAGGTTGTAGAGAACAAGCCAGCAAGTTCGCTTGTTGTGTCCTTGGGCAAGGCACTTAACGGGACACTTCCGCCTTTATGTGGAAGACAGGTGGTCCAGACACCTCAAAAAAAAAATGGCAACTCCCAAGCGAGTGCGGACGTCCCGTCCAAAATATAGCGATACAATTCGCTTTCTCGTGAATGGAGGATAAATATGAACAAATACAAAAAAAATACAAATACATCTAGAACAACAGGATGCGAAGACTCATTTTATGTCTGACAATAAAATGGCTACTGCAAATTTCACAAATTTTACACACAAACACGCAATTTTTAATGATAACAACTATGCAAATTGTATGTGATGGAAATCAAGTCTTTCGGAAGTCAAAACTTCGGACAAATTATCGCCATAATCACCCAATTTTAATGCCACCATATATTTACAACCATCAAATTTGTTTAGCACTGACGTTGCTAGAAAGTTTACGTGCAGTTCTCTGCATTTTTGAAGGTGGCTCTGAATTCGTGCTGTACAATTGTTTTAGTTTGTTTTTGGCAAAACAGTTTACAACGCCAAACCGCCAAAGGCAAAAGGAATAGGCCTACTTCTTTTTTCGAGCAAAATTAAAAGCAGTTAAAGCTGGTGCATATGTTGGTATTAGTTAAATATGACAGGCTAGGTTTGTTATTCAATATTGCATATTACAACTGTACCTAAGTTTTGTTAAAAAATTACTAGTAAATAGGTTTGCTGCACTAGCCTCTATAGCACGTCGTCATCATTACCTTCATTCTAAGCAGTCGCACCACGCAAATTGTAGCAAAACGAGCCATAACGGAAAGCGACTTAGCGCGTAAGATATTTGCATGTTGAGCAGCTCTTACTCTGTCACGAGAGAAGGCAATGGCAACAAGCTTGATCTGGGCATACCCCGCTTGCTTCTGTCTAAAATTCGCTTGGTTGACGATTTATTGACGTAACCCTAAAAGATAAAATAATAGACAATGTGCTCACGCGAATAGATCTAAACCAGTGGTTCTAATAGATCTAAACCAGTGGTTCTAATAGATCTAAAGTAAACACTAATCTACACAAAAACTGACTACTTGCAAAAGTGACGAGCCGAAATACAGCCAGGAACATAATAGCAATAAGCAGGATTTGCCAGGTTCAAATGTATTTAGCTTTTGGCCAAAATTACCAATCAATGGCTACTCAAGTCTAGATTTATATAAAGTGTCATCAGTTCCAATACAAATTTTAGCTAATAATGCCATAAATGTTTTCAGTAAACTAGAAGTAATTTTAAGCAAGTATTTAGCTTCTTTAACCATGAAATCACAAGTGATAAGGTGCGTTAGGTAACTATGCAAAGCAAGATTGATTGCATAAATATAATGAATTGCAGCGTGCGGCCAAACATACAAAATCGGTAAAAGAATTTGGAAAGCACGAGTAGACCAAATTGCATCCCGATCGTCTCGATATGCCTGGTCTTTAGTCAAACTGAGCCACCAGTTTTGCAAGCATAAAAGAAATAAATTTTTACCTTGACCTTTGGCCAACTCATCCTCCCTCAACTGATTAGGTTATCAGCCTCACAACTCTCACAATCTTGCCTACTGATTACATTTCACCACTAATAAAACTTTACATCACCAAATTTACCCTTACCATGTGAGCTTCGTGCTTGCGCCAACTCAAAATTCCGAAAGTCTGGAGAAGGGCGCTGGTAGTCGCGATCCTTAAGCCCTCAAAATCTGTAGAGGACTCACAGAGCTACTGTCCCATTTCTCTGCTCTGCGTCCCTTACAAGATCCCCTAACGACTGATCTACAATCGCGTCAAACCAATAATCGACCCCTTGCTCCCAAAGGAACAGGCTGGATTTCGATACGGAAAGTCTACAGTAGATCAGATTGTTTTTGCTTACGCAAAACATTGAGGATTCTTTTGAGGCTAAAAAAAGACTGGTGCCATGTTTGTCGATCCGACAGCTGCTTATGACACTGTCTGGCACCGTGGCCTCACCTGCAAGCTGCCGAGACTTCTGCCAGACAAGCACATGGTCCAGATGATCATGGAACTTTTCGAAACAGAAGCTTCACTCTGACCACTGGTGACAGCAAGCCAAGCAGGCTCCGACGCCTGAAAAACGGTCTCCCACAAGGATCAGTCTTGGTTCCTCTTCTTTTCAAAATGTACATCTACGGTCTGCCTTCCATAACCTCCAAGAAGTTTGCCTACGTTGACGATTTGGCGATACTTTACTCATCTGGAGATCGGAAAGTGTTGGAAAGAACTTTCAGCGAAGACATGACTACACATTCTGCATATCTCGAGACTTGCAGCTAAAGCTCAGTCATGCTAAAACGGTGATAGCAGTCTTTCATCTCCACAATTGATAGGCTAAGCGTGAGCTAACAGTTAAGAATAATGGTAAAATCTTACCATTTTGCTCAGTGCTGACCTACCTTGATATGAAACTGGACAGAGCGCTGACGTACCGTCATCACCTTGAGGCATTGCACAAAAACTGTTTACGCGGATTTCTCTGCTGAGGCGACTTGCGGATTGAGGATAGGGCGCTGATGCCAAGACATTGCGCACAGCTGCCTTGTCCCTGATCTACTCGATTGCTGAGTACTGTGCACCAACTTGGTGTCGCAGCATGCATATTTGCCTCATTTACAGCGTTCTTAATGACGCTTTGCGTATTGTCACTGGATGCCTACGTCCCACTCCAACGGACAACCTTCCAGTTCTCTTAGGCATCCAGCCAACTGAGCTTCGCCGCCAAGAAGCGACACTTTCCTTAGGTAATTGCATTTCTTTCAATCCTGGCCGCATTCTGCATGGCCAGCTGACTGAGCCGCAGGCTGTAAGCAAGGAGAGACTGAAATCTAGACACCCGTTTGTTCCTACCGCGCGGAAACTATTGCACAACTTATCTGAGTTGAGCATCCGCGCTGCCCAATGAACAAACTTGACGTGGGACACAGAGTGCTTTAAGAGTATGTCAGCGCTCGGTGTCTACATTCCCAGGGTCAGCACAAGGCCTATTGGAATGAGTTTGGCCAGAACAGCTTGGGTCAAACTCAATCACCTGCGTATTGGCGTTGGGCGTTTCGGTTCGTCCATGCACAAATGGGGTCTCGCTTGTTCAGCAAAATGCGAGTGTGGCGCTAATGAACAAACTGCAGAACTGTCATTTTGCTTTGTAGCTGATGCAACTTTTACATCAGAATCTAATGTAATGCGCCCTTACCCTGGCAAAAGCATTGCCGAGGAACAAAAAATGTTCAATTACTAACTATCTACAGCCAGAAGAGTAATTAAAAAAAGCTTTGACATTTTTTCAAGTCCCTGGCAAATACTTAAAGACCGATGATCAGTCCACCTGCAAAGTTGTTATCACCTAGGCAGTTTGTTGCTAACACAACTACCTTTGACTTCAAAACAAGTTACTTCTACCGCCAGAACTATATCATCGCCACTACATTACATCGACAGCGAAGATCAACGAGGAAACGCTATCCCCGGAAGATGGCGCATTGCATTGAGATGAGGTTTTCCAAGATCTTAACCGCACTAGAACCAACACACACTAACAAAAAGTATCCTTTATCCACAAACAATTTTGAAGTTACTTTATGTCAATTGCGGGACAACTGCCGTGGCAGTTTTCAGTAAGTCATCGCACTTGATTTGCCTTTATATCAACATGTATTTATCACAATTGTTTTTTGTTCTTAGCTTATGATAACAGGCATTTGCTTTCATGTGGTATTCTATCAACTACTCGTTGACTTCGATCGGTATTGTACAACTATTTTGTTTTATGACTCGTGTTTTGACGTATTCTGGCGGAATAAAGGTCGATATTTCCTCCAACGGTACGGCAGTTGCAAAAAATGTGAAAAGAGTCATTATGCCAGTTTCGAGACCAAATCAGGTCAATTCTCGGTTGTAAAAAGTGTTTTACCGTTTTAAAATGCTCCGCCACCCTCCCCTTTCCCTGTTGTACTACGTGAATAGCTTAATAACGTTGAATTCACTTTCCAATTCTTGCTCTTGGAAAGGGTGGATTTTGCTTAAACACGATACCCATTAATTTGCAGCTTACCTCTCACAACACTATTCTTGAATATTCATGATTACTTGCAACCGATAGTTTATTTGTGCAGGCCTTTTTTCGTTTTTTTTCAAACTTGTTAGGCTTATTATTTATGTTTCGTTTTTAATATATAGGATATTATCAATAGAACTTTCGGTTCTATCTCAATTTCAAATTCCTTTAAAATTGAGGCGACGTATGATAATCGCTCGGATAATTAGGTCTGGCTACAACTTAATAAAAGCTTGGAAAAGATTGGCTTCCGCTAAAACACTTCCAACCACTTTAATAACAGAATAATATATTCACAGAAATGGTACTTCACGACTTCAAAACTTCTTTGCTCTACGATTCCAAAATTATTCACTTTACCACACAATCAAGAAAGACCGCAAAATAAGTCCACCAATAACTGTTCAATAATTCTATAAAGCAAATTTCCTTATTCATGACAATTTAGTTTCGCCATAACTGTGCTAATAAAATAATTCTTACCACTGCTATTTGATGCCCGGAATGAAACCGAAGATCACAAAATGCCTAAGGGCGTTGCTGCAGCAAGATTTTATAATTCACAGGACAGTAAACCTATTGAAATAGCTGAATGAAGCGATACTGGATAGGCCTACAATTCGACGTCTAAATTTAATTTTCAGTTTCGGGACTCACGGGGACAGTAACTTTGTAAATTCATGAAAACCTCTCAATCTACCGCTATATGAGCTTACTCTACTACTTTATATTAAGCATTAACCAATCAAAGGTGCTTATGCACCAGATTAGGGTGCATTCGGGAGTGTTGACAGGAATAGGCTCTCTAAGAAACGTGAATTTTTAACAAGACCTGGGGACTTTTGACGTGCACTTTGGTGAATATAAATGGAATAGAATTCGATTTTGTTGAATAGACCTCCACAACTAAGTTTTTTACTAAACGAAGGAAAGCTTTCAACACCGTGTCTCTAAATGCCAAACAACATTATAAGTGCACAACATCCTTCAAACTTCGTTACTGGGCCTGGCCGCACTCTCAGCGCTCCTGGCTGCATTTACTTAGTTCTTGAGCGGCCAAGAGTAGCTGAGGTAGAAGAATTCGACAAGTAAGCCTTTTTGTGGGCATTCTACACATATGGCGAAAGCCCAGTTTTACCACTTCTAAAAAGTGGCAATCTATTGGAGGAGGCAAAGAAATGACATCATTTGAAAACGTGACATTCGACGCGGCTTCAAAACGTGTAATTCCGAAATAAATAAATTATTTCAACCCTATTTCAAAAGTGTTGTTTAAACGAGTAGTAGGCTTTTGCACGAAAGCAGTCTCTAAAAGTAGGTCGGTCTTAACGTAGTAGAACCTATAGTGGCTTTCACCTCAAAGCAGATTGGAGCACTGGTTTAGCTGACATCACGTGGGTTTAATTTGCTTTCGGAATCTTACTACATAATTTAAACATAAAAATAACTTGATCTTCCACTTATCTCACAGCATTTTGGAGGATAAAAATGCGACTGAATTTACTCACCAATGATTAAAGAGTGTAATGAGCTTTTCTGGCTTGATCACGTTGCCATGAAACAACTTCCCGAAAGGTGGGGAGCCCTGAGTGTTTGCTAAAACAATGTGACCACCCTTTTCCATGTCATCAAAAATTGAGTTAAAAGTAATTGCATCACTGGAGGTGCGCGTGGGAGAGTACAAACCGGAGCAGAATTTTATGTAAGAAAACACACCTAAATCAGAAATGAATTATTAGGTTTTTGAGTGACACATTTTGAAGCTGTCGAGAATGTTACGATCTCAGGAGACGTCCTGTGGTTACTGCAGCATAGTTCGATGCGATAAAGCACCTAAAATTGTGAATCCCCGCATGCATGATAGTAAAAAGTGTAATGCTCTTGAAAAACGCATCTTACGACATCTTTTTGGATTAGAGGCTTGTAGTAGAAATTAACTGTGGCGGCAGCAGCAAATTTACCGAGAGCTTAAACGTAAGCTGTTCTGTACGTAGCTGCAAAAATTTTTGCGGGATGGTGGAAACATACCTTAGAAAAACCGCCGATAGCAAAGAAGCGTTACCGGAACCTACTCATTAAGCCAAAATTTAAATACTGCGGCATCTATGAATTGATATTTCTGATTTCTTATAACTGTCTAAATTAGTGGTTCCTAAACTATGGGTCGCGACCCACTGGTGGGTCGTGGGCGTAATTTCAGTGGGTCGCGAAAGTCATTCAAAATTTAAATTACTGCATGCCTTGTCTGAAATAATTTAAAGGTGAATTAACATTTTGAATAGATGTTTGTTTTCACTGTACTTTTTTCCAAGTACTTCTTTTATTATAACTAATCGTTTTCCTGTTAAGAAAATGTTCTCCTGTTAAGAACTATACTCAACAAAGCAAACAAATTTGGAGACAGCAAAAAGTAACTGAAAATAATTCAAATTAACTTTAAACTTGTGAAAGCGAAAGTCAACCGGACCTCGGTCGCTTTCTGGTTCTATCCAAATAAGGTCTCTGTGCCTGCCCTCAAATCTGGCTTCAAATTAGCATGCAGAAATCCAGTGTATTATAAATCAACAAACTAATATGAAACTAGGCCTAAACAGCGGCCAAATACAGTCCGCTAGCCCGATCCGAGCTATCGTTACGTGCTATTATATCAAAAAAACTACTGTTACTATCTAAGCTACTAAAAAGATACACGAGGTCTAAATCTAAAGAAAACCAGAAATCGTGCTTGATCATCCGATCTAACCTAAATAAACGAGTTGAAGACAATGGATATGACGTAATGTATCTAGGTCACAAAAAAAGAAAATGGAGAAAAAAGATACCGCGC
The DNA here is from genome assembly GCA_963675345.1 of Trididemnum clinides. NCBI lineage: Eukaryota > Metazoa > Chordata > Ascidiacea > Aplousobranchia > Didemnidae > Trididemnum > Trididemnum clinides. Next base: position 1,152,796 of record OY776290.1, on the reverse strand, counting down.
CGAGCGCCGCGGGAAAGGCAAGAGAAGAGAATGCGGCTATCGCTTACAGTCCCCCCAAATTATGGAACGAGTCTAAGAGAGACATAATTTAACACAAAAAAATGATAGCCGCGAAGAAATTAAAGAAATATTACACACATTAGGCCTATTACAATCTTCGCTATAAGCTCCGTTCATCGATTGATTGTTCATCTGGAGGTATTGAAGTCATCATTGTTGTTGACATCATCATCGGTATAGCAGTTATTGTCCGTTCTCGGTTCAGTAACAGGCTCGATGAGAACTAGTTTGCCGACATCTCGTTCTCGAATCCGACCATCAGACATGCGAACGGTTGCAGAGCGTACTTTCCCATCAGGACATTGCTTCAGGTCCACCACTAAAGCATATGGATGACGGCCAAGTGGTGGGGTAGTAGGATCAATTAGAAGAACAAGATCGCCTTTCTGAAAGTTGCGTTCAACATTTCTCCATTTTTGGCGCTCTTGGAGAGAGTAGAGATAGCGGTTGGTCCATCTTTGCCACCATTTTTGAGCGAGACGGCGAGTGTATTGATGTCCACGGCGTAGCTTGTCTCGAATATTAGTAGTCTCGTTTGAAAGAAGATCACTGTCGGAGGGATCCAGGTATCCAGTAATTAAGTCAATCGGTCTTAGTGCCTTGACGTCATCTTGGTTGCCGACGAATTTTCCCATCGGTCTACAGTTCATTATATATTCAGTTTGGCGGCAAATGGTCATCAATTCAAAATCGGATGGTAGGCGCGCTTGATTATCAGCGCCCAAAATTCCTTCACAAACTTCTTTAAAGGTTCGGATTTGCCGCTCCACCGTTCCCTGATGGTGGGAGCTGGCAGGTGTTGAGAACTCCCAGGTAATTGCTGTGCTTGACAGTGAGTCACGCAGTTTCATCGATTCCCAAGTCGTTTGGGCTGACTCGGGATTGAGAATTTTGTTAGCTCCAATAAATGTCGTTGCACAGTCGCTGCGAATATGTTGCGTCTTGTTTGCTGTAAGGCAAAGAAATCGTTGTAAGCAGTTCAGAAACGATGTAGTGCTCAGAGATTCCACCAATTCGATGCGGACCGCTGATGTCGCATTGCATACGAACACACAAATCCATCTTTCCTCTTTGTTACGCCCTCGTTTGACTTCAAAGGGTCCGGTGTAATCGATAGACACTGAGCTGAAGACTGGTTGTTATGACGTCACTCGATAATTTGGTAGAGGAGACATCAGCTGTTCAGCTCTGCTTTTTACGTAACAGCTTGCAGGTAAAGCAGGAATTCAGATAGGTTCGCATTGTCCTTATTCCACCAATAGGTCTTACGCCCATGTCCGAGTTAAGCGAAGCTAGGACCCATTCAGCAGATCGGTGAGCGAGTTTTGAATGTCGCTCTAAAATAAGCAGTCTAGTAACATTGTGTTCGATAGGCAATAAGGCGGGATGCTTTGCTTCATCTGATAAGTCCGCGGAATAGTCTAACCTTCCACCAACCCGCAGAATTCCATCACAATCTACATACGGCACCAGACCTCTCAGAGAGATCATTGTCGCGTTTCGTTTTTCAGGTAATCGATCAAGAGCGTCTTCAAATGATATGTTCTCGTGTTGCATCAGGGCAATGAATTCGCCCAGTCCATCGTGCTGTGCAGCCCGTACAAGAATGCGCAGAGTGTTCTTCAGATTATCTACAAGTTCTTTTTGCTTCGCATTATTTTCTTGAGGGTCGGTTCCCTGTAGACGTCCTTTCCATCTGTAGTAGCATTTGATTACCCTATCGAGGATTCGAAAAGCTCTTTGCATTTTGTTTGTCTTGCTCAGTGTGTGCTCCATAAATCCAGTCTCGGCACAATTTGGCGGTTTGGACTGTGTCGCGCTCGTGACCTCTGCAGTACATATCTTCTCGATTGTAGATAAATCGACTTCGTCAATTGCCGCAGGACAGCGAAGAAAACAAGGTCCCCCGTCCAGAGGTCCCATTTCTCTTTATTATTGAGGCGACATCCCCTTGTAGCCACATCAGCAGGGTTCTGGTCGGTAGGAACATAACGAGGCACTTTCCCATTGGTCCGCTTGAGAATTAGATCAACTCGATTCCTCTCGAAGACTCGTAACTCCAAAGTCTTTGACGAACACCATTTTATGACAGTCTGCGAATCCGTCCACATCTCATAGCGCTCAATAGGAAGAGACGTCGATTCAAGGGATTCTTTGAGTAGCCTTGTACCAATGTCAAGGGCAATAAGCTCCTTTCGGGGAATGGACCCGCGAGCTACTTCGTAACTCGACAGAACAGATGTCTTTGCAGCGATGAGGCTAACATGGCAATCGTTGTCTGTATGCGAGCGAAGATATACCGCAGCAGCTGCTACATCCTTGCTGCTGTCAGAAAACATATGAAATTCATGCTTCCAATCTTTTGAAAGATCCGTCGGAACCCGTCTTCGCAGTATAGGCACCGAGGCTAGATTCTCAAGAGCAGTAATGCACTTTCGCCATTCGTCTGCTAGATCATCTGCTAGAACCTCATCCCAATCAGTTGTACGTCGCATAATCTTGGAGCAGCATACATTCATGCGAATGTAAAGTGGTGCCCACATGGACAGTGGGTCGAAGATCCGGTGGTTGTGACTCAACTTAAGTCTCATCGTTAGCGGCTTGAAGCCGTTGATTTCCCAGTTTGGTTTCTTAAGGAACAGTTCATCAGTATTGGTATTTCACACCAATCCAAGTGCTTTTTGTACTCCATCACTGCAAGCTCCAGAGCTACAATCTCTAGAGGAGATTTCTCGAACAGCAGATGCAACGTTGTCATCATCTAGGTCTTGCAAGATGTCTTTGTGGTTTGAGTTCCACTTCTTCAATGTAAAGCCAGTAGATTGTAGTAAGTCTGTCATTTCCTGCACAACTTTACGACCCTCCTGTACGTCATTGACCCTAGTAATTAGGTCGTCCACAAACATATCTCGTTTTACCCTTTTGACAGCATCTTCACTCACATTGGGTATGTTCTTTTCGGCAGTATAGTGAAGAGCATAGCCTGCCATACTTGGTATGCATTTTAAGCCATATGGTGCCACTTGAAATTGAAACGTAGCAACGTCTCCTTGCATGTTTGGTTGGTCGAACCACAAAACACGAAGCACGTCTCGATCCTCAGGATGAATTCTAATCTGAAAAAACATGTTGGCAATATCGCTTGCTAGGCCGTACTTTTTTTCCCCGAATCGCTGTAGAATGGATGGCAGGGATTGCATGAATATTGGTCCTCTTGCCAGTAGCTGATTCAGTGAAACACCTCCAAACTCACGTGCTGCATCGAACACCACCCTGAACTTGGCTTGAGAAGTATTGAAATGAAGAATGTAGTTCACTGGGTGAGATTGTTTGGTAGATTTCCCTTCATCACCTTTATGCGGTAGCCGTAGCAGATGCCCTTCGTCAATGGCTGCTTGCATCTTTTCACAGTATTTGGCCATAATTTCCGGTTGTGATTGCAGCTTTTTCCGCAATCTCAGAAGCGATGTCTTGGCTTGAGTATAGTTGTTTGACAACGTTCCAGGGTCGGATGACCATGGTAGCTTGAATTGAAGATGTGTTCTGCCATCCTCCACTGAAACCTTTTCTACAGTCGTGTCATAAAATGCCGAAATTGTCTCGTCTTCTATGCTCATTGAAAGTTTTTCGTCATTTACGGAAGAATGTAGAGGATTTTTTTCCAGCTCCTTAATGTCATGCAGTCTATCACAACGTGAGAGCCTCAACTTTGAGGTTTCAGGGCAGCAAGTCGATATAGTGCAAGCACCATTAGCACTTATTTTCCATTGTTCTTGTCCTTGTTCTGCTAGCATTGCAGGCTGGATAGCTGCAGCCACTTGGTTAGTTCCATTGTGGGAGTGAGACTTTGCACTTAACCAGAATCGTCCAAGGGGAATATCGAGCGCTTTGTGTTGGCCGATTGGCATCACAGACAGAGGCGAACACTTAAACAACGGAAAGAATAGATGCTTCCAGGCCAAATCACTTTCAAGTATCATATCGATTCTTCTGGGTAGGGTAGAATCCTTTCGTTCTTCTATGTACTGAAAAAATGGAAGCTTTTGGTCGATGAAGTGCGTATCATTCAGCATAAATGCGCTTTGGTTTGCTTCCCCAATCTCCAGGTCTTTGCGCATTACCTCACAGCTGATCAACGCGCCGTTAAACATTTTGTAGAGTTGAGAGCTGTCGGGCAACCATCCTTCGTGGAGCTGTTCTCCCAATTCACGGGAACACAGGGTTCGTGTAGCACCGGTATCGATGGCAGCGTAGAAAGGAATTCTTCCACAGACATATCCGGTATGATCTCGCTTTATGGCCGTCAACAACATTAGTCCAATTTGCTCGGGCACTTCTTCCTGGTGACGAACCATCCCTACGGTGTCTGTGTGATCCCCCGTATTTTCGTGACGTGTCATGTCCCTGATAGCAGGTTTGTTAGTTGCTGCGGGCTTCGCATTGCTCTTTTGCTGTAAATCGTCATCGTGCAGCAAGTCATGATGATTCCGTCCACACTTATCACAGGTGTGGCTTTCTTTGCAGTTCCGGGTTCTATGGTTTTTTCCCAAGCAACTAAAACACAAACCACGTTCCTTGATAAAAATACCCATCGTTCACTAACCTTCATGCCAAGGAATTTTCTGCATTCGACTAAGGAGTTGGTGTTGACTTCCGGATGCAAGAGACATTCTTTCACACACTTTTCTTTCACTCCACGTTGCATGTAACAAGTGTCATCTGATCTCTCATTGGTCGCTACGTGAGGAGTTGAACAATTAACCTGGCGGGTATTGGCTGACCATGAAGGCTTAGGTTGTCTTAAATTCCCAGGCTTTCCTACTTTCTCTATCTTCATTGTGTGGAGAGAGTCGATATACGCTATTTCCCTGGTGAGAAAGAGTGTAAAATTTCCATACGTCCATTGATCGGGCGGTAAAAAGGATTCAAGCTTATCTCTTAGTTTATCACTCAGAGAGCTGTACAATGTTCCCATCAGGTGCGGTTTTTGTAAAACCGTACCCATGTTGAGCAAATCCGCAATCCCCTGCACATTACGCATGTCAGCACGCAGTTCTAGAAGCGCTTTCCGGCCGTGGTCCACAGATTTAGCTGGTCGTTTTATTTGTCGCATGGCGTCCTCCAAAATTACCTCTTTTCGACCGTAGACCTCTTCTAAGGTGTCCCATACTATGTCGCAAGCTCTCCCTGCATCAAAAACAGAAAATGCATTACGAATGTACCTTCTTGCCTGGCCAGTGACGGTTGTTTCGATCCACTTCAAGAGCAGGTCAGGTCGAGTTTTCCTCAGCTGACGGTGGCGTAATAGAAACCGATGCCGATATGCTGGATACTCTGAGGTGTCGTTTCCTGAGTAGCGTAATCCTCCAGTGGTTTCTTCCAACAGAGCTCTTTCGAGAGATAAGGGAATTACTTCAAGACCCATTTCATGTTCGACTCTTTGTCGTGAGTCGGTATGGCCTTGCTCTCGGTCACAAGTACGTTTTCTGATTGGATCTTCAGGCCGAAAATGTGAAAAACCAGCTTCTGGTCCAGTTGAGTCAATGTTCCTAGGGTCAGGCCTATGCCTAAGAGCGGGCAATTGAATGCATGCCTCTTCGAGTTTGGGTTTCATGGCATGCTGCGTTGGCAGTGCAGATTCCCTAAACCCTAAATGTTGCCCCCCTGGAGTCTTCTTGGCTGGAGGTCCCCCCGTGTACTTGCTATTTCCAGCAACAGCTAATTGTTGGTACGCGTCGTGCGCACGATTAAAATCGACGACGTCGAGAATGCTGGTGGCATCCTCAGCAATGTTCTTGTACGCATCAATTTCTATCTGTTTCTTCAGCAAAGTGATTTCACCTCTTCTCTTTTCCAATTCTGCGTTATTTTTCTTTTCTTGAATGTCTACTTCTTTTTCCTGTAGAGTCAGCTCCATGAGCTGATTTTGGGCTTTTAGATTCCTTATTTCGTGTTGCTGTTCTTCAATAATTTGAAGAGACTTGGAGGAGTGCTTAGATCCCAACTGAGAGAGTGGATCGTGAAGTGTACTAACCGTCCCACTTGTTCGGTCGTCAGGATCTTTCAACGCTCTGTTGTAGCAGCGTTTCAGCTTTTCCCTTTCGCCAGAAGGATAGTTGGCAATTAATCGTTGAACTTTATGGCGTGCCAGCGACGTGGGGTTGCTCTCAATCCAGTCGTGTAGAGCAGCACTGTAGATGGTGTGTGCCTTCAACCCGTAATTCAAAGTGTCAGTGAGTACACTTTCTTCGACGTCATGTTGGGACAAGCTATATTCTTTCATCACTGATGTGATGAGCTTTAACTGCAAGGCACACCGCGAAAGAGATCGGTGGTTTAGCAAGCTTACTGACGTCGGATCGTCTACCCAGTCCAATCGCACATCACTCAGGACATCTTCATCTGCTGCAGCTTCGTCAGGTTGGCACCCACCTCGTACCCCAAGGTTTTCAATAACAACAGACTCAGAATGATGCTTCCGTACCTCAGAACTCTCCTGAAGATTCTCCATTGCCCATAAACTTGTACCCCAAATTCGGCAAGGAAAAAATCAAAGCGATTGTAAGCTTGTTTAAACTCCAAAACTGGGCTACCACCCTAGCAGATTTTCTTCAAAGTTGAGTACAGAAAACCATCAAATTCTTCTAGCTCGAATTGAAAGCGAAAGTCAACCGGACCTCGGTCGCTTTCTGATTCTATCCAAATAAGGTCTCTGTGCCTGCCCTCAAATCTGGCTTCAAATTAGCATGCAGAAATCCAGTGTATTATAAATCAACAAACTAATATGAAACTAGGCCTAAACAGCGGCCAAATACAGTCCGCTAGCCCGATCCGAGCTAGCAGGTCGACTTCCTAAAATAAAACACAAATCACAAATCAACTGAAAAACAATGGCGGCTAACACTAATTCTTGCCTGGCGCGGGTAATACATTATATCCAACGTAATCTACCAGAGAGAGCTAATTACTGACCAAGTCGAAATTACAGCGCGAAAGAATGCTAACGTTACGTGCTATTATATCAAAAAAACTACTGTTACTATCTAAGCTACTAAAAAGATACACGAGGTCTAAATCTAAAGAAAACCAGAAATCGTGCTTGATCATCCGATCTAACCTAAATAAACGAGTTGAAGACAATGGATATGACGTAATGTATCTAGGTCACAAAAAAAGAAAATGGAGAAAAAAGATACCGCGCCGAGCGCCGCGGGAAAGGCAAGAGAAGAGAATGCGGCTATCGCTTACAACTTGACTACAGAAAACATGCGTCCATTCTTCAACCAACATAAATCCGAATAAATCTTTTTTAATTTTTACAAATCGAATCCTGTAGTGCTCAGTGCGCCGCAAACAATCACCAAAGGCACAGAACGCTGACTGCTTGCAATGCGACTGAGCCGAGTGCGCATGATTACATAAGTAGAAAACGTGAGCCGGTATGATGATGCAAACAGATCTTAAAGCAAAGATTTGAAACAAAGGCGGTGCTGTAACAATCGGAATAAAAGCTCTGAAAACGGCAAACTACTTTATCACACATCACATATTCTGTAAGCGAAAAAAAGCAATGCAAAAATTTTACAAAAAAGTAACATAAAAACTCTAGGCTGTAAACGAAATAAATAAAGCAACAGCATTGCAAAAATTAACTGAATAACTGTTCACTAGATGGCAGCCATTGCCTTCTCTGCTTTATGTACAGGCATAGCTCTATTTCGCGCAGTTACCAATGCACCGAACGCTTCAAAACGTCCTGCACTGGAAACACTTTTACGGTATATTGATTCTGCGATTGCTTTACTGCTCTTGCTGGTTATTTTCACAGTTTTTAAAATTTTCTCCTGTTAAAAGGTAAGTATTACTAAAGTATCTAGATAAGGGCTTGCACTATTTTTCTGGCCAGGACTGTACATAAAAAATCTATTTACACAACGTGCATAACTTTCAGCGAAAAATGAAACTGCACAACTTTCTTATAACAGCATTAACCCTTTGACTCACGAATTAAGGTTTTTTAAAACTTTTGTGATTTTTTGTTATGGGTGCAATGGGCAGAGATGTTTAAAGTGTAAAATGACAATTTTTGCCTGAAAACGTTTGTACTTTAGCAGAAAATTAATGTGTCATATATGATGCATTGTGAGCGTATGGCGTCATTTTTGGATTATATTATTTGAAGAAATTTTACGGTTTGAAAAAGCAACACAACCGAAGCTAACAGCAGTAAACATCAAAACAAGCAATTAAAAAAACGGAAAGCAAGCTATGGAAAGATAAGCAACCTGGAATGAAATAATTACATGGAGCAAATCTAGCAAATCAAAGCAAAGTAAAATAAGCGAAATTGAAATAAAAATTACGACGCAAAACAAGGCATAGTTCCTACAAAATCCATCAGCAGTCTCTTGTTAAGATTACAGGTATGCGATAAGCTAACATGCAAAGTGATATCTGCGAAAGCAGTTTCTTTGTTTGTTCAAACAAAGAGAGACTTCACATTTTTCGCAAAACACGTACGAAAAACATTCAGCACATCCAGAGAATTTACAGCGCTTTCGCTTATCCTTCCATACAGGAAAGTGTCCGACACCATCAAATCGTATATCTGCTGGAGGAGCATTTTGCAGTGATCTTCTTGGTTTGCCAACAATTGCCTTATCGAGAGGATTTGTGTTGTGCTTTATCAAGCACTCAGCGATGTTGAGTCGGAATTGCAACAACGTCATCTGTTGCGATTTCGGATAACCAACCGACTTACAATGGTTGCCATACTGGAGTCATGATGTAACAACCGCCAAATCAACGAAGTGGAAAATTACACGAAGAGTCCATTTTTTTGACTTTATGTGGATTCTATACAAAGAAAGTAGGAAATCCAGCTTGTCCACCCCACCCATACTTTTATTGTACTCCAGTACGGCTGATGGGCAGACAGCATCTACATACGTCTTGGAGGATTTATCATAACGTCTCACTTGGCCCTGATTTGTTTGCCAGTCATATGCAAAAGACAAAACAGTAACCAGGGAATTATCATTCCACCTAACCAGGCATAACTTTTCATCACTTGAGGTGCATCCATCCATTGCCCCTCTGCCTTGCTTCACCAGCTCCGAATTCGGTTTGATCGGCAATGATCCCACTCTATTTGCTCTTACAGTGCCAGTGCAGTATATTCCTTTGGTGTACAGTTCTTGAATCAAACTTGGAGAAGAAAAATAACTGTCAAAAAACAGGCGGTAGTTGCGGTGAGCCTTGACTCTGTCCTCGGTAAGTGACATTACCACACTCCCAGAAAAATCGAAGTGGTTGTATTTCTCGGGGAATTTGGTGGTCTTACCTTGATAAGCAAGGAAATTATAAGGCATGCCAGATTCCCCACAAAGGAAGAACACTTTTATACCCCAAGGATTAGGCTTACCTTTCATATATTGCTTCAAGCCTAGTATTCCTTTGAAGGGAATCATTTGCTCGTCTATACATAGCCTTTTCTCAGGATCAGGCAGTTCTTGTACTAAAACGTTCGAGAACTGATTCCGTATTGGCCTGACTTTTCAAAATTTGTCCTCCACCCTTTCGTTTCCTTGCAGGTTGTCGGCCAAATGAAGATTATTTCTCAGCATGCTAAAGAGATTTAACGTCATTGCGTCAGCAATCAGCTTGTGCCTTCTTGCTTTGCTCCAGTACAATCTCATGTTCGGAAATGGAATGGAGCCCATTTCAATATGAATACCAATAAGAGCCTTTATCTCCTGTGGTGTGGCCCTCAAATCTTTTCCTTGCGTTTGAAGATATTACATATTTGTTTTTTCACAAACATCTTTGATCAAAGAATCAGTGATAAATTTGGTGAAGTAAGAGTACGCTGAAGCAGGTTCTGTTGGAAAATTATCACCTATTTCTTCTACAAGGGCAGCAGGAGTAAACTTCATTTTTTTCCAAGAAATTTTTCCCAGTTTCTTTTTCAGCTTCTTAGATAGGCCAATTCTGGTGCTAGACTTTCAAAACTAACTGCCGTAACTTTAGCCTGTGTCCACAAAAAAACTAATGTAGTTTTCCAAGATGCTATTTGGCAAACAGACTGCGAAATTAGCTATTTACCTGACAAATGCTCCGTAATTACCAAAGCTAATACTTGAATATTTACATTTCTGCACTGTTTCAGTAAGGTTCACACATATGGTCACATACTCACAATGAGTCATATCTGATACATGAAAAAAATTTTTCCACCAAAGTGTGTGCACCCAAAACAAAAATTCTTGGTTCTGCCACTAAACATACACTTACATCACATGCTTTATCCCAAAAAGTGAAATCATTCGTTTCTCTTTCGTTTTGTTTAGATACACACAACTTTTTACCATGCACTCCACTCAGAGAGCAAACCTTAGGAAAGGTCAATACTCAACACACCCGTACATTCAGGAATAAGACAAATCGTTCATGCATGAGTAGTTTCAAGTTTTACGTGTTTGTGCTGATGCGCTACATTGTGACTAAATCATTGTAAAGTCGCTTTTAAATGCAATGGCACGCGTTTTGAAAATGTGACTTATCTGATACAAAATGAGCGAAAGGGTTAAACTAGTTTACCTCCTAACAACAACATTGCAATTTTACCTCGGTATTACTATGCCGTCATTTCCAGTGACCTTGGGCAAACATTATTGTACTACATTATTTTGTTATTCTGGCTACCTGGTTATTTTTGATAAAATTTATTTGTTTTAGCTTTTCTAATAGTGATAATGTCGATACAAGTTTTTATTAACTACGCAAAAAACTCAATATTCGTGAAGTTTCAAAATGATATACAGCTGCTCTTCATCACGACTAATAAACAAAAACGCTAGCTAGTAATATTAGCTCTACAAAGCAACTCTACTTGTTCAGTGCTAAACAACGACGGTACGCTTGGCGCAGGAATCAAAGAGTTGAAATCTGGTGCTGCCGTACCATAAAACTGAAACGAAAACTGCTCGATCGAAGATTGAAGTTGTATTAACCAGCAAGGGATCAGAGGCATATTCTACATTTTTGAATTTTGTCAAGTGAACGTACGCTTGAAGAAGCCAGAAGGGGCAAAGCGACACCCGTACAATGAAGGTATTGATTTTTCTTGTATTTGTATAATCTCGGACTGCTCAAGACGGCTTAACGCGTTGTTGGCCGGAAAATTCAAATTGTTTTTTTGCTGCTCCCTAAATTGAAAGTATTTGGCTTCTGTGTATTTTACCGTTTTGTTAGATTTTTTACGTGTTTTCAAGTGAATTTCTTTGTGAGTGATGTCGCTAGTAAGTAGTGGGCTAAAGCATGCCACAGTGGTTGGGGTGCGTCGGAGTGTGTGATCGAGGGATCGGTTCTCCCGGGCTCGACTAGGGAATCGGGGGAGGAGCATCAGTTACCCAATGGTAGCGTCACTTCCATTGAGGGAGGTAAATTTGAACGTGAGGTACGTTGTCAAAAAAGGTATCTTCTTGCCCGCATTGGGGAACTTGGCCAAGAGCTCTCTCTTAGTGTACAAATATGCGAGAAGTTTTGCTTTGCTGGGATAAGCTCGAAAATTTGGGCGAAGACGTGAGCAAATTTCATCAATTGTTAAGTGATAAAGGCACTGCTGCGTCTGCGCCTGCACATCAGTGCAGGACAAGATGGGGCTCACCTTTGAAAGTTTAAGGCTAAAATGTCGGGATAAGATGAACCAAATGATAGAGCAGCCCCATTCCGAGGTGCAACCAGAGGATAGCGCGTTCAATGTAGGCACGGCCTTTCTAGAAGTTCTGCTAGTACCTTGACCCAAATTGATTTGGAATTCCAGCGAGAGGAACTTCAAATTGAGGCTAAAAAAGCTCAAATACAAGCGCAAATGCAAGCCAAGCAAGCTAAATTTTAACTGAGGGGTGCTAAACTGAGAGTGGAACAGCGCAGGCAAGAAATTTTGGCTAGGAGCAGTTTTAGAAAGGGCTCCCGGATCAGCTACAAAAGTAGACTTTCCAGTAGGAAGTCATACTTAAGCACGGGACCCGATGTGGCCGCCATTTATTTTTGGACGTATCAATAAGGTGGACAATCAGGTTGTAGCCCCTTGAACTAGAGAGACTGATGTGGGTTGCGGGGCCGCTGGTGACGCGTCGCACTCAGTTTAGCCCTTACGAGGGATTGCCTGTGGGGAGAACGGCGTTGTCTGAACCTTGGGGCTCTAATGCCATTTTGAATGATATTTCTAATCCAGCTACTCAACCAGAAAATTATTTACTGCCTTCTGCTGCTACTAACCCTTTTACGCAGAAGCACCCTCCTGTTCTTGGACGAGATGGTTTCTCTGCTAGTGGTGCCGGTAAATGTTCGGGGCCGCCACGAGCTAAGGTACCACCAGGATTTGAGTGTGGCTTTGCTCAAGATTCAAGGCTGAGCAAAGTATTACCACAACGTAGGGCTGATTGTCATGTATCTGAACGTGTACGGGATGTGAATGGTGTTGTCGTGAGTCGGTTCCCGCAGCGTGGTGACGTCGGAGAGAGCGTTTTAAGCCGATATCCACCTCCGGAGAAAAATTATCAAACCTCGGAAGAATTACATGACTGCTATCAAAACGAATTGGCTAGGGATGCTAGCAATAGTAGAAATATTGGTTTCTCGCCTTCATCTGGTAATTCGAGCGCAGAGCACCAAAACTGCTTTTTTGAGTATCAGAATTGTAAAATCTTTATGGATAAAGCGGCGTTGATTGGCTATGATGGCGCTAACATGTCCTTCATATTCTTTAAAAATTGTATTAATGCGTTAATGGATAGTTGTCCCTTTGAGGGGCTCGTCTCACTCTGCTGCAAGGAGCTTGTGCTAGAACAGCTGCACAAACGATCGCTAATTTGACATCTGACACGCCTGGCTTATCGGAAAAAGACAGAATAGAAATGTCTTTAGAAAGGTTGTCACAGCGATTTGGTGTCCATGGCGGGTTTCTCTCGGAGCCTGAAATCAGGAAGTATTGTCATGATAATAAATTGGTCTCTTCGTTTGCGAATATTACGAAAGAATTTAAAGATCAATTTGATCAATGTCTTTTGCATGCTAGAGTGTATAACCAGCGTGAGAAATTAAAAGGTAGTTTTGTTTTGGCTAAAAGACTTCCCTTTGAAGCTAAGCAAATGTATTTAGAATTTCTTCTCGACAAATACGGTAGCACAAGTGACCCCACTTATCAAAGTTCGGTCGATTTTGTAAAACGTGAAGAACTGTGTAAATCGACTGATTTTGGAATAATGTTGTTGGGTGAGTCACAGAGCCATGAGGAAACTAAAAAGTTCGATAAAAATAAAACCACGTGTAGAGTAAGGCAGATCACGACGAAATCAAACGAGTCGCACCCCTTGGCAAAATCATTGGATAATGCTGCTTTTTACCGCGCAGGTGACAGCCGGAGCCCGGGAGGTGGTGATCCTAGAAATGCGCCGTTGTGTATTTATTGTTCTTTAAATGGTAAGGATGAATATCAGTGGTTGTCAAGCTGTAGAGACTTTTTGCAGTTAAATCCCAAAGACCGCAGGAATGTCGTGATGAAATCTAGGAAGTGCTTAAATTGCTTGCACGATCATTTTGTGGAAGATTGCACGTTTGATAATAATTGCCGCAGTTACAGTAATGCTTGTGATAAAAAGCACTATTTTCTCCTACACGATTACTTTGTTGATACTGGGCATAGGCCGCCTGAAACAAGTGCTGAACCCGCAGTAACTATGCGCAGTGTCAAAATTGAGAGCGTGAAAGCGGCGTATAATCGTGTGACTGCTGTACGTGTGGTGAACCCCGCGACTGGCCACTCAAAGTTAATGTACTGCCAACATGATCCAGGGTCTCAGCTGACGTTTATCGCCAGTAGCTTGGCAGAGGATCTAGGACTAGAGCCGTTTGACACCTTTAGGTTGGATACTCCGGTTGGCGACAAAAATACTTCGGCTAATTTGGTTAAGTTCAATATTCAGTGTATAGATACTGAAGAGTTGTTTGGTGACGTGACTGCGGCCGTTATCCCCCTTGGGTAGATGACGTTGAAACTTTGCCGCATAAGCAGGACTTGAGCAATTTGCAACATTTTGACGGTGTAAAACTTGTTGCTCTCGACAATTGTGATACTGTGGACATTATTATTGGCAATGACAATGCATTTTTAATGTGTACGATGGAAGAGCGCATGGGAGAAAGTCGAGACGAACCTCATGCTATGTTCACCCCCCTGGGTTGGATGGCCTCTGGAAGAAGATCGCCCTTATATACCAGGGCCACTAAGGTTCTTAGAGTGCAAACTTGTGTGGCTAATGACGATCTGTCGCAGTGTAAGCTTGACCTGAAAGCCCGTGATAGGGAAATCGCTGCATTAAAAGGTCAGCTTAGGAATTTGGCTGTGCAGAACGAAGCTTTTGATCTATCTCGTACCGACAAAACTGCCAAAATTTGGTAGAGCCAAATGTTAAGCTGTGCGATGATCATTTTGAAATTCCGTTGCCATTGAAAGCTGATGTTGAACTGCCCAATATTTTGGTGCTTGCTAGAGACAGCGCAATCGCTTTGAGAAAAAGGCTTTAAAGCAACATGATCTCTGCGAATTTCTTGTGGAAACTATGCAAAACTTGAAATCTAAAGGCTACATTGAAAAGACTAATGAGTCTGTTTGAAATCGTGGGCGTGAGTGGTATTTGCCATATTTTTTTACGGCGCAGGCCAAGAAACCAATTGTTTATGACGGAAAGTCCGAATGATGTCATTATGACCGGTCCTGACTTGTTAAACCCGCTTGTTCACGTTAGGTTAGGTTCTAGTTACTAGTTACCTTTGCGAACCTTGGCTAGGTTCCGCAAAGGTAAATACGCTTTGATGGCTGACGTCACAAAATGTTTTTTTCAAATTAAATTGCCTGTGGCACAAAGGGATTTATGTCGCTTATTGTGGTTTGAAAACGATGATGTCCATAAGGGCAAGTTAGTTTCTTTTCGCTTTTGCGTGCATCCTTGGGCTATAAAAAGTAGCTCGTATATTGCTTGCTTAGCCATTAAAAAGATGGTGGAACAAAACCCTTGCAAAGCCAAAGATTTGACGCTTGGTACTGTGTCAAAGAACATGTATGTTGATGATTGTATTTTTTCTGCGGATAGATTTGGTGATGCGTAACTAATTGCCAATGAGGCGATTGCTTTGTTTCGTAGTCGCGGGTTCGAATTGGTAAAATGGAGTGCGAACAAAGAATCTGTGAATGTGTTGATAGAAATGGATAGCGAATTACTGGCACCATCCATTTGTGAAGTAGATTTGGAGACGAATAGTGCCGCTATGTCGTCAGCTAAAACTTTAGGTTGTGTGTGGGTAACGGAATCTGACGAACTGCGTATCCAGTGCTCGCTAAAGCCTCTGACAAAGTATACTCGTGGAAGCATGCTTAGCCAACTTGGGCAAAACTTTGATCCTTTAGGATTTGGCACTCCGTTTTTTGTGAAAGTGCGTCTGATCTTGCAACAGTTAGCTATAGAAAAGTTTGACTGGGACGATGAGGTGCTCGAAAGTTTCGTGAAAGAGTGGGAAACGTGGCTTCACTCGTTAGAAATGTCAAAAGATTTTTCGTTGCCAAGATGGTATTTTTTGAATGCTGATTTGAACAGCCCTAATGACAACGTTGAGTTCCAGTGGTATGGGTTTAGTGACGCCTTGAATCAAGCATTTTCTTCTGTCATCTACTTACGCAGATTAATGAATGGTATACCAGCCGTGTCGTTTGTTTTTGATAAATGTAACATTGTCTTAGCAAATCAGTCTTCGTGGCCCATTGCTAGGAAGGATCTCGTTGCAGCTTTAAACACAGCAAAGCTATTAAAGCGAGCCTCTGACACGTTGGAAATACCTAATTGCAGTAATTTTTTTGGGTGCGATTCCCGTGCGGTGCCACAATGGCTTAAGAAGCCTGACTTACGTTTGAACAAGTTCATTACGCGAAGAGTTAACCACATCTTGATGTCTAGTGAGACTGAATGGCGCTTTTGTCCTAGTGAGTTGAATGAGGCTGACGTGGGTTCGCGACCAGATCTCATGCGTAAAGCAGAAGCACGTGATTTGTGGATAAATGGCCCGTCACTGTTGCAACAATATGCATCAGTGCCATTGGTAGAGAATGAAATTCAAGTTGGAGCGAATAGAATAAATTTGTCTGGGCGTAGTGGTATCGACGGCATTGATAAACTGATTGAGAGTGCACCTAATTTATACACTCCGCAAAAAAAGAGTAGCTTGTTTGATTGTCTTTGTCGACTGGTTCCAATGCTGTAAAGTAAGAAAAAATGATTTTATAAAGCCGGTGCTCAATGCTGCTCACTTAGAAAAGGCTCCACTGATCATAGTAAAGTTGGTTCAGAACAAGTTGTATGACGATGTGATTTGTTCGATGCCGGGAAAATCTGCTGATGCACTTGACGAAGTGTTCAAACAATGTAATGTTACCACGTCGCCAACCCAGAAAGATCGCTTGACGAGGAGGGAAGACTGCGTATAGAAGGACGCTTAAGCACATCTCCAGATATACCATGGGAAGCAAAGCACCCCCTCTTCCTTCCATCTAAACACCCCTGACTAGGTTAGTGGTATTGTTCTATCACTACCGAGACTGCTATTGTGGTGTGCAACACACGCTGATGTCTACACGGCAGAAGTTTTGGATTGCGAATGGTAATGTTGCTGTGAGACGATATGTGCACGATTGTAGTGGGTGTGCTGTTGAAAGGGCGACGCTCATTAGACAACTCATGTCTGACTTATCGTTGGCACGCCTTGCAGCACATAAAAAGCCCTTTTTGTATTCCGGTGTGGATTACCTTGGCTCTCTAAATTTTGCAGAGGGAAGAAGAACAAGAAGGCATGGGGGCTCCTGTTTACATGCATGGCATCTCGGGCTATTCATGTTGAGTTGGTAACATCTTTGTCGCTGGATGATTTTTTACTTGCCTTTACTTGATTTACAGACCTGCGTGAACAGGTCAATACGATCTATTCAGATAATGCAAGCATGTTCCAGGCCGGGTCAAAAAGCTCCCTGAGTTGATTGAAACCATGGACTTTTACATTTTCCTTAGAAGAAAAGATATAAATTGGGAATTTATACTTCCGTGTGCTCCGGCGCAAGGTGGCGCCAGGGAAGCAATGGTGAAACAGTTTAAGATTGTTCTTTCTCACGTTTTGGTTACCGCGGTGCATAAGCCATAGTTTGTTGAATTGTTGACATAGGTTGGGAGTGCAGTTAAGATTGTAAATAAAAGACCCTTGGTACCACTAAGTGACGATCCTAGAGATTTCATTGCTATTACTCCAGCTTCACTTCTAACCCCTTACTTAGACCCACATGTAGCAGTTGGGCAACCGCATGACCGAGACATGCTTGGAAAAGATTATCGCTATAATTTATCTCTCTCCCAGCAATTCTGGGAAAAGTGGATATCCTTTTATTTACCTTGGCTGCAAGGGCGGAAAAAGTGGTTGAAGGTATCTGAAAATTTGAAACCTGGACAACTGGTGGCTATGGGCTCGTTAGAAAAGATATCCAAACGCTGCCCAATGAACAAACTTGACGTGGGACACAGAGTGCTTTAAGAGTATGTCAGCGCTTGGTGTCTACTTTCCCAGGGTCAGCACAAGGCCTATTGGAATGAGTTTGACCAGAACAGCTTGGGTCAAACTCAATCACCTGCGTATTGGCGTTGGGCGTTTCGGTTCGTCCATGCACAAATGGGGTTGTAGCACTACGCACTACTTTATTGTTCCGTTTCCGTTCACTTGTTCCACTTAATTAGTTTTTATGCACCATTAATTTCCACGCATCACTTCACATTACAACTCTTGATTTGAATTTAATGCCGACGTGTCAGTTAAAGAAGGACACGTCGGCGTGAAGGCGTGGCTCGGCGTGGGAGCCATCTTAAGTTTGTGATATAGAGTTATCAAATTTGTGTTTATATTTAAGTACTAATCTTTTGTTTTGTTTTCTATTTGAATAAGGTTTACTTAAATAAATTTGTTTAAATTTTACTAAAGTCGATATTTAAGTGAGTTGACGAATAGGACGCTCCATACCTCGTGTATTCGCCGGGCAAAATTGAAGAAAAACACCCTACCTACAAGAAACAGAGAGAGAACGCTGCCGTTGTGCTACAGGGCCTCGCTTCTTCAGCAAAATGCGAGTGTGGCGCTAGTGAACAAACTGCAGACCACATTATTTTAACATGTCCCATACATCGGGCACCTTGAAGAATAATGGGTCTGACAGTTTTGAATGACGAAACAAGGTGCTGGCTCAACTCCGTTGCTGCCAGCATCTGATCTAGTTAATACGGCAGGCTGGGGTAATAAAAGGATAAACCCTCGGTCCCCATCCTTTTCTTGTGTCTGACCTAGATCATAGATACCCTGACATACGACGAAGAGATCGAGAAAGATAATCTTAGCCAATGTAATAATGAATAATTACTGTATTTATAACTAGCGTAATAACTACCTACTTTTTGTTCTCTTTTGTGTAATTGAACGAGTTACATAAATGTGTATTGGTAGTAGAATTTCAATTGTGCAATTATTATTGAGCTCCAAACATGGCATGTTTTTACAAACCTTTCTATGAGGCTCACAACAACTTTGTGCTAGCTGAAAGTGTCTGTTGTGTCCATGGGTATAAAGCTAAGATGGTTAGCTTATCGTTGGCAATTAAACAAAATTACAGTAGAATTTTCCTAATTCGTCACCTCAAGGGGATTAGAAAAAAGTGACGAATTAGGCGAAATGACTAATTATGCAAACAGGTAAAAACTCTGTAATGGCTTGTATACAAGGGGCTTGTTTTGTTGTTAACGCAGTTTGCTACCTTTATTATTGAATACAATGCACTTACACGGAACACAAATCATGCAGTACATAGGAAATAATACACAAAGTCAGTGTAACCAAAATTGCTAACTCGCAAAAAATGTGTGATTTTGGTTTGCTTTGCTCTATTAAAGGCTTCCTTTGCCAATATGTCCTGCCGCATTTTGGACACGTTGCATGGTAGCACATCGTCCTTTGTGTTGCTGCAGCGAGATTTCCCCGTAGACTATTGTATTAAACCAGTAGGGATGCTTTTCTTTACTGAGATCTAATCCGACAAGGACTGTTTGTTTGTTTGAGATTTAACGCGTGTTGAAATAACTATTGAGACCGCGTGAATTCATCTATCCTGCAGTAACCAACAAAGCTGTGAATAATTGTTTGTTTGAGATCTCACGCGTGTTGAAATAAACACTGAGACCGCGTGAATTCATCTAACCTGCAGTAACCAACAAAGCTGTGAATACCGCTTAAACATTGAATCGAATCTGAAAATGACGAATAAGACGAAAAAAAGGTTTTTCGGGGATATAAATAGGTGACGAATTAGACGAACTGGAATGGACGTAAAAGATAAGAATTCTGCCGGGACTGACAAAAATGTGACGAATTAAGCAAACTGACGAATTAAACGAAGATGAATTAGACAAATTCTACTGTAGCTCCATATTGTTTCGATGGCAAGTTTACTAAACTAGTAAAATTATTTAAAATTTTCTTCTAGCAGAACATCAAGCAATTTATCACTGTTTCCAATTGCTGTGTTGGTAGTGGAAGACGTGGATTTTGACAAAACTAGTTTATCTTTTTTCCAGACTAGTACTGAGATATGCAAAGTTGAGTCAGATCGTGAAGGTAAACTACAGCTTAAATGGACTATAAACTGGGCACTTTATCTTTCAATCTAACATATATGTTGTTTTTTGTGTTGTTTAGAAGTACCTTGCAAAAAAGAGGATAGCTAGTGGCGTAAAGGTAAGCTATGTTTAGAACTCGATTAGTGGCAGTAACAGAAAATACAGTCGAATCCGGTTAATCGCAAAGTCAATTTTCCAAGCCTTTTTATGCGATTAAGCGAATTATGCGAAAGTGCGAAGTCGAACCGAAGCGCAACTGTCGCCACGCATAAAAACGTCGAAATGTCATATTTCAAAGCAAGTGCAATGCGACTGTCTTGTTCTTGCCCAAAAAGTAAATAAAAACATGCAAAGAAAAGGTTTAACTAAATTTTATTTGTTTCAAGCAAAATACTGCGCGATTGTTGTTTATTTGATTTTATTTTGCATGCTATCTTGCATTTTTCTTTCTAGTCAACAAAATGTGTCCGTGTTCTCTCCTTCAAATTGCAGTCGTCGTCTAATTATATCAAGTGCAAGAAGCACTTCTTTATTTTCTGGTGTAATCACAGTAGCTGCGTCGTCAGAGTTTTTTTCATTAGCGTCGTCTTTCTCAACTTGATTGTTTTGTAAAACTTCTTCACATAAACGCGATATACAAGCGCAATATTTGCATCACTGAACATTAATCACATCGCACGTTGCGTTGTTTCTGATCTCTAATCGGGAGCGGCCTATTTCATGTTGTGACGTTGGCAATAGGTGTTGTTCTGTATCTTTTAGTTTGTTTCTGCTAAGACTTTAAAACAATCGTGTTTTTGTCACTGAAATTTCGCAACCTTTTGTTTAGTAATCGAATAATTGTTTTCAAATCTATGAAATTAAGCGGACTATGCAATAAGCCGCTGTGCGATCCGAAATACTTTCTTAACAAATGATTGACTGTGGTTAAGAATTCCCAATTTCAATGCAATAAAACGGGTTATGCAATTATCCGAAATGCAATTAACCGGATTCGACTGTATTATATTTTTTGGGCTTCTAGTTTTGTGCAGCGTAGCACAAGTTTACTGAAAATGACGGCATAGTAATACCGAGGTAAAATTGCAATGTTGTTGTTAGGAGGTAAACTAGTTTAATGCTGTTATAAGAAAGTTGTGCAGTTTCATTTTTCGCTGAAAGTTATGCACGTTGTGTAAATAGATTTTTTATGTACAGTCCTGGCCAGAAAAATAGTGCAAGCCCTTATCTAGATACTTTAGTAATACTTACCTTTTAACAGGAGAAAATTTTAAAAACTGTGAAAATAACCAGCAAGAGCAGTAAAGCAATCGCAGAATCAATATACCGTAAAAGTGTTTCCAGTGCAGGACGTTTTGAAGCGTTCGGTGCATTGGTAACTGCGCGAAATAGAGCTATGCCTGTACATAAAGCAGAGAAGGCAATGGCTGCCATCAAGTGAACAGTTATTCAGTTAATTTTTGCAATGCTGTTGCTTTATTTATTTCGTTTACAGCCTAGAGTTTTTATGTTACTTTTTTGTAAAATTTTTGCATTGCTTTTTTTCGCTTACAGAATATGTGATGTGTGATAAAGTAGTTTGCCGTTTTCAGAGCTTTTACCGATTGTTACAGCACCGCCTTTGTTTCAAATCTTTGCTTTAAGATCTGTTTGCATCATCATACCGGCTCACGTTTTCTACTTATGTAATCATGCGCACTCGGCTCAGTCGCATTGCAAGCAGTCAGCGTTCTGTGCCTTTGGTGATTGTTTGCGGCGCACTGAGCACTACAGGATTCGATTTGTAAAAATTAAAAAAGATTTATTCGGATTTATGTTGGTTGAAGAATGGACGCATGTTTTCTGTAGTCAAGTTTAAAGTTAATTTGAATTATTTTCAGTTACTTTTTGCTGTCTCCAAATTTGTTTGCTTTGTTGAGTATAGTTCTTAACAGGAGAACATTTTCTTAACAGGAAAACGATTAGTTATAATAAAAGAAGTACTTGGAAAAAAGTACAGTGAAAACAAACATCTATTCAAAATGTTAATTCACCTTTAAATTATTTCAGGCAAGGCATGCAGTAATTTAAATTTTGAATGACTTTCGCGACCCACTGAAATTACGCCCACGACCCACCAGTGGGTCGCGACCCATAGTTTAGGAACCACTAATTTAGACAGTTATAAGAAATCAGAAATATCAATTCATAGATGCCGCAGTATTTAAATTTTGGCTTAATGAGTAGGTTCCGGTAACGCTTCTTTGCTATCGGCGGTTTTTCTAAGGTATGTTTCCACCATCCCGCAAAAATTTTTGCAGCTACGTACAGAACAGCTTACGTTTAAGCTCTCGGTAAATTTGCTGCTGCCGCCACAGTTAATTTCTACTACAAGCCTCTAATCCAAAAAGATGTCGTAAGATGCGTTTTTCAAGAGCATTACACTTTTTACTATCATGCATGCGGGGATTCACAATTTTAGGTGCTTTATCGCATCGAACTATGCTGCAGTAACCACAGGACGTCTCCTGAGATCGTAACATTCTCGACAGCTTCAAAATGTGTCACTCAAAAACCTAATAATTCATTTCTGATTTAGGTGTGTTTTCTTACATAAAATTCTGCTCCGGTTTGTACTCTCCCACGCGCACCTCCAGTGATGCAATTACTTTTAACTCAATTTTTGATGACATGGAAAAGGGTGGTCACATTGTTTTAGCAAACACTCAGGGCTCCCCACCTTTCGGGAAGTTGTTTCATGGCAACGTGATCAAGCCAGAAAAGCTCATTACACTCTTTAATCATTGGTGAGTAAATTCAGTCGCATTTTTATCCTCCAAAATGCTGTGCGATAAGTGGAAGATCAAGTTATTTTTATGTTTAAATTATGTAGTAAGATTCCGAAAGCAAATTAAACCCACGTGATGTCAGCTAAACCAGTGCTCCAATCTGCTTTGAGGTGAAAGCCACTATAGGTTCTACTACGTTAAGACCGACCTACTTTTAGAGACTGCTTTCGTGCAAAAGCCTACTACTCGTTTAAACAACACTTTTGAAATAGGGTTGAAATAATTTATTTATTTCGGAATTACACGTTTTGAAGCCGCGTCGAATGTCACGTTTTCAAATGATGTCATTTCTTTGCCTCCTCCAATAGATTGCCACTTTTTAGAAGTGGTAAAACTGGGCTTTCGCCATATGTGTAGAATGCCCACAAAAAGGCTTACTTGTCGAATTCTTCTACCTCAGCTACTCTTGGCCGCTCAAGAACTAAGTAAATGCAGCCAGGAGCGCTGAGAGTGTGGCCAGGCCCAGTAACGAAGTTATATTATAACTACATTCTCACTCACCTGCTTTATATAGAATCACTTGAACCATGACGGGTTATGCAATAGGGATGCAATCACATTCTCATAGTCTGGTCAAAAATATAACCGATTACGTCGTGATGGATTGCGCAATAGGGATGCAATCACGGACTGGCTTAAAATACAATCGATGACGTCACGATGGATTGCGCAAAAGAAATGCAATCACTGTGTGGCTTCAAATAGAATCGATTACGGTATAATGGATTGTGCAATAGGGATGCAGGAATCACAGCTTGAAAGCCACCACGTAATTGTTGTGTAATAACTTCATGTAGGGAAAGTCAAATACTATCATAAGGTGGCAAGGATTGCACCCGAACAAACTCTTTAAAATATTCTACAACCTAACAAACTTAATGACATCCACACCGTGTTAGGCTAAGACTAGAATTAACTCCTTCAGACCTCCCTCAAATAAAATTAATGTCCTTAGATGTATGGTTAGCTCCCTCCGACCTCCCTCAAATAAAATTAGTACTCTTAAATTTACAGTTAGATCCTTTAGAACTGTGGTTGGCTCTCTCACAAAAAATTAGTACCCTCAAACCTAGAGTTTGCACCCTCAGACTTAGAGTTAGCACCCTCAGACCTAGGGTTAGTTTCCTTAAAACTACGGTTAGTTCTTTCATAGAAAATTAATATCCTTTCACCTAGAGCTAGCACTTTCAGACTTAAGGTTAGCTCCCTCACAAAAAATCAATAAACCTAGGGCTAGCTCACTTACATGGAGTTGGAATTAGGGTTAAGATTAGAGCTAGGATTAGGATTAAGATTAGGATTAAGGTTAGGGTTAGGGTTAGAGACAAGCTCCGCCACATTACCGCCGCAATTGACGCCAAGTGAGCCATCCTATACTACTAACATCAAAATGAGTTGTAGTATGAGCTCCTCCTAAGATCTGAGGCAGGCCGTTTGATTGCTTCTATTTTAATTTGGGAGCCAAGCAGTCTACTCGCCGTTGTAGTGACCCAGTAGCATAGCAAGACTGACAAACACAGCATAAGCTTTTAAATTTAACTATCACCATTAACAATTTATCTGAAACTAAAACAATAAAAATGATTATACAGTAACGCATACCTTGTAAAACATCTTTGCAATGAACAAGAAACTTTATTCCTGCATCTCTCGAAGCAGTCCTGGCGCCTCTATACGGGTTTCTGCTTTATGTGCCCTTGATGTACCCATTTCTTGGAGAAGCGATGTTACATGTTGAAAAGAATCGAGAGCAGCTGTTACTGTAGCCAGATGACCAGTCTACCTCTGCTTAAACAGGCATTTCAACTTTTCATCTTTATAGTGAAGTGCAACTGTGGGCTTGCGAAAAAAATTGTAAAGACTTTCCACAAAGGTGCAAAAATCATTGATCGCTTGTTCAACCAACATTGCGTGCACCACTACAAGGTGCAATTGATGGTTCAGGCTGTGCACATAAGGAATCTGTTTTCTCGTTTCGGCAATAGACATTAAACTCCTCCACAGTGTCCTGTGATTACAGATGCGCCATCATAGACTTAACCAAGTATTTTGGATGAAGTCGGTTCTGCTTTAGTAAGTTCTGCCGAAATCACGTACGTCGATAATTGATTTCGCATCACCCAAATCGGTGCTTGATAAAATCACGAGACGTTCCGCTACTTTCAAAGAATGCTTGTTAAAAAAAAGATAATTATGAAAATGTCTTTTACACCAGTTAGGTCCTTGGTGCCATCAACTTTGATTGTATACCAAGAATTTCCAATTTCTTTCTTAATACCCTCAGCTATCACTGAGCTCTTAGCAGCAATAAGTTCGTTTTGCATATCGAAACTCGTGTACGTTGCATTTCGCGGGATAGTTTTAATGACTGCAGGTATACCTGGTCTTTCTCACCAGTGTAATTAAACAGAATTAAAAAGAGTTCAGTTTTACCTTTGTCTTTGCGTTCAAATACGTCAATTTTTGCTCGAAATGCCAATTTATGAGTAGTCAAAAAAAGCTACTATGTCAATTAAGAAAGAAAAATAGTAGCAATTTCTTTCAATTACATTTGTGTTGGCTGATGAGGTAATTTCCTTATCCATTTCGGACCGTTTCATTTTTTCTTTCCAGGTACTGTAGCGTGCTAAGTGTTCTTTAAACGCAGTATGCTTGGAAAAATCTCTATTCATTTTAGTAGCATGCTTCCAATTACGATAGCCATCGGTTGTAAAAGTTGATTCACAGCGCATTCTCGAAAGTCTCCTCCAGCTTTAGATTCAAAATTGCGGAAAAAAGAGCAAAAAGCTGCAACCATTTTGACAGAATATTCCAACCAATCCGAGCTCTGATACCGCGCAACATTGAAGCATCTTTTTATGGTTCCAAACATGCTAACAAGATAAGCATGCAGTCTAACTCGCTTCGGGTTGTCAACTCCCAAATCATTAGCGTCAGCAGATTTTCGTTTGCTCATAGACTTACTCGCAGCAGATGTCGTAGGTGCACTACAGCTAGTAGACGACCTCTGATCTTGCAAACTGTCAGAACTTTTACTCGAATTAGAACTTTGCAACTGATCTTTCAAACTCATTTTGCGCCTTTTACATCCTCAATGAATAAGCGAAATGAAAACATCTGCTCATAAGACAGTTTATTGCGTCACAATTATTGTGCTACAGCAGTTGATTGCGCCACAGCTGTGCAAAGAATCGACAGCGTCAAACGAGAATTATGTTGAATTGAACGTTATTTTGCATCAAAAATCTAAGCCTCTTAATACTGTTGTTTGTTGTCTGGTCGTTACGCAGTCCTCCAAACAAGACAAAGAATTTAGAGTAACCCAAAATACGGAGGCACAAGCAGCCGTCAAGGGGGTCACGGCTCCCTGTCCTTCGCAGCGACACTTTCATCAATTTTGTTTTCGCTATTTGAGTGTTCACGCAATATTAAGTTTGTGACATTTAGCTCTGCGTAAAAGCGAGAAAAACTGCAGAGCATTTCTAATTTATTGTGAGAAGTAAGGCTTTGATTCTCAAAGTTATGTTTAACAGTGCTGTCCTGATAGCAATTATGATGTTAAATTCGGGTCGTCTTACTTCTACTAATACAATGCTATTTCAAATTTAAAGTACTAGCGCTATATCTACTCATGCATAAAAAGCAGCATTCATCAAGCGTACTTAATGCTTTATCAAAGTTAATGTTGACTGCAGCATGATTTTGCCATCGGTGCTTTCCTCTACATTTGCTGCAATAGCGCTACGGGAGCCATTATTTATAATGATTTTGGGGTAGTTTATACGAATTGGAAAAAGTGGCATTAATACTTTGTTTTCCGAGTACGAGCCGATTGTGGTCATAGGAGAAAGCACCATCCATGATTTGTTTTCCACGTACAAGTTATTCTTGTGTTATGTATTTTGCCTTGTAATGTGTTTTTCTTGTCTAGCACTTCAAAAATTCTGTGTGAGCCGACCGCACGCTGAGTCTGACAATAAAAGTTTGTTTTTGATTTTTGAATTGTTACACGTACTGGTAAACAAAGGGGTGCTTTGAAGTAAGCTGGTGTGGCGGTTGAGCTGTTAAAAGTAGAAGACATAAAATCTTGGTCAAAATAGGTAAACTAAAAATAGTATAGAGCCCTTCCGTTGTGTCGAGTTGTTTTCCATCGGAACTGCGGACTCATGAATATGATTCATAATGTTACAGCCACATAAACACATCAATGTCAATTAAGTATTTACCGTATTTTCGCGACCATAAGGCGCACCGGAGTATAAGGCGCAGTATCAAAAAACTGCTGCAAATGCATTTTTTTTCTTACATAAGACACACCGGACTATAAGGCGCAATAAATCAGACAAAATCCTAATTTGTTTTTTGCATGTTTTAAATTTAAAAGAAACGATTAAACGAACGAATAAGCAAACAAACGATTAACAAACATGAAAACAAAAGATTATTTGGACAAATAAACGAACGAGCGAACGAACAATCGAAAGAATAAACAAAGAGTGTTCAAACGAAACAAGCAAGAAATGCTAATGCGAAAAAATACCGCTATTTGTAACATTAAAGATGGTTCGCAGTTTTCTTATAAAGCATAATTTTATCCACATATAAGACGCACTGGACGATAAGGCGCATGTTCAATTTCTAAGAAAATTTTTGGCTTTTAGGTGCGCCTTTTAGTCGCGAAAATACGGTAAATCTAATTTAAATCAATGTCATTTACGAATGCATGGTAAATAGCTCAATATTGATTTCGCTCATAACTTCAGGATTTTTTCCTTACTATGTTGTATTTGTCAGTTCATGTAGCAAGTACAGTTATAAATGTATTGCCTATTTTCTTTTTTCTCTAATTACTATTAAACTGTTTCGCTTAATAATGACCCCTCAATTAAACTGACAGCTCTGCGGGACGTAAAAAGAAATAATTGCAAGTATTACAATCTTGAGATTAGGAGCCTTTAAACCATTTTGTAGCGGCGTTGTGTCAAAAGCTTTGCTGTGATTTAAAGAAATGTCAAATCTTTTATAGAATTCTTGCAGTCACCGTCTGGCAATTTAATTACGTTATAAGTAGATAAGAATACACAGTAGAGTCGTGAAATTTCACAGCTACGTATACTTGCTTTCTCACAAATACTTTTGTATTTTCAGTTTTTCATTACTTGATAATCAAATTATCACAAGCTAAGCTCTATCTGGCTAAAATAAAGAATTGTTTTCAATATTCTGAGTTATTAAAATATTTTTAGCAGTAGTGGTAGCGACATTACAATTTTTGAAAAATAGAGGCGCTACCGCTAAGTGGTGGAAAAAAGTAGCGGCCCTTCTGCCCACCTCTGGTTACTTGTATCAAGTGTTAAAAAATATTGTATGGCTCTCACAGAAATCCATTTAAAAATTTGTAGCTTTCATGGGTTTCTTAGCTAAAAAGGTTTCCGACCCCTCATGTACATAATGATACCAGTGGTGCAAAAAGTGTTAGTCTTTGTTAAATTGAGTAGTAGAGACAGTAGCGGGAATAAATTAACTAAGCAGCAAAGTTTATGTATCCGAAAGGCACTGATAGCCTGATACCAACAACATTATCTAGATTCCACGCAAAAGTCAATTTCTAAACAACTCAATTCCATCAAACTTTGTGGGGGATATTTTACTTTTGAAATTTGCCAAGGAGTAAATGAGAAAATAAAGGTTGAGAATCCCTGCTCTAGATCTTCCCGTTTGACGCGATACCGCCACTGATGAGAGCGTCACGAAAAGCTTATGGCTCAAACAGCTTTTTTCAAAGCTATATTAAAAACTGATTGGAAAAAAACTCTTTCGACAGTTCAGTACTTCAAGTCGTAGACTGCAGTTATTGCAGTCAAACTCAGTTGATTTACTTTATTTTACACTTTTTGGTGTTCTTTGTTTCACAGTATTGGTTCCATATTTCTGTGTTTTTTCTCAAAAGGCTCGTTATTTTCAGAGCTGGGCACCGCAAATTTACACTCAATTCCGCAACCGCAAATTCCGCAAAACTGCAAGAGGTAGTCCGCAACCGCAAATCCGCAAGTTTGCGGTAACTTTTCGCACTTCCGCAACCGCAAATGCACATTACACTTCCGCAAACTTAGACTACATTATTTACTGTTATTTTGTCCTCGTGATGACCTTTTTTACTTTTGGAGGTCAAATTTTGCCGTCGATCAGACGTTGATCTCCAAAAAAAAAAAGAAAGGTCATCAACCCAGAAAACGAGAGCGTCCACTCCTTCCAAGCGGTTTTACCGCGGAACAGGCAACATTGCCTGTTGCTTTGCGGATTTGCGGTAAATTTCAGGTTTTCACGGCAAATCCGCAAATGTTTGCGGTAGGAAATTAGGTTCGCAAATGGAAACTTGAGTCGGCAATTTGCGGATATGCGGAAGTGCCCACCTCTGGTTATTTTAGTATTCGACAATGTTCGTTTTACTTTTTTAATTGTGATTCAGTGGTTACCAAGAGTACAACAATACTTAACTAACGTTACTTATATTAATAGTAGAAGGCAATTCAAGAGAAGAGAGGAAGGCAATTCAAGCGCAGTATTTTAAACCAATGAAAAAGACTATTATCTATTATCCACATTGTCCACGAGTATCCTAAACCAATTTAAAAGAAAGGCAATTTAAGCACAGTATTCTAAACCAATGGTCGAAAATATGATAGCCAAGGCTAAAACTTAGACAGATAGTTTTAAACCACCCACAATGAATGAATCACAAACGCCAGAACTAATTGTTTGGGCATCATCATTCAATTGTTTGGACATCATCATTCAATTGTTTGGACATCATCATCACCAACGCGATGGCGTAGTGGTTAGAGCGTCCGCTTCGCAGTCGGTAGACCTGGGCTTCATTCCCCTTGTCGAGTCATACCAAAAGGCTTTAAAAAATGGTGTTTATAGTTTTCCTGCTTGGCACTCGTCCTTTATTGGAGGTTGTGGAGAACAAGCCGGCAAGTTCGCTTGTTGCGTCTTTGGGCAAGGCACTCAACGGGACTCTCCCACCTTTATGTGAAAGACAGGTGGCCCAGACATCTCGGAAATAGCAACTCTCAAGCGAGTGCGGATATACCGTCCAAAACATAGCGATACAATTCGCTTTCTCGTGAATGGAGGATAAATATAGTATATAAAAAAACTTCATCAAACTTTCAAAAAAGGAGAAAGAACTACGACCGCACAGCATGGTCGCTTATAAAAAAAACAATTGTGTTCAGCATCGCTTCTGCTAAATTTTAGACCCTTGTCAGTGAACATCGACAAGCCTAAAGCGAGCTCCACACTGAATCCGATTACGATTACATACATGCTACGGCAACAGTTACTATTACCCGCCGTTTCTGGTAAACAGTATACAGAATGCGCAAATCGGATTCAGTTTATCCAATGACTAGACAACTAGCCTACTAGTTTCATAGACATTAGTTTATCGCAGACCAACTGGTGGATTGAGAGGGCGTAAATAATTAATGAACGAATAGGAAGCGTAAATGTTGCTGCAGCAAGGTTTGCAACATTTGCTGTAGCTAGTTTGCGACATCTTTTGCTGGAGGAAAATCACAGGTAGGCTTGTGTTGACAAAATTAAACAAGGCGAATGTTTTGTAAGCAAGCTAGCCTAGTTAATCGTACGTTAGCTGGTCATGTAGGGCCTACTTTAGTTTATATAAGCGAGATAGTGTCTCACGGGCTACATCTCAACATCTAGTCAGCTAGTCCTCCGGCTCTACTGATGTTACAATTAGGTCTATGACTTTCTCTTCAGTACCAGTTGGGTTCTTCTGAAGGTACGACAGTACCCCACAATATTTCAATATGCGTATTTGCTCACCGAACCGTGCGTAGAACTGTGCTGAAATACTTAAACTTAATAGCCTGCTAGCAGAAGTAGAGTAAGCTATTATTGTATCACAATTTGTTTATTAATATATAGAGAGTACTGGGTGCGTCTCATATAACTATTCCGCCAATCGCCATGTAGTTTTTCTCAGCGATTTGATTTCATAAAGCGTAGTCTCTTGAGAATGTGACGCAAAGACTTCATAAGCAATTTCCCACAAAATTCACTGATATTGTGACAAATTAAGTGATCTATTGTTGTTTTGTTAGGAGTTTAAGTAATAATAGCTTCAAATTAGACCCCTACATCGAACCAAACAATTAGCCCCTACTGAGAAGTAGTAGACGGTTATAACCGGGCTTCCTACGGACTACTTCTAAAGCATTTCCTTTGTTGTATCATCTTTCTTTGGTCTTTGCCCTGTGGTTAAATAAGGCCACATGTTTGACTCATATATATAACAGGTGCATCTGCTCATATATAGAGAATGACCACATGTATTTTCGCTATTTTTGTCAAAACGTAAACGTGGCGAAACGAGTAGCGAATTGTCGTGTCGGCCTGATTACGCTTCGGATTTCTGTTTGGATCCGCGTGCTGATTCCCCTGCTTGATTGTTATCAAGGCTGTGTGGTATCCTTTATCGCCGTGAGTTTTCGTTCTGCGCACGCTGGGGAGCTGGGCATATTTGCAAATAAAAGTGGCACGAAAACTTTGACCGTTTCCTGTTTTTTTGACGAAGCAAAAAGGATCCGTAGTGTTAATATTACTAATCCTGCAAAGCAACTCAACTGGTTCAGTGCAAACCAACGACGGTAGGCTTGGCGTGGGAATCAGAGAGTTGAAATGTGGTGTTACCGCACCATAAAATTGAAACGTCAACTGCTCGATCAAAGATTGAAGCTGTATCAACCAGCAAGGGATCAAAGGTGTATTCGACATTTTCTGATGCGTTGTTAGCCGGAAAATTCAAATTATTTTTTTGCTGCTTTCTAAATTGAAAGTATATGGGTTTCTGTATATTTAACCGTTTTGTTGGACATATTACGTGTTTATCAAGTGATTTTCTTTATGAGCGATGTTGCTAGAAAGTAGGAAGCTCAAGCATGTCGCAGCGGTTGGGGGTGCGTCGGGGTGGGTGACTGAAGGATCGGTTCTCCCGCGCTCGACTAAGGAATCTGGGGAGGAGCATCAGTTACATGGTGGTAGCATCGCTTCCAGTGATGGAAGTAAATTTGATTGTGAGGTACGTTGTCAAAAAAGGTATTTTATTGCTCGCATTGGGGAACTTGGTCGAGCTCATTGTGTACCGATAGGCGAGAAGATTCGCTTTGCTAAAATAAGCTTGAAACTTTGAGCAAAGATGTGAGCAGGTTTCATCAATTGTTAAGTGATGATGAAAACACTACTAAGGTGGGGCTCACCTTTGAAAGTTTAGGCTAAAATGCCGGATAGAATGAACCAAATGATAGAGCAGCCCCATTCCGAGGTGCAACCAGAGGTATAGCGTGTCCAATGTAGGCACGGCTTTTTCTAGAAGTTCTGGTAGTGCTTTGACCCAAATTGATTTGGAGCTCCAGCGAGAGGAACTTTAAATCGAGGCTAAAAAGTCTCAAGCACAAACGCAAGCACAGATGCAAGTGCAAATGCATGTGCAACTCAAGCAAGCCGAATTTGAACTGAGATATGCTAAACTGAGAGCGGAACAGCGCAGGCAAGAAATTTTGGCTAGGAGCAGTTTTAGAGAGGGCTCCCAGATCAGCTACAAAAGTAGACTTTTTAGCAGGAAGTCCTACTCAGGCTCGGGACCCGATGTGGCCGCCATTTATTTTTGGACGTATCAATAAGGTGGACAATCAGGTTGTAGCCCCTTGAACTAGAGAGACTGATGTGGGTTGCGGGGCCGCTGGTGACGCGTCGCACTCAGTTTAGCCCTTACGAGGGATTGCCTGTGGGGAGAACGGCGTTGTCTGAACCTTGGGGCTCTAATGCCATTTTGAATGATATTTCTAATCCAGCTACTCAACCAGAAAATTATTTACTGCCTTCTGCTGCTACTAACCCTTTTACGCAGAAGCACCCTCCTGTTCTTGGACGAGATGGTTTCTCTGCTAGTGGTGCCGGTAAATGTTCGGGGCCGCCACGAGCTAAGGTACCACCAGGATTTGAGTGTGGCTTTGCTCAAGATTCAAGGCTGAGCAAAGTATTACCACAACGTAGGGCTGATTGTCATGTATCTGAACGTGTACGGGATGTGAATGGTGTTGTCGTGAGTCGGTTCCCGCAGCGTGGTGACGTCGGAGAGAGCGTTTTAAGCCGATATCCACCTCCGGAGAAAAATTATCAAACCTCGGAAGAATTACATGACTGCTATCAAAACGAATTGGCTAGGGATGCTAGCAATAGTAGAAATATTGGTTTCTCGCCTTCATCTGGTAATTCGAGCGCAGAGCACCAAAACTGCTTTTTTGAGTATCAGAATTGTAAAATCTTTATGGATAAAGCGGCGTTGATTGGCTATGATGGCGCTAACATGTCCTTCATATTCTTTAAAAATTGTATTAATGCGTTAATGGATAGTTGTCCCTTTGAGGGGCTCGTCTCACTCTGCTGCAAGGAGCTTGTGCTAGAACAGCTGCACAAACGATCGCTAATTTGACATCTGACACGCCTGGCTTATCGGAAAAAGACAGAATAGAAATGTCTTTAGAAAGGTTGTCACAGCGATTTGGTGTCCATGGCGGGTTTCTCTCGGAGCCTGAAATCAGGAAGTATTGTTATGGTAATAAATTGGTCTCTTCGTTTGCAAATATTACGAGAGAATTTAAAGATCAATTAAATCAGGCGTCAGCAGCTGACGGCACTCTGGCCGGATCCGACCCACCAAACAAAATCATCTAGCCCACAGCTCTTTTACAAATTTTAGTAATGATACAACCCGCCTGGCAGTAGTGTATTTTATTTTATTAATCTGCTCTTCTTGCAATTATCTGGCTCTGTATACTTATGAGAAACTATCTTAACAAAAATCAAACTTTATGGGCTGCCGTAAAGCTTTGCTTCACTATAAAGGTTTCCCAACCGTATTATAATGGTGAATGCAAGTAAGTCTGTTCTACGTTCCTAAACTTTTTTAAGCCAACGTCATATTCGCCTACTTTCTTGTGTACTAGTACTAAAGTCTCAACACCTTGTGACGTTCAAGTAAACCAAGTGTCTTTTATTCGATCATATACTGTTTGCGTAACTGATAACTGACAGCAATTTGTGTTGTAATTGCGTTCAACTTTTCCTTCAAATTTGGTGGTATATTTCATTCGTAGTAGTAGCGCCCAAGGAGAGAATTGAGTGTAAGTCATAGGAAGGGTTGCATAAAGGTGGTTGGTAGTTTCAGCTTTGTAATTGAAATGTAGGATATACCCTAATTTGTAATTGTAACTTTATCAAATATTTACCAAGAAGTTTAGCTAATGATGTTTATTAAGCATATATTTATCAATATTTAGAAATCTGACAATGTTGACAAAAGGTAAAAAAGTTGATGCTGAATGTCGAGCTTTTAATGAATAAGAGAACAATTACTTTTTTGAGCAAACTGCTTTTTCTCCCCCATCAGGTCGTCGATGATGAGAAGGGTTCTTTTTCCATCGAAATAATCTAAATCAGGCACACCCTGTACAAACTCAACACCTTCTGGCTGATTATAATTATCCTTCTAGATGCTAAAACACCAAACTATTGTCTGAGGTTTAGGAGTCATCAAGTAATAGAGATTATTAATAAATCTAGTTATAAAACAAGTCTTTCCGGAGCCAGTAGGCCCCCTATGAGAACAGTCGTTGGTTTGATTAGGGTAAATATATTGAAATATTAGTATCTAAACCAAATGCTGTTGAATTTATTTCATTGTTCTTTTTTTCAAGAATTGAAGCAATCATTCACGTGTTAAGATGAGTGAAAAAGCTCTTTAACGTTTTTGCCAAATGTTAAAGAGTACCAGAAAATGTGTGTAAGCTATAAAACTCACTCCTTCGTTCTCAAAATCACAGAATCCTACAGCGAAAAAGTGAGGCAGTTTGTAGAGGTGCGATGTGACTTTTACTAACAGTTTTGTTTTACAGAATGTTCCTGTGTACGCTGTGCTTGAGAGTTTTCCCGTCTGAAGAAGCGGTGGATCAGCACCGAATTAGACACTTTACCATACTTTATGAGTAAGTGATTGAAATTCAGATTTTGTTAGTTTGGAGGTGATTAGAAGTAGAGAAATGTTGTTGAAACCATGGTCAAAGCTAGAATTCACTTGTTTTTGATATGTTAAATTTGTGGGAGAAAATTCCAGACGAGAGCCGGAATGAGGAGGCACCATTATAGGTGTTTCATTAAGGATGGGGCAAAATCAACCTCCCATTTGTCAATATAAAAGTGAGTATTCTTTAAACACCTCTTTTAACTCTTGCCTAATCATATCTTTTTTATTTCAGCTGTAAGTGGAGATTTTTGTTTTTGTGTGTGTGTGTTTACTCAGAGTTTCGGAATATAAGATAAGCTGTGATTCAATGTGTGGGATAGCTTAGGAAGCAATGACATGACTGCATTGCGTTATCAAGAATTGCATCATTGTGTTATCAAGAATCAAGTGACTAGGTTAGAATGTGTAACTGCGTCGTGTTATAAGCAAACCCGTAACTATGTTACGTTATCGAGAATTGCGTGACCGGCGTAATATCGTAAAGTAAGACACAAAATCAAATCAATAAGTTTCTTTACAAAACAACACAATGCAATAACAAATTAGGTGAAGAAAAGATATAGAATGAAGGGTTGTAATAGTCTAAAACTTTCTGCTTTCTGTAAAAAATTAAAGATTAAGGGGGATTGTAATGGTATTATCCTTCAAAACTTTTTGCTTTCCATAGAAGAAGCTTAATCCCACTTTCTTTTGAGTATAGGTAAATAGTTGATTGTTTCTACAAACAAAACTTTGTTTGTTCCTGTTATCGCACCTACGGCCATTTTTAACAAGAATTGTTTGACTGAGTTTGCCGGGAGTCGAACTGCCGCCCTGCGAACAGCAGCCTTATTGCATGTTTTGTTTGTCTTCACTTTGTTTTTAATTATCAATTTTCTTTTACACTCTGACCTAAACACACAAAGCGTGTGGCTTCAGGCTCTTACTAATTAACTACATAAAGAAAAAGAAGTAACTTTGAATTCTATTTTTTGGTTTTCAATTTTGCTTGTTCAATCGTTGGAGATTAAAGTTCAGTCAATTTTCTCGCGCTCGTCTATTCAAAGTTTTTATCGTTATTGTTATCAATATACCTACTTGAATTTTACTGCTTGAGTTTAATCGGTTAGATAGACAATAGTGCAAGGAAGGTCCTGGCTGTCCACCTGTGACACCTATATCAGCAGATTCATCCTCGTTGAGAGGTGAATTCTTACCAGTTCCTAACCCACTGCGTTTCGTTTTAAGAACACTTAGATAAATAAGTGTTCATGTTAAATTTATTTAATTTTTTTGGGAGACCCTTACTAATTTGCTTATTTTCCCCCTCCTCTGTGAAACAGAAGTAGGTCTTTGATGTCAGAGTAGTACGTCTATTACCAAAAAATTATATTTTAAAAAAAGCTGGGGGTTCTCTTGTCAAACAACTCACGCTCTTTACAACAATCTTGCTGTTTCCATTTGAGGTTTTGAACTCGGGCTTTCACAAACTTGCTTTTGTGTTTGTTGCAAGCTAGGCTAGGTAAAAAATAGTTGTAGTTTTGAAAAACTCTTCTGTTAGCTCTGGTTTCACCAAATCTTGGAGTGAGTTTCCAGACAATGCCATATAGAGAGAGTCAGTATTTATCTCAATAAACTCAAAGCAGTTGTCTGGTAAGTATTTTTTAATGCAGCCAGAGTCAAACTCCAGCATTTGTAATTTCCCAAAAGAATATACAAAAAGACCCACTTGAAAGGGTAGATCAAAGGTGATACGTTTTTTAAGACTCTTGAATTCATAGAGCTCGCTATCAACAGCATCCAGATTCACAAACAGGGGGGAGTTTATCGCTTTGTCAACAATTTGTTGGTCATAGTTGGAGATCCCCCTAAATTTGTCCCTCCAAAGCAAATTCGATGGGCAGCGCTGTTGTCAATGCGTTTTGAGGTTAGAGCAAGAATTGTCTTATTGGAGTCGCGATCTATCTTTTTTTTTTTTTTTTTTAATTTGCCATTATTATCCTCCATTCACGAGAAAGCGATGTATCGCTATGTTTTGGACGATGAGTCCGCACTCGCTTGGGAGTTGCCATTTCCGGGTCACCTGTCTTCCACATAAAGGTGGGACATCCCGTTAAGTGCCTTGCCCAAGGACACAACAAGCGAACTTGCCGGCTCGTTCTCCACAACCTCCCACAAATGCCGAGCGTCAAGCAGGGAAGCTACGAATACCATTTTTTAAAGTCTTTTGGTATGACTCGACAAGGGGAATGAAGCCCAGGTCTACCGACTGCAAAGCGGACGCTCTAACCACTACATCTACTACTCTTCTAGCCTTCGCTATCTCCAAACCAAAATTTTTAAAGGTTCTCTTAGGCGCGTATTTAATAAACTCGTAAATTTCGCTAATTTCTAACCCTTGGTTTAGGTACCATCTCGCTAGAGAGGTGGTGAGTAGTCTTTTCTCAGCAAAATAACTCAAAATCCACATTCTTCTAGGCTTTTTTAGGAGTCTGTTTTCCTCTGAAAAGCTCTTCATTAAATTGCCGATATCTTCTCTTCCGACCATGGCGTTTTTAAAGCTAGGTAGAAATTCAGCAAAATAAGGTTTTAAGTGCTCAGAAGTTAGGATATCCACTAAAACAAAGCCAAAAAAATCACCACTTCAAACTTCGTTCAAAATCTTGTGAAAGGATAGGCGACGTCTAGGTCGAACAAATTTCAAGGCTTTAGTAAAGGAGATAATTTCTCTATCAACAGATAGCTGTCTCCAATCACAT
The DNA here is from genome assembly GCA_963675345.1 of Trididemnum clinides. Taxonomy (NCBI): domain Eukaryota; kingdom Metazoa; phylum Chordata; class Ascidiacea; order Aplousobranchia; family Didemnidae; genus Trididemnum; species Trididemnum clinides. Next base: position 1,115,304 of record OY776290.1, on the reverse strand, counting down.
TTTCAGATCTAATGATTTATTTTTTAACTGGTTTTGTTCTGAGAAAATGGTCTCGAAGTCAAACGAAGGGTGTAATTAGACCAGAGCAAGATATCTACAATTTTGTCTACATTCAAACGTTAACAAATTATTTTCCCAAGGTTATTATGAAATCATCAATAAATCAAAAGTCACGTTTTAAAAGTAATTACGGTTTTGAATATATTTTGCAAAACATTGAAACCGGTATGCTTCATTTTTTCACCCTTCCTTTAAAAAACGTTGCGTTTCAAATACAGCGAAGCTAATTAATAACAGTGACAAATTGACACATTTTTTAGAAGCAATTTCACAGCAGATTTTCCTCGATAATGTGTCATGTCCCGACACAAAGTGGTCGCTTGTGACTACAACAAATACTACTTTCTATGTAAACAAATTAGAAAGCGTTTCAATTGTTCAATCCAAAACGCTACCTGATTTTATTTTGTTTAACCAAGGCATAAATAGTTTAATTGCAGATGTAAACTGCAGAACTCTTTATAAAGATTTTTTATGTTTTGTTTGCTGTTTAAGTTTATTTTGTGGTTATAGCTTAATTAACTTAGAAAAGGACATCCAAACAAAATTTTGATTGTATTGCGAATATCACCAAATTGACCCTTCTACGTTTCAAGGAGTTTCTCTAAACAATCTTACCATTGTTGAGGATCTTTTTCAAATTAAGGTCATGGTGTATGAGTTGGTGGAGCATGAAAACGAAACAGTTTGTCGACTTATTCAAAATTTCCATAAAATTTATCTTAAACCCATGAAATTAAATATTCAAAAAAATTATTTTAGTTATATTTTTAATTTTGAGAAATACTGCAGCGTTTTCATTGCCCGAAATGTGATGTGTTATGGTACCAGCCAATGTATTATAATCAACACCTTAAGCATTGCAATGGTAAGGTAAAGTACAGATATAAAGAAGGTTTTTTTGACTCACCCCTACCCTTTTTAAAGAATTGGCAGAGCTTGGTATCTGTGTCCCTAAAAATGATCGTTTTTATTCTTATTTCTCTGTTTTTGATTTCGAGTGTATCCTTTCAAAAGAAAATTTACCCGCCAATACCTCTCTTTTCCGGTATAAAGCTGTTCATGTTTCACTGAGATGTAGTGTTGCTTCCCCTGTCCCAGACTTTAGAACCTCGGTTTGTTTTGTCCCTGAAGGTGACCTTTTCATTCTCATGCAAAGATTGATAGAGTACTTGGAGCAAATTTCAACTGCAGCGTTTAATTTGTTGAAAACCAAATTTCAGTATGTTTTTAATTATTTGCCTGTAAACGAAAACGTCAGAAGCAAAAAAATTAAGTCAAAAATTGAAAAATTGTTAAAAAAGCATATTGTCCTTGGTTTCAACTCTGGCAGCTACGATCTTAACCTACCATATTTATTCGAGCACAAGTCGCATGCGTGTACAAGTCGCACCCCCATATTTAACATGAAAAACAGTACAAAATTTCTTTAACATCATTTATTTATTGCAATCACATAACAAAAAATTAAAAACCATCAAAGTCATCACTGCTGTCACTGTCCTTAAATAGTCTGTCGCAGTCTTCCTCTGAAACATCCTCATCAGCATCTCATGAGGGTGGCAAGATCTCCTCAACTTCATCACTTTCTTCATCAGAGCTGTCATTTCATACTTTATCATCCCCACTTCCATCCAGAGAATTAGCAATTCCAGTTTTTAAAAAACTTTTTGATCGTGAGAAAGGCGATAGCGCAGAAAGCGTAACGTGACTCGTGTGGAAGGTGATAACTGACGCGATAGCACAGAAAGCATTAGCGAAGAAATCAGGGATATCTAAAACTAGATATCCCTGAAACAAGTACCTCGGAAAAATTTTGTATCGCATACGATGCACTTCATGTATTCGTGTATAAGTCGCACCTGACTTTTTGGGCAATATTTTGGTATAAAAAAATGCGACTTATGCTCGAATAAATACGGTAATTAAAAAGCAACTTATTCGAGTGCTTTTATCTAAATTGGATTTTGTAATCAAGCGGAATAATCATTATATGTGTGTAAAAACAGAGGCTTTGAGGTTTCTTGACATTAAAAAATATATTGCTCCTGTTTTTTTTTATGAGAAATTTATAAAAGCCTACAACGTTAGCCAAACTAAATTTTTCTTTCTCTATGAGTATGTCGACAGTCTAAACAAACTATCTTACCTGCGGCCTAATCATAAAACTTTTTATAGTGATCTAAAACAATCAAACATAACAGAAGAAGAATACCAAACAGTAGTCAAGAAAACTCCTGATTAAAAAGCATTTATACTTCACTCCAAAACTTTGCAAAAGTGTAAAAGGCTTTGACACAAACACACTCTATCTCTGGGCAACCATGAAGGAAATGCCCATCAGTTTCCACGTGAGGTATAAAAAAGCAAACGAACATTGACCAGAGACACCTCACAAATTTGGATTAGCCTTCTACCAGTGGCTTAGCTGGGTTGCTGCGCCTGAGGGGATGTTCATACAACACAGCTTTAATATTGGGGAGCGATATTTAACACCCAAGCACTTGCCTGTAGACAGTTCCTGCCAACCAACAAAAAAGGTTTGGAATTTAGGGTTGTTTTTTTCACGAGTGTCGACGTTGTAATGCTGGAAAAGAAAGAAACCCACTAAATGGTAAGAGTGTTGAAGAACTGTGCCAAAAAACAAAGAAAAAAATTAAACTGTTGAAAGAGTGCGGTCACCGTGTCCTGGTGATTTGAAAATCTTTCTAGCTATAAGTGACGCATAGCAGCTTGACACTACAATAACAAGATTCTGCAGCTGCCTTTCAAAACACTAAAATGTCGCTCATCCGCAATTCCGACTCAGTCTTTTCTTGTACTGGCAAATAATTATCTCGATGTAAAATAATTGCTATGCCATACACGCGTAAAATTTCCAATTTTTCATGACATCATAAATTTTCCATGTCTGGGCTGCAAAGGATAGAAAACAAAATTTTTGTACAGATATAATCAGTCAGATCCAACACTCTAAAAACATCAACCGAGGCAAAGTGAAATAGATCTTGCTGATGAGAAAAATTTGTAAAAAATTTGAAAAGTGCCGTCTGCAATTGATGACATTTATAGGCAACAATTCGGTACAGTGTACGCCTTTCAACCGCAAGGGCAACTTCACATGTTTAATGACAGGTTTGGATATTTGTGCACGAAAACAGAGTCCGTTCAAATATTATAGCATGCTTCCAAGGAGGAGAAGGAAGGAAAATCGTGATACTGGTATTACCTGGGGTGGTCCAGCAATGAGAGTTGTTGTTGTATGACAAACTTAGCCATGTATTGAAATTGAATCATTCAATCGTTCGGCAAAACATTTTTTTGTCAAATTCGACTAATTGAAGTTGGTTCTGTACTATTTTTTTGTACTCTTTTTTGCACTACGCGTCACATGCGGAGAATAGAGTTTACAAAACATCACCATGCATTGCATAGGGCAAGAGTATTGTGAATTGGATGAAGAATCATATGATTTATGAACAGCCCAACACAGAAGAAAATGGCATGTCATTTCATTGGTTATGCTTATTATTTATAGTTTGGACACACAAATATCTTACTACATCAGCTTGAAAATATCTGTTTGTAAGCGTTCTCCATGTTTTGCTAACTTTCTAGGTGAACTCAGAGCCAATCGTGTATTAATGATAAACGAAAGCTTTTTACTGGCAACCGCAAATCCAGCAAAATTTCAAGATTGTTGCTTAAAATATTTTCCTTCAAAAGTGCATGTAGTGGGAACAAACAAGCTATCACAAACGATTGCAAAAATGACACTTTATTTCTTAGCCATTATAAGGTAACGTTTACACACTCCTTTCTTTTTCGTATGGGAGTTACCAACTTTTTATCTCCGAGTTGGCTATCTATCAAAAATTCCACAGACTTCATATTTCGATCCATCTTTCTGAAAACTTAGATGCAGACTGCTAAATAACCATGGATTTCAGAAAAAATAATCAAAATGTACCAGAGAAATTAGTTTTTTTAGAAATTGCAATTTCGTGAAGCTCAAAAATCCAAATTTTGAGTGTTTTTGACCGGTATCGAAACAGATTAGGCCTACGAAATTTATCAATTTCAACAGTCCCTATAGGATAACTCTTTGCCTTAACCATGTAGCAATAAATATTTTTGGAAAGGAAGTTTCTTCAACTTTCAGATGATTTGCAGTTTGAGGGGAAGATTATGTAAATAAAGATGATATAGGACCATGTTGATTACTCCATTTTTTGCAGAAAATCATCAACCTTTCGCTTGATGTTGGCTCTTTATCAAAAATTCCACAGACTTCATTTTTCAATCAATCTTTCCAAAAACTTAGATAAAGACAGCTAAATTATTATGAATTTCAGGAAAAAGTAGCCGAAATGTACTAAAGAAATTGTCACAAATTGCATTTTTCTGAAATATAATCGGAAAATTTTTTAACAAAAAATGAAAAATTGTGTATGCGTACCATTTCTTTATCAGCCATTATAAAGTAATCCTAAGCCTCAACTATTTAGAATTATATATTGCTAAAAAGCTAATTTCCTGAGCTTTTTAAATATATTAACATTTGTCAGGTTATTACATTATTTATGCATTAGATTTATCTGTTTATACTAGGTTATCAAAATTTAAGGGAGGTGAAAAATTCGACTCTAGTGAGGTAGATCAATTTTTCTAGTATAAAAACAAACAGTAAAGACACAAGTAAGACATCTTCGGAATTGCCTTGAAATAATCTTTAATTAAAAAAAATTGTGGAAATTCCTTCACAAAATAAAGTCACAAATCAATTTTTAAGCAAACTAATTTTTTCAACTTTTGAAAAAATCATCATATGATGATCTCGAGGGAGCGAGAGGGTGCAAGCGCAAAAATCATCATGTGATGATCGCGGAGCGAAAAAGTTAATCAAAGCATGTTAGCTTTGGAATTGGGCAAAAACTTTTTTGAAATCGTTTTCTATGTTTTGTTTTTCAAATATCAATCATTTGAGCCATATAACCCGTTTTTGGCTTGTTTTGCCATTCACCAATATAAGTGAAATGATACGAGTTGCTGCTGCTTACCAGCTGCAAAAGATAGAGGAAAACGCGTTTCGAGTCTAACATAAGCTCAGGCTCTTATGTAGCGAAGCTAATCAGAAGCACAATTCTGACGCTACACGAGGAAAGGAGTTAATTGGGAATGGAATTATTAACAGAAGGCAAATTTTAACACTTTAAAAGAAATGCTTTTTAGTAATTCTGTTTTAGCCCGCTTTAATCTCTCTCTTTCTATGAACATTTCATGCGATGCTTTAAATGTTGGTATTGGCGCAGTATTGTTTTATCGCTTTTCTGATGGCAGTGAACACCCTATGGCCAATGCATCAAAAACCGACGCGATGGTGTAGTGGTTAGAGCGTCCGCTTCGCAGTCGGTAGACCTGGGGTTCATTCCCCTTGTCGAGTCATACCAAAAGACTTTAAAAAATGGTATTCGTAGCTTCCCTGCTTGGCGCTCGGAAATTATGAGAGGTTGTGGAGAACGAGCCGGCGAGTTCGCTTGTTGTGTCCTTGGGCAAGGCACTTAACGGGACACCCCACCTTTATGTGGAAGACAGGTGACCCGGAAATGGCAACTCCCAAGCGAGTGCGGACTCATCGTCCAAAACATAGCGATACATCGCTTTCTCGTGAATGGAGGATAAATATGGAAAATAAAAAAAAAAACAAACAAACTTTAACAGATGCTCAAAGAAAATATTGTCAAATTTAAAAGGAAGCACTCTCAATTGTTTTTGTTCTGCAGAAATTCCATCAGTATTTGTATGAGCGTCGATTTATTTCGGTTATGGTCGACAAGCCGTTACTGGCCCTTTTTGGACTTCATAAAGCGACCCTGGTTTTGGCTGCGAATCGTTTGGCTCGATAAGCACTCACGTTGAGTCAATTTGAGTATGCAAGTGATTAGGGAAAAACCGCAGCGCACGAAAACGCAGATGCTTTAAGTCGACTTCTTGTGTGGCCAAATGATCAATTTGACAAAGAAGAGAAGGAAGATAATACACATGTGGTGAAAGCAATCAACACAGTCAGTTTACAGTTAAAAGCTACTGATTCCGAGCTGTTTGCAAAAGAATCCGCCAAATATCATTTACCTGACTGAAGCTCGATATCATCCAGATCTAATGATGCTGTTGAAAGACTCGAGCAAATTTTAAAGAAAGCTTTAAAAAGTCTGAATTAACCTCACTGAAAGCCTTGCAAGAGTTCTTGATGCTATATCGGCAAGCACCGTTATCTTGTAGATATTTGCCTAATGAATTATTGATGGGGCGTCAGATTCGTGCTAAAATTGACACATTTATGCCTTCATCGGCACACATCTTGCAAAAACGTTAACGTACAAAACAAGAGACCCACAAATCTGAGACAATAGAATTTAAAATTGGTACACCATTCTACACAACAAAATATTTTCAAAACAAGAGAAAAAAATAGATGCCAGGAGTAATCGTAAAAGTTTTTGAAGGTCGTAGTTTTAATGTTAAAATCATTTTAAATGGCAAAGTTTGGAGAAGACATCTTGAACAACTGCGACCTCGTTATACGGCAGACTCGCCTCAAGAAGGAAACACTTCTGATTCTGAGGCGTTGTTAAGAAATCTGATAAACAAAACAAATAACAATTCCAGAGCAGATTTAGATACTGATGCCACTCTTCAAACATCTAGGCGCTCGAATTGAAGACGCCAATTACGAACTGTAGATGACTATTGACTATATTGAATATTTTGACAGTTAAAGGGAGATGTTGTGGTCCCTGCTTGAAATAAAAATACTTTAATTGATTTTATGCTTGGCAACACTTTTGTCATGTGAACTGTAAGGCCAAAGTTTAATGATCTAGCTTTGGAAAAAAGGTGATGTGTGGGAAGATAGCATGTCGGTATTTAGGATGAAAAGCTGATGGTACCATAGGTAGTTGCAAGGTAGCTTCACTTCTTCTTCTCATCTTCTATCGCTACAGTTAGTATTGAGGAGTTTTGTGCGACAGGAAGTTATCAGCCAGGGTTGAGGGTAAAATATACAAGAGCGTTGTTAAACCAGCCATGCTTTATGGAATGGAAACAGTGGCAATGACGTAAAGACAGATGGAAAAAATGGAAGTTGCAGAGTTGAAAATGGTTAGATGGGCACTGGGAGAGACAAAAAAGGACAAGATAAGAAACGAATACATGAGAGGGATCGCGGAAATTGTGAAGCTGGGAGACAAACTTTGGAATGCAAGGCTACGCTGATAAGGACATGTAAAAAGGAGAGAAGAAGGCTACGTGGGCAAAAGTATGATAGAGACGGCAGTGCCAGGTAGAAGGAAAAGAGGAAGGCCAAGGGGAAGATTGATGAATTTGTCGAGAGAAGACTTGGAAAGGGTTAGAGCTAAGGAGGGAGACAAAGTTGATTGAGTCAAAGGAGAATACTTTTGCACTGTGGTGACCCTAAATAGGGGTAAGCAAAAATAATAATAAGAATTTGCAAGGCTGCACATTACATACCGGTAAGGCTGCCAGCACTAGATTTTTAAACATGATCTTGATTTTTTATTTAAGGCTAGGTTCTTAAACCTGTTCTTGTTTTTTTTACCCAAGGCTAGGTTTCTGTTTTTTTTTTTACAAATGTAATGGAATCTTGGTTTTTCACATTAATGAAGTAGAGACAGAAACAAATTCATTATTTCTGAAGAAGAAGGTAAACAAGTGGCATCTAGATGTGGCCCTGTGGGATGCGCAAAAGATCTGACTACAAAGTCCTGAGACATATGCAGCACAATCACAGGCATTGACTTTTTTTTTGTGGGCCACATCCAAATAGCCCCAATCACATGAACTTAAGGCCTGGTTGCAATGACAGAAATATTATAATATTTAGTTATTGAAAATGCTGTTCTGTTTCACTAATGGTGGCAGCAAAACTATGCTACTACTGCATTAAAATGCTGTACTACAGAAGAATCTAGAGTTATTAGGCAGTCAAAAGTAAGTGAATAATGTAGGTGTAGCTTTTTCGAAATTTTGTTTTTTATAGGGTGTTATCTTGATTTTTCAAATTATAGCTGCTGGCATTTCTGATATTACATAATACCGGTACTAATTACCGTACTAGTATTATGTTTTGCCTTCCATTTTATTTGAATAAGTAAACTCGTAGAGATAGACTTGTGAGTTGAATTAAGTTATTAGTGCAACAGTTTAGTTACTTAAAGCTAAATAGGCCTAGTTGTTTTGTTGGCCAACTTGTCAAGAATGATGATTGTGCAGTAGTTATAAATAAGCATAGTAGGCATAGTACATGCATAGTACGCATAGTGCAGACATAACTCAGACATAGTGTAATAGGCCAAGGGAAATAGTAAACTAGGTCAAATACCAACTGCTGTTGATTACTACAACCATTTTTGGATTTTTTAATAATCTCCATACAAAATTATATTCAAATTTACATACAATTAGTAAAACAACAAATTCAATTTTATTTAAAAATACACTGCAGCTTTTAATGTGAAATCTCATTGTACCCACTCAATGCTTAATCTAAACTTATGAAATTAAAAAATAGTTTTTGAAAGGAGAGAAGTAAGGCGTTATTATATTGATGTGACTGGTTTTTGGTCACACATTTCCCCTACTACTGTACTATGCCTGTACAATGCTTACACCCTTGTGCAAATTAATTAAAACAATAATCAAAAGCACCAAAAATTTAGTTTTAAATATTTATTTAACAAGTGTTTTAATTCACATATTAGCACATAATAAGACCACCGCGATTATTGAGAAGCATTTTAATGGATTTGGGCATTGAGTCGACCAATTTTAAACAATCTTTTAAGATTTGGGGGGTCCTTGTACCACACTTGAATTAGAGCCTGAATCAGCTTTTCCTCTCGAGGTATGGCCCATTGTACATAGTCTTTTTTTGCAAATAAACCACAAATTTTCAATTGGGTTTAGGTTGGGAGAGTTTCTTGGTCACTCCAGCAGCTTAATGTGATTTTCTTTTATAAATTTTTTGACTTTCTTTGATGTGTGACATGGGGCTAAATTTTGATGAAACACACCAAATCCATCTGGAAACAATTAGTTCATCTCTGGAATACTCTTTGTTGGATTACTTCAAGAAATTGCAGGGAGCACATCATACCTTCAACTGGGTGCAAGCTATACCAATACCATAACAACTGAAACATCCCCCAAACATCTTTTTTTGAGAATGTTTTATGTGCTGGTCAATGTGGGGATTGCAAATCTTTTTGTTTTGTGATCTTCAAACATATTGATTTCTTTGTCCCTGGACAAACATACGAGTTTCATCACTGTGAATTTCATGCCTCCAGTCTTTGTCCAGTTTTTGTATTTGAGTCCCCGTTTGTAGCGTTTTGTCTTCATTATTTTTGTAAGGAGCTGCTTTAAACAGGGCAGCATTCTTTGCTTCTAACCTCCAGGAGGCGCCTGCAAACTGTTGAGAAGCTTATTTCTATTTCTTTTCCCCCCCCAGAGTAGTTTTTATGGGATCACTTGTTTTTCTTTGCTCTTTCACACTGCCGTATGAGGTAGACATCATCTCTGGGAGTAGTTTTCCTTGTATGACCACACCTGCCTTTGCGTTTTTGGGTAACAGATCCTGTTTCTTTCTTCAATTTCACAACACGACTTATGGTAGATATACTGACATCTACAATCTTTGATATTTTCTTGTAGGTCTTTTCTATGTTCTCACGTAAAGTTAAGACACTAGCACGCTTTTTGGGGCTAAAATCCATCTTTGAAAATAACTGTATAGGCCTAATCTAACTTACAGTTGCAAATTGTGCATAAGCAATTATGATGCCATAAATGGAGTTATCATGTCATCAAAATTTTATTTTATTAAAAATTAATTTGATAAACATTTTCTCAAAAAAAGTCAACATATGAAGTCAATTTATACCTATTTCAGCTAAGAATTGACAAAATGTAAAAATTTGGAGGTTTGTTTTAACCCTTTAAGGATTATAAGAATTAAATTCATAAAATTTGAAACAATGCTGCAATTGTTTGGTAACAACAGAAATATAATGGATTTCAGATAATTGGTTATCACGTCATAATGATATAACAATCAACAATCATGGCACATATGTGTGCCAAAGGTTCTCAAAGGGTTAATTAATTTGCACAAGGGTGTACTATGTTTACTATCCCTGTACTATACCTACTATGCCTGTGCTATGTCTTCTATGCCTATTTATAATCACCCATGATTGTATGGCATAAGTGGAAGGGTAAAAAGAAAGTCTCCTCCACTGCAGTAGACAATGTACTACTACACTATCAAGGAGTTGTTTGATCAATGCAACACCAAAGAAATTATTAAGCACAATGGTGCTGCGCTTTGATTACTTTCATTCCTAGGGCCAGCACTAGGCCAATGGGGATGGGCCTGCCCAGATCATTGTGGGTCAGGCTCAATCGCTTGTGGGCTGGGTGTTGGGTGCTTCCAGTCATTCATGCACAAATGGGGCCTTGCTCCTAAATCAAATTGCGAGTGTGGCACTGCAGAACAAACCGCAGAACACATTATTCTGACATGCCTCATACATTGGGCACCCTTGGAATACATGGACTGACAGTTTTGGATGTTGACACACAATGCTGGCTGAGCACCATTACTGCCAGCATCTGATTTTGAAACAGTGGATGATTCAACAATTCAACAACATTGCTGTCTTGCTGCTGTTTCTGATGTGGATATGGATCCCTTCCAAAAGAAGAAGAAGAAATCTACCAAGAAATTTTATAATTCCAAAAGCCTATGTATGTATACATTGTTGAAGAGCATTTATTTTAAACACTTAGTTTGCATCAATGAGACTATGGAAAACAAGTTGATGTGGTTAAGAAACAATGTCCACCTCCTCTGTTAAAAAAGTTTAATCAGATGAAACTAATTATTCTGTTTCAACTGATATTGTAACTTTGATCTGCTTACCTTTTTTTACAAAAACTTTTGGCTTGTGATTTATACTAGCTGGAAAATGTCTTTAAGGCCAAATATTCTATTTGGCAGGAAATTAGTGGTACAAAACCAATGATATCATAGTATGGCTGGTAATGAAGGTTTTTTTTGATGTTTTGTGTCGAGTTCATAGTCCTTATGTTCCCAGCAATCTGCCAAACTGCAAATTGTGCTTTTTGATATTTTCTGATTTCTGATTTGGATATTCAAAGATCAAACTTTCAACTGGTTTTATGTTAGCAACAAGTTCATGGTTATTTTTGTGCTTTTGCAAAAGATCTTTTGCATGCCTGACGAGCCTTGGACAAAACAGCTGTTGTGAAATAAAAATTTATTTTTATGTGATGTGGTGTTAAATAGATATTTAGCTCTGATATTTGAGTCATTAAGCACTCTCGCTACTACTACTGAAATCACTTTCTATTTACAGATTTAGGCTAATACAACTGTTGTTAGGCTGTAAGTGCTTAATTTCCTGGTCTGCAAAAATAGGTTGAATTGGGTTAATGGTGCATGGAAGTAATATAGAATGTCAAAAAGGTGTGTAGACTTTCAAATTAGTGGCTCGACCTCTTCATCCTGTGACTCAATTCCTGCTCTTCAACAAGAAGGATCTGTATACAATGAAAAGAACACACTTGATGAAGTACTTGCAGCTAAGTGTGAACAAAACATTGAAATGTAAGTTGGGTTTTAAAATTTCAATAGGCCTAGTGAAGTCAATACTAGGGATGGGCAATTCAGAATACTGAATCTGATGGATTTGAAACCTAAATTATCCAAATAAAATGCCAATTGAAACTGGATAATAGGATCTGGTTTATATCCTGCTTACGAGCTTTATCATGCTGCTAAGTCACATATTTTTTTTTGTGAACATAGCATTAGCATGCAATGATTGAAAAATCAACTCACACACACACAAGTGACGCCCTTGAATGCATGCATTTTCTTGTGATGCTTTAAAATATTACTGTATACCTGCATATTTGCATGCTTTGAAAGATCTTTTTCAAGTGCAGGTTTAACTGCTGCTAAATTGCAATCTTGCTTGATAGGCAAACATGTAGAAAGCTTAGATGTATTGCAATAAACTCGTTCTCTGATTGTGGTTTTGGTGTTGTAAACTTGCAATAAATAAATGCTTTCATGTTGATTATGCTAATTGCAGAAAAAAAAGATTTGGTATTCTGGATTTGGTTAAATGATTCTAGAATATTTTAGAATAGCATATTATTGTGAATTGCCCATTTGTAGTCAATACAAATAGCTTTATTAAAGTGCTGTGGTAGTATTGTGAATATCAATCTTAGCCAGTAATCTCAAGTTAAACAATAGGTGTATTAACCATAACTGACTGGACTTAATAAGGGGCTGCAACAAGGGCTGTCAACAACATTTTGTCATTAGTACCTATTATACTCTTGATCACTTGATTTGATCTACATTAGCTGATAAATAAAATGTGGCTTACAGTTGTAGCAGATCATGTAACTGGCTCTTGCTGCTATAGAGGGTGGGGACTTCAAAGTGTCGTCCTCACACAGTCTTGATATCTCTCATTTTATTTTTTAGATTATATACATTTAATATGTCGTTATATAGCTACAGAAATAAGCTAATCACCAGTGTTGAGTTTGAAGCAGAAGTGAGATGTGCCATGGCCATGGCCCTGGTTCACAACAATGGTGAAGTGGACAACAGAACCATCACCAACACCCTTGAGGTCAACATGAGAACCATCCAGTGTACTTGTAAAAAGTTGGAAGAGAGTAAGGATCCCTGTGGAATTATCACAAGAGCTCCAAAGTCTCAGGACGACCACTGGAAGTTGAGAGATCCAGATTTTGTCAAAAGGGTTGAGGCCATGACTGACAATGACCCCTCTAAGTCCATGAGGTCCATGGCTGCTGAACTGGGGATTGATAAATGAACAATTCAACAATGTGTAGACGAGAATTTGCATTGCAAAAGTTTCAGAATGCAAACTGGCTAGCTTTTGACACAAGTGACCAAAGATAAAAGGCTGCTTAAGTCCATCAAGCTCCTCAACAAGCTGCAGCACCCAAAGGAGTCCAACATGCTGTGGTTCTTCTCTGATGAGAAGAATTTCTGCCAGGACCAAACCCACAACAAGCAGAACCATCGATGGATTGCTATGTGTCCACAGGATGTGCCCAAAGTGATAAAGACCAAGTTTCCTGCCACAGCATGGCCTTTGGTGTGATCAGCTTCAACAGAGATGTGATGTTGCCGCACATCCTTGAGACAGGTCTCAGGGTCAATACTGAGATCTACCTTCATGTCTTGGAGACTGTGATGCTACCCTGGATCAAGCAGGTGGCTCAAGACCATTGTTCCCTTTAAATGTGAAAAAAGTGTGAATTAGCAAAATTTTGTCTGGCGGATTTGCAGTTAAAATTCAACAGTGCGTAAAAAAGTCTGGCGGTTTTTGGTAACTTTTTCCGTTTTTTAAAGTTTTTGTAATTTTAATTTGGGTGGGAGTTAAATCCTTTTTAATGCGTGGGAGACAGTGAATGGGAATGAAAGGTTGGACAGCCGCTTTTTTATGGCAATGCAACATCTCACGTAAACATCACCCAGCTATGATGCAACAATGAGTGACGGCGACTTAAAATATCGCGCATGCTGTTACCAAGCTTCCTTTGTATCACAAATCAACCCCAAAGCAAGTAACATAAAGTAAACCGGCCAATTTCTATTGTAGCTAAAGAGCAGTAACAGCAAGTAGCTTTTCAACTTCACTTTAACACAAGACATTAGTTTTCAAGAGAAGTTTGAAACTGGAATTGCTTAACTTATGTTTTCTTTACGTGTCAACGCTAATTTCAATCATGCTTGTTAAGATAAAAAGCGCATAGCTCTCGGTTTCACTTTAGCATACAAAATGCCATTTTGTAAACCAGAAATAAATAACCTCTCACTTGCTATTTATAAAAACCAAAAGTAAAAAAGAGTACGATTTTTAACCAATTTTAGTTAAATTCCCTCCAAATTTTTTTTTAATAAAATGCAGCTGACAGCCATGTGCTGTGATAGTTTACCAGCCATGGTTGAAATAAGCCTTGAAACGAGAAGAAAAAATATGAAGTGCAGTTTCAATTTCTTTAAACACGTTTTTTGTTGAAGTCTAGCCTTTTTCAACTGCTGGAAAGAAAAACCTTTTCTTGACTTTTTTATTTTAGTTGGACAACGCATCTGAAATTTACTTAGATAAATTTTTTGAGGTCCCACATGAAAATGAGAAAAAATATGACCAGACCAAATGCCTCTGTGCATTTTGAAAATGTGCAAAATGCCAAAAACGCTCATGAAAATGAAAAAAATGCATAACCAGATTGCATGCTTTTGTGCTTTTTGAAAATGGGCAAAATGCCAAAAATGATATGAAACCAACAAATGCAAAAAATGCTCATGAAAACGAGGAAAAATATAAAAATCTTGTTGGTGGTACAAAATTTTAATATAGCTTTGAAAAAAGCTGTTTTAGCCATAAGCTTTTCGTGACGCTCTCATCAGTGGCGGTATCGCGTCAAAAGGGAAGATCTAGAGTGAATGAGTCTTTTATGTGAATAATTTGGATGTTACGTAATCAAGACAGGCCAATGATTGCGTTTGTATTGCAAAGCGCGCGAAAGAAAGATTTCGCAAGTGCGAAAGTTAAAGAAGGCGCGGCAGGAGGCCAAATGCTACGATTATCGAAAGAGTTTGAGAGTGTAAACAAACTCTTTCTGTCTGCATAACACCGGGCGTCGGGTCTTGATATAAGTAGCCTCTAAAAGATTGAGATGGAAAGAGCTGCGCGCTGCGGCAAGGATTGAAAACCGCTTATCATCATAGTTTAATGCGCATCGATCATTATCTAAAAGATGCTGACCAATGGCGGAGTCACAATCCGGTTTGGTGTCGGTTCGTTTGCACGATCTGTGTGGTTGAGATCGGCGTGGACGAGTCAATTGCTGTCTTAACCATTGCGGAACATGTTGCTTGATGCGATCCTGTAGTCGTTGAGATGTTCGCCCTACGTACCGACTATCAGAGTGGCACTTGTATTCATATATGACAAAGCTTTTCTGAATGGCAGGTAGAACATCTTTGCGGGCCACAGGCAGCATGCGCTTAGACGTAAAGACCAGGCGGGTGCTGACGGAACCATAGCAGCTTTCCACGGCGGTTTTGACTTCTTTTTCTAAGTTTGTAGATGGCTTACCTATCCAAGGGACCCTCAAGTACACACGACACTTTTCAGGGCCAAATCGCTTAAGGGTGGAGAACTGAGCAATTTTCTTGGTGATCTGAGTGTTGATGATGTTTTTAGGATAGCCATTGTCCAGTAATATCTTCTTAATCCGTTCTATTTCTTCATTGAGTCTACGCTTGGTGCAAATCATTAGAGCTCGATGCACCAATGTAGATATTAGACTTATTTTGCGTTTGAGAGGACTAAAGGACTCCCATCGCAAATACTGGCCAGTGAAAGTGGGTTTACGGTATACACTGGTCTCCAAGCCAACATCTGTTCTTTCGACGTAGACGTCAAGAAACGGTAGACATTTCCCTTTCTCTTTTTCAAAGGTGAACTTGAGGGATGGATGAAGGCAGTTAAGTTTGGTCAGAAATTCATCTGCTTCAGCTTCGTGATCGAAGATGGCAAACGTGTCGTCAACATATCTGAAGTATGTTGAAGGCTTTTGCGTTTGAGAAAATAACTTTTCTTCATAATATCCAACGAAGATGTTGGCCAAAGCCGGACCAAGTAGTGATCCCATAGCTACTCCGTCTGTTTGCTTGTACATGGTGTTATTGAAGCTGAACTCAACTGAGGATGTAGCGCTCTTCATCAATTCAACGAACACGTCCTTTGGAATGACTGGTCGGGAATTAGACTGGTCGTAGAGGGCTTCCGAACAGATTTTGATGGTTTCCTCAAGGGGAACGTTGGTGAACAAGCTGGATACATCAAAAGAACACATGAAGACATTAGGGTCGATGTCAAGATTTTGCATGGTCTTAGCAAACGTAAACGAATCTGATATGCAGTGTGACGAAAACCGCTCCAACACAGGTTGTAATAGGCTAGCCAACCACTTGCCAAGTTCATGATGGGACGAACCTGTCATAGACAGTATTGGGCGAAGTGGAGTGCCTTCTTCGTGTGTTTTCGGCAAACCATACATTCGAGGTCTTTGCGATCCAGTTGGTCGTATTGCATCATATATCCACTTTGGCATGTGATCGGCTTTGACTAAGTCGAGCAACCGCTTCTGAAGGCGCGATTCAATGATGGCTGTGTTGTCATTGCTGGAGACCGGACCAAGTCTTCTAAATTTTGATTGATCATCAAGTATCTTGTTCATTTTATCGACGTAGTCGCTTTTGTTTAAAAGGACAACGCCGGAGCCTTTGTCGGGTTTGGTGACAATGATATCATCATTCTTTCGTAACCGGTTGATTGCACGAAAGCACTCTTTGTGCATTGTGAAGTCACGTGAGTCTATCGTGCTGTCACTGTACAAATGAGCAAGGTCGGCGAGTCGGGCTTTCAAAGCAGTGCGTTGTTCAACAGAACTGGCACTGTGATGTAAAAGCTGTGCCCACAGTGACTCAAATTCAGCGAAGATTTCTTCTTTGCACAGATACCTGGGTGGCAACCCAAAGTTAAGACCATGCGACAGCACGAAACTTTCAGTGTCAGACAAGACATAATCTGAAAGATTCAGAACATGCCTAGTAGTATCACCGAGAGCATTGCCGAAACGGTCACGTCTGAGTATAGTAAGCAATCGCTCGTTTTTGTTCTTCCATTTTGATTTTGTTCTTTCATCAAGTAGTGCCAGGTATCTGCTGAATCTGATTGTGTCGAAGAATGTTAGAAATTCGCGGGCCGCCCGCCAATGTGATTGGTTAATTGTTTGAAGTTTTCTTGATTGTTCTGTTAGCTTTTCAACATCATCTGTTAGAAAAGCGCGTTCCATCTCTGGGCTGTGCCTGGCTCGTGATCGTTCAATGCGAGCAACGATGTACTTAGGGGCAACTCTTTTAGAAATGCAAGCCTTGAGAAAGGCTGCAGAGAACTTAAGAGTTCTGACTTTTCCTCTAGTTCTTACCACATTGTTCAAAACAGCTATTTGCTGTTTGGTGTACCGAAGGCGAAAGTACACAAAAATCTTGTTGGTGGTACAAAATTTTAATATAGCTTTGAAAAAAGCTGTTTTAGCCATAAGCTTTTCGTGACGCTCTCATCAGTGGCGGTATCGCGTCAAAAGGGAAGATCTAGAGTGAATGAGTCTTTTATGTGAATAATTTGGATGTTACGTAATCAAGACAGGCCAATGATTGCGTTTGTATTGCAAAGCGCGCGAAAGAAAGATTTCGCAAGTGCGAAAGTTAAAGAAGGCGCGGCAGGAGGCCAAATGCTACGATTATCGAAAGAGTTTGAGAGTGTAAACAAACTCTTTCTGTCTGCATAACACCGGGCGTCGGGTCTTGATATAAGTAGCCTCTGTTATGCAGACAGAAAGAGTTTGTTTACACTCTCAAACTCTTTCGATAATCGTAGCATTTGGCCTCCTGCCGCGCCTTCTTTAACTTTCGCACTTGCGAAATCTTTCTTTCGCGCGCTTTGCAATACAAACGCAATCATTGGCCTGTCTTGATTACGTAACATCCAAATTATTCACGTAAAAGACTCATTCACTCTAGATCTTCCCTTTTGACGCGATACCGCCACTGATGAGAGCGTCACGAAAAGCTTATGGCTAAAACAGCTTTTTTCAAAGCTATATGGAAAAATATAACCGGGCCACATGCTTCTGTGCATTTCCAAAATGGGCCAAATGCCAAAAACGCTCATGAAAACAAGAAAAATGTAGAACTGGTCCACATGCCCTTTTGCATTTCAAAAATGGACCAAATGCCAAAAACGGTTGAAATTGCTGAACTGAATAAAAAGTTTCATAATCAAAATACGTCTTAAGGGAAAATGAAGGATGTTGTTGTATGCCAACCAACATTATCGGCAAACTGTAAGCTATTCAAAGTTAGCTTAGCGTATACGCTGACTAAATAGCAGTAGACTACTGCAAGCATCTGTTTTTACTCCTTCAAAATATGTTACTAAGACTAGTGTAACCATTTGTTCAGCAATGTCCGCCAAAACTTGTCTGGCGATTTTCGTACATTTGCTAGTGTTTTCGCACTTGCGCTGGCAGTTATGCACTTACTAAAATCTTAGAGGGAACAGTGCTCGAGACAGAATTTGGGTGTGGCAACAAGACCATGCTCCTTGTCATGTCTCTAACTGCTTCCTTGCCTGGCTAGAAGACCACTGCTGTAACCTCGTCACCAAGGACAAATGGCCTCCGAGTAGCCTGGATCTGAACCCAATGGATTATTTTTTTTGGGATGCTTTGGAGAATTGAACTAACTGATCCCCTCATATCACCAAGACATCTTTCATCACCTCCATCAAGGAGCAATGCTACTCTATGGACAGGGAGGTGATGAAGAGGGCCTGCAGGAGCTTAAGAGCAGGATTGAGCGCATTATCGAGGCTGAAGGCTGCTATGTCAAGTAGAACGTTTTTTCACATCTTTGCATTACTCTGTTTTTTGTTTGAAATAAATATCTTCAAAATTGACTGTTTTATGTCCTTTTGATTAAAAAGCGATGTGTGATGACAATTTGAAGTCCCCACCCTGTAACTCTATCACCAAAATGAGGCAGAAGGTGACATGTTGAATATGGCTAACAATCTATAGAGAAAAGGAGCTGCATGGGCATAGACATCACAAATGCATATTCAGCCATTACTTGCCAGACAGAAAGGATGTAGGTTGACTTTAATATGCTTAATATCTAATTTGGTTGAGTAATTAGTGTTATTGTTATCATTTTGGCCTGTTTGGCAATCCACACTAATGTATATATTTCATAATTAAACGATGGATTTATGTGTAGTGTTATCAGCCCTACAAGATTTGGACCTAAACTTTCAATTTAAATGTTTGTTTGGCAAGTAATGCATAAATGTATGTGGGTGATGTCTGTTCTGCTGCTGCTCACTCTTGAAGTGTAACTTCATGTACAGGATCATTTTTAGTTGCTTCTGCCATTTCAGTTTTCAATTTTTCACCCTCTTTATTAAAAATAAAAAAGAGGGAAATGTTCAACAACAGTTCATACCTGTATATTATATGTACTACACTGTTAATACCATAGACTGGTTGCTAGTAATAATGCATACTGTAAAGTCAAACTGGAGGTAAGCAGAAGTCCTGGACTAAAATGTTACTGGCATTACAAGAACATAATTTGTAGAGCAATTTCTTTAAATGCAAAAAAATTGCTAATTTGTGATATTTGTGATGTTTTGCAGATTCACAGTTATTTTTGGTGACTTTTTTAGTTTGTTAAAATTTGGCTTGCAAAATTTGCTGCTAATTAATGATGTGTCGGAGGCAACAAAGAGGAATCCCAGTTTGGATCAATATTGTTTTAGGGCAGTGCAATGTCACTTGTAAACGTTTGCAACCATGACATACAACGAGGGATGGCGACCTACATATTGCATGTGCAGTTGCCTAGTTTCTTTTGTTTTCCAAAGTATGTTTTGAGCAGTTAATGTAAAACAAGATCAAAAAGGTGTTATTTTTTTTTGCTTTTTCCAGCCAAGTTTGATCATAATTAACAAGCAATAACCATAAGTAGCTGACCACTCCGTTTCAATATAGATATCATTTTTCAATCAAGATCAAAACTAGAATTGGTTGAAATCTACATTTTTTTACATGTCAATGCTAATTTCAATTGCTTGCATTAAGCTATAAAAGCACATCAGTCTAGCTCTTGGCTTTAGCTGCTGTAGCAGTGACTAGTTTTTTAACAGCTGCACCAGGAAATCAAACTCCATTGCACTTTCTAGGTGGGAAGGTGCAAACTACTACACCACTAGTCTTAAAATATGCAACATCTTTAAAAGAAAATTGGTTCGCAAACAACCAAATAAAGTAATTGTGTGTTATTTCTATGCAGGTTTATTTCAAATTAGCTGGCTGTGCTAGTGTCACTTGGCAGGGCTACCAATCAGTTATGTCAAGTTATTAAAATTGGTTCAGCCGGCTTCACCAGATTTAAACAAATTATGTTTTCAACACTATAAGCAATAAATTGGTACTAATGGGAACATTGCCCCCAAGGACCCTAATCCCAATCGTGGTATGATTGCTTTCAATTGGAAAAGGTCTTAGAAACTATCATTTCGCAAATTCTGTTTGCCCATGCTTCACTGGGGATAGAATAGTGCCGCTGTTCACCCAGTATGTTGTAAGAGGCAACTTTTGGGTACCAGCCTGTGTTTACTAAGGTTGGGGACCCCCTCATGTCTTAAAACTTGAGGTTGGAAGTAAGCAAGGGCATGCTCTCCATAAAAAATAAAGCTCCAAAAATTGCCTCACAAAAGAGTTTGTTAAAGAATTGGCCCCCAGTCTCTGGCAGCTCTTTAATGGGCAGGGGTGCAAAGGATCTCCAGGTTACACAAAATTTGAGGTAAGATTCGGGAATTGGAATGTTGGAAGTTTTTGTGGAAGAGGTACGGCAGTGTGTGAACAGTTAAGAAAGAGAGAAGTGGATATATGCTGTCTATAGGAAGTAAGATGGAGAAGGCAAGGAGCTCGATTTGTTGGTTGCAGAGGTAGGGAGATACGAGTTGTGGTGGTCTAGAAATAATGATGGAATATGAGGGGTTGGAATTTTAGTGAAAGAAGAACTTTGTGAAAAGGTTGTAGAAGTCCAGAGAAAAAGCGACAGAGTGATGGCAATAATGCTGATTTTTGAGGAGGAAGTTGTAAGAGTTGTATATGCATATGCACCCCAGGTTGGAAGATTAGAGTGTGTGAAAGATCAATTTTATAATGACATGGCAAGTGAGTGGGATTTGCAAAGCCCTGGTGAAGTGGCTCTTGGTCTGGGGGACTTCAACGGACATGCTGGGAGATGGATTGATGGTTTTGAGGGTGTGCATGGTGGGTATGGAATTGGCAAAAGAAATTTTGAGGGAAGAAGACTACTTGAGTTTTGCGATGAAAAGGAGTTGTGTGAGGCAAATACATGGCTTGAAAAGAAGGAGCAGAGAAAAATAACATCCAGTATAGGTGGAAATGAAACTGAGATTGATTTTGTATTGGTTAGTAGAAACAATAAGAAGCATTTAAAAGATGTGAAAGCCATTCCCTGGGAGTTGGAACATCGGCTGGTGGTAACAGACATAGACAAAAGATAGTTGAAGAAGGTTGTAAAGAATGAACAAACTATTAGAAGGAGTGTTTGAAAGTTTAAGTTTAAGTTGAACAACATGAAAACAGGATTTCAAGAAAGAGTTAAGGAATTGGTTGATGTTGATGCACCCAATTTATGGAATGCTTTTAAAAATAGTATGCTGCAAGCTTGTGATGAAGTATGTGGAAAGGAGAAAGATAGAAAAAACCACGGGGATTCATGTTGGTGCAATGAAGAGTGAAGAAAGCAATACAACAAAAGAAAGTGGCTTATAAAAAGATGTGCAAAAATTGATCTGAGGTGCAAAAATTGATCTGAGGAAAACAAGGCTAAATACAAGCATACCAAAATTCGAACAAAGAAAGTGGTTGCTAATTCTATGAGGAAAGAAGCTGAGAAAGAGTTTATGAAATTGAACAAAAAACCAAATAACACTTGTACACTGGTGAAGTTCATGAAAGAAGATGGAAAAGATATTGAAGGAGGTAGACGCATGAGAGGAAAAGATTAATATTAAAAATATTACCAGTGAAGAAATATTGATAACAATAAAAGTGATGAAACCAGGAAAGACAGCTGGACCCTAGTAATTGTAGGAGCGGTGATGAGCCTCTATCATGGGACAAAAGTTTGAGTGGAATCTGAGTCATCTGAAGAATTCTTGGTACAAGTTGGTGTGCATCAAGGATCTGTGTTGTCGCCCCTGCTTATTAAAATTGCATTGGATGTAATTTCAGAAAATGCAAGAGAAGGATTGACAGATGAAATTTTGTATGCGGATGACTTGGTTTTAATGAATGAAAGTATAGAAAATTTGAAAGAAAAGTTTTTAAAATGAAAAGAGGCATTTGAAAGCAAGGGGCTGAAGGTAAACCTCAAGAGTAAATTCCATGTGCCAAGTGTGGCAAGAGGGTGATGACATTTGATGATGCGTACAAAGTGTCATAAATTGGTACATGGTAGATGTGCAAAAATGAAGAGAGTGACTTTGACTTTGGCAAAAGGTTTGTTTGTAAACTACCAATATGTGTTGATACAAAGAAAGGAATTGTGGAACCAGGTGAAGAAATATCTTTTGACTAGGTTGACTTTGTGAAGAGCTTTGTTATTTGGGGGACAGGTTGAACGCCAGTGGTGGAAGTGAAGCAGCGGTAGCAGCAAGAACGAGAATGAGATGGATAAAATTTGGAAAATGTGAGGAGTTACTTTATGGGAGAGAATTTTTGTTAAAAGTGAAAGGATTTATCAGAGTTGCGTAAGACCAGCAATGCTGTATGGGAGCAAGATGTGGGTGTCTAAGGGAGAATGAGATGGCAATTTTGAGAAGAACTGAAAAAGCCATGATGAAAGCAAAATGTGTAGTTAACATGGTTGAAAAAGAAGGAGCCAAGAACTCAATGAGTTTGCTAGGTTTAAAGGATACTTTGAATGGTCTAGCCAGGGCGGGTGGAGTGTGATGTTATGGGCATGTTTTGAGAAGGGATAATGGTGATGTTTTGAGAAGAGCATTGGATTTTGAAGTAGCGGGAACAAGAGGCATGGGCAACCAAATATGACGTGGAGGAGCATATCAATCAGATTGAACTGAAAAGGTAGGATGCCATTGACAGAGTGAAGTGGCGTAAGGGTATTTACAAACTGTCGAGAAGCATAAGGTGAATTCGGCCACCTGTGTTAACGTGGACAAAACTGGATTTAAAAAGCTGGATCTCTCTCTCTGTTTGTTCCTTCAAATAAGTCTAGGACAGTGGTTCTCAACCTGTGGTACGCGTACCACTAGTGGTACGCGAAGCTATTTTCGGTGGTACGTGAGACCTTTGTTCAACTCTTTAACCCTTTAGCGGTTTATAGTACCTAGTGTCCACAAATGTGGATATTTTTTAATACCAGTTATCTCCGTCCCCAGGGCTTAAAATTTACGGCGTACATAACAAGCATCCATTATTATGTCACAGCAGGGTATCCGTTACCGCGTCGCTTGCCTCGTTGCGTCGTTTATTGGAGATACAATAAATAACCTAATTGCTTGACTGCGCAGAGAAATTGTTACACAAATTTCACAGTCGCACTTAAACACAACTCCCGTGATTCGATTTGTAACGAAAAACATCACTATCGATAATGTGATGTCACAATCAAGCTAGTAGAATGACACTACCGTATTGACGAGTAAAATAACCATATTGACGAGTTGATGGTTTGTTGTTCATTGCTTGCGTAATTGTCAATAATGTTGTTGTTGCATCACAGTGACCTTTCCGCTGATTGCGTTTAGGCAGCCAAAGGAGTGCGGTAAGTGAAAAAGCGAACTCGGTATAAGCAAGCAGAAAGCAGAAATACAAACGCAAAGAATAGCACAAGTAAAAATAAGTAGAAATAGTTTACATTCTAACTTTTTTCGTTCGATCTGTAGATCTAAAAATTTTACAATTTTCCAAAAGGATTTTTTTGTCAATTTGTATAAATTTTATCTGTGTTAACATGTCGAAGAGAAAGTATAATGAGGAATACATAAAACATGGTTTTGTTTCTGTTCAACACAGAGGAGAATGCCTTCCCCAGTGTGTGATATGCATGAAAACTCTGTCTAATTCAGCAATGAAACCTAGTCTTCTCAAGCGTCACCTTGAGTCAAACCACTCAGACAAGAAAAATCGAGATAAGAGTTACTTTCAAAGGTTAGGTGAAAACGTGAAAAGACAGCGTTTGGACCAGACTGGCCAGAGCTACCAGAAGAGTACTGGGATTCTATATTCTTCTTATGAAGTATCTTTACTAATTGCCAAAATAATGAAAGCTCACACTATTGCTGAAAACCTTGTTCTACCTGCAGCAAGAATACTGGTTCGCAATTTAATAGGAGAAAAGGAGGTTGGCAAATTAAATTCCGTATCGCTTTCTAATGATACAGTGAGACGTCGGATCCATGACATGTCCGAAGACATTTCTGATCAAGTGACTACCGCGGTAAAAGCTTCAAAATATGGGTTCGCTATGCAACTCGATGAGTCAACCGATGTCAGCAACTGCAGTCAATTGCTTGTCTATGTCAGGTTCACAGAAAATGACATAGTTAAAACTGAACTGCTAATGAGTAATGAAGTGCCTGATACAACGAAGGGCAAAGATATTTATAATATCGTGGATGAATTCTTCCAAAAAAATGGTTTAGAGTGGTCAAAATTGGTTGGCTGTACGACCAACGTTGCCCCAGCTATGCTTGGGAGAAAATCAGGATTTCAGTCTTACGTAAAAGCTGCTTCGCCTGGGATCATTTTTACCCACTGTTTTATACACAGATTTGCACTTTGAGCCAAAGTGTTACCTCCTGAACTGCTTTCATGCTTACAGCAAATCGTCAAGATCGTTAATTTTGTGAAAACGTCAGCGTTGAATTCAAGACTATTTGCAAGGCTTGGTGCTGATCTTGGTTCTGATCATACATGTCTGCTCTTTCATACAGAGGCACGTTGGTTGTCACGCGGAAATATGACAAGGGTTTTTGAACAGAGGAATGAGTTGCTTGAATTTTATGAAAAAAGAAATCATAATTTTAAGAACGATTTGGCGAATACGGAGTTTCTCTCGAGGCTGGCTTACTTATCGGATATTTTTGACACTTTCAACCAAATGAACATGTTTTTTCAAAGTCCGAACAGCACCATCGCAGATTTTGTTTCAAAATTGCAAGCTTATTTACCGAAGCTAGACTTGTGGACAAAGAACATTGAGGCCAAGCAGTATCACATGTTCAAAGATCTTTCTTCGCTTCAACACCAACACAGCAAAAAGTTATTTCAAGAAATTTGCTATCATCTAAAGCTGTTAAAAACGGAGTTGATGCATTATTTTCCAAACATGGATAGTTGTCCGTATGTTTCAAATCCATTCTTTGTAGATCCATCCATCCTACCTGTTGGAACAGGAGAGCAAGAGGAAATCACTGACATTCAGTCTGATGAGGCAGCTAAAATAAAGCATAAAGACTGCAGTCCTATAAATTTCTGGTTTACGATGTCCTCTACATACCCTACTCTGGCTCAAAAAAGCTATTCCTCAGTTGCTAGTATTTTCCAGTACATGGGAATGTGAGCAGGGATTCTCTGTGATGATGAACATCAAAAGCAAAAGTAGGAATCGTCTTGCTTCGACATCTCACGACTTCCGATGTGCAGTAAGTAAGGTGATTCCCCGCTTCAATCAACTTGTGCAAGAAAAACAGATGCAACCATCGCATTAAATAATATTGTGATTTTTATGTATTTCAATTTGAATAAATACACTTCTTATTGAACTCAATGGTACGCAAGGGTAACAAAAAATCGCCAGGTGGTACGCGGTAGCAAAAAGGTTGAGAATCACTGGTCTAGGAGAACAAACACAAAGTTGGAAACGGGTGCCATAATGGATTTTGTTACATGATAACACAAATCAGTTATTTGGTGGTATGCATATTTTGTGACTTAATGAAACTCCCCATGGTGAAAATAATAAAAGGTAAAGAAATAATTTGTTATCCTTAGTCTTGATCTTCCTGTTGTTTCATAAGGGGCATGCTTCTGAGAGAATTGCTACTTGAAATCTTAGGACCACTACTTGCTACTTTTTTTATATTTTCATATCTATTTGTTTGACCTAAAGTCTTTAGCTGGGTGCATTGTGCTTAATCCTGGCATAAATGCAGCCATCTATGGAGCAAACTAACCTGAAGTGAAGCACTTATGGTTAAGTTGTAATAAATAGCAGGGTCGCATCAGTAATGTTGAGGTTAAGAATTTCAAATCAGCCAGCTTCATCAGCTTCATATATCTAAAAATTGCTTCAACATTTAGATGATAATGTAGCTGGAGAGTAATATTTTGTTGCAAAAGATAGAAGAAGACGAAGAAGAAGAATAGAAGAAAGCATGGGCCTGCACGGCACATGCTTTCACGTAGCGCGAGTTGTGAGTACACCTAGCATTGGAAAGTCTTTCTAATGCTCTGTGGAAACCAAATGTGCCCGCCTGGAAGGGTATCCACCTATTCCAATGCTCAGGGCCTGCTAATCAGCAAACGTCTTTTTCAGGACGGGGTGATGAGTGCATTGCACATAAACTGCCCTTCTCAGGGCACATCATCAAAAAGTTTCGAGAACCCTCAATACTACAACTGAACATCGAAGGCCTCACAGCTAGCAAGATGAATGTTCTTCATCACCTTGCTTCTCAGCTTGAAGCGTTCTTCATCCTCTTACAGTAGACCCACTGCACATCTGCAGAAAAGCTAGTGCTATCAAACTATCAACTAGCTTGGTTCTCCCTAAGCAGAAAGCATGGCCTTGCCACGTTTGTTCATGAGCGGCTAAAATGGACCTTATACGATCAATCTCCCACGACATTGGAGACTGAGTGGTTGTGCGTGGATGTTGACGGTTATAAAATCGTTAACATCTACAAACCTCCACTAACGCGGTTACAAGTTTCCAACCTTCCAGTGTTCACTCACCCTTGTCTGTATGTGGGTGATTTCAACTGCCCCCATGTCGACTGGGGTTATAACACCAACAGTGCGGATGGAGACTGCCTACTAGCCTGAGCAAGCTCCAATAACCTTGCCCTTCTTCACAATCCCAAGGATGAACCTAGTTTTCACTTTGGGCGCTGGAACACTGGCACTAACCCGGATCTTGCCTTCACCACAGTCAGTCCTGATAGTCACTTGCCTTATAGATGCATTTTGGAGAAGTTTCCTAGGTCACAACATCGACCTTCACTTATAACACCACCAGGGCTTTGCCTTGCAGTACTGGGAAGGCCTGTAAAGCGATGCAACTTTCGCAAGGCCAACTGGAGCCACTATAAGTCTTTGACAAACAAGTTTGCCAGGAATTTGCCATCACCTGATTCAACAAATATGGATCAGGCCTACCAGGACCTTTGCAATACCTTCAGCAAAGCAGCCAAGAAAGTTATCCCATGCGGTTGTCATAACACCTACATGCCGTGTTGGGATGCTAAGTGTGAGGCCCTCTACCAAACGTTTCTGCAATCTCCTGCTGAAGACCAGTCAAGCAGGGCTGCTACAGCCCTAATAACTTGGCTTGACAAGAAACGCAGAGACCGATGGTCTGAGGCAGTCCGAAACATCGACTTCTCACACTCAAGCAGAAAGGTATGGAGCACAATTAACAACCTTACTGGCAGGTTGCGACACAGCCCCCTCACTGTCCTGTTTCAGCTAGCGCCATTGCTGCTCAATTGGTAAGAAATGGGAAATACAAGGGTGTTGATCGTGAGCTGTCTCGACTTATTTCTCAAGAAGTGTCTGACCATTAGAGGGCCGTGATACCATCTCCAGTGAATCTCTCTGGCAACTTCTCGCCCAGAGAATTCACTGCTGCTCTCCAACACCTTAAGCCACGGAAAGCCCCGAGCCCTGACTCTATTTGTCTGGAGCTTATAAACCATGCTGGAACTGCTTTGAAGTTCTGGTTATGTGGCTTCCTCTCTTCCTGCTTGTGCCAACTCAAAATTCCCAAAGTCTGGAGAAGAGCACTTGTAGTTGCGATCCCAAAGCCAAAGAAACTTGTAGAGGACCCAAAGAGCTATAGCCCCATCTCTTTGCTCTGTGTCCCCTACAAGATCCTTGAATGACTGATCTATGCCCATATTGAACCTATTATCGATCCCCTGCTCCCAGGCAAGCAGGCTGGGTTTCGACATGGTAAATCGACAGTAGATCAAATTGTCTTGCTAACACAAAACATCAAGGATTCTTTCGAGGCAAAAAAGAAAGCCGGTGCTGTGTTTGTAGATCTGACAGCTGCATATGACACTGTGTGGCATCGTGGCCTCACCTGCAGGCTGCTGAGACTTCTCTCGGATAAGCACATGGTCCATATGATCATGGAACTTGTCCGGAATAGAAGTTTCACCCTTACTACCAGTGACATCAAGCAAAGCAGGTTGTGACGTCTGAAAAACAGCATCCCACAAGGATTGGTCTTGGCACCCCTCCTTTTCAATATCTATGTGTACGATCTTCCTTCAATGGTCTCCAGAAGGTATGCTTATGCCGATGATCTGGCACTGTTATACTTCTCTGATGACTGGAAGGACCTGGAGGGGAGTCTTAAGCCAAAGACATGACCACAATCTCAACATATCTCCAGACTTGGAGGCTACAGCTCAGCCACACTAAAACGGTGACAACGGTCTTCCACCTGAACAACAGAGAGGCCAAACATTAGCTTAATGTCTACAACAATGGCAAACGCTTGCCATTCTGTCCAGTCCCTACCTCTCTTGGGGTTAAACTGGACAGATCACTCACATTTTGTCACCATCTTGAGGCATTGCGCAAAAAACTAACAACGCACGTTGCACTGATGAGACAACTTGCAGGCTCAGGATGGGGCACTGGAGCTAAAACATTGTGTACAGCTGCCCTATCTCTGGTCTAATCCACTGCAGAATACTGTGCACCAGTTTGGTGTCACATTGCACACACTCGCCTCATCGATAATGTTCTCAACGACGCATTGTGCATTGTCACTGGATGCCTGCGTCCAACTCCAACAGACTATCTACCCATTCTTGCAGGTATCCTGCCGGCTGAGCTTCGCCGGTTAGGAGCAATGCTCTCCCTGGCATATCGTGGTTGTTTGGACCCTGACCATATTCTCTATGAATTATTGGCTGGGTCTCCAGACGGCCACAGAAAGAGACAAAAATCTAGACTCCCCTTTGTGCCCGCTGCATGGAAGCTACTGCAAGATCTAACTGAATTGGATATTCGTGCAGCTCAATGAACAGACTTTAAATGGAACACGGAATACTCTGAGTGCTCACCTGATCTCTGTGCTTTCATTCCTAGGGCGAGCACTAGGCCAATGGAGATGGGTCTCCCCAGATCATCCTGGGTCAGGCTCAACCACCTGCAGGCTGGGTGTTGGGCGCTTCCAGTCGTTCATGCACAAATGGGGCCTTGATCCTACATCAAATTGCAAGTGTGGCGCTGCAGAACAAACTGCAGAACACATTATTCTGACATGCCCCGTACATCAGGCACCCACAAGAATACATGGACTGACGGCTTTGGATGTTGACACACGATGCTGGCTGGGTGCCATCACTGCCAGCATCTGATTTTGCAACAGTGGATGATTCAACAATTCAACAACATTGCTGTCTTGCTGCTGTTTTTGACGTGGATGTGGATCCCTCCCTACAGAAGCAGAAGAAGAAGAAGAAGACCATTTTTATTCCTCTCTATTTTGTATGGGGTCACCAATGTTTTGGTTGGTGTAGGCTACTTTTTGAAATTTTTTGAAACGTCTTTTCTAAATAAATCATTTTGAAAGAAAATGGCAAAGATCCATGGGTTTGAAAAAATGTATGAAAGACAAAATGTGAGATGGACTGTATGACATTACTTAGTTTTTCTAGAATTGCAATTTTGTGAAGTCCAGACAGGTTGGAGTGTTTTTGACTGGTAGGATACATTTTAAAGATTTTGGAGATATGTGATGAGTTATTTTGAAAATTTAGATAAATAATGGTAAAGAAGCATGCTTTTGATGGAAAATAGCCCAATGTATCAAAGAACTAACTTTTTATAAAGATTACCAGTTACTTAGGTATAGTAGAAAAATTTTTAAACTCAAAACGGAAAATCATGTATGTCAATCAATTTTTCATGAGCCATTGTAAACTAATCCTTAGCCCAAAGTAATTAGATACATATTGCTGGTAAGCAAATTTCTTAAGCTTTCAAATGACATTAATTGTAAAGTTTTAAATTTGGTTGAGAAATGAGGTCACAAATCAGTTTTTAAGTAAACTAATTTTGTAAAAATGTTGCATCTTTTGAAAAAGTCTTCACATTGTATGTGTTGATGAAAGATTGTGTTGATCAAATCAGATGTATTATGACATCATGGAGCGACTTTGAAGCAAGCAGAAATAAGCAAAGAGGCATACATAGAAGGCTTGAAATGCTTAAAAAAAGAATTGGTTGTTTCATCATTTATTTGGCTAAAATTGTTGTAAAGTGTTCTTTATCAAAAGCACTGGGTTAATACCTTCAAAAAGCATTTAGTCACGTTTCTACAATGAGTATTTTTTGAATGAATTAAGAAAATAAATTTTCCAATTAAATGTCAATTACAATATGTGAGATGCTAAAGAAGTGAAATTTGTTGAAGTTGGTAAGTTGGGTACTGGCTGTTGTTTAAGCTAAAAACTGCATCCCTTATTCAGAAAAATTATCTTTGATCGTATCATCATCATCATGTCATCCTCCTTATGGGATTCACTTTGGGGTGGTGATCAATTGTACCACGTTTAGTGTTCATAAGTTCAGTAGTTTTGGAGGAATTAAAACACATACACATACCAAATTGAGCTTTATAGTATAGATTTTTGAAGTAGAAATGCTTCTTGTGTTGTTCGTGCATAGTAAATAAATAAGATGCAGGGCAGTTAGGGAAGCTTAAATTATTTTATATATTGATTAAGTGCTTACTTTTTCTTGATGTTGGCAGATAAAATCTGAGCATCACTCAGCTTGCAAAATTTTGAAAAGTTGCATATACTGACTTGCACAGCCATGTGATTGTTACCACTGATGACGTTTTTTGAAAAAGTACTGATCTGAAAAGAAATCAAACAATTGACATTTAAATAAAAAGTTTTTTTGGCTGTGGTAAGACAAACTTGAATGTAGCATGCCAAAAACATTCAAATCGGAGTAGCAAACTGCTTTCTAAAAACAAAACCATTGCAACTTTTGTCATGATGAACTTTTGCTGGTTTTTCACATTTTTCACGATCCTAAAAGGCAGATTCTTTTTGTTGTTGGTACTCATACAAGCATCATTATGCAGGACCTTAATCCTTACTTTCTTTTTTGAGATTGTCCAAAGTAATACTCTTTTGACCTGTGGAGCACATCCAGCTTGTATAGTTGTGAAAAAGATTTAACTGCAACATTTCTAGCTTGGGGTACAGCTTGACGTTGATTGACTATTTGTGTCAATGCCAATACACATAAAAAAACCAAATTATTTTATTTATTTGTTTAAAATCAGTTATGATTTACAGTAATAGTCATAAAATCAGTTATGAGTTGCAGTCATAGTTGTTTTGTAAATTTTTGTGATGCTGAATTAGTTATTCATGTAATCAAAAACTGTAAGTAAATTTTTCTTTGTTGAAAAAGTTTCCTCTGGCTACACTTCCTTAGACCACCGTACACTTTCACTAAAACTGATGCTGGCCTACCCACTCAACTAGGGCACAATGACTAATTCATAACATCCCACATTCTCCCTGAAATCTTGTTTGGGTTGCTTTTCCTACTTGCATTTTGTGTTATAAGGTCAGTTTGATTTATTTTTTGTTTTATACAACTGAATTGTTTGCCCTACTTCTTTACTACACTGCATTTCTGCCAGCATTATAATGATAAAGTAACTGCATTTGCTGAAATCATGCCTAACAACATTATGATTTTTTTGTGCTATATGACAAAATAAAATTTATTTGAATCTACCAATGGGGAAAAATCATGCTTAAGTTTTTCATTTTTGTACTGGTGTTTATGCATAGTTGTTTTCTCTTGTTTGTTTCAGTCCCTTGACTGTATATATAATTTTGAAATGAAAATGAAATATAAAAACATAAAACTTAACATAAACATGACCCTTAAACACTTAAAATTTAACATATGTTTTATGTTAAGTTTTATGTTTTTATATTTCATTTTTATTTCAGTTGCCACCTGATAATCTGCATGGCAAAATAGCGTTTGTGGTTTTATTTTATTTCTACCTGACATGTAGTGTTTAAAATTATATATGTAATGTTCTAACCTTGGTTGTTATTG
Source organism: Trididemnum clinides (assembly GCA_963675345.1). Lineage (NCBI taxonomy): Eukaryota > Metazoa > Chordata > Ascidiacea > Aplousobranchia > Didemnidae > Trididemnum > Trididemnum clinides. The sequence continues at coordinate 1,083,051 of OY776290.1, read as the reverse complement.
AGCACCATCCCAACAATGTGAGACTTTTTTCTCCCTGATATATATATGTATATATATATATATCTATCAGAATACATAAATATTGATTTATTCTTCAAAATAGATTTTTGATATTAATATACAGTAGATTCCACTTAATTGGGCCAAATTGTTAAGAACAAAATCCAATCAAAGATAATGCACTGCGTTAAATCTGCATAATCGGGCCACTATTCCACTTAATCGGGCCACAACTGTAGTCAGACATACACTGGTTTAATTGCAAAACCGCCTTTGTAATGTAATAGAACTCAATATCACAAAGCCAACTATATTATGTAACAATTGAAAAATATAGGTGCAAATTATTTTGCCATTTCATGCCCTTGGACATGGTAATTGTTGTGTTTTGTTGCAAATTTTGTGAAGTCCTAAGCAGAGATGCCACAAAAAGAATTTACAATTGCTGAAAGGGTTGTTGTCCTAAGAAAAATTAGAGAGCAACCTCCCAACATTATTCATCGCCAACTAGCTGAGATAACTGGTGTACCAAGGACAACCCTGGCACGGATACTGCAAGACTTCGGATAATCGGGTCAGCTGCTTAATCGTGTCAAATGGTGCTTATCCCGATGTGGCCGGATTAATCGGAATCTACTGTAGCTTTGAAAAAAGATTTTTGAGCCATAAGAGGTTCGTGATGCTCTCATTGCTGGTGGTATTGCTTCAAAAGGGAAGATCTAGAGTGAGTAAGTCTTTTATGTGATTAATTTAGATGTTAGGCAATCAAGACGAGCCAATGATAGTGCTACTATTGTAAAGCGTACCAAAGAAAGATTTTGCGATTGCAAAAGTTAGAGAAAGTGCAGCAAGAGGCCAAATAGGAATGCTGCAATTATTGAAAGAGTTTGAGAGCATAAACAAACGCTTTCTGTCTGCATAACACTAGGTGCTAAGTCTTGATATAAGCAGCCTCTAAAAGATTTAGGTGGAAAGAGCTGTGTGCTGCGGCAATATTGAAAACCTCTTGTTATCATAGTTAAATGTACATTGATCATTTTCTAAACAATGCTGATCAATGACAGAGTCACAATCCAGTTTGGTGTCATTTTGTTTGCCTGATCTGTGTGGTTGAGATCGACATGGATGGGTCAATTGTTGTCTTATTCATTGCAGAACATGTTGCTTGATGCGATCCTGTAGTCATTGAGATGTTTGCCCTATGTACCGACTATCACGGTGGTACATATATTCATATATGACAAAACTTTTGTGAATGGTAGGTAGAACATCCTTGCGGGCCACAGGCAGCATGCACTTTGATGTACAGGTGCTAATGGAACTATAGCAGCTTTTCACGATGATTTTGGTCTTCCTTTTCCAAGTTTGTAAAGGGCTTATCTATCCAAGGGACCCTCAAGTACACAGGCACTTTTCAGGGCCAAATGGCTTAAGGGTGGAGAACTGAGCAATTTTCTTGGCAATCTGAGCGTTGATGATGTTTTTAGAATAGCCATTGTCAAGTGCATTAAACTATGATAACAAGCAGTTTTCAATCCTTGCCACAGTATGCAGCTCTTTCCACCTTAATCTCTTAGATGCTGCTTATATCATGACTCAGCACTCGGTGTTATGCAGTTTAGTTATGCAGTTAAGAGTTTATTTACGCTTTCAGACTTTTTTGATAATTGCAGCATTCATATTTGGCCTCTTGGTGCGCTTTCTCTAACTTTCGTTATTGCAAAATCTTTCTTTAGTGCACTTAGCAATACTAGTGCTACAATTGGCTTGTCTTGATAGCTTAATGTCAAAATTAATCACATAAAACACTTACTCCAGATTAGCAGTTTTTAATGAGGTCCCCAGTGAAAAATCTGGGGATCCCCAGAAGGAATGCAAACTGTATTCTTTTAACCCTCAAATGCACAAACAACAACGACCACCACTTTGACTACTAATAACAGTGGTTGTACGGTAAATGCTACCTATGGTCAAGCGTATGCAGTATCATGTCATTCTAGTGGTAAACAAATTATTTGTTTTAGTCTGATGCAATAGGCCATCATTTTTAGTTTTTTACTACATATTATGATGCAATAGACCAGAGTAAGAAAAACAATCCCACTGTTGCACCTGTTTCAAGGTTTTGTAATAGAAAGATTGAGGTTTGTTGCTTCCAGATTTAAAATTTAGTTAGGTGGATAAGGCTATGTATTGGTGATTCTTTTATCAAGAATACAGTTCTGTAAGCTTGACAATAGCATTGAAGAAGTAGTTGAAAACTGACGGCAGTAGCTAAGATAATTCTGGTGAGATGATGCAACTAACGCCTCTGGAGAAGCATATGATCATCCAACTAGTTGTTTCTGTATCGAGGGTTAAACATCAAATCTCCAGCTAGGACAGATAAGGTTTAACAAAGCATTTGGGGGTTGAAGTATAAAAGTTGCTGTTGCAGCACTTTCTTTTTTAACTTTACCCACAACCCCACTGCATGAAAGGAAGAAACAGAAAACTTCAGGTACTGCAGGATGCCAGAGTGTCTAATTTTCTCTCAGCAGCTTTCTGGTATCTGATAGCTAGTTGCTACCGACCTGGATAGAATTTTACAACCTAAGCAATGAAGGAGCAGAGGAAATTTGGGACAATCACTATGCCTGTTTCTTTTTAGTATTTGCTATATCATTTCTACATTTTACATGTGATTACCACAAAAGTGAATTCGTATGATTTAGCCACATGTAGTATAATTAAGACTTTTCAATTAGTCATTATTTTCAATAGGTCATAATCATTTTGTTTACTAATGGTTGCAAAAATTAGACATAAAATATGTTTCTGGGACAATTTTTATGCTCATTATGGTTTCACAAAAGTTATTGGTTGTGATAAACTTGACAATGCTCAGTGCACATTTGAACAATATCATTTTAGGCAACAATTCCTTAAAGCCTTTGAAGTTAAAGAGGCACAAGGAATTGAAGCATAAAGAGAATTCGAACTCAGTTGAAACATTCAAAGCGAAAATAGCTCATTATGATATGAGAGGAAAACTCCCTGTGTTAGGCTTCTCCCTAATTTCTCAACCACTCCTGCACGCTTCGTATGAAGTTTCTTTGACAATAGCAAAAGCAAAAACACCTCACACAGCTGGTGAAAAACTAATAAAGCCAAGTGCAGTAAAAATGGCACAAATGTTACTAGGCTGAAATAAGGCCAAAACAATAGACTCCATTCCCTTGTTCAATGACACTTTTAATAACAGGATTGCAGATATAGCAAATGACATTTTGATTCAGCTTATTGCTCAAATCCAAGATAGCCCATGTAGAATAAGTCTTCAATTTGATGAAAGTCAATAAGCCAATTAGATTTGTTAAAGTAAACGCAATTGTGGATGAGTTTTTATTTTGTCAAGTGATGAAGGAAAGAACTAGAGCTAGAGACTTCTTTGATCTTGTTAATGTATTTCTTCATGAAAATTCAATATGATAGAACAAAGTGGGATTGATATGCACAGATGGTGTGCTGGCTATGATAGGGCATCGATCCAGTTTTGTAGCCCCTCTGAAACAAGTTGCTCTGCACATAGTATCAAATCTCTGTGCTATTCATAAATATGCCTTAGCTTGTAAGACACTCCCTCTTGAATTAGAAAGTGTTATTGATTCTGTAGTAAAGGCTGTGAATTTCATTCGTGGCAGGGCCATGAATTTCTGATTATTCAAAGCATTTTGCAATGACCTTGGAAAGGAGCATCAATACCTTCTTTTCCACACTGAAGTGTGATGGTCATTGTGGGAAAAGTGCTCTCCCGTGTTGCAGAATTTGTCAAGTTGCTGTGGTTCTTTGCGAGCATGGGTCAGTGGAACTTGCTACATTATTTGATGACAATAGAATTCCAATTGAAGGTCTTGCATTTGGCAAATATCTTTAGTGTTTTGAATGAGCTCAATTGTTCTCTGCAGGAAAAAAACAAACTCAGATGGAGGCTGCAGAGAAGGTCTTCGCCTTCAAAAAGAAGCTATTCCTATGGAAAAAGAGAGTAAGAAACCAGGATTTTGCTATGTTTTTACTGTTGGACAGTAAAATTGCTGACTGCTTTAATTGATGATCACATAAGCAACCTCGAGAGAAAAATGGAAGATTACTTTCCAACATCTGAACCTTCTTCAGCAGCCTTTTACTGCTGAGATGAACAGCTCAACCTTTATGAGCAACATCTGAAATTGCAGAGTTCTCAAGCTGCAAAGACCAAGTTCAGCTCCTCCTCACTGATAGAATTTTAGTGCAATATGTTGCAAGAATATCCTAAATTGGCAAAGAGAGCTCTGGAAGCATTAATTCCATTTCCAACAACATACCTCTGTGAAGCTGCCATGTCTACTATAGTTAATATCAAAACTATGTACAGTAATCGCCTTAGAGTGGCTAATGACATGAGATTTAACTATAAAACTGCTATGTCTCATTTAAAGGGGCATACAATTAAAAAATAGGTGATTTCAGTAAACTCAATTTCAAAAATTTTTTTTTTCAAAAATACAATACTAATAGATAGTTTGATCTAATCTTTGTTTCATATATTGTTTGAACAAAAAGATATGTTTGATAAGCAGTTTGTCAGCACTTTGCCAAAAAAATTACCAATTTCGGTGCAGGGGTTGAAAAAGACTGTGTTTTCAAAATTTTTGATTGTTTTATGCTTAAAGTATGGTTCTTTGGCATCATATTGTGACTGTTTTCCAAAAAATTAAACTAAGCCAAAAATTACAGAAAAATAGCTGAAAATAAAAGTGTACTTAAAATTGAAGATGTGTAAACACCTATACTTGTTCTGATTTGGTCATTGAGCTCTCTACTGTAAAATTGACTAACTTTGTAAACACCTAAACTAGGTGATTAATGCACGTGTATTTTATTTTTAGAAAAAATTTTTTGAAGGTCAATATTTTCTAAATCTGGGAAGAAGTTTTTTCAAAGTTGTATAATCATTCATATGACAGCCAGGAGTCCAAAAAGCATAGCCTGATCAAAAATTAGTTTTCTAGGAAAATAACCGCTTTTTGTGCAAATATACCACCGCTTTCAAATGCAGCTTCTGGGAGTAAAAAAGTCAAACAGGAATAGCTTTTAAGGTTGCTGTAAAGCTCAAGTACTTGTAGCATTTTTTTTACCGAAGCAGTTATTTAATATCTCTTGTGAAAGTTTGCAACAATGTTTCTATGTTCAGTACTTTTGTGAGAAAACAGCGAAAACAAATTCTGCAAAAAAGTTAATTGTGATGTCTTTTCACCTCTGTGACAGATAATAAGTTTTGTAAATGTTAATGAGCAGGGTATAAGTACTGTGTTTTGCTTTAGCTAGAAATTGTTTTCTTTGGTCAAAAGATGCAAATTTAAAAAAATTGTTTTTAATTGTGGCAACACTTGGAGAGATAACTTATGCCAAGTTTAATGTTTGTACATGTAGTAGTTTTGTTGGAATTACAATGAGTAGGCAAATATACTTACAAGATTATGGTTTGTAGTATAATACGCTCAATTTTTCAATGCTTTAAGTCATTTTTAGTAAAGTTGCAGGAGCATAGGTGTAGTTTTATAACTCCACAGCAAATTTACTGTGAATCAAATTTGCCATTAAGGTGCCATCGAATTTGCACAAATGCAAAAAAAGAAATATGTTGAACTGTTCTAAATTGGTCATGTTTTCAATGTTGATTTCACATTAGGCTTTACTGCTATTTAGTGAGGCTTGTGCTATATATTGGTGATTGATTTCTTTAGTAAAGATTCTGCTCTGCCTTCTTCCTCTTCTGAAATGGCCCTTACCAAGGTTGGCAGCTGTATAGCAACTTCTAGTTCCTCTTCCATGACAGGAGGGAGCAAAAATCAGATGAGGAGGAAGTTGTCTAAAGGACTGGGAAAAAGTGTGGCTGCTACTGTACCAGAATTGGTTAAAATTCTTGGTGGAACCACAGTGATTGAGAAGGTAAATAAAAACCTTAACATTGTTGCTTTTTTTATTTATTGCACATGCATGTTTGACAGGTATTAATTGCTAACAATGGCATAGCAGCTGTTAAATGCATGCGATCTGTGCGGAGATGGGCTTATGAGACATTTCGAAATGAGAAAGCCATTCATTTTGTTGCTATGGTAACACCCGAAGATCTGAATGCAAATGCTGAGTTTATTAAAATGGCTGATAGCTATTTGTTGGTGCCTGGAGGGTCAAATAACAACAATTATGCTAACGTAGAACTCATTGTAGATCTGGCAAAAAGAAGCAAGGCACAGGTAGGTGGTTATTGAATAAAATTATAGTTTGGTTAATGGAAGCAAGAAAGAAGTTGCTGAATATTGAAATTGGTGTGGTTTAAATATTGTAAAACTTATTCCAATAAGGAGTAAAAATTGCAAAAACTTTTGGTAAATTATGACTTGATCTGTGTAGAAAAGTCATGATCCCCTGCATTAAGCATAAATTTTCCTGTTGATTTTGTTGTAGCTGTGGCTTGTGTAAGGTGCTAGTGAGGTCAAACTTTGATAATTGTTTATTATAAAAATTTAGTGCCATTATGTTATAAATTGTTTCCTCGAATCACTTTTTTGGTAATGCAAAAGTTTTTCCACAAAAAATCTCTTCATGCTGCTTTTCCAGCACATTTGTTATTTAGTTGTCTGGTAGAATTTCAGTCAACTTATGAAGTTGCAGAACAAATTTTCAGTTTAATGCATATTCATAATGCATTGAGTGCTACGTAAGGACTATATGATACTGAAACTGTAAGATTGCTGTAGCATCATCGACTGTAGGTGTTGTAATCCTGAAATAACTTTGGAAACGTAAATTTTTAGATAATGATTGGAGTCACTTGCCATGTAACAATGCAAAAGATTAAATTGTTTCTGGTGAGATTTGAACCTACAGCATACTGGTTGCCTGTCAGATGCTCTACTATTTGAGCTATAGATTACCAAGCCCTTACACTGCTAATTGTTTTTTGCCTTTGCTCTGCTTTACAGTAAGTGACCCAGATTATTTACTACAGTGGTTATCAATCTTTTTTGGCCCATGGACCATAAAAAAAAATCCTATGGGCTACTTTAATATGCTGACACCTCATAAACACCGCTATTCAAAACTACATTGCACATTGGTTATTGAACTCAAGGGCATGTTAATTTTTAGTCTTTAACCCATTAATGATCACTACCAGAAATACAAGTCACTTGTAAGCTTTTAGTATTTGGTTACTGTTAAGATTTGCCACCCACTTTTGGTTGCCTAGCAACATGATGTTCTTGTAGAGAAACAATAGTCCAACATGGGTGCAAAGCTGCTACAGATTTAGTGCAGCTGTTGCAGATTAGTAAGGCTGGAGGTGGCTTGCCTGTATTAGTTTACTGTATGAAACTATTAGCAGGGCATCTGTGCAGCAATACACAATCCTGTCTAAAAAAGATAAAATGAACATTACCTTTTTCAAAGAAAAGTTACAGAACGCATTTGTTATAAAAGCTTTGTTACTGAGTACCAGTGTTTATTTTTCTCTGAAAACCTTGCATGAAATTTATCTTTTTCAGAACCGTTTCTTCTAATTAATAACGAATTATTTTTCTGTTAAAGATGGCGAGTAACCAGTTACACAGAAGATATTTAACTCTGCTGGAAGCAGTTGATGATGTTTTAGGGTCAGTAGGAAGTGAAGAGAAAGATAATGTTATTTTGCCACCTGTGCAAGGTGATACTTTTGCTTCTGATGTAGAGGAAGATGATGTAGATGAGTGCCATAGAAATGATTTGCTTCCAAATGATGTTGCAGGAGCTTTAGAGGTACATAACAGCGATGAATGCGAAGCTGCTTTCAATGTATCAGCAGTTCAAAGTAAGGAAAACAAACCACTGCCAAAGAAAAAGAGAAAGAATGCAGGAGCACTGCTCTGGAAGAAGAAAAGGAGCATGAAGAAAATACCAGAAGCAAATGTGATGCACCAGGCTGACAGCCACCCTTACCTTGCCCTGCTTGAGCCAGTTGCACTTTTTCGATTATTATTTAATGAGGAAATCTATAGTGTAATTGCTTGCAAAATGGAGCAATATACGTCTCAATGGAATGAGGTCATTCATCTTATACTGCAGGAAATTGAAGCTTTTGTTGGAATTCTCCTGTTGACTGGATACAACAGCCAACGGCATCAGCACTTGTACTGGAGCAAAGATGACGATATCAGCTGCCCACTGATATCAAGGTCAATATCAAGAAAAAGTTTTGAAGACATAGAGAAGTTAATCCATTTTGCTGATAACAATCTTCCTGCTGGAGATAAGCTTGCTAAATTTTGACCTCTGCAGGATATAGTCAATGCTTCACTTCATCAGTTTGGAGTGTCTGCAAAAGATCTGGCCATGGATGAACAAATGGTACCATACTTTGGTAGGCACTCTGCAAAGATGTTCATTTGTGGCAAATCGATCAGATTTGGCTACAAAAACTGGGTTTTAGCATCAAGTGATGGCTACCCTTACAATTTTGAGACTTACACTAGAGCGTGTGATACTAAGGACAGCAGCAAGCCTCTTGGACCACAAGTTGTGTCCACCCTGCTTGTCATTGCGTTTATTTTGACAATTTTTTTACCTGTTATTATTTGCTGCAAGATTTGCATGAAAAGAATTTCAGGGCTCTTGGTACTATATGTAAAGGCCGTACAATAAAGTGCCTACTGCAACCATCAAAAAATGTTGAAAAAGAGGAGCATGACGTCTTTGACTGCTGCTCAGATGATTACGTGTCTGTAATGCAATGGAAGGACAACAAGGTCGTTTACCTTAATTCAAATTTCAGCAACATAGAGCCAACCAAAATGGTGAAACGCTACAGCCAGTATGAAAAGAAAATGATCAGTTGTGTTCAATCGTTCTGCTCTACCTAAACAATCAAGGCATGGGAGGCATTGATCTGCTTGATAGGCTTATAAGTCAATACAGACCAACAATTCAAGCAAAGAAGTGGTATTGGCCGTTGTTTGTTAACTGTATAGAGATACTGACAGTGGTGGCATGGAGGCTTTATGTCACTGTGGAAACTTCCCTCCATTTAGATTTTCTTGAATTTAGGTGGTCAGTTGTAGGTGGCTTGTTGAAAACTACTAGTTCTGCGTTCTCAGGCCTTAATGGAAGAAGAACAATAAACACCAGTGCTGGCCTGCACCACCCTGTAAACGCAGAAACTCAATGACACTGCTCAAACTGCAAAAAGTCACTGTAAAAAATGTCAAGAATGTGGTGTTCGCTTGCATCCTATATGCTTCTTGGATTACCATTAGTGATAAAATTGTGTCTTTTTCTGGTATTTTTGTCATTGTTTCATGTCATTTGGAGTGTTTCCGCAATTGAAAGTGCTTACAGAGAAGACAGAGCAGCAAGATTTTTTTGCACAATGCTAGCTGGTGATACCGTTTTGGACCATTGTTCCTGCAGAAGAACAAAAAAGTAAATGTAAAAATGATTAATTCAGAGACAAAATCGTGCAAAAACTGATAAACCATTACCTTTTGAAGGTTTTGTAGTTACATAAAAAGCAAGTAAAATTTTTTCACACTTTTGTGCTGAGCCAGCATTTTTACATGAATCAAGATCATTTCGACTTGAGAAAAATAGCTGTTTTCTGATGAGTGCTTGCAATAGAATTTAACGAGTTAAAGAAAAACTTTTTTGAATAATGTTTGTAAGATTATTAAACTAGGTCTCTGTATAAAAATTACATCGATACAAAACAATTGACTGGTTTTTCAAGCTTCCAAATAATTTGTTCCTCTACAGGAACAATGGTCCAAAATGGGTTAATAAAATAAAAATCATTATACTAATTTAGCAATCCCTATTGATTTGTACACTCAACCTAACTACTTGTTTAATTTTGACAACTGAAAGATTGATAAAGATGCATCAATGATTAATTAATGGGAATAACCAATTAACATTAATAATACTTGGAATTTCAAATTTTATTTTAACAAAACATCACGTGTATACAATACAATATTTTTGAAAAATCAATTGAGCAGTTGACAGTACTAGTGACTAACTTGGTTTTGGTGTTGTTTGCTGAAGGTATCAAAATCTAGGAGCCTGAAAATAAGCTTTCTTTACTAATTTGAGTAGAAATATGATAGCCAGTAAACTAGTGAACATTTTTATTTGAAAACGTTTCACTTTATACTTAAAACATCATCAGTGTAACAGATCTTTTAATTTAGCGTCATCCAAGTGCTGAATCTGTCACACGCTCGATCGAAGCTTTTAGCCAATGCGTCTCAAGTTTGACTCCCTTCCTTTGTCGCTTCTCTGACAAGCGTACACGTCTATGCAACTCCTTTATTCCAAATAAATGTGACAGCCACACTGGCGACACAGAGCGTACTCAAAAATGGTTTCTGTTAATTCAAGAAACAAAGCATAAATAATCGTAAAATGTGCTAACTTGCCTACAACAGAATAATACTGAAATAAATATTTACCTAACTAATTAAGCTTCCAAGAACTTGACCCAAGTAGTAGAGACAACTCAAATTTTTTAATTCTCTGTCAAGGGCAAGTAGCAAATCTTTTAACAACAAAACGGTGAAAACTGTTGTCTGTTTGCTGGCGACTCAAAACAACAACTGACACAAAACCAATAAACAAGTGTAATTGCGACGGTCTTGAGGCAGCCTGAAGCTGTAACAGGCGAGATAAGTGCCAAATAAGTTAACTCACTTGCTATCAATAGTAAAGTGAAGCAAGAGGCCAAGACTTCAAAACTCACATGCAGCGACACAATAAAATGCATGCACAATATTTAACAATCAGTTATAATTAAAATGTGGTAGTTTTAGTTATCTAAGAGGTACAACAGCTTGCAATAATCAACTTAGACTAGTAGGTAGCATTTTAATTATAACTGATGATGCTCTAAGTATAAAGCAAAACGTTTTCAAGTAACAATGTTTGCTAGTTTACTGGCTATCATATTTCTACTCAGAGTATCAAAATCTATTTTGACAGAATCATGCAATCTTAATCTGATTTTTCCTCTGCTGTTGATGTCCAATTTGTTTCTTTAGTTATTGTAAACTTCCAGTACAGATGAAAGCACAGATTCTATCTTCCATGTAATAGGGAAAACAATGATGCTTGCTTCTACTTGTTGAAAAACTTTTGAGTGTTAATTTTTTCTCAAGATGTGTGCAAATAGCTCTTTCTTTTTTAAATCATCCCTCACATTTTCTTTTAAGTTCAACAGTGTTTCAGCCACCTCGGTACTTTCATCTCATGGCTCATAATTTTCCAGGTCTGCAAACCAAATTGAATAATCTATCATCAAAAGATCCTCGAATGTACTCTCAAAGTCTAGGTGAAGACTTTCAAGATAAACAATGCATGCAACAATGCATTCTAATGTAGGATCAATTTTCTTGAAATTTTCAAATGCCAACAGGTTCTTTTTCTCAAAATGTTTTTTCCAATATTTTGTTTCATGATGTAACCCTTTATCTTCTGAGCTTTGGTAACCTAGTCTGATCTTTTACCTTGTAGCTCCAAATACATAATATTCACTGTTTAAAAGTTATCACTCAAGTGGAATATTTTTGAGTTGAAATCAGCCATTTGGGACTTAAACTTGAAAAAGTTGATCACTTAGTTCATTGCAAGCAGTAAATCTTCTGCTCCAAACCTCTTTTATCAAGCTGTGGTTGGATGGCCAATTTCATGTGTTATGGTTATATAGGCATGGGTGACGGTAGGATAATGTATGAATCCTCAGACTGACATATTGCTTAGATCTTGCCCAGGCTTATTACAATTTGCACTGCAGTTTTTGATTGGAAAGATGTTATTGGCTTTATTTTGCAAGCCTTTCTGCCTGCTGCAAATATGCCGCCAGTTTCATAATATTGTATCTACTAGTGTTATACTATGTGTCCAGGGGTCCATGCAATGGTAATGTAGAAACTATAACGTAATCTATTGTTTTTGATACATTGCAGTACTGTATCTCATTTCATGGTTTTGTTTGTAATGATTTCTGTAGTTGCTTGGCTATCTACCAGTACAACCATATTTTGTTTTTGTATGTTACAAAGATAAAGTTTCTTTGCCATTGCAAGGTTGCAAAAACTTCTGCTTGGAAAATTGTACTATGGGTACCAATATGGAATAAATTTTGTACTATTTGAGACTTACCTGGCTATTCTATATAAATTCCAACTTCTGCTTTTTATTACTTTCAGAACCATTAGTATAACACCTCATGAAGTTTTGATTTAAAGTGCATTCATATTCAGTTGTGTCATTTTTTTCCTTTGCAAGGCATTCAAAATTTCTTTCAAATATCTACGTTTTTTTATTAGGCCAGCTGACATACTCAACTTAAAAAAATTTTTGCGTGCTCTATCAGATCATAACTGATAGTTTTATGAATGAAATATTTGCTTTGGAGGTAGCTTTAAAAAAACTCTTAAAGCTTTTTGTGATGCTTTCATTAGTGGCAATCTCATGAATAGGACTATGCACCAGTAAAGTACACAAAGATCTTGTTGGTGACACAGAATATTAATATGGCTTGAAAAAACTATTCCAACCATATGCTTTTTGTGATGCTCTTATCAGTGACAGTATCATGTTAAAAGGGGAAGAGCTAGAGTGAGTAAGTTGCTTTATTTCATTAATTTGAACAATAGGCAATTAGGAAAAACCAATGATAGTGCTAGCACAGTAAAGTGCACCAAAGAAAAAGATTTTGCAATAGCGGCATTCTAGAGGAAGCGCAGCAAGGAACCAAATAGGAATGCCATTAGTTATCAAAAGAGTTTGAGAATGAAAACAAACTCTTTCTGTGCACACAACACCAGGCACTGAGTCTTGATATAAACAGCCTTTAATAGATTAAGGTGGAAAGATGTGTGTGCTATGACAAGGATTAAAAATCACTTGTCAGTTTAATTCACATTGTTGATTTTCTAAACAATGCTGACCAATGGCAGAGTCACAATCAAGTTTAGTGTCATTTTGTTTCCACAATCTGTTCAGTTGAGATCAGAGTGGATGAGTTAATTGTTAATCTGACAAAAGCTTTTGTGTTGTCCTTTTAAACAAAAGCAACTACGTAGATAAAACAAACAAGATACTCGAAGATCAATCGCAATTTTAAAGGATTGGTCCAGCCTCCAGGAATGACTACACCATCAGCATTGCCTAGATGGTTGCATCTGAGTGAAACAAGCAAGCACTCATTTTTGATCTTGGATTTTGATTTAGTTATTTCATAGAGTAATACCAGGTATCTCCAGAATTTGACTGTGTGGAAGAATGTTTAAAATTCACGAGCTGCCTGTAGATATAATTGGTAAACTGTTGGTTTCCAGATTGCTCTGTTTGTTTTTCAAGATTATTTGTTAAACAAGTTTGGTCCATCTCTGAGCTATTCTTGCCTTGTGATCATTCAATCTAAGCCATGATGTGCTTAGGGGCAACTCTTTAAGATATGCAAGCTTTGAGAAAGTCTGCAAAGAACTTCAAACTTCTGATTTTTCTTCTAGTTCTCACCACAGTTCAAAACGGCTCTTTTTTATATAGTGTACCAAAGGCAAAACCTACTCAGATCTTCAGAGAATTTTAATATTGTTTAGAAAAAAGCTGTTTTAGCGGCAAGGTTTTTGTCACACTCTGATAAGTGGTGATATTACGTCAAACAAAGCAAGTAATTGCTACTGAAGGCTCAATTTAATGTTGATGGTGTTGTCATTGCTGGAGGCTGGACCAGTGGACCAAGCCTTTAAAATTGCTATCGACCTTCAAGTATCTTGTTTGTGTTGTCAACATAGTTGCTTTTGTTTAGAAGAACAACACCAGAGCCTTTCTGTGATTATGCAATGATCATATCATCATTCTTTCATAGGCTATTGATTGCACAATAACACTCTTTGTGCATAGTGAAGTCACAAGGACCTATCATGCTGTCACAGTACAGATGTGCAAGGTTGGCGAGTTGACTTATTATAGGAGTGCGTGGTTCAACCACTGTGATGTAAAAACTGTGTCCGCAGTGACTCAAATTAAGCAAAGATTTTTATGCTGTACCACCATTGATCAAAGCATCATGAAAACCTTGCAGCTAAAACAGCTTTTTTCTAAACAATATTAAAATTCTCTAAAGATCTGTGTAGGTTTTGCCTTTGGTACACTATATAAAAAAGAGCCGTTTCGAACTGTGGTGAGAACTAGAAGAAAAATCAGAAGTTTGAAGTTCTTTGCAGACTTTCTCAAAGCTTGCATATCTTAAAGAGTTGCCCCTAAGCACATCATGGCTTAGATTGAATGATCACAAGGCAAGAATAGCTCAGAGATGGACCAAACTTGTTTAACAAATAATCTTGAAAAACAAACAGAGCAATCTGGAAACCAACAGTTTACCAATTATATCTACAGGCAGCTCGTGAATTTTAAACATTCTTCCACACAGTCAAATTCTGGAGATACCTGGTATTACTCTATGAAATAACTAAATCAAAATCCAAGATCAAAAATGAGTGCTTGCTTGTTTCACTCAGATGCAACCATCTAGGCAATGCTCTCAGAGATACAACAAGGTATATTCTAAATCTTTCAAATTAAGACGTATCTGACACTGAAAACTTTGTGCTGTTACATGGTCTCAATTTTGGGGTGTCACTCAGGCATTTGTGCAAAGAAGAAATTTTCACTAAATTTGAGTCACTGTAGGTGCAGCTTTTACATCACAGTGCCACTTCTGTTCAACTGCACACTGCTTTAGTACCTCAACTTGTCACCCTTGCACATCTGTACTGTGACAGCATCATAGATTCTCATGCCTTTACAATGCACAAAGAGTGTTTTCATGCAATCAACGGTTTACAAAAGAATGATGATATCATCACTAAACCTGACAAAGGCTCTGGTGTTGTCCTTTTAAACAAATGCAACTACATAGATAAAACAAACAAGATACTTGAAGATCAATTGCAATTTTAGAAGCCTCCAGGAATGACAAAACTATCAACATTGAATTGTGCCTTCAGAAGCAGTTACTTGGCTTAGTCTAAGCCAATTTTATACCAAAGTGGATATATGACACAATACAATTGACTGGATCTCAAAGACCTCAAATGTATGGTCTGCCAAAACCACACAAAAAAGATGCTCCACCTTGCTCTATACTGTCAATGACAAATTTGTCCCATCGTGAACTTGGCAGGTGGTTAGTTAGCCAATTACAACCTGTGTTGGAGCAGTTTTTGTCACACTGCATATCAGATTCATTTATGTTTGCTAAGACCACGCAAAATCTTGACATCGACTCTAATGTCTTCATGTGCTTTTTTGATGTGTCCAGCTAGTTCACCAACATTCCCCTTGATGAAACCATGAAGATCTGTTCATATGGTTTTCTATAAGTCTGATTCACAACTAGTCATTCCAAAGGATATGTTTGTTGAACTGATGAAATTCTCCACATTGTCAGTTGTATTCAGCTTTAATGACACTGGGTATAAGCAAACAGGTGGTGTAGCTATGGGATCACCACTTGATCCAGCTTTGGCTAATATCTTTGTTGGGTATGAATGAAAGTTATTTTTTGCAACATGGAAGCCTCCAATATACTTTAGATATGTTGATGACACGTTTGCCATCTTTGATCATGAAGCTAAATCAGATGAATTCCTGACCGCCATCATCCATCTCTCAAATTCACTTTTGAAAAAGAGAGAGACAAATGCTTGCCATTTCTTGATGTCTTGTTGAAAAAACAGATGTTGGCTTCGAAACCAATGTATACTGTAAACCCAATTTCACTGGCTAGTACTTATGAGTCCTTTAGTCTCCGCAAATGTAAAACAAGTCTAATATCTACATTAGTGCATCAAACCCTAATGATTTGCACCAATCGTAGACTCACGGTAGAAAGAAAAAAGAGCAAGAAAATATTACGGGGCAATGGCTATTCTAAAAACGTCATCAACTGCCCAGATGGCCAAGAAAATTGCTCAGTTCTCCATCGTTAAGTGATTTAACCCTGAAAAGTGCTCTGTGTACTTGAGGGTCCTTTGGATAGGTAAGCCCTTCACAAACTTGGAAAAAGAAGTCAAAATAGCCATGGAAAGCTGCTATGGTTCTGTCAGCACCTGCTTAGTCTTTACGTCAAAGCATATGCTGCCAGTAGCTGGCAAGGATGTTCTACCTACTACTTGAAAAAGCTGTGTCATATATGAATACAAGTGCCACTGTTTTAGTAGGTACTTAAAATAGACATCTCAATGGCTACTGGATCACATCAAGCAACGTGTTCCTAAATGGTTAAGACAACAATTAACTCATCCACTCTGATCTCAACTGAACAGATTGTGGAAACAAAATGACACTAAACTTGATTGTGACTCTGCCATTGGTCAGCACTGTTTAGAAAATCAACAATGTGAATTAAACTGACAAGTGATTTTTAATCCTTGTCATAGCACACACATCTTTCCACCTTAATCTATTAAAGGCTGTTTATATCAAGACTCAGTGCCTGGTGTTGTGTGCACAGAAAGAGTTTGTTTTCATTCTCAAACTCTTTTGATAACTAATGGCATTCCTATTTGGTTCCTTGCTGCGCTTCCTCTAGAATGCCGCTATTGCAAAATCTTTTTCTTGGTGCACTTTACTGTGCTAGCACTATCATTGGTTTTTCCTAATTGCCTATTGTTCAAATTAATGAGATAAAGCAACTTACTCACTCTAGCTCTTCCCCTTTTAACATGATACTGTCACTGATAAGAGCATCACAAAAAGCATATGGTTGGAAGTGGTGTTGTACCATCTTGTGGTATTTGTAGGAACACATAGAAATGCTGAGGAAATGTCTTGTTAAGTCCTTTTCTTTAAGGTATTGTTTATATATTGCTTTCACCTGGCAAACACTAGGATATGTGGAGGTCGAATGTATTCTATCTATGTATATCCATTTTTTGGTAGGCAGTTTGACTTCCAACAATTTGGCTACAGGTTGTCTGCATTGCGTTAGTGGTGCAGTTGTTTTTCAGATTTTGAATGTTTTCAAGTTAGTACATCATCTAGAATGAAACCCAGTGGTTGAACAGCTTTGGAAATATGTGGTTAATGATGAATATCTTGTTGGTGGTACAGAACTGGTATATAGCTTTAAAAAAGTTTGTTTTTGCTTTTTAAGATTTTCCTGATGCTTTTATCAGTGGCAGTATCAGATCAAAAGAGAAAAAGTTAGTGCCAGGAAGTTCTTATATCTGATTAATTCAGATATTAGGCAATCAAATGAAGTCAATAATATTAAGGCTTACATGATAATGTGCACCACGAAAACAGGTTTTACAATTGCAAACTACAAGAGGTGCAGCAGGAAACCAAACAAAATGCCATAATTATTTGAAACTTACTGTGTGTACATGATATCGGATGCTTAGTCTTGATATAAATAGCCTCTAATAGTTAATAATTGTTTATACTAAAAAATCCACAAAAAGATATTTTTTTCTTAGTAAAAAAACTCAATTTCAGTTTTGTTTGGTGTTAAGCTAAACCCTTGTTTTTCACTTTATTGGGCAGCTGAAGATAGTGCTTGTTGTACCTTGCCTCTGATCGAAAACATGTCCTTACTGGTAATTAACACTACTAGATTATTAAGATAAGCTTGATATTTTTACTATCAAGTTTTGTCCATAAGAATTAGGAACACAGCTCCATAGAAAATAGAATAGAATTTATATTGAAGATCACCTTTTACTACTTTTCGATAGCCTCACTTGTGTAGTTCTACCCAGACTATATGACCTCTTGTTTGTTCTTGATCCAACTGGCAAGAAGTTGGGGAAAACATCATGTCTTCACATTGCTGCAGCAATGCTGTGAAAAGTAATATTGTTTAAGGTACTGACAATATCCAGAAAGTCACCTAATGGTGATTCCTTTTTTGCTGAGAGAAGTGATGGAGTGGGCAATGAGGAATAAGAGTTTACCAGTAGTAGTTGTGAGTGCAGTGAGTAGCCTTTATTACAGGGCCAAGATGAAAGTTAGAGTGGGTTCATAGTTATTTAAAAATTTTTTAATGCAGTTTGGTGTAAATCAAGGATCTATGTTGTCACCACTGCTTTTTGCAATTGTGAATATAATCATGGAGAATGCAAGAGAAGGTTTCATGAGTAAAATTTTTGATGCAGATCGCTTGGTTTTAATGAGTGAAAGTTTATAAGGATATGATAGAAAAGTGTTTGGAAGAAAAGAGGGATTTGATAGCAAGGGGTTAAAGGTTAACCTCAAGAAGATCGAAGGGATGGTGAGTGGTACGAAAGCTGAAATACTCAAGAGTAAAGTCTATTCATGTGCCAAGAGTGGTGAGAGTACAGTAACCTCCTGCTTAAGTTTGCATCCCAGTTAAGTTCGCACCAAATTATCAAAAAAACTGGAATCAACTTTTTCAGGCATTTATTAACATTTACAACAAATCACATTTTTAAGAGGTTCACAATTTAAATAAGTCATGGATCGTCAGGTGATGCATATTCCTCACTCTTTTTCGTTTTTCTTCCAACATCACCTGCCTTAATTTGCGCTGAAATATTTCAAAGGAATTTTTCATTTCACTATAGCCATCTCCCGCTTGAGCTTGGGCAGTAGGACATAATAGCTGATCTTCTACTTCCAAGACTTTATTGTACATTTTTTCAAAACCATCAAAAGTTACATCGTTTGTCAGGACTACTGGTTCTGAATTCTGAGCACAAGCTTCGACCATCATATCTTCATTGGCATCTTTATTTCCGACTGTTGTCTGTGCTCTTGTCAACACCTCATTGACATCTTCCATAATTTCTTTAGAAAACTCTTCACCATTTTCATTGTCAGCATGTGCAAACTCATCCATAGTGCCTTCATCTATAGGAATATTTAATGCCTCGAAGTTGTGCAGTAGGTCAGCCATTAAGTCAGTTTCTTCGTTAGTTCCAGCTTGCAAAGTTGGGAATAATTCAGCCTTGTTGAATGCATTCTTTATTGTTGTATCTGATATAGCATCCCAAGCAACCTTAATATATTGAGCTGCATCTAGTAAGTGAGCAGGGTTTCCATAAGCCACTCCTGCTGCACCTCTAGGGAGTCTTTTTGCTTGCTCTTTTTTTCACGCCTTCAAATCTTTATCAAGCTCATACAAACCCAAGACATCTTTGAGGTATAAATATTTGTATCTTTTCTTTAGCGCAGCAATTATTCCCATGTCACAAGGCTGTTTCCAGCTAGTGCAGTTTGGTGGAAAAAACAAGACAAGACTTGTGGTAAAATTTGTTGTCGCTCATCAATAACATTGCTTTCTGAGATACGCTTTATGAAAAAAGCAAGACGCACGATCTACTACCACTACATCACTCAAAAATTTTAGTTTTTTAAGACTATGGTGTTTTTACCTAGTACCTCAACCAATCTCAGAATAATATCCAATGTTGGGTCCAATTTACATCATATTCCATTTTAAATCACATTTCACTACACATCAAAGGCTAGTTGCGTGAAATCATTATATGAAGCAAATAAAACCTCAACAATCTCGTAGCTATAAGTTTCAACAATTCAACTATTTAAGCAGGGTAAGCTTGTCAAATGCAACAGCATGTGATGTGCTTACTAATTCATCAACACTTTTTTCCACGTTTTTAGTTATATCGAATCACAATATATGCACAGTATGCTGTGACCCATAGGCCTCGGTTTAAAGCCCAGGTAAGCCCAATTAGAAATCACAAAAACTGAATTCTGGCCCTAGCAAATTTAACATCGAATTTAACAATCTCTGTAAAGAATCTGAGACAAAGCATGGGAATCAGACAAAGCAAAAAATTATTTCTTTGAAATATATCTGTGGGCTAGGATTTACACAAAGCAATGTTTAATGTTTTTTATTAAAGCCAAAATGCTTCTGAACAGTTGATAGAAATGTTTTGGTTTTACATTAAAAGCATTTTTTTATTAGATAAGTACTGCACTTACCTATGATCATGATAGAGGGTATTTAGCATCATTTTGGTGTTGTTATTACTAATAGCTAACTGAAGATTGCTTAGTGGAGGCAGAAATCTATTTTAGTTATCTTTTTATTAAATTTGACTGATTTGATGTGTGATGTCAATACATGTTATAAGTATATGAGTTAATACTACATCAAATTATCACAAAAGTTTTCATCTGTGTGGGCTTGATTTTACTGACACTTTAAATGAATGTACTAATGGCTGCAAATAAATCGCTTTTAATGTTTTATGTTTGTCATTTTGCTTATTGCTTATTGCGGTTGCATCATAAGCAGTGTAAACTTATCAATATTTTTAGGCTGTTTGGGCAGGTTGGGGCCATGCGAGTGAGAATCCAAAATTGCCTGAAATGCTGAGTAAGGTTGGAATTTCATTTCTAGGTCCTTCAGCGTCAGCAATGTGGGCATTAGGTGAGTAATATGCTGTGTGCTACCTCTTTAAAATTCCAACTTTGTTGATGATTGTGTTGTTCAGGAGATAAAATTGCTTCATCTATTGTTGCTCAAACTGCTGGAGTTCCTACTTTGCCATGGAGTGGCAGTGGGCTTGTAGTCACTCAAGAATCTGATAGTTCATCAAGCAGCATTGAAGCTGCTTCTAATTTGCAGTCAATAATTGTTCCTGATAACATCTACTTACAGGGGTGTGTTCAAGGTGTGGAGAATGCAATAAAGGTATGTTGAGTGCTTTGAAAGTTGTTTATTGCTTATTTGTGCTTAATTTCAAATGTAAGAGTCAGTGTTGTTTTAAGTAAATGAAGTCAAAATTTGTGTTGTTGCTTATTTTAACATTTTAACATTTTCTCTTTGTTTAAACTGATTGGATAAAGTTTAGTGTGCAGTCTTTTGTTGTACTGGGTACTGTGATGGTTATGCTGCATGACCCTCCCACCAGTTTTCCATTAAAGATGGAGATATCTTGTTTAGTGTCTTATGCAAGGACACAACATGAGGAGTTGCTGGCTTTTTCTCTGCATTTTCCCTTTTGTGCTGAGTGCCAAGCAAGGAAGCTGTGAATGTCATTTTTTAAAAATCTTTTGGTATAACTTGACAAGGTAATTGAACCCTGGTTTACTGATGCTTTAACTGCTACACCATCGCACCAGTAGTATGTTGATTGTTAGGTACAAAAATAAAGCTGTGAAGAAAAATCCAAGACTGAGACCTTAATTTCTGTATATCATAATGTTCATTGACAACAGATGTAGAACAATGCAGAAATATATAAGTAGCCACACACGAACAATAAGCAAGCACCAGACTGGTTTTGCTATTATTTGGGCTCTTCAGTGCCATGTATTTGACCAGCAGGAAACTGAAACCTCAAGATGTAAGCCTTCTATCTATGGTAAGTATCACTCGACCATCTGGCTGGATGCTTTTGCTGATGTTATAGCTGCTTTGTGAATGAGTGACTGAATTTCCTGGTTTTGTTACTTGTGGAGTGCATAGAATCCACTATGCTGTAGCTCCACAGCAACACCTCACGACCAAAACTTCACCACAACCAGATGTAAGCATTGTGTTATACAAGTACATTGAAGGGTAAAACGAAGAATCATAAAGAGAGATTTATAATGCAGAAATAGTACAAATAAAAGTTGTATTGGTGTAAAAGAATTAAATTTGCCATTCTGGAGTTTTACTTCTTATGTGAATTGGTATTATTATATTCAGTTTGTGTTCCTTCGTATGAGTTTGATTTCTTTCAAGCAAACCTACAGTATTTTATCTATTATAAATGCACTTCCCATTCTCATTTGTTTTATAAATGGTTTGTGAAGTGGCATGTCTACATACAAATGCATGATAGAATTTTTTTGATTTATTTATAAGCTTTACAGAAATAGATCCAATGTGTTAGTTAATTTTGATAATTACAATAGGCTAACAATTACAAACAGTAGACACCAATACTCCAACATTTAAGTTCAGAAACTGTAATTGATTCACTGTGCTGTAAAGATTAGAAACTGAAACGAATTCACAATTAGCCTCATCTGAATCACTAACGTGTGACATTTGTATACCAGATGTTGATGGTTGATTGGTGTTGACAGTGTCTGCTAAAGAACGATTTCATCTTGAAAATTTAAATTTGTTTCTGTCATTTTCTTCTCCTTTAAATATATACTCAAACATAGACCTTTTTAATGTTCAAAAAATTTCATTACTTTGTTATTTTTAGATAGTGCATCATTTCAAGTTCTTTTCATTTTTTATTGTTCTAGCAAACAATATCAAACGTATGCCCATAATCATGCAAGAATCGACATAGCTGTTCCTAATAGGCTTTTTCCTTTTTTCATAAGATATCTGGCAAAATTGTTAAATGTGGCCACCAACTCTAAAACTTTTTTCTGAACAAATGACTTTGAAAGAGTACACCGTGCAATAAATCTATTATTCATATTTTTTGGAAACACTTTTCATAGATACTTCATTTAAATGCCATTTCTTATTCTACTCTCTCAACAACATCCTTTTTCAGTAGTAGTTTACTGACTGAATATTTTCTTTTTACATTTAAACACTTTACCTCCAGTTTCAAATACTTTTTTGTAGATAGCCTAATGCTATGATTGTGTCTTGAAAATTTGGCAAATGGGGTGCAACTTGTTTCAATCTTTGTCCTCCAACCTTGCCATACCTGTTAGTTGGTTTATCAAATGTCATTATCAATTGCCAAACAAAATTGTTTCATTGCCAATCAAATCGATTAACAAAAATGTGTTTGGAAGTTGTTTTGTGAAAGGCTTTGCGCTGGCTTAAAAAGTTTCTTTGCTACTTAACTTGTGGCACAAATCTCACTTTATTTGAAAACTGCAGCATTCTATGGGCCACAAAATTTTGGTTTGCTGGTTGCACATTGCACACCCATGCTTTATGTAAAACTACCACTTGCTGCTGTGATTATAGACCTACCGTTACATCTATAAGTTAGTTGTGGGAATTATAATTATCATTATAATGTGGCGTTTGATAGAATCTGAAAATTTTTTGTTGTTGCTGTAAAGCCCAGCTCAAAACCAGTAGTTACTTGAAATGGACAGTGATTCAACTATTGGACATATGTTAGAAGAGTGGTTTGGGAAGCAATATTGTGCCAATGGTTTTTAAAAGGACAGAGAGAACATAGCAGAAAATTAAGCTAATATTTTTGCTTTGTTGTTGAGGCCAAAATAGGGTGATGGTGTAGTGACCCCCTGTTACTCCAGTGTGAAAGAGATAACAAAATGGCCTTGTGATTTTTTAGTCAGCTAGTTACCCTAATGTATTGCTGTGTTAGGTGATTATTGTTTTTAACACACACAAAAGTGGAAAGCCAATCAAGCTTAACAGCGTAAGTGGAGATTTTTTGAAAGTCTAGATGTTATGTGAATATAAACACAATGAGAAGTCTCATTCAAAACAACAGCTACAAGCTGTCATCGAATTAAATTTAATCATCGGAATAATGGTGAAAACATGATTGGTTAGTTGATCAAGCTTCAAATTATTAAAAATTTTGAAAACTAATCTCGCTTTTAATTAATTGAAGTAAAAACAATAAAAAAAGCAAAGTAGTGTGAAAGAAAGAAGGATACTTAGAGCTGATATTTGATCAAATTGTTATGGAAAAGATATATTTGGTAGTTAGAAAAAAGTGATAACTTTATTGAATCCAGAATAGCTCAAAAACTAAGCTTTGCATACAAATTAAATTTAGTGTATGTCATAAGCAGCTAGTTTTGGTCAAGTGGTGAAATTTTCAGCCCAAAATATTTATAAAAACCCAAATAGCAAAGAAATACAAAATTCAGTTAAAATAAGCAATGCCAGACATTATTTTTTGAGGAGAGCTTAGATTTGCTATTTTTCCCTCTGTCCAACTGTGCATGGTTGCTGAAAATTTGATCACAACTAAAAAATTTAGTCACCTAGCTGAGCATCAAACCCATGACCAATAGCATGTGAACCAAGTGTGTATTTAAGTGCATTGCAGTCTCATGTTAATAATGCAGCAAAACTGAAAAATTAATGCTGAGAGTATGGAAAAGTTCACTGAACAGGAACTAAAAGACACAATAAAAGAAAAGTGGGATAAAATATCAGTTGCTGCAATTTGAAGGTCAGTATCTTCCTGGAAAAAAAGAGACTTTGGTTGGTTGATACTGAGAACTGAGGCCATATTGATCATCATCTTAATTAAAGCCATGGTAAGTAAATTTAGGTCAGTGTCTGGCATTGCATATTTTGACCTGAATTTTGTGTTTCCTCATTATTTCTGTGTTTGTCAATATTTTTGGCTGAAAATTTTACCACTTGACTAAAACTAGCTGCTCATGACATATACCAAGTATAATTTGCATACAAAGCTTAGTTTTTGAATTATTCTCGATTAAACAGAATATTCATTTTTTTTGCTCAACTGAAGTAATGTGAACTATTTGGTATCTGGTGTGGTATCTGGCAATTAACTTTTGCTGAATATTTGAATATCTGGCAAATTTGCTATCTGGCATGCCCCTATTTTTTATTGCATAGCAAATGATAGATTAGGCTACTCTTTTAGAGACTGGAAGCAAATAAAGCCTACTTGCAATTGTAAAATTGTGGTGTTTGGTTGACTATGGTACAGAATCATATTTTTTCGTATCATAACAAAGGTAACCTACTTACGTGACATCTTATTATTTCACGAGTCATATCACTCCAGCTCGTGCTAGCCTAGACTTGTGAAATTTAAATTCATTGTTAACTTAATATTTTGAAATGCCTAATCATCACTCTCACAGACATAGAAATTAGATCAATATGTTGAAACTATGTTATGCAATTCTTGCTAAAACTTAAAATTAATTGGAGTAGTAATCAATGATTGCTTAAGAACTGAAGTAATCATCTCCAATGCTAAAACGCACAGATTTTCTCCATTTTGATTAAAATTCAGAATTCAATAAATGTTTTTGACCATTGTACATCACCTCCCATATCAGTACTATCAGTCAGTCTATGACCATGCCCATTTCATCACTTCTCTCACTAATTCTAGATTTAGATCTACTTTGGTATGTTTTTTCATTGCTAGAATCACCCACACTTTCTTCACTAGATCTTTTACTTGAGTCTTTGTCTTGATCACATTCCAAGTTGAAATCTAATTCCTCATCATTTGACAAGGCTTCCATCACCTGTTGCACTGAAAACAGTTGACTCTTATTCCTGTGGTCTAAGTACTCGGTTCATGGAGAACTTGCTTCATTCTGAAAATAATTGATATTCTTTCATAAATTAAACTGTTTTGTGTTTACTCCATGGACACTACCATTTGTAAAAGCACTGTTTAGTGTTAAATTCAAAATAAGCAGTTGATTAGCTGCCTATTTTTAGTATAAAGTGTCATTCTTTTACTCGACATGACTATTTCCTAGAATTAAGGGAATCTGTCATAGTGAGCACAAGGGGTATACCCAAAAATTTGGGAATACGGTCTGACAGGGTTAAGCATAATGATCAATATAGCTGGGGTCAATTACACTCTCAAATCGTTTGCAAAATTAAAGTGATATCAGATCCACCTTGGCAACGATAAAGTTATAACAGGTAATCATGATATTCTATCATAAACATTATAGTAATGGGGTGAAGGAAAAGCAATCCATTAAGAACAGGAAGTAACTCTTAATTATGATTTTAGCATTATTGAAAATCATACAATCCATACATCGCAACCATATGGTAGCATTTATAAAAACTGACTTCAGGTTCCATTTGAATTCAAATCTGCAACAGCTACTCTGAGTGTGAATGCAGGTTATTGGCAACCATACATTCTGCTTGGGAATAAGATCGAGTTGTTAAGGCATTGTTTCTGGTTAGAATGTCCCAACACCAAGACTGGTTTTACATCCCAGAGTAGTTTGTGCAGATTGTGGGTTTGAATTCCATGCAAAGTCAGCTTTTACAGATACTGCCTTGTGAGGACATATTGATTGATTTTCATTGAGGCTAAAGTCATAATCAAAGATTAAATCTTGATTCTTTATAGATTTTTCTTGCATCACCTCATTAATTAGTATAATGTTTATGATTGTATACCAAGATGCTCTGCTACGGCTTAATGATCTCCTGGGCTGATGTGGCAAAGTATTAATTGAATCTTGCTTTTCATCAACAAAGGGCAGAACATTCTTTACATGAATTGATTTGCATCTGTGTATGTAAAAGTTTCAGGAATAGGTTTACTTCTAAAATTTTGCTGCATTTTTATCTATAAATTTTTAAAATTTTGATTGATATCATGATTAAATATAGCAGGCATTCCTCGTATGTTGAATGTAACGATATTTCAAACAGATCACTTCGTTCTTTCGACAATTTATTATCCAAATGTAATGTTTCGCTCCCCTTAGTTACTGGGGAGCTTCTTCAGAAAACTGTAGATGTTAATAATGTAACATAAAAACTGGTAACGATATTTCAACCAGATCACTTTGTTCTTTCGACAATATATTTTTCAAGTTTAATGTTTCGCTCCGCTTAGTTACTGGGGAGCTTCTTCAGAAAAAGGTGGATGTTAATAGTGTAACATACAAACTGATTGGATGAAAGGTTTGTATGTTACATTATTAACATCTACCGTTTTCTGAAGAAGCTCCCCGGTAACTAAGGGAAGCGAAACGTTAAATTTGAATAATAAATTGTCAAAAGAATGAAGTGATCTGGTTGAAATATGATATCATGATGTCACACTATTTTTTGCCAAATAGAAACTTGTAAATTTGTTATTTAAGCAGTTCAAGAATGAAATAAATGATAATTACTGTATTTTTGTGACCATAAGGCGCACCGGAGTATAAGGCGCAGTATCAAAAAACTGCTGCAAATGCATTTTTTTTCTTACATAAGACACACCGGACTATAAGGCGCAATAAATCAGACAAAATCCTAATTTGTTTTTTGCATGTTTTAAATTTAAAAGAAACGATTAAACCAATGAATAAGCAAACAAACTATTAACAAACATGAAAACAAAAGATTATTTGGACAAATAAATGAACGAGCGAACGAACAATCAAAAGAATAAACAAAGAGTGTTCAAACGAAACAAGCAAGAAATGCTAATGCGAAAAAATACTGCTATTTGTAACATTAAAGATGGTTCGCAGTTTTCTTATAAAGCATAATTTTATCCACACATAAGACGCACTGGACGATAAGGCACATGTTCAATTTCTGAGAAAATTTTTGGCTTTTAGGTGCGCCTTATAGTCGCGAAAATATGGTACATATGACCAGACAGTGCATAGATAACTCAATTACTTGTACTGAGCTGCTAATAGATAATAATTCTAGGTTTAGTTCAAGCCTACTTTTTAAATTTAATTTGACTGAGCATAATATTTTGTGTGGCTGCATGTAGTTTTGGCCCAAGCAGCTAGTAGACTAGACCATATAAAATGGATATGCAGCTTTGGGCCATCTGCCATGCAGATTAGCTCTACTTTGATCTGACTTAAAAGGTAGGATTTGCTGATGTCATTTTGTTGCAAGTGTTGCTGTAGCTCCCTGTTGAGATGAAGTTTTGTACAATAACTAAAGGGTTTTTAGTGTGCTGTAATTGCTTATTGGATTTGTTGATGTATCAAGCAAATAAATAATTGGATATACATCTAGTTCTTTAAACTCTCAGCTTAATAAAAACAGTCCTGGGAGTGGGCTTCTATCTGATTCATTATCTGTTTGTAGCTAAAGCTTCAGCAAACTGTACCATCAGTTGTTATGAAATATTATGATCATCAGTTGATATGAAATATGATCACTGTTGTAATGGCTTTATCATAAAAGCTACATGTCGATCAAGATCATAACACCTTGGTAATTGACATAGTAGAATTAGTTGCATTAATCTTCAACCTGGTATAGCTGAATTGGGCCCAAAGTACCTGTAACCATGCACAAAATAATATGCTCCGCCAAACTAACTTATAAAGTAGGTTTGGACTAAACTTACAATTTATTATTAAAAGCAGGTCAAACTTGTTATGCACATTAGTCAATTCTACTAATAGCTAGTGCTGGTAACTGAGTTATTTAAGCTCTGTCTGGTTTTACCTAGTCATCATTTATTTCATTCTTGATCTGCTTCAATGATAAAGTCACGAGGCACTGGCTCCAGGTAAGTAATTTTCTACGCCTATAACTTTGACCAAAGTTGAATTGTTGGTGTAAATGTGGGTTTGAGTTACACTCCTGGTATTGTTTTTATCATTCTGAAAGTTATAATTTTAAGATCTAAAACAGAATTCATAAACTGGAAAGTGTGCCCCCTGGTTAAGAGGCATGTGAAGTTCATAAAGGGGGTATGGGACTTCACTGTTATAGCCCTACTTTGGTCCCAGCATCACAAAGAATTGATCAAGATCAAGGAATTAAGTGTGATGTTTTGAAAATTTTATGAAAAGCAGTTGAGAAATAAAGTTATAAATCCATTGTTTAGTAAACTAATTTTGTAACTCAATTTAAAAAAATTGAGGGAAACACCAAAAACATGAGACCATCAATCGATGATCGCAGGAGCAAAAGAGTAAATATAGCTCTTCTGGTGTAATTAATAATTAAAATGATTTTTATTTAGATTCAAAATCTACATAAAATTCATAAAAACTGAATGTTTCCAGAAACTAAATTCAGTTTTTCTTTGTCAGAAGTGACTCAAGTTTAAACACAGACAATGGTTGTATAATCAACAGAAAAAATACAAATCAGTTTAACTTTCAAGTACACCAGAAGAGCTATATTGAGAAGTTAAAGTAATGCTTTTATTGCACATCCTGAAAATATAACTTTGACTCTACTTTGTGATTTTGACCAATTTATTCCAAACTTTGCAGTCTTTTCTTTAAGTTACTTGCTACCAAAGCCTTAACTTCTAGTGACAACACCTAGGTTATGTAATTACATTGTATCTTGATACTTAAAATTGTAGTAAGTTAAGTGATAAAAGGGTATAGGTATGTACATTAAAATTTTGTAGTGGGCTTTATTCCAATCTTTACTTTCGTTCAAGCTCTTTGTGATACTGAGTATGTATTTCTACTTTTTAACTCCTTAACATACCAATTTTTTTTTCAATTTCTGTTCAAAAAAAAATATTTCTTTATTATTGATTTTGAATCTGTATATAAGGATGAATTAGAACACAAATTATTTTGAACCAATTATGATTTATTATTAAGTTATTGGTGGTTGAGTAGAATGGGTATGCTGAACGAATATACTTGTGCTAAAATTTTTTTACCAGACATCTCTAAACGAAAATACTAGGGATAATATGTTAAGGGGTTAAAGAAAAAGTGATGCTGATTTATGCAAAGTACTTTTTGGGTTGTGATTTGATTTTGCAGTACTAGTAGTATAAGATTGATTGTTTTGAACTTGTAGATTGTTTTCAAAGTTACATTAGATAACAAATACCAACAATGACGACTTGCTACAGTGTTTTATAGCTGTGTATGTCATTGCATAGGTTTATCACAAGCTAGGTAAGGCACATTGTGAAAAATCGATCAATACATTCAGTGAAAACTGCCACAATCATTGAAACTGTAATAGTTTTATAATATCTCAATTTTTATGGCAAATAAAGTTGTTTACAGCAAATATAAACTTGGTGTTTCCCATCATATTAAGATTAATATCACCCTTCAGGCATGTATAGATAAAAAATTTTTGAAATTTCAAAATTTGACTCCTAGCAATTTGATACTGGAGAGTAGTCAACTGGATTTTGTTGGCAACCATCTAAAAGCAAGTTAGACAGTGTTCTTAAAATCAAAGCCACCTTTTTAGGACTTTTCTTCAAAATTAAAAATAATTGTGCTGCATTCTTTTAAAATGGGCTGCATGTCTAAAAAGATTGATGAACACTGCTTTAGATTTTAAAACTTATTAGCTTGGTAAAAACAAGGCTGGAAATCACAAATCTTTCTTGCCAGCAAGAATTTAGTAATAATTTGCCAGATCAGTCAGCGACACTTTTAAGCTAGAGCATTGTGGATTTAATCTCGCCTGAAGTAAATTTTACTCATGCTGTTTTGTGGCAGTGACAAATTGACTGATGTCATTGAGCTTTACATAGTAATTGGGGGTTCAATCTTGATTCTTGATTGACCACTCTTTCATCAATGCTAATTGGTGTAATCTTTTTCCATAAGGCAATCTGTGATGTTTTACTTATTAGAATGGGTGTTGTTTTAAAATCCTCTGTTTTTTTTTAACAGTTTTAAATGTTTTGAGATCATTTGAAAATCATTTAAAGTACAGGGTGTCCATAAATCCTGAATATATTAAAGATTTTTATATCTCAAAAACTGCATACGGCAGAAACTTTAAATTTTTGACTGTATTATACCACCATAAAGTTTTTTGTTATTTTATACAGGTTATTTTATTGTTAAACCAAGCAAGAATAAGTAATTTTTAATTGGGGTATAAGTTTGCAACAAAGTATGAAAAATGTTGACAATTCAAGAAAAACCTCAAAGTGTTCTTTGGTACCACAAATTAAAATCACCAATTGCAGTACAACACAAATTCAGATACGAGTTTGAACAAGACCCTCTTCACATTAACAGCATTAAGAGGTTGTAGAAAAAGAAAGAGACAGTCCCAAACTTAAAGTTTGGTGTGGTTTGATGCACAAACAGATTATTGGACTATTTATTTTTGCTGAATCCACCATTACAGTGGAGATTTTTTTGGATGTGCTTAAACATAACATTGTTTCTCAATTAGAAGAGTTTCAGCTGTGGGTTGTGTTTCAGCAAGATGGTCCCCTCCATGCATAGGTTTGATGGTTTGTGACTTTTTAAATGCAACTTTCCCAAAGCAGTGGATTGGGAGAAGTGGCTTAACACCATGGCTGCCAAGATCTCCAGATACAACCCCCTTAGACTTTTTTGTGGGGTTATGTAAAAGATAGTGTGTACAGAACACCAGTGCATGAGATTGAAACATTAGAATCACAAATCATTAATGTTCTGGCACCAGTAAATGAAGAAATGCTGGATAACACTTGGTGCAAAATTGAATGTCACCTTGACATATTGAGAGCAACAAATGTTGCATATGTTGAAGTCCATGAATAGCTTGCAAACTTGATTTTTTGAAACATGGGTATTACTTAAACAGCTAAATATTTTAAATAAAAAATTTGAATAAACAAATTACTTTGCAATAAAACAAATGATTTTTTCTACTTTGGATTTTTTAACAATAAAATTTTGAAAAGCTTTCAAGACTTTATGGGCACTGTGTAATATAGTGTTGTTAAATGATACTACCACTTGTTGCTAGAGTTTTACTGTTTTATACTAGTCAAGATCGCCAGACAGGGTTACCCGTCACTTATGTATATTGCCTTGACATATTGAGAACAACAAATAGAGCATATGTTGAAGTTCATGAATAGCTTGCAAACCTAAATTCTTGAAATATGGCTATTACTTAAACAGCTAAATATTTTAAATAAATTTAAATAAACAAACTTTACTTTGCAAAAAAACCAAATGATTTTATCTACTTTAGTTTTTCAGCAATTAAATTTTGAAAAATGTTCAAGATTTTATGAACACCGTGTATTATAGTGTTGTTAAATGGCACTACAATTTGTTGCTAGAGTTTTACTGTTTCAGGTTTCAGTGAA
Source organism: Trididemnum clinides (assembly GCA_963675345.1). Lineage (NCBI taxonomy): Eukaryota > Metazoa > Chordata > Ascidiacea > Aplousobranchia > Didemnidae > Trididemnum > Trididemnum clinides. The sequence continues at coordinate 1,051,285 of OY776290.1, read as the reverse complement.
GAAGAGTTTTAGTTAAGATAAACTAAAAAGATTTTGTAGTAAAACTAAGTGTAGCTGTTATTGAATAACGGATAATAAAGTTTTAGGAAAAAAAATTGATTTTGTATTTTCATTGTTTACACAATTGATTTAATCTATTTTTTAATGTTTTTACATATGATTGCTGCATCAGAATTGTCTTCACTGTACTCCTGTTTTAATTTTTGATAAAATCTGCAATAAACAATGAAGCAATAAAGTATGTTTCAATGATCATTTAAAGATTTTTGTCATTTGTCAGGCTGCCTTGAAAATTGGTTATCCAGTCATGATCAAGGCTTCTGAAGGAGGAGGTGGAAAAGGTATCAGAAAGGTTATAAATCCTGATGACCTTCCAGCTGCACTTCGACAGGTTCAATCTGAAGTACCTGGTTCTCCTGTCTTTATAATGAAGCTTGCCACTAGGTAAGGAAATTTCAATTAGTATGTGGCTTAAATTCTTTATAGCTTAATTGAATTTGGTTGGTCTGGCTGTTTGCTTTGGCATTGTAGAATAGACAAGATTGATTTGTTTTATTTGAGAAAATTAGCATATCTCTGCTTAATCAGGTTGGTATAAATTTTATTGTTTGTGTTTTTGGCAATTTTACCAGATGTCGACACTGAAGTTAGGAGTTGGTTCTTAATCAAAAATTAAATTTCTGGCAGATCTCGACACTTGGAAGTACAAGTGCTTGCTGACCAGTATGGCAATGCCATTTCACTCTTTGGCAGAGATTGCTCAATCCAGCGACGCCACCAAAAGATTATTGAAGAAGCTCCCACCACAGTTGCAAATGATGAAATATGGTCACGTATGGAGAGGGTAATTTTCTCATTTGTTAGCAATTACTGGCTTCTGTTCAAAATTGCATTACCATGAAACAATTGATTTCATAAAAAAAACCTGAATGATGTGTTTCAGCTGGCATCATAAGTAACAGAGCATTATTGTCATTTTACTATTTGCATTTTCAATTAATCTTGGATGGCTATGACTTTATTAAGGATGCTTGATTTATTTGTTGACCTTGACGACAAATAAGATGAAACAATGACAATTGAATTTATTGAATGTAGTAGGCATAATTTGAGTAATTGAAGAGTGATAAAGCAAATCAGCCACATGATAAAGATTAGGCAAAAAGTTATTGAAAGAAGATTGTGAGATGAAGTGAAGGTCTGTGCACAAAAGTATGGTTTTATACCAGGAAAAAGTATAGCAGATACACTGTTTTGTTTTGAGAATGCTAGTGCAAAAATACAGAAAAGGACAGAAAGAACTGCATAGGGCAGACCTGGGCAAACTACGGCCTGCGAACCAGATGTGGCCTGCCAACACTTGTAAGAAACTTCCATGTACAGTCAAACCTCGGTTTTCGAACGTCTCGCAGTTTGAACAGTCCGGTTATGAGAGGGTGATGACCTTTTTTTCTTTTTGGAGTCTACCATGTCCACGCGCAGTATAAGGAGGTCTCGTATTACATGAAGTTTACGCAGGCTATTGCAAGATTCTGAGCACTGAGCTTCGGCCACTTATACTTGGTCAATGCAGCCCTCGACTGACTCTTTAATCCTCAGTGCGACCCTCAGCTAGCTTCCATGACCGTGATGCAACCTGCAGGTCAAAGCAATTGCCCATGTCTGGCATAAGGGTATTCACAAACTTGGAAAATGCCTATGACAACCATGCAAAGAGAAGAGTTGTGATACTTTTTGAAGAAAGCTGGACTAATGGAGATTGTGTGAATGTGACACAAGACATGTATGAAAGTAGCAGGTGAATGGTGAAATACCCTGCAGGATCAAAAAAACATTTTAACCTGAAGTTTGGCCACTTCAAAAATCAGCCTGGACTCCATTTCCTTTTACAATAATTAATTATGTATAGATTGAGAAATGATCAGAAGAAATCTTCAAGTACCATGATGTTGAAGATGATATTGCCTTATATTGACACAGTTAAAAGGAGATGGAGACAATACTTGGAAGCTGTAGAAATGCATTAGAAAGTAGAATGAAAATCGATTGGAGCAAAATGGTGTAGTTGTGCATGAATATGGTGATATAGTGTTGCTATGAGCAATAAAACTGGGTAACATGCTAATTACCCCTAGTCTCTCGGGTTAGGTTATGGGTTAAGATTAGGGTTATGGTAAAGGTTAGGGTTTGAGTGTTTGGGGTATGTCACTGGATGAAGTATTCTTGGGGAGTGTCTCAAAACCATAAAACTGAAGTTCAGTATTTGAGATCAACTGTTCAAAGCAATAAAAAGCATCGTTGAGCAGTAAAGCAAAAATCTTATCTGGGTGGAATGGAAGGAGAATGGGTGTAATGTTTGATAGAAGGGTATTTGGTATAATAAAATGAAAAGTGTTTAAGACACTGGTCAGATTAGCAAAGATGTGTGAGTTACTGGCTTAAGAACTGCACCATTGACTAAACAGCTGGAAGCAGAATTGAAGATGCTGCTGTTTTCAATGAGAAACATCTGGATAGAAAATATAAACAATGGATATATAAGAGGAACAGTACATTTTGGCAAATGACAAGTGAAGAAAGGTAAGGTTGAGATGATTTGGGCCCGTTTTGAGAAGTGAAAGCAATTACATTAGAAGAAGGATGATAGAAATAAATTACCAAAAAAAGGAAAAGGTGAAGACCAAAATAGAGGTTTGTGGATGCAGTGAAAAATGATTGCAAGGTGGTTGGATTATTAGAGGGGGTTGCAGTGGATGAAGAAAGATAGAGAATAATAATTAAAAAGTGGCAACCCTTCAAAGTTCAAAAAGAAGCAGGTATTTTTTTTGTTGCTCTGGTTTTATAGTTTATATAAACACATACCATCATTCTTTGATGATTTTATCGGTTAGTCTATTTGCATTCTTTAGTAACTGGGGAGTTACTGGTGTATGGAACCTGATGAGAAAATCAGACTGCTAAAACGATCAATTTAATAATGACGTGGCAAGTGAGTAAGATTTACCAAACCCTGGTGAAATGTGTCTTGGTCTTAAGACTTTAACTTTAATGGACATGCTAGAAGATGGATTGATGGTTTTGAGGTTGTGCATGGTGAATATACAGGCAAAAGAAATGTTGAGGAAAAACTGCTGGAGTTTTGTGATGAAAAGGAGCTGTTTGTGGCAGACACATGGTTTCCAAAACAAGAGCTAAAGAACATAACATACAATGTGGGTGGGAATAAAATTGGAGTTCAATTTGTAATGGTTGGTAAAATTGAAAGTATTAAAAAAATGTTACACCAATTTTCTAGAAACTGCTACATCAGATGGTGATAGCGAACATCTACAAAAGAAAGTTTAAGAAAGTAGTGAAGAACAGACAAACGGTTAGAAAGTTTTAAGAGTAAAAGAAAATCAATACAGGAGCAAGATTTCAAGAAAGAGTTAAGGAATTGGTTAATGTTGATGTGACTAAATTATAAAATGCCTTAATGAAGTATGTGAAAAGGAGAAAAGCAGAAGGAATCATGGGGATATGTGGTGGTTGAATGACAAGGTAAAGGAAGCATATTGACAAAAGAAAGTGGCATCTAAAAAGTTGTGCATAAATTGATCGGAGGAAAACAAGGCTAGATCTAAGAATGTGAAAAATCAAACACAGAAAGTCATTGCTAATTCTATCAGGGAAGGAGTTAAAAAGAAATAACAACATTGAGCAAAAAACCAACAACATTTGTAGTCTAGTGAAGTTTATGAATAGGGTAAGAAAGATATTGATGGAGGTAGATGCATGAGAGGAAAAGGCAAAGTTAAGATCTTGTGAAAACGACAGGAAAAGAATATGGAAAAATCACATGGAGAAGATCATCAATAAACAATAATTGGGATCGCATCACAGAAGCTAATACTGCAGAGGGATCTATTGAAAAAATTTCCTGGGAAGAAATGGCAATAGCAATAAAAGCAGTGAACTGGAAAAGGCAGCTGGACCCTCTGAAGTATGTGCAGAGATGAAATTTTAGTGTGATGATGACACTTTGCTACCATGTGTTGAATGGAAAAGACATGCTGGATAAAAGGTAAATAAGTACGTTGGTTCCAATTTATAAAAAAAAAGACGTGGAAAATTTTAATGCATTCACAGTAGTGAAGCAGCATGTTACAGCATGCTATGAAGATTGTTAAAAACGTGCTGGAAAGGATTTTAAAATTAGTGAAGGTTGATGCAATGCAATTCTTTTTTTATTCTAGGCAGAGGAAAAACAGATGCATTGTTGTGAGAATAATGTTACAAGAATGTTATGAAAAAGAAGGAAAGTTGTATATGCATTTTGCAAATATTGAGAAAGCATTCGGTGGAATTCCAAGAATAGTGAAGATGTTGGCAATAAGGAAGAAAGGTTTATCAGATGTAATTTTGAGAGTAGTAGTGAGCCTCCATCATGAAGCAAAGACGAAAGTTAGAGTGGGATCATAGTTATATGAAGAATTTTGTGTGTAAGTTGGTGTACATTTAGAATATGTGTTGTTGCTCTCTTCCTTTTTGCAATTGTGGCAAATGGAACGATGGAATATGCAAGAGAAAGCTTGATGAATGATTTCTATGTAGATGATGTGATTTTAATGAGTGAAAGTATAGAGAATTCGAGAGAGAAGATTTTGAAATGGAAAGAGAGGTTGGAGAACAAGGAACTGAAGGTTAATCTCAAGAAGACTGAAGTGATGGTGAGTGGTTCAAAAGGTGAAATACTCAAAAGCAAAGTCAACTTATGTGCCAAATGCGGCAAGAAGGTAATAGCAAATTCAGTGCTGTGTACAAAATGTGTGATTTAAAAGATGGGTGCAGATGTTGTTTTGTTGTTAGGAATGTAATAAGGTATTAAGAGGAATTGTAGAACCAGATGAAGAACTATCATTTTGGAAGCAGGTGGAGTTTGTGAAGAGGTTTTGTTACTTCAGGGATAGGTTGAATGCCAGTGGTGGGAGTGAAGCAGTGGTGATAGCAAGGAGAAAAGTTGGATGGATGAAATTTAGAGAATGTGGGGAGTTGCTATATGGAAAAAAGTTTTTGTTGAAAATAAAATGGTTTATCAGAAATGTGTGACATTGACGATGCTGTATGAGTGCAAGACATGGTGTCTGAGGTAGAATGAGATCAAGATATTGAGAAGAACTGAAAAAGCAATCGTAAGAGCAATGTGTGGAGTTAAAATAGTTAAAAGCATTATTATTCAAGAACTTAATAATTTGCTGGGTTTGGGAGATATTTTGAATGGATTGGCCAGAGCAAGTGGAGTGTGATGGAATGGGCATGTTTTGAGGAGGGATACTGTCTGATGTGTTGAGAAAAGCATTGGATTTTGAAGTGGTTGGAAGAAAAGGTTATGAGCAAGTAAAGATAATATGAAGAAGGCGAGTGGAAAAACAGATTAGCCTAACAATTGAAGATGCATCAAACAGAATGAGGTGCATAATGTAGTAGTAGTAGTAGTAGTTATTCAGTTTTTATCCAGTGTTGTCCATTTAACAGAGATGGCCAGAGTACGTGGTGTGCTAGTTTTTTGAAAGAAAAAAAGAAAATTTACCAAATTGTTAAACCTGTAGTACTTAAATGTGCTTTTAATACATTTTGAGAGGTGGTTTCAAATTTATGTCGAGAACTTCTGGATTGAAAAATTTTTTGATTACACGAATCATTTGTGTTGAAGATTTTCAATGTTTGGGAGTTTAGGATGTCGTTTTAGAAAGGAGTGTGTACCAGGTAATTTATAGTAAATGAGGTTAGTGAACTTCATGTAATGTTTCAATGGCTTTTTAAATTAAGATTGATAAGTCAGTTTTACATCATGGCTGTAAAAGTGTGTCGGCCACTGTAATAACTGATGGTGTGGATTGAAAGTTAGTTTTCTGGTGCAGTTTCAGTGGAAACAATTGTTGTAGTTAACTTTGTTTTTGTAATTGGAAGAACTTTAATGAAACTGAAAAGCATTGCTTTTAATTTGGGATGAATAGTTTTTAGTTCACTTGCCAATTAAGCATTGTTATTGCTCTGCTTTTTGGCTATAGCCTGTACTATGATCTTTTGATGTTTTACCGGTATGAAATAATTCGTTTTACTTAGCAATCAGTTAAGCATTTTAATGGTGACAAAAGACAATGGAAAATGACGTTGGGTGAAAGTGATATTAAAAATTATTGAAAAAAGATGCTTTACGGTATCAGAGTAAGCTAATTTTATGAAAAGTAAGGTCAAAAATGTAATGATTGGATCTTCACAATTTTGTACAGACATTATTGAATAGCACTCAAGCAGATTATTTGTCATTCCATTCCAGAATTGGCATTTTGATTGCATTCCTGGACAATGGTGTTAATGAGTCAGCCTCACTTGCGAACATTATTGTGATGATTTATACTTTCATCAGGATGCTGTTACACTGGCGAAGATGGTGGGATATGTGAGTGCTGGTACAGTGGAGTATTTATACAGTGAAAATGGAAGTTATCATTTCTTGGAGCTCAATCCACGATTGCAAGTATGTGAACATGCTTTTGAAAAATGATGTATTCTTAGAATAAATATTATAGCAGCTGTTGTTATTTTACCCTTTTTTTTTAGCATAGGAGCTTGACTAGAGACCATGGAGTTTTAGGAGTTAGATATCTTCCCATGGTTTGGATCAGAGATCAAACAAAAAATAAAGTCATCTAAAATGGTGCATTTGAAGAGTTTGCAGCAGAATAGCTTGAAATGAGATAAGAGATTCCGAGTCAGGTCACCACAGGGACTGGAAATGATTTTCAATACTGCAAGTCGTAGAGATTATGAAAACTGACTTGATTGCTATAAAGTGAGCAAGGTTACCTAAGTCTTATTTTCTGAAGGAAGAAGTATATAGCTATTATTCAATATGGTGGGTTAAAAATATTTTTTGTTGAATTTTAAAACATAGTTGTTTTTGTATCTTGTGTTTGCATAAAATAAGCATTACTGGTTACTTAAATATTGTTGAAAAATTTTTTAAAAATAAAAATGAAAAGCTATGTATGGCAATGTAAGCAAATTTCTTAAGCTTTCAAATGATTTGGATAATTAGTAACTCATCAAAATCTACATATTAGACTTCCCTGGTGTTACGAAGGTTACCACTATTTGGAAAGGGCATAAAGTTACACTACAAATGTCACAAATAAATTTTTAAGTAAACTGATTTTGTAAAAATGTTGCATCTTTTCAAAAAAATTTTGTTTTGATAAGTGGTAGCTGATCATACCAGATGTATTATGACATCACAGAGCGAGTTTGAGGTGAGCAGAGAAAAGGAGAAAAGAATGCTTGCAAGGCTTAAAATACATGAATAAAAAATCTGTTGTTGCATTGTCAATTGAGCTAAAATTGTTCTACATTTGCTTTTGTCAAGGGTACCTGGTTAATATCTTCACACAAACCGTTCAGTTGCGTTTCTACAATCAGTAGTATTTTATTAGAATAAGGAAATAAATTTTACAATTGTTAGTTATGATGTCTTGTGATATTCTAAAATCATGAAATTTGTTAAAGTTGGTAAGTGGGTACTGGCTTTTGTTTAAGCTAAAAACTGCATTCCTTAGTCAAGAAATGCGATTGAAAAGAGTATCTTAAATTGTGATGTCATCATGACGTTATGAACTCTTTTATGACACTTACCCTGAATTGGTAATCGGTCGTGCCAAGTTTGATGCTCATATGTGTAGTAGTTTGGGAGGAGTTAAAACACATACATAAAAAACACATAAAAACACAATAACAAAAAACACATAAAAACTGAATCACTACTACACACATACATGCAAGCATGCACGCACACACACATGCTCACACAGATGGAATTGTGCTTTATAGTATAGATTCATGGTCTTGTTTGTTTCATTGATAAATGATCTAGTGCATTTGACAACAGTATTTGTAGTAATATCAGATGGTTTTTATTTTGAATTGGTGGTTTTCCAGGATAACCTGGTTAATTCACTAAACAAATACTGTAACACTATTGTTTTGCTATGGCCAAACCAAGTTTACAAGTAACTTGTGAGTAATAGTAGTGTCTTTTTGCATAGTTTGTTTGATTTACTATATTCTTAATTTTTTCCTGAATTTAGATAATGTATCATTGTTGCAGTAGACTTAGTATCATTGTTGTAGTAGACTTAGTATCATTGTTGCAGTAGACATCAGGTGTTTTACTTTTTAATATACTGGATATGATTTTTGTTAAGTATGACAGCAATACAGAGTGCTATTAATATTTGGTTTGTAGGCAGTTTTGCTGTTATTCTAAGTCTCAGCTTATTGCCAACTAATGCGATATTCTTAAATTTATGTTTATTTTCAAAATTAAACCACTGGGACTATTGCTAAAGATGATGGCTGGGTGCTGGAATATCAATGAAGAAGAATTGGTTACTACACAAACAATTTCTTAGCTTACGTGAATCCTGGGTAAAGCATTGCAAGGACAACCAAGCATCAATCACTTAAGGACAAATAAGCAAAGGAAGAAGATGTGACATTTTTGCAAGACTAAGGAGGGAAACAGAAGGGATATCTGTATCTTATAGGAATTTCTTGAGTTTTTGTAGGGCAGCTTGACAATTTTTTTTTGAATGGTGAGAAAAAGGATTTTGCTTGTCACTTTATGTGTCATTCAAGTCGTTCAATTTCATCTCGAACTATTAAGGGACATATTTTTATGCAAAATTTTGCCAAGCCTTTTACCTTATTAATGGTCAATCAAACAGCACGTAATAATGCAATATACAATTGCCTAGCCTTAGCTGTTGTCAATGAATGATTGGACCCACTTCCAATGTAAGCAGATACATGTGAACTGCTTCTCACATGTTGGCCCAGCAAATTCTTCATGCATTATATTGATTGAACTGAGATTTTCAACATTATTAGGCAACAGCAAAGAGTTGAGATTAAAGACAAGAAAAAAATCTTTAAAAGGTAATTATGAAATAGCTTGGTATGTGTCTGGGTTCTTGCTGGTTGGCTCCGAAAGGCCCGAGAAATACTTATTTTGGTTGGACGGTGAGTGCTGACACAAAGAAATATTGATGCTGTATGGGATTTGATTGGCTGGAGCCTTAAAAATCATTCCATGATGCAGTCAATTGCTGGGGATCTCTTGAAAGTTTTTGAGGCATGTTCTAAAGAAGATCTTCATTTGTGTCCTTACCAAATTCAAATAAAGCAAAACTTTACGGTGGTGGACATTTAAAAATATGTAACCATGTATAAATGGTTTTGTGACACTATAAAAGTCACTCCTGACTTCATGGACCATCTTTAGTTTTCTGACAAAGTGCAATTTCTGCTCTCAGGACATGTAAACAGTAAAAGTGTTTATCAGCATACAGCCGTGCTGGAGGATGTAATACAGAGACCATTACATCCCATGAAGTCCACAGCATGGGTAGCAGTCTCTAAAAATGGCATCCTTTCCCCACATTAGTTTGAGAGATGAGAGAGACCAGAAATGGTGAATACGGAGTGTTATGTGGAAGTGCTAACAAAGTTTTGAGCATCACTGGGACACTGTGAAAGGATAAATCGAGAAGAACATTAGTTCCAGCAAGATGGGTCCACTCAAATATCTCTCTAGCCTGGCTGAGAAAGCGATTTTAGGAGACACTGATCAGCAGGAAGTGTGAAGTTGACTTGGCACCACATTCATCAAACTTAAGTCTCTCAAATTTTCATGTGCAAAAGTATCTCAAGGCTAATATGTACCCAAACAGTTCTTAAACAATTGGTGAATTAGAGGCAGTAATCACAGCCAAAACAGTGAAATACCCAACAAAGAATGTGTTTGAGTAATTGGCAATTTTGCATTATGTATACAAGTTTGCTTCCAACACCATGGAGTCCATTTGGGCATGTTTTGGATATAACATGACTTTTATGCAAAGGATCTTCAATGACTGAAACTCTGAGGAATGATTGTACACAGACTGGAGTTTTAAACCTGCCAAGTACTTAGAGTTTACTAGATCTTTATAGGATTTAATAAAATTTTTATGGGTACTGTTTATTTGGGTCACTCTGTATTTACCTTATTGCTGTATACTTATCAGTCAATTTAGTGTTTTTCCAAAGCTTTTAATTTATTTTCGTTTCCACTTAGTAAAATTAATTGACAAAACTATGTGCAAATAGTATTTGTGAGAAAGCACAAACTTCATGTAATAGTGGAGAAGTCAGTACTTGGTCATAGCATATAAAATCTGAAGATTGGGGAAAAATGTACAAGTTAAAAGATAGGTCAGTTGGTCCATACCATTCTATAAAATTGCACCAATAGAGGAAACATTTTTTTGTTTGAAAGAGGGTTAATATACAGGGTGGCCCAAAAGTAGGTATACAGTTATTAAACTATTTTTTATATGCTTTTAAGTTACTTGCAGTGTACTTTATGTTACTTGTTAAATACCACAAACATTGTTTATTTTTTAAATAATAAATCTAGCGTGAATTTTACATTAGTTTTCTAGCTGCTTAGAAGGTAGTACAGTTTTGTAAATCTTGATTTTATTTGAGGGTTAATGGCGAATAATTTAAGTTTAGAGCAAAGAAAATGGATATTAAAGAAATATTGGAAGTATGAAAATGCTGAGACAGTATGTAGAGCATGGCAAGAAGGCTTTGACACTCCTCCGCCTTCACGCCTGACAATTTATTGCATAAGGAACAAATTTAATAAAACAGGTTTGGTAGTAATGCACCAAAATCTGGACGTCCTACAACTTCTACGAGTGAAGAAAATAAGACGTTAGTAGCCGTGACATTTATTAATAGTCCAAAAAAATCTACACGACGTGCTTCCGCTGAACTATCCATACCAAGAACATCATTGCAACGCTTATTGCATAGCATGAAATTAAAACCCTACCGACCACGATTGGTACATGGTCTTTTAGAGGACGACCCAGATCGCCGACTGCAGTTTTGCAAAATGATGCGTGACCAATTTGTTGGAGAACAGGTTGAAACTTTGGATAAGATCATCTGGTCGGATGAAGCTTGCTTTAAATTATCTGGTCATGTGAACAGGCATAACTGTGTGTATTGGGCTGATGAAAACCCTAATTTCACAATAGAAACCCAACTTAACCAGCCTGGTGTTACAGTTTGGGGCGCATTATCTAGCAAGGGTGTTATAGGACCTGTTTTTTTGATGGAAGTGTGAATGGAGAGAGCTATTTGGAAATGCTTCGTGGAGTGGTAATACCACAACTCCAAATCAAACCTAACTTCGATGAACTTTTCTTTCAGCAAGATGGAGCACCTCCACATTATGCGTTAAGAGTAAGAGACTACCTTAATGAAGTCTTTCCACAGCGTTGGTTTGGAAGAAGAGGTAGCATTGAATGGCCACCACGCTCACCTGACCTGACACCAATGGATTTCTTTTTTTGGGGTGTTGTAAAGAATAAGGTGTGTGAGAAGAATCCCAAGACATTAAATGAATTAAAAGGTTACATTCATGACGCATTTAGAGAAATTGATGAAGATCGAAATTTGTGCCGCACTGTGTGTCAGAGTGTTTTGGACAGGTGTGAAGAATGTTGCAATGTTGGCGGAGGACATTTTGAACACTTAAGAGATTAAACAGTTTCTGTCTAAGTTATAACTAACATTCTTAACTTTAAAAGTGCCTAAATGAGAACTACAAACATACTTTTGGACCTAAACCCTACTTTTAATAACTGTATACCTACTTTTGGGCCACCCTGTACATTTCGGGATTGGATACAAAACATTTAGGAAAAAGAATGGCACCTTTGCAGGTATCAATGCATGTAGGAACAGCCTAGAAACTAAAAACTATTAATAGAAGAGCGGTGCCAAGTTGTAAAATAAGCCTAACACTGAATAACTTAATTAATCGTTGAATGAACCACCATTACAGCTTTCATATTTTTTATGCTCATTATTAACTGGTAGAGACAAATAGAAATTGTGAAATGATAAGGAATTTCTGGGTAGGACAAACCTTAATTCAGACAACAGTGATTAAAATTAAAATGAATGTTCCCCATTTGAAACAACTTTTTGTTGCTCAGAAACCATTTTTTTGTGAAGGTGGTGTAGCTGACTTGATGGATATTTTTAATCTAAAATTACTTACAGACAGCCCTGCCAATCAGCACTGGCAGAGCCAGCTTGTTGTCAGATAAAAACGTATTCATTACAACAAGAGTTTTTGGTTATTAGTAGAAAATGATTGTAGAGTACCATCAATTTGTTTTTCCTGAATCAACAGATAAGGCAAAAACCCAATTTTAGAAAGTAACTTTGAAATTGCATTTGATAGGAAAAACTTTTATGGAGACAGATATAAAGTTGTTGTTTGGCATTTTTTGTCATCATATTGAGTCTTCTAAGCCATTGGATTTAGAAGATACAGAGTTTTTTGAAATAGGCAGGGGATGTTGTGACCTTAGATAACCTAGACGACATAATTTGGCCAGATTGCTCAGATGCGGTTGAGTAAAACCAGTTAAAATATGTGCTTTATACCCATACACGTTATTAGAACTACAGGTTGATCATCACTAATTTGGCAATAATTTCACCTAGAAAACAGTACCTGTACTCTGTACTGTAATTAAGTAAACTGAATCAATTTTGCACTGTACTATACCTGTACCAATTGTTTTACCAGTATTTCATTAACATTTCACTTGTCTTTTCTTCGTTAACCAACTTGTACTGATCTAGAGGATATTTTAATTTTAAGATGTGGTGGTCAGCAACTGGGTTTGTGTATTTTAAGATAATTAATGGCTAATCCGGCAAAGTGGTTTATCCAGCACCCCCCAGGTCCCAATGATACTGGATTAGTGATGGTCAACTGTACTATGTTTATTCTTTGTTTGGCAAGATGTCTATTTTTTCCTTAATATGTTTTAAAATTCTACAAAAATTTGTTTCAGCCCACCCTACTGTCATCAGTCGAAGTGTGTGTTAGTAGTCCCTTCACAATGGAGAGAGGTGAGTCAAAGCAATAGCATGAAGTGGAAGAGGAAATTTCGCATCAAATAAGGGGGTTTTAAGATGGAAATTGGGGCAGATAAAAAGAGTTTTGTGTAGAAAGGGTAGAGCACAAGTCGTTAAGTGGTGCAGATTCTTTCCTGAAGGAGATGGTGACCCTTGGTTTCACTTCGTTTTTAGTCAGTTGTGAAGTAAAAGAATAGTAAACAAAGAGGTAAGTGAGGATAGAGGGAAATGATTTTGACTAACTTGCAAAGTAGTGGGAAGCTTGAGTAAGGAGAGGAGGAAAATAGGTGAGGACAAGAGGAAACCAGTGATTTTTATTACCTGTCTCAGCAGATCGTTTTGACTCAAGTTGGTTGACACAGGTTGAACATCCTTGCACAGAGATGATTGCTGATGTCAACCTCCCTGCTGCTCAACTGCAAATTGGTATGGGAATTCCTTTACATCGAATTCGCGATATTCGAATTCTTTACAAAGAGGATCCATTTGGAGATACACCTATTGATTTCACAAAGTGAGTTGTTATGAGAATTTTGTTTATTTGTTGATATTAACAATGTTTTAATTATTAAGTCGGTCAAAGCAACCAAATCCACATGGCCACGTGATAGCAGCAAGAATAACCAGTGAGAATCCAGATGAAGGTTTTAAGCCAAGTGCAGGTAAAACGTGTATGCAATTTTTTTTTGCATAGATACAATGTTCACTCATAAATTTAATTGAATTAGAAGTCGTTTTTGTTACTATTTTTGATTTATTATTGTAACTGGAATTATAGTTGGTAAAATGTTTAGCCTTTAGATCTTGCAACTCCCAACCCGTGAAAAACATGGAGGAGGAGTGTAGTTTAAAACCGTGTGCATGGTGGAGGAACAATTGTTATTTATAACAGTATGATGCACAGGGCTCCAACGGTCATGGAAAAACCTGGAAAAAAACTTTCCTGGAAAGTCATTAAAATTTATTAAAAATTGGAAATCATGAAATTTTGCTGAGGGCTAAAAAAATTTTATTTAAAGTTATTAGTAATACCAGTAGCAGTGACTTGGCAAATACAATCGGTTTTAATACCTTACTTAATTAATTTTTTGAATTTTAGTAGGGTAATGTATGGTATTTATTTGTATGGCAAGTGAAGTGGTGTGGCAGTGCGATATGCCAAGTCAGGTGGGAAGATTATAAAAGTACAGTACACTGAGTCATACTCTATTCAACACTTATATATTCAAAGTTATAGTTATAAACCTACTTTGTAGTATCAAGATCTGTCAGTTACCTATCTCCAAAAAATCAATTATATTTGCATTCTACAATACATTATATAATTCTATTAAAGGTAATTATCTTTGTGATATGCACTTTTATCATGCTTTTCGGATATCATATAACTACTGTGGGCAAAAAAATATTTTTTCTTCATCTCATGATTTAAGAGTAGGTCATGTGGCAATAGCACTGTGTTGTTGATGCAATTTTGTGTTTTTATCAGCTGAAAATTCAAAAGATAACCATTAACCAAAGCCTAATCTCAAACTTTACTGCAAACAAATGAGCCTTAACCTAAAACAAAAACCAATCTTGCTTCTGAGAAGTGCGCAATTTTGCAACTGTACAAGAAAGGCAATTGCAAATCTTTTTCTCTTATATACAAAAATCTACAAAACAACTTCATGGATCAAAACTTTCATTTTACAGGCAAGTTATAGAAAATAGTTACAGACAAGTGTTAGTAAGTAGTAAGGATTAGTTGATCGTAATCAGTGTTTGGTGGTGGCATCCAAGCGATGTCACTTTCATAAAATTTGGTTGCAACAACCAGAGTTTGCTGCTTGGCTGCAGCAGACAAAAGATGACAGTAATGGGTATTGCAAGTTGTGCAGAAAATTGTTTGATATATCAAACATGGGGATCAGTGGTGTGAAAAGCCACATGGAAAGCAAACAACACAAACAGATTATAAAGCACAAGCCAAGTCCTTTCACACAATCAGTCACTGACTTCTTTGGCAGGACAAATAAGTTTGCGCCTTCCACCAACAAATCTGGTGAACGAGTTTCATCCTCTGTGACTATTCCTGAACAAACCAGTGGTGTGTCAACAGCACCGGTATCATCACCAAGCACATCTTTGATCATATCAGAGGAAGTGTTGCATGCAGAAGTTCCTTGGGTTATTAAAGTAATAACCAGTCACTACTCATTTAGTTCTTGCAAAGATATTAGCTGTTTATTTTCTAAAATGTTTCCAGAAAGTCAAATTGCACAGTCATTTTCAAGGTGTGCTTATTTAGCAGGATTTGGCATTTATCCTTATTTTCATGAGCTGCTTATAGAGAAAATTCATGCAATCAAATACTAATACTTAAACGGTTTGATAAAGCTGAATCAAATCAACCATAAAAAGCAAATGGATATGATAGTTAGATTTGCGACAGCAAAAGCAATAAAGTAACAGAAAGGTGCTTTAATTCAGAGTTTACGGGTCATGCTAGAGCAGCAGATATGTTGACTCATTTTAAAGATAAAATGGTTTTACTTAACCCCACCAGTTTGGTGCAAATGGCTATGGATGGTCCCAATGTAAACTAGAAGTTCTATTACAATCTTTTTCAAGAACGCAAAGATGAAAAACTCCCAGACTTGCAAAATATATTTAGCAGCTCTTTCGATATATATTGAAGTTGTAGTTTGCATGTTGTCCACGGAAGATTTGAAAAGGGCGCAAAAGAATCTGGAAGGAATCTTGGCAATACTCTGTGTTCTTTATGACAAATTTTTCATAATACTCCTGCCAGGAAAGAAGATTTTATTCAAATTACAAGCGGTGATTTGTTCCCCTTTAGATTTTGTTTGCATAGATGGGTAGAAGATATCAAGGTTGCTGAACCAGCTTTGAAAATTTAACCTCATGTCAACAAATAGGCTTATGTCAAAACTGTGAAGAGTAAAAGAAAAGCTCCAGCTTCTGTTTGTTTTGTTTCTGTTGCATCTGCATGCGACGATACTCTAATTGAAGCTAAGCTGAAATTTTTTGTTGCTGTGGCAAAATCGCTGCAAGAGTTTTTGTTGAAGTTTCAAACTAAAGCTTCAATGACTCCTATTTTGGCTTTGTCTTCGAAAGATTTGTGGTTGGCTATCATGGGTCGTTTTTTAAAAAAAGAAAAAACTGATACGTTTAAGAAGTTATCTACTATTGACCCTGCTGACAAAAAGAACAAAAAAAACCCAAAGCATGTTGACGTTTAGCTTTGCTGCTCAAGGTGCTTTAAAAAAAGTAGCAGAAAAAAAGCTGCAAGTGAACTATGTATTTTATCTTTCAAAAATGATTGCATTAAGTTTTTGTCTGTTATTGTAATCAAACTGTTGGAATGATGTCCTTTAAAGTATTCTTTGGTTCACAGTTTGGTGATTGTCGTACCACAGAAGTTGATAACTGATTCTGCAGAAGCACAGGTTAAGTTTGAGTGGCTTTTGCAGATTTTGCTCAACGGAAAGTGGTGTTTGGCAGAAGCTTTCATCAAAGTTCTTACTCAGTTCAAAGATTTTGTATTGGTAATGAAACAAAACCATCTTGCTGAGTTTTTGAGTTTCAACATGAATACAGACAGGTTGAATGAATTCTATTGGAATTTCATAAAAGATGCAAAGCACACAAAGGTGTGGGAAGTTTTTTAGAATTATCTTCACGCTTTTGCATGGTCAAACTGTAGTCGAGAGCAGGTTTTTGGTTAACAGCAAACTTTTGGTTGAAAACTTGCAAGAGAAAACCTTAGTTGCGAGTTGCTTTGTGTACAGTAGTGTCAAGAGTGATGCTGATAATTTCAGTGGAGCTTTTTTTTACCCCCAGACTGAAAGGAAATGTTCAGGCAGCAAGAATGCGATATCAGTTATATTTAGAAGGGCAAAGAAAACTTCATGCTAAAAGTGATAAAGCTAAAAAGAGGAAAGCTGTAGAAGATAAAATTCGTAAAGTCAAATGTAAATAAAAGTTATTAAATAAAAGCATCCAAGCTATGAGCCTAGAAACGGACAAATCAGCTACAGAGGCAGAAGTGAAGCTCAATTTTACTTTGCTTGCAAAGTCAAATACTTTCAGACTGACGATTCGTGAAAGTGAAGAAAATGTGAGAAAGTTTTGTGATCAAGTACTTGTTTTCGAAAAAAGTTGAAGTTTACTGAATAACATTTATCTATGTATGCTTAAGAAGTATCACATTGGTTCAGTATTTAAATTGCCTATGCTCTATCATGATCTTTTGTTGAACTTTGATGGTTGATGTGTTTTTTCCTGGTTAAGAAACTATATTTCTTATTATGCTTTCTGCTCAATGCAGCTACAGCACCACGTAATTTACATGTTTAAGAAAAAAGTTATTTGAACTTTTTATACCAGATTTACTGAGAGATGTTTTTTCTGTTAGATGGTGGAATTATTTTCTTGAGCCCTAAAATTTTTTGTGTATATGTTTCTTGTTTATTTTTAATGTGGCATTTCATCTTGTTATAACTAACTTGTTCATTCATGTTGTACCTAGATTGCATAAAGTCATAGTTAACATCAAAAGTGCTCACTATTTTTTATCCAGTTAAATGAGAATTCTAAACGGGCTTATTGTAATCTAGTCTTTTATATCATTGTTGGTTTGATATTCTTCTAATAACAATAATATTCCAGCTTAGAAACAAAGCTAATCTAAGTAAAATGCTCAGCTCAGAGATCGCAGGGTTAAAGACCACAAAAGAGGACTTTTTTCTGACTAGAAGAAATAATTTTTGTCATATTGTTTTCATAGCTTCATTGTAGTTGTTTGTGAATTTAATTGAGTTTGTGAATTTAATATCCAGGGTTGCTACCTGTGCTAGTTTACATTTGATGACAAATAGTAGCATAAGCATAATTTAAGAAGAGTTAGAAAGTTAGCTGAAACATTAAAAGATTCAAATTTAGTTAAGATAGTTTGATTTAAATATGCCAGAAATGAGAAATTTAACTGAATGTCTTCTTATCAAGTATTATGTTATTTTTCTTATCAAGTATTATGTTTTTTCAATGCCTTCTGAGAGTGCCATTGTGGTAGTAAGGTGTGTTTAACCAGATATTTTATTTCTAGATGTTAAAGTTGAATGATAAGCAATGCGAGTTAAATAAAAAATCACCAATGTGATGGCGTAGTGGTTAGAGTGTCTGCTTTGCAGTCAGTAAACCTGGAGTTTATTCCCCTTGTCGAGTCGTACCAAAAAACGTTAAAAACTGGTATCTATAGCTTCCCTGCTTGGCGCTCGACATTGATGGGAGGTTGTGGAGAACAAGATGGCAAGTTCACTTGTTGTGTCTTTGGGTAAGGTACTTAATGGGATGCTTCACCTTTATGTGAAAGACAGGTGACCCAGACACCTTGGAAATAACAACTCCCAAGTCAGTGTGCACTTACCGTCCAAAACGTAGTGATACAATTTACTTTCTTGTGAATGGAGGATAAATATGGCAAATAAAAAAAATATATATATATTGGCAAGTGAAAATGTTGGCACAAGGAAGAATTAACAAAAATTTTATCTCGTTACCAAACAAGCTATATCAACATGAACTGATAGCTGTATTTAAAAATGCATAAAAATGCTTTAATAATGGTCATGGAATTTAGTTTTGAAAATTGTGTGGGAACCCTGGATGTATGACAAAACTGGATTCACCACCTGAGCCACTTAACTGCTTAGGTTTTTTTTATTTGTAGTAACTAAATTAAGAAAGACAGTTTTAATCAATGAAATTTACCTTGATAATGACCATCATTATCATCTGGCTGTTGCTTGTGGGTGGCATGATGCAAATTGCATAGCAGTTCGATAAATTTATTCTCACAAATACATGATCATCTTGCTATAGGCTGCCAATGAGTTGGTAGTAGGTGCTAAATATTTTTGTTGTAAACCTTTTGTTGTGTTTTGTGGAACCTTGCTAGGTTCAACAGTTCATTTTTTTTCTGATGCATAATATAATTGATGCGTTATCACGGTAGTATCCTTGCATTTTGGTTGTTCATGTCAAATGCAAACGTTCCTGCAAGTAAAGTAATAGTAAACAGCTCTAGAGTTTGTTTAGTTAAAAATCGAATTGTTATTATTGGAGTTTATATGAATGGAAATGTTTAGTATTACAGAAGTAATTAATAAATTATTCAACATATTAATCTTGTAATTGGCTTTGTAGAGTAAGACAACTGAAAAGTAATTGTTTGATAAGTGTAAACAATTGTTAAGTGGTGTCTTACCACTCTTACCAATTAGTAACGTAGTTGATTCTTTGTCTTGAAAATAGTTCTGGTAGGTGATAGGTGTTTATTGTAATGTCTGCAGTTAGGTGGTTGTGTTTTTTTTTATTTTTACAAACGAGGATTTAAAGAAAGGCATACCACAATGGATCCTAATTGTGTCAAATCAAGTTCATTGCCCAATCATTTCTTTTTGTAATTTGAAGAATTATTGAGAATTTCAGTTTTTCAATATTTTTATTTCTTTGTTGATTGGAATTGATTTTTACTGCCATTGAAGTCTACAAGTCCAAGACCAAAAGTTAGCTGTTGTTGATAGAATTTTCTTAATATCACTGGGGAGAGACTTGGTCGAAATTAATCTACAATAGGTGAGTCATGTTTATCCCATACTTTCTAGAGTGCTTTTGCATTGAGGCAGGTGAGGATCCACGAATATGGCTGCATAGTTATTCAACAAAGATCTTGTAACACTATCATTTTTATCACTTGCAAGATGATTGACTCCCAAACAGATCAAATGCCAGTGCCTGCTACCAGCTTTTAGCTGGCCTGGCCTAAAAGGCATCACAAGTAAACTTGTCATATTGTGGCGGCTAGTTAAAGGTAGACGTAGACATTAACTTTTTTTGTCCAGTTTTTTACATTTTTTTCTATTTCACTTTTGTGCGGAAATTTTTAACTAGAATATTTTCCATATGGTGTTACCGTATATTCTGGCGTATAAGGCGACCCTCAGATAAGACGAGGTACAAAATTAGAGCAAAATTTCATATTTTTTATATAATAATTTATACTTACTTTTATATCAATTGTATAAGATGACCCCCATTTTTAAGGACGTTTTTTTTACTTTAAGGGTGGTTTTATACGCTGGAATATACGGTACATACTCAGCTTCCCTAGCCTACAGGTATTACAAGTAAACTTGTCATATTGTGGATTGCTAGTTAAAGGTAGATGTAGATAGTAACCATTCTTTTGTCCAGTTTGTTACATTTTCTTCCTATTTCACTTTTGTGTAGAAAGTTTTAACTGGTTGAATGTTTTTTATATGGTGTTACATATTATATGTTGTTGTTTGTCAAAGTATGTACCAAAATTGTATGGGTCATTTTTTGAAATTCCTGAGTTGTGAATATCACCTCTTATTTTTTCTCATATTGAAGATATGACTGAATAACTCTTTTGCAAGCAGGCAAAATATCACTATTCTACTCTTACTGATTTTGGAAATATAGCAATTTGAAATATGGTTATTTGAGGGGGTTTGGGGACTATCTGATATAATTTTGTTTTGAAATATTTTTCATAGAACAACAAAATTTTTTATCAATTAAATTTTGTAAAATACTGTTAGAAATGTTTGTTTTGTCAAAATCGTATGTTTGAACAGTTGAGGTTGCTATGACTATTTGCAAGCTGTTGACAAGTCATGATCACCACTGCTGTGTAAAGCAGAATAAGTATATTCATTTGCTATATAAATTGCTTTGGTTATAAATTGACAGTCTAGTAATGCAAGTTTTTATTGTGACACATGCTAGGTATCAAAAGATGCAGTGCTTTGCAAACTCTGAAGGCAGTAGCTGGTTGAACTATTCTACAAGCCATGGGTGTGCAAGCTGCAGCCTGCAAACACGAGTTGCATTTTTAGGTCGACTTTTGGAACTTAGCCTTGATAAGACTGGCCTTATAAGTTGATACTCAAAGTAAAAAATCTAAACTGTTTTGTTCATATTAATAAAAACATTTAATGTTAATTCCAATGCCATTGAGTTAGCATGCTTGTCTATGGCATTGGGCTTTGCATTAGAACTTGGGCATTGGCATTTCAATCTAAATATTGTTGTTTTGATGAAATATTGCTGAGATAAAAGCCACAGTTGAACTGCTACAATATCAGTTTTTAAACTTTCTTACCAGCTTAGGAAGTGTGCACCTTTGCATCCATGCCTGCTTTTTATTACTAAATTTTCAAAACATATCAAGTCATTTTTCATTTTAGGATGGAAACTTTCTTCTATATTTTAGCATTTAACTAACAAATTTAGTTGGGTGGCAAAATCTCATTATCTTCAAAGTTGTCCTTGAACCAAGTCGGTAAAGTATAGTTTCTTCCTGGGCACTGCTTCCAATGGAAGAGGCACACTGATTTAGTGGGGTTAGACTGTAACTCAAGTTACCATAGTATGTGTTATATCTGAGACTATATTTGAAAAAAGAGCAAGTGTTATAATTAGTGCCAACGTACTGTATGTTTAAAAGCATAAAATTTATTTTGAGATGTAGTTATTCCCAAATCTCATTACACTTTGATTTTTCTACAAACTATAATGGTCATAATTTAGTTTCTTTGAGATTAATGCTTCTGCATGAGGGTGCAAACCACTCAATTAGGGATACTGCGCTTTAGGTTGACTTGCATGGCATTTTGGGAATGAGATAGTAAATGAAACTTGGTGTAGTTTTATCAGGTCAAATAAATGAATATGATAACCAACTGCACTGTTGCACATGACGTCAGCAATCATGTTGACTAATGCATACAAAGAGCTTTTGGAAATCGTGGGAATGTCCAGTCCCCCTTACTTGTTTGAATTACCACTATTAACAATTCTATCGATACTGGTTGTTGTTTAGAAAATTGGCAAACCATATTTAATCAAAAAACTGATTTATAAGTTCCTACTCTTCTCTACTATCAAGTTACAATGGGTCCCCATACACTCATTTCTTTCAGGAAACAACACAACTGATGAGCTGGCCAGGCAGGATGCGCTGCTTCTGCCTTCTAAAATCCCTTGTAGTCTCTCCTCTGACCTCTCATATCCGCTCTTTTCTTGGACTGGAGGTTTACTGTCTGATCTAAATTTTTTGACACAAAGGTTCAATCAGTGTGCAATAAAAGACTTTTGCGTCCTTATCTTGCTCACTGTGATTTCTCTTGTGATTTCCCACTGAAGGAGTCGTGTGTGGCAAACACATGGTTTGAAAAGAAGGAGTAGAGAAAAATAACATACAGTATGAGTGGAAATGAAACTGAGATTAATTTTATATTAGTTTGTAAAAACAATAGAAAGTATTTAAGAGACGTAAAAGCCATCCCCTGGCAGTTGCAACATCGGCTGATGGCAACAGACATAGACAAAAGAAGAGTAAAGAAAGTTGTGAAGAACAAGCAAACTATTAGAAGAAGGGTTTGATAGTTGAAGGAAAACAACATAAAAACAAGATTTCAAGAAAGAGTTAAGGAATTGGTTGATGCACCCAATTTATGGAATACTTTTAAAAATGGTATGCTGCAAGCTTGTGATGAAGTATGTGGAAAAAAGAAAGGTAGGAGGAACCATGGGGATACATGGTGGTGGAATTAAGAAATATAGGAAGCAATGCAACCAAAAAAAGAAGCCTATAAAGAAATGCGTGAAAATCGATCTGAGGAAAACAAGGCTAGATATAAGAAAATCAAAAATCAAACCAAGAAAGTGGTTGCTAATTCTATGAGGAAAGGAGCTGAGAAAGAGTTAACAAAATTGAACAAAAAACCAAATAACGTTTTTACACTGGTGAAGTTTATGAAAAAAGATTGAAAGATATTGATGGAGGTAGATGCATGTGAGGAAAAGACTGATTAGGTTTCAGTGAAAAAGACAGGAAAAGAATATGGAAAAATTATAGAAATGAAATCATGAATAGGGAGAATTATTGGGACCATGTGGAAGAGGGACCCATTAAAAATGTTACCCACAAACAAATTATGATAGCAATAAAAGTGATGAAACCAGGAAAGGCGGCTTGATCCTCTGGAGTATGTGCAGAAATGATATTTCCTAGTAGAGAAGTAGAGGTTAGTGTCATGGTGGAACTTTGCCAACATGTGTTAGATAGGAAAGGAGTGCCAGATGAATGGCAAACAAATGTGCTGGTTCCAACTTCCAAGGAAAAGGGAGATGTAAGAAATTGCAATACTTACAGAGGAGTAAAGCTGTTAGAGTGCGCCATAAAGATTGTTGAAAGAGTGCTGGAGAGAAGGATTTGAGAATTAGTAAATATTGATTCAATGCAGTTTGGTTTTATGTCTGGAAGAGGAACGACTGATGCATAGTTTGTTGTGTGAATAATGCAAAAGGAATACAGGGGTAAGGAGAAAATGTTGTACCTGTGTTTTGTAGATATTGAGAAGGCATATCATAAAAGTTCCGAGAAAGGTGATGTGATGGGCAATGAGAAAGAAAGGTTTACCAGAAGTAATTGTAAGGGCAGTGATGAGCCTCTATAAGCACATGTTTATGTTAAAATAATTATTCAAGGAAAATAGGGAAAAGAGGAGTAAGGCCAATCTTTTGAATCATTAGCTGATGCATTACAGACCCTCTATTGCATTTTACTTTAAAAGTTATGGCAGGTGATTTCAAAATCACCTGCCATAATTTTTTCTGAAAGTGTTTGAAGGAATTTTTCAGTTCATTGTATTATCTCCTACTTGAGGTTGCTCATCAGGATACAACTACTGATCCTCAACTTTGAGGACTTTTTTGTTCATAAGCTCAAAAGCACAAAAATTTGACATTGTCTTCTGCTGGTTCCAGAAATTTTGCACAAGCTTTGGCATCTGTATGATCACTATCATCTTCTGAATTGTCGTTTTTAGCTTGCATTGTTTCCAACATTTTACTGACATAATCTAAAATCTTTGAGAACACTTTGTTTTTTGTCATCAATGTGCATAAACTCTTCTATAGCACTTTCATCTATTGGAATATTTAACGCTTTAGAGCTGAGTAGTAGATCAGCCATCAAATCAACTTCCTCATCATCTTGCAATATTAGCTATTTTGATTTGTTGAATGCATTGTATATTGTTCCATCTAATATTGCATCCCAGGCAAGCTTAATATATCAAATGAACAGTAGGGTAGAGTGAAAAAAAATTTTTTTTTTAAATCAAAAAACCAGGTTTTTTGAAGTAGGTGGTTAGGTCTAAAAACACCTTCCAAAGTTGTTTTGGGTTCTGAAACTTATACTCAGGTGGCTAAACACCCCCAAATTTTGCACTCCCTCAAATTTATGAAAATCTCATAACTTAAAAACTAGTTCAGCTAGAAAGTTGGTTTTGGGCTTAAAATGCTCAGAAGTCCCAAGTGTATATGTGCTCCAATACAACTTTTTCTTCTAACCACATCACACAAGCCACAAATTAGCAAAAATGATGCTTTTGATGAAAATCGGTAAAAAAATTATTTATTTATTAAGAAATTCTTGTGAAATTCATGTTTTACGAGGTGCATTCAATAAGTTTCCAGACTTTTTTTGTACAGGCATTTATAATTGCCGTAAACTCGAGATATTTCAGTATGTTGTTACTATACTCCTTATGAGATGATTAACCAATTTTTTCTTGTTTAGGTGCAAATTTATAGCTACAGTAGGAATTAGAGTACACCTTACTAAATCCTGATTGTCACAGCTGGTGAATTTCAAAAATGCAATCTGAACGTGAGGACACATTAGAAGAACGATATGTGATCAAGTTCTGTTTTAAACTTGGAAAAACTGCCACGGAAACGTATGGTATGCTTCAGACTGCTTATGGACCATCTTGCATGAATCGACCATCAGTTTTTCAGTGGTACAAGAGATTCAAGGAAGGCAGGGAGTCTGCAAGGGATGATGAGAGATGTGGGAGGAGTAGGGAAGTCAGAACATCAGAGATGATTGGCCAAATAAACGATTTCATGAATAGGGACCGTCATGTTTCTATAGAGACACTAAGTGCACAGTTTAATGTCAGTGTGGGAGCTGTACACATAATCATTCGTGAGGAACTGAAGATGCAGAAGATTTGCACAAAGTTCGTCCCAAGAGTGCTCCGGGAAGATCAGAGAGAAAGACATTGCAATGACAGCAAGGAGATGGTCAAGCTCATTAATTCAGATCCCCAAGTTCTTGATGCCCTGGTAACCTGCGATGAAAGCTGGATCTATTGTTATGACCCAGAGACCAAGAGACAGAGTTCCCAGTGGAAGCATGCTGGATCTCCCAGACCCAAGAAGTCCAGACAGAGCAAGTCCACCCAGAAACTCATGATGATCGCTTTTTTTGACAGCATGGGCATAATCTACATTCACTGGGTTCCCACTGGAATCACAGTCAACAAGGAGTACTATATTGAAGTTTTAAGGGAGTTCAGGAAGAGATTTCGTCGGAAGAGGCCAGAACTCTTCGAATCAGGTCAGTGGCATTTCCATCAGGACAATGCCCCAGTCCACAACTCCATCCTCGTCACAGACTATTTGACCCAGATGGGCATCAAGACGGTTCCCCCTCCTCCCTACAGCCCGGACCTTGCTCCCTGCGACTTTTGGCTATTCTCAAAGCTCAAGGAAAATCTCAGAGGCAATCGTTATTCCACAATTGAGGACATGAAAGAGGCTGTGACGAGGGTCCTAAACATGCTCACACAAGAAGACTTCCAGGGGGCTTTCCAGAAGTTGTTGGAACGGTACAACAAGTGCATTGATGTCGGAGGAGAATACTTTGAAGGGGACTAGAGTTTTTTGTGTGTACGGTTAATAAAAGTGTCCATACCAAAAAAGTCTGGAAACTTATTGAATGCACCTCGTAACTAAAGTCATTTCTTAGCTACTTGCACAAATAAAGAAATTTTTACTTAGCATTTTAATCTAGCAGTCTTTGAAGCAAGAAAAATTGACAAAAATATCACCAACACTATATACTCAACAATAGTCACACATTATGTAGAATAACAAAATGTTGCCTAATTTAACAATTTTCAAGGTTTTAGTCATTAAATTGCTTTTTGGTGTTAAAAGTTTTCATTAGGTTTCTTGATCGTATTTTCTGTCTAATAAGTCCATCTCTATTTTTGAATCCAGCAACAGCTGCTGAAGCTTCAGAAACCAGTTTTATATGTCGTTCAACAGCTTGATTGTGGCAAGGATGTTCCAGGTATGTTGTTGAAAAGCCTCAATTTCTTTATTCAATAAGTAATTCAGGTAAATTCATATCTGTCTTTCAAATTCAAGCTTGACAAGGAATAATAAGTTTTTGCATTAGTATTGATTTTGGATATTATGAATTTTCTTATATCTACTTCTTCATCATGACCAACATTATCCAAATTTTTCTTAGATACTTTGATGCTAAGTATTTTGTTGACAGCAAGAAGACGGACATTGTGATTATTATCAGCCAGCATTGCAAGTAGTATATTTTTATGGTGAGCAAAATAAGCATTTTGTTGCAAAACCGCTACAGCAATATCCTGAATAATTTTGTTTGGAAATCCCATTACTTGTGTAAGGATAATAACAATTAAAATTGGAAAACAGTAATCAAACCCTAACCGGATAGTCTTTCCAAGCGACTTTACTCCATATCAGTAAATGTTGAAAAAAGGTCTGCTATTAACAAACAGTAATAAAGTCAGCTTAGACATTTATTTGCCATAAGAAAAATTAATTTCGCTAACGCATCCTCAGTTTCTTATTCAAATAGAATCTGTGTAAGGATATTGAGATAGTTCTTTGGTCCATCAATAATCTTGTTGTTAAATTTGATTTCAAACCAACCAGGAAAGTAAACTTTAGTTAAAAATTCTGTCAAGTGCTTAATTAGATGTCGGCTTTTCTTGGGCAACATGAAGTCGAAGAATACAACATCCAAGTGTTAACTAGTGTGAATGTTTTAACCCTCCTACTTTAAGAAACTCAAGATTAGCATCAACTGATCCCAACAAGACTGCAGAGCAAATCCTGAATGTATCAGGTTGGAACAAAAGTTCTGTACCCTTTTAGATTTAATATTTTCATGAACGGTTATATCTTGTGGGTATATTATACCATGAATGATTATAGCTTGTGGGGAGATGGGAAGAGGTCATTGATAAGAATGGTGATTATGCTGATGATTAAAT
This sequence comes from Trididemnum clinides, assembly GCA_963675345.1. Classification (NCBI taxonomy): domain Eukaryota; kingdom Metazoa; phylum Chordata; class Ascidiacea; order Aplousobranchia; family Didemnidae; genus Trididemnum; species Trididemnum clinides. The sequence goes on along the minus strand of OY776290.1, from coordinate 1,024,046 downwards.
AAAGTTATATTGTGCTTAATCTTTATTTTCATTTAAAAACAACAAAAGCGACAGAACTTTTATTCCAACCTGATATAATATTGATCACTGCTTTAATTATCCATCAAGGAGTTTGGAATAACAGGAAATTTTGGATTTGGGATCGATTTGGACTTCACTAGTTTTCACTCAGAAACAGCATCATTCAACTGCTTACCAATAGGTCCTGAAAAAGAGTCTGGTCCAGAAGTTACATCATATAAGTTTATAAAAACATGTCTGAGAGGAAGCTCATTTAAATGGAGCAAGCATATAACCCATTGCAATGTTCTTCCTATTAAAGTTTCTAATGATGCAATAAATCCTTTGCTTTTGCCAGTCATTGGAGCAGTTCCATCAGATCCAACAATCTTCAATTTTTGTTCCAGAGCTGTATCTTTGATTGCAGAATAAACTGATGTTGCTATTTTATATCCAGTTCATCTTCTGGCATTACATGCAAGAGATAAACATAATGTTCTTCAATAACTGATTGGCAATGATAATTTCCATTTACTTCAACCATTGTCATTGTTGCATCTTTCCTTCCACTTACAAAAATGGAATCCACTAATTCAAATAATTCTTGCTCCTTGTTTTTAATTTCTTCTCTGTATTTTCACTTTTCTATTTGCAACTTGCTTCTATCCACCACATATCTTTTATCCTTTTCAGTAACAATTCCAAAAGCTTTTAATGCAGCCAAAGCTATAGCTGCACCAGCTCTATCAGACACTTCATATCGCTCACAAACCATTGCAAGTTCTTTTAACGTAAATTTATCCTTTTTTCTTTAGCTCTTGTAATGATAATATTTATTCAAGTTAATACAAGTTCTTACTGAGCATGCAAAAAACTTCATTATTCATCAACGTTTCAAACAGCTATACAGCTGTTTTTCATCAGGACTAATAATAAACAAGAGCACGAGTGAGACAATGTAAATAGTGTGCTACGCAATTGAAAGAAAAAAGGCAAAGCACAAAGTTTAAAAGCGAATAAAAACCAACTGTAGATTACGCCAAATTATCATAAATTTCAAAATAAAAACAATTTTCTTGATCCTTGATTGCATTTTCAGAATTATGAATAAAAAAAGATTCAAGAAATCAGGGTTTGGTAAAATCTGTTTTACAGGTTAAAATTTAGCTATGATCCCAGTCAACTTGATGGTCTTTGGTAATGACATGTTTAACCAATGCCGGTTTTTTATTAAAATTGTTGTCATCGACTTTTGCCAGATTTGCTGGCCTTAAATCCCTTTTATGTTCAGCCAATCTTGTTTTGTAAGCCCATCCAGTTTCCTGAATGTAGATACCAGTGTAATCCTGACAAGGAATCTGGTAAACTACACCAGGTCTAGATGACTTTTCCACCAAGTCTTTTGCCTTTGGTAAAATGTTTTTTAAAGTTAAATGCAGATTGCTACAAACCAAAATTCGTACGTTTCTTAAAATTTTTGACAAAGCTTCAAAGTATCTTGGAACAAAATGCAGGTTAATGCGTGCTTTAATTTCTGTGTTATTGGGTAATGAAGAATTTGTTTTTCTTTTCAAAGTTTTAACTGTGTGTTGCAGAAACCATTTGGGATAATTATTCTTTTTTAAAGCTTCCATAATTTTTGAAGTTTCTAATGTTTTATTTACCTGCTTGGAGTTCAACTGTGAATGAGCTCTTTTTAAAAGACATTTTACGAATCCTTTCTTCTGACTCAAGAAATGCACTGAGTAACAGTTTTAGATATCTGTTAGTGTGCAATTGGGTGGGAGATTAATGTTTTGAAGCATCGGCTGACAGAAAAGGAAAGCAAAGTGATTTGAATGCTGCTTCACAGAAAACAATTCCCAAGCAAAAAATTTTATCAAAAATCAAGAAACATTTTCTCTATTTTATTAATCTCCTAAAAACATTTTGAACTTGTGGTACCTAATTAATTTTGACTGGTAATACAGTAGTTAATCAAAACCACCTAAGGGATGCAAAAGCAATGATGTATATATATATATAAAATACAAAGTGAATAAACAAGTTGATTTATGTAGTTTTACTTTGCCATTAGCAAAAACATCATTTTTGCTAATGTGCAGCTTGTGTGATGTAGTTAGAAGAAAAAGTTGTATTGGAGCACATATATAAACTTGGGTCCTCTGAGCATTTGAAGCCCAAAACCAACTTTCTAGCTGAACTAGTTTTTAAGTTATGAGATTTTCATAAATTTGAGGGAGTGCAAAATTTGGGGGTGTTTAGCCACCTGGGTGTAAGTGGCAGAACCCCAAAACAACTTTGGAAGGTGTTTTTAGACCTAACCACCTACTTCAAAAAACCTGGTTTTTTGATTTGGAAAAAATTATTTTTCACTCCACCCTAAGAACAGGGTTGCCATAAGTGACATCTGCTGCAGCTCTAGGTAGCATTTTTGCTTGCTCTTTTTTGCGAACCTTCAACTTCTCATAAAGCTCTTAAAAATTTAAAACATATTTAAGATGAAATATTTATACTTGTATTTACTGCTGTGATAGTTTTCAAATCACATGGCTGTTTCCAGCTGGTACAGTTAGAAGGTAAAAACATCACCTTGAAGGTCAACTGACACGAAAATTTTTTCCCCTTTTTTAAACAAATTTGAAGAGAAAGCGTTCTGGTATGATATTTTTGAATTTTAATGCATTACGGCCTAGTGGGAAGTTGTAAATGAGGCTGAAAACACGATTTTTGTGAATCAGCGGTTTTGGGGTGATGATGTCATAGATGAACAGGTGTAGCAAAAAGCCATTGACTTTAAGTGCGCCTGTGCATGCACCGTCACACAATGATTGTACAGGTCAAGAAAAATTGCAGCCATTTTTATGTCACAAGTGGACTCATTTTGAGGACAGCTGGTGCTTTCATAATGGAAATGGAATATGCATATGACAGCCATCACAGCAGCATAAGGGAAGCTGAAGAATTGAATATACCTATGCTTGTATTGCCGTACCAGCTTCTAGCTGCTTACACAACACAGCTGACTGTTTGTGGAGCAACTATACAAATAATAAGAATATAAAAATTCACAAATGACACTTGTAGTCGACTAAAATCTTTATTATTGCAAGCTTTCGTGAGCGAATGCTCACTTCTTCAGGCAAAATAAATTAAGACTAATGAATGAATTGAAATTAATACAAATAACTATGGCAATAGATTGAACATAAAATATCTACACTGTGACATCACAAACCAGTTAGGTAAGGACCGGAGTTAATAAAAAAAATAGGAGAATGAAAAAGAAAAAGCGGAAAAAGGAGAAACATAGGTTAAGAACATAAGCAAGAAAGTAGATAAATAGGGAATAGAGGAGAAAGTAAGTGAAGAAAAGGTTACGTAAGGTAGAAATAGTAAGAGGCCAATTATAGTTTTTTTAAGTAATGTGATAGAAAACCTCAGTCCTTGTTTAGTCCTTCTTGGATACAGTTGAATTTGGATATGAGCTTTTGTTCTTCGATTTGTCGTTGTCTCCGGTTCGTGTTGGTTCGTTTTAGTATTGATACTTGAAGATGACTGACTGAATGTTCAGGAAGATTAAAATGCTTGGCAACGGGTTTGTTTTTATTGTTTCGGATATCACTTTTGTGTCCGTTTATTCGCTTTCTGATGGTATTTCCAGTTTCTCCAATATATATAGCTTTGGGACAGAGTAAACAAGAGAGTAGGTAGACGACATTGGACGAAGTGCACGTAAATCTTTCCCGAATGGTGAATTTGTAATTATTGGGTCCAGTAACAATGTTATCAGTCCTGATATGCACGCAAAGTTGGCATCTGGGAGTATTACAAGGAAAAGTGCCCGAGTGAGGTTGAGGGTTTTTGTTGGAGGTGAATATCCGTTTGAAGTTGGGTGGTTGTCGGTAAGCGATTAAGGGAGGAACAGGAAAAAGATGTTGTAATAGGGGGTCGCTCTTGAGAATAGGTTGTAGTCTTTTGGCAATATAAGCTACAAATCTAATCTGTGGGTGATAGGTTAAGACTAGAGGGGTTCATTTTTTTTGGGGACTTAGGTTTGTATTGAAGTAGCGAATCTCTGGGAATGGATCGGGCTCTGTTGATCTGTTTATTTATGGATTCAGTATCGTAACCTAATTTCTGAAAATTATATTTAAGTTGAATGTAATTAGAATCGCGATCTTTATTGTCCGAACAAATGCGGTTGTATCGCAATGCTTGACTGAAAATTATCGATTTGAAGATGTGAGGTGGGTGGGAGCTTTTGGGGTGTACGTAGTTGTATTTGTGGGTGGGTTTTTGGTAGAGTGTGGTGACCAGCTTGTTGTCTTTGATCTTGATGATGGTATCTAGAAAATTGATTTCATCCAAAGCAAAATTTATAGTAAGTTGGATATTGGGGTCAGTTAAATTGAATTGTGAACAGAAAATATTAAGTGTTTTTCGCCATGGGTTCAAAGCATAAAAATATCATCAATATATCGTAGATACAGAATTGGTTTTTGAGTTGATGTTTTCAGAATCCTTTCTTCCAGGTGAGCCATGAAAATATTTGCATATTGAGGAGCCATAGGGGTGCCCATTGCTGTGCCTTTTGTCTGTAGATAATGTTCGTCTTGGAATTTGAAGTGTTTGTGTTCTAGAATGAATTGGGTGAGTTGTAGAATTATTGAGGTTGTTTGGTTATTGGGTAATTTGTTCTTTAATGCCGATAGGCCATTAGAATGTGAGATGTTGGTGTATAGAGAACAGACATCTAAAGTGACCAACATAGTGTTGTTGGGAAGGTTTGAGACATTTTTAAGTTTGTCAAAAAATCGGTGGTGTCTTGAATAAAGCTATTCGCCTTTTGGGCATATGGTTTTAAATGGAATTCGACGTAATGTGAAATTTTTTCAGTGAGAGTCACTTTGTTAGAAACAATTGGGCGTCCTGGATTGTTGGGTTTGTGTATTTTAGGTAGGAGATAAAATTTTCCTGGTTGTGGGTCTTCTGGAATCAACTTTAATATCTGATCTTGATCAACTTCAATAAATGACTGAACAAGCATTTTGAGGTCTCTTTTAAAGGCATTTGCTGGGTCTTGCGTGAGTTTTGCGTAATATTGTTCATCGTGAAGTTGCCTTTCTGCCTCTTTGGTATAATCCTTCTTATTCGTTACTACAATAGCTCCGCCCTTATCTGCAGGTTTGATAATGATATTTTCGTTACATCGCAGTGTTTTAATGGCTAATTTTTCATTATGTGATAGGTTTGTGGTGCTTTTTTTCTTCTATAATTTTATAAGTTCTTTTTGAGCGTTGTTCCTAAAGCAGTCAATATACAAATCTAAAGTTTGATTGCGGCCTTCTGGGGGTGTCCATGTGCATTTTGAATGTGATTCTGCTGGAAAAGTGGGCACATCTGTAACCGTATTTGTTTCACTTATAGGCTTACTTGTGATCGGTTCTTCTGTGGTTGATTTTTTGTGAAAAAACTCTTTCAGACAGAGTCTGCGGAAATATTCTTGAATATCTCCCAAAAAGTGAATTTCGTCAACTTTTTTAGTGGGACAGAATGATAAACCTTTAGAAAGCACAGATGATTCATTTTCTGTTAGGTGATAGTCCGATAAATTAACTATAGTTCGGTGGTGAAAGTTGGGTGACTTAGCATTGGACGAAATTGTCGCATCAGCCAAGTGGTTCAATTTATTCAGTTTGATTTTAAAGCAGTTGGCAAGTTTTCTATCATAAATCTGTTTCGTTATTAAGTCGGTTTCACCAAAGTGTACATCCTTGTAAAAACTAGATTTAATTCTATCAATTTCACAAACCAATTTTTCTTGCTTACTGTAAAAAATGCTGATGAGGTGGTTGCGAAGCTTGAAGGAGAGGTTTAGACAAAGATTGTTAGAGTAAGCTGTATTGTATGTGGATTCCAACGGGTTTTTTATCTTGAGTCCTTTAGGTATAATTCCCATCTGCTAGCATTTAGACATAAAATAAATATCTGACCTGACTTGAGCTAGTTTCTTGGTTGCATTCAGAAGTCTCCATTTCTTGCGGCTAAAAATAGTCGTGTCTGTCATCTTGAAAATTGAAGGAAGTTTAGCCGTGTCGACTTATAAATCAGAATATAAAAATTCACAAATATTTTCAAAATATTTTCATGGCTCACCTGGAAGAAAGGATTCTGAAAACATCAACTCAAAAACCAATTCTGTATCTACGATATATTGATGATATTTTTATGCTTTGGACCCATGGCGAAAAACACTTAATATTTTCTGTTCACAATTCAATTTAACTGACCCCAATATCCAACTTACTATAAATTTTGCTTTGGATGAAATCAATTTTCTAGATACCATCATCAAGATCAAAGACAACAAGCTGGTCACCACACTCTACCAAAAACCCACCCACAAATACAACTACGTACACCCCAAAAGCTCCCACCCACCTCACATCTTCAAATCGATAATTTTCAGTCAAGCATTGCGATACAACTGCATTTGTTCGGACAATAAAGATCGCGATTCTAATTACATTCAACTTAAATATAATTTTCAGAAATTAGGTTACGATACTGAATCCATAAATAAACAGATCAACAGAGCCCGATCCATTCCCAGAGATTCGCTACTTCAATACAAACCTAAGTCCCCAAAAAAAATGAACCCCTCTAGTCTTAACCTATCACCCACAGATTAGATTTGTAGCTTATATTGCCAAAAGACTACAACCTATTCTCAAGAGCGACCCCCTATTACAACATCTTTTTCCTGTTCCTCCCTTAATCGCTTACCGACAACCACCCAACTTCAAACGGATATTCACCTCCAACAAAAACCCTCAACCTCACTCGGGCACTTTTCCTTGTAATACTCCCAGATGCCAACTTTGCGTGCATATCAGGACTGATAACATTGTTACTGGACCCAATAATTACAAATTCACCATTCGGGAAAGATTTACGTGCACTTCGTCCAATGTCGTCTACCTACTCTCTTGTTTACTCTGTCCCAAAGCTATATATATTGGAGAAACTGGAAATACCATCAGAAAGCGAATAAACGGACACAAAAGTGATATCCGAAACAATAAAAACAAACCCGTTGCCAAGCATTTTAATCTTCCTGAACATTCAGTCAGTCATCTTCAAGTATCAATACTAAAACGAACCAACACGAACTGGAGACAACGACAAATCGAAGAACAAAAGCTCATATCCAAATTCAACTGTATCCAAGAAGGACTAAACAAGGACTCAGGTTTTCTATCACATTACTTAAAAAAACTATAATTGGCCTCTTACTATTTCTACCTTACGTAACCTTTTCTTCACTTACTTTCTCCTCTATTCCCTATTTATCTACTTTCTTGCTTATGTTCTTAACCTATGTTTCTCCTTTTTCCACTTTTTCTTTTTCATTCTCCTATTTTTTTTATTAACTCCGGTCCTTACCTAACTGGTTTGTGATGTCACAGTGTAGATATTTTATGTTCAATCTATTGCCATAGTTATTTGTATTAATTTCAATTCATTCATTAGTCTTAATTTATTTTGCCTGAAGAAGTGAGCATTCGCTCACGAAAGCTTGCAATAATAAAGATTTTAGTCGACTACAAGTGTCATTTGTGAATTTTTATATTCTGATTTATAAGTCGACATGGCTATACTTCCTTCAATATACAAATGATGAAGATAGTGCAGAAAATGAACTGAGAGTACCTGACGTTAACATTTGGTAAGTTGTGTGTAGCCTTGGCATGTTTACCAAGCTATTTCATACGTTATTTTCATGGTGATATCAGCCTAGCGCAACACTGCTTTTGTTACAAGAAAATGTCGACTTCTGTTTGAGATGCATATGATGATATGACCTTGATGTTTATTAGACTTGAAAATATGTGTTTTTGTAAAAGGTGTTGCTTTGGAAACTGTAAGAATACTCCAACCGAAAAAGAGTGTCTGTGCTGCCTGTCTGTCATAGAGGTTGACAAAAAAAAGAAATGAAAAACCAAGCCAATTGCTTGGAGATAGATGTTGTTGAAACATCATTTTGCGGGTACAAAGAAACCCATGGACCACCTAGAGAAGATGAAGAGATTGATGAGTAAGCTTTATATACTGTAGGTTAATTGCTGTGACCAGATGGATTGCCAATAAATGCTACTATTTTAGCACTTATCAATACATTGCCTAGTGGAAATTTACACAATGGATATGCAAAAGAATTGGCAAGAGAAATAAAAAGATCCTACCTGCATGTGTGAATACAAAAATTTGGGAATACTTCTGAACACTACTGTTGGTTTGGTTATGCATATTAATGAAATAAATAAACATAACTGCACACTTGCAAATAAGCTATACAACAAGGTTTAATTTGGTTCTCATATTTTACACAATTTCGTTGAGGTTAAAAACAAGTAAAAATGAGCACTGAGCAGAATAGCAAAACAAATCCTTTAGTTGTTCTCCTATACCAGTGCACTGGTATCAATGCTTTTAAGGTTGAAGTGAGATTTGTGACAGTGAAGACTTTAGTTTTGCTAACTTTTTTGTAATTTTCAGCTAGTGGAGGAGAGCTTGAACCAGTAGCCAGTTAATAAGTCAGATTCGCATCTTTTCTTAGGGTAACATTGCCCATTAACTCTTCAACGTAATCTATAAGAAAGTCTGCTGTTATATTGTAGAAAAATGCACTGATAGTTAGTTAGTTATTCAGTTTTTATCCGGTGTTGTCCCTTTAGCAGAGATGGCCGGATTTACCCCATTCCTTCTGCAATTGCTCCCACTCCGTCCCTCCACTTATCTCGTCTCAGAGCATCCTCTTTCTTCAAACCAATCTTCTCTGTCTCCTCTTCCACTTGCTTCTTCCAGGTCTTCTTTGGTCGTCCTTGCTTTCTCTTGCCAGTCACTTCAAGATTCAGAGCAACCCTCAAAACACTATCGTCATCCCTCCTCAGTACATGTCCATACCATCTAACTCCGTTTGCTGTTGCTAACCGGTCTTTCGTTTCCTTCAACCCTACCATATCCATCTGTTTTTCAGTCGTCTTTCTGTCTACAATTTTCTGACCGCACGTGGCTCTCACCATAGCTCTCTCCGTTCTCCTTAAAATTGCTGTTTCATTTTCTTTTAGACACCATGTCTCACTTCCATACAGTATTGCTAATCTTACACAACAACAATAGACTTTACCTTTCATCTTCAGAGGAAACCTATTTCCAAGCAACAACTCTCCACATTTCCTGAATCTTACCCAACCGATTCTTACTCTTGCTGTAACTGCCGCTTCACAACCACCACTAGCATTTAGTCTGTCTCCCAAATAACAAAATCCATTCACTGTCTCCACTTCATTGCACAACTTCTCAATTGAGTCCATCGTCCCTTCCATTATTCCTTTACATTTGGAGCAAACAAAATGCATTGCCAACCTAGCGGTAACTCTCTTTATTTTTGCAGATTTGCCATGAACCCAGTTTCCACATTTTGTGCACAACACTGAGTTGGCCATGACTCTCCTCCCACAAACTCCACATGGATCTATCTTGCTTTTGTATAGTTCGCCTTCTGACCCGCTTACCATCAATTTCGTTTTTCTGGTGTTGACCTTCAAACCTTTACTTTCCAGTGCATCCTTCCAATTCCAAAACCTTTCCTTCAAGTCTTCCATGGGTTCGCTCATGATAACAAGGTCATCTGCATATAGCAATTCATTAACCACACCCCTTCTTGCATTTTCGGTAACAACATCCACCACTATTGCAAACAATAGTGGTGACAGCACAGATCCTTGATGTACCCCAACTTTTACTTCAAATTCCTCTGAATATGCAGATCCCACCCTCACTCTTGTCTTTGCACCATCATACAGGCTCATAACTGCCCGAACTATTACTTCTGATAGACCCTTCTTTCTCATGGCCCATTCCATCATTTTTCTTGGCACTCTATCAAAAGCTTTTTCCATGTCAACAAAACACATATACAACTTCTTGTCCTTCTTTTGATATTCCTCCTGCATTCTCCTCAGAATGAATATTGCATCCACTGTTCCTTTTCCTGGCATAAATCCAAACTGCATTTCATTCAAATTGACTTGTGTTCGTATTTGCCTCTCTAGTACCCTTTCAACGATTTTCATGGCATGTTCTAGCAGTTTCACTCCTCTGTATGATCCACAGCCCATCACATCACCCTTTCCTTTAAAGATAGGTACAATCACACTTGTTTTCCACTCATCAGGCATTCCTCTACCATCCAATACATGTTTGCACAGTTCCATCATCACTTTAACCCCGATTTCACCACTTGCAACTATCATCTCCACACTTACTTCAGATGGTCCAGTTGCCTTTCCTGATTTCATACTTTGAATTGCTTCCACAATTTCATTATGAGCCACTTTTTCCACTGGTCCTTCTACTACATCAGTTTCCACCATGCAATCCCATTCGTTTTCTTTGTTCATGATCTTTTCCATGTGTTCCTTCCAAATTTTTGCCCTATCTTCTTCAATAAAACCCAATCGTCCATCTCCTCCTCTCAAGCACCTTCCTTCTTCCACATCCTTCCCTTCCTTTTTCATTTTTCTAAGGAAGTAGAAAACACTATTAGAATTCTGATATAAATTATTCAATTCCTGATTAGCTTCCATTCTCATAGCTCTAGCCACAATTTTTCTCGTTTGATTTCTTATACATTTGCATTGAGTTTTATTTTGTTCTGATGGGAATCTGCACAGCTCTTTAAATGCCGCCTTCTTTCTTGTTATGGTATCCTTGACCTCTTCATTCCACCACCACATGTCTCCTTGATCTCTCCTAGACTTCTTCTTCCCACACAGTTCGTCTCATGCCTTTAGAACACCATCCTTGAAAGTTTTCCACAAATCAGGTGCATCTGTGCTCACAAGTTCTTTTTCTCTGTTTTCAAATCTCACTCTTGTTCGATTTTCATTCAACTTCCAGATCTTTCTTCTTATGATTCGTTCCTTTCTCATAATCTTTTTTAGAACCTTTTTATCTAGATCTACGACCACCATCCTGTGCTGAAGTTCCCATGGAATCACTTTTACATCCCTGATATACTTTCTGTATTTTTCCCCCACAAGCACAAAATAAATTTCTGTTCCACATCCACCAGCACTATAAGTGATTTTCCTTTTGTCTGTCTTTTTAAATCAAGTATTTGCCACGCACAGCTCTCTTTCATCACAAAACTCCAGCAATCTTCTGCATTTCTTTTCCCAACACCATTCCCCTCGTGTACACCTTCAAAACCCTCAGCACATTTCCCCACATGTCCATTAAAATCCCCCAAAGAAACAATTATTTCACTAGAACTTCCCAAGGACTTTCTCTGCATCTGGTCTTCCACTTTGTGGCCCATACGCACATATTACGCGCATTACTTCTCTACCTAGAGTTACCACAATTGCCATTACTCTATCACTTTTTCTTCTAACTTCCACAATGTTCCCAGATATTTCCTCTTTCACCAAAATTCCAACCCCTCCGAATCCTGCATCATTTCCTGACCACCGCAGTTATACCTTCATCCCAAAGTACCGACAAAACGAGCTCCTTGGCCTTTCCATCTTACTTCCTGGATGCAACTCACATCAAACTTTTCTCTTCCTCAGTTCTTGACACACTTCCGTTTTCCTTCCACAAAGACTTCCCACATTTAATATACCAAATCTTATCCCATGACATTTGGATTTAAACCCGGAGATTCTTTGCACCCACTGCCCATTTAAGAGCTGCCAGGGACTGGGGGCCACTTGTATATTTTTTCTGGTTATGGGTATTTATTGGAGCAAAATTCTTCTACAGGGTGCATGCCCTTGCTTACCCCCAACCTCAGTTTTCTGACATGAGTGGTCCAGCCAAGCACTTAAGCTGGCAACCCCACCATTAACAGTCAGACTGCTATTGGTAGGTACCCAATAGTCACCTCTTACGACATGCTGGGTAAACAGCTTCACTATTCTTTAACTGGTGAAGCACGGCTTATACCACCTTTAAATCACACAAGGCAAATAACATTAAGACTTGAACCATAATTTTTAACAAAAGAAGTAAATATGTTAACAATTTACATAGATTGGGTATACTTTTATTGTTGCAAAAGTAATAGAAGAAAACTTTGTAGGCAAGATCAGGTATGCAAAGACTACCTTCTACATAAATTTTATTTTGGTTGCATTAGGTTTTATTCAAGCAGTGATTTGCCAGTTATTGGTTAATGTATTGGCAAGCTGTTATTTGAAGGTATACATTGTGATCGTGATTATATCAATAGTGAATAATTTTAGGCGCAACAATAACCCTATTATATACTGTATAAGTACATAAGTGGATGCTTTGTTTTGTTGTCTCAACAAAGTGAAATCTTTTTTGTGAAAAAAAACTTAGGTCTCAAAAGGTGAAGTTAGGTTGCAGTTACAATAGGTAGCCTTTTCATAAAGCAGCAAAGAGTTGGTTGGCTATAGAATTTGAGGTTGTGTAGACTAATGATCTGGTGAAAGCAAAAAAAGATCAGAGGATAAGCTGCAATATCCAAATCAACCTTCTGCTTTGCAACTTGTTCTACAAAGTGAAGAAATACCAGTTCCGGTTGTTATTTTTTCTGAATTTGATGAAAGGTCCGGTTGATCCTTGAGATTCTTTGATCACTTCAATCACAGAGAGATAAAGAAGTTTCAGATTTAGATTTTCAGCACTCAAGCTCTGTTTCTGTCACGCTTTACCAAAAATTAGAAAGGCAGTTTTTGAGCTATTGATCTTTAAAATTTTCTGTAATATTTTGTTGTGGTAAAGAAGGGCTTATTTTGCAGCTTGGAATTACAAAATGTAGTTCCAATAAGTGGAAACTGATCATTGACAGCTTAAAAAGAAGCTCAAGGTACGAATTACTGTACTGCGGCTATAAGTACACATCTATTCCCATAGTCACTCAAGTACATTAAAAGAAAAATGTAAAAACATAGAGATGTATGGGAAACATTAAAGCAGGAAATCATGGCAAAATGATATGAGTGGACTTATGGATATTTTTTTGGGCGATTAGCAAAGCAAGCAACAAAATACTCATGTTTTCCTTGCTAATTGGACAGCTGAGCTAAAGATGAACATTGTACAACAGATCATTGACCAAAAAGAAATGACTTTATATGTGAAGATAAAACAATTGATAACCTGGTACTTGTAGCCAGAAAGGTCATTTTTGGACCACTTTGCATAAAAGTTGGAGTAATAAAGCAGTATTTTTGTCCCTTATCTTTGCAGAGGGTACTTGAGATTCATCTGCTAAGTCTTCCCAGATTGTAGTAAGGAAAGCAAAAAAAAGGCTAGAATTTTTATTTACCTGCAAACAAGACAACCACTCAAGAGATTTACGCTTTATAGAATCAGTGACAGCAGTTGAAGTAAGGACTTGGCTTGCATTGCATTTTTTTTCAGTTATTGAAAATGTCATTGGCAGAAGAAAACAGAAGACTATCAAAATCTTGTGAGCAAACTGGTAACTAGCATGCAACAGAGGAATTATTTTCTTAAAAACCTTGATGATGTCAGTGAATAACAAGATAAGTGATTTCACATGGATATTTAAGTTATAGAAAAGTCTGCAAAGGCAGATGGAACTGCCACATAATAGCTGATTACTGCTAGAATTTAAAAAGAAATTGTTGCACCACTTCCCAATGACAAAAATTGAAACACGAAAATTTTTAATTTGGTACAGATTATGGCATTTTTATTGTGCTCTACCATTAATTAGTTGTGTGAAATAAAGTTGCTGATGTTTTAGGTGATTTACTAATATAAATATTTCAAAAATCCATACCGCAGTGTAAAGCACAGCACTGTCTGTTCATGCATGAGTTTGTGCATTTGTTTGAACTCCTCCAAAACAACAGAGCATACAAACATGAAACTTGACGAAGTTGATTATTGCCTTGAGGTGAGTGTCATAAGGGGATTCGTGATGTCATGATAAAGTCATAACAAAAAGAACTTTTTTGAAATTTGTACTTCTTGGCAGAGAGAAACAGTTTTTTTGCTTGAACAAAAGCGTGACCCTACTTGCCAACTGCCAAAAATGCTCTCTTTTCAGGGTTTGATGACGTCGTAATTTGTGTGTGATTGAAGAATTGGTTCTCTTTATTTTCTCAAAAAATACTGACCATAGAAATGCAGTTGAAAATTTTAGCAAACTGCTTAACTTCCTTCAAACAAACACAACGATATTGTTGTGTCAGCACAGCTGTTAAATGTTTCTTGTTTCTATTTGGCCAGACCTTGTACTCTTGATTTCCACACTAACTTTGTGTCACTGTTTGCACAGCCAACTGTTGGGTAAAGCCAGTGTAGCCAGCTGAACTGATATTCTTACGGATGATTTTGATGGGGGCCTTGCAGACAGCATGAGCAGAACTGGCTAGTATTGCTATATAACAATGAAGCCACCACATTTGTAGACACTATTTTTCATTGAAGAGTACAATCAATTGTACTGAAAATATATGAAACCTAGTATTAGATAGTTAGTGGGAATAAGGCTAGCAATAGTGGTTTATTTTCAAAAGGGTACAGTCAGTTGTACTGAAAATATATGAAAACTATATTATGTAGTCGGTCGATTTGGCAGTAGAGAGCTCAATGATAGAATCAGAGAAATATAATGAAATTTATTCCAGTTAAAAACACCTCAACAGTCTGTTTCGCCTAAAGCAGTTCGTCAGGAGGTACCTCCTGACAAGCCGCCTTAGGCAAAACAGACTGTTGAGGTGTTTTTAACTGGAATGAAACCTAGTATTAAGTAGTTAGTGGGAATAAAGCTAGCAATAGTAGTTTATTTTCAAAAGCAATCCTAATTTCTATCTTGACCCCTGATTGGACATATACAATTTTCTAGTCAATAAAATGACCATTGAGTATGAGCTACTTGTCTTCCTAGGTTTTTATTATTTTTAAGCTTGATATCATGTAACAGAAATTGATCAAATTTGTAATTTTTTGAGATTTTCTGACACACATTGCTGAGTAAAACAAGTTTCTGACGAATTTTACCAAGTGTCATTTAAAAGATGTTATTTTTAATTTAACCTATCAGCATGCTGTTTTTCAAACTCTTATTTTATTGTTTTTGAAAAGTTTTTAGCACCAGAAGTTGATTGAAATAGTTTCATTTAATTTTTTGTCATCGTTTTATCCTTCCTGCTAAACAATACATTGGTTTGTTCCAAAACTAGCTACTACGCTATTTTATGGAGCAGCTTGGGAAACAAGGAAAATTGCTGCTTCTGTCTTCAAAAGATTTATAGAAGCTAAGTTTTTGAGTGAATTCTTAGGTGTGTTTTATATCATATATTTCGACATATAAGACAACCCTTAAAGTCAAAAAACCATCCTTAAAAATTGGGGGTCATCTTATACAACTGATTTAAAGTCCGACCTTAAATTCTACATGCAGATTTTTTCATTTTACTTGAAAAATCAGTATCATTTTGGTTGTAAATAAAAATTGTTTGCTCTAATTTTGTACCCCGTCTTATCTGACGCTCGCTTTACACGTCGAAATATACGATAAAGGTCATCACATACAACTAATTCAAGCAAATAGTTCTAAAACTTGTTAAATATCTCTAATGCTTGCTCAATATTCTTACAAAAATCTTTAAAAGGTTTTGACATAATAAAGGTCATCACCAAAAATATTATCAGATTCTGACCCCTGATTAGCTGAGTATGTTTTTAGGTCTCATTGTAAGTTTTAAATATTGAGATTCAAGTTTTTTTATTGAAAAGTTAAAAACACATGGGATTTGTTGAGTCACTCCTTTGTTTTGACGACTTTTTGCCATAAATGATATTTTATTGAAATCAAATAAACTTTATTGAAAAAGTATTAGTTACTGGCATTAAATGCCTTTACAATACCATACACTTGCATGTTTAGGTGTTTTGAAAACTGAGGCTTAAAGATAAATAAATTTGATTTTTCAAACAAATGCAAATAATCTGATTGCTTTTGGTTTGCTGACCAAGTCAAAAGAGAGCCGTGGTGTGAAATATCCCCCAGTAAATACTTCAGTGGTATTTTGTTTAAAAGTAGATAAATGCATTGCAAAACTGCCAAAAAATAAAACTATTTTCAGTTTTTGCTATGTATGTAGTCATGATTTTTTACTACTTTTTTACTTTTACCTAAGTAAAAACATTTATTGTTACTTTCAACTTAGATATATTTTTAGTAAGTATAGGTAACAACTTTTTTGTAAAAGGAAATTTTTAGGCTACTTTGACCATATCTGATAAGATCATGCATTTTGTAGTTTTGGCTAAAAGTGAGCAGTGGGTGCCTGCCTCTTCATGTATTATAGTGAGAGAATATCAACTTGATGACTGTGCAAGTGTCCTAGATATGGATCATGGTCTTGTGCAGTCTATCACAGAAAATGCAATTTGTTTTCAATTATTTTATGTTTGGTTCATGCCACTTCTGCAATATTCATGTTGTACTTTTTGATGAAAGTATGTGTAAAATGCGTCAATGTTATTCTTTAGGTCAGGGTTGTCCAAAGTCTGGCCCGCGGGCCGCATGCGGCCCGCGACCTCCTTCAATGCGGCCCGCCGCCTCTTCTAGAAAACTTTTAAAAATTAGTATTATTTAGACATCTATTGAGTTATTTCGAAAAAAGTTGTTTTTTACTAAACTTTATTTAAGTTTGAATTGGAATATTATTTATTCTTTATGAGCAAAATGGTTGGAACATTTAAATATTCTCAGCATAAAGCACACAGCCAATATTGCAGAAAACATTTTATTTACAAATGCGATGGCTCAGAAAAGAAAAATCTCTGATGAAAAGCGTCAATTCAAGGATAGTTGGGAATTGAGATTCCTGGTGAAAGAACAAAGTGGTCGACTTTTATGTTTAATTTGTAATGAAATGATATCTGTTATGAAAGAGTACAATGTACAACGACACTACAGCACTCTTCATGTCACTGGCTATGATAAATACACTGGTGAGGCGCGGCGAGCCCTACTCAATGATCTCAAATCAAACCTGCGTAAGCGTCAAGAAAAGATGTTTCAATTAGTAAAGCCTTCGTCTTCTACAACCATTGCCTCTTATGATGTATCACTTTTGATGGCTAAATCCAAAAAGGCATTCTCTGACGGTGACCTCATTAAGCGATGTGCAATAGCTATGGGAAAGGCCATGGGCTTTGACGATGCAGCTCGTGGGTTTGAAAAAATTCTACTCTCGCATCAAACTGTTGCTAGACGTGTTGAAGAGCTTAGCAATTTCGTTCAGGAGAAGGTCATGAATCAAATTCAGCAGTGTGTTTATTTTTCTCTCGCTCTTGATGAAAGCACAGATATAAGGGATGTCAGCCAGTTGCTTGTCTTTGTTAGAAGTATTGACTCACAGTTTAATGTCAGTGAGGAGTTACTCGGCTTACTCCCACTTTTTACCACTACGAAAGGATCTGATATTTATGAAGCGCTGAATTCTTTAGTGAGCAAGTATGGTGGATTTCAGAAATGCTCTTGCATCGTTACAGATGGTGCCAAATCAATGACTGGAGCTAAAAGAAGGGTTATAGCGTACTTGAGAGATGCTGGAGTCGACTGCCCAATGTTTCATTGCATTATTCATCAAGAATCGTTATCTAGTCGCTGTATACGTTTATCTGATGTGATGCAGCATGTAATGAAAATTATTAATTTCATTAGAGGCGGTAATAAAGCGCTGAGACATCGTCTATTTGTTGATTTCTTGAAAGATTTGGATACAGAATTTTCTGACGTTTCACTCCATTCTACTGTTCGTTGGCTTAGTGCTGGGAAATGTTTGCAGCAGTTCTTCAGTCTGCGTAATGAGATTCTAAACTTTTTAGAAGAACTGAATGCAGACACTGATGGGTTTAAAGGTTTATTGCAAGACGTCAACTTTCTGAAAGGTCTAGCATTCCTCACGGATATTACTCAGCATCTGAATAAGCTCAATTTAAGTTTACAAGGTAGGAATCAAACAATTGCTTCTCTGTATGGTTTCATAGATGGCTTCCGCAAAAAATTATGTCTCTTTAAAAGTAATCTGCAAAGTAACATTCTGATTCACTTTCCAAGTTGTGATGTTATTTCTAAAGAAATAGAGGACAATAACTTCTCCTGCTTTGTTGAAACTCTTGATACCCTGATTGAAGACTTCAACAAGCGATTTCAAGATTTCCGGCACCTTGAGAAAAACTTCAATGTATTCAATGCTCCGCTGACTATAACTATATCAGAAGCCGATGAAGATTTGCAGCTTGAATTGTGTGACTTGCAAAGTGACCAGTTTTTATTAA
The DNA here is from genome assembly GCA_963675345.1 of Trididemnum clinides. NCBI lineage: Eukaryota > Metazoa > Chordata > Ascidiacea > Aplousobranchia > Didemnidae > Trididemnum > Trididemnum clinides. The sequence goes on along the minus strand of OY776290.1, from coordinate 1,005,677 downwards.
GCAAAGCTACACTGCCAATCACTCAATTTTGGCCTCTTCTTTGTGAAGAGCATTATCCTAATTTACGCCGTTTTGAATTGCACTTGCTGTCAATGTTTGGCAGTACCTACCTTTGTGAAGCAGCATTTTCCGCAATGAAGTCGATTAAATCCAAAGAGAGGAATCTACTTAAACAAACATCTCTCGAAGCCTGCCTTCGTTTAGCCTTAACCTCAGTTGACATTGACACAAAGGAGCTGGCTTCCAAAATACAGGCACACCCATCTCACTGAATTTTAAGTAAACTGTACCGTTTTACGTACTTCCTTAACCACTTGCGTACGGCATTCTTTTTATCGCGCGTGTTTCCCAGGCGGGATTAATTTCACAAAAACTTTTTTACGAGCGTTTCATAAGAAACAACTCGTATAACACGCTTTACGCTTCTCAGAATATTCTGTGTAAGACTGCTATATATTAAAGAAAATGCTCTGAACTTTTTTAAGACTAAGTAATAAAAATATCTCAATTTTATTTCAACATTCACCATAGTAATTGTCAATAATTTCTTTTCGTGTGATACGCTTGAAAACACGGTACAGCACAAAGCGGAACTTTGCAGACATCGCATTGATAAATAGTTTCTTTTCTTTTTGCGTGAGAATGACATACCACGCATCGTTTTTGTGGTTTGGTCGGTTGGAGGTATCAATTCCACAAAATGTCTTCCACTGAGACGGCTTGGACTAGGTAGACTGTGTGGACGTCCTCTTTTGTATTCTGGCAGCGTGCTTGTAATGATCAGTTGGTTGACAAGCATCATTCGAAACTGCAGCAAATCGCAACATGCTTCACCGTTTCTCAGCTCTTTGTAAACTAAATATGAGTTTACAACACACATGTCGAACATGTAAAAAAATAGCTTTTTGTACCATTTGACCTGCTTTCGGACACTGCAATAAGTTGAAGCTCTTTGGTCCGAGTTATCCACTCCTCCCATTCCACGATTGTAAGTCAAAACGCAAGATGGTTTGACAATGTCATTTCCTTTTCTGTCTACCTTTCCAGTGTTGGTCATCGAAGCATTGTGCATGGTGGTAAGCATTTTGACATCTTTTTTATCTTTCCATACCAAAGCCAATAGTCCTTCATCACATGAGCGGTAAGCTATTTCACCTTTCTTTACTTTTTCTTTTGCAAGGTCTTTTGGCATAAATTTGCGGTTCAGGCGCACGGTGCCACAAACATTAGTTTGAGAATTCAACAGTTGAAGGAACAAATCCGGGTTTGAGTACCAATTGTCAATGAAGATGTTATATCCTTTTCCCAGCAAATCCTGGTTTAGATCTATCACAACTTTTGTGCTTGCCGCATTGGCAGAATTAGGATCTGAATCTTGACCAGTGTACACTTTCATGTTCCAGATATAACCATTTGCAGGTCCTGAGCTTTGGCAAACTTTGTACACTTTGATGCCAAATCTTGCTCTCTTCGATGGATTGAACTGTCGAAATCGTAATCGTCCGTGAAATTTCAATAATGACTCATCTGTACTTACATTTTGGTAAGGAATAAAAACTGTTTTGAAGTTTGTGATGATGGCGTCTATCACAGGTCTTATCTTGAATAATCGATCAGTTTGATGTGCTTGCTGGCTGTTGTCAACAAAATGCAAATTACTGAGTATCTGCATAAATCGATCTCTTGGCATTATAGTTGTAAAAAAAGGTGTTTCCAGCATAGGATCGCGAGACCAATACATTTTCAACTGACTTTCACTACTCCCATTAGTAAGCATAATGAGAAAAAAGCTTTCATTTCGTTCAAATTCACTTCTTTCCAAGGAGCAGCATGAGTTTGCCTTGCATAACCCAGTGAATATCGAGTATCTGCAAATTTGTTGGTTTCGGTAATAACTATATCCATCAGAGTAGGTGTAAAAAATTCAGAAAAAATATCTAGTGCTGAAGTGTTGCGATCAATATTAGCTTTTACTCCTGGACTACCAGTAAACGAATGGATTGTGGGAGAACAATCACGCTTATGCCACGTTAGAGTCTGGGCAGTATATTGACGGGGTCTCTGGGCTGGTGATGGACCATCAGAATCTAAAGAATTTTTGCTACCGGAACTGGTGCTACCAGAAGACAGTGAGTCAGCCAAACTAAAATTACTTGAATAATGTGAAAATCCACTCTCTGAAGATCCCGAACTTACATAAGTTTCAAGATTTTCCACGGCTTGTCTAGCAGTAAGATTTTTTTTATTCATGTTGGGATAGTATAATAAATTCAATTATCTAAACTAAAAGTAAAAAAATTAGAAATAATTTAGGGATAACCTCGTTTACTAGTATTCATCCTTGGCTTAGAATTGCCTGCGATTGTTGAATTGCTCACTGTCAATCTCTAACACGAGATTTGTAAAAAAAATATCTAAAACTGCCTCACCTTACACAACCAAGCTTCGAATAAAACTACTAAACAACACGGCGACTACGCAGATTTCGCGCCAAAACAACCAGCTGAGACAGAGAGACGACACAAGAAAAAAATGCGTATATATACGTCATCCGTCTTTTGGCAAAAGTTTGCATGCGCGTATATATACGTCATCCGTCCGCAAGTGGTTAAATATTTTTTACGAATAAATTTATGGTTTATTCTTATTCATACTTGTCAGTTATTTTTAAGGTTTCCTGGTCTACTGACGTTGCTCAAAATTTCCAAAACTCTCTTATTCGTAGTATTCACATCTTAGCTTCTTTAATCTATTTCCCGGGAATATGTTTTTATGATAAATATAAAGATTCATTTACACATGTACGTGTTTTACTTTACATCTGGTACCGTGAGACAGTGCATAAGAGGAAAAATGTCAACTGCGGCCCGCGATCTAATTTCCTTGCCGAATGCGTCCCGCGTCCCATAAAGTTTGGACAACCCTGCTTTAGGTAATAGCTGATATTATGTGAGTTTACCTTAACGAGAAGCATAGTTTTAAATGTTCATGTATTTCAGACTTATTTAAACTTAGATTTAAAAGGTGATGTGTCTTTCTTTCCAAAAGATGTTAATATTTAGTTTTAAAAGTTGGCAACTTCGGCAAATTGACTTTTGCATTGCTCTGCTAAGTCCAAGGTAGCATTTGATAAAAAATTGTTGTTCAGGCACTGTACAAGAACTTAATTTTCGAAGTAGCAAGAATGTGTGGGGATACTTCAGTGTGGGGGCTGCTGGAGGTCTGCATGAGTTTGCTGACTCTCAATTTGGACATTGTTTTGCATGGGGGGAAAACAGAGAATTTGCTACCTCGTAAGTATTGTTGTCAACCTCATGTACTTTGAACTTCATTTATTCATTTATGTGAGCTCATGCTCTGTGTGCATGTATTTAGTTAGACTAAGGCACCACCACAAGTAGACTGCTGAGTCCCACCACCTGTCTATGGCATAAAGATGAAAGAAACCAGTCAAGAACCTTTCCTAGGGACATAGCAAGCGAACTTGCATGATTTTTCTTTACACTGTTTATTTTTTGTTGAGCACCAAGCTGGGAAACTGTAAGTACCATTATTAAAGTCTTGTGGTATGACTTGACAAGGGTTTTATTGAAGCTCAATTACACCGACTGTAAAGTGGACACTCTGACCATTATGCCACAACGCTAGTGCTATTACCTTAAAATGAAAGAAAGTTTTTGAAATGCTATTCATGCATGTGGGTCGCAATTTGGTTGCAGGAACATGGTGATGGCACTAAAAGAGTTGTCAATCAGAGGAGATTTTCGCACTACAGTGGAATATTTGGGACGATTGTTGGAAGATTCATCTTTTCAACAGAACCAGATTGACACAGCTTGGCTTGATAATCTTATTGCTGAGAAAGTCAAGGTGATAACTTAATGGCATTATTGTTTTTTGCTATTTTTGCATATACTAAGTAATAGGTTAAACCAGGGGTGAAGAATCTATTTGCTGTTAATGGCTGCTTTGTTAGCTCCAGCTGAGTAAGAAGGCCGCACAAGTTTTTAGTCATACTGTGAAACTTTTTTCTCTAATTTAAAAACAAAAAGTGCCCCTATCAGTATGTTAAAAGTAATATGGCATGAAATAAAATAAAACAATCTTAATAAAAACTAACACACTAAATTTCCAGTTTGAAGTTTAATTTTTATTAGAAATAAAAACATGTTAAAAAGCAAAGAACCCAGTTAACAAAGGACTTGCCACACAAAATTATAACCTTTCAAAAACTTGAAATTCACACTGTTGTTAAAGCAAGCATCTTTAGTAAATTAAAAGTCATTTCAATTCATAAAACATCTTAAATTTTGAATGTTTTCGACTTTCATAAAGCTCTTTCCAAGAAATAAATCTGTAAATGTGACGTAATAAATGAAAATGATCAACAATGATTTCAAATATTGCACAATATGAAGATGTAATACTTCTAACAGCTGTAAAAACGTAGCCATCTTTAAAATAAATAAATAGATTGGAGAGATTGGATGCAAAAACCTGTAAGCAAATAAAAATTAGGATTGCAGCCTTACAGAAATGGCAAGATCTTCAAAATTATGTGAAAAGTCCAATATGTAATGTGGTGTTGCAATTGCGTGAAGTAAGTAAAGCTGTTATTGCTAATATATGTTTAGCAAAAACAAAGCTAGATTACGTTATGCAAGGTTAGTTTAATAGTTTGAAGATTCACACCGACATAAATCACAAGCATTATATTGAAAACAATTTACAAGTGTATTGTAAACAATGTACTAAACCCAATTTGACAAGACGATCCGTGGACGCATTTCGTCCTCTTGGACTTGTCAGCAGGGCCTGTCCTGTCCCCAAACAAAGACACTATATTTGCAATATCATAAAGTTGTTTTCTCCATATACAATAGTAAAAATGCATTGGACAAGCGGCGCAAGCATGTTCATGACAAATGGTGAACCTAATGGAGACACTTGGGCTTTTGCTGCAAAATGAGGCTGCAGAATCCACTGCGATCCACAGACCAAGTTACCTCAAAGCAACACCTTGCTAGCCAAGAGCGCCCTCACCTTTTGTGATGGGAGAATCCACTCCAACAAGAATCTCTGCGTGGGGTTGTGGAAGAGTTAGGTTTTATTTGGTTAGTGAGCTGCATCAAAAGTTGCGGAAAAGTATCTTTTGGAATGCTTGCTTGTTTGCGGCCCAGACCTTTTTTTCACCTTTCTAAAATATTACACCATGCACTTTTTAAGGGTCAAAAAAAGCAGCATAAAGTGGCTGCAGCAAATGAGTGGAGTGGGACGGTAAAAACAAAAAGCAATTTGATTTTCCTCACATTTTTGTATAATTTCTGCTGAAAGATGTGAACTCAAATTGTCCTCGATTAACACTTTTTTGCCTCAGAGTGTTTTCAGGGAAGGGAGAGCGACGCTTGTAAACCAATCCTCAAAACATTGTAAATCAAACCACCCAGAATTGCTGCAATTGTACCCTGTGGACTTCCAAGAGTTTACGTATTGTACATGTTTGTGGCTTTGTATACAACATGCAGCAATAGTAATGATCCATCAGCGCATCCAGCATACAATATTGAAGTTGATGATTTAGTGTTCATTACATGCTTTGAGTGTTTTAAGCCTCTGTTTGCAATGACTTTTTTTCTGTCTGGATTATTACAAAGATTGGTTTCATCATAATTCATGATGTTACCAGGTGAAACATCTTTCAAAGTATCCCTGAGGTTATCAAAAAAGTCATTAGCATTTTCCAGGGAAATCGCAGCTTTTGATCTTTTTTATATTTTGGCACATTCTATGAGCGAGAAGATGCTTGTTTTGTTTTAAAAAGGAATCAACCCAATCCCTATCTAGCATATTATCTTTAAAACATTTGTGCTGAATGCCTCTCCTGTCTAAGTGAGCTTTAGAGATGCAGTGCAAATCAAATTTATCCATAGGATAGCCCCATAGTGCACAAAGCACAAGACGCCCAACAAAGTGTTTTTCAAGTTGCTCTCCCAAGGCAAGCTACCCTTTTTGTCGCTTCATATCTTTCTTCTTAAAATGTCTTTATGACACACTTAGTGGAAGTTTAAACATGTTTTCTACCTTTCTATAGGGAAGTTTTTTTTTTATAGCTTCTATAGCCTTTGCCATAACTTCTGTATTGTATTTTCTGTACCGTGTGGCTCCTAGTTTTGGCATATAATTTCTTGGCATAGTGTCCCGATTCACCCCCAAAAATTTTCAAAGACAGCTCAAAAAATAAAATAAATATTTGTCATAAAGTAGATTTCATATGTGTTTTTTTTTGCTTTAAGACGTGTGCAATAAACAACTTGAAAGAGTGCAAGAATCAAGAGAGCTAGCTTAACTGTAATTAAATTTACAGAAACAAAGTTTTGACCACCCAAAAAATTTACCAAAAAAACTTACCAAATTTTATCCTCTGCAACTACAGTTATGAAAATCTATTCAAAATGACAAACACTAATAATTACTTATTATAACTAGATGCACCTGCAAGCCAATTATCAGTTTAAAAAAAATTATAACATAGATTTTTTTAAGACACAAACAAATTTTAATGTTTTGTTCCTATTCACCCCTTAGTCCCTATTCACCCCATTTTACGATACATGTTTCTGAAAACTGATGAACATTTGAGAGCATTAGCTCTCAAGTTTGGAAACTTTTCTTTTGATACATAAACAACATGGAATTCAAGCAGCAGCTTGCTTTGATACATCACTTTCAGGGTGTCATCTTTCTGTATTTTTATGAGTTCAAATTGGAGCTCAGGGGGTGAAGCAGGTGCAACATCAAAGGGGATAGAAAAGACATCAAGCTCCAGCTGCTTGCTTTTGATGTCCTGGAATCTAACATTGAAACTTTCCAAGAAACTGGAACATTCCAAAGCATACAGAGCACAAGAAGTCGGATTGTGTTTTTTCAATGTGGAAAAATGTGCAATTGTTATCTTTAAATTGATTTTCACAGAAGCTCAGCATTGACGTGTAGAATTTGATTTGGAAAACATCGAGTGCAGCACTTGATCTGGCCTTTGAAGTTGCACATTCAAGGCGTTTAAATGCTTAGTGATATCTACCATGAATCCCAAATCATGCAATCAGTTCTCATCTTCCAGTTCAGTGAGAGGACACTTCTTCAAATTTGTGAACTTAATATATTCCCACAACTCGTCCAACAAACACTGCAAAAACAAAGAAAATTGTCATAGTTAGCATTCAAAGTCTTTAAGAACTTGTTTGAATATGCAATTGTTTAGATTTCTTTTTTAATAACATTAATGCAATCTGTAACCAATGATATCACATGATCAAATCTTACAGATTTTGTGCAAAGGCTTTGTTGGTGAACAACGCATTGACAAAATACCAATTTATTATGTGTAATTTCTTTTGCATTTACTTCCTTCTTTGACAATGATACCAACCTGTTATGTGTCCTAACCATAGCTGGTGCGCCGTCAGTAGCAACACCCACACAGCTCATGTAATAGCAGGCTGAATTTGCTTAGAGCTGGGAGAAACTTCTGAAGCAGGTCCTCTCTACAAGTAGTCGCATGTATCGATTTGAGAAACAACAAGTTTTCTTTAATTTGAAATTCTGATGTTTTTCTGGAAAAAGTATTGCCAGCAGCCCAATGTTTTTGATGCTCGTTGTTTCATCAAGACACAGGCAAAAGTTAACAAATTTATCAGCTTTTTTTGAGATTATCTTCAATATCTTCACCCATTTCTTTTATGCATTCACAAACAGTGGGTGGGGACAAACTCAACTTTTGGCTCAAATAAACGGACTTTGGACCCAACTTTTAAGTAGTTTTGAAAACTCATTTTGAATCATGTGATTTTTAACTCTTTCACTCTTGCAATCATCATATGATGGTCTTGAGTTTTCGATGTTTTCCTCGAATTTTGTCTGCCAAAGTTACAAAATCTTTTTACTAAAAATGGATTTGTGACTTTATTTCTCAACCGATTTTCAAAAGATCACGCTTAACACTAAAACGGCCGTTACGGTCATTTTGACCGTTTTGGAATTTCAAGGTGGGATATTTTTTTTTTACGAAAATCACATTGGTGTGAAATTTCTTGACTTTTCCTAATTAATAGGCAGGAACTCTGATACTGAGTATCAAGTCGAAAGCTGCTTTTACAAATATTTTAGAAGGTGGTTTACCTCCAACGGCCACTAACGGTCATTATGACCGCTATACTAAAACCATTATTTCTGAACCTCCTGCTGTGCTTTATTAGACCGTATCGTCTATATGACACATATGACTCATTTTCAAACATTGTCTTTATATATTTTGATAAATTGAATTTTATTTGTGACATCATAGAGTCACCAGCAAGAAATGCACAGCTCAGAAAGCATACATAATAAATTTTTTCAGTTATCAGTTAGCACTGGAAGTAGACTTACGTCAGGTTATGAGAGAGTTTATGAAACAGAAATAGATTATTCTATATTGTTGAGAACTGCGAGCTTTCATCGGCATTCAGGCCACGGTGCTAGTTGGGTATCCTCCCCAAACAGCACCCAGCCCACTTCCTCGGCAGTGGAGCACACAGACAATTAGCCTTGAGCATGAGTTAGTAAGTTGATCACAACCTTTTGTTATAAAAGCATTGTGCGCATCCCCAATTAGTGCTAACCTATTCTGGTTCCACAGGTGAAGTAAGCTGCTTGACTAAAAAATATAACATAGTCAAATTTATTACATCATGTATAAAACGTTAAGACGTTTTACTGGACTACAAGTTGTTGCTAGGCTCAGGTCCATAGACGAAGATGATTCTGGAGGTGAAAGTGAAACTGAACAAGGTGACGTGTTAGATTGGGAACTCTGCTCTTCAGATGAGATAAGCGACAATGAAGAAACTGAGCAATTTGATGATACACAACCTATTGTTCATTTAGGTGATTTACAAACTGCTGATACTAACGTTGAAACACATTCTGCTACATGTTTTGATGATGGTTCTGGTTCGAGTGCTGCTGAAAGTTCGAGCACACACGAGACGGCAAGAGATGGCACAAAATGGAAATTTATGGAATTCGGCGTAGAAGCACGAGGAAAGCGTGCAGCTCAGAATGTCCTAACTGAGCAATCAGGTTTATCACGCTTTGCCCTTAGAATGGCAGACTCCCCTGTTGGTGCTTTTCAAGTTTTATTTGATAACCATATGCTCAAACACATTCAACAATGTACCAATGTAGAAGCTCGAAGAGTCTTAGGCAATGAAGAATGGGAGGTTTCACTTTGTGAGCTCAAAGCATTTATTGCACTGCTATATGTACGAGGAGCGTATGGTGGCAAAAACTTCCCCCTTTACAATTTTTGGAATAAAGAATGGGGTGTATCATTTTTTCAACAAACTATGTCGAGGAATCGTTGTCGTGAGATTATGCGTTTTCTACGCTTTGACTTGCGCAGCACAAGGTCAGCATGCCTGCAAACTGACAAATTTGCTCTTATCTCGGATATTTGGAATAGGTTTGTAGACAACAGCATCAGTTGTTACAAACCTGGAGAAAATATTACGATTGATGAGCAGCTGTTTCCGACAAAATCTTGTTGTAGGTTCACCCAGTACATGCCAAACAAACCAGATAAGTTTGGCATTAAGTTCTGGTTAGCGGTTGACGTGGAATCCAAGTATATCCTAAATGCCATTTCGTATCTGGGCAAAGGCTAGTCACATCCATTCACTCTAAGGCTTAGTGACAATGTTGTCATGACTCTCATGGAACCATTCATGGGTAAAGGCAGAAACGTTACAACCGATAACTTTTTCACGTCGTTCTTACTTGCAAAAGAGCTGAAAAAAAGAAAACCAGCCTTGTTGGAACCAGGCCTGGAAAAAATGCAAAGTTTCCCTGGAATCCGTTTTTTGAACTAAAAATTTCCCGCGGCCTGCAATGGCAATTATGATGTCATAATTGCTTACCACCATTCTTTTCGGCAAAATCTTCACCCAAAATGTTGATAGCTAAAGAATTATTATATAGTGTTTAATATAGGAGCAGTCCTTAATTGTCTATTCATCGTCTTTTGTTATAGTAGCGCTAGTAGGCTAACGTAAGTTTCACCTGAACAAACAAAAATCATCAACTTGCTGCAATCTGGACTCATACAAAGGCAGTAGGTCACGTACTTACGATTACGTTATTTATCGAGTCGTCGACTCCTTAAGCAGCGATCAAACAACACGACAATTTTTAAAAACGTTATGTGCGTATGAAGCGAACCTTGTTTCCGAGAACCATGTGGGAGCTTTCAAATCTACGCCAAGGTTGTGGGCCTTGTCAAGTGCAGCTTCAAAGTTTTTTCCAATTGAAATTTGCTCAGTACAGCACCAATGTCTTTGCAGATGCTATCAACCCAGGAAATGCTTTTCCGCATGTCTTTATCAGCGAGCTGTAACAAATGTGCTGGGTCGCATGCAAAATTGACGTTCTTGCTTAGTTTCATTTTGTCCTGCAGTTTTGTGTGAACATTCAAATTAAAATATTGGCCCTCAAAACTGAACCCTGCAATTTGATCATTTTAGATTTTGTACTTTGTACACATGCTACCGATATCTTCCACAATGCTATCACCATCATGTTTAGCAACTGACTCGACACCCAATGAAACAGCTGTAAGAAGGTTAGGCATGCCTGGTGTAAACAGGATACCTGCAAGCATTTGTCCAGTACGTTCGTCTTGTCATAAGTTTGTCAGCAACAATATCCAATGGCGATAAATTGGATGTTGCGTCTAGCGGTTGTGCCAAGTACTCCATCAGTCTATCTTCAATAACTTTGGCAAAGACTGGTCTTAATTCTGAAGGAAACTTTCTGGAATGGTTTAAGTTACCAATCTTGGCGTTTGCGTGAGCTAGCAAGAGAAGGTCAACTTCGAAATCTGCGAAAGGGCGTCCATACTTTAATAGACGATATGCTTGTTTGCCAACGGTTATCCCAATTGATTGCTGTTTGCAGCCCATTTTCTTGAATGTTCACTTTCTCTACCAATACGAACCGAGTTTGCTTGATGCGTCTGTGCAGCTATGTGTCTTGCTATGGATTTTTTTAAGTTGATAAAACCAAATGGCTGGCTACTCTCGGCGAAATCGATTCCAAGAGCAAAGTCGTAATTAAATAGTCCTGCACCGCAACGTAATCGAACGCTTGCATCATTGGAACAAGCATCGCATATTAGCATATTGTTATCAACATCAATGGTGAGTTTGGCGATTTCGCTAATTCGTTTTACCAATTTGCTGCTTTGAACCAATATTTTTACGGCTGAAACTTTATCGTATTCTCCAGGTTTATGAGCAACAGATTGTTTGTTCGCTGTTAATGTCATTTCTGCGAGTTTCTTGAGAATTGTGTCAAGCTTTACATTAATTTTGGAATTTGTTGATTCTGATTCAGCTGCTTTACGTCTGCGACGACAACGTTCTTCAGGTTGTTGGGTATCTGACGTTTGGGTGTCTGCGGATTGTATTTCAGTGGCAATCTGTTCGACTTGGACTTCGCTAGTAGTAGCAGTACTACCAGATTGTGTTTCATCTGGTCCATCGGTCTTTTTCTTTTTTTTGGTTGGGTTGGTCTCTCCTTCATCTTCTCGATCATGTGGTCTTTTCTGGGATAAAATAGCTGTGAGACTTGTTTGACCACGTTCTTCAATAGGCAAACCGGGATGTTGCTGACGGGTATGTTCGCTAAGCCTGTCCCTTCGCATAGATACTTTACAATAACCACAGTGAATGGAAATCTTTGATTTAAATCTAGTTTCTTTTGAAGCCATTATTCTACCGCCAAGTACACTGATACAACTAACTTCCAGTAGGCAAACTCGGCAAGCCAAAAACTATGAATGAGTCTATGACATAAACGCGCTAACTCTGATAAGGAATTGGATACAAGATTGCGCAAAACAACTTCACTCCCGTTGGTAAATCAAATTTACAGCTTTCGTACTAAACGCCTTTAAAGTGACAAAATTTGTGATAAATTATCTGAAACAAAGCGATCCGACGACGCAAATTGCTATCAAAGAGATCCGAAGGCGAAGCAAGTAGCGCTAATAATCACGCTGTTGTGATGTCATAAGTATGATTTGTTCATAGAGAATGCGCCGACCTGCGCGATGCAACTTTAAACTACCGATTGTTCACTAATGGATGGGCCTCCCTATAACGTAGCTAGATTGCTGATTTATCACAAAAACTTCAAAAATTTTTTTCAGAAATTTCATCTCCAATTTTTTTTTAGAAAATTGGTGAAAATTTCCCGCGAACTAGCAAAATTTCCCGGGAATTTCATTCTTGGATTCCACATTTTTTCCCAGCCTGGTTGGAACTATTTGAGCTGCCTGCATTTGCAAAATGCTTGCAACAACGTTATTCCAGTAAGCTGATGAAGGCAGGCGACATGGCAACTCTAACTGTGTATCAGTGTAAGCCCAAGAAAAACGTTTGTGTTCTTAGCTCTCTGCATAGGTTTGTTGAACTTGGCGAATCGGAAAAAAAGAAACCAGAGACTGTGGAATTTTATAACAAAACCAAATGTGGTGTTGACGTGGCTGATCAAATTGCCAGGCAGTATTCAGTCAAAGCAGGTACCCGTCGGTGGCCCGTTGCTGTTTTCTACAACATTCTGGATTTAGCAGGCATCAATGCCTTTGTGCTCTATAAAAAACGAACAGGTGACAAGGTTTCAAGACGAGATTTCCTGTTCAAGCTTGCTATAGAACTACGTGAAGACTGCATCGTTGAAAGATTAACTGGAAATGCTTCTATTGCTAGACCTCATTCACTATTGACAGCTCTCAAAAAAGCGAAGCCAAGAAGCGTAAACAGTGTCAAATAGGAGCAAACTGTTCTCAAAACAAAACTAGCAAACTTTGTTTCAAGTGCAATAAAACTGTATGTGGCAAGTGTACTGCTGAGGAGTTTTCCGAATGTGTTACATGTGCGACAACACAAATATGAAACATTTTTCAATTTTGTGTCCTGTGCTTGCCCTTTTTTTCAAGTAAAACTATTTTTTTGTAAATAGATTAATTGAGTTACGTGACCTGAGTATTTGTTCAACACTTAAGTTGCATCCACACCACGCATATACTAGTAAAAACGCGTTTTCGTAGAAGCAGTCAAAATGACGGCTGCTGGCCGTTGAGAGCTTGTCGCAACTCTGGCCGTTCTAGTGTTAATTCCTTTTGCATCTGAAGATGTAAAATTTGTGTTCTAATTCTGGATTTTCTTACTCAAAAAGGGTTAAAAAGATCAAGAGTCCAGTTGCAGACGACAAAAATTGCCAAAATTTTAGCAAGAGATCTTGCCAAATCTTGAAATCAAATTGAAATATTATGTTTACCACAAAAACAAAGCTTTTATCATTAACGTAGTCTGAAATCTACTCTTTTATGGCATCATTTGACAAAACTTTAAGCAATAGTATAAAAACTTATCTATAAAAATTTTCAAATTTTTTAGGGGTCTCAAAACCCCCCAAAAAAATTTTGGGAGGTTGAGACCCCTTTAATTTTGAAGAAAACTCAGCACCTATTGTGGGGGGTAATTAGCATAAAATTTGCATATTAAAAAATTTTTTTTATGTTTGAAATTTTCAAGAAATAGAGATTTCAATGATATGTAACACTTGATTTAGAAGTAAACAGATGAGGAATGATTTACAAACAAACTTGTGGCATTTTATAATGATTAATTATGAGTGATGGTGACAAGTTATGACAGTTTTTTGCTCTGCCACTTTGTGAACATTTTTTCGCAATGCAAGCGGGTGCAAAAGAGTCAAGTGCTTTGTTTTTTTTTTTTTTTTTTTTTAATTTATACCATCTATAGCATGATTATTGTCTTGAGTGCCAAAAGCCAGTTTGTTGTGGTCCAAGCAGTTTTATAGGTACATTTTGTGACTTTAGGACTGGTGTGGCAGGAGTTCACGCAAAAAATTAGAAGTGGGTTGATTTTGTTGAAAATCAATTTGTGGTTTGCCCAAAATTTTTGCAGGCCACATGTTTATCACCTCTGGGCTAAACCAAAAGTCATTAACTTTTTGCGATCGAAGAGTCATCTGGGTGGTATTTCCACAAGAAGTAGAACGGTGAGAGCTGCATAAAGTTGTATTTGGGCAAATTTATATGACACAGCCCATCAGATCAAGGGTGATTTCTAAGAGAAAAGTCTCCCTCATTAATCTGTGGTCAAGTTTTGGGACATGTTTTGGGACACCCAAATTTTGGGACATGCTCACCTGGTGCACACTTTCTTAACAGAGGTGTTCTTCAGAAGACAAAAGAGTTGTAGGTAGCCAACTCCTTGGCAAGACATTATTATGCTACATCTGTTTAAAGTGCGTTTAATTCAAACACAAGCTGGAGTTTGGTCTATAAATTTCATAAAGATGTTCATTGATGCATATAAATTCATGCTCTGTTTTTAACGTTGGTCAAACAGGACTACCTTCACAGGCAGACTGCTTGGTCTTATCATTTGTCTGCCATGTAATGATTAAGGTATACCATTTAGTATTTTACTCAAGGACACAGCAGACAAACTGGTTAGTTTTTTTCCCACACTGCCCTTTTTGTGCTGAGCGTTAAGCAAGGAAGCTGTAAATACTGTTTTCAAAATCTTTGGTATGACTCAAGAAAGTTAATGTTTGCCTACCAAATGCAAGATGAATGCTCTAATTCTTACAACACTCTGCCAGTTGTAAAGATGTTCAAAGTATTTATCTCTGTGACAAGGTTAAAATTTCTGTTGTAATTTTCAATTTTGAGTGTGTATTTGGTAAAAAACATTTTAGAATTAAATCTAAACCAACAGAAATTATTGAGCTCCAAATGGCTATTATGCTTTTTTATAGTTCTGTTACTAGTTGTTCATAATCAACTTAGTTGCTTTTCTCTACATTGCTGATATATATGATTTAACTGGCGAGCATGGTTGAGGGTTGATTGACTCTTTTGAAAAGCAAAGCTTCGTAATATCCAACAAAAATGTTGGCAAGAGATGGGCCAAGAGGTGAACCCAACCAATGACGCAATACATCATCGGTTGAAGTCTCAGTGCTTCTGGATGTGCATAGTTGGATTTTTTTTAAGGATAATGTTAATGAGTGGGTTACTTTTGCTTGTGATGGGACGGGCCCTGCTGATGAGTCCAAAAGGATAAAATGCGTCCAGGGATGGTCTCATCTAAATTGGTTGGGTGGTATACTCATTATTGTTTCCTGGCATATTCATTTTAATAAATTGTTAATGCCCCTTATGCCTGTATGCTGCTTTGCCAATTAAGTGCAAGGTTTACAATGATATTTAGCTTTTGGACAGTCCTTGTTTTTGTTGATTTCTTAAATATTTTGGTTATTATATGCCACCCTGCCTTCCACAACCATATTTTTGCTGGCTTTATTTCATGCTTTGTTCACTGGGCTCAATCTTTCTTTTTGATGGCCACTTTAGTGTATTGTTTTACGATTACAAAATGCCCTGGGGTGGCTAACAAAGTGACTTGGTAAACATGTTTTTAACAAAAAAAAGAGATATTAAAGTTCATATCGAAAATTTGTTTTCCTTGCTTAGCTTACATGTTATGAAGTTTTAATTCAAAAAATTAAAATTGTAAGAGTAGCAGCCAACTTTGCTACATTAAAAGTCATTTTTATTAGCAAAAAATCGCACATGCAAAACACTTTGGATTTTCATCAAGTTCTTTTTCAGAACTAAAGGCTGCAAATATAACATCAGCCTGATAAATATAAACATTAATGATAATTACAAGTAATAAACATATGAATGAAGATATAATACAGAGTGTCCGTTTATTGCTACGATTTTAAATATTCATCAAAATTTTATTTTTTTTGTAATATTTTTATTTGCATTGCTTAATGGTGGTGAGAAATAATTAGTACACCTCCAAGTGAGCACCTTGTGCTGAAGCAAATGTGTTTTAATAACCCTTAATTTAAATCTGGCCTGGCCATCATACTCCCTGCAAACTTTTTTCATTGTGCTTCTGGCTCAAGGGTCTATAGTCACTGCACTATATATGCATAAAGTTGCAAACTTTTATGCAAAACTTTGTGAATAGTAGAGTGTAGTATCTGCAACTGCATAAAAGCTTTGCAAATGGACTTTGTAGGGATTCTGGTATATGTCATTTGCACATATTCATTTTTTTCTAAGGTTTGAGAGTGACCAGCTCCCTTTGTAGCATACTACCAGTCTCTATATACTTTTTATGCCATGATTGATAGTAAACCTTGCAAGTGGCTCTCTCCCATTTTTGCCTCCAAAGTTTTGCTGGGCTTGGATGTCAGACTTCATCTTTTTGAACTAGGAAATTCACTGGGTTTTTTTTTCTGTGGAGTACTCATTTTTCAAACTCCCATCTTTTCTGTTTAGTTCAAACATTCTGCTTAATCACTACGTAAATTGTGATTTCATATGTTATTTTAAAAGTACCTGTCATTAGAGAAACATCTTGACGTGTTGCTCTCTGCCATAAAACAAATCAAATGAAAATATCTCAATAAATAAAATTTTGTTGATTTTTTTTTGAAACTATAGCAACAATTTATGAACACCCTGTATTTCTAACTACTGTAAAACATATCTAAACTAGATTAATAAGTTAAGAGATAAAGGGCGAAGATTGTATAGATCATTGAAATTAAAATTGCAGTGCTACATAAAACAGACTAATGCTTCAAAATTATGATAAATATTCCATGTAGGCAAAAACGAAGTTCCACTTACTCTGTGTTAAGACCAGGACTATGCTGCTTAATAGGCAAAGCTTTATGCTTGTTTCTTCTTAATCTAAATGGCACTTTTTTGATATAAAATTTTTTCTTATTTTGGCTGCTAACTAGTCATATTCACATGTCACCCAACATTTCACAATCATCCTTTTCTTTTCCTAAGTACAAGAAAAAGAAAACTGATTTAAAGTTCTGGGTGGGTGCCACAAGTGTCTCTATTTTTGACAGCTATGGTAAACCCTGGCAGGTCTTTCAAAAAATGTATTCACAAATTTTTATCTTTTCTGTGTAAGTATGAGGAGAGGAGCACTAATTTAAAAATGAGGGTGAGCACCAAAGTGGTTGATATGTTCACAAAAATAAACTGTTAAGTGGTAGGCATACTCACAACTTTTAATGATTGTATTTGTGATCTTAGCTCAAACACCGGTGCAGCAAAATTATGGTGAGAGAAACTATTCCTCTAGTAATCAGTCATGCAAGGGTAAAGAATATCTGTAGGTAGTCTATCGCAGAGTCCAGGACCCACAATTCAGTCATTACAAAAGGTTATTGCTTAAGTGGATCTCCCATCAGCCAAATTTTTGTAGTAACTGTGCTGATGATTTTTTTCTAAATCTTGCAGAAGTTCACTTCAAAACTCAACATTTTTGGTTACTTTGCTCCAAGCGGGGAATATGACTTCAGGGTTGTTATAAGATCTAGTTGAGAAACTTTAGGACCTGGAGGTAGATCCAATTATTTTTTTCTCTTGATGCATTAATATGTGGTAAAGATAAGTTGTAATCGCTTCTGAAACATCAGGCATATTGCTAAACATTCTGATTTTGTAAAAGCTTGTAGCTTTGGTTGTATCAAACTTTGCCATTAATCTCTGTTAATAGTATGTCATTCTTCTTTGACTTGGATCATATCAGGATGGGCTTTATTATTTACGTTTGGTAAATTGCTTTTGAACTGACATTGGATAATAACTATGAATGTTGTGGTTTTCGTAAAAATGGTATTAAACAGCATCATGATATTATTTGGCTGTGAGACAAAACTGTACTGTATTCAAAATATTCTAAGAGAAAAGTATGTCTAAAAAATCTGTCAAAAGTCTATTGACTTCTTCTCTTCTTTCTCTTATGGCAGGGTATCTATGATCCAGGTCAGACACGACAAAAGAATGGGAACTGAAGGTTTATCCTTTTACCACCCCAGCCTGCTGTGTTCCCTAGATTAGATGCTGCCAGTGACGGAATTGAGCCAGCACCTTGTTTCATCATCCAAAATTGTCAGACCCAGTATTTCTTGAGGTGCTCGATGTATGGGACATGTTAAAATAATGTGGTCTGCGTTTTGTTCACTAGTGCCACACTCGCATTTTGCTGAAGAAGCGAGATCCCATTTGTGCATGGATGAACCAAAATACCCAAAGCCAGTACGTATGTCATTGAGTTTGACCCAAGCTGTTCTGGTCAAACTCATTCCAATAGGCCATGTGCTGACGCTAGCATGGAGACACTGAGTGCTAACATACTCTTGGAGTACTCTGTGTCCCATGTCAAGTTTGTCCATTGGGCAGTGCAGATGCCCAACTCAGATAAGCTGTGCAATAGTTTCTGCGTGGCAGGAGCAAACGGGTGTCTAGATTTCAGTCTCTCCTTCCTAGCAGCTTATGGCTCAGTCAGTTGGCAATGCAGAATGTGGCCAGGATTGAAAGAACTGCAATTAGCCAAGGAGAGTGTCACTCCTTGGCAGCGAAGCTCAGCTGGATAGATGCCTGAGAGAACAGGAAGGTTGTCCATTGGAATGGGATGTAGGCATCCAGTGACAATACGCAAAATATCGTTAAGAATGCTGTCAACAAGGCAAGTATGCATGCTGCGATACCAAGCTGGTGCTCAGTACTCAGCAGTTGGGTAGATCAGGGACAACGCAGCTTTGCATAATGTCTTGGCACCAGTGCTCCATCCTGAACTTGCAAGTCACCTCAGCAGCGAAACACATGTGAATAGTTTTTTGTGCAATGCTTCAAGGTGATGACGATATGTAAGTGCTCTGTCCAGTTTCACACCAAGATATGTTGGCACTGGGCAAAATGGTAAGATTTTACCTTTGTTCTTAACTTTTAGCTCATGCTTGGCCTCGATTGTGGAGATGAAAGGCTGCCATATCGTTTTAGCATGGCTGAGCTTTAGCCACCAAGTCTGGAGATATGCAGAAAGTGTAGTGATGTCTTCACTCAAAGTTCTTTCCAACACC
Source organism: Trididemnum clinides (assembly GCA_963675345.1). Lineage (NCBI taxonomy): Eukaryota > Metazoa > Chordata > Ascidiacea > Aplousobranchia > Didemnidae > Trididemnum > Trididemnum clinides. The sequence continues at coordinate 986,636 of OY776290.1, read as the reverse complement.
TTCCAATCTCCAGATGAATTAAGTATTGCCAAGTCGTCAGTGTAGGTATACTTCTTGGAGGTTATGGAAGGCAGATTGTACTGTATATGTTGAAAAGAAGAGGACCCAAGACTGATCCTTGTGGGAGACCGTTTTTCAGGCATCGGAGCTTGCTGTTACCAGTGGTCAGGGTGAAGCTTTTATTCCAAAAAGCTCCATGATCATCCAGACCATGTGCTTGTCTGGCTGAAGTCTCAGCAGCTTGCAGGTGAGGCCTTGGTGCCAGACAGTGCCATAAGCAGCTGTCAGATTGACAAACAAGGCACCAGTCTTTTTTTTTTGCCTCAAAAGAGTCCTCAATGTTTTGCGTAAGGAAAACAACCTGATGTATGGTACACTTTCTGTGTTGAAATCTAGCCTGTTCCTTTGGGAGCAAGGGATTGACTATTGGTTTGACACGATTGTAGTAGAAGGGAGCAAAAGTGAAAAAATTTTTGTAATAGAAATCACTAAAATTATGGAAGTCAAGTTTGACAGTTAGCATTAATGCTAGCAAAGCTATAAAGTTAATTAAGGTTCTCTTTTTCTTTATTGGTAAATTTTTTGTGGTTACATAAATTTTGAATAAAGCATGATGTTACATAGTTTTTTTACGTATTATTTGCTTTAATACATCCGAGTCATAGGTTTTTAAACTTTTTTGACATGGACCTCTAAAATAAGTGTGGCTGGTGCAAACCCCTTTGTGGTTTAGTCCAGGATGTTGAACTACTGACCCACTTGTTTTCGCATTCCTACCAATAAAGCATATGGTTTTGGTGAGAAAATCGTGAGATAGTCTGTGTCAAGAGATTGTCATCTTCCAAAAAGTAGGTCTTCATGTTGTGTTGGGGAGCAAACAGTCAGAATATAGGTGAAAACCAATAATGAGAAAAAATGGTCATATAAAAACATGTTAGAGGTCTTCATTTTTTTGTTCAAACATTTTTATTGGATCTTCACAAACTCTCTTGTTTTTGTTCATAGACCCCCAGGGAGTCAATGGCCCTAATTTAAGATCTTAATTATCTTTGAATTTTAGGAAAAGTAGATTTTGTTATGCAACTGCTTGGTTTGGTCCACACTAATGTTGACTACAGCATATTTGTTAGCAATGTTGTATATTTGTAATGCAAAGTATTTTGGCTGAAATAACGAGTTAAACTGTTTAGATAAGGTGAATAAAAGCAAAGATTTGGCTAAAATCTTTACTCAAACTTAGTATGAGATGTATTAAAACACTGTTTTGTGGGTTTCCTTTATGCAGTCAATGCGTAAACCAGTGGTTCCCAATGTGTGGGTTGCATCAAAAAGTTTTGGTTAATTTTTTTTGTGAAAAAGTAGCATCAAGTGATTGATTGTATTTTTTTGGTGTTGTGATATTTATAATTCATATTGCATGATATAGTATTTAACTGTCATGCATAGGCCTATAGCCAATAGGCCATAAGATGCGGCAAAAAAGCCCATGCCTCTTGCATATTTTTTGGATCTAAAGTCATTATTAAGGTTTATTTATCATGTGAATGAGCTAATGCAAAGTTTGCAAGGCTTTTGTCAGCCTTGACCATTGTGAATGGTTGACTGCGTGATTCCACAATCTGTTTGTTGCATATAGATGGAGGTGTTCAGTGTTGGTGTGTAGCCTGTTTTTACCAGTTTACTTGAAACTGTTCTTGGAATTTTGTAAGCTCTGCATGCTGGTTATTTAAAATGGGCTTATGGAAGTGTTAATACATCCTAATTTGATATCTGTATGCTGCTGGCTTACTGCTGTTGTGAAAAAACCATTACAAAAATTTTTGAATCCCACTGCTGCAGGTATCTCATTATGCACCTTAATAGGAGAACAAACAAGCTGTAACTTTTTCTCAACATTATCCCTTTCATGCAGAACACCAAGCAGGGGAGCTGTGAATATCATTTAAGTTTTGTTATGATTTGAAAAAGAAGTTAAATTCATAATTCTTCAATAAAACAGATGCTCCACTCACTATGCAGCCACACCAGTTCAATATTTGAGGTTGCATCAAAAATTTCAATAAATGCATCATCATTTTTAAAATTCTTCTTCAGCTTTAGATTTTATCAGCAACATTTAGTGTTGTGTATATCGAACATTGGCTTTTTATCATCAGATAAAGTTTAATGCTTGCATGAGGTTTGCATTGCTGTGCTCTTTCTGCAAAAGGAAAGAGCACAAATTTATTGCAATTTTTCTTTTTATTGCAATTCAATTTATTACAGTTTTTCCTCCTTGTGATGGAAATGCTCTGTGCCACATCACTAATAGGATAACAACAAGTACAAGTTTCAAAGCAGCTGATTTTGTTGGTTATGTCGTTGTCAAGAACAACAGTGAAAGCTTAGAGTAGTGTTTGGTATATTATTATCCTTTCACAAAAAACTGCTGGTATTGGAACCACGCAAACGATTTGCATAAGCATAGTGCAACCAACAAACCAAGCATGTTGTTTTTCTGTTGCCATCTTTTATGCATACATTATCATCTCATGCTGACTAGCACATGTTATTGGTGTCAGTACTTAGTAATCTAAACTAGTCCTGACTATCAGTAGGCTTCTTGTCATGGTCTCTGAACTACAGCTCTCTGTATAGAGAAATGAGTTGTAATCCTCTGTCATGTGACTGTTTCTTTATGCTGAAACGTGGTGATCAAGCCGTGACCAGATTAGAAAATTGTTGCTGGGTAGGCCGTATAAAAGTAGCTGTATTTATGCTAGCTAGGGGACATGGATAAACAAGTTGCAAAACGATCTATGCAGGCTTGGTAGCAGCTTGCAGCCAATGAACAATTAGCACATTATATGTAGCCTATGGAAATTGCTTAGTAAAATATAGCACAGTTAAAACAAAATCGCCTCAGATTCATCCTTAGCAACCAGGCATCAGTCATTTTTGCAGTGTACTTGCATATTTAATTATGGTAAGATAGTAGCTGCTGTTCCATTAAACTTAAAAAATATGCCAATGGTAAAAGCTTGGTTTTGTTGGTAAGAAAAAATTGGTTGAGTTCACCTACTAGATCCCTATTGGGTAAAATGATGAGCAAGCTTATAAAAAATTGTATAAGGAAATGTTGACTTGAAACTATACTAATCAGCCTAACCAAATTTTAGTTTTTTGGTTTGTTGGAAGAAAAAATACGTTTTTTTAATACAAAATAAGTAGTTCTTGAGTTGACAATGAGAACTATGTTGACAATAAGAATTATTCTTAAAAATGCGTTAAGCTTTAGTTTGAACCAAACAAAGGTCAGTGTTGTAGTGTTAAAACATGTAGTTGTGATTACGTGGTGCTGGTAAGCTTATGTGGGACAGCTGGTTTATGCAGTACTGTGTTGGCAAGCAGCTGCCTTATATACTTCCAGTTACTGTATCAAATTATAAAATGTGAACATTAAAAACTTTGAAACCAAATTGTTACTGTTGCCTATATTGTTTGTAATGTTTGATGTTGTTTCTTGATCATTAGCAGCAAGATGTCAATTGTAGAGTTTGATATTTTTTTGGATGCGTGACAAGTTTGCCTTGCACTAATTTTCGTTTTGTTTTAAACAAACGTTAGCTTTGATTTTTACAAATTAAAATCTACACTTTTAGTACAAAAGAATAGGTGTTTATTAAGTATTTAGTACAAAAGAACAGGTATTTTGGTGAACAGTTGAAAAAAATGGATCATACTAAAAGTGATTACCGGCATTTGTTGTTATATTAGTAGCTTGACTTTTTCATGGCGCTTCATTTCTAGTTGATCATTCTCACTTCAGAAATTGTGGTGGACTTGGGTTGTTGCAGAAAAATGTTGATATCATGTTGTATGAGGTGTGTCATAAAAGTTCTAGGACTGAGATCACAATAATTTTGTTTTAAATTTAATCAAAGAATTATACATTGTCCCCTTCAAAGCAGTCCCCCTTGAGTTTAATGCATTTTTTTGTTCTTTTTTTCCATGCATCGCTGCACTTCTGGAATGACTTTTGGGGATTCCCCAAAGCTCCTTCATTACAGCATTTTTTATGGCATTCGTGCTTGAAAAATGTGTTCCTTTAATGGTGTTTTTAACTTTGGGGAAAAGGAAAAAGTCACATGGAGCAAGATCTGGCAAATAGGAGGGTTGCTCCAGCAGTATAATGTTTTTATCCACCAGAAACTTCCGAATGCTTAATGCAGTGTGTGCGGGTGCATTATTGTGATGAAGCAACCACATGTTGCTTTCCCACAAATCTCACCTTTTTTCTTTTACTGAGCGAAGCAAACGTTGCAGGGCTTCTTTGTAAACATGCTGATTGACAGTCTGCCCCATGAGGCAAAAATTCATTATGTACCATGCCTCTAACATCAAAAATTGTTTCATTTCTACTGGTGGAAGGCCTTCCACCCCTGGGATCATTCTCAACATCCTCACATCCTTCTTTGAATCTTTTGTGCCAGAGAAAAACTGTTGAACGAGACAAAGTCTGCTCTTGGTAGACTTGTTGAAGCATACAGAGAGCTTCGGAAGGAGATTTTCCCAAACAGACTAGAAATTTGAGGTTGGTTCATTGCTCTGTTGTCATTATCAAATTGTCAAGCAAAATAATAAACTTTTTAAAACGACAGTAAATATGTAAACTATTTCCTTTACACCTGAAATGCATTTTAAATGTTACCGTGAGCTGAAATTTGGTTAAATACTCTCAAGAAGTTATTAAATCGTCTGCCATTTAACTTAGTCTTGTAGCTTAACTATGACTTCCACAGGGAGCACAGTCCTAGAACTTTTTTGACACACCTTGTAAGGTGTAGAAGACAAGTTAATGATCCTGGTGGCATGTGGCTCAAAGCTTGTGCCAACTGCAAGGAGGTGTATGGGTAGCAGTTGACTCATATATTTTTAGGTCACTTTGCAATTTCCCAAATTCTCTGTTTCTTTTGTATTTGATGACTTAAAAAGTTCTTATTATTTATAAAGTTAAAGTGAAATTAGACATAGATTGATTTGATGTATTACAGTCTTTTATCAATTTCTAGAGTATAATCAAGTTGGGTATGGTTCATTGCTAGAGCAGGCTATTGAAAGATTAACAACTTATTTCTCAAAAGCTAATGTATGAAAGACTTAATGGTATGCAGTGCGAAAACCAATTGGCATACACAACACTAGCCCTAAGTGTAGATTTGAAAAAGCCTCTGATCTAATTACACTATATAGGCTCAATTTCTTAACAAAGCTGAAAATTTTTTTAAACATTTTTAATGGGAGTTCTAGTAAGTGTATGCCCTGTAATGATAATTTCCATTATACTACATTTCCATTGTATTTTCAAAATCAGTTTGTGCACATAGCCTGTAGGTTTGCAACTACTAGTCTACAATCATATTGACTGATCAAGTATCATTACGTTGTGTACAAAAACGTGTATTCTATAATTCCATCCTAAAAAAGTGAGACAGTTTATGACCATATGATCACCTTATGAATAAGCAAATAGGTTGAAAGAAGCGACACTCATGAAGAACTTTTTTGTGAAGACAAGGGGATTTTTACTAAGAACAGCATATAAGGTGTAGTTAATTTGGCAACCAAAATTAGTTACTTTAAATTCATTAGTTTATAACGACTTGTTGTAATTGTCTTCACAACTGTTTCCTGGGTGCTGCTGGTTGAACCATATTCTTTTTCCCTACATGACTAACAAAGGCATGTGAGTGACACTGGAGAGTACTGTAAATTAATTTAGGGAAAGCCATAAGAAATGCCATAGCTATGTAATTCACCATTGGGATTGTGTTTTGCACAAAAGTTTAGAATACATCATTTGATCCTCTGTTGTTAAATGTTTATGATTGTATCAGGCGGATGAACCAAATACATCAGTTGGTTTGGTCTGTGCTGCTCTGCACATTGCTGATTCAAAATACAGAGCTCGATTCGATTTCTACGTCAGCTCACTAGAAAGGTGAGTGAGTGTTTGTTATGTATAAGTGTTAAGCTGAAATTTTTTTTGTCAGAGGTCAAGTTTTAACACCATCAAGTTTGAAGACCACCGAGTCAGTCGAGTTGATTTGCAAAGGTGTGAAATATGTATTAAAAGTAACCAAAACTTCTAACACCCAGTACTACATTCAGTGCAACAGCTGGAACATGGAGGTTGATGTGTACAGGTTGGTGAGGCTTTTACATATGAAGCTGTGCTTGCTGGTTTTGCAAATTTTGTAAATGTACAAAATTTACTAAGATTTCTACCAATTTATTTAAATTTTTCTTAGCCTTTTGGTATTGAAAAAAAGTACTAGATAATAGTGATGCATGCTCCATACCTAGAGGTTTATTTTTGGTTAATAGATTTTAGGTTACTTAGAGATTGATTTTTGGTTTGCTGAATGGAGCAGCTAGAATTTTCAACAAAAGTAATGCAAAACCATTAGAAAGATCTTTTAATGGCTTGTTTTGTTTTCAAGTTGTATTTTTGTGTATTTACAGGTTACATTAGGATATTTCATTTTTTTAAGGGTTTTGAAATTGCAAATACTAGGGGTTGTATGTAGTGAGATTTTGGCTTCTAGTCTCAATTTAAAATTATTTTGCGGTTATGAATATGTAATAGTTACACATAGCTTTTCTCTAAATACTTATCTCTCTGGAATTGAAACCCTTTCATGCATCACCTGTGATCGACTCAGGACACTTCTCACTTTGTGCTGTTCACTACAAAATTTTGTAAACATGGTGAAAGCTAACAAAGTTACAATCAACACATAGTTGAAGTGAATAAACAAAATAATTTTGACAAAATATTTTCTAAATATTTTAAATTGAAGCAAAAACTTTTTATTTGCATTTTGAGTTGGTATTTGGTATGTTTTATACATTTTATTTTATATCTTTATTCATATCATACTTACAGCCATACAAATGTTTTTAAAGATTATTCCTTATTCAAGAAATATGGTATTTTTTTTTAAAAGCAGGTCTGATTTTTGAGTTATTTATTTTTTATACATGGTACAATCATTGTCAAAGTGTTTACTGGGATGGCCTTTTTTTTCATGGTTCAAAATGTTATGTTTTTCAGATTCTTTAAATTTATCCAAGCAATAAAAATACTTCACGAAAAATTTTAAAGCATTTTGTTAAAACTGGGAGATATTCCACACATACTCAAGATAAAGGTTTATGTTGGCCCTATTGATTTGCAGTTATCCCTGAGGTATTGTGACGTGAGAAAGCTGCAGTAGTGTTGCTGTTGTACTCTAGCACTCTTTTGTGTTTTCGTAACTTACATTATTGTCTTTGGAAAACTGACTATTCATGTGAAACACTTTTTCAGTTTGAGAAAGATCTAAAGTGGCTGAGAAATTGGTAAACACCAGCACAGATAAAAAGAAAAAAGGCTGTTGTGATAGTCTTAATTAATTGTTTTGATATATCCCATGCTACACATTACACATGACAGTTTTCCCAGGAGACCCAAAACTTGTAAAATTTCTTGCCCTATGTAAAAAGGAATGATGTGATTATATGGAATCTATCAATAGAGTCTTAACAGCCAAACAAAAGAGTATTCAGAAGAGAAAAGATAAAGATAATTGCAAAGCATTGACTTCAAAACACTGTATTCTTGCATCTTCCACCAGCAGTCTTCTTTATTTGGGGAAGGTGTTCAAAAGGTAGTCCACCAGATGGCCAGACATGTGTCTGTATGCCAAAGCATCAAGCTCTTGTCAACAGCTCAGAGAACACAAGCTCCATTTGGATGGTGGTAGTGGCAGGATCTTGTCATGTGATTAGGTGTTTGCTCCTTTTCGCCCTATGCATGAGCTGCAGTAGAAGCATACTCCATTTAAAAATTTTTGAGGTTAGTAAGCCAATGCCAGTTCAAAGGTGATTAAGCCTGACCCATGCAGCTCTGGAAAAGGACATTTCCGATGGTGCTATATTGATGTCTACAATGTATGTATGGAGTTGGGAAGTGTTTTCTCACAATTCCAGTATATCATTTGTAATCTGCCCATTATGCTACACTGGTGCCTAATGGACTAAGATCATCGACTAGTTCCAGTGTTGCTGGCACAAATGGGTGTCTTGATTTAAAGTGCCACAGATGCCCACAAAATAAGGACGTGAGCCTTTTGTGGAGCAGATGTTCTGACTACTAGGTGGTGTGAGCTAGTGACAGTAAGATTTTTTGATGGCAAAGCTCAGTTGGTTAGAGGCCTGCTAGAACAAAGAGGTTATCTGTTGGGGTGGGACACAGGCATCTAGTCACTATGTGCAAGGTATCATTAATGGGCTTGTTGATGTGGCATATGTAAGCACTGTGACACCAAACAGGTGTGCAGCACTCAGCTGTAGAGTGGACCAGGGCAAGGTTGGCTCTACACAGAACTACAGCACTTGCACCCCAGCTTCATCCCACTAGTCACCTCAAAAGGCCAAGGTAGGTTGGTTTGGCACAGAAAGGTAGGGTCTATCCTTTGACAGAGACTTCAAATCCCAGCCATGCCTCCTAGTTGTATAGGTGGAAGGCTGCCGATATTGTTCTGATTGTGCTGAGCTTGAATCCTCACCTGAATCCTCATGTTTTTTTTTGAATCTTCACTAGGTTAGTTTAGCACAGAAAGGTAGGGTCTATCCTTTGACAGAGACTTCAAATCCCAGCCATGCCTTCTAGTTGTAAAGGTGGAAGACTATCGACATTTTTCTGGTTGTACTGAGCTTAAATCTTTACTTGAATCCTCATGATCTTTTTTGAATCTTCACTAGGTTAGTTTGGCACAGAAAGGTAGGGTCTATCCTTTGATAGAGACTTCAAAGTCAAGCAATGCCTCCTAGTTGTAAAGGTGGAAGACTATCGACATTTTTCTGGTTGTACTGAGCTTAAATCTTTACTTGAATCCTCATGATCTTTTTTGAATCTTCACTAGGTTGGTTTGGCACAAGTAGGTAGGGTCTATCCTTTGATAGAGACTTCAAAGTCAAGCAATGCCTCCTAGTTGTAAAGGTGGAAGACTATCGACATTTTTCTGGTTGTACTGAGCTTAAATCTTTACTTGAATCCTCATGTTCTTTTTTGAATCTTCACAAGCAATAAAGATTCAAAAAAGAACAGATGGCAACATGTCAGATAAAATCAAAGAACTTCATCCCAAGCACTCTAAAGCTAGATAAAACATTGCTACACTAAGTCTTGCAGCTGCACTTGATCAAACTCTGCTATCCAACAGAAAAGCTATCAATATTTGGGTAGAAGTTAAGTCATGAAATGCTCTAGGTATCAACTGGGCAATCATCATTTCTACAAGACAAATGGCATGAACTATCTTCTTCTAAGACTGTATCCCAGGCAGAGGCCCTGCAAAGCAGAGCCAGAGGCTACCTTTCCGAGCTCTGCTGGGCCTGAGGGCACCCTTTGTTTTTTGGCAGGCGCAGTATGTTCAAGTTTTTCCACTGAAGCCTGCGTCATTCTGCAAGCTCTGCACTGGTCTTGGGAGTACCAACAAGTTAGCCATTTCTCTTCTCTCTGACCCTCGCCACTCTGCCTCTTCCTTGATCTTCTACCTCAAACTCTCAGGCCAAAACTGTCTTCTCTTCCTATCAGACTCTCGTTCTGTCCTCTCCCCCATCTTTCCTTTTACCTCAAACTATCTGGCTAATTTGGCAGGAACTGTTTCCTCTCTCCTGTTCTATCAGGCTACAATGGGTCCCCAGACACTCGTTTTTTCTGAGAAACAATGCAGCTGATAAGCTGGCCAGATGGGGAGTGCTACTTGTGCCCTCAGCAATCCCTTGTAGTCCCTCTATTATCTCTCATATCCACTCTTCTTTTTTTTTGGACTGGAGGTGTACTGTCTCATCTAAATTATTTGATACACGGGTTCCCTCAATTTCTACCAAAGAACTTGTGCTCCCTCATCAGGCTCACTGTGTTCTCTCTCGTCTCTGCTGCAACAAACACAGCCCTCTATCAAGTTCTTGTCTCTTTAGGATTGGCAGAATTGTGAATCCTTTCTGCAGCACCTGCTGACATTCATCCCAGGACACCTCTTATCTCATTCTGCACTGTCCTGCTGCAGCCTCTTTGCACTGCTCACTCTTTGGTGACTGTTTGTCTCTCTACGACCTCTGGTCCAGGCCCTGGAAAGTTGCCTGGCTTCTGGGGCTCAATGGTCTTCTGCCATTTCCCCATTCCTTGAAAGGGGCAGGTAGCAACAACAACATCTTCTACACTTTAGAATCTGCTTCTGAATCTTAAGCATTCAAAGAGAGTTTTATGTAAACAAACCACCTACAGTTTACTGGGGTGAAAAGCTTTTGCAAAATTTGTCATCACATGAATATATCGATCGTTTACCAATTCTCTTAGGTCATTATGATGTTAATCCTCTTGGTGTTCCCAACATACCTTTTAAATTTGGTGAAGCATAAGCTCAAGCTGTAACTGATACCTTTTAAGAATTCCAAGTGTCTGAAGCGATGGCAACAATATTGTTTGACACAACATCTGCCAACACAGCATGTTGCAACAATGCAAATGGTACGTGTGTTTTATCAGGACTGAAAATTGCCACAACAAAGACAAAAGAAAGAATGAGAGTGAACTAGTTCTTATATCTTAAAAATTTAGATGCCAGGGCAATCAATGCAAACCAATAGTAGCACTTGCATATTAATGCCCATGATTGTTAACAATTGTAAAATCTGATGATCTGAAAGAAAGTGCAGCAGGAGGCCATTTAAGTGGACAAAATATCACTGTAATATGTAAACTACTCGAATGTGTGAACAAACTTGTTTCATCTTCATAATTCTGAGCACTTTTTGTTGCTATGTACAGTCTCTAATAGATATGGAAAAACTGTGTGCTGCTGTGATAATTGAAAATTGTTGTCAAAGTTTGGTGCATGTGCTCACTCTTTAACAAATCCTGACCAATCACAGAGTTGCAGCCTGGTTTAACTTTATTTTATCAGCATCATCTGTCAGGTGGATACTATCTGTCAGGCAGATGCAGTTTGCAGGTGGATTATGTTATGGTGAGAAGACGAAGGATCAAGGAGGTGGTGGATACAAAGGTTATTATCAGTGAAAGTGTAGCGAAACAGCACAGAATAGTAGTCAGTGCATGGAGGAAAGCACCAAAACCAGTGAAGAGAATAAAATGGTGGAAACTAAAAGAGCCGAAAGTGAAGAACAAATTCAAAATGAAAGTGATTGAAAGCAGAATATTTGGTGAACAGGAAGACTGACAAAGAGTAGCTGAGATGATATGATGCATTGCCAGAATGGAACTGGGTGAAACATCACAAAACGTTAGTACGGCAGGTAGACGAGAGGCGTGGTGGTGGAACCAGGAAGTCCAGGAGAAACTGAAGAATAAGAGAAAAGCTAAAAAGGTATGAAATACCATCAGAGATGATGCAAGCAAGTTGGCTTATAAAACTGCAAGAAAACAAGCTAAGAAAGAAGTGGGAAAAGCAAGAAACAAGGCATACAAGAAACTGTACGAAAAACTGGAAACAATGGTGGGGAAAAGAAGTTGTTCAAGATAGCAAAGCAAGGATGGACAACAATCTTCCATCAGCATCTCCCCAGTTTTACTCTTACTAAGAGTAATCAAGAGTAAAACTGGGGAGATGCTGATGGAAGAAGAGAAAGTAAAACAGAGATGGAAGGAGTATTTCGACAACTTACTCAACCAGGAAATTTCTAGAGAAAGAAGAAAAATGAAAACAGAACAGAGAGAAAGGGACGTGGAAGAGATCTCTAGAGAAGTCAAGACTGGGTTGAGGAAGATGAAGAAGGGAAAGGCTCAAGGTCCTGATGACATACCAGTGGAAGCATGGGTCGCTCTAGGGAATAAAGGTGTGGAGTTTCTGGTAAACTTCTTCAACAGACTCTTACGAGGAGAGAAAATGCCAGATGAATGGAGGTGGAGCATGCTTGTATCTTTGTACAAAGGTAAAGGAGACATCAAGGAATGTGAAAATTACTGGGGAATCAAGTTGATGAGCCACACTATGAAACTGAGGGAGAGGGTAATAGAAGCAAGGTTAAGAAAGGAGATGACAATCGCTGAGCAACAATTTGGGTTCATGATAGGAAGGAGTACCACCAATGCAATCTTCTGTCTGAGGATGCTGCTGAAAAAGTGGACTGAAGGGCAGAAGGCAGTGCACTGTGCCTTTATTGACTTGGAGAAAGCATATGACAGAGTACCCAGAGAGGAAATATGGGAATGCTTGCGGTTAGCTAAAACATCAGATTGCTGCTTAAGGATTAATTAATCAAGGTCATGCATGACAGAGCAACAACAACTGTGAGAAGTGCACCAGGGTTGACAGAGAAATCCAAGGTAGTTGTTGGACTTCACCAAGGCTCAGCACTCAGCCCATTTCTTTTTACCATCATCATGGACAAGCTGACAGAGGACATCAGGAAGGACATACCATGGGATATGCTGTTTGCAGATGACATAGTGCTGTCTAGGCAAAATCATAGGGAGCTAGAGGATGATTTGCAGATTTGGAGAAATGTACTGAAGAGAAGAGGCCTGAAAGTGAGCTGGACCGAGTATTTGAAAGTTGGGAGTGTGGATGATGGAGAAGAGTTAAAGCTGCAAGGAGAAAAGTAAAGAGAGCAAAAAACTTCAAATACCTGGATTTGTCAGTTAGTAGCGATGGAAGATGTGAAGAAGTGAGGAGAAGGATCCAAGCAAGATGAATGAATTGAAAAAAGGTGTCTGGAGTTTTGTGTGAGAGGAAGTTATCAGCAAGGGTTAAGGGTAAAATGTACAAGAGTGTTGTTAGATCAGCCATGCTTTATGGAATGGAAACGGTGGCAGTGACAGAAAGACAGGTGGGAAAAATGGAAGTTGCAGAGTTAGAAAGTGTGAGATGGTCACTGGGAGAGACAAGAAAGGACAAGATAAATAAACACATGAGAGGGACCGCTAAAATCGCAAAGCTGGGAGACAAAATGTGGGATTTGAGGCTTCGTTGGTATGGAAACATGAAAAGGGTGATGGAGATGGCAATGTCAGGTGGAAGGAAAAGAGGAAGGCAAAGGAGAAGGTGGATGGATTTGGTGAGAGAAGACATGTGAAGGGTTGGGGCTAAGGAAGGAGACGAAGTCGATCAGGTCAAATGGGGAATACTTTTGCGCTGTGGCGATCCTGAATAGGGAGAAGCTGAAAGAAGAAGAATCTGTCAGGTTGATATTAGCATGTGTGGGTCAATTGGTGTCCTTAATCATTTTAGAACATGTTGGTATTCATATGTGACATAATTTTTCTGAGTTGTAAATAGTGCAAGGAGGAGCCAAAAAGTGATAAGCCCTATCCAATTTAATCGACTTGCACAATGTTTTTCCAGAAATTTTACCAGTATGTAGTTATGGCACTCCTCTAAAGATGTATTGTTAAGAAATTGTGTATAAATGTAACCAATTACTGCCAGCCATTTTGGAAATGACGTCATCATTTAATATCCGTCAGAAGCAAAAAGCCGTAATTAAATTTCTTGTTTTGGAAGGGAACCACCAATAAACATTTTCCAAAGATAAGAAAAGGCTTATGGGGATGCTGCAAGAGGCTACAGTGCTGTCAGAAAGTGGGTGTTTAGGATTAAAGTTGAAGAAGAAGATCCAAGTTTGAGTAACCTCTGTGACAAACAAAGAAGTGAAAGGCCATCATCGGGGATTAATTCTGGAAACAGTGCTAGGGCCTAAGAACTGATCTGAGACAATTGCAAAGTCACTATTGATGACATTGCTGAGCATGTTGGAATCAGCCATATAAGTGCTGCAATTATTGTGGGGGGGCTAAGCTTTGCAAAGGTTTGTGCCTGGTGGGTTCTGAGACAATTTACAGATGCCACAAGCAAGCTTGTCTCAAAGTTTGTTTGGAGCTTCCGGAGTGTCACGCAGGGGATGAGACTTTTCTCAAGCATGTAGTGACAGGAAATCCATGAAATGGCGTCACCCTAGCTACTAATAAACAAGTCACCACACCATAAAATAATAGATAAAATTGCAGGCTACTGAGTTTTGCAAGGCCTGCATGCATGCTTTTATTCATCTATGGACAGTTGTCATTGAGAAAGAAGGAGATTACATTGAAAAATAGCATTGATATACCCAATCACTAAGCTTTATTTGCATAGGTGTGTTGCATTTATATTTCAATGAATAAAGCCAGGAGAAAACCGGGCTCATTACTTTTTGACTGCCCCTGACACATCATTGCAAGTTACTGGCGTTATTTGTTTTAATATAAAAGTTATACAGGTGATAATGGTTGCCCTAAAAATGTCAACAAGCAGATCACCAAGAAATTATTCAGTTGTCTACCCCTAAGCGATTTGGCCTTGATAAGTGTCCTGTGGTCTTGAGAGTTTCTTGGATTGGCAAGCCCTCCATGAACTTGAAAAATGCTTAAAAATATGGTTTCATTACCATCCACTTGGTTCTATGTCAAAACAAGTGTTAGCTGCTACTAGCAAGGGTGTTGTATTTATCACTAGAAAACTTCTGTAATATATGAGTAAGTTGTATTATGTGATAGTCAGTACCACTGTTCACTCTAAGATTTTAGTTCGTGCGTAACCGCCGGTGCGAGTGCGAAATCGCTAGCAAATGTACGAAAACCGCCGGACAAGTTTTGGCGAACATTGCTGAATGAACGCTTACACCAGCCTTAGTAACATATTTTGAAGGAGTAAAACAAGAATACTTGTAGTAGCCTACTGCTATTTAGTCAGTGTATATGCTAAGCTAACTTTGCATAGCTTATCGTTTGCTGATAATGTTGGTTCGCGTACAACGATATCCTTATTTTTCCATTAGACATAATTTGATTATGAAACTTTTTGTTTAGAGTTCAGTGGTTTTCAACCGTTTTTGGCATTCGGTCCATTTTCGAAATGCACAGAGGCATGTGGCCTGGTTATACATTTTTCTCGTTTTCATGAACATTCTTGGCATTTTGCCCATTTTCGAAATGCACAGAGGCATATGGCCCAGTTATACATTTTCTCGTTTTCATGAGCGTTTTTGGCATTTTGCCCATTTTCGAAATGCACAAATGCATGTGGTACGGTCATATTTTTTCTCGTTTTCATGCGCGACATCAAAAAAGTTATCAAAGTAAATTGTAGAAGTGTTATCCAACTAAAATATATAAAAAACTAGTCAAGAAAAAGTTTTCCTTTCCAGCAATTAAAAAAAGGCTGGACTTCAACAAAAAATGTGTATGAAGAAATTGAAACTGCACTTTATATTTTTTCTTCTCGTTTCAACACTTATTTCGATCATGACTGGTAAGCTATCACAGCACATGGTTGCCAGCTGCATTTTATTTTAAAAAAATTTTCGAGATTTAAAACTAAAATTGGTTAAAATTGTACTCCTTTTTACTTTTAGTTTTTATAAATAGCAAGTGAGAGGTTATTTATTTCTGATTTACAAAATGACGTTTTGTACGCTAAAGTGAAACCGAGACCTATGCACTTTTTTAATCTTAACAAGCACCTTTTAAATTAGCGTTGAAATGTAAAGAAAACATAAGTGAAGCAATTCCAGTTTCAAACTTCCCTCCAAAAGTAATGTCTTGTGTCAAGGTGAAGTTTGAGAGCTACTTGCTATTACTGCTCCTTAGCTACGATACGGCTGGGTTTCTTTATGTTACTTGCTTTGGGGTTGATTTGTGATACAAAAGAAGTTTGGTAGCGGCATGCGCAATATTTTAAGTCGCCATCATTCGCTGTTGCGTCATTGCTGGGCAATGTTTATGCGAGATGTTGCATTTCCCTAAAAAAGCGGCTGTCCAACCTTTCATTCCCATTCACTGTCTCCCACGCATTAAACAGTTGGTTGAAAATTACAAAAATTTTAACAAACGGAAAAAGTTATTGAAAACTGCCGGACTTTTTTACGCACTGTTGAATTTTAACTGCGAATCCGCCGGACATAATTTTGCAAATTCGCACTTTTTTCGCGATTAAAGGGAACAATGGTCAGTACGTAGGATGAACATCTTGGTGACTTTGGGATTGTATAAAGCAGCTTGTTCCTAAGTGGTTAAAGCAGCAGTCGATTTGTTCATGCTAATCTCAACCTAAAGGTCTTTATCACAAAATGAAGTTAAATTACTGTGACTCAGTTATTGTTCACCTTCTTTTAGGGAATGAACAATTTGCATCATAAGAATTGCTGGCTTGAGTAGAGTTTTTGAGATTGTTTTGTAATTTAGGAAAGATATCACAAATATCTCTCCCACTTTGATCAACCGAGCTTCATATACAGTTTTATTTTGTGTTTTCCTACTATTTTTTAAGTATTACATAGCAGAGAGAGAGAGAGAGATAAAAAGAGTTTTGAATTCCAGTTTTGTCTCTGCTAACAAAGGTAGTCAAGTTCACCTCGTGTCTCTTAGAATCTTATGAAAAGTATTGTGACTCTTCTCTATCAATAGCATCTTTCTTTTTGATCAAATCTTATTAAATCTTTTCTTCCATGTCGCTTTTCCATATCATTTTTAATTGCCCTTGTTCTCTTTCAACATCTATCACTTTTCTTAACACTTCATCATTGTTCCCCTCAGAACATGCCCATACCATTGCGCTTTATTTACCTTTGCCAATTTGCTGAAGTTTCTTCAAAACAACATATCCACATTAATTAATATAACATCACGCATAGCTGTTGTCACTCCTCTTTTTCAATTCTCAAAATACAACATTATTTACCTCACACAACCAAGCTAGATCCTTCATTTTCAACAAAAGTTTTCTTCTGTTACCACTGCCTCACTTTTATCGTTGACATTTGATCTGTCTGCTAAATAGCAAAAACTTCATAGGTTGTAAGACCATATTTTCTCATTTAGTTTCACTATTGCTTTTTTGTCTAAACTCCAGTTCTGCAAACAGAACCTTTGGCCACAGTTCCAGATATTTTCTTGATTTTCGCACATCATATGCCCATTTACCACATTTCATGTGCAATATTAAATTTTCCAAGGAGAATGGAGAGAGCTATGGTGAGAGCCATGTGCAGTCGGAAAGTTGTTGACAAAAAGACAACTGAAGAACAAATGGACATGTTGGGGTTGAAGGAAACGATAGACCCGTTAGCAACAGTGAATGGAGTTAGATGGTATGGACACGTGCTGAGGAGGGATGACGATAGTGCTTTGAGGGTTGCTCTGGATCTTGTGATTGGCAAGAGAAAGCGAGGACGACTGAAGAAAACCTGGAAGAAGCAAGTGGAAGAGGAGACAGAGAAGATTGGTTTGAAGAAGGAGGATGCCCTGAGACGAGACAAGTGAAGAGATGGAGTGGGAGAAATTGCAGAAGGAATGGTGTAAATCGGACCATCTCTGCTAAAGGGACAACACCGGATAAAAATTGAATAACTTCTATTACTTCTTGCTGCACTTGCCACATGGATGATTGACTTTGTTGTTGGATATGTCTCCTTACAAACAACAGCCTTCATTTTCTTACTTCAAAAAGCCATTTTTTATTTCCAAAAGGTCTCCAAGTTTTTTGTAACCAAGTCACCTGCATGCAAAATTTCACTCATAAAGCCTTCTCTTTTACACTGTAATTGCATCAATATAATTGCGGAAATCAGTAGAGATATCTTAGATCCTGGCACCAACTTGCACTATCAATTCTTAAGGAAATGCTGATTCTACTTTAACTTTTGTTCAATTGTCATCTTAATATCTAAAAAATATATACAACTATTTCTCCTTATCTCTACATGACTCTTGCATTCTTTTCTCAACAAACAATGTGTTTGTTGTTCCTCTACTTGATATAAAAAAAAAAATTGCATTGCGTCAACATTCACTAATTTTTGAATCCTAATTTCTGTCCCCATTTCAACAATCTTCATAACTTGCTCTAACAGCTTCACTGCTGTAAATGCATTACAATTTCTCACGTCTTCTTTTCTTTTGAAAATCGGAACCAACACACTGATTTGCCATTCATCTAGCACAGGGGTGCACAATACAGGGCACGGGTGCCCAATGTGTCATGCCATAAGCTCAAATGTGGCTCGCAAAGGGTTTAGCAAAAAGTAATTCTTGTATTTACACTAAATTACAGTAACTCACATTTATTTTGAAATAAACTTTAATCACCGTGCTTATTCTCACATTGCTAGATTGTGGCCCTGTTACTAGAGGGTAGTAGCTGAAAATAAGTAAGTAGGCTAGCTTACATTAGCAAGTGGTTAGGTAGGTAAAACGTGATTTTTCTATTTTGTGTAAATTGCAATAAAGTGCATTAGTGTCATAATAATTTAAATCGGCAAGTTTATTCATACATGTCCAGCTCATGGTCCTATCAGAAACAGAAACTAACAAGCAATGTACGGTAGCTGAAAATAACTAAGCAGCCTACTGCTACATCAGTATTAATGTCTGATTTGACAACATTTTGTTAATCCTTTTGCATTCTTCTGTTGCCAGGAAAGTTAGTAGGCTACCATTAGCTTTCTTAAGACTTATTAGTAATACTAACACTGAAAAGTTTATCTTTGCACTGATTGTAGCAATGAGCAAAACCTTACGCTGCAAAAGGAAACAAGATGAAAACACTGGTGAATTTCAAGACTCGTAGACGGCCGACTAGCTATCCTTTTATCAAATGAAAGCAGAGCCCTTGTGCTTGGTTTGTGGTGCAACTCTTTCTATTTCAAAAGCCTTTAATATGAAGAGACACTATATTGCGCTATATCAAGACAAATATGATAAAACTGATGGAAAGCGGAGAGAAGATTTGGTGGAAAAACTAACAATTAAAATTGGAAAACAGTAATCAAACCCTAGCAGGATAGTCTATCCAAGCGACTTTACTCCATATCAGTAAATGCTGAAAAAGGGTCTGCTATTAACAAACAGTAATAAAGTCAGCTTAGACATTTATTTGCCATAAGAAAAATTAATTTCGCTAACGCATCCTCACTTTCTGCAAAAAAATAATAAAAATCGCACAAAAAAAATTTAAATATTTTTAAACAAACTAATGGTAAACCAGAGAAAAGGCTGTACTAAGATAATAAAATCTTCAAAACTTAACAAGAAGCAAAAATATTTATCTGCACAGGGTCTACAATAACAATAAACAGCTATCAAAACTACAGGCTATAAAACTAGCTCCGACTCCTTTCAAAATACATTCAAACTAATATGATAGGTTAAGTTTTATAGAAATAGATGTGAGATGAAAGAGATGTCTAATTACTAAATAAACAAAGGGCAGTATATCATAATAATGAGTGAAGGGTCATAACTTATAGAAGCCGTGATGTAAGTGATTGATGACACACTGAGATGTGAGAGGAAATAAAACTAAAACAGTATTTCAAAAACAAAAAAATAGTTAAAAAATCACTTAATTGAGGGCAAGAGCATTTTATTTATGTTAATAGTAGCATTTAATTTGTTTAGCCATATGTTTTTGTAAATAGATAAAAGATGTTTGGGTGGTTGATCTACAAACGTTACAAAAAAACAATTGACAATATCTGGTTTGGTCTGCAATTTGAGTCGATGGAAAGTGTTGTAATGATATAATAAAGCTGCTTTATCGTCAATAGTGTCGCATTTAAATTGATTCCAAATAAATCTGTGGTGGCACCAGCGTTTTGAAAATTTGTTTATGGTTTGACCAATATATTGTCGGTGACATAAACGGCATGTAGCCACGTATATGCCGTAGTTTGAACAATCCACGGTTTGCTTCAATGCAAAAATTTTACCATTGGCTGCTGTGATGGTACTAGTTTGATGTACCATAGATTTATAATGGTTGAAATGGCCGCAAAGGGCACATTTCTTGCAAGGAAAAACTAAAAAATTCTTTGTGAGTGCAACAGAGCATATTGAAAAAGTCTATCGAGGAAAATGAAAATGCTATCACCGCATCTTATGTTGTAGCAGAAAAAGTTGCTTCTTATTCGAGACCATTCAGAAATGGCAAGTTTGCTCGAGAATGCATTAGAGATGTAGCAAAGCTGATGGTTCCCAAGCAAACACACCTTTTTGAAAAAAATCAGCCTTTTGAGGACTACCATTGCTAGAAGAATTGAAGAGATTGGCGAAAATATTTTTGAGCAACTACAATCGAAAGCAGAGACATTTGAATATTTTTCACTGGCTTTTGATGAAAGCTGTGATATGAGTGATACTGCCCAATTATCAGTTTTTATCCGTGCTGTAGCAAAAGATCTGTCTGTTCATGAAGATCTTGTTAAACTTATTACTCTTCATGACATAACATGTGGTGTCTATGTAAAAGATGCTGTGCTAAATGCGGTGACTATAAAATTCCAAATTTATCACTGTCCAAATTAGTAGGACTGACGACAGATGGGGCAGCTTCTATGATGGGTAAAGAAATTAATGCGGTGGTGCTCTTGAAGAAGCACTTGCAAAAATCTGATTTCACCCAGGACATTATCCCTCTTCATTGCTTCATTCACCAAGAGTCTCTTTGTGATCAAAGTATAAAGATGACCCATGTTATGGACGATGTTGTGAAATGTGTAAATGAAATTCGGACAAAAAGATTGAACATCACCAATTCCAGTCATTTTTGCTTATATAAGCAATACAAAAACTTGGTGTATCATTCTCAGGTTCGCTGGTTAAGCTGAAGAAAGATTTTGCAGCATTTTCTTAGCCTCGTAGAAATAAAAATATTTTTACAGGATAAGAATCCAACACTAAAAATCAAAAGTGGTGCAGACGTCTTGGCACTCTTATGTAACAATACTTGGTTGGTAGATCTTATTTTTTGATAGACATTACACAGCACATAAACAACCTATGTATCAGAATGCAAGGACGTAACCAATTGCTTCCAGAGTTAATAAATGCAGTCCATGCTTTCTAAAGTAAACTTGAACTGTTTCAGAAGCAATTGTAAACTGGTACCATGATCCAGTTTAAATTTGGTTCGTCAGAAACTCTTCAAAGCAATAGTTTTTCTTGACATTAAATTGTTTCAGTAAATAATTATTCGTTATTATGTGTTTTTATTGAAGTTTGTTGTTATGTGTTTTACGGAAGTTTGTTTACAATACCAACAATTATTTGTAAGTGGCATGGCATGCAACAAGAATATTTTGAAAACTTTGGCTTGTATCCTCATTTGAGTTGTGCACCCCTGATCTAGCATGTCGTTTTCATTCAACACACAGCAAAGTTCCTTTGTCACAGCATTCTCTTTTTGTGTTGGTAGATATCATCTCTGCACATACTTAGAAGGTGCAGCTTCCTCTTCTGGTTCATTGCTTTTAATGCTATAATTTTTTCTTTGCAGGTAACTTTTTGAATGGGTTTCTCTACCATATTAGCTGCTGTCATGCAGTCCTGATCATTCTGTTTGTTGGTGATCTTTTTGATGTGATTATTCCATATTTTTTCGTGTCGTTTTTACTAAAACCTAGTGCTCCATCTTTCCCTTTTGCATCCTTCATTATCCTTTCCTTTTTTTTATGAATTTATTTTAGAAATTTGTTTGGTTTTTTGCCTAATTTCTTGAATTTGTTTTCAACCTCCATAGCATTTCAACCACTTTGTTTGTTCAGTTTTTCATATTCATATATGTAACCTTGTTGTTCTATAATCAATTCACTCCAATCTTTTTGCATATCACTTTTTTTGCTTATTGTTTTCTTCACTTATTCCATCACCAAGTATTCTTATGATTCATTTTGTCATTTTTTGACGTGTTTCATCACAAGCCGTGGAAACCCATTGCTAAAGGCTTCCCATCAATTAGGCACATTGACATTTACCTTTTTACTCTTTCTTGAAAAGTTGCTCTCATATTGTTTTCTTTCAACTTTTAAGTTCGTTTATTCTTTACTACTTTCTTCTATTTGTTGTGTTTATGTCTGTTATCATCTACCCATGTTGGAATTCTCTGGAAATTTCTAGTCTTTTCAATATTTCATATTGTTTTTACCAATCAATTCAAAATGGGTCTCTGTCTCAATCCCACCCACATTGTGTGTCACATTGCTCTGCTTCTTTTTTGAAACCATTTGATTGCCACACAAGTTTTTTTCATGGCAAAACTTTGGCAGTCGAGTTTCTTCACCATTTCTTTTGCTCAGCCCCTTTCTTTTCTGCTCACTCTCCATACCATTAGTCCGTCTTCCAACATGTCAATCAAAGTTTTCCAGAGCAAGAATCATTTCATCTGGCCCACTCACATGCCCTTCCCCTTTTCTTTCATACTCACTCTCCATATCATTAGTTCATCTTCCAACATGTCAATCAAAGTTTCTCAGATCAAGAACTGTTTCATCTGGCCGACTTACATGCCCTTTCTTTATGAAGTTAATCTAATTTTTGCAATTCGATATATTGGCAGTCGAGTTAGTTTCCTCACCATTTTTTTTGCTCAGTCCCTTTTTTTCCTGCTCACTCTCCACACCATTAGTTTGTCTTCCAACATGTCAATCAAAGTTTTCCAGAGCAAGAATTATTTCATCTGGCCCACTCACATGCCCTTCCCCTTTTCTTTCGTACTCACTCTCCATATCATTAGTTCATCTTCCAACATGTCAATCAAAGTTTCTCAGATCAAGAACTGTTTCATCTGGCCGACTTACATGCCCTTTCTTTATGAAGTTAATCTAATTTTTGCAATTCGATATATTGGCAGTCGAGTTAGTTTCCTCACCATTTTTTTTGCTCAGTCCCTTTTTTTCCTGCTCACTCTCCACACCATTAGTTTGTCTTCCAACATGTCAATCAAAGTTTTCCAGAGCAAGAATTATTTCATCTGGCCCACTCACATGCCCTTCCCCTTTTCTTTCGTACTCACTCTCCATATCATTAGTTCATCTTCCAACATGTCAATCAAAGTTTCTCAGATCAAGAACTGTTTCATCTGGCCCACTTACCTGCCCTTTCTTTATGAAGTTAATCTAATTTTTGCAATTCGATATTATTTGGGGCCTATTTGCACATATCACTGTCTCAGCTTCCTTCTGAAAAACTAGCTTTGTGACGTTTTTCTGTCACTTTTTTGGGGGAATATCTATAGCCTTAAAGTAATACAAGAGGCCAGCGATGCACTTTAAGAAAACTGCAGACAGTGACACTGTTTCGACCTTTCAGGTCTCTTCAGTGTAGTTGGTTGACCAACAAGAATCTGGAGGCATTAAATAAAGCATAGCTTACACTGTCACACTTGTGGGATTTATACTAGGTCTACTATTGTGGATGATCTGTCAGTACTCTGCAAAGAGCTTGTTACCACTGTGCTGTGACAGCACTATTGTTTTAGCAGTTGTTAGACTTAATGCGCTTGCACCAACTGAAACTCATTCAGAAGCGATACGGCTTTGTAGAGTACTGACAAACCATCCACTACAGTGTACCTATTATAGGCCCCACAAGTGTGACAGTCTAAGCTGTTTTTTATCTAAAGCCTCTAGCTTCTTTTTGGTCACCAAATGCACTGAAGAGACCTGATAGGTCGAAACCGTGTCACTTTGTATAGCCTTCTTTCATATATTTTTTCCACCAAGTTTCCAACTCCAATTTCATCATTACATCCAGACCAGAATTTGCGATTTCTTTCTTTGACACCAACAAAGCAAGGCTATTGGCTATCTCCATCTCAGTTCTTGTACAAAGCGTACTTTTACTGTCTAATTCAACTTTTCACACTCTTATGTTTGTTTACCTTGAACACTCCAACATTTAAATTTTTAAATCTTCAAATTGATTTTTTTGTGGAAATTTTTCATACCCCCTGCGCATTTAATTGCTGTGGGTCAATTTTTTTATAGACTTTTAAATGAGCTAGTTTTGGAGCATTTTTTTTATAACAAAAATCTTGTTTTTGCATACCATGCTTACCTTATTGTTTTTGCTTATCTCATGCTTTTGGCAAAACAAGTCATACTTTATTTGAAACATGGGCTGGTACTAAAATGTCGCCTTTAACGACACTGGGTTAACAGCCTCGCTATTCTATCCTGATGTGAAGTGTATTCTGTTCTTCACCAGGGTTTAGTAAATTTGTAAAAACACTTCTTAGTAAAATTGCTGTGAGTTAACATCAGGGTGTTGCAACCTTCTAGTTTTTCAATAGAGTTTTGTTTGCCTACAAAGTGTGAAATCATTGTTCTAGCATAATTAGCAAAAGCTTCACCTTAATCAAAGGATGAGAATCCCACAATACTTATTCATGGCAATTTTAAATATTTATTAATTAGCCATAGATCAGGTTTAGAAAATTAATTGTTCAAATCATTCAATGACTGCTTATTCTGTAGCCTGCATGCTCGGACTGAGATCTCTTTACATGGTAATGCTATACTGCAAGATAAAATTAATTATAAAGATAACTTCATTGCAGGTTGAGTGATGGAGGTTTGCTGTTATCATTGAATGGAATCAGCCGCACTACATATCTCAAAGAAGAAATTGACAAGTGCGTTGCATGTTTGTTGTTCACTGCTTGTTGCCATCATTAACTGTAAATGTGTTTCAGATATCGAATTACAATTAATAATCAAACTAGTATTCTTGAAAAAGAGAATGACCCCTCTGTGCTACGTTCCCCGTCTGCAGGGAAGTTGCTCAACTTTGTGGTTGGTGATGGAGCTCATATCTCCGCAGGTTGCCTATCACTTTCATTTAGAGACTATTGATTGCTACAATTGTATATTTGTTCAGGTCAAACGTATGCAGAAATTGAGGTGATGAAAATGGTGATGACGCTCACAATTCCCAGTAGTGGGACTGTTCATTATGTAAAGCGACCTGGAGCAGTGCTGGAATCTGGATCTATTGTTGCAAGGTATGCTACCTCAGGATTTTAATTATTGAAAGAAAATGCTAAATGTTGTTCAGGTTATCACCGGATGATCCCAGCTGTGTGCAGAAGTGCCAACTATTTAGTGGACAGCTTGATGACCTTACAACCAGTGGTGACCCGGAGAATGAAAAGTCTAATAAAGTTTGTTATTGTTGTTGTTGTTGTTAGTATTCAAGAAGGAAGGAAAAGGGAGAAAGTGTGTAGAAAGAAAAAGATGGGAAAAGAGAAGGGAAAGAGAAAGAGAGAAACAAAGGGAGAGGTTGCTTATGTGCTTTAAAAATTTACAAGTATAATTAATTTTACAAAAATTACTTTAACCAATATAACAACCCAGAAGATTTATGTCATTGAGGAAAGGTCTATCGAATGATTATTTACAGTAGCCATAGCCTTAATTTAGAAATCACCATTGCAGTTTTTTTATTTAATGATAAATTTGTCAAAAAGAGGCCAGTGTTTAGACTTAAGATATTGGCACAACGTCTTGGATTTGTTTTTTGTCTAAAGAGGGTGTTAGTAACATTTAGTTACATTTGGTTGGTTACATTTACAGCACTAAATGAGTTAAAAGCAATTATTCTCATAACAGTTAATTTCGTTGCTGCCAGTGACTTTCCTCCAAATATGAGCATCCTTTTCATTCTGTGCTTTTGAAATCTATAAGCAGTATGGTTTTGTGATGTGTTGGTTGTTTGGTCAGTGCTTTATTAAATTGTGAGTTGAGCTTTTTAATCTGAGTGATCAAATAGCAGAGTTGGACCATTAGCAAATTCTGAGGTTGCTTTCCAAGGAAAGGGCAAAATAAATCAGAAAGCCTTAGAGTGAAAATACATATACAGCTGGTGATGTTGCAACTTACCACTCATCATTGTCGTCGTATGTCAGGGTATCTATGATTCAGGTCAGACACAAGGAAACGATGGGGCCGAAGGTTTATCCTTTATCACCCCAGCCTACTATGTTGCCTACATTGGTTGCTAGCAGTGACGGAATTGAGCCAGCACCTTGTTTCGTCATCCAAAATTGTCAGACCCAGTATTTCTTGAGGTGCTCGATGTATGGGACATGTTAAAATAATGTGGTCTGCGTTTTGTTCACTAGTGCCACACTCGCATTTTGCTGAAGAAGCGAGATCCCATTTGTGCATGGATGAACCAAAATACCCAAAGCCAGTACATATGTCATTGAGTTTGACCCAAGCTGTTCTGGTCAAACTCATTCCAATAGGCCATGTGCTGACGCTAGCATGGAGACACTGAGTGCTAACATACTCTTGGAGTACTCTGTGTCCCATGTCAAGTTTGTCCATTGGGCAGTGCAGATGCCCAACTCAGATAAGCTGTGCAATAGTTTCTGCGTGGCAGGAGCAAACGGGTGTCTAGATTTCAGTCTCTCCTTCCTAGCAGCTTATGGCTCAGTCAGTTGGCAATGCAGAATGTGGCCAGGATTGAAAGAACTGCAATTAGCCAAGGAGAGTGTCACTCCTTGGCAGCGAAGCTCAGCTGGATAGATGCCTGAGAGAACAGGAAGGTTGTCCATTGGAATGGGATGTAGGCATCCAGTGACAATACGCAAAATATCGTTAAGAATGCTGTCAACGAGGCAAGTATGCATGCTGCGATACCAAGCTGGTGCTCAGTACTCAGCAGTTGGGTAGATCAGGGACAACGCAGCTTTGCATAATGTCTTGGCACCAGTGCTCCATCCTGAACTTGCAAGTCACCTCAGCAGCGAAACACATGTGAATAGTTTTTTGTGCAATGCTTCAAGGTGATGACGATATGTAAGTGCTCTGTCCAGTTTCACACCAAGATATGTTGGCACTGGGCAAAATGGTAAGATTTTACCTTTGTTCTTAACTTTTAGCTCATGCTTGGCCTCGATTGTGGAGATGAAAGGCTGCCATATCGTTTTAGCATGGCTGAGCTTTAGCCACCAAGTCTGGAGATATGCAGAAAGTGTAGTGATGTCTTCACTCAAAGTTCTTTCCAACACCTTCCAATCTCCAGATGAATTAAGTATCGCCAGGTTGTTGTTATTGTTGTTTATCCGACCCCTTGCAAGGGATGGGGGTATGGCGGAAGACCATAGAGCCCCAGAAGCCAAAACTCCTCAGGGTCTGGACCAGAGGTCGTAGAGAGACAGAGAGTCACCAAAAAGTGAGCGGCACAAAGAGTCTGTAGCTGGACAGTGCAGAATGAGATGAGAGGTGCCCTGGGACGAGTGTACACAGGCGCTGCAGTAAGGATGCTTAATTCTGCCAATCCTAGAGAGATAAGAACCTAAAAGAAGGCTATGTTCATTGCAGCGAAGACGAGAGAGGACACAGTGAGCATGACGAGGCAGCACAAGTTCCTCGGTGGAAATCGAGGGGACCTGTGTGTCAAAGAACTTCGAAGAGACAGTATGCCTCCAATCCGAGATAAGGCGAGAGTTGATCTGAGAGGTAAGAGGAGAGAGACAACAAGGGATTGCGAAGGGTGCAAGTAGTGCACCCTGTCTGGCCAGCCCATCAGTCGTGTTGTTCCTCAGGACAAACGAGTGTTCGGTGATCCATTGTAGCCTGATAGAACAGAACAAGACAGAAGACAGTTCTTGCCAGATCTGCTCATAAGATAAAAGAGTGAAATGAGTCAGGGTGACTGGTAGGAGAGGTAGAGAAGCCTTGGAGAGAAGCAGAGGGGTAAGAGAGAACAAGAGGCAGCTGGTGATGGCGCGACTGGCTGTCAGTGGAGGCATTCCAATTTGGTGATATTGGTAGCACTTAGGAAAGGAAACCATCTGGGTGAAGCGTAAGTCAGAAGGGACCAAAGAAAAGCTATACACAGAAGAGAGAGGGACTCCTTAGAGGGGCCCATGAGGAAGCAGAGATACAGCGTAAGGCCTTGTTACATGGGAAAAACTTGGCCTTCAGCGAAGATACATGTTTAGAAAAGGAAAGAGTGTGGTCAAAGGTGACCCCAAGAAAAGTTATAGTGGGATTAAAACTGAGGTGGGAGCCAAGAAAGAGGAGGTTGGGTTGGAGGTTAGCCTGGTGGGGATCCACTGAGAAAAAGGGGGCCTCACATTTGCTCGGATTGAGAGGAAGACACCAGTACTCAGACCAGTGCTCCAATCGAAACAGAACTCTTTGTGTGGCCTCCACCGCAATAGGGACCAAGGGGGAGGAGGACCAAATGACCAGATCGTCAGCGTAAAGGGAGCAACTGACAAAAGAAGACAGAGAATCTGGAAGATCATTAATGAATAGAGAGAAAAGTACAGGGCCAAGAATGGATCCTTGCGGAACACCTCGACAGACTCTAAACGAATGACTTTTGTGATTTTGGTAGACCACACAAGCGCGCCTATCAGAAAGGAAAGATTGATCCAACGAGCAAAGCAAAGAGGGAGGCCAGCTGAAATCAGTTTGTGGAAAAGGGCAGGATACCAGACAAAGTCAAAAGCTTTAGAGAAATCGATAGTAGACAGGATCGTCCGAGAGACCAGCCTGGGTTTGTTAAACCCATTCGAAATGGACTTAGAAAGGTACAGAATTTGATCAAGTGTAGACCGTCCAGGACAGAAACCGGCCTGACGGGGAGAGAGAATGGAATTAGATTCCAGAAAGAAGAGTAGACGGGATAGAATGATATGTTCAAACAGCTTTGATTCGCAAGAGGTGAGAGAGATAGGTCGGAAGGAAGCAGGAGAGTTGAGAGGCTTTCCCATCTTGTGTATCGGAATAATGGAAGATGTCTTCCAGATGGAAGGAAAGGAATGCAAAGACCAGGAGAGATTGGAGATGTGAAGAAAATCCATGCCAGAGCGAGGAAGGTACTTTAGCATGGAATAGGCAACTTTGTCTGGGCCAGTGGTGGTGGATGAGGAGAGGTTGGAGGCAGCCTCAAGAAATTCCGCAGGAGTGAAAGGAGAGCAAAGGGATGAATGAGACTCCACAGGGCCCATGGCTCGGCAGAGCTCAGTGAGGTAGCCTCTGGCTCTGCTACGCAGGGTCTTTGGCTGAGAAATGGAAAAGTGGGATCTTAGGTAAGTGGCATAGACCGAAGCCAATTCCCTGGGAGAAAAACAGTTAGGAAAGTTAGGAGAGGAAGAAGACGAGGGAGATGAGCCAGCGATAGAGCAAAGAAGAGAGTGCACAGATTTAGAGTTAGATTTAGGTGAAAGAGAAGAGCAAGTTGTCTGCCATGCTTCCGCCTTGGCCTTGGCGATGACTGACGAGGCGCATCGAGAAGCGAAGATATAAGCCTGGCGATCTTCATCACTTCTGTGAGCGGCTGCGAAAGCCTTGCATCTTTCACTAACTGCACTTTCCACCTTATCAGACCCCCAGGCTTTAGGAGGGCGTTTGATGCGGCTGAAAGGAATGGAAGATTTGGCCGCATTTAGTGCCAGAGAGGTAGAGAGAGCAGCAGCAGAGGAAAGAGACGAGTATTCCTCTGCAGAAGGACAGTGGGAGTGAAAGTAGGAGGCAAAGCCATCCCAGTGAGCTTTCTGAAAATTGAAGGAAGGGGGGCACTCGTTGGGGTGAAAGACCAGAGAGAGAGGGATAGATAGAAGAATTGGTAGATGGTCAGAACCCAGGTCCTGTAGCACCTCCCAGGAGCAGGAAAAAGCAAGAGAAGAGGGAGAAAGGAAATGTCAGGAGAGGAGCGACTGCCAGAGGAGCGATGGAAAAGGATGGGTGTGTCAGGGTCATTGAGGGGGAGGAGGTCAGAAGAAATGACCCAGTCGAATACTTCCTCCTCGCAAGGGTCAGAAGTACCTCTGGAGTCCCAGAGGGGTTGATTGCAATTGAAGTCCCCCAGAATGAAGAGATTTCTGGAGGAGAGAAGAATGAAGGGAGAAAAAGATTTGGTTCTGCCATCTATTGGGGAGGAGCAAATAGGGGGGCATACACGTTAAGAAAAAAGAGCAAGGAGGAGTTGTTAAGAGAGATGTTGTTCTTACATAATCAGAGTAGGGATCAAGCGAAGAAAGAGAGGAGGTAGAAAGTTCAGAGAAAGATAAGCCCTGCCTGACAAAAATAACAACCCCAATACTTGTGTGCCACCAATATGGATAAGATATATAATGGGCAGATGGAGGATAAGAGGTTTGGAGACGATGGTTGGGTGAGAGAGCAGCGTTAGCAGAGGCGGGGCTAGATTGCACAGTGGAGGTATACATGTTGGAGGAGTTTGAGGAGGGAGTCACAGTGATTCGGCAGGGGGGGAAGCTCCAGGAGTGAGAGCTGCCAAGAGCTCTGAATTCGGAGAGGAAAAGTGTGAGCACCTTAAATGGACCCAATTGGAGCAAGTGCAGCATTGCACTGACTTGCCCCGCCAGATCACATTTGCAGCGCACACAGAGCAAGGAAAAATGGGGCCAGGGTTGGGATGAACGTTACTGCTCATCAAGAGAAGAAGAAAAATGAGAAGACGAAGAAGGGCAATAGAGGGGCAGGAGAAAAGAAAAAGAGAAAACAGGCGACCAATTTTAATGAAGTTGTGTGCTGCCCTTCTGCGGTCGTTCAGGGGGCAGCATAGTGAAAAAATGAAGGGGAGTGCCTGGGGTAACTGGGACTTTCAGGAAGGCCAAAAGCCATTTCGACCCAACCCAAACGGGGCTGGGGACCGCACCACCACGTTGAGGCAGCGGTTGATTGGTGCTGGTCGCCAAGTCGTCAGTTAGGCATATTTCTTGGAGGTTATGGAAGGCAGATTGTATATGAACATGTTGAAAAGAAGAGGACCCAAGACTGATCCCTGTCGGACACCATCTTTCAGATGTCAGAGCCTGTTTGGCCTGCTGTTGCCAGTGGTCAGGGTGAAGCTTCTGTTTTGAAAAGCTTCATGATCCTTCGAACCATGTGCTTGTCTAGCAAAAGTCTCAGCAGCTTGCTGGTGAGGCCTTGGTGCCAGACAGTGTCATAAGCAGCTGTCAGATTGACAAACAAGGCACCAGCCTTTTTTTTGCCTCAAAAGAGTCCTCAATGTTTTGCGTAAGCAAAACAACCTGATTTACGGTAGACTTTCCATGTCAAAATCTAGCCTGTTCCTTTGAGAGCAAGACAGTTGACTATTGATTTGACACGATTGTAGATCAGTCATTCGAGGATTTTGTAAGGGATGTAGAGCAGAGAGATGGGACAGTAGCTTTGTGGGCCCTCTACAGGTTTTGAGGGCTTAGGAATTGCGACTACCAGTGCTCTTCTCCAGACTTTCGGAATTTTGAGTCAGTGCAAGCTGGAAGAAGGGAAGCCACATAGCCTGAACTTCTAGCCAGGACCAGCATGGATTAAAAACTTCAGACAAATAGAGTCAGGGCTTGGAGCTTTACCTGGCTTTAATTGGTGGAGGGCAGCAGCAAATTCTCTTGGGAGAAAAGTTTTCAGAGATATTTATGGCATCTGGGACAGTAGCCCTCCAAAAGTCAGACAATTCTTGCATAACAGATCGAGAAATATCTTGATTAGCACCCTCATATTACCATTTTTTTTACCAGCTCGCTAGCATTAGCATTTGCTGAAACGGGACATTGACTAGGACATTGTCATGACAGTAAGATTGTTTAATGTACTCCATGCTACCCAGCTAGAGTGTAAAAAATTGAATTTCTGGACAGAAGATCATCGATTTTTTTGTTTCCTGTTAAGCCTTTTAAGCAAAGCTTTAGCTGCTTTGCTAGATTCATGTTCTTCAGGGTATTGCAAGAATGTTTGGTAGAGGTTTTGATGGTAGACATCCCTACATGGTGTAAGATTCTTTCGTCGGCCACATGGGATTCACTTTTTTGCTGCAGTGCTGAAGGTGTTACAGAAACACTGATATACCTGATCCATATCAGGTGAGTCAGGTGGTGGCAAAGTTCTGGCATGTTTGTTTGTGAAAGGAATACAGTGGCTCCACTTGGCCTTGTGGAAGTTCTATCGCTTTACAGGCTTGCTTGGTACAGGACAAGCAAACCTGAGTCCAGTAATAAGTGAGGGTCGATGTTGAAACCTTGAAAACTTTTGTAAGACATGTCTGACAGGTAAAGGACGTTCTAAATCGATACTGACAAATGCAAGATCTGGGTTGTTACTTGTATTCCAGCAGCCAGAGTGGAAACTGGTGGGATCCTTTGGGTTTTGGAGTAAACCAAGTTTTTGAGTACTTGCCCAGCCAACCATGCATTCTTCATCTGCGCTGTTGGCATCATAACCCAAATGAACATGCTGGCAATTAAAGTCGCCAGCATAGAGGCAGGGATGTGGGAGTAGTGGGAGATCGGATACTTGCAAACAAATCAGTGGAGGTTTGTAAACGTTGTCTAATTTATATCCATCATTGTCGATCCACAACCACTCAGTCTCTGATATAGGTGGAGATTGGTCGAAAAGGGTCCACTTCAGTCGTTCATGGACAAATGTAGCAACGCCATGCTTTTCACTTAAGTAGAGCCCAGCTAGTTGATACTCTGGTAGAACTAACCTCTGTGCAGGTGTGCAGTGGGTCTCCTGTAAGATTGACAAGTGTCTCATGCTTTGCAACAAGATGGTAAAGAACGCTCATCTTGCTTGCTGTGAGGCCTTCGATGTTCAGCTGAAGTATGGCAGGCCATTGGAACTTGTTGACGTTGCGTTTTGATGCCTCGCCCAGCTCTGAAAAGGGTGTTTGCCACTTACAAGGCTTTGTGAGAACATTGTTAACAGTAGATTCTTTTGGGAAGATTTGGTTTTTATTTTGTCATGGGAGTTTGGAGGACAGGCATACTCACAGACCGGGCCACAAGAAAGCATCTGCCCTCTGGTCCACTCATTGATGGCATTCAAACTTGGTAGCAGAGAAAAGGAAACCATCCAGATGAAGTGCAAGTTAGAATAGACTTTTAGAAAATTTTATGAATGAGAAATAGGGCTTCTTAGAGAGGCCCTATGAGGAAACGTAGCTTTTGTGTAAATCTTTTAGACAAGGGACTTACCAGATGATCCCAATAGAAGTGGGAGTGAAGTTAGAGCAAACAGAGGCATTAAGCAAGGAAATGCGGCTAAACACAGCCTTGTGATAATCAAATAAAAAACAAGTAGTTTCATGTGTACCGAGATTAACATGAAGACACCTGTGATCAGACCAGCTCTCCAATGAAAACAGGGCTCCATGTGTGGCCTTCACAACAGCAGGTACAGAAGGGAAAAGACCAAATGGCCAGATTATCAGTGTAAAGAGAGAAGTTAATGTAGGAAAGAACAGAAACTGGTAGATCATTGACAAAAAGAGAAAGCAGATTATTGCAGAACACCTTGATGATTTCAAATGGAGCGACTTGTATAATTTTGAGACAATGTGTTAGTGGACTTGTCTGAATTATTGATTCTGAGTTATTTACTTTAAATCCTTAATTTACCTTTGTGGCTTGTAAGTCAGGATGACTAAACGGATTAAACTTAGTTAGTGCACTAGTTATCTGTGATAATTTTGTGGTGTTCAGCACTGGTGCTGTTTCAGATCCTAGAGTTCAACAGGGTTCCTATGGTCATGGAAAATTTTTGAAAAATTATTTCCGGAATCTCATGAAAATTTGTGAAATAATGAAAGAGCGTGGAATTTTGCAGACTGAAAAAGTCAAATTGTCTACAACACTGATTCTCATCCACTGGGCCATGGTTCATTAGTGAGTCACAGCACGGAAGTCAGGTTGGCCATGGATGTCTGCATACTTTAAAAGTGGGTTTGCATGCCAAATGAGGTTGAGAAATACTGGTCCACATGAACAGCCATATGGACCAGCACCTGTGAATATGAGGCGCATTGACTTTTTTTTGTAGATCAACTCCACTGCCATGATATCTGACGCTTATCCCAGTGACATTGACATCATCACATCAAAGTTCTTATGAAAGTGGGCCACAGCACAAAAAAGGTTGAGAGCCACTGGTCTACAATGATAGGTCATGTGGTCGTCAGTCATAGGTAGTGTGGTAGAGCACTGGAGTGGTAATTAAAACATCACTAGTTTCACATTTGTTTAAAAGGGTTTTTGCTGTTTAGCTCTGTGAAGAGCTTTTTATGAAAGATGGTACAACATAGAAATAGGTAGTGAAAAGATAGTAGAATACAAATGTGGAGAGTGGAAAAGCAGTTGAATGCAAAATTGTTGGAAGTAGAGGTAGACATTGAAAGGCACTGTAACGCAAATTTAAAGGGCTATATTATGGCATTTGACGGTAATCACCTCTTATTGTGATAGTATCATTTTGTTTTGTTTTGAGGCTGATTGTTCAGCAAGACCTAGAAATAATAGTAACTTTTTGAATCTTGCTGTGTAAGCCAGATAATTCTTGTGTGAGGATGAGTTGCAGCAAGATATGTGCATCAGAGTTGTCTGCAGTCAGATTTCATGAATCAAACCTACATTTCTCTGTGAGTTTGACAAAAATGATGGTTCAATTTTTTAATTCGTTAATGTGACCTAGTCTACTTTATCTATTCTTCTTTCTTCTTTAATTGCCTTGCCTGAACCAGGCATTGACGGCCTCATGAGTAAATGTTGCCCATTGATCTCTTTCGTAAGAATTATGGATAATGGCTTGAGTGTTTTTATTGAATTGGGTCAGATATGTTTGTCTTTGTTTGCCAGGAGCACGTTTTCCAATTATTTTACCAGTGAGAGAGAGATGTTCTAGTTTCAGTTTTCGATTGATATGTCCAAGAAATTTGTATTGTCTGATTTTGATGTTTTTCAGTAAAGATTTGTTTTGATTTACTTGATGTAAAACAGCTTCATTGGTTTTTCTAGCCATCCACGAAATTTGTTGCATTCTTTGGAAGCACCACATTTCAAAACTGTTGATTTTAGTAGCCATTCTATTTGAAATATTCCAGCTTTCGCAGTTGTAGTGAAAAATCTGATATATGTAGCACTTTAATACACAATATCTTGTCTTGAAGGAGATGTTTTTGTTACAGAGAACTGTTTTCATTTGTTGAAAGCTGGCTTTTGCTTGGGCAGTTCTTGTGTTTAGGTCAATTTTGTCTCTTGCATTCCAATTTATCATGGTACCAAGATATTTAAATTTGTTAACTTGTCGAAGAGATAGTCCATTCACAGTTAGATTGCAAGTTGGAATGTTGGTTTCTTGTTTTTTTTGTTATAACCATTGTTTCGGTTTTCTTAGCATTTAATTCCATTCCATATATCATACTTTTTCTATCTACAATTTGTATCAAGTTTTGTAATTTTTCTTCTGAATCTGCCAACAGGTCAGTGTCATCGGCATATCTCAAGTGGTTTATGTTATGTCCTCAGATCTTGATGCCATCTTCCCCTTCAATATGTCTTAAAATTATTTCACTGTACAACAAAAAAAGATCAGGTGAGAGCACACATCCTTGTCTAACCCCTCTTTGAATAGGAGTGAAATCACCAACTTTATCATTAATTTTAATGGATGCTGTTTGTTCATGATATAAATTTTGAATTATTCGGAGGTCTTTATCATCAATTCCAATTTGATCAAGCATGCAAATCATTTCCTTATGTTTGACCTTGTCAAATGCTTTTTTGTAATTGATAAAACACAAAAACAAGTCTTTTTTCATTTCAATAGCTCTTTGTCCAAGGTTTTTCAGGGTGAAGACAGCATTCCGTGTCTTTTTGTCCGGCATAAAACCGTATTCATTGATTTCTGGATGCAACTTGTTTTGAATTCTGTGCATGATGACTCTAAGAAGTAGTTTAACAGTATAGGACATCAAGCTAATTCGATGTTCTTCACAAATTTTTGTGCATGGTTTCTTTGGTAATGTGATGAAGATAGATTTAGCCATATCAGATGGAATTTCTCCAGTTTCATACATTTTGTTAAAAAGTTTATGTAAAGTATCAATTCCAATGTCTTCTAATGTTTTGATCATTTCAGTGTTGATCTCGTCTGGACCCATAGCTTTGTTTAATTTTGTTTTTCTTAAAGCAAATTCGATCTCGCTTTTCATAATATCTGGGCCTGATAGTAGTGCAACAAATTCAAATGGTTTTGTGGTCCTTTTTGGGTCTCCATACAACTCTTCAATATATTCTTTCCATCTCTCCAAGATTTCATCTTCTTCTCAGAGTATTTCCCCTGATTTTGATTTCAAACATCCAGATATGGTAGCTGATTGGAATTTTCTTGTTATTGTTTTTATCTTTTGATGTGCTTCTTTTGGTGTTAAATTATAAAACTTTTCTATAACAGCGCATTCCTCATTAAGGTGCTTTTCATTAGCTTCATTGCAAGCCTGCTTTATTTTCTTATTGAAACGTTTGTATTCCAAATTGTTTTTGTCCTTTTGTTGCCTTCTTTCTTCCATCATTTTCAAGATTTCAGGATTCAGCCAACTTTTATGTTTTTGATTTTTAATAACCGGTAAAACTTCATTTGCTTTGATTAGAGATTGTTTTATTTTGTTAAAATCTTCTTCTGCAGTGGTATGTCGTTTGTCATTGTCAGCATTTGAACTAGCTATTTCATTCAAAATTTTTGTTGATATGTCCTTTTAAGATTTAGTTCTTTGCAAGATTTCCAATCAATACGTGGTTTCTTTTCTGGTCTTTCAATCTTTTGTAATCGGAGTCTAAATTTGGCCACCAGAGGATTGTGATCACTATCACAGTCTGCAGTACTTATAGCAGAAACATCTGTGATGGTATTCCTGAATTTTTGGGGTACTAAGATGTAATCAATTTGATTTCTTGTTTGATCATCAGGGCTTTTCCAAGTCCAAAGCTTTTCCTCTGATTTCTTGAACCAGGTGTTGGTGATGCAGAGGTTTTGTTCGTGACACCATTCCACCAAAGTGATTCCTCTTTCATTCTTAGTTCCTAATCCGTTGTTGCCAATTGTTTTTTCAAGAATATTATTACCAAGTTTTGCATTGAAGTCCCCCATGATAATTGGGATTTCATTATGTTTGCATTTTTTTAAAGCTACTTCAATGTCATCATATAAATTTGCCATATCTGCGTCAGATGCACTACTTGTGGGGGCATATACTTGTAGTAGACTAAAGTCATGCTGCAAATTTTTCAACTTCACTAGAAGAACACGATCAGAAATTGCCCAGAATCCAGACAAATTTTCACTAATTTTGGGATGAATTATTATTCCTACACCATTGAAATAATTTTCGTTTCCTGAATAAATTATGGTGTAGCCGTTTTTCTTTGTTTTTCCACTGTCTTTCCATCTCATTTCTGCCAAACCAAGGATGCTGATTTTCATTCTGTTCATTTCTTGTACAACGTTGTCTAATTTTCCTTTTTGATGAAGCGTTCTTACGTTCCAAGTTCCAATTTTCAATGTTTTCTTTTTCCATCTTTTTCTCAACTTCTTTTTCTGTTGTTGTGATGTTTGTGTTTGTGTAACAGTAGCAGTTTGACGGTCAGATCCAACCTGTCGTCCCATTGGGAACTGACCGAGTGAAAAACCTTCCAAGGAATTGGCTGTAGTTCCATTTACGCTGTTTTTGTCATATTCTTTCTTTGTCATTTTTCATGAGGTATGTTGAGCCATGATTTGTCTAGCACAGGCCATTGCTAGTGCCAGAGCTCCGTTAGCCTACTGGGAAGTTTTCCCAGCGTTTCCCAGTCCTTACTACAAGGAAGTGGAGTTGGACTTCAAGGACTACTTTATCTATTACAAAATAAAAAAAATGCTGTTGAAATGTGTAACCATTTAAACCAATGTTTAGAAACATTAAAATGAAGTCATGTTAAAGGTAAATTTGGGTCATTGAAAGTCCTGGAATTTGGTTAAGAAATTTATGTAAGAACCCTAAGTCAAACGTGATGGGAAAAGATCAATTAGGCTTTGCGCATGTATATTCTAGTTTGAAAACGTAAGCTAGGCTAAATTAGGTCTCTGTCATTGCATTATATTGTGGAATTAATTTTGTATTTCAGTAACCTAAAGCAGATTGATCTAAATATTGGCACAATATCATCTAAAAAAATGCTACCAGTTCAGCTTACCACAACATTTTAGCTTGATCCTCAAATCTGAAGAGTACAGTTTTTTTTTGGGGGGGGGTGCAGTAACTATGATGACCAACTTCATGATTTTTAACTTTTATGTGTTTTTCATTGAAAGTATCAAAGCAAGTAGCGCAATTTAGTTATTGCATAACAGAGTTGTTTATTTGTAATTATGCTACAGATGACTTACAATGTTGTGCAAATTAATTTGGACAGTGATGAAATGGGACAAATACTTGTTATAATAAGGTTTAATTAAAAAAGTCACAGGAATTACTTGACAAACGATACTTTTAATATGAAATATGACCATTTTTTGCCCTTTAGAGCATTTTCACACATTTTGGCATAGAATCAACCAATGTAGAACACATTTTGACAACTTCATCATTGTGGTACCAGGTCCTAATAATAGCAGAAATCAGCTTCTGTACAATTGAACAGTCAATTTTCTAAATTCTGCATTTAATTGTTGCTCATAGATTCTCAATTGGATTGAGATCAGGCGAGTTTCCAGGCCAATCTAGAATGGTTATATCCTTTTCTTCAAAGAATGTGCACATTTTTTTGGAAGTATGGCACGGAGCTAGATCCTGCTGGAAAATGCAATCACCATCATTCCATCAACATAGTCTCTTTCCAGCACAGGAGGCAAATGAGACTGCAATGTTGCCTATTTGTCATTGTTCAACATACCTTCAATAATAATCAGGCATCATGAACCTTTAGCAGTAAAACTACCCCAAAACATCTTTTTAAGCGGATGCTTTGGGGTTTGTTGAATGTGTTCCGGCTGAATAGCCTCCTCTTTGCTTTGTCTCCTGCTGATTTGTGCCCATGCACCTCAAAATGCAATTCATCGGAAAATATCACCTTTCTCCAATCACCTTTTGTCCATCCAGCGTGATTACGTGCTCAGCTCAGGCGTTTTTTCTTCATTGCCTTAGTCAACAATTGTTTACATAGAGGTCTTCTTGCTGTTCTACCCACTTTAAGGAGCCTTTGTCGGACTGTGGAAGAAGCAACATTTACACCAGTTAAAGCTAGGTTCCTCTGAAGAGCTTTACTTGTTTTCTTCAGATTTTTCACACTATATCTGATCATTTCCTTGACATCATGTGGTGTTGTCTTGCACTTTCTTTCTCATCTTCCATGTCATAATGTCTGTGGTTCACCAGTGTCCTTAGCTCTCTTTATGATGTCACCCACAGTTGACTTTGGGATAGTCAGCTTTTTAGAAATGTTTTTTATACTCAAACCAGTATGTTTTTTCAGAGCAATAATGCTTGCACACTTCCTTGGTGTAACATCCATAATGTAATTAAAGTCTACCACTCACAGAAAAATATTTCAAAACATACAAACGCAACCCTGTATAAAAATATGCTCAAAGCTTAAAATTTTTAAACAGCAATCCCAGCCCTGCAGAAAAATATGATTGCTTTTAATTTGGCGTTTTAGAACAGCAAGCAAAGTAAACAGTGTATTGCTGACGCTTGTGATGTGTTATATGGTTGACAGAACATAGCTGGTGGTTGCCATACGATATTTGCACTCTTTACCTCAAAGAAATTGATGTGAAATTAAAGAGTTAGTGGAAAATTACAAAAAACACAAAAAGATCTCTGCTGTCCGAACTAATTTGCACAGCACTGTAAATGTTCTTTTTCTTCTAAAGAAAATATTCAATAATTACTTTGAATTGTATGTAAAGTATGGAGAATTTTGGAGAATTGATATTGGAGTCGTCACAGCCTTGTACGTGAAACTTTAGATTGGTAAAACACAGGATATATATTTAGTAACTGGACAGGAGTGGCAGGGGACTGAGTAAAATAAACCTCAGAGTGATAACATTAAGAATTTGGTAATTGTTGGGGTGTAAAGGAGATTTAGTGAGATAATTATGATGTCTGAGTGGATGGATCCACAATTCACTTTGTTTTTACTAAGAAATCAAAATTAAATTTATAGCTCACAGGACACTTTATAAAATGGAGCTTCAATGGCACAGCACTGTTGTTTAACATTTGCTTTTATGTAGGTGTTTGAATTGGCTCATCAAAGATTGCTTTGCATTACCAAAGGACTATGTCACCCGGATGATGTGTACAACACAAAGATGAAAGATGCTGTCAAAAAGCTAATAGTAGCTCTAAAAGATCCTTCTCTTCCTCTTCTCCAACTACAAGTAGGTTGAGTTATCAGTAGTCACCCACCCATGGTAAAGTCTTTTGTTATATATAAAACAGAGGTGTGCACTTTAGCATAGCTGAGACAAATACTCCATAATAAACCTCAAACTGGACTCAAGGATATATCTAGTAGTGGTGATTCAGTTTTTATCCAGTGTTGTCTTTTTAACAGAGATGGCCGGATTTACCCCATTCCTTCTGCAATTATTTGCACTCTGTCCCTCCACTTGTGTCGTCTCAGGGCATCCTCTTTCTTCAAACCAATCTTCTCTGTCTCCTCTTCCACTTGCTTCTTCCAGGTCTTCTTTGGTTGTCCTTGCTTTCTCTTGCCACTCACTTCAAGATCCAGAGCAACCCTCAAAACACTATCGTCATCCCTCCTCAGCACATGTCCATATCATCTAACTCCATTTGCTGTTGCTAACGGGTCTATAGTTTTCTTCAACCCCAACATATCCATCTGTTTTTCAGTCGTCTTCCTGTTTACCACTTTCTGACCGCACATAGCTCTCACCATAGCTCTCTCCGTTCTTCTCAAGATTGCTTTTTCATTTTCTTTTAGACACCATGTCTCACTTCCATACAGTATTGCTGATCTTACACAACAACAATAGACTTGACCTTTCATCTTTAGAAGAAACCTATTTCCAAGCAACAATTCTCCACATTCCCTGAATCTTACCCAACCGATTCTTACTCTTGCTGTAACTGCCGCTTCACAACCACCACTAGCATTTAGTCTGTCTCCCAAATAACAAAATCCATTCACTGTCTCCACTTCATCGCACAACTTTTCGATCGAATCCATCGTCCCTTTCTTCATTCCTTTACATTTGGAGCAAACAAAATGCATTGCCAACCTAGCGGTAACTCTCTTTATTTTTGCAGATTTGCCATGAACCCAGTTTCCACATTTTGTGCACAACACTGAATTGGCCATGACTCTCCTCCCACAAACTCCACATGAATCTATCTTGCTTTTGTATAGTTCGCCTTCTGACCCGCTTACCATCAATTTCGTTTTTCTGGTGTTGACCTTCAAACCTTTACTTTCCAGTGCATCCTTCCTATTCCAAAACCTTTCCTTCAAGTCTTCCATGGGTTCGCTCATGATAACAAGGTCATCTGCATATAGCAATTCATTAACCACACCCCTTCTTGCATTTTCGGTAACAACATCCACCACTATTGCAAACAATAGTGGCGACAGCACAGATCCTTGATGTACCCCAACTTTTACTTCAAATTCCTCTGAATATGCAAATCCCACCCTCACTCTTGTCTTTGCACCATCATACAGGCTCATAACTGCTCGAACTATTACTTCTGATAGACCCTTCTTTCTCATGGCCCACTCCATCATTTTTCTTGGCACTCTATTAAAAGCTTTTTCGATGTCAACAAAACACATATACAACTTCTTGTCCTTCTTTTGATATTCCTCCTGCATTCTCCTCAGAATGAATATTGCATCCACTGTTCCTTTTCCTGGCATAAATCCAAACTGCATTTCATTCAAATTGACTAGTGTTCGTATTTGCCTCTCTAGTACCCTTTCAACGATTTTCATGGCATGTTCTAGCAGTTTCACTCCTCTGTATGATCCACAGCTCATCACATCACCCTTTCCTTTAAAGATAGGTACAATCACACTTGTTTTCCACTCATCAGGCATTCCTCTACCATTCAATACACGCTGGCATAGTTCCATCATCACTTTAACCCTGATTTCACCATTTGCAACTATCATCTCCTCACTTACTTCAGATGGTCCAGTTGCCTTTCCTGATTTCATACTTTGAATTGCTTCCACAATTTCATTATGAGCCACTTTTTCCACTGGTCCTTCTACTACATCAGTTTCCACCATGTGGTCCCATTCGTTTTCTTTGTTCATGATCTTTTCCATGTGTTCCTTCCAAATTTTTGCCCTATCTTCTTCAATAAAACCCAATCGTCCATCTCCTCCTCTCAAGCACCTTCCTTCTTCCACATCCTTCCCTTCCTTTTTCATTTTTCTAAGGAAGTAGAAAACACTATTAGAATTCTGATATAAATTATTCAATTCCTGATTAGCTTCCATTCTCATAGCTCTAGCCACAATTTTTCTCGTTTGATTTCTTATACATTTGCATTGAGTTTTATTTTGTTCTGATGGGAATCTGCACAGCTCTTTAAATGCCGCCTTCTTTCTTGTTATGGTATCCTTGACCTCTTTATTCCACCACCACATGTCTCCTTGATCTCTCCTAGACTTCTTCTTCCCACACAGTTCGTCTCATGCCTTTAGAACACCATCCTTGAAAGTTTTCCACAAATCAGGTGCATCTGTGCTCACAAGTTCTTTTTCTCTGTTTTCAAATCTCACTCTTGTTCGATTTTCATTCAACTTCCAGATCTTTCTTCTTATGATTCGTTCCTTTCTCATAATCTTTTTTAGAACCTTTTTATCTAGATCTACGACCACCATCCTGTGCTGAAGTTCCCATGGAATCACTTTTACATCCCTGATATACTTTCTGTATTTTTCCCCCACAAGCACAAAATAAATTTCTGTTCCACATCCACCAGCACTATAAGTGATTTTCCTTTTGTCTGTCTTTTTAAATCAAGTATTTGCCACGCACAGCTCTCTTTCATCACAAAACTCCAGCAATCTTCTTCCTTCTGCATTTCTTTTCCCAACACTATTCCCCCCGTGTACACCTTCAAAACCCTCAGCACATTTCCCCACATGTCCATTAAAATCCCCCAAAGAAACAATTATTTCACTAGAACTTCCCAAGGACGAACTTTCTCTGCATCTGGTCTTCCACTTTATGGCCCATACGCACATATTACGCGCATTACTTCTCTACCTAGAGTTACCACAATTGCCATTACTCTATCACTTTTTCTTCTAACTTCCATAATGTTCCCAGATATTTCCTCTTTCACCAAAATTCCAACCCCTCCGAATCCTGCATCATTTCCTGACCACCGCAGTTATACCTTCATCCCAAAGTACCGACAAAACGAGCTCCTTGGCCTTTCCATCTTACTTCCTGGATGCAACTCACATCAAACTTTTCTCTTCCTCAGTTCTTGACACACTTCCGTTTTCCTTCCACAAAGACTTCCCACATTTAATATACCAAATCTTATCCCATGACATTTGGATTTAAACCCGGAGATTCTTTGCACCCACTGCCCATTTAAGAGCTTCTGGGGACTGGGGGCCACTTGTATATTTTTTCTGGTTATGGGTATTTATTGGAGCAAAATTCTTCTACAGGGTGCATGCCCTTGCTTACCCCCAACCTCAGTTTTCTGACATGAGTGGTCCAGCCAAGCACTTAAGTGGCAACCCTACCATTAACAGTCAGACTGCAATTGGTAGGTACCCAATAGTCACCTCTTACAACATGCTGGGTAAACAGCTTCACTATTCTTTAACTAGTGAAGCACGGTATATAGCAAACTTATTTTAAAGATATGTGATTTTTAAAGGAAACTGTGATAAAAATCATAATAATTTTCTTATTTTTAGGTAAGTTTCATATTCTGAATTGCATAAATTGCTTTCACTTATGTGATTTTGTTTTGTATGATGAGAAGTTAAGGTAGCACCATTTAAACTATTTAGCCTTAAGTTCTGGGTGCCAATTTTGTATCAAACCATA
The DNA here is from genome assembly GCA_963675345.1 of Trididemnum clinides. Classification (NCBI taxonomy): domain Eukaryota; kingdom Metazoa; phylum Chordata; class Ascidiacea; order Aplousobranchia; family Didemnidae; genus Trididemnum; species Trididemnum clinides. Next base: position 942,923 of record OY776290.1, on the reverse strand, counting down.
TATCAGTACCTAAGATACTTAGGGTAATATCAGTATATTGAAAATAGATGAGTGCAGGAATATGTTCTGTGAGAAACATTAACATAATGGATTTACATTGTTACTGCAAAGAATTCACCTGCAGTTTTGATTGTATTAACATATGGTATATTTATAGAAACAAACCCCTACCACAACATGTTGAAATTTTCGTAGTTAGTGATATTTTTTTGTTTACATTGTAAATAGTTTCAGGTTATTAGTCGCCTTAGGATTGAGCCCTTCTCTTCATTTGAGCTGGATTGTGACTGTCTAGTATGTGGTGGACTGTTATTTCCTGCCACTATCACGGTGTCAAATTGTGCCAGCAGCCAGTAGCAAGAAAAGATTTTTGAGTTTGTCAGCAAAACAGATTGTCTTCAAGCTTAGTTCTTTTTTCGATGGACAAATATGTAGCAAAAAAGAATATATTATGCATCGGTAAATATGGTTACAAGAGATCACTTTCTGTATTTTTGCTGATGAATTTTGTGAGGGTCGACTGTGGTTTTAGAAACTTGATTTAACAGATTAAAGGTTTCCACTTTTGTGTGAAGCCAACAATAAGCAAAGAAGAAGTTTTAACTGTATTTTAAAACATAGCAGTGCAGTGTAGGGATGCCAATTGAGCAAAATTGTGCAACTTCATCTATAATTCGTGTGCTGCAGTTTTTGAAAAAACTCATGGGTTTTTCCCTTAAAAAATTCTGGCTGCTTTTTGGTAGATACCACATTTAACCAAAATTATGTTTTTTAATTCATGCTTTTTGAGCTGTTTTTTGTGATTAAATGGCATTGCAGCAAGTTTTAATGATTTTTTGCAAAAAATGAAGAACTACTCTTTTTGGGTGACACCAAATCATTGGCAAAGTCAATAAACTTGAAGTTTAAAAGAAATTTTAAAAAAATATGCCTAGAAGTGCAATTGCACATTTTTGGTCACTACTTGAATATAACATGGTACTGGGATGGAGTCCAAAGTAATGGGAAGGAGGGGCATGACATTTTTTGGTTACCTTTGATGCTAGACAAGCAGTTAAGGTTGGTTTTCATTAGACTTAGAGTTTTTCGGCATGAGAGTATAGTGTAAGCATAAAATTTTAAGTGGTCATTTCCATTTGTTTGTTATCTGACATTTACTTCACAGTGGCATTCTTTGGTTAAAACAATTGCCAAAAAACGTAGTGCTGGATGACTGCTTGAAAAGTATCTTTTCTAGTATAAAAATGCAGATTGTTGCAGGCGTTAGTGATTAACTTAATGGTAAAACATCTTAGCACATTGACTGCCACGTTGAGTTTTCTGAAAACGACCTTGGGGGCCACAATTTTTCAATTTTTGTTAACAATAAAAAATTAAAGCATGATGCTAATAAATGCATTTCCCCCTAGTTTCAGTCTTTTATTTCAAACTTAAAGTATAGAAATATAAGCAAATCTGAAGGAAAAAAGATGTCAACAATAATTTTTGACTTGGCCCTCCATGAAAATGTGTCGTCAACAATAATTGTTGACATGGCAGTCAACGTGTTAGTCCATTATTGGGATGAAACAAGGCATCTATACACATCTGAAGTTATTTATTGTGATACTTTCAAGGTACCAAAAGTAACATCTTTAACATTATTTTTAAAGGTGAACAAGACCTATTTTTTTAAAAAAGCTGTTTTTGTCTAAGCAATAGCGGTAGACAAGAACTATAGTCATTTTAAACTGTCTTGAAGTTTTTTTTTACAAAGATGTAGCTAAATTGAGTTGAATTTTGCAACAATCTTTAGTAGGTAGTCACGTTAAGAAGGGTCTAGGCATTCCCTATAACCTTGTTTTTTTAGAGAAACCAGAGTTATTAAATTAGCTGCATCCCAAACTATTTTTTGAAAAAATTATTTTGGGACCTTTGAGAAAAAGTTTTTAACTTTATTTTCCCTCAAATCATCCTTTTTCAACAAAACTTTTTTTAGTATTTTTCACAAAAAAAGCATTGCTCTGTCCCATGGTGAAACAAAGTGGTTTGTCAACACTCTTAGAAATAGGCTTACTTCATTGTCATAACACTTTACTTTGTATTGAGAGGAAAAGTAATTGTTGTTTCTAAACAAACTCTGTTTTGATTTAAGCTAAGCCAACAGGCAGGCAATGGTGAAGATTTTTTTTTTGAGATTTATCTTTTGAAAATGATTTTTTTGCCTATTAAAATTTACAGAGAGAAGGGGGCTCACAATATTTTGGGAGGGGTTTTAACTTTCCCTTGGTTTTATACTGATGGCGTATTCAAATAAGAGATGTAGGAAAAGTGCTTAGCCTTTCATCATATATTTTTCTAAAATGAGCTTGAGAACCCACTTTTTTTTAAAGATTGCTGTCAATTTATATCAATAATTCAATGAGGAGCTTCTGCATATTGCATTCTACAACGTTATCTGCATTAGTTCAGTTAATGATCAAAAGTTATATTTTCAATACGTTAAATCTTATAGAAAATTTTGTTGATGAATATAAAGTCATCATCAACTTCATACAATACAAACTACAATTGAAGAAAAGAAAAAAAAAAAAAAAGGACAAATCTTAAACTGAAATTTTGATATGAGGCCATTAGGATGATAAGCATATCTGCTCTTTGAATTAGATTTAAGATGACACCATGACAAGACTCTTGTGATTAGAGGGCTTATGTTTAAAATCAAGATAAATGTTATCATTGTGAACTTCACATTTTCACTCTTTGCACTTAAATTGGTCAAGGTTAATTTGTAGATCCACTTCAATGACACTCCTCACAAAAATTGAAGTAGTATGAGAAGAATAAAGTTCCTAATACGGCTGTGATGTAGACAACATGAAGCAAAGGATGTTGATCACATGTAAGCTATTTCAAGGTTGAGCTGTCATTGTGCAGCACGAATTCATGCTAACATAACTGAATTTCAACTAGCATCAAGTGCTTGTCGAGCTTGATCAAGCCAAAGCATACTATGATCATAAGAAAAACAAACCCATACACCACTGAATAACACAAGTTTTTAACAAACAATTTCAATATAAAACTATGCTATTAAATTTTACAATTTTTGTGTCTTTATGTATAGCAGCAAAAAAAAGCATAAAATGCATGCTGATGTGAAGGCCCAAATTTAGATTTTTTTATGGAAACATGCATTGGTACAAGCCCACTATGCCAGTTTTTCATCCAACATCGCATAGTAGCTGCATAAAAACTACTATGCAAAAAAGAATGTCTTTTTTTGATGATGAATAAAAAAATTAGTCCATAAAAAAAAAGAAAAACAATGAAGTCTTTTTTTCTTTGGTATTGGGCAAACCAGTCTACTCCCCCACAGTTGTACAACCAAAAATCAGGCGTCAATTAAGTGACTGCTTGAATACATTCATTTCTAAAAGTCATAGAATCATGACAGTGCCTGCTCTCATAGACCCTGCAAAGTTATATTCATCAGCATTGCTTTTCATTAATATTTGCACTGCAAAAGAAAAATCGCTTTATCAAAATACTGAATCACTTAGTTAACTACTAAGTGATTTGGTATATCACAGAAAAAGTTTACAATTAATCAGTTTCATGGACATGAAAATTGCCACTGATCAGCATAACCGATGAAGAAACGTCATAGACAAGCAGAAAAAATAACTCTAAAAAGTAGACCTTGTTTGAGACATAAGCCTTTTTGAGACTACATTTGATAACTGAGTAACTTCATCTCTGTCACCATTGCACTTTATTACAGCAAAGGTCTGTTTGGATTTTATTTTCAACCAAAAACATATCATACAACAAGATAGCAACAATGCCATTACAATATCAAAGCTACAGTGCAATAGCACTATTAGGACACACTTGTTTCATTAAATTTTCTTGAATTACCTACTAGTGTGTAGAATCTCTTCCAGCTTGTTTTAATTTCAAATATAGCAGCATTCCTTAAATTCTTTGGCAGAAACTGCTCAAAACAAGTAACCACAAAGATTAATAGATGTCATTCCATTCAGCAATTACAAAAAAAAATTTGTTTCAGCTATACTCTGTTGTTTGGAATTTATGAGTTTGCAATTTTGGCTCTATGCAGTGGTTTCTGATTGGGGAAGCCCCAACCACTGGGGTCCACAAAAGATCTTTGTAAGACACTGTGCATATAGAAGATGCTTGGAGTAGTGACAAATAAGAAAACTCTTTAATTGTGATTAAAGACTGAAAATCTTTTTCAAATAATTAAAATTCAACAGTTTGAGCAAAGTACTCAATCAATCAGGTTTATTTTTGTCTGAACAAACGATTAAGTTCAACTCTAAACAAACAATAAATTTAGCTCTTAATCTGTAAAAAAAAAGAGAAAAGAAAAAAAAACATCACAGCAATTGGAAGTGGTCTATTCAAACTAGAAAGCATTGAAGAACCCAAAGGTTATTTAGTCAAGGTGCTTTCTGTCAAGCAAATAATACTGAACAAAAGTGCAGAATTCAAAATTAATAATAAGTTTAAGAAGGCAGCGAGGATGACAGCAAACAACAAAATAGTATCTTAATGTCATCAGTGAATTTGATGTAAAACTAGTCTACAAAGGCCAAGATTAACTTAAAATACAGCACGTAGGAATCCACAGAAAAAAATCGAGGTCCAAAGAATGTCCTTGCAGTCAAGTACCAGAAGATATATGCAAGGATGAGAATTATATTTAAAGTTGTTGAAATAAATATGGGGTAGAGAATTTTAAGGCGAATTATAAATTTATGACTCAAAAGATTCAATTAAAGTTTTTTGTATTACATTTTGAAGGATGCCCAATTAGCATTTTTGATGTTCATATCTATTTCTCCCCATAGACTCCCTCCCCTACATAATATAGTCTCTCTACTGATGTTTTTATTAACTGAGGGTTTAAATTAAACATTTTTTGTTGATTGTCTGGTGCTATGGTCATGTATCGACTCTAGCTTGGTGAGCGAGTCATAGAAAATTTTTGGTAAGCGATTATTATGAAGCGCAAACATGAATTTGGCAAGTTCAAATTTGTATATATCAGTTAGTTTTAGAAGGTATAAACTTTTGCATAAATTCGACATTTGACTACAATTCCTACTGAAGATAGTAATGCAAACAATGTTGTTTAATCAAACCATTAATTCACAAAGGTGAGTTTTAGATGCAGTGCCCAAACCAAAATACCGCATTGTAGTTTGGAGTATATCAAACTGTGATACAGCATGTGTAATGTCTGTCTTGGGAGAAAGTTACAAATTTTATAAAACAAGCCAGAGTAACGAGCAACAAAGTGCTTATTTTGCTCACCATAAAAATATATTACTTGCGATGCTGGCTGATAATAATCACAATGTCCGTCTTCTTGCAGTCAACAAAATACTTAGCATCAAAGTATCTAAGAAAAATTTAGATAATGTTGGTCATAATGAAGAAGTAGATATAAGAAAATTCATAATATCCAAAATCAATACTAATGCAAAAACTTATTATTCCTTGTCAAGCTTGAGTTTAAAAGACATGCATGAACCACCTGCATTAAAACACTTATTGAATAAAGAAATTGAGGCTTTTCAACAACAAACTCAACCTGGAACATCTTTGCTACAATCAAGCTGTTGAACGACATATAAAACTGGTTTCTGAAGCTTCAGCAGCTGTTGCTGGATTCAAAAATAGAGATGGACTTATCTGACAGAAAATACGATCAAGAAACCTAATGAAAACTTTTAACACCAAAAAGCAACTTAATGACTAAAACCTTGAAAATTATTAAATTGGGCAACATTTTGTTATTCTACATAGTGTGTGACTAGTATTGAGTATATAGTGTTGGTAGTATTTTTGTCAATTTTTCTTGCTTCAAAGGCTGCTAGATTAAAATGCTAAGTGAAAATTTCTTTATTTGTGCAAGTAGCTAAGAAATGACTTTAGTTAAAACATGGATTTCACAAGAATTTCTTAATGATAAATAAATTTTTTTACCAATTTTCATCAAAAGCATCATTTTTGCTAATTTGTGGCTTGTGTGATGTAGTTAGAAGAAAAAGTTGTATTGGAGCAGATATAAACTTGGGTCTTCTGAGCATCTTAAGCCCAAAACCAACTTTCTAGCTCAACTAGTTTTCAAGTTATGAGATTTTCATAAATTTGGGAGTGGAAAATTTTGGGGGGTGTTTAGCCACCTGGGTGTAAGTGGCAGAACCCCAATACAACTTTGGAAGGTGTTTTTAGACCTAACCACCTACTTCAATAAACCTGGTTTTTTGATTTTAAAAAAAAAAATTTTTTTCACTCCATCCTAATATGCATTTCAGTACAATTGAGAAGTTCTTGCCAATTTTTTGTATTTTAAGCGTTTGGCAAGAAGTATTTTGTATTAATATGTAACCCCTGTTTTTGGAATATATTTTGTGTGTGTTTTTTTCAGCTTTTCTCCCAATTAGGGGTCACCACAGCAGATAGTTTCTGATGTACATTTTATATTACATTGCATTTGTTTTATGGTTGGATGCTTTTCCTGCCACCAGCCCTCTTTTGGAGGGAAAACTGGGGCAGCTGTCTTCCACATAAAGATTGGGGTGTCCCATTTGGTGCCTTGCCCTAGAACACAACAAGCAAACTTTTTTTCTTGTTCTCCACAACCTCCCTTTAAATGCCAAGCATTTAAAGGAATCCTTGGATACCATTTTTAAAAGTTTCTTAGTATGACTTGACCAGGGGAATGAATCTGAGGCCTACCAACTGCAAAGCAGATGCTCCAATCACTATGCCATCTTGTCAGTTTTTGAATATATTTTGTATTATATTTAAATACAATTTGAAAATATTCTTCCCAAGTGTGTGTTGCAGCATGGTGAAATGATGCAGATGCCTATTGAAGTGCATGATTATCAGAGCAGTATGTATTGAAACAGCTTTTTCACTGTCCATGTACTCCTTTATTTGTGCTGTTGTTTGAGAACAGGCAAGTTCTAGCATTTTGTAGTGATGGCAACCAATTTTGTTAGTGTTAAAACACATTTTGCATTAGACATCACAAAATTGGAATCAATTTGTTGATCCTGTTTTCTTGCCAAACATTACATCAAAGAATCTTTTGTTCTGCCAGCAGTTGCTCACATGGATGGTGCTTGGGAACGCTGGGTGCATTCAATTAGACATGCAAGCAATATCTGGAAAGCAATATTTTTTATTCAATTGTTGACAGATGAAATGTTCACAACATTGCTGACAGAAACTGAAGATATGATAAATTCTTGACTCCTGTCACACTTGATCCTCCAATCAAATAACCTCTCAAACTTAACTTTTTTTTTGTGTTGAATAATCTTAATCTCCCTCCAGGTATTTTTGAGATTACGCTGGTCTTATACTAAGCAATGGCAGGTACTAATTCAATGTTTAGCCAATTAGTTTTGGCTTGGTTGACCTAAAGTATGTTTTCCTAGTTTAAACTTGCAGCAAAAATAGTTTTGTTGTAAGACCAACTTAACTAAAGACTTATTGGTTATTGTTTTGCATAATCAACTACACTGTTCCAAGTGGTCACTGAGTAGAATGTTGCAAACAGTCAAATAAGCATATAACGATTTGACTTTATAGAATTGACTGGTAAGATGTTGACCTTAATGGACATTTTCTCCAGGTATTCGTTATTTTTTTGTATATATTCATAAATGGTTTCAACTTGCTGAAATTTTAATCCAGTATGGAACACACAATTACACCTGACATGTCTTTGTGACTAGTGTTGCTGTTGTTACCTGACCCCTTTTTCTGGATGGTGGCATGGCAGAAAACCATGGAGGTTCAGCAGTCGAGCAAGGCCCCAAGATTTAGAGGTAAATTGAAAAAGAGCAAAAGCAAGTGGTGTATTTAAAGCAGGACAAAACAAAATGAGATGGGAAACACCTGGAGTTGGGTGTCCATAGGCACTGCACAAAAGATTGTAGAGAATAAAAGAATAGAATGAGGCTGGGTTGGTTTTGGTAAAGACAAAAAAGGACACGACGAGCCTGATGAGTTAGCTGAAATTTTTCTGGGTTGGCACTTGTGTATTGAAAAGTTTGATGAGACAGAATGTTTGTGGTGAGAAAGAAGAAAGATGAGTGGATATGAGTGTCTTCAGTCAGAAAGAAGATAGATGAGTGGATACGAGAGATGAAATGAGAAAGACTGCAAAGGACTGCAAATGGCTGAAGCAATGCACCTTGTGTGAATAGCTCACTGGCCATGTCACCACCTAAAAAAATGAGTGACCTGGGACCCAATGTAGCCTGATAGTAAAGGAAGTTAATAAGTAAAAGGTAATGGATAGTTGATGTCACATATGCCAGAAAGCATCTGAGAGGAAGATAGACAGAGAAGAAATAACTGCACAGTCAGAGGGAGAATCTTGAGGAAGTACAAGAGAGGTCAAGTGGCATACTTGTTTGTGCTTTTGTAACTAACAGAGAGCTTGCACAATGGTCCAGGCTTTAGCAAAAAAGAGGTAAACAAACTGGGCCTGCCAAATAGGAAAGTGTAGCTTCAGTGTCGCAAAGTGAGCAATTGGCAAAGAAGCAGATGCCTTCATCGTCAAAAGAAAAGAAGGACAGATCCATCAGTCCAAATCACGTGATGGTGATTAAGGAGAAAGTCAAAGTGAACAAGATCAGGATCTTGGCAAGAAAAAGCATAAAGAAAAAGAATTATGTGCATCAAAGCTTGCGTTTCTATTTCCAACTATGGCCTACATTGACAACAATAATATAATTAGAATACTGAAGCTGCTCCACACAGAAGTCACTGAAAGTAACTTTTAGAACCCATCAATGGCGATTTAAAGGGTTGGTGGTGTGATTGTCAATTAGCTATTGTATTCAAAACTATTTGAAATTAACTGCTGCTTTCTTCCAGCTTGATTTTGATTAGATTCACATAGTGATTGTTTGTTGTTTGTGGTTACCCCTCCTCTTCCTCAGGATGGAGGTATGGCATGAACGGCAATTTAGGTTCATGCTGTCAACCTAATTAGAATTAGGCTAGGAGAAAGATGGCAGCCCATTTCGAACCGGTCTTGAGTGACTGGTACTCCCACCACCAACAAGGCGGATTGCCACTGGTGGATACCCAAGAGTCATCTTTTACAGCATGTTGGGTTAGTAACTTCACAATTATCATCTGGTGAAGTAATTACTTCACAGAGTGATGATAGATATTTGTTCCATATCATGCTGTGTCTCTATCCCAACAAAAATAGTTTGGCTTTCATTTTTGCATTTTAGTGCAGTGCCAATAATGCTTAAAATACTTACAAAAACATGCAGAGGAAGTGTAACTACAAGACTTTTAGTTCACTATTTGAAGGTTCCCAAAATCATGACAAGTTATTACAAAATTGGCTTTTCTGGAAAGTTATGGAAAAAGTGTGGCACATGGAGAGTCATGAAATTTTATTCCCTGAAAACAAGTCAGTAATTTTGAACCAGACTATTGTGTTACATTTACATACTTACTCATGTATTCTGAAGCTCTTTTCTACATTAGAATTGGGCAAAAAAAGGGCGAATTGTGCAATTCAAGCAAAAGGCATAAAATTTGGTGCAAATTAGTATGTAAAATTTCGGTAAAGAGGCATTCTTTTCACACACAAAGTAGCAATAGTAAGCAGATGAACATTATGTTGAACATTTTACACTAGAACTGAATATTTTCAGCTCATCAGCATGGCTCTTGTCACAGTATTAAAAGTACGTGTTTACATAACAACTTGTAGATCAGAAATGAACACGTATATAAAAAAAATGACAATGACACATTAACAGCATGTACACATGACAAAATGTTGTTGCTGATGTAGTAGATAAATGCAGGTAACGTCATAACATAGGACTTAATGTGGGCAATTCATAAAACAAATGAAAGTATACTGGTACACAGAGATAGCAGTTAAATAGTACAATCACATACTAACATACATTTAGCAAAAATGAAGAACCATTGGCCTACAGTTGTTCAGTGAGTTGGGGGTAGATTTTCTTGATTTGTAGAGCTTTATGGATTTTGGTCTCAATTTCTGTGTTGCACTTTTTAATAATGTTGAACGAATTTGTGATGCTATTTTTCTTGCAGCTATCACATACTTTTAGATTTTCTGTGATGGCTGTTTTTGTTAATGTGTATTGAAGATGCTAATGTACTCTGGTGGTTAAGTGGCATGTGGTCTTACCAGTGTATAAGCAGCTTGCATCATGCATACAATTAAATTTACGCACTACATTAGACAACAAACCAGCAAGAGTAAAACACTTCAAGCAAAAATACAGGATAACCCCCCCAAAAAAAACAGTAACCACAAATCTTGAAATAGAATTTTTAATTTTGATTATTCCTTTTTATTTTTTCCGGTTGTAGTAGTAGACTTAGTGCATGAAATTTTGCAGCAATAGTTTTTGATCGTGTCTCGGTCAACCAAAGAGAAGAAATTTTGCATGGAGGCCTATTTTGCTTTTAATTCATACAAAGTAGTGCAAGCAAGATTTTGGAGGAAGTTTTTAGTGTCACCATGCTCCATCAAAAACCAGAATTTTTGACTGGATTCAGAACTTTTTCCATCCTCGAGTGGATTAGGCTCTGTCATGTGGCCCCAATCATTCTCTTTATCGTGATCTCTTTCATGTGATTTTTCCACATTTTTCTGTCGTTGCAACTAGAACCTAGCTTTCTGTCTTTCTCTCACATATCTCCTCCAATATCTTTCCCATTGTTTTTCAGAAACGTCACTAGTTTAAAAATGTTGCTTGGCTTAATGTTGTTAATTTTCAGTTTTTATGGAATTAGCAAACAACCAGTTTGTTTGATTTTTTATGTTCTTATATCTTGCTTTGTTTTCCTTCAATCAGTTTATGCACAACTTATCTTATGCCACTTTTTTGTTGTATTGCTTCATTCACCTTATCATTCGACCACCATATATCACCATGATTCCTTCTGCCTTTTTTCTCTCCACATACTTCATTATGAGCTCTTAAAGAACTATTTTTGTAAGTGCTCTGTGTTTGGAGCAGGTCAGCATTAACCAATTCCTGCACTCTTTCTTGAAATCTTGCTTTCACACTGTTTTTTTCAATGTCCAAACCCTTCTGCTGTCAGTTTGTTTGTTCTTCACTACTTTCCTGTCTCTATGTCTTCTACCACCAGCCAATGTTCCAATTCTCAGACAATTGCTTTTGCGTCTTTTAAATAGTTTTTGTCTATCAATACAAAATCAATCTCAGTTCCACTGCCACTCAATGCTGTATGTTTTTTTTGTTTGTATCTTTGCAAACCTAAGTTTGTACTTCTCATTTCTTACCATTTTACTATAATATCAATTTATTTTGCAGTTAGATGTTCTCACCTGATTAGCATACAGATATATGATCTCAATTACACTTTTCTCAAAAAGCAGCACCAGTGTCATCACTCATTCATTTTTTCTTTGGTTTACTACAATTTTTTCACGTAGTTCTTCTTTTACTGATATTCCAACACCTTCTATTCTGTCATTATTTCCAGACCAGCATAACTTGTATTTCCTATCTTTGACAACAAGGAATCGAGCTCCTTGCTCTCACCATTATACTTTCTCTGAACAGCATATGTTTAATTAAGTAGTCACACACAAACAATCAGGCAGCATCAGACTGGTTTTGCCATTATTGGGGCTTTTCAGTGATGCATATCCAACCAGCAGGGAACCAAATCTTCAAGATGTTGATCTTTTTGGGGAAGTACCACTAGATCATCTGGTTGGATGCCAATGTTGATGTTATAGTTGCATTTGTAAAGTGAGCGACCAAGTTCCTGGCATTGTCACTAGTGGAACGCATAGAATCCTCTATGCTGTGTAACTCCACAGTGGCACCTCATGACCAAGACTTCACCCAACAAGATGTGAACATGCACTGTATAAGAACATTAACAGTGGAAAGTAAGAATCTTAACTAGAGTGAAGATTTTATAATAATTAAGTAGTCACACACAAACAATCAGGAAGCACCAGACTGGTTTTGTCATTATTGGGACTCTTCAGTGATACGCATCCAAGCAACAGGGAACCAAACTTTCCAAATGTTGATCTCTTTGTAGTAGGTACCACTAGACCACCTTACTGGATGCTATTGTTGATGTTATAGCTGCATTTGTAAGTGAGTGACCAGGTTCCTGGCTTTGCTACTTGTGGAGTGCATGGAATCCACAACAGCAGGGGCGTCGAACTCATTTAGTTCTGCAGGTCACATTTACGTTCGTGAATTTGATATGGGCCAGACTCTGTTGAAAGAAAAATTACTGATATCAGTGGCCCCCAAACGTTTTGCCTGCCGGCAGAGAAAAGCGGTTGATGAAATTTTGCAGCACACCAGCTGTGGCATGTCATGCAGAGTAGCCCAAAATGATGCTGATCTCAAAAAAAAATGTAATGTTGGTCACAACTTTTCAACCATCACTTTATGCCAATATTCACAAAGTCTCAACTTAAATGATTTTAATTTTTTGCAAACTAAATTCGAGAACTAGGCGTTTGCACTGTCTCACAAAATTCTTACACAGGCCACAGAATACTATGTTACAGGCCACATTTTGGCCTGTGGGCTGCGAGTTTGATGCCCCTGCACTACAGCATATGTCCACTTTTTCTTTTTTTAACTTCTCACTCACTTTCATACTTCTTCCACAAAAACTTATGTAAATTTGAAATTCTGTAACCTAAAATTTTTTACCCCCTACTCGTTTATGAGCGGCTGGTGAATGGGCACAAATTCTTAGACAAACTTTTTCATGAGGTAAGTTTTTGGAACATTGTTTCTTTTACAGAGAGCATCCTCTTGCTTACCTGCAATCTCAGCCTTTAGACATCAGGGGTCCCAAACCATAGTTTAGAATATAGGCGGATACCAAAAAGTCACATTTTACAACATGTTGGGGAAACTGTCTCATTTTTTAATTTGTAGGTGATGAAGAACAATGGAAACATCTAAATCAGACATGTGCAACCCGCAGTGCGGCCCACCATGTCATTTTATGCGGCCCGTAAAACTATCGCCCTATATACAAGAAAAATAGCTTACCATGAAATCTTTCCAAATAGATTCTAAATTTTGAAGAACTGGTATTTCTGTCAACACATCATTACACGATCAACATAAAAGAGAGTAGGCCTATTCGCACTCCTTTTTCTTTGAAGTGTTGCAATGAAAGTGTTAAGTCAGCAGCAGCGTGAAATTTTACGCGATACAGTTGTGCCAAGTTCAGTTGACAAAGTGAATGTGAGTGGTGAATATTTTGAAAGTATATTGTTAGCATTTCGCAGCAGCGTGAAGTTTGCTCAATAAAGTAAACTGCGAAGTGAGTGTTGATGACGCAGTTCTAATTTATTAAATTTGTTTTTAGTTTTTTTAAGCGGAATTTAGATTTTTAGGATAATTCAATGATGGGAAAAAAACGAAAAATTAATGATGAAGGGAGTATATTTAATAATAAATGGTTTGAGAAGTACTTCGTTGTACAACAAGATGAAAAAGCTGTATGCTTGATTTGTCAAAGCAACATAGCCTGTTTAAAAGAATACAATATCAAGCGACATTACAATTCTCAACATTCAAAAGAGTATGACAAAATTTTAGGACAATTACGAGTTGACAATGCAAATAAGCTAAAAAAATCAATGCAAGGTCAACAAAAAATGATGATGTCTTACAAAGATGACTCTGAACTTGGCAGTGTACTGAGTTTCAAGCTGAGCGAAGCTATAGCAGAGAAAGGAAAACCTTTCAGTGACGGCAAATTTATCAAACACTGTCTATTGATATTTGCTGAACTGGCATGCCCTGAAAAAAAACATTTGATTGAAGATTGCGGCTTATCAAGATTTACTGTCGCACGAAGAATAGATACTATGGCAAGTCATCTTGAAGATGCTTTGGCTGAAAATATAAATAAATTTTCGTATTTCAGCTTAGCATTGGATGAAAGTATGGATATCAGCGATACGGCACAGTTGGCTGTTTTCATATGTGGAGTAACGGATGACTTTGAAGTTAAAGGAGAATTTTTGGACCTAGCTAGCATGAAATCAACAACAACTGGAGAGGACATAACCAAAGAAGTATTAAAAATGTCAGAAAAATTTCAGTTAGATCCAAGAAAACTATCAGGATTAACAACAGACGGTGCACCTGCAATGGTAGGAAAACACAAAGGATTTTGCAAAAATTTCTTGGAAACATTCGGATCACCAGAAGCTGCATTGAACTATTGTATCATTCACCAAGAAAATTTGTGCAGTAAAATTCTGGATGACATTGACATAATGAAGGAAGTTGTCCCTTGCATCAACTATATTCGAAATCAAGGAATAAACCACAGACAGTTTAAGTTATTTTTAGAAGAACTTGACACAGATTATCCTGATATATCTTACTTTTCTTCGGTTCGCTGGTTAAGTAGGGCTGACACATTAAAAAGATTTTGGACTTTAAGAAATGAGATCAAGTCTTTTATGGAAAGTAAAAACCAAAATGTAGCTTTTTTGTCAAATGTTGAATGGCTAAATGACTTGGCATTCCTCACTATGTTACACAACATTTATCAAAATTAAATAAACAATTGCAAGGAAGAAATCAACTGGCAAATGTAATGTTTGAACACATCACGTCATTTCAAAAGAAATTGGAACTTTTTAAAGGGCAGTTAGGCATATCTGTACTCACACACTTTCCGTGTCTCAAAAGTCAACATTATGAAGGTAAAGAAATTAACTATTTGAAATACAGCACCATGATTGAGAAGTTGGCTGCTGCTTTTGATGATCGTTTTCAGGATTTTCGAACTCTTGAATGTGACTTTGGCATTTTCTCCAACCCATTTCAGGCAGTAGCCAATCAGTGTCGCGACCAATTTCAGCTGGAATTGATTGATTTACAGTGCAGTAGTGATTTGAAAAGAGCATTTGACAAAAATGGTCTTGTGACTTTTTATAAAAATTATGTGCGGGAACAGTATCCAAATCTTGCTGAACATGCCTTGAAAATGATATCACTTTTTGGAAGCACCTATCGCTGCGAACAATTTTTTTCCAAAATGAAACAATGCAAAGGAAAGCAAAGAGGCCAGTTATCAGACGAACATTTAAAAAATCAACTTAAAATTGCTTGCAGTTCAACAAAGTGAATATTGCAGAGGCTTTGAAAAATGTACAGCCGAAGAAATCGCACTAATCTTTGATTAAACTGTATTGTGTGATTGAGTGATTTATTTTTTTACCTTTGACTATATTGTGTTACTAATCTATTAAACATGTGGGACGGAAAATGCTTTAAATCGGTGTCTTGACTTCACAACAGCTTTCTTTATAAAATGATTAACCTGCATAAATTTACAAAAATTGATGCGGCCCGCAGTGAAATTTAAAATTTCATATTTGGCCCGCCAGTAAAAAAGGTTGCACATGCCTGATCTAAATGCACTGTAACTTATCCTTAAGTAAAAACTAATTTGTCATATATTAAGTTGGTAGCAGATGCCGATTTGAAGGATTTTTGTTATGACTGTACATTCAGACACCATAACATTTATTGCCATAGTTGTGAGCCCAGTCATTATTTGGTTCAGGCTTTATTTCAGCATGTTTTTAATTCAAGTTTTGAGCTTAAGTGAAGCTCTAGTTTTAAATCTCCAGTAATTGATTTGGATATTATTTATAACTTTTGTGCATGGTTATCATAGACTTTCCATTAGTCAATGCTTTTTTATCGTGGCTGATATGGTATGGTATGGAATGAAAATAAACATGTCTAATCCTATTGACATTAGATTGAAAAAATAATTATCTTGCTTATAAATGTAAATTAGTGTAGATAGTGGATGTTTTTGCTAAACAGCAGCAAAATTTTGTTTTGTGGCTCTGGTTTTTTCACTAGAAACCACTGATATTTCTTCTTGATTCTTCTTGAAAAGTGTTTTGATGATACTGTTTTTACTAATTATGAAATCTTGTTTGTAAACTTTCTTTTCCAAGTAGCTTTTGTGACGTGTTTTTGATTTCTGTATCGCTTTTTTGATCATTTGATGTAAAAGTGCTTACTATCTGTTGGTGTAACTTAATGGAAATTCGACTTTGAATTATGGTTAAAGAGTTAATGGTATGAAAAGATTAGGAACTGCTGATTTTGTTTGATATGAGCCTTTGAGCTATTCTTGTTAGACTTGAATTTTTGTTGAGAGTTTGATGTACAATAATTGTTGTTTTAACCCAGTTGTCAATCCCTACCCATCTTAATTGAATCTAGTGTTTGGTCATCGTTTGTTTGATTTGTTCTGTTGCTGTATTCTGTTAATTTAATTGATTCCAATAATGTAAATTTGTTTTGTTCTTAGCTTTTGCCATATTATTTTTTTAGAAAATAAGAATAATGTATGAGAAAAGCAGCAACAGCAATTGCATGCTGTAAATAAGCATATAAAATTATTTTCATTGATGTAGTAAATTTTTCTTATGTTTAATATTCAATTTAAAGGTATTTTTATAGCATTCTTGGCAATGTATGGAGTACTATGTTACATTAAATTTTAGGCAACAACTTACATGAACTTGCCTCACAGAGTCCAGCATGGTAAACACAAAAAGAATTTAACCTCTGACTCTTGAAAAGTTAGTTTGTATTTTACTGCCCATATGCCCTGCAAAATCTTGTGATAAAAGGTAGATTTTATTTATTTAATTGAAAGAGGCATGTCTATAGCTTTTTATTTAAATGGATTAACAGTGATTCAAGGCAATGTGTACAAAGTTCAAGTTTAGTGAGCTTTTTTCAGTGAAGTGTCTGTGTAGATAAGACCTTTTAATGATGTGATGTTTTTATTATAAATTAGTTTAGTCCTTTTTTGTGTGGTCATTTTTACACCGGTACAAATAATTACACTGGTCAACAAAAAATTTTAGCACTGAATGTGAGATAGATTTTAAGATATATCGAGGTCGCTGAACCCAAATATGCACTTAGTTTTTTCGAATTGGCTCTAGTTTTTTGAGATATGGAGCATCGAAAATTTTCATGAACAATTTTTGCATACAGAAAACAAACAGCAGTACAAATATAATTCACAGTATGATGAAACAATTGCAGCATTGTTTTTTTGAAATGTCTGTATTGTGAAACAACAAAGTTACTATAGCTGTTTTTATTTAGTCAATAGCCTACTGTACATTGTAAGGTAAACTATGTTGCTCAAAGGTCGGTTCATACAGATACAGGTTTAATCTATAGCCTACTTGTACGGACATAGTTTACGTCAGTGTTGAAAAAATTGTCAAACTAATGTTTTTGTAAGACTTTTGTTTTAGCAGTTTGCTGATGTCAACTACTTTTTTCTTAGGAATTGTATTTATGATCAAATTTAAAATAGAGCTATGACTTCAAAGCGTAGGAGTTGTGTCAATGATCCAGATATATTCTGCTACATTTGCGGAGAGTATATCAAAAAAGAGCATCGTTTCAATGTGCGAGATTTTACAAAAAGAGCGTACAAAGCATACTTTGGTATGAAGCTGGGGGATCAAGACAAGCAATGGGCTCCTCACAAAGTGTGTAAAAATTGCACTGATACTCTTCGCCTTTGGACTCAAGGTAAAGTAAAAGCAATGCAATTTGGAGTGCCTATGATTTGGAGAAGTCCCAAGAACCACCATGACGATTGCTATTTTTGCATGGTGAACATGTCAGGATAGAACCGCCACAAAAAGAATTCATGGTATTATCAAGTACTCATTCCAGTTTTTTCTTCTTTGCCAAAGCTTGTTTCAAATGATGACTTGTTTGCAGAAACAGATGAGGTAAACAGCGATGACAGTAATTACAGCGGCAGTATGTCCGGTACAACTGCAGAATGGCAAAGTAAGGTAAAGCCTTTTAGCCAGAGCCAGCTCAATGACCTAGTCAGAGACTTAGCTTTATCAAAAGAGGCTTCTGAGGTTTTGGCTTCTCGTCTCAGTGAACATGGCATTCTTGATTCCAAGACCAAAATAACGTTCTACCATCACAGGGATGAAGTGCTTAGTGATTATTTTACTAAAGAAGATACTTTGTGTTTTGCAAAAACGTCAAAGGCCTTCTTACAGCAATGGGTGTTAATACAAACTAATACAAACCAGGTGAGTGGCGTTTGTTTATAGACAGCTCTAAACAAAGCTTAAAGTGTGTTCTGCTACACAATGCAAGTACCTATGCTGGTGTCCCAATTGGTCATTTGGTAACTTTGAAAGAGAGCTACTCGACTGTACAGATGGTTTTGCAGAAGCTGTGCTACAACGAGCATAAGTGGGCAATATGTGTGGACTTAAAAGTGGTCAACATTATATTGGGATAGCAAGCCGGCTATGTAAAGTACCTGTGCTTTCTTTGTCTCTGGGACAGTAGAGCTGATGATCAGCACTGGTAGTGAAAGGATTGACCTGTACATGAAGAGCTTGTGGTGGGGGAGAACAATGTAATAAACAAGCCATTGGTGGACCGTGATAGCATCCTTCTTCCACCCTTGCATATTAAGTTGGGCTTAATGAAACAATTTGTCAAGGCATCAGACAAGAATGGCAATTGCTTCAGGTACATCTGCAGCAGATTTCCTGGTACGAGTTATGAGAAAGTTAGAGCTGGAATCTTTGACGAACCACAAATCCGAACACTAATAAGAGATCCACCCTTTGTTTTGCACAAGACAGTAGTTGAATCTGCAGCCTGGTGCTCATATGTTTCCATGGTAAAAAAGTTCTTGGGAAAAACAAAGGCGGACTGTTACCAGGACATAGTGAAACAGATACTGACAAACTTTCAAGCTGTTGGGGCCAGAATGGGCATAAAAATTCATTACTTATTCAGCCACCTTGGCCGATTCCCAGAAAATCTTGGCGAAGTAAGCGAAGAACAGGGTGAAAGGTTTCATTAGGCCATTTTATTTATGCGTATGAGCTCATGCTCTGTTTGCATGTCTTTCGTGATACTGGGCCACCACAACGGGTAGACTGCTTGGCCCCACCATCTGTCTGCCACATAAAGATGGAGGCGTCCCGTTAAGTGCCTTGCCCAAGGACACAACAAGCAAGCTTGCCGGCTTGTTCTCCACATTATCCCTTATGTGCTGAGCGCCAAGCAGGGAAGCTGTGAATACCAATTTTTAAAGTCTTTTTTTTTGGTATGACTCGACAAGGGAAATGAACCTCAGGTCTACCAACTGCAAAGCGAATGCTCTAACCACTACACCATCACGCCGGTATTAGGCCATTAAGAATATGGAAATGAGGTACTAAGGTCGATGGCACTCTCGTATAATGTCAAACTATTGCTGGAGCCTTATGCAGGATAGTACCCAGCAAAATTACAAGTGGAAATCATATAAACGTGCCTTTCAACAAATGGATTGACCTAACATGGACTGTTGAGGGTAAACCTTGTTTTGTTTGTGCTGACATAAAATTTTAGTGCCATTAGTTATTGAATTTTAATGGACTGTCTCTTCTGTTAAAGTTAACAGGCATCTACTGTGTGTACACATTTCATAAGCGTTACCTTGAACAGTTACAGTGCCGTTCATGGCTAATGCATGGCTTGTTTGGAATGTAACTTTAAAGTAAAACCAACTGTATTGTTTATTCTGTCAACAATATCTACTTAACGCTTTGTACGCGACGCCACGTAAATCTACGTTTATCGCGTTTATGGGCAGAGCGCAAAATCACGTAGATTTACGTGATTTAAAAAATTTAAATTTCTCTGTGATAAACGCTTGTTTAGCGTTTGTTTTAGGGCAGGGTTAATTCAGTACAAACCAGGGCAAATTTACCTGAATCTACATGATTTTGTGCTCTGCCCATAAACGTAGATTTATGTGGCGATGCTTACAAAGTGTTAAGTAGCTTATGTGCGCTCAAAATTACGATCGGCTGTATCTAATGCAATGTACAATAATCTGTAATGCAATACGTAGTTTATCAGTAAGCGCTAATGCAAAAAAAAAAAATTTCACTATACCTCAAAAACTAGAGCCAATTTGAAAAAACTAAGAGCGTATTTGGGTTCAGCAACCTTGATATATTCTAAAATGATTTTCACATTCAGTGACTTTTGAAAAAAATTTTTTTTGTTGACCAGTGTTATGCATTCTGATTGGTTGTCACTTAACTACTCTATCCAGCCATCTGTGTCCTAACCTTTATCAGCCAATGAAGATATGAGGTAGTGTGTATTCTAGTGCAACAAATGAGTATTTCTGTTTTGAAATGTGCTGCAGTATGATATACGCTGTGTGTTGTAACTTTTGCCATTTAACAGATGGTGCTATTCTTTGCAGTATGTTGAAATATTAATTACAATAATGCTGTAGTGTGTATGGCTGTTGAATTTATTATTTGGGATGGTTCAATTGCTAGGTTTACTAGATTTAAACACAATTTTCGTTCTTTGATTAAAGTAATCATATTGCTCTGATGCTTTTTCAAGATTTCTTTCCACTGTTTAGTTTCATGTTATAACTTAGTAAATGATTATGATGAAAAGCTGTGTTGGGATGATATAGCACCAATTGTAGAATAAATGTTGTAACCACCGGATAAAGTCATAAAAAGATTATAGAACAGACATGGGCAATTATTTTGGCCTGCAGGCCGCATTGCGGTCATGGAAGCTAGCTGAGGGTCACACTGAGGATTGAAGAGTCAGTCAAGGGCTGCATTGACCAAGTATAAGTGGCCCAGGGTCAGTGCTCAGAATCTTGAAATAGCCTGCGTCAGCTTCATGTAATACGAGACCTCCTTATATTGACCTTACACCGCGCATGGACATGGTGGACTCCAAAAAAGAAAGGTCATCACCCTCTCATAACTGGACTGTTCGAACTGCGAGACGTTTGAAAACTGAGGTTTGACTGTACATGGAACTCTTTACAAGTGTTGGTGGGCTGCACAAAATGCTCTGGCAGGCCATAGTTTGCCCAGGTTTGTTGTAGAATGTAGTTTGAAAATTTTGTGAGACCCCTGCTATTTAATCTTGCAATCTCTCTGTTCATCTATTTGTTCAGGGAGATTAAGTGGTCGCTCACAATGTTGGAACATCTTTTTTTCTTTACTGTGAAGTACTTTTAAATATTTTTTAAATGATACTTGAGCTGATTTTATTCTCCTGTGGCAGGGTTTCCCAACTTGTATGAACTTTCAACACATTAGTGTCATTTATAAAATTAATTAATTTATTGCATCAGTTGATCTGTACAAAAAAGACTCTTGACATAAGTTTAGCCAGAGAAAGGTCATGAAGGCAAAAATGGGGACAAAAATCTTTAAGCTCAAGTTGATTTCTAAAAAATAGTCATGAAGAACATAAATTTGCAACACTCTTGCCATCTTGAGACAATGAACTAGTGCGTCATGATGCCCCATTTTGGAATCTTTCCAATATGTTGCTAAATATTTTTTAGAGCTTTGCTTTGCCATTACCTGTGACCTTTCTGAAACTCTGTGTAATAATTGTGTGATTAAGCTTTTCAAGTACATAGTTAAAACATATTGAAGGTATTAAAGGAAATAACTTATGCGTTTACTTTTTAAATACTGTGTACTTGCAACCAATTAAGATTTTGAGGTTGAACTGCACTAAAAAATAGACTTATTGCAAATTTTTGGTTTTGATGTATGTGAAAACCTTGTGACCCTACTAATTTGACTAGAAATTATTGTTTTTCCAAATCATCCTTTTCAGATTCTTCGTTGTGTATGTGTGAGCTATCATGCTGACAATTATGCAGGAAAGCTATTCACAATTCACATATGAGCTAATGCTCTATTTTCTGGTCTTCAGTTAGACTGGAACGCCATGATGGTGGAATGCTTGCATATTTATTTTTCAAATGTTGTCATGCTTTTGGTAGTTTGCACAATTGCATTTGCTTAAAGAATATGGCTTGGAGTTATTACGATTGCTATTAATGAGATGTTTTTTTATGACAGGAAGTAATGACCAATATATCAAGTCGACTGCCTGCTTCTGTTGATCAGCTTATTAAAAGAGAGCTATCCAGTTATGCTTCAAACATTACATCAATGATGACTCAATTTCCAGGTGCTCGCATTCGACGAATTGTAGATTCATATGCCAGAACATTAAGCAGCAAGTCAGATCAAGATGTTTTTTTCGTTAACACTCAACCTGTACTGCAAGTTGCGCACAGGTAAAAAGTGTTGTGTATGATTTTTATGTTTTACAATGATTTGTTAATAATCATTGTTGTTGATATATCAGTTTAATATGATTACTGCAATTGACCTACTGTGTTGCATATTCTTGTTCGTGTTCAATGAAAAGATTCTGAATTGTTTTTCCAAAAGCTTTTTGTGATGCTCTCATCAATGGCAGTGTTACATAAAAAGGGAAGAACTAGGGTGAGTAAGTGTTTTATGTGAATAATTTGGACGTTAGGCAATCAAAACAAGCCAATGATAATGCTAGTATTGAATAGTGCACCAAAGAATGAGATTTTGCAATAGCGAAATGCTAAAGAAAGTGCAGCAAGAGGCCAAATAGGAATGCTGCAATTATCAAAAGAGTTTGAGAGTGTAAACAAACTCTTTCTGTCTGCATAACACTGAGTGCCAAGTCTTGATATAAACAGCCTCTGATAGATTAAGGTGGGAAGAAATGCGTGCTGTGGTGAGGATTGAAAATCGTATGTTATAGTTTGATGCACATTGTTCATTTTCTAAAAGATGCTGACCAATGGCAGAGCCACAGTCTAGTTTGGTATTGTTTTATTTGCTTAATCTCTCTGGTGGATATCAGCTTTGACGAGTCAATTGTTACCTTAATCATTTGGAACATGTTGCTTGATGCTATTCCATACCCTTTGAGATGTTTGCCTTATGTACCAACTATCACAGCAACACTTGTATTCATATATCACATAGCTTTTTTGAGTAATAGGTAGAACATCCTTGCAAGCTACTGGCAGCATGTGCTTTGACGTAAAGACCAAGCAGGTGGTGATGGAACAATAACAGCTTTCCACGGCTGTTTTGACTTCTTTTTCCAAGTTTGTGGATGGTTTGTCTATCTGAGGGACCTTCAAGTACACAGAGCCAAATCACTTAAGGGTGGAGAACTGAGCAATTTCCTTGGTGATTTGAGCATTGATGATGTTTTAGCATAGCCATTGTCCTGTAATTTTTCTGGATTTGTTATATTTCTCCATTGAGTTTTTGTTTGGTGCAAATCATTAGGGCTTAATGCACTACTGTAGATATTAGACTTATTTTACATTTGTGGTAACTTAAATACTGGCCAGTGAAAGTGGGTTTCCTATGTAGACTGGTTTCAAATCCAATATCTGTTCATTCAACATAGACATCAATAAATGGTCTGTCTGTCTGTATTGTGTCTTATGGTCATTGATTGCCACAATTTTACGCATTTCTGTGGGGTGTCATTAAAAGGCTCAAATTGTCATGAGAGCAAGATGTTTTGAGCAGTGGGCATTGCAGTAGGTGTTCCATCGTTTGTGTTTCTGTGCCACAATTACACAAGGGGTCGTCGATATGGTATCCCCATTTGATTAAATTTTCCTGGGTACGATCTATGCCAGATCTAAGCTGATTGAGTATTTTCCATGTTGGCCACGGTGCATTGCTTCCTGAAGGAAGATTCTCAGATGGTTGAATTCCCATATCGACAGAGAGTGGGTTGAATTTTAACTTATTGATCCATCATCAATAAATGGTAAGCATTTGTCTTACTCTTTAAAAGTGAATTTGAGGGATGGATGACGGTAGTTAAGTGTGATCAGGAATACACCTGTTTCACCTTTGTGGTTGAAAGTAGCAAATGTGTCATCAACATATCTAAAGTATATTGGAGGCTTTCATGTTTCAGAAAATAACTTTTCTTCATAATATCCAACAAAGATATTACCCAAAGCTGGATCAAGTGGTGATCCCATAGCTACTCCATCTGTTTGCTTGTACATAGTGTTATTGAAGCTGAACTCAGCTGAGGATGTAGCACACTTGCTAATTCAACAAACACATTTTTTGGAATGACTGATTGTGACTTTGACTTATCATAAAGGGCTTCTGAACAAATTTTGATGGTTTCATCAAGGGGAATGTTGGTGAACAAGCTGGTCACATTAACTCTTTCGCTACCGCGATCATCAATTAATGATCTTGTGTTATCAGTATTTCCCTCAAATTTTTTCAAATTGAGTTACAAAATTAGTTTACTAAAAAATGGGATTGTGACTTTATTTCTCAACTAATTTTCATAAAATTTTCAAAAGATCATGCTTAAATTTCTCACGCATCAAAAGATGTAAAATTTGTATTCTAATTCTTTGATTTTCTTACCCAAAAGGGGTTGAAATTGCCAAATCCTCAGCAAGAGACAACTACCTTAAAATCAAATTGAGATATCGTGTTTACCACAAAACAAAGCCTTGATCATTAACACAGTCTCAAAACTACTCTTTTGTGACATCATTTCACAAAATTTTAAGCAATAAAAATATAATTAACTATTGAAATTTTCAAATTTTTTAAATTTTTCCAACTTTTAAAAAATTTTCTCAAAATTCCCCAAAAAAAATTTGTATGGTAAGTAGGAAAAAATTAGATTTACTTTTTAAAAATTTATGTCGCTAAATACTGGTATCATTTGAAAGCTTAGGAAATTTGCTTTTCAGCAATATATAACTTTAAATAGTCTAGGCTAAGCAGTATATGATATTTACTGATCAAAAATGGGTACTGTACATCATGCCAGTTCAAAACACTCCAAAATTTTTTGACTTACCTTCACTAAATTAATATTTTTAGAAAAACTACACCCTATAAAACGATAAAATAAATTGCAAACATTTCTGCACTAAAGTCGTCATTTTGTATCAAGTTTCCAAGAAGACAGAAACTAAAATACAAGTTTGTCTTTTCTAAATCAAAGTTTGCTGTATCCTCCTTGTTTCTGAACAAATAGGAGGGGTGTAAAAAACTTTTCTTTTATTGTTAGTGACAGCATATTCTATTTAAACTTGATATTTTCTGAATCTTGAAGAAATTCCCTGTTCAAAAATACTTAATGTTACATCATTTAGGCTAACCTCTAGCACAGGGGTGAGCAAACTGCAACCCGCGACGAACTTTTATGCAGCCCACAAAAGCCTCAAGCAAACAAAAATTATTAATTAATGTAGAACGTGATTGGATCCATTTTTCTCATTTATAGACTTTGAAAATTAAATATGCTTGCATTTTCGATTGAATAAAACTACTTTGATTCATTTGTCTAATAATTGTTGGTTTTTAATGTTATACCAAATTTTTTAATGCAAACCAATTAGAATAGTATACTAATGCGTTTGGTAAGAAGTGCGACCCTCAGCTAGCTTCCGTGACCACGATGCAGCCTGCAAGCCAAAACAATTGCCCACCCCTGCTCTAGCAGATAATGACTGATCATTTTTTAGGTACTAAATGTAACTTACAAAATTTGGTACCGGTCAACAACAAAAAGGTCATGTGCCTCAGAAAGTTGCAAATTGTAGAAAACTTAGGCATTTAGATAAGTTTTGACTAATGTATCTTGAAAGCTTATTTCCTTAGCATCATCTAGTGACCATTTCTAAAAAAATTGGTAGAAAAATATAATCTGTAGTGATCTTTGAGGTAAGGATACTTTAACTTTGAAGACAACTCAGCACCTTTTGTGAGGGAGGGCTAATTTGCATATTCAAACAAAAATTTATTTTGTTTTATATTTGAAATCCTCAAGAAATAAAGATTTCAACGATATATAACACTTGATGTAGAAGTAAACAGATGAGTAATGATTTACAAACACACTTGGGGTATTTTATGATGATTATTTATGACAGTTTTTTGCTCTACCACCTTGCAGACATTTTTTTGCAATGCACCCAAGAGCAAAAGACTTAAAGGAGCATATAAAGACATTTGGGTGGATGTCAAAATTTTGCATGGTCTTAGCAAACATAAACGAATCTGATATGCAGTGTGACAAAAACTGCTTCAGTACAGGTTGTAACAGGCCATCTTATCAAATGCCAAGTTAATGATGGGGACAAAGCTGTCTAGACAATATAGGGTGAATTGGATTACCTTCTTCGTGTGTTTTTGGCAGACCATGCATTGGAGGTCTTTGCAATCCAGGTAGTCGTCTTGCATCATATGTTCTCTTCAGCTTGAGATCAACTTTGAGTAAGTCAGATAATTGCTTCTGAAGACACGATTCAATGTTAACGGTGTTGTGATTGCTGGAGACTTGACCAAGCCTTTCAAATTTCAATGGATCTTTAAGTATTTTGTTTGTTTTATCTACATAATGACTTCTGCTTAGAAGGACAACACTGGACTCTTTTACAGATTTAGTGATGGTAATATCATCATTCTTTTGCAAGGTGTGGATTGCACAAAAGCACCTTTTGCACATAGTTAATTCACAAGAATTTGCAAAGATTTCTTCTTAGCAAAAAAATTTGACAAAGGCAAAAACATTGTTCTGCCATTGCTCAGCATCTTTTGGAAGATAAGCAATGTACATTAAACTATGAACAAGCAATTTTTAATCCTCACCACAGCCTGCAGCTCTTTCCACCATAATCTATTAGAGGCTGTTTGTATCAAGACTCAGTGCCCAGCATTATGTAGACAGAAAGAGTTTGTTTGCACTGTCAAACTGTTTCAATAATTTATGACGTTCCTATTTGGCCTCTTGCTGCACTTCCTCTAGTATTTTGCTATCAAAAATTTTTTTATTGGGCGTGCATTACTATGCGAGCATTATCACTGGTTTGTCTTAATTGCCTACTGTCTAAATTAATGAGATAGAAAAACTTACTTACTCGAGCTCTTCCCTTCTGATGTAATACTGCCATTGATGAGAACATCACAAAAAGCTTTTGGCTTAAGCAATTCTTTTCAAAGTTATTTTTAAATTCTGTACCACCAACAAGATTTTGTGAATTATTGTCCATGAGCAACAAAATTGTGTCTGTAACTGTGTATGCTTTCAACTTTGCAGATATCGTAATGGCATTCGTGGTCATCGAAAGCAGGTGCTTGTATCTTTGATAAAGGAATATCATCGTGTTGAATCCCAATTTCAACAAGGTTCGTTTGATAAATGTGTGATCGCAATGAGGGAGAAGAGGAAGGATAACATGCGGGAAGTAGTTGAAGATGTGTTGTCACATGCCAGTGTTGGCAAGAAAAACTCTTTAGTGGTGCAACTCATTGTAAGTTTACCTCATTTGTAATCAGCTTTGATGTGATTCATTTGTAATATCTTTTTAGAACTTCTTGGCTGGTCATGATCATTCTTTATCGGATGAAGTTTTATCTCAACTCGAACAAGTTGCTCTACTCAGCAAACAGGAAAATGCTAAGGTGGCACTGCGAGCTCGGCAAGTTCTTATATCTGCCAATCAACCACCCTATGAATTACGCCATAACCAGGTGACATTGCTCACTATGATCTTGGTAGCCTGAGGAGGTTTTCATGGGGATGTATGTTTGTATCAGGTTGAATCAATTTTTTTGTCATCGATTGGCACATATGGCAGTGATGTGTGCAAGGAAGGCCTCAAGAAACTGATCTTGTCTGAAACTACCATATTTGATGTTCTACCAGATTTTTTTTATCATCGCAACCCTGTGGTCAGAATGGCAGCTTTTGAGGTGAGCAAAATGTGTGGAGTACAAGCATACTACGTTGTGCTTTTGGCAATAAGCAGTTCGTAATTTGCTGTGAAAATTCTGTTTTCACAATCTCTGCATTTTATTGTTGCTGAATTATTCATGTTTAGGTGTATGTGCGTCGATCATACATTGCATATGAGTTGAATAGTGTGCAGCATCATGAGATTGGTGACAACAACTGCGTTCTTGAGTTTCAGTTCATGTTGCCATTCACTCATCCTAACAGGTGAGCTTTCCAAGTCATTGTGTCCTGTTGCTCCTCATCCTTTTCTCTTTGATACCCCCAGATATAGGTATAGTACAGCTTCTAATTTAACCATGGCAACTGCTTGCTTATTTGGGAATTGTGTGGTCTACCACCATGTTTCCATTTTGAAAAATAAGTTGTCCTATTGAGCTTTAAAGAAGTTGTTTTGTCAAAAGCTTTTTTTTTCATAAAGGTTTTTATCTTTCTTTTGTTATGCTGAGTCCAATTGGTTGTTCATGTCATTCATGAATGAATACTTATGTTGCTATGACTGCCAGTAGGTTGGCTGCATATCCCAAAGACTCAACAGCACAGAATTAACCAACATGTATTCAAACCAATCGCAATCAGCATAAAGAAAGAACGATGAGTACCTTTATGAAAAAGCAAGATTACTTCTTCCTCCCCCAGCAGTGACTTGACGATTGGACAGCACTTAACATATGTATTCACGTATAGGTCGCACTTTTTTGCCCAAAGAATTGAGCCAAAATGTTAGGTGCGACCTATACACTGGACATAAATATAAACACCAGTGCTTTTGTCAAGGGATATCCATGGAATTCGTCCAAATCATAGAAGCATGTACAATTATAAAAGTGCAATCCTTTTTATGTATAGTATGTTTACATTATGCAATCTGACAGCATGATATTTGTAAATAAATTTTTGAAAAAAAGATGAATATTTGATAGTTTTTGTGTTAGAATGAGCCGTTTGACTTACCATATTACAGTGTGATTTATAGACTATCAACCACAAATACCCACTTTGACAGTCACAAACTAGGGGTGCGACCTGTATGCAAGTATATATGGTACTTGAAAATCAAGACTGTGCTGCTACCTACAATAACAAGCAACTCTCTGTAGCCATCCTCAAAGCAACTATCATAAAAGACAAACAGCCTGCACTAGCTTTAGCTGCCTCAAAGAATTTGTCTGTCCACTGCAATTGGTTCACTAGTGCTTGGATTTTAGACAATGACAAAATGCAACAAATTTGATGGTCCTGCTCTACTATTAATAGCAATGCTTTCTCTTCTTTGCTTCATTGTGGCGATATCTCCTGATGACAGCCAAAGAAAAATGTTCAGGTTTTTAGGTATTACTTAAAAGAGTGCTATGAATGTGTACCCAAAAGCTTTATTCAAAGCTGTTTTAAAATTTATGTTAGCTCATGGTCTTTATATCTTCACGTTGCAAAGAGGTAAATGGTTTCGTGATGCTGCTACTTAAGTTTTATCATAGAGTGATAACCTTTTGCAGCAATATGAATTAGTGATATGAAGAACTTTCTTACCTCATTCAACATTGATGACGAATGCACATGGTTTTGGACTGAAGATTGTAACGCTTCATCCAAAAAAATTTTTTTAGATTGCTTTTTTTTTAATTTTCACTCTTTTGCGCATAGGTGCATTGTGAAAAAATGGTAAAGCAAAAAACTGTCTTAATTAATTATCATAAAATACCCCAAGTTTGTATGTAGTCATTACTCATCTGTTTACTTCTACATCAAGTGTTATATATCGTTGAAATCTTTATTTCTTGAGGATTTCAAATATAAAAAAATTTTTTTTTTAATTACCCCCTAACAAAAGGTGCTGAGTTGTCTTCAAAGTTAAAGTATTCTTACCTCAAAGATCACTACAGATTATATTTTTCTACCAATTTTTTTAGAAATGGTCACTAGATGATGCTAAGGAAATAAGCTTTCAAGGTATATTAGTCAAAACTTACCAAAAAGCCTAGGTTTTCTACAATTTGCAACTTTCTGACCTTTTTGTTGTTGACCAGTACCAAATTTTGTAAGTTGAATTTAGTACCTAAAAAATGATCAAGTTTAGTTGATTTTGATCAGAGATATTCCGCTTATCCAACTCCGACATATCCGAGTGATTCCGTTTCTGTTGCTAAGAACTCAAAAGATGTGACTGGAAAAACTAAATCAGCTCGAAACTTTATTCATACATTAATACGTTAATACAAATGCATTTCGCTATAAAGCATCATCAGTGCTGTAAAAGAACATTAAACGCAACTAAATCTAAGGTTCCAAGCAATAACTCTACTGACAAATCTACACTCATCACATAAGTAATTATATATCCAGCGTATCAAAACAAATAATTTCATATTATAGTATTGCAGTATTACCCACAAGGCAGCAGACCATTATGACGAAAAAAATACGATTAAAACGCAGGCTGATAGTAGACTAAATTTAAAGTAGTAAAAATATTAAAGCACAGTGAGAAATAATACTAGGTTATATGCGAGGTAAAATCATTTTATTAATATTTATTTTTGCATTAAGTATGCGATACCATTTGGCTTCATAAAAGTTTAAATTTTCAAATTCAGGTTTTATAATAAATATAACAAAAAAACATTGCGCTATATCAGGTTTACCGGTAAATATTTCCTTATGATGTTTATCATAATGTCTAAGTAGGGCCAAATTATCATTATTTTCAGAGTAGTGATATTTGTTCCATAGTACTCTATGTTTTGTCCAACGTTGTGAAAAAGATGTCATTGTTTGACCAACATAGCAATTGTCACAGTTTTTGCAACATGCCGCATAAATACCATAATTGCAGTTTAGTTTTTGGGTCAAAGGACGTACTCCATTAGGTGTTTGTATATGTTTCATCAGTGGGACCATAGAATTATGTGAGCCATGATTGCCACATAGTGCACATTTACCACAGGGCCCAGATATGCCCCCATCCTTACCCTCAAGAGGACCAAATGAAAGCTTTTTATAACGAGCGACAAAATTGCCTAGTGTCTGTGGGCGCTTGTATGCAAGCATTACGTTTGATTGCAGACGTTTTTCCATCTGGCTAGACCGCAGTAGCTTAGGAAACTGGGTAACCCATACGATTTTTTTCTGCTTATTTTTCTTTAATTTGCTGTTGTTAATAGGATGAAATCTATCCACCCAAGACTTGGCCTGCTCAATTATCTTGGATGTGAGAGTTTTAGGAAATTTGGATTTAAAACATTTGTTTTTTATAATACAAATTATAGGAGCTGGTGTTAGCCTGTTTAAGATATTACTTTTAATTAATGGATGTTAAGGCATATAGGCTAACTGCAATCAGTTGAATAAAATACCACTTCCACGACCAGTTTCGTTCCTATTAGAACTCATCAGGTGGACTCAGGTATTGAACCGACGGTCACATGAATTGCTTCATGTGGTTTATGCCACTCCGCCATCGGTCCTTTCAACTGATGCTGTTAATAGGATTCTAATAGGAATAGGATTCTAATAGGATTCTAATAGAGTTCTAATAGGAACGAAACCGGTCGTGGAAGTGGTATTTTATTTAACTGATTGCAGTTAGCCTATATGCCTTAACATCCATTAATTAAAAGTAATATCTTAAACAGGCTAACACCAGCTCCTATAATTCGTATTATATCGTAATAAAGGCACTGGCTTGGCTGGAAATTAAAAGCATATATCACATCAAGCTCATTGTAGTGAGCGTGCATCATATATAAGCTTAAAATTAACAGCATCAGTTGAAAGGACCGATGGCGGAGTGGCAAAAACCGCATGAAGCAATTCATGTGACCGTCGGTTCAATACCTGAGTCCACCTGACGAGTTCTAATAGGAACAAAACCAGTCGTGGAAGTGGTATTTTATTCAACTGATTGCAGTTAGCCTATATACCTTAACATCCATTAATTAAAAGTAATTTGTTTTTTAGATATTCCAGACTAGTATCATAGTCGGTTTTGTCTTCGTATATACGCCGCATGCGCATTGCTTCAGATACTACAATAGATTGAAATACCCATAAGGGGTGATATGAAGCACCATTTATGAAAGTCCTGTCAAGGGCAGTTTTTTTGACATAATTACTCGTGACAAATTTAAATGATGAGTCCGATGAGTGCTTGTGGAGAACGTCTAAAAATTCGACTTGTTGGTCTGAGCATTTAGTATTAAACAATTTAGTGGTTATTTGAAGTCCAACTTTTCCAAGACTATTTTCTATTGCTTTGATTATATTTTGCGTTGAGTTTTCCCCAATAGCAATAAAAATAATGTCGTTGATAAATCTTTTATAAATAACTGCTTTTTTTAGAATAGGGAATGCAGGAGTTGTAGCAAAATGCATAGCTATGTTTGCAAGCGAGACTGAATGGTTGTCACCAGTAATTATGCCATTAGATTGTTTATAAAAGTGCTGTCCATGTTGTATAATAACCGATTCTAGGGTGAGCATAATTAATTCAACAAAATACCTTTGACCCAGTGTGCAAAATTGCGATTGTAAATTGAGAGCTGTTGTGAGGGCATCTCTAAGCGTATTTCTGTTGATGTTGGGGTAGAGTGCAATAACATCTGTCGCCACAATAAACAGATCTTCGTTAATGAGCTTGTTTTGAATATTCAGGTTGTTTGATTTCCATTGATCTAATTCGAGTAGATAATGGGTGCTATCTCTGCAATATTCATTGATCCCCTCCTGACAATATTTCACTGCAATAGGATGCAAGATGTATTCAATCATTGCAGTAAATCTTGATGTAGGAATGTGTCCCGCCGATTGCAATAATCTAACTGGTATGTCAGTAATTTGAGCATTCAATAGGTGATCGGGTTGGAGCTTGTGAGTCTTGAAAAGGGGGGTACGCATACGCTGGGCTAGAGCATGCAAAATATTTAGCCAACTCTCCAGTTACCTTTTGATAACAATTTTCTTTAACTCTGTATCCTGTGCTATGATAAAGCAAATCTTTAGATATGACTTCTTTTTCAAATAACGAGATAATAAGGTTTTCGCATTTGCGTTTATTAACTTCAAATTGTTTATGCATAATCTGTGGAGTGAATTGTAGAACGTCAAATTTGTTTAGTTCTTTTTCCATAATTTCATGGTAGTTAGAATAGTTAACAATAAGGATTTTACCATCCTTGTCTGTTCGACACACCACAACCTTTTGTTCAGAGATTAACATTTTTATAGTTTTAAGTGCTTGTTTAAGACGAAATGGAAGGTTATTGTTGTGCAGATATTGCTTTTCAACCTTAGGACCTAAGTTTTGTAATTTGGTTTCAACTAATTTTTTGTAGGTTGCGACCTCTTCAGTGAGTGATTCAGTTGGTGGTCTAGAAAATTTGGGGATTATAAGTTTAGTAGATAGGCACTCTTCATTTTGCGTATTTTCATTGTTTTTGAATATATCAGCCCACTCCACTCTTCGCGTATGTTCAGTTAAAAAGCACCACTCTTGGTCACAAATGTTTTCTTTCCATTTGGGTGTGGGCACAAAGTTCAATCCTTTCGCCAGAAGTTCTTTTACGTCATTCGACAGATCAATACTGGATTTATTGAGAACAATTGAATTAGCTTGGGCCAGATTAAGGGCTTTATTTTTTTTTTGCGTCTCTTTCTATATCTCAATCTACTGCGCCTGTTACGCCGAGTTTTATTCCGGTTAATTGTAAAATTAGTCGGGAGTGAACGTCTATTTTCAGCTTGCTTGTACCACAGCCAGTTGATTTCGTCAATATATTTTCTTCTATAATGCCATTTAATTTTAGATATATCCTGCTTTTCATGTGGTTTTAATTGAATTTGCAATTTAAAAGTGCCAGTATCCTGTAACTGTTTAGAAATACGTCTTTCTTGTTGAACCAGTAAGAGGTCAAAGTCAATACCTTTTTTATTGTTGAATGGTAATAAGATGTTAAGTTTGACGCATTCTTTTAAGAACAAAGATTTTTCTTCATAAATAGTTGCTTTAATGTACTTTTTACAATCGCAATTTTGCGCACTGGGTCAAAGGTATTTTGTTGAATTAATTATGCTTACCCTAGAATCGGTTATTATGCAACATGGACAGCACTTTTATAAACAATCTAATGGCATAATTACTGGTGACAACCATTCAGTCTCGCTTGCAAACATAGCTATGCATTTTGCTACAACTCCTGCATTCCCTATTCTAAAAAAAGCAGTTATTTATAAAAGATTTATCAACGACATTATTTTTATTGCTATTGGGGAAAACTCAACGCAAAATATAATCAAAGCAATAGAAAATAGTCTTGGAAAAGTTGGACTTCAAATAACCACTAAATTGTTTAATACTAAATGCTCAGACCAACAAGTCGAATTTTTAGACGTTCTCCACAAGCACTCATCGGACTCATCATTTAAATTTGTCACGAGTAATTATGTCAAAAAAACTGCCCTTGACAGGACTTTCATAAATGGTGCTTCATATCACCCCTTATGGGTATTTCAATCTATTGTAGTATCTGAAGCAATGCGCATGCAGCGTATATACAAAGACAAAACCGACTATGATACTAGTCTGGAATATCTAAAAAACAGACTATGACACCCATTCATCCTTGGCTAGATTTCCTTTCTTCAAAGCATTCACTACTGCATTCAGCCAATCGTATTCTTCTGCTACTGCACTGGAAGCTGTAACTAGGTTGGCAGGTGTCACTAGCCCTTGGAATCGTGGTGTCGTGAACTGCTTTGTTTTGACTGCTGCTGGTGGAATGCTAGTACAGGCTGATGGCAGAAAACTGACTGATCGCGTAGATGATCTTAATGAGCCAATAATATCCCAATCATGGTTGCAGTCTTTTCTTGTACAAGGAGACCATGTCTGTCAGCTTGAACACAGAAACACTCTCTTCATCTTGCATGCCCTCCATGTATGCCACAAGCTCAGCAAAAGCAATGCCATGCAAATGGCTATAGTTTTCTTCTTTTTCTTGTTTTTCAGTGGCTTGTCTTGCTTTGTTGTATAACGTGGTGAGGCAGTTCCGATGATACTTGGCCTCAAGAGCAATCATATCACCTGCAGACAACTTTGCTAGCAGTTTTCTGTCTTCCAACTGCAAAGCACATCTTTGCACCTTCATGTCTAACTTATGAGTTGAAGCTTCATGCAGGTATGTAGTACCAGCTGGTTCATTGCAAAAAAAGCAAAGATCTAATGCTGTTGTATGGCTGAAAGCTGAGCGTGTTTGTACACCAGAAGTGCCACCATTGTGGCTCCTCTGCTTGGTTTGTTTTCTTGATACTCGCTGAAGAACTTGTTTATTGAATTTAAGGTTGCAGGTCTTGTGCCACTTGGCACTGTGAATCATCAATGTTTCCTGAATACCAATCCCTTCATCCAGTTTTTCTACATCAAGATTCATTGGTACAATGCCAAGGTCCTTAAACTGATTGAGATTCTCCGCTAGTGACATGTAACCACTGTCAACGGGAAGCTTTGAAGACCTAGCGGGCACTGCAATGTTTCGTCAGTTTCTGTTTGACAAAGAACACATAGTTCCCAATTTATTGCAGATGTAGCCTTGAGCTGCTTGGGAGTAGAAGAGAGAGCTGGGTTAACCAAAGCATGCCACTTGATCGTGATAGACATTGACAGAAACACTACCATATAATATATTTGCTATACAAAACGCACACTTTCCACTAGTACGCTAAACAGAAACCTAAAACGACAAGAGGAAGTTTATCAGAAACGACACCCAATCGGCTACCGTAGAGACAAACAGCAGGGTCACTCGGTGGATACGAAATATGCACATAGGCACACCATCCGCTATGATCATGTGCCAATACACTAATGTGCTAATGCACACCACAAGGTGTTTAACCTAAGGCATATGATTTCTTCCAAATACTTTTCAGCCTTTCTAAATTTAGAACAACTTGGATCTATTAGCAAGATGCAGCTTTCACAGTTGGAGGGTGAAACAAATTTGCTAATTTTTGGGGTGCAAGGACAAGGTCGAATGTTAACCTCCAAATTTTGTCTCAACAATAAGTGCTTTTTTTTTTCGTTTAAAAGGTCTCTCTTTTCTGAACAATTTGACATCAAACTTATGAAAACCGGACTGCTGAAAGTGGAGATACGGCTTCTCAAAGTTTGTGGGTCTGGCGATTATGCCCAATCTTAGGGGGGACCAAAAAAGGGCTGCAGGGCCCCCCCAGGCCAGAAAATTTGATGCCTCCACGTCTGAAAATAAATTTCATACCATATGCAAACACTCCTATAAGTTTGGTGCTTTTATCAAAAATTGCACAATTCCGTGTTTTTTTTAGCTTAACCACTGTACTAGTAGAAATTATTTATGAAAAGCATTTATACTTTTTTGAGCACTCTTAAAAAAAATGCATTCATATTTTAAGTTTTTCACTTTACATAGTACCTTTATTTTTTGTAAAATTGGTGCATTACAATCATGGCGTTTAGAGTGTCATCATTTAGCCTGTTTCTAATCTTGGTAGCAAAGAGACCCATCACACAAAAATGCCCGCTCTGCTTCTACAGAAGTCAGTGTAATTGTGAGGAGTAAACAATAAAGGTTCTCTAAATTTTTCAGTTTCTTTTCAGTAGCCTCAAACAACTGCATCTTTTTGTGAATGATTTGCGCTCCCAATACTTTGGCCACACCAATCAACAGCTGCCTCAATGTGGTGGTGCAGTCCCTAACCTCATTTGGGTTGGGTCAAAATGGCTGTTGGACTTCCCGAGGGTCCCAGTTACCCTGGGTACTCCCCTTCATTTTTTTGCCATGCTGTCCCCTGAACGATCACAGAAGGGCAGCAGACAGCTTCCTTAAAATCAGTCGCCTGTTTTCTCTTTTCTCCTGCCCTTCTCTTGCCCATCTTCATCTCCTTATTCTTCTTCTCTTAATGAGCGGTAACATTCATCCCAACCCTGGTCCCATCTTTCCTGCTCAGTGTGCTCTGGAAATGTGACCTGGTGGAGCAAGTCAGTACAATGCTGCACCTGCTCCAAATGGATACATCTAAGGTGCTCACAACTTTCCCTCTCCAAATTCAGAACTCTTGACAGCTCTCACTCTTGGAGCTGCCTCGTATGCTGTGTCTCCACTCGTAACAGACTCCTCTGACACATATACCTCCACTGTACAATGTAGCCCTTCATCTGCTAATGTTGCACTCCTGCCCCACCCTCATCTTCAAACTTCTTATCCCCCGTCGGCCCTTTCTGTATATTTTTCCTCTGCCCCCTCACCACGATTCCTTGCTCCTGACTGTCCATTTATGCCTCCTGCTTCCTCTCCCCCTGACTCTCTCAGGGTTTTCCAATGGAATGCTGGAGGTCTTCAACCCAGGAGCACTGAACTACTTCACTTTCTTTCATCCCATTCTGTTGACCTTATCTGTATCCAGAAATCCAATCGTAACTCATTTTCCTTTTTCCGGATTCCTGGATTCTCTGCTCTACATTCTGATTGCACCCACTCCTGGTCTGGCATTCTCTCTTGTGATGCCACACACACTAGCGGCAGTGTCATCATTTTTGTCAGGCAGGGCCTACCTTTCTCTGAACTTTCTATGTCCTTTCCTCTTGATTATGTAGGGGTAACATCCCTCTTGACAACTCCTCCTCGCTCTCTTATGTGTATGCACCCCTATTCACTCTTCCCCAACAAATGACAGAACCGACTTCTTTTCTCCCTCAATTCTTCCCTCCAGAAATCTCTTCATTCTGGGAGACTTCAATTGCCATTACCCCCTCTGGGACTCAAGAGGTACTTCTGACCCCTGCTGGGAGGAAGTATTCAATAGAGTCATCTCCTCTGACCTGCTCCCCCTCAATGATCCTGACACACCCACTCTTCTACATCACTTTATTAGCAGTCACTCCTCGCCTGACATCTCCTTTGCTGTCACCTATCTTGCTCTTTCCTGCTCCTGGAAGGTGCTTCAGCACCTGGGTTCTGACCATCTATCAATTTTTCTATTTGTCCCTCTCTCTCCAGTCTTTCGCCTCAACAAGCATCCTCCTTCCTTCAATTTTCAGAAAGCTCACTGGGATGACTTTGCCTTCTACTTTGACTCTCACTGTCCTTCTGCAGAGGAATACTCGTCTCTTTACCTCTCTGACACTAAATGCAGCCAAATCTTCCATTCCTTTCAGCTGCATCAAACGCCCTCCTAAAGCCTGGTGGTCTGCTGAAGTGGAAGGTGTGGTTAGTGAAAGACGCAAGGCTTTTGCAGCCACTCACAGAAGTGATGAAAATCACCAGGCTTACATCTTCGCTTCTCGATGTGCCTCATCAGTCATCACCAAGGCTGAGGCATGACAGATGACTTGCTCTTCTCTCTCACCCAAATCAAACTCGAAAACTGTATACTCTTTTCTCCGCTTTATTGCTGGCTCTTCTTCCTCATCTTCCTCCTCCTGATTTCCCAAACTGTTCTCCCAGGGAATCATCTGTGGTCTATGCCACTTACCTGAGATCTCACTTTTCCGTTTTTCAGCCAAAGAACCTTTCTGAGCTCCGTCATGCCATGTGCCCGGAAGAGTCTCACTCGTCCTTCTGCTTTCCTTTTTCCTCCACTTAACTTCTTGCAGTTGCCTCCAACCTTTCCCTCTTCACTGCCACTGGCCCAGACAAAGTTGCCTATCACATGCTAAAGCATCTTCCTCGCTTTGGCATTGATTTTCTTCACATCTTCAATCTCTCCTGGTCTTCACATTCCTTTCCTTTCATCTGGAAAACATCTTCTATTATTTCAATACACAAGATGGGAAAGCCTCTCGACTCTCCTGCTTCCTTTCCGGCCTATCTCTCTCACCTCCTGTGTCTCAAAGCTGTTTGAAGGCATCATTTTATCCTGTCTACTCTTCTTTCTGGAATCTAATTCCATTCTCTCACCCTGCCAGGCCAGTTTCCATTCTGGATGGTCTACACTTAATCAAATTCTGTACCTTTTTCAGTCCATTTTGGATGGGTTTAACAAACCCAGGCTGGTCTCTTGTACGATCCTGTCTACTATCGATTTCTTTAAAGCTTTTGACTCTGTCTGGCATCCTGCCCTTTTCCACAAATTCATTTTGGCTGGCCTCCCTCCTTGCTTTGCTTGTTGGATCAATCTTTCCTTTCTGATAGGCACACTTGCGTGATCTATCAAAATCACAAAAGTCATTCGTTTAGAGTCCATCGAGGTGTTCCACAAGAATCCGTTCTTGGTCCTGTACTTTTCTTTCTATTCATTAATGATCTTCCAGATTCTCTGTCTTCTTTTGTTAGCTGCTCTCTCTATGCTGACAATCTGTCCATTTGGTCCTCTTCCCTCTTGGCCCCCACTGCGGTGGAGGCCACACAAAGAGCTCTGTTTCGATTGGAATGCTGGTCTGAGTACTGGTGTCTTCCTCTCAATCTGAGCAAATGTGAGGCCTTGTTTCTTCTCAGTGGATTCCTACCAAGCTAACCTCCAACCCAGCCTCCTCCTACTTGGCTCTCGCCTCCGTTTCAATCCCACTCCAACCTTTCTTGGGGTCACCTTTGACTGCACTCTTTCCTTTTCTAAACATGTTTCTTCACTAAAGGCCAAGTTTTCCCCACGTCTCAAAGCCTTACGCTGTATCTCTGCTTCCTTATGGGGCCCCTCTAAGGAGTCCCTCTCTCTTGTATACAGCTTTTCTTTAGCCCCTTCTGACTTACGCTTCACCCGGATGGTTTCCATTCCCAAGTGTCGCCAATATCACCAATTGGAATGCCTCCACCGAGTGATTAGTCGCGCCATCATCAGCTGCCTCTCGTCGTCCCCTATTCCTCTTATTTTTGAGGCTTCTTTACCTTCACTACGAGTCACACTGACTCATTTCACTCTTTCATCTTATGAGCAGGCCCTTCGTCTCCCAACCTCTCCTATTTCAGGTTTTGCCAGACTTGGAGTGAAACCAAGACTCTGCAGATCTTCCTGGAAATAGTTTGCATCCACTTACCTGCTCATACCTCCTTCTACTTCTCTTAGGAAAGCTCTTCTTGCTTGCCCTCCCTTTCCTCCTTGGAATCTGCCCTCGCTCACCATGGAGTCCAATGTTTCCTCTCCATGTTCCCGCTCTGATCTCCCTTTCTCTCACCAAGGTGTGGCTCTTGCTCATTTTGACTCTCTTCTCCGTCATGATCTGATACTCTGAACAGATGGCTTTGTTCCTTTTCCTTTTGGCAAGGGCGGCTCTGGTGTACTTGCCAACTGTTTTCTCTGTGGCACTGAGGCCACTCTTTCCTTTTCAGCAGACCCAGCTTGTTCCAGTATTTCCACTGAAGCCTGCGCCATTCTGCATGCTCTTTGCTGGTCTCAGCAGCACCAACAAGTCTGCCAATTCTCTTATCGTCTCCTCCTATCTGACTCTCGATCTGTCCTTGCCACTCCGTCCTCTCCTCCATCTTTCCTCTTATCTCAAACTCTGTTGCAGATCTGGCAGGAACTGTCTTTTCTCTGTTGTTCTATCAGGCTACAATGGGTCCCCGGACACTTGTTTCTTCCAGGGAACAATGTGGCTAATCAGCTGGCCAGACGAGGAGCGCTACTTGCACCCTCTACAACCCCTTGTAGTCTCTCTCTTATTTCTCAAATCCACTCCTCTCTTTTCTTGGATTGGAGGCTTACTGTCTCATCTAAATTCTTTGACATGCAGGTTTCCTTGATTTCCACCAAGGAACTTGTGCTCCCTCGTCATGCTCGCTGTGTTGTGTCTCGTCTATGCTGCAACGGACACAGCTTACTGTTAGGTTCTTATTTTTCTAGGATCAGCAGAATCGAGAATCCATCCTGCAGCGCCTGCAGACACTCGTCCCAGGACATCTCTCATCTCATTCTACACTGTCCAGCTATGGACTCTTTGTGCCGCTCATTCTTTGGCAACTCTCTATTACTCTACAACCTCTGGTCCAGACCCTGGGGAGTTGTTTGGCTTCTGGGGCTCCATGGTCTTCCGCCATGCCCACATCCCTCAAAAGGGGTTGGGTAATCAACAACAACATCACTTTGGACTTCTTTAATTTTCAGCCCATGCTCTTTTAGAAAGGCTTGAACTTTTTCTGACAATGTCATATTTTTTGGCAGGCACGCTTCATTGTTGCCACCATTATTAACATTGGAATCGTATAGTGATTCCATCTTTTTGTTGACATTATCTGTTGTCACTTGTTCTTTGAACAACCCATTGTTGCAGCTATGTAGTCAAATTCGTATTTTTATTTTTTCAAATTTTTATACCAAATTCATCATATGACTGTTCAAGAAAGTCTGGGGATTTCAAATGTTCCAATAAATGGACAACTTCAACATTGTGCCACTCCTGAATACGTTTCTTAAAGCTTTCCAGCAAAACATTTCCAAATGGAGTTTTTAAATCACTTAGTTTCTTGATAGCAAAGACACTGACTTTTTCTGATGGAATGACATCTGCATTATTTTTGCATAAATATTACACAGCCATTTCAAGTGGAGCCAAAAAATCACAAATTTCCTTAATCTTGTGAAACTCTTCAAAGCTGATATTGAAGTCTTTATCAAGCCAAAGCATTGGATCTTTGACTTCTTTTCTCATTTTATAAAATCTTTGAAGCATATTCAGCAAACAGTTCCAGCAAGTTTTGCAGTCCAAAAACAAACTTTTTTCATTTTTGAAAGACTGCTGATCTTGTGTTTGCAAATTGTTTTCATTTTCTACAGGAGATTTGCAGAAAATTCTGATAATTTTTTTTACTTTTTTGATAATTTCTTGAATGATATCAAAACAACTCTGCTGTTTCTCATCACATTCTTGTATATCAGATTTTTCCTCATTTTCTTTTCTGTCACTTTCATCATTCACTGTAGCATTACCAGTACCACCACCATTGTGACACTCATCACTTATCTGCTTGGCTTTTCTGTATGAAGTAGATTGCACGCACTAAGATGTATGGCACATGCAAGACAAGAGAAATGTTATGGCTCAGCTTCACAGCTAAGTTTTATTATAATGGACGCACCATCTGTTATAGTGGACACAATGTCATCATTGAGGGATAGTGCATGTTCGTGAAGTCTCTGTTGCACAAGCTCAGTTACCCTTTCTGTCACCATGCTTCCTTTCACACAAATTAAGACAAGTGATTGAAGTCCAACTGGAAAGTGTAAGTTGAGATTGGTAAATCTTCGATTACTAGTGGACATTGACTTGTCAAAACTGAATCAAGAAACAATTACTAGATCCTTTAATTTCAGGAATTTTCATAACAATTTCATTCTGAGTTTTAGCAAATTGTGTCATGAGCACCTTTTTTACATAATCCCAGCTGCTTGGTAAACTGCAGCGATCTACTGCAAATGTTCTCAATAATTTACTGCTTGCAATTTGATTGAATGCTAGGCTGTCAACAGCCACAAGCTTTGCCACAACTTCTCCCAAAGACTTACAGCAATCTTTTTTAAAATATAAATCAATCTCCCATTTTTTTATCAAAGGCTCAGTAACACTTTTTTCTAGTGATGATTCCATATTAATTTGATGCTTAGATTTGAAATGAGTAATAAGACTTTTAGGGCTGAAACCTGAAACTTTTGCTGAACTAATTGCTCAGCACACTGAACAGTTTGCTTTCTTCTCTGCCTTATTATAAGTAAAATGCTGCCATACTTTAGACTTTCGCTGAGAACTTATATCTGTAAATAAGGTCATGTTGTTCATCAGCCAAACTTTGTTATGCTGTAACCAGTTAGCTATTACCTAACCTTCAGTGCCAGAGTGATTTGCTATGTTATTCTACGTTAGATCGCAAAATGGGTATGATTGTTATACATTATTATAAACAATATCCTTTGTCAGTAACAATGACAAAATCATATTTTTCAAAATGCAAGGTTATGTTAGCATTATGTAAGATATTTTACTGTTGGAACAAATTTAAGCTGCCCAGTGGGAATTTAAAACCATTGCATTGACTTTAAATATTTCACAGTTTTAGTATAATATTGGTACTTTGTTACATAATGAAACCCAGGTTTTGCACCAAAAAATACCTGGGTTTTAAAAATTACCCCAAAACCCAGATATTTGGGTTTGGGGAAACTCGGGGTGGACACACTAGTTGTCACTAACAATGGAACACCAGCTTTTTTAGTCACCTCTCATTTTGTTGTGGAACAAGGGGGATAAAGCAAACTTTGATTTAGAGAAGCCAAACTTTTTGATCAGTAAATATTATATACCGCTTAGCCTAGACTATTTATTGTTGGAAGTTATATATTGTTGGAAAGCAAATTTCCTGAGCTTTCAAGTGAGACTGGTAATTCGCAACATATATTTTTTAAAAAGTAAATCTACTTTTTTCTCTTATCATACAAATTTGTTTGGAGGCTTTTGAGACCCCTAAAAAATTTGAAAATTTCAATAGGTAAATTATATTATTATTGCTTAAAATTTTGTCAAATGATGCCACGTTAGAGGAGTTTTGAGACTGCATTAATGATAAAGGTTTTGGTTTCCTGGTAAGCATAATATCTCAATTTGATTTCAAGGTAGTTGTCTCTTGCTGAGAATTTGACAATTTTGGTGGTCTGCAACTGGGCTTTTGGTCTTTTTAACCCTTTTTGGGTAAGAAAATCAAAGAATTAGAACACAAATTTTACATCTTCCGATGCATGAAGAATTAAGCATTATCTTTTGAAAATTTTATGAAAATCGGTTGAGAAATAAAGTCACAAATCTATTTTTAGTAAACTAATTTTGTAACTTTGGCAGAAAAAAATTTGAGGGAAACACTGAAAACACAAGATCATATGGTAATGTCAAGAGTAAAAGAGTTAAAATTTTCATTTAGATCAGAACATATTTTTCCTTGTGGTTGCTCCATCATGTATGTCAAAGATTTGGTGCAGTGAGATCATCAACATAAGCTTTCTTCCATAGAGCTACTTTCTGTAGTCTCTAAATTTTATCAATCAAAATCTTGTTCTAGCTGTCACTGCTGTTTCACTTCAACCACTGACATTTAATCTCTTCTGCAACAAAACAAAACTCCACCTGGTCATAAAATTCATCTGGTTTCACAATTTCTTTTATTGCTTGATACATTCTTCACAGCAAACCATTTGCCAGGATTGA
Source organism: Trididemnum clinides (assembly GCA_963675345.1). NCBI lineage: Eukaryota > Metazoa > Chordata > Ascidiacea > Aplousobranchia > Didemnidae > Trididemnum > Trididemnum clinides. The sequence continues at coordinate 898,967 of OY776290.1, read as the reverse complement.
AGTCTTTTCCTTCATTTTGCACGTCGGCTATGCAAGTTACCATTTGCCAGGATTGAAGTCATTCCCTTCATGTTGCACATCTATTATGCAAGTTACCATTTACCTCATTTTGTATACACTCATGCATTTGCCATTACACTCTTACTCCATGTGTTGTATGGATCGACTTTGGTTTTGAGTATTTTGCCTTTAAAATCACTGACCATTTTGGTGTTTCTGCAATTAGTCCTCAGCTTCTCGCTCTTGAATTCTTCTTTCCATTTTATATCTCAATAAATTCTCTGTACTTTTACTCATTACAACCAAGTCAACAGCTTACAAAACTTTGTTCATCACGCCTTCTTTTGCATTCTCTATTATTCTATTCATTGCAATTGCACAAAGCAGTGGTGACACCACAGATGCTTGATGTACACCAACTTGCACCAAAATTTTCTTAGCCTTAGCTTCATTATGAAGGCACATCACTGCTCATACAATTACTTGCGGTAGATGTTTCTTCCTTATCACTCACACCACCTCTTTTCTAACTATCAAATGCTTTTTCCATATTAAAAATTACATATATCACCTTTTCACTGTATCTTCATATTCCTTTCGCATTTTTCTCACAATAAGCATTGTGTCTGCCTTTGCTGTGTCTTGCATAAAACAGAATTGCATTGCATCAACATTCACTATTTGTCAAATCTTACTTTCCAGCACGTTATCAACTGTTCAAATGTTCTAACAGCTTCATTCTTGTGCATACATTACAATTTCTTGGAAATTCTTTTTTTTTATTGCGACCAGCACACTGGTTTGCCATTTATTCAGCATGTCTTTTCCATTCAACACACGTTAAGAAAGTTCCTTCATCAGACTTGCGCACTACACAGATCATCTCTGCACATACTTCAAAGGAGCCAGCTGTCTTTTCTAGTTTCATTGCTTTTATTGCGATAACCTTTTTCTTTGCAGGTAACTTTTTTCATCCTTGACTGTATTAGGCTCTGTCATGTACTCCCAATCATTCTCTATTCATGATTTCTTTCATGTGATTTTTCGACATTTTTCTGTTATTTTAACTAAGACCTAACTTTCTCTCTTTTTCTCTCACATGTCCTCCTCCAATATCTTTCCCATTGTTTTTCACAAACTTTACTAGTTAAAAATGTTGCTTGGCTCAATGTTGTTATATTTTATTTTCTTATGAAATTGGCAACCATCTGGTTTGTTTGATTTTTCATGATCTTATACGAGGGTAAATCAAAAAGTTCTAAGACAAATAACATAAATTCAATCTCAGTAAAAATACCGCAACAAAATAACGTTTAATTGTACCACCAATGACTTAACAAATTTGACAAGTTACAGCATTCTAAATTTTTTATTCATTGTTCCAGGTTACATTTTATAAGACTAACTTTTTTGACCCCCCAAAATGAGCCAATTTGAGGTTCGAGCAAACATTAAATTTCTAACAAAACTTCAATGGAAACCAACGGAAATTATTGAAGCTTTGCAAAATGTTTATGGTGACTCTTCACCTTCTAGAGCTGTTGTTTATCGTTGGATCAGACGATTCAAGGATGGTAGGGGTGATCTTGAAGATGACCCTAGAGGAGGAAGGCCTTCAACGTCAAAAAATGCTCAAAACATTGAGCTTGTCAGGAATCTTATTGAGGAAGATCGACGAATAACAGTAAATCAGATTGCCAATGAACTTGGCATTTTATTTGGGTCAACCTTTTCAATTCTTACTGAAGATCTTGGTTTCAGTAAACTTTCTGCTCGTTGGGTCCCTAAAGCATTGCAGCAAAATCAATGCTCCAGCACACACGGCCAAGACTGTAACGACAACTTTACGAGAGTTTCGCTGGGAAATCCTTTCACACCCTCCCTACAGTCCTGATTTAGCTCCTTGTGACTTCTTTGTATTTCCAAAACTGAAGGAGCATTTGAAAGGAACAAGATTTCAATCCATAAATGAAGCAAAGAGGGAGGCTGTGACCTGGTTGACTAGACAAACTCCAGAATTCTATCAAGAAGGAATTTCTCGATGGAAACATCGCTTGCAAAAGTGTATTGAGTTAGGTGGATCTTATGTAGAAAAATAATCGTGCAACTTCAATAAATATTGAATTTATGTTATCGCTTGCAAAAGTGTATTGAGTTAGGTGGATCTTATGTAGAAAAATAATCGTGCAACTTCAATAAATATTGAATTTATGTTATTTGTCTTAGAACTTTTTGATTTACCCTCGTATATAGCTTTATTTTCCTCCAATCAGTTTATGCACAACTTATCATATGCCTGTTTTTTGTTGTATTGCTTCATTCACCTTATCATTCGGCCATCACATATCACCATGATTCCTTCTGCCTTTTTTCTCTCCACATACTTCATTATGAGCTTTTAAAGAACTATTTTTGTAAGTGCTCTGTGTTTGGAGCAGGTCAGCGTCAATCAATTCCTGCACTCTTTCTTGAAATCTTGCTTTCAAACTGTTTTTTCAACTTCTAAACCCTTCTGCTGTCAGTTTGTTTGTTTGTTTTTCACTATCTTCAACTTGAATTAACTGATAAAAGAAAAATTATGTTACTTAATGCTCTGTCTATGATTAAGAAATTTTTCAATGAAAATGATTAAATCCAGCTGAGAAATGATTTCCTCATCACCTGTAGCAATTGGATTGAAACTGGTAGCAGCTCAAATGTGACCTACAAGCTGTAAATTGTTCAGGTCTGCTCTAGAGTGAAAGAAACAGTACATAGTTGCCCTTGAATGTTTGTAAATTATTGTCATAATAAGATAAATAGAAAAGTTGCTCAAAACTGATCACCAACATCATACTTTTCAATATAACAATCTGTTACAACATCTCACTAACTCGCAACCAGTTCTGATCTTATTGGATCTCCTCAGGCATTTGTAAAAGGGCATGCAGTAATAAATGTGTGTAGCCTGATTCACAACAGATTTGTTATTGTGTGCAAAATGATAATGCAATACAAAACAACAATATCTATATCGTGGATGTTTCATTTAAGGTCACTTACACATGATATGGGTGAGAAGTCACTTAGTTAAGCTAGTGGAAGTGTGGGATCATTATTAAGACTCAATTTACAAAGTATAAATTGTGTTTGCTGCCATTTGGCAATTTTTAGGTAGTCTATTTAGAGAAATCTGTTTTTAGCATCACACTTAAGATCCCGTAACTATAAAGTTGCTCAAATGCTGTATCGTATTGTTTTACATTGCATTATAATTTTGCACACAGTGACAAATCTGTTGTGAATTAGGCTATACATTTTATATTATTGTGTGTCCCTTACACCCGGTTGATGAGACCCTGAGATGTTGTAATACACTGTTGTGTTGAGCACCATCATGTTGGTAATTGTTTTTGAACAATTTTTCTGTATAACTCTGTAATGGTGAAGACCAATTCCTCTAAATAGGAGATGGCTTCTACTATTGGTGAAATGTTGGAACTTTTATAATTTAGATCATTGGCATAATGCCAAACAAATGTGTTGCTTCTAGATCTAAATCAGGCTGTCTCACTGCTAATTATAATTATTCAAATTTTGCTTTGACTTTAGATAGCCCAGAATTGGTGAAATTTGTTATTGATCTGACTGGAAGTCAGCAGAAGATTCTGTTTGCATAAAATTTAGAAGACTAATTTATCTGCTTTGAAAAAAAATGAACTCAACACCATTTATTTTCAATTCCAACAAAATATTCTGCTGAAGCTTTAAATCGACCATCTACTCTACCAACTTTAGCACCACTCCTTCACAAAACACTTATGCTTTGTGTTCTACAAAATATGAACTTCTAGATTTTAACAAACCAAAACTGGTTTAAAGTTCCAAATGTGCTGCTTGCAAAATGTTGAATTTTAATGTAAAATGTTCTGAATTTCAGTTGTTGTCCAGAGATGCTTAAGCTGCTTCTTTGTAGACATGTGCGTATTTTGTGTGCAATGATTTTATAGTATTTGGTTTAATAGAAGACTTCAGCTTGCTGAAAAGCTGTGGAAGTTTGTTGCAGAGGTACAAGTGTTGACTTAGTATGTGAAACCCATTTGGATAGTGTTAAATTTGCAACCATCCTCAGATTACTTTTACTACAGTAAAACACAATGGTCAAAAAATTGTAAGTGACTTGGAGAAAGGATGAGCTAATGTCTTTTTTAAAAAATAAAAGTGTAGGCAAATGCAGACATTACTTCTTCTAACTTTGTAATGTATGATTATGCAGTGACACATTTTAGTACCCTTGAGTTTGTATATTACTGGATTTGCTGCAGGTATTTACACATTTACATTGGATTGTGAGGTAGTTTCAACTTTTTTTCATACTAAACTGAATGTTATTACTATTTCCATGTTTATGTGTGGGCAACTATTGTACCTGCTTAGGTCGTATCTTGAAAGTTAGAGTTCTTTTATTCCATGCATTTAAATGTGCAATATGGTTCCTAATTGGCATGGTTCCTAATTGGCAGTACTGTGCAGGGTGTGTGAAAAGTTGCCATACCCTCAATTTCAAAAAAAGACATTGAGGTGGTAGATCAGGGATGTGCAACCTGAATCTTGCTGGTGAAATACAGCCTGAAACATGAAATTTTGTTACCTGTGGAAAGGATTGCGAATGTGGCCTGCAACGTGACATTCGGTGGCCTTGGATGGCAAACCTATCTCCTATATCTCAAAAAAGCTATCTCTATAGCCAAAGTATAAAACTGGAAAAATTTGGTGTAAATTTTCTTTCAAAGTATTGGTCTTCAAAGAAGTCTTCACCAGTTACTGCTTCAAAGCTTAATTGTGCATGGAAACTACCCGGTTTACAAATTTTGACAGAACTGCTAAATATTCAAGAAGTCAGAAATTGGCCTGCTTGCAAGCTTGATCACCTTACGTTGTTGCTATTGATCTTGTGTAGTGGGATATGGTATTTTTTTTGGACACTCTGTATATTACAATGCGATATATTTGTAGCATACTGCTCTCTGGTTGTAAAAATTAAAAATTGGACCCATTGCTTATCATTAGTAGTCATTCTCTTTTGTTGCTAAAACTCTTCACTCTAACTTAAATTGATTTATTTAATTATCTGCCATGATATGGTCATTGCTCCTGACTTTGATACAAAAGAATCAAACACAAATTCCATCAATGTATCATTAGTATACTTTAGGAATAGCATCCAAAATTTTTAAGTGCTTTGTTGCTGATTGATCTTTTTGCTAATATGTAAGTGGTTACAGAAACATAAACCAATGGATTAGTACTGGAGGATTCAAATCAATAAACGAGGTGTTTAACTTCTCAATATAGCTCTTCTGGTGTAATTGAAAGTTAAAATGATCTTTATTTAGATTTAAAATCTACATAAAATTCAACTTAAGTAAGTAACTTAAGTAACTTAACTTGAGCTTGAGCCTTTCTTCAAGCTCAAATTAAGTTACAAGAAGAAGAAAGACATATTGGATTAGTTATTTTGTCATTTATAACTGGAATAACTGAAAGATTGAAACGTCTTTTGAAAAACCATCAAATCAAAGTGGCAACAAAACCATTACGCACTGTGGGAAACATGCTACCAAGTTTAAAAGATAAAATCAACAAATTTGATCAACGCAGTGTTGTATATAAAATTCCATGTTTAGGTTGTACTGGTGTATATATTGGTGAGACTGGTCGATCATTTAAAACACGACGCAAAGAACATCAAAGGGACGTCAAACCTGATATAATTGCCCAACTAACAAATGAGGAATTAAAAAAGAAATCTGCTCTAGTGAAACACGTTTGCTTAAATGGACACCGGATTGATTGGGAAAGCTCTGAAATTTTAGCTATTGAAAGTGACTATAAGAAAAGACGTTTTTTAGAATCATTTTATATACACAAAACTGATTTTTCTTTTAACAATATAATTAACAGCTTTTATCCCGGATTGTACAAATTTATAAATTTTTGACCGCCAGTTGTCGCTGCTGCACTTGTTTATTACCATAATTTTTTTTCTCCTTTTCGTCCTGTTGATTACTATGTAACCATTGTCTGTGTTTTAACTTTAGTCACTCCTGACGAAGAAAAACTGATTTTAATTTTTCGAAACGTTGAGTTTTTGTGAATTTTATGTAGATTTTGAATCTAAATAAAGATCATTTTAACTTTCGATTACACCAGAAGAGCTATATTGAGAAGTTAAAAGATGCCTGGTGACAAAAGCAAAATAAACGAGATGTTTCCTATGCTTTAATCTAAGACTCTATGCAGACATCAAAATCTAATTTGCAATTGGCAACTGAATTGATTGTGCTTTGATCAATAGGATTTGCAAACTTAAGTGCCTGCTTTCCCATTTTGTGCTTTTTATAAATGCTGGACTATAAAAATTTAAGGGATTGTTATGCCCAGAATATTTATACTCAATTTATTTACAATATAATCAAGGCTTTTTATATAACAGCAAAATTAAACTATAAATCAACACAAAATAACCTGTCAAAGCCTAACTTCACAAGCTCTATAACACAGATAAAAAATGCGTACAATTGCTGATTTCACCGTGACTCTGCATGTTGGTGTAGGTGTTTTAACCAGGGATGTGGAAGCGGTGATTTTTCAACTGCTCGTGCTTCCACACCTATCGCTTCTGCTTCCACTAACAAAAAACGAGAAAATGACTGTTGACCTTAACAGTACAAAATTTGTTATTTACTACAATCAAAAAGTGTAACCAAAGATATGAAAGTGGCAAAAACGACTAAAAGAAGGAAAAATAGAAGCAAACAATCAAAAGAGACGCAAGGATAACATAATTTCAACTTTACACAGATTTATTTGTCTGCATAAACACAATGGCATCAGTTAATACATTGCCCATTTGGACTCTGTTTTTACAAAGTACGAGCTTTAAGTGGGAGAGCATATGTTCAACAGATACCTGCATGCATGGTAAACAGCTAATTATTCATGATACTGGTTGTACAATAAGGGGGTACTTGAAAATAATGTCCCAAACATTTGGCTGTTTCAATCTTCCGAGCTGCTCTACATCAACAAGTGCCTCAGCAAATGCAGTAGGATTAGATTTTGCAGACACCATAGGTAATACCTCAGCTGCCGCTGTTGAATGTAAGGAGTTCAAATACGCATCAAAGTCAAATACTGATGCTTCTTCACTTGCGCTTGAGTCAGTTTCTGCATCAGCGCTTGCTCTTTTGCTTGAAGTGCTTTGAAGCCACAAGAAAATTGACGTAAGAGCGCTCTTTGCAAGTAGTTGCTCCTAGTTGCTCAAGAGGATTCTCAATCAAACATCAACCTATCAAGAAAGAAAATAAGATGATAATATCATGGTTATATAAGTCAGTCAATCCTAATATGTATAGTAATGCAAGAGGCCATCGATGCACTTGGCAAACTGCTGACAGTGACACTGTTTCGACCTATCAGGTCTCTTCAGTGCAGTTGGTGACCAATAATCCTAATATGACTAATACATTAGTTGTTATTCTCGACTCAAATAAAATAAAGTGCACAAACGCTTACCAGTATTGAGTTGAATATAATATCAACAAAAAATATTGGTAGGTCGTCACAACAACAAAGTCAACAAACACTACTTGCCCAAACAGCTGCCAAGAAAGCCTCTTTTCACAATAAAAACTCTTGGTGTGATTGCAAGGCAATAGCAAGAGCAGAAGCCTAACTGTCATCCAGCTTCTCCAATTTAAACGTGACTTGTCTCCAATGAAGCAGGCATTCTCTCGGAGTAAGATCTTGTTTTTGAAAATAAATTGTTGCTGCGTGAGGTATTTGTAGTACATCAACCATCATCTTGACCTCTGCCAATACAGTTTTGGTAAGGTATAATTCATGTGAGCCCAGATCCTAAACAAAACATTTCAAATCCACTAATCGTTGAAGCATGAGGAAAGTACTCGCTCAATGGGTTGGCATGTCAATCAACGTTCCCTTGTTAGCACGACACTTTAGAATTCCACCCTTGTTAGCACGACACTTTAGAATTCCATCGATTCACTCTTCTCGTCTTCTTTAATTGATGGCCCAACAATAAGCAAGCAATTCATTTATTTATCACAGATTTCAAATACAACACATGTTTCATGGGCCATAGACAAACAGAGGAAAGGGCTAAGCACGAGATAGTGCATATAATGTTAAATTTTGTATCTTCTACAAATGCAAAGAATCATATTACTATGTCTTTATTTACACATTCATACAGAGCAGCATTCAATAAATATATCGTGCTTGATGCTTTATCAAAGCTGATGGATACTGCAGCATGACTTTGTATCCAATGCTTTCTTCATTCTGCCGTAACAGAATTTGGGGCTGTTATTTATAATGATTTTGGAATAGTTTTTCAGAATTGAAGAAAGTGGATTGAATAATTTGTTTTTCATGTATGAGCCGACTGTAGTCATAGGAGAAAGCAGTATCCATGAGTTGTTTTTCCACATACAATTCCATCTTGTTCGTAATAAATAAACTAAAAGTGATATCGACCCTCTTCGGTTGTGTTAAGTTATTTTCCATTAGAACTGTGTCTCACTAATATGACTCATAGCATTACAGCCACATAAAAACACAAATGTCAATTAGGCGTTTAGATCTATGTCAGTTATAAATGAATTGTAAACAGCTCCTATCGCTTGTTCATAATTGAGGATTTTCTCCTTTCTATATTGTTAGTTGTCAGTTCACATAACACCAGCATCGTCATATTTTTGTAAGCCTTTGCTCTGTTGGGGTAAATTGAAGACTGCATTTTATTTTCACAGCAATTTTCAAAAACTTAAAACAACTTTTTGGGGTCTGGAGCTTGCCATCTCCAACACTTTATCATTTTGGGGAGACAAAAACCTATCCATATATTGCTCTTACTTTGCCTGCTTCGCTTAGACTTATTGTTCCAAACTACTCTGTGTTAACTTCCTTTTCTGCCATAGGACAACATCTTTTACAAAACCCTACATGCGCACACAAATATAATGACAACAAATTTTCTATTCTTGCCCATGGCCATACTTCTTTTCACCTTTCCACCCTTGAAGCCATGTACATTAAAACATCCAAACCAAATTTATGCAAACAAAAGGAATTCGTTTATGGTCTAAAAATCACGCATTAGTTTCTACTCCTTCTATTGGTCGCTTCTTTTACCAATCATGATAGAGCTTTTTTCCCTTTTTCTTTTTCGTCAACTGTGTCTCTATATAAGGTGACTCACTTCACCTTTTCACTTTATTTCTGACAGATTCTCTTGAAAAGTGTCAGACAAAAAGCTTTGAGAATGAATACTCTACTTTCTGCAATACTCTGTGTTTGTTTTTTCTTAGATATTTGAACTCGTGTTGAATGTAGAGTCTAATCCTTCTGAATAGCGAAGTTCAAAATTTTGGTTGTATTCATATAAGGCAAGCAAAATTACAGATGCACTATTATGTAACAAAGGGAGTTATCAAATTCAGACGTTCTTAAAGTTGAAAATAGGATTACATCACAATCTGCAACTTGCTGTCACAAGATTCCATTGCTAACTATTTATATACACGGAACACCACTACATATAAGAAATCAATATACTGAAAGAAGAAATAAATACTATTAGTAAACAAAGAACCTTTGCGATCCCCTCACAGAACCCTCTAAATTCACAGAACACAACTACACATTTTGTGGAACCCCTATTGAAGAGCACTGATGTAGAATGATGAAATGTTTTCGTCATGGGTAATTTGCTTTTCAACGTTTTCAATCCCCTAACCAAGGTCAGTTAACTTTAATCAAATCATCATTTTATTGGCAATGTTTCATTGTCCAAATTACCTTTTTCTTACCCATAATCAATATATAATGTGATGCTAGTTTTTCTCGTTCTCTCACGCTACTGATATCGCACATTCAGTCAGACTTATAGTGCAACTTCACCATACTCTTCAAGTCAAATAACCTACATGGAAGTGGAAGCGGTAGATTTTTTGTGCTTTCGCTTCCACTGCTTCTGCTTCCACGTCCCTGGTTTTATCATTGAACTCAAACACTGCCAAAGAAAGGATGCAACACTTAATTAGACCTAGAAGATTGCTTTAGGTTTTGAAGCAATAGAGCTAAGTCATGATGCTAATTGGTATCAGTTGTGGTGAGTTTACTTCTACCACAGAGATGCAATGTTAGTTAATATCAAGGCATTAAAATTGAGAAATTACACAAATACAACACTAGGTTTTAATGGTGCAGTGAAGAGTAGCAGCAAGGGGGGGGCTGTGACCCACCTGAAATAAGAAAAATCAAAACATTAAAATGCTTTTATTTAAAAAAAATACCTTAACGAAATAGAAAGCAAAATTATAGCAACTTAAATTGTTATGGCTTACCCCTCCCCCCAAAAAATTGGATGTGTAGTCTCTTGATTGCAACACATTTTCAACCCAGAGTTTTGACAAAGCATTGACTTGGAAATTCAAAGCATGCATTGGATTTCTATCAAAAAATAAATACAAAATTTATTTAGTAAATTTAAATGAGTTTTTAGTGTGGTTAATAAAGTAATCTACATATATCTAACTTATTTTATTTTAGTATTACTTTATGCAAAATCTTTAAAATTATGTGTGTTTGTTTTGTTTTAGTCTGTATGCAGATCAACTGGCACAAAACATCTTGATTTGGATAAATTAACAATATTTTTATTTTCTTTAACTCCCTAATAATCAATATTTTAATGTTTTTTTGTTATTTAGTTTGTATGCTTTGTGAGGCAAAAAAACAAACTTTACTTAATTACCTCGTACTTGAAATGCTTGGCCTTTGCATACAAGAGACTTCTTAGGTTAGAGCACAAAGTAACATCTTTAGGAAAGTTTGTGGTTTTACTGGTGCTGTAAAGTTATCGGAAAATGTCAAGAAATAGTAAGTAAATGTCTTAACATAGCAATCAACACTGTTTGTAGGTCAGCCAGATACAATCTAATGGAATTTTACACCACCACCACTTAAATCTTTTTCTCCTGACACCAACAAATCGAGTTTCATGCTTTCTCCTTCTCATTTTCTTTTGGTGGGATACATTCTTTTTCCTCGTTTTAACTTGTTTACACACTTTTGTATCTTTGCCATAAGAACTTCAAATATTTCAATTTCCAAACCTTTACTCAAATGCATTATCTTGTTGTGACCCAAAACAATTTTGCACCCCTTGCTTATTTAAGAGCTTTTGGAGGCTGGGAGCCAATAATTTGATACACATTCTCGTGAGGTAATTTTATGGCTTAATATTTTGTAGATGTTTCATGTCTTTATCTCTGACATTAATTTTTTGACATGAGTGGTATGAAAGTTCACCACCTTAGATTTTGAAATATGAATTGTTAATTTTTGCTCACAAAAGTTGCTTCTTTTGACATTCTGAGTGAGCAGCCTTGCAAACTTATCTTGGTAAAGCACAAGCTAGTCCATAACTACATAATATTAATATTAATTGAATTATTCACACTTTCTAAAAGTAAATTCTGTAAACTTGTGGGTTTTGGATTTTATATGTTAGTTTGAACTGACTTCTTAAGCCCATAACTTAAAAACTAATTGGAAAAAAAATTTGAATCTAGTTCATAACAAAGTTGAAACCTAAAATATTTTCAAGATTAAAACTGCAAATGTTTATTACAAATGGTAAGAAAATTCAAAAACGTTTGCATAGTGTGTCATAAAGAATGTCAGCAAAATCGAATTACAGTAAGATGCATGAAGCCTCTTTGTGTTTTCAGACTTCATCATCGTGAATATCAGATACCAAGCACTTCTTCCCTTCCAAAAGTGGCCAGTGTTGGAGAAGGTCTCAATACTCTTGATCCCAGTTTGCTTCCCCCATGCCAGCGAATGGGCATCATGGCTGCTTTCCCAGATTTTAATTCTTTTGTCTCGTAAGTATATTTGTGTTTTGTATTTGACAGAATTCACATTTTTTTTTCATGCTGCAGCCACTCGTCTGGAATCATTAAATGTTTCCACAATGCCAGTCCTCCAGACTCGCCAGTATTTTTTGAAGCTCGAATGTGTTCATCTTCCCATGTTATATCCTCACCAAGCAACTTTACCCACGATTCTTCTGGTACATTGACTACCAGCAGTCAAGGTTGGTGTCTCAGCTACATTTAAAAGTTGTAAATTTTAGAGAAAAACAACTAGGTTTTCATTTTCTAACCTCCACCTCTGTGCTTGATTCAATCCTAAATCTGTGCACTTACATTCTCATTTCATTTTCATTTTTGTCTGATTTTTCTGGATGCCTTGCCAGTAGCCTGAAGTTCCGCTTTTAGTTTCTCAGCCAGAAGCTTTGCATGACAAAGTTGGAAGTTACCTATCTAAAAAATGCAGGGTCTTTATCAGATGATTTTTTTCCTACATTTCTCATATCTTTATATTATTGTACTTCGCTGGCGTTACTCTCTTTTCGTTCTACAGCCACAATTTCAGAATCTTTTCCATGTGATGAGAAAGTAAATCTTTATTGTTGTCTTTCCAAACCTTTGCTTTATTTCAAAGTTTTTGTTTTCTAATTTCATTTGTCACTTATAAGCTTTCTATTTAACTTGACTGCTACTTTTGTTTATCTAAGGGTCAACATCTCTTTTCAAAATTCTCAACTCTTTCCCTTTGTAATGTCTATGTTCCACCTATCTGCTCTTTCTCACAGGACACTAGATCAAACTATTTTTCTCCAAAAATTGTTTTAGGATACCAAAGGTATTGTGGTGTCATAAACATTACATCAACATAGATAACTCCACTAATTCACAAGATTAACCTTTAATTCCTTTAAAGGTTTTTTATCACAAACATCAAATATCACAAATGACCATACCAATTCACGAGATTGTTTTATATTTTTTATTATAGCTATAAATACTCTGCTATACAGTGGCCTGCAATTTGGTGTGATGGCGTAGTGTTCAGAGCATCCATTTCATAGTCAATAGACCTGGAGTATATTTCCCTAGTCAAGTCATACCAGAATACTTTTAAAGAAATGATATTTACAGCTTTCCTGCTTGTTGCTCAGCACAAAAAGGATAGTGTGGAGAACAAGCCAGCAAGCTTGCTTGTTGTGTCCTTGGGTGAAACACTTAACAGGATGTCTCCGTCTTTATGTGGGAGACAGGTGGCAGGGCCAAGTAATCAGTAATCTACTCGTCATGGTGGCCTAGTATAACTAAAAACTAGCCAAAAAGGCTAATAAGATGCTCATAATCGGAGAAGCTTCTCCAAAAATGAAGATCTCGTTCATACAAAGAAGTGGCCTGCAATATGTACACATTATATATGCAATATGTACACTAAGTATGTTAGGGTGTGGCTTTCCTCCAACATTGTCTGATCATGTTAAACCTTGGTTTTGCATTTTTGGCTACAAATGACATTTGTAAAATTTTTTTGAAATTGCACTTTGCCCTGAGCACACTTTGGAAATTTCAAAAAAAATGAAAAGAATTGCCATGATTTGCTAACTACTGGTGCTAAAAACGTAATTTTTCTATCATATAAATTAGAAGGTTAATGTGTCTATCTCCACAAGAGACTTTTTTTCTCTGTTTATTGCAGAAAAGTAGTTACATGCAGAAGTATGTTTTTTAGATGACTAATTATAATTTTATTCAATAAAAAATATTTGCTGGTGTTATTTTTGCAGGAGAAGGTAGCGTACTCAAAGTTTAAACTTACTGTTGCTGCAATTTAGTGGAACTTTAAACATTTACTTTCATTTTGAAACACAACAAGTAACTTTAATTTGTCAGTCTGTATACATGAACAAAACTCTCTCTTTGTCACAAGATCTTTTTCATTCTTGTTAGTTAAAAATGTTTGCTTGGTCTATTTCAAGAACATGCAGAATGTTTTGGTGTCCCTTTTCATTTCTAGAAGAAAGCCATAAGTGAGCTTAGCTCCACTCTCTGCACTCTTATTGACCACCTTCAAGATCTTGTCTACAGTCAGCGCTTGAAAATAATTTGGAGAGCTATTCCACTCAGAATTGGGACATTTGGAAACAAGGCTAATTTGAAGCATGATGAAAAAATTCCTAGATAATTCTCCAATCAAATTAGATAACTTAGATGTTGGATTTACACATGGTTAGCAAGACTTGCCGTAATTGCAGAGCCAAATCTTTTAAAAGTCGAGTTTTCACTTGTGCCAAGAACAATAGTTAGACCAAGCATTCTTTTTTTGTTACAAAGATTTTGTTAGAAAATAATGCAAGAGGAATAAGCTTTTTGGACAAATATGAGGTGTGGCTTAAAATTACTTTGGGAGCTGGCTCACCAATAGATTGGTCAGGGTAAGCACATAATAACCAATGGCCAGGGTAAGCGCATAACAATCTAAGAAGATTATGTCATTTTGTGCTGCCTCTTTTGGAAAGGGAGCATCTTACTATCAAGGGATGTAGATTGTGATAAGAAATTACACAAACTTTTCTTTTCTAGTCGACATTTGGCAAAAACTTTTTTTGGTGCTTTTTGTAAAATTTTCTTTTCAAGTAGTTCCAATTTGATGCAGCAAATAATTAATTTATGACATTCACCGAGCTTTATGAAATGCAATAGGTTTACTGATTGGAAAAAGAGTTTGGCCACCATCTACAAATATGAAAGGATGCTGCAGAACTTCTTTATAGTCTCCTCGCAAGTTTAAGTTGACATACACTTTCATAGTTCTTTTATTGATGAGTAATCAATGTCATCAACAAGAGAGTTGGCAAACCAATAATTGGTTACATCATTTACAGTCAAAAACTCAAGTTCTGACAAAATCTTGAGAAGAGAGATGTATGTAGGCTTCAAAATGTTTTAATTTTCATGCTATCTCAGATTTGGGTAAGCATTATTTCACCAATGTGATGCAAAATAACAGCAGCACACCAGAACAAAAGCCACTCTAACTTTTGCTGAATACAAATACAATCTGCAGTTATGTAGCCTGTATTATAGTGTCAAATGCCATTGTACACAAGATGCTTTCACAATTCTAGTCATTTAGCAACTGCAGGGTTTGTGATGAAATTATTTCAGTGGCTTGTTTTTGATTGTGCTTTTGGAGTTCTGGAACTCCCAGAAGTTAAATCTCATATTCACTGAAAACCAATACAGGCAGTCTCTCAACTTTGCACACATATATATGTGCAATGTTAAAGATGTCATGTGCTTTCCATACCAGCGCAAGTTTTCAATTGATGTTGGAGTCCAATTATCTTAAATATATTCAGCTAATAAGGTTATAGCTTCTTTATGGTACCTAGAACCAAGTATTATGATAGTATCTCAGTATCACACTATTAAAGATTATTTCCCACAATGTGCACATATTACTAATATGTTTCCCTCAGTTCCATGCTTTGCCATGGAAGAAAAGTGAGGCTGTTCACCCAGCATGTCCTAA
The DNA here is from genome assembly GCA_963675345.1 of Trididemnum clinides. NCBI lineage: Eukaryota > Metazoa > Chordata > Ascidiacea > Aplousobranchia > Didemnidae > Trididemnum > Trididemnum clinides. Next base: position 883,496 of record OY776290.1, on the reverse strand, counting down.
GAGGCAACTTTTGAGTACAACCCACGTTTTAAACTAAGGTATGAGACACCTTTATGTCTAAAAACTAAGATTGAAGGTGAGCAAGGGTATGCTCTCTGTAAAATGTTGAAAAAGGGTCTGCTATTAATAAACAGTAATAAAGTCAGCTTAGACAGTTATTTGCCACAAGAAAAATTAATTTTGCTAATGCATCCTCTGTTTCTGCAAAAAAATCATAAAAACATTAAATATTTTCTAACAAACTAATGGTAAACCAGAGAAAAGGCTGTAATAAGATAATAAAATGTTCAAAACTTAACAAGAAGCAAAAATATTTATCTGCACAGGGTCTACAATAATAATGAACAGCTATCAAAACTACAGACCATAAAACTAGTTCCAACTCCTTTCAAAATACATTCAAACTAATATTTATGTTTAGCACTAGTGTTCAAGCGAGCAGAAATAGATCTAGATTCTATATTAACAAGGCCATAAGTGTTGCCATTTCACTTTCGTTTCAGTCAGTTGTTTCAGCTTGTCTAAATTTATTGTTCACATGATTTTTACGTAATAATTCATATTATTTAATGGTTATAGCCAATAAAGAATTAAATTTGTTTCAGTCTTGCAGAACAATATGTTTTCATTTTCCCAAACACAAATCTGCAATTTTGATTGCCGTAACATTCAATTACGTTATTAAGTGTTACCTGCGACATGCATTATGTGCATATACTTGTTATGCTATTAGAGGTCTCATATTTATTGCTAAAGTCAAAAAAATTTTAATGTGTTTGTAGTAGCCTGTTAAAAATGTCTGGTAAAAAAGGTTTTTATCCGATGCAAGCTTCAAATTAAAAGTTGCAGCTTATGCCATTGAGCACAGCAATAGCAGCAAAGCTGCTACGGAGTTTTGTGTATGAGAGAAAATAGTAAGAGACTGGAAGAAGGCAATGGACAAGTTGGAGAAACTGCCAATGAAAAAGAAGGCCTGTCATGGGCTTTCCACTCAACATCCTGCTGACGAACAGCAACTACATGATTGAGTTATGTAGCACAAACAATAGGGTTATGTGATAGCAAGAGGGGCTATTAGAATTCAAGCCCAGAGAAGCTTCAAAGACCAGCATTTCAAGGCTTCAGCCATATGGTGCAACAACTTCATGAACCGTCATGGCCTTAGTCTCAGAGCATGAACAAAAATAAGCCAGAAGCTACCAGCAGAGCTTAATGACAAAATTGTGAACTTTCATCGTCATGTAATATAATTATGCCAGGCTCACAATTATGATCTTTCCTATTTTGCAAATATGGATGAAACTCCAGTTTATTTTGATCTACATGGTAGTAGGACAGTGCATCCAACTGATGAGAAGACAGTGCTTGTTAAAACAACTGGCAATGAAAGAAGTCATTTCACAGCAGTTCTTGGTGTCTGTGCAGATGGCACAAAATTAAAGCCCATGCTCATTTTTAAAAGAAAGACTGCACCAAAGGTACAATTTCCAGCTGGAGTGATTGTTCATGTGAATGAGAAAGGATGGATGGATAGAGATGCCATCTATAAGGGCTAAGGAACAAGCGGAGTATGTTGGTTTGGGATTCATTTTCAGCACACCTCATGAACGAAGTGAAGGACTGAACACCCTGAGGATACAACACAAACTTGACTATTATTCCTGGGGAGCTTACACCAATACTTCAGCCTCTAAATGTTTTAATCATTAAGCTCTTCAAAGACCACCTTCTTGAGGAGTGGGGAAAGTGGCTTGCTAGTGGAGAGGGAGCAGTTACCAAAGCTGGTAACTTTAGGAGGCTTAGTTTGGAGAAAGTTGCTGAATGGGTGATGACTGCTTGGAATAAGATTTACATAGAAATAATTAAGAAAAGTTTCAAGAAGTATGGAATAAGCAATGCCCTAGATGGGACGGAAGATGGTATGCTGTGGCAAGAACCTGAGAGTCAAGAACTGGAGGAGAGGGGAATAGATGATGAAGAATCTATTGATGACCCACATGATAATATTTTGACAAATGAACAAATGCGCCAGCTGTTTGAAGAGTCTGACGAAGAAGATTTGTATGGTTTGAATAAACTGTAAGAACTAGTACAATACTGTATCTCGTAGTGATTATGTTTTTTCAGTTTGTATGCAATTTATAACAAAAGACGTTTTTAGGGTATGTATGTGTGACTAGATTCAATTTTTATACTTAGATCTTAGCTGTACAATTCTTGCCTTGTCCAAAGCAAACAAATTTTGATCTTTTACCCATTAACATGCTTCTGTTAACTTTCTTCCAGTTTCGGTTGAAGTTTTTGTTTACATCATATAACAGCCAAGGCTTAACAGACTCTGTAGACTTGACTTATATTTAAGTTGTAGATAATTCTTGAGTTTTTAGCAAGAATTCTACCTCGTCTTATATTCAAAATCGACTTATATTCATAAATATACAGCACCTCATTAAAAAGTTTATTTGGCCCACAGTCCTCAGCAGCTCTTTAATAAGCTGGGGGTGTGAAGAATCTGCAGGTTACAAATTCTTGAGTGAGGATGTGGAAGTTGGATTGTAGGAAGTTGTTGTGGAAGAGATACAGAAGTGCGTGAGCAATTAGGAAAGAGAAAGTGTATGTATGCTGTCTATAGAAAGTTAAGATGGAGCAGATAAAGAGCTCAATTTGTTGCTGGCAAGGGTAGGAGATAAAAGCTGTGGTGGTTTGGAAATAATTATGGAATGGGTGTTGGAATTTTAGTAATATAACTATGTGAAAAGATTGTATAAGTCTGAAGAAAAAGTGCCAGAGTGATGGTAATCGTGCTGATTTTTGAAGTGGAAGTTATGAAAGTGTTCATATGAGCCCCAGGCAGGAAGATTTAGATTGTGAGAAAGATCAATTTTATAATGAAATGGCATGTGAGTGGAATTTATAAAACCCTGATAATAAGGTTTATTTCTGGGTGACTCTGACATACATGTTGGGAGACAGATTGATAGTTGAGGGTGTACATGGTGGATGTAGAATTGGCAAAAAAAATGTTAACGCAAGCACATTGCTTGAGTTTTGCAATGAAATGGAGTTGTGCATGGCAAACACTCAGTTTGAAAAGGAGGAGCAGAGGAAAATAACTCACAGTATGCATGGAAATGGAACAGATAGACTTTGTGTTGGTTGGTAAAAGCAACGGAAAGTACTTAAAAGGGTGTAAAAGCAATTCTTTAAGAATTGCAACATTGGCTGGTGGTAACAGACAAGGATAGAAGAAAGTAGTGAAGAATCAACAAACTGATAGAAGAAGGGTTTAGAAGTTAAACAAAAACAACATGAGAACAAGATTGAAAGAAAAAATTAGGGAGCTGGATGATGTTGATATGCCCAACTTATGGAATGGTATTAAAAATGGTATTTAGAGGCTTGTGATGAGGTATGTGGAAAAAATGGCAGAAAGAATCATGGTGATACATGGTGGGGTAATAAAGATATGAAGGAAGCAATGCAGCAAAAAAGTGGTATGTAAAAAGATGTGTGTGAATTGATTGGTGGAAAACAAGGTTAGATATTAAGATATAAAAATCAAACAGAGTTAAGCAGTTGCTAATTTTATGAGGAAAGAAATTGAAAAAAATTAACACAACTGAGCTGAAAACCAAATAACATTTTTATACTGATAAAGTTCGTGAAAAACAATGGGAAAGATACTGAAGGAGGAAGGTACATGAGAGGTAAAGATAGAAAGTTGGTTTAGCAAAAACAACAGAAAAAGAATATGGAAAAATTGCATGAAGGAGATCATGAAGAAAGAGAATAAAACTGAGATTGTAGGTAAAACAATTGAAGGTAAACCAAGCATCTTTTCAAACAGTTGGAGATAAAAACAAAACATTGAATTCTTTTCAGCTCTTATCACAGCTACTGTCAGAAGCATTAATGGAATAGGCTGTCACTTTGACCATGGTCAATACTAACAAAGTCCTGTTGAAGCCCAAATCCAAAGCACATTGCTGCAAGCTGAATGCAAAGCAAGGTCATGGTGCAAGGTTGGTAAATTGTGGAGCAGACACAATTTGTTGTACTCAAATTTGTATCTGTTTGATTGTGAATAATGCAGATAAACTCTGTAGGCATCACCCTTATCTGCTTCAACTACTGAATATAATATTGCGGATAGTGCTGTAGAGGAAATTTGGTTCCTTAAGGGGGAATATGGGGTTTGTTTTATCATTTTTCGAAAATTTTGGCCATAATATTTTTTTAACAAAAATTGTATCTTTAATTCTTCATCTTTAAGATTGTTGCCATGAAAAGTCGCATTTCAACGTGAAACATTGCTAAAAAATGAATAATTCTTCAGGTTAGAAGTGTAAATCGGTGTATGTGGACTTTTAGATGGATTTTCTCAAAATCGCGATTTTATGATGACTATAAACTTTCTGGCATTTGTAATTCTGAATTCGTACGGTCAATCTTTATGAAAGTTTGCATAGAGATAGATAATAGACCTATGAATGCAATGACGAAGTGAAAATGGGCTGACTATTGTACTTTTTTTGCTATAAATATTTTTGTTGGAAAATATGTGAAAATTTCACTGAAAAAAATGGTATTTTTGATAAACCCCAGTATATTATGAAAGCTTAAATTTATGTACAAGTTGCAACGTGATTGCGTAGAGTAGTGTTCGACAATCAAGTTGCACCAAAATCCTTCAATTCCATCATGCAGGGGCCGAGATATGCATGCCAAAGTTTCTTCGTCTGTAGCCATGGCAAAGGAAACATCTTGGTTACCATGGCAACAAAGAAAAATTTGTGACAGATTTATTTTTGCGCGAGCATTCAGCCTGTCACATAACATTGATCTTAGCATGCTAAACGCGTCTCTTTTGCAAATTCCCCATATTCCCCCTTAAGGTAGTTTAAACAACATGAGAAGATTTTTAAATGTTGTGAGGAACAAAAATTGTGGTTTCAGTCTTTTTCACTTTTTGTGGCATCATAAAGTAGAAGACCACATTCAATTTATGAGTCAGAACCATCTTCAAAATTATTTAACTCACTATCAGCAAAAGCTATTGGGGTTTATTATCAATATTTCTTTCTATCGCTGCAGCTTTCTTTCTAAGCTCTTCTCTTTGCCTTTTTTCTGGGCATAGTTTTGCAGCTCTTGTTGTTGTCAAATCTTTTGTTTGATAGTTTGCAGTACCATCAATCGTCATACTTTTTAAAAAGGTGTTGTCTTAACAGAATTTTTCTGTTTTGTTGCTTCCATCATAGTCAAATCACTTGATGGCCAAAATGGCATAGCTGCATCAAACTTATTTTGAAACATTGAAAACCGCTTTGCTGCTCTTTCTTCACTCTGGCTCTAATTTTACGATGTTCTTGTATTCTTAGTAAAATGATTTAACTTTTTTTGCCATTTTCTTTTCCTCAATATGAACAATTTTTGACTTGGTTGCAATCAGTCGAAACTTCTTGTACTGCATTATTTGCACAAACCCTAACCAACTTTTTTCTGTTTGATATGTTTTTGTCGCATTGCTTATCCATATTTGCGTAAGAGCATGGCTTCACTTGCAGGTATGTGGGAAGTCTGCATCCATTTATTATGAGGTTTGAGTTATTTAGCATAATGGACAACATAGAGGGGCTAGGATTTGAATTTGTAGTGGTGCTGGCTATTTATTAACTAGTTAATCATCCACAAACATACAACCTTAGAGTCATCAAATACCTAGTTTACACAACATTTTGATAAACACATTCAATATATTTAACAAACCTTACAAGTTTTTGTCATGTATTTGTATGCTCAAATACTCTACTCAGCATCTTGTCTGTTTTACATATAATTGATTTATAACAATGATTAGGTTTACTTGTTTTCAATCAATTCATAGTAGTTTTCCCAACATTGTGGTTACAGAAGTGCTGTATATACTCAATTATTTGCTGCAGTTTTTCTATCTGGAATATAGCTTGTATTTTGCCTGCAGCTTATACACACAACATACCCTGAGGGACAATGTTTTCTCTACAGCTAACACCAAGTTTGAGTCATCCAGTCGAACTGCAAATGCCAGTAGAACTCACTGCTGCTGAGATCTTCAAACGTCCTTCACTTTCCACTGTCACTACTTGGATCAAAACTGCGTGGGATTCCCTTGAAGACTGAATAATTCAAAAATGTTTCAAGAAATGTTCTATTAGCAACAACCTTGACGGAACAGAAGATGATATTCTCTAGACAAATTTTTACGATGACAGCGATGACACAGATGAAGATGACACGTATGACGGTCTACTTATAGAAGAACAAGCCAAGAAACTACTCAATTCTTTCGATGAAGATTTTTTAGGTTTTGAACAATTTGGCTTTCATTACATGTCTATGTAAAAATCAATATTTTGTGGTTGATTGATCACACAGGGTCTTCACTGGTGAAAAGGTCGATTGGCCTGTCACTTATTTGTGAATTACTCTTGATTCTCTGTATTAGGCTAAATTTCAGCTCTGGCTTATCTACAAGTGCGGCTCTTAAGCAAGTATATACAGTAGATGAAGTATATCTGAAACACTTAATTTGTGTATTTCTTCAAATGTATATAATAGCTAACTGTAGGTTGTATGAATGTACTCATGCTTTGTTATTCATCAAACTATTGACTAACCTCTTCACAACTTCCATCCTACTAGAAGGTTAGCAAGTCAAAGATTAAAGCCAATTGTTACATTGCAATAGGCAAATAAAGAAAATCTAGAGTAAAGGATGGCAGAATGAACAGTGCCATATCAAAGAGCATTATTTAAGAAGAAAATTCATGCACATAGTAATTCTGCAAATAGCACTTCCAATTACCATTGTAATCTTTAAAATGTTGTTGATAGGTTATTAAATGTTTAAGTTGAAATTACAGTATTACCCAATACCCTTATGTAATGAGAATTTATCTTATTTTGAGCTGAGTTCTACTACTAGTGACACAAAAACTGAGTAATAACACATTATTTGCTTTTAACTACTTTTTATAGACAATAGAGCAAAAGATCTTTTTATAGTTGGTAGAAATCTTGATCTTTTGAATCATTTGACACAAAAATTGTGTTTTTGGACACAGTGTTCAGCAAGTTACAGTAAAATTTAGACTTTTTGGGAAATTCTCCCAATCTGCCAGGGCTAAACAGCATTTGATATCAAAAAAAATTGGCGCATGTCATTTTTAGCCAAAAATGGAATACCAGAAAAGATTCAGCATGATCAGACTACTAATAAGAAATTTTGGGGAAACAGCCACACCCTAACACATGTTTTATTTTAACAAAGGAATCTGTGATTGACTTGAAATAATGTACAAACCTTCTGGGGTGGACTTATGCTCAGCAGTTAGGGGAAACCCCTGGTTTAGAAAGAGGAAATTAGTGGAAGTGAGCCCATTGATATAACCAGATCTGCAAGGCTGTTTTAAGATTACAGGACAATAAATGAGTTAAGCTGTCAAGAGCAAAGGTAAAAGTAAAGTGTGCTATGTTGGCTGGAGGACAGAACTTTAGGGGTAGGTGCCCAAGACCAGCAGAAGAAGATTGGGCAGTCAATGCACTCAGTTATTCATATTGTGAGACTGCTGCGACTGTAAAGTATATGAGTACTCTAATAGACTTCTACAAATCAGTTAGATCAGGAGTGTCAAATTCATTCAATGCTGTGGGCCAATGTGATGGCGTAGTGGTTAGAGCATCCACTTTGCAGTCAGTAGACCTGAGGTTCATTTCCCAAGTCGAGTCATACCAAAAGACTTTGATAAATGGTATTCATAGCTTCTCTGCTTGGCGCTCAGCAAAATAGGGATAGTGTGGAGAACAAGCCACCAAGCTTGTTTGTTGTGTCCCTGGGCAAGACATTTAATGGGATGCCTCCATCTTTATTTGGCAGACAGATGGTAAGGCCAAGCAGTCTACCCATCGTGGTGGCCCCACTAAACTGAATACTCACAAACCGAGCTTGAGCACTAACGCAGTGTATATACATCTTCCTGCATAATGCTCACAACAAATAACTCAAACGATGAAGAAGTGCTGTGGGCCACATTTACATGCCTAAATTTTATGTGAGGCAGGATATGTTGTAAAAAAATTTTAGCTGATCAGACTATATATCTTTTCTTTAGAGACCAATGCTCACAATGGGATTTTTCTTGCATTTTTCATTCAATAGCTACTTGAAGAACTTTTTTTGAAAATAAGTGTTCTTTTTTATGGCGATTGTCAATATTTTCACTAAATTACAATTTGAAGATTTTTTTCTTTTGGAAAACAAATTTGAAGGTCAGGTATTAGCACTGTGCTACAAAATTCTTGCACAGGTCACAGAATATTGTGTTCAGGCCAGACTTGGCCTGTGGGCTTTCAGTTTGATACCCCTGCACTAAATGATGATAAACTACATTATGTTGATTTGTTGAAACAAGCATTGGAGCATCGTTATCTGAATGACAAACCGTGAAACACCACTAAATATTTAATGAAGCTGTTCACTAGACATTTACATAAAGCTACATGAACCCTGCCATTTGGTGTTCCTTTGGTGAGTTGTAATCACACAAATTAATTGTGTGGGTGCCTTTATTAGTCAGGGATTTTTGGATGATTGGGATGTAAAGGCTTGTTACAATTGCCTTTTTCTCGTGACAGAGTAAGGCTGCTCAACATGCACATTATCTTATGTGCTTAGTCGCTTTTTGTTATCGCTTGTCACTAGAATTTGCATTGTGTAAATGCTTGAAAAGATGTTAATGATGACGATGTACCATAGAGGCTAGTGCAGCAAACCTATTTACCAGTAATTTTTTTACCGAATCTTAAGTACATTTGTAATATGCAATATTGAATAACAAAACCTAGCTTGTCATATCTAACAAATGCCAACAAGTGCACAAGCTCTGACTGCTTTTAGTTTTACTGGAAAAAATAAGTAGGCCTGTTCCTTTCAGCATCCATGTCAGCACCCAGACACAAAAAGATATGCTAATTTAATACTTTATGCAGTTCTTGTGACAGTTTTTCGTGGCAAGAACCTCCCTGTTGAGAAAACAATGTCTCCATTAAGCATTTGGCACTTTCTCTTTGATTCGTTTTGCAACTCCAGACTTGAAGTCAATATATGCTGCTGCACCATCAGTGAAAATTCAAGCACATTTCTCCCAAGGAATGGAGTATTCTGTGAAGAAATCATTCAAGCATTAAAAAATATCCTCACTCTTTGTGTGCAATTTTAATGCTTTGCAAAATAACAAATCTTTTGAAACAACAGCACTGTTGATGTAGCGAATTAAGACTGAAAGCTGGGGCAGATCTGTAATATATGTGCATTCATTTAATTGAATGAAATAGAATGGAGATTCTTTCACGAGAGTTAGAATCTGTTTAAGAACATCATTAGGTATGCCTACTTTGTGTCTTTTCACCTTGCTGTTTGACAATGAAACTGCATTTAGTTTTTACTTTCTTTCTCACCAATAATTATTTTTACAACTTTCCTAACCGACATTAACAAATCACCATTTTTTTTCTGCCTTGCAATTTGGTAGGAAGCATCGTACAAAGAGTAGACAGCTAATTTATTTTCTGTTGTGAATTTTGTCAAAACATTTCTTTGTCGAATTTACTTATGCTCAAAAAATTCAATAGGCTTGTCTAAACAATTTGGATGATTTGTCTCTTGTGGTGTTTCAATTTGTTTTTCTTTATTGATTCTGCAGAGAGAACTTTCAGACATACTACGCATTTTAGTTTGCCATCCAGTTTCATAAAACCTGGTTTTAAAAAGTTTCATTATATGATTGTTTTGCCATCTTAAGTCTAAAATTAAGCAACAAAAAGGTTTTACGAATTAATGGTGTTTTTGTTCTTGGTAGGATTAATAAGCAAGCAGAGACTGATTAATTCATCTGGATACACCACTCCAACATCACAATCGTAGTTGTATCGTCACAGTTAAGATTATCATATAATATTGTAAAAAGGTTTTACTCAACAAAATGCAATAGGCCTACAAACAGAAAACGATCAAAACGTCTTGCATGACAGACTATTCATGCTCAAAAACATAAAAATTGCTGAAACTAAGCCCAAACAACTAGCTTTTAATTGTGTTGTCACCCGGGCCTATTCTGACTTACATGACCTTGCTTTGCAGTTTCTACATGCGTTCTTTGCTAACAGAAAGCTACAGTTCAGCATTTAATACTTTGAAGCGTTTCATGACGTGCAGTCTCCAGGAATGGTTTTTGTTTGGAACAATGGTTGATTTCTATAAAGTGGCGTTGCGTTTTTATTTATCACAGTTTTCTACAAGTTTCACTCTTTGTAGATGTTTACAAAAAACAAGCGACCCAAAAGAATAATTAGGTGGCCCGACTTTGGGTTGCGATCCATAGGTTGAGAATCACTGTTCTAGGTGTCCCTGATGTAGGTTCATGTTTTGTTGGCCAGAACTGCCATCATTCTCAGTGCAATGGACTTTTTATTGATATATTAAATTAGGAATATAAAATTTGCTCTCTGTATCTAGAACTCTAACAAAAAACTATACCGCTCAAGCTTGCTGCCAAAAAATTACATTTATTGAAAAAACTTGGCTTAGTAATTACATGACCACACATTTGCCACTAGATAGGTATACATAGAAAATATAATTCAAGCAGTATTCACTAATAGTAATAAAACTATAAGCAATTTGTTGCTAGACTTGAACCACCTTATTCTTGTGTTTATGCTCATAGGAAATCTATTAAAAATTAGTTATTTTTTGAAGACTAACTTGATTATTTTTTTATTAATATTGACACCTATTACTTCAAAAAAATTTAAGTGAACATAGGAATAGCTTCATAAACTACACAGAACGAGCTAAAAAAAAGATATTGGATCTGCTATCACAGAAAATACTCAGAATTGACTAAAATAAAAAATCCGCAAGGGTATATATACAAATAAATATCAACAACTAGTTTGCAAAGTACCTGCTTGCCACACACCACTTTTTGGCTTTGCAGTTGTTCGGAAAATAAGTTTTCTATTCTGCTGCATCACCCACAAGACTCAAAGAATTACTTACATGGCATACATTGTGTATGTGCATTAAATGCCCCAGACACCCTTGCAAACTGGTTCACAAGAACCGTTTGGTAGCCTAGTTATGTGCTGTGTGCATCACACTTTACACAGTTTTACACTTGATCCAATTCTAATCCAAGCTAATTCAATTGAATTTGGTTAGTCAAATAACTAAGATAAATACATGTGTATTATCTATGCTTATTTTTGTAAGATTTTTACAGCTTTTTTCAAAGCTGTATTAAAATTCTGTACCACCAACAAGACTTAAGATTTTTTCTATGTTATCTTTCTAGACGTAAATTTTAAAGTGCCTGATGATTGTTAATACATGAAACCTAAGGCTGCACATTAAGTCTCTATTGATATATTACTGAGCTCTGTCATTTCCATGACATTGAGCACTCTCTTGCCAAAGGTTTAAAATATTCTGACATTTACCTATAGTGTTCCTTATGTTTTCATTCACAAAAATAAGTATGCTTTTGATACATAATTAGTGAACAAAACTGGATATTTGTTTAACCACGTGTACTGTGTAACACCATATGCAGAGCCGAGCAGATAAAAATTTTCATCAAAAAACGCACAAGAGAAATAATGTACAAAAATATATACTGCATACATCCGCCTCAACGTAAGTGAAATCAACCACAAGTGGTTAAACATCCAACTGCAACTTCATGTTAAAAATTCTACGGCAATCTCGTTTACTTTTTTTCTGTACATGATTAAAAAATTGTTACCATTATTTATCTAATGCAAATTCACTCAATAAATAGGCCCATCAGCATGTGTTCGTTTATGATAACTCCATTCAACAACATATACATCAAGATGTTGTCTAACTAACGCACAATATTGCGGCCTAATTCAAACACAAAGAGATTTACAGAGCTACACTACTATGGCGTGTAAATCAGTTCAAGCACTTGAACCAGTCACTACTTTTAACGGCTAAAGCAAGATATTCAGGTGAGCAACTTACAAACTAGATTGATGGTGTGCAGCGGTGAGAAAACAAAACAAAAGTGGGTAACTGATTATAGTATCTTATGTCAAGACTTGAGTTTGAACCTCATTTGTGGAATAACATAAAATATAAACCGGTAAATTCTGCCAATATCAATTGGAGAAAAATGGCTGGTACATGGACTATTGGAAAACCATTATCTTTAGCAAGCCCAGAATGAAGATCTATGTGAGGAACCTTGAATTAGAAATAAGTGTTTGTAGAAGAGGGTTTTCAAAGAGTAACATAATTAGAGCAAGAAGAACTGCACTAGGAATGTGTGATAAAAAGGGAGTTTAATTTTGAAGAAGAAAAAAAGAGGACCACAAGTTTATTCATTTCTAACAGGTAGCTCATTTTCCTGAGTTGTTCCCAGATTACGTTGGTTTGCAAACAAAGCAAGATAAGTAAGGTGTGCATTGGAAGAATCTGCCCGTTTACTAACTAGCAGCAGAAAGAGGCAAAAGAACAAGAGATGGCAACATTGTATGAAAAGCAAGGTTTATTTTGTCAAAATGTTTTGGACATTTGTCCAAAAAGCCTTAAAAAATTTCAGACATTTTAAATAAGTTTCGGTCAGTCTCTACAAATAGTATTTCCTAGCTACGCGACTAACAAACTAAACTAAGTGTAAGCTGAAGTGGCTTAACATGTCTAATGTTGAAAGACTTAGGGTAGTTCACTTTAACAATACAATTGCCAATTGACGATCTCTTTATAGTTGCAATCTCATTATACTTATCAAGAAATAAATTGCAAAATACGGTTTAATGAAAAGCAATCAAACAACAGCACTGGTAATTAAAATTAAATGCCCGACTTGACAATACCATATTTGAAGCACGTTTTTGTTTCATTAGAAAATGTCGAGCTTTATCACAGGGCTACTCAACTGGCAGACCGCAGTCTGAATTTGGACCTTTCGAGTATTGAAACTAGACCTCAAGCTCCAGGATGAGAAACAGTAGGTGCAGCCACGGGTTGCAAAAAAGCCCATGCCCATTTTACCATACTTTGTTGACTTGTTTTCAGTACTAAGCTATTTTCAAACAAAAGAGCAAAAATTTTCACGCTTGTGATGCAACTGCACATCCTTAGCATTCACTAACGGGACCTTTGAAGGACTAACAAGCAACACGATCAGCATGTAAAACAGAAAAATACGTATTTCCCAGTGCTGAAGGCCTCTTTGTCATGCTTTTCTTGTCCAATAAATGTGTCTCTGCAATTAAACTGATCAAGTGTGTAAAGTTCAAAGCCCAGACAATATCTCGCCAGATATATTCTAAAGCACTGTGGCCCCAAATGTGACACATGGCTTCAAAAGTTTTACACTGCCTGCGTCACCAGCCTAACAATCCCCACAATATGGCCACTGGCCACAGTTATCTCTGTACCAAAACCTGGCAAAGCACCTGATAATTGAAAGAGCTTTCAGCCTATATCGTTCCTGACAGTTTTTTACAACCTTTTCGAGCGGTTGCTCTTGAGGCATCTAGAACCTTTTTTGACCCCCAACTTCCCGACAAACAAGCTGGCTTGGGGCATAGTCAGTGCATAACCAATCAAGTGTTTAAACTAACCTATGACGTTGAACATCATTTTGAAGAAATCAATCAATCAGGCAAGGTATTGGCAGATCTTGCAGCCGCACACAGTAGCCTACTGTATGGTATGAAGACCTTACCACTGTCTTTGATTTGCTGTTACTTACATGGACCAAGTTTTCAGAACTGGCTAAAAATAAGAAATGCGCTTTTTTTTTACAAAATTAGCAGAATAAACTGCACTAAGTTCATTTATTTTTGATTTTGATGATTAGTGTAGAGTGTAGAGTAGTAGTGTGTAGAGTAGAGTGTAGTGTAGAGTGTAGACTAAGAAAAAATCCTAGTATTTTTTTGTATTTACTGATAATGAGGGTTTCATTTTTGTCATTGTAAATCAGAAATTTTACTGGACCTCTAGAAGTACTAAACTTATCTAACTGGACCACTGTTAAAATTAGTTGAGTAGCTCTGCTCTATCGATTGTACAAGTATTTATTTCATTGACTTCAGTCTCTGTGTTGACAGCACCACTAACATTATAGTGAGAGCAGGTAGAACTTTGCAACCATAACGCGATTTTAAAGAAGTGCAACTTTTGGAAATAGATTTCATAATTAGCCGATTGCTTTTTTGACTAGTTGCTTTTCAATGACTTCCTCCTATCTATCTTTGATTTTTAGCTGCCAATAAGTTTTTTAAGAATTCAAGTTACGATATTGCAATTAATTGTTATTTGCGATGCAGTGGGAATCCAGTGATAAAAGTAGTCGCAATGAAACTTCAAAAGAAATGTAAAGGTCAATTACATATTCTGGCGATTTAATTTTTCTCAAAATACTGTGGCACACTTTTCCTCGCTGGCGCTTTCAAAATTCAGCCATGCTGCGTAAAAGCGTTAGTTTGACCAGTGCGCAAGTTTTTTGGACAGACTTCAAACGATTCATGTTGCCTGAAACCGATTGTCAAAACTACCTTGTGCTTTTTTGTAGAACTTTTTTAAACAAATTTAGATAAAATGGCTTGCAAAATTTGTTTGCAATCTCTTGATAGCGTTTAAATATTTTTCAGTCATATTGACCAAAATAGCTCAAAAACTTTTGGAGTCGGTCTATCTCCAAAAAATGTCAGAAAAAAATTCTGATCAAACAGATGAAATGAAAGAACGACCAATTTTTTATGTAAGCATGAGGCCTAATCTGCTGGCAATCAAACACCAGTCCCACCAAAAAATACTGATGGCCATGGTAATGCCTGTGAAAGACCTTCAGGCAGCCCAACAACCATTTCAGCTTGAGAAAGTCCTAATTCATTACAGCAGTTGTGAATCAGGGGACATAGTCTATTTTCTGTCTTAAATTTGCTTTGTTGTTGGCTTTCTTCATTCTAATAAAGTTGTAATGCAGGGCAATCAAACGTTTCTAGTGATTCTACTGCATGCTTGATCAACAATAAAGATGATGATGCACACTCCCTCAGTAGCGTTACTGATGAACCTATTCACATACTAAATATTGCCATAACAACTGAAAAAGGTGTTGATGATGACTCACTGAGCAAGCAATTTTACAAATTTGTTCAAGAACATAAAGTGGGAGTGGTGAGTTGAATATGTTGAGGGCATATCTAATTTGCTTGTTTGTAGATGGATTTGTCTGACAATGGACTCCGCCGAATCACATTTCTTGTTCATAAACGAAAGGAAGTTCCCAAATACTTTACGTACCGAGCTAGAGATGGGGTTGGTATTTATATGTAAGATTTGCTTGAATTTGTATTACTATAGTATTTTGTAGTTTCAGGAAGATCGCATCTATCGGCACCTGGAACCAGCTCTTGCATTTCAACTCGAGTTGAATCGAATGCGCAACTTTCACCTGAAAGCAATACCCACCGACAACCATCGATTGCATGTCTATTTGGGATCTGCAAAGGTAGAAGAAGGTACAGAAGTGATGGATCATAGATTCTTTGTTCGAGCAATTATCCGACATTCTGATCTCATCACAAAGGTATGCTAAACTACCTCTGCACCAAACAACAGCTGCCTCAATGTGGTGGTGTGGTCCCCAACCCTGCTTTGGTTGGGTCAAAATGGATGTTGCCCTTCCCGAGGGTCCCAGTTACCCCAGGAACTCTTATTCATTTTTTGCCATGAATGACCGCAGAAGAGCAGCACACAGCTTCTTTAAAACTGATCACTTGTCTTCTCTCTTCTCCTGCCCTTCTCTTACCCGACTTCATCTCCTCATTCTTCTTCTCTTGATGAGCGGTAGCGTTCACCCCAACCCTGGTCCTTGGCAGCTCTCACTCCTGGAGCTGCCCCCCAGCTGTGTCCCTACTTGTAATGCTGTGACTTTTTCCTCCAACTCCTCTCGTCTGTATACGTCCACTGCACAATCTGGCCCCCCTCTGCTAATGCTGCACTCCCGCCCCACCCTCATCTTCAAACCTGCTATTCCCCCTCTGTCCATTTTGTATCTTCTCCCTCTGCTCCCTCACCACCGCTCCTTGCTCCTGGCTGTCCTTCTACACCCCCTTATTCCTTTCCCCCCAACTCTCTCAGGGTTCTTCAATGGAATGCTGGTGGTCTTCAAGCCAGGAGCACTGAACTGCTTCACTTTCTTTTGTCTCATCCTGTTGACCTTATCTGTATCCAGGAATCCAATCTTAACTTATCTTCCTCTTTCCAGATTCGTGGATTCTCTGCTCTGCATTCAGACCGCACCCACTCCTGGTCTAGCATTCTCTCTCATGATGCCACACACACTAGCGGCAGCATCATCATGTTTGTTAGGCAAGGCTTATCATTCTCTGACCTTTCTACATCCTCTCTTTCTTCGCTTGATCCCTACTCTGATTATGTAGGAAGCAACATCTCTTAACAACTCCTCACTCTCATTTCTTAATGTTTATGCTCCCCCTATTCGCTCTTCTCCAACAAATGGCAGAATCGACTTCTTTTCTCCGTCCATTTTTTCCTCTTCCAGAAATCTCTTCATTCTGGGGAACTTCAATTGCCATCACCCCCTCTGGGACTCAAGAGATACTTCTGACCTCCGTGGGGAGGAAGTATTCAGTAGGTTCATCACTTGTGACCTCCTCTCTCAATAATTCTGGCAGTTGCTCCTCCCCTGACATTTCCTTTGCTCCCTCCTCTTGCCTTTTCCTACTCCTGGGGAGCGCTTCAGCACCTGGGTTCTGATCACCTACCGATTCTTCTATCTGTCCCTCTCTCCAGTCTTTCACCCCAATGAGTGTCCCCCATTCTTCAATTTTCTGAAAGCTTGCTGGGATGACTTTGCCTTCTACTTTGTCTCTCACTGTCCCCTAGCTGAGGAATACTCGTCTCTTTCTCTTTCCTCTGCTGCTGGTTACTTTACCTCTCTGACACTGAATGCAGCCAAATCTTCCGTTCTTTTTGGCTGCATCAAATGCCATCTACTATCGATTTCTCCAAAGCTTGTGACTCTGTCTGGCATCCCACCTTTTACCATAAACACATTTTGGCGGCCTCCCTCCTTACTTTGCTTGTACTCAATTTTTCTTTTCTGATAGGCGTGCTTGCAGGTTTTTCAAAATCACAAATTTGTTTTTTTCAGGTCCGTCACGGTGTTTTGCCAGGATCCGTTCTTGGCCCTGTACTTTTCTCTCTCTTCATCAACAATCTTCCTGCATCTCTGCCTTTCTCTGTCAGCTGTTCTCTTTATGCTGACAATCTGGCCATTTGGTCCTCCTCCCCCTCAGTTCACACAAGGAGCTTTGTTTCGATTGGAGCACTGGTTTAAGTACTGGTGTCTTCCTCTCAATCCAAGCAAATGTGAGGCCTCCTTTTCAGTGGATTCCCACCAAGCTCTTCTTACTCACCTGCCACCTCCATTTCAATCTTACTCCAACTTTTCTTAAGGTCACCTTCGACTGCAGTCTTTCCTTTTGTAAACATGTATCTTTACTGAAGGCCAAGTTTTTCCCTGGTCTCAAGGCCTTACGCTGTATCTCTGCTTCCTCATGGGTCCCCTCTAAGGAGTCCCTCTCTTGTATACAGCTTTTCTTTGGCCCCTTCTCACATATGCTTCACCTGGATGGGTTCCTAAGCGATACCAATTTCACCAAATTGGAATGCCTTCATCAAGCAACTAGTTGCAACATCACCAGCTGCATCTCGTCCTCCCTATCCCTCTTCTTCTCTCTGAGGCTTCTCTACCTCCCCTTTGTATCACCCTGACCCATTTCACTCTTTCATTTTATGAGCGGGCTCTTCGTCTTCCAATCTCCTTTTCCATTTCAGGTTTGGCCAGACTTGGAGTAAAACCAAGACTCTACAGATCTTCCTGGAGAGCTTTTGCATCAATTCACACACTCATGCTTCCTTCTACTTCTCCTAGGAGTGCTCTTCTTGCTTGACCTCCCTCATCTCCTTGGAATCTGCTTTCCATCACTGTGGAGTCCACCCTTTCCCCTCCATGCGCACTCTGATCTCCCTTTTTTTTGTCAAGGTGCAGCTCTCACTTAACTTAACTCTCTCCCACCTTACAATCTGGTACTCAGGACTGACGGCTTTCTTCCTTATCCTCTCGGCAAAGGCGATTGCGGCATACTTGCCAAATGCCCTCTCTATGGCACTGAAGCCACTCTTTCCTTTTTAGCAGGCCCAGCTTGTTCAAGTTTCACTGCTGAAGCCTGCCCCATTCTGCATACTCTTTTGTGGTCTTGGAAGCACCAACAAGTCTGCCATTTCTCTTGTCTTGTCCTATCTGACTCTCGCTCTGTTCTCTCCTCCATCTTTCCTTTTTCCTCAATCTCTCTGGCAGATCTGGCAGGAACTGTCTTCTCTCCTCCTGTTCTATTAGGCTACAATGGGTCCTCGAACACTCGTTTCTCCTGGGGAACAACGCGGCTGATGAGCTGGCCAGATGGGGTGTGCTACTTGTGCTCTCTGCGATCCCTTGTAGTCTCTCTCCTCTTATCTCTCATATCCACTCTTCTCTTTTCCCGGACTGGAGGCATACTGTCTCATCAAAATTCTTCAACACACAGGTTCCCTTGATTTCTACCAAGGAACTTGTGCTCCCTTGTCACACTCACTGTGTTCTCTCTCGTCTACCCTGCAACAGACCCAGTCTACTGTTAAGTTCTTATCTCTCTAGGATTGGCAGAATCAAGAATCCTTCCTGCAGTGCCTGCAAACACTCATCCCAGGACACCTCTCATCTCATTCTGCACCGCTCATTTTTTGGTGACTCTCTGTCTCTTTACGACCTCTGGTCCAGGCCCTGGGGAGTTGCCTGGCTTCTGGGGTCCCAAGATCTTTCACCATGCCCCCATCCCTTGGAAGGAGTCGGGTAGCAACAACAACCTCTGTCTACTCTGCACTGATATTTTTAATAAATTCTGTGTCACCTGTTTTCAAGGAGGCCTACTTAAAAATGTTTATTGTAAGTCCAACTTTTAGATAAAGACATATGTTGTTTCACCAAGATCTCATTCACTGTCAATCAGAAACGTGGTAGAACACCTTGTTTTCTTAAAATCTTATGAAGTATGATTAGCGAGTAATCTTTGGTAGAATTTGCCTATATTAATGTTAGGTATATCACCAATTTGCTAAATTCATCGCTTTTTTGTTGATGCTGGCAAAATTTCTTGGTATCAGTTAAGTATCCTTTAATATTTCAAGAATTAACTTCTTTTGAGACATTTCATTATTTTAACGAAATCTTGTGGTGACAGTTAACAATTTTATTTACATTTGGCTTGGTTAGTTTGCAGATGAGTTATGTACAATTTCATTTACATTTGGCTTGGTTAGTTTGCAGATGATTTATGTACAATTTCACCTTCCCAGTTCTTTTATAGACCATTTAGAATCACAAGGCGTTGAATGGTTAGCTAGAATACTTCATTTGGAGATTTTAATTTATTTCTAGCTTTTTCCTCGTCTCTTTGATTGCATCAGCTGTTGATTCTTATGCCTTAGTAGAGCAAAGTTGCAAAAAAGATGACTCATGCAGCCAGGCTTTGAAAGCAACTTTTTTGCTACAATAGTGTTTGAGACTATTTGATTTTTTCAAGGAGTTTTTTTCACTGCGTGTCACCATGCCAAGCTGGTTTTTGCTCATGTGCTTTGGCATCTGAAGCAAGAACTGCAGTTCAAAACGACAGCTACTCATACTCAACTAGCTGGAAGGTTATTATAACTTAATACAAAATATTTTATGACGAAAGGTTAACAATTGGTTCTTAGAAAACTACTTTGTTAGCCAAAGACTTTACCCTTGATTGTGTAAGACCTCAATCGTTTTCTGTTGCATAGCAAAGCCCCTTGTTGCGATAGAATAAACTGGATAATAGTCAATGATCATTTGGCAACTCAGCTCATAATTTGCTCTAACCTTTGTAAAAAGTGAACATGTCCCCCCCCCCTTAAGTTTTGATAAAAGAATGCAAAGCTTAATGGGAGACCACTAAACACTTTTTATACATCATGTGCATGCACGTTTGGGTGTTGAAAAAAGTGTCCATAATATAAAGTCCGTTAGAGAAAAGCTATGATGATCACTTTCTATTTGCATTAAAACTGGAATTACTTTGTCTAAATCACACATGTAAATAACCTCTCTTGTGCAAACAAGTGCATTGAAGTATTCCAATAACACGGTGGACCCCAAAGTCATTTTTTGTAAGGCTACATTAATCTCGTCCATAAATATATTATAAAGTGCCATTACATTTGGTGCATTCCTCTGAATGAAACAAAACGACTACTCTTTCTTCTTTAGTTTTAACTAGCAGATTCACCCATCGTTGATCGGGTAAAATGTAAAGACTGATTAAATTTTTACATTGAATAACCATATTTTAATATAGGTTGAATAAATATGGGCTCGTAGCCCCCCATAGACGATTCTGATCGAAATCAAAATACCGTACTTGGCTTCTCTGGAAAAAGTTATAGCAGATTTACCCGTCGTTGATCGGGTAAAATGTAAAGACTGATTAAATTTTTACATTGGATAACCATATTTTAACTCTTCCGATCCCGCACGGGTATAATTACTGGCAAGCGATCTTGATGCATTCGCTGCCGCGACGGTATATATACCGGCAATAACAGAAATGGCGGACATGCGCGTAATTGTTTGCATACATCTCGTTCAAGCAAAAACGTTTATATATAAACCTTTCTAACATTCTGTTTGTGGTTTGTAAAAATGGCAGACGGGAGCGAAAAAGTTAATATAGGTTGAATAAATATAAGCTCGTAGCCCCCCATAGACGATTCTGATCGAAATCAAAATACCGTACTTGGCTTCCCTGGAAAAAGTTATATAAGATTCATATGTTTGTTTGTATCTAAATGTCTCCAGTTTTATTTCTATAGCGGACATACAGACAGACAAACTTTGAGTTTTATATATATAGATAAACACACTCTTGATCCAATTGGGATCTATTCGTCAACTAATCTGTCACTGTAGGACTGACAAGTGCCTGGAAAAATGTTGTTGCACCAACATTACAGTAAAAAAGCTTCCTACCAGCACTTGCATATGCTTTCCAAAAAAGATTGCATGTTGTAAGAGAGATTCTAACTATTGTATATATTTGGTCTATACTGCTTGGCTTCCTTAACAATTTCTTGTTTTTTCTAGTGATGGTGAGTACATTGCAACTGTCAATAGTCAAATTTGTGTTTCGCTGTTGCAAACGTTTATAAACTACACCAGAGTATTTCATCTTTTGCTGAAACCTTTTATGTCTCTAAGTGCTAATGCTTATCTTTTTATCCTGCACGATGTCCAATGCTGTATCAACAAAATTTACACTACTTTGACAAAATGAATCCCCAATTTTATGACGTAGGTTGAAATTTATTTAACTATATCGTGCACAACAACATGTCATTTTCTGACTTTTGTTGGTTGCGCCACCATTACATTACATATTCTTTTTGATTTTTTATGTCCAACATTCATATTTTAAAAATCTGATTTTGTCCCCATTAACCGAGTCGCACAGATTCACTGCATATTTGTTGCAGTATTAAAAACAGTGTTGTGCCATTTCCTCTGTTGGTGGCATATCCTTCTATCCAATTTTCTTAATTTTTTCACCTCATTTTTCTATAAAGCAAAAAACAAGCAATGTAAACCTTTTTCTGCTTCCAGAAGGTATGTGACAGTGTCAGATGGATAATGAAAAGGTACCTGGCAAATGTAACACAAGAAAATAATTAATGACGAGAAATTTAGGAACAGAACAAATGCAAAGATAACAAATCAGCCATAAATCAAAACACATTGGGCAAAAAGAGAACTATTGTTAGCATACAGTTGTGTGTTCAACTTTGGTTTAGGTTTCTTAATCAGTAATTCTTTTCGAATTTTCGCTTCATAATGTCATTGTCTTAAGTATCTTAAAGAACCCAACGCCAAGGTTACTGCTACCACAAGAGCACAAATTAATATGTTGTGTAATAGCAGTTTTATTAATTATTGAATGGAAGCACTCCTGGGCTCTAGTGACAAAGTGGCAATAAGTTATACCAATGAATGACATGTTTTGCATCACACAAACAAGTAAATTTGTAGACCACATCAGACACAAGAGTGCTTGGAGTATTGCATTTTAATTGGAAACGCGACTAAAAAACAGTTTTTAAAGTTTTGTAATGAATTGCTAAGTTAATATCAAATTTTCTTCTAATTAATTTTACTGAATTACAGAAAAATATATGTGATGGATTTCCAAAATATGGAATGCTAATTCTGTACAAAAAATTCTTACCCTAACTTAAATAAAAATGTATAATGTATTGAGACCACTATGTATTTTAACGATTTGGAAGAAAAAAATTGAGAAAAATCTTGTGTGGTAGGAAGCGTCATTTGAATTTCTCCACAACGAAGCTGAACGACTGCTTCTGGAAGCAATGGATGAATTAGAAGTTGCCTTCTCTGGATCAGATAACAAGAGGATAGATTGCAATCACATCTTCATGAACTTTGTACCGTGAGTAAATGACATGGAGATAAGAAGGAGAGAGGATGATGTGTTGTGAATGTAGGAACGTGATGATTGATCCTATGAAAATCGAGGAGAGTATCCGATCAATGGTTCTTCGTTATGGCAGCAGGTTGTGGAAGTTGAGAGTATTGCAGGCCGAGATCAAAGTCAACATCAGGTAAAGACAGTTGGTGATACAAATTGCACTTCATTTTTCTTAACAGTATATTTTGTGAGCTAGCAGTCTAGCCCATGGTAGTAACTTGTATTTTTTTGCAGTATTTGGGACAACATTTATTTTTGATATTTTGAATAATGTTGGAATGATGAAGATGACCTTAGCATTATTGAAATCCACCTTTCAGTTTTTAACTTTGACGTAATAAATCAGACTGATTTGTATTACACATTACTGTACTTTTTATTTATTATTGCCCTTTCTTGCTTAGGTTAAAAGATGATTCTGATCCATTTCCATTCCGCATCTTTCTCACCAAAGAATCTGGATATTACCTTGATATTAGTCTTTACAAAGAAGTGACAAACCACATGACTGGCCAGGTAGGTTTTGAGGAATAAAAATTGGAGAAATACATTATTGTGTACACTCCCTTTTGCTTTTGTTAATTTTTATTTTAGACGATGTTTCAAACTTACAATGCATCAAAACCTGGTCCACTGCATGGCATGCTGACAAGCACACCATATGTTACCAAAGATCTGCTTCAAGCTAAGAGGTTCAAAGCTCAAAACCTTGGCACGACTTACGTGTATGACTTCCCTGACATGTTGAAGGAATGTTTGAGGGAATCATGGAAGGATTATGCGACAAAGAAGGGAGATTGGGGAGTTGCTATACCTGAAACTCCAGTAAGTGGATGGATGATAGGCTAAGATAGGAGTAGGAATGGTTTTTCAAAACCATCATGATGTTTTTTCAAAGCAATTTATAAGTAAAGTAGATATATATATTGTGGTATATGCTCAATGCTGTTGGTACTTGACACCTTCCAAAGGATTGGGTCATGGCAGAAGGCCATAGAACTCGTATGAGCTCATGCTCGGTTTGCATGTCTTTCGTCAGACTGGGCCACCACGACGGGTAGACTGCTTGGCCCCACCATCTGTCTGCCACATAAAGACAGAGGTATCCCGTTAAGTGCCTTGCCCAAGGACACAACAAGCAAGCTTGCCGGCTTGTTCTCCACATTATCCCTTATGTGCTGAGCGCCAAGCAGGGAAGCTGTGAATACCATTTTTTAAAGTCTTTTGGTATGACTCAACAAGGGAAATGAACTCGAGGTCTACTGACTGCAAAGCGGACACTCTAACCACTACACCATTGCGCTGGTTTACAGCTGGACAAGAAAGAATAAGACAAGAAGTGCCTGGGTCGGATGACCACAGGAGCTGTATGAAGACTTTTTAATTCTAGGGAGATAAAGAATTTTACAGAAAGCTGAGTCCATTGCAGTGAAGACGAGAGAGGACTTAACAAACGTGACAAGAAGGCATTAGATTTTCAGGGAATACTGGGGGACTTGTGCATCAAAGAATTTTGTTAAGGTAATATGCCTTCAGTTTGAAAGAAGAGCATTGAGTGGATATGAAAGGAGAGAGACCACAGGGAAGTAAAGATGGCTGTAGCAACATACTTTGTCTGGCCATGTCATTTTTCTAAAGAAATAAGTGACCAGAAACCCTTGCTAGCCTGATAGAAAAAGAGTAGGAGAAAATGGATAGTTTGTGCTAGATGTCCAAGAGAGGGTGAGATAGAAGGAAAAATGGAGGAGACGAAAGTGTAGCAAGGACAGATCAAGAGTTTGGAGAAGGGAAGAAAAGGAACTGCCGAAACTAATAAAGAGCTTGCAGGATGTTACAGGCTTCAGTGGAAAAGCTTGAACACGCTGGGCCTAGCAAATAGGAGGGAGTAGCTTCAGAGCCTCCTTTACTGAAAGGAAATGGGACAGAGCCATTCATCCAAGTTAGGAGAATGTGAGATAAGAGAGGGTCCAGGTGAGCAAGAACTGCACTTTGACAAGAAAGAGGAGTGTCAGAGCTGGAACATGGAGTGGAAAGAGTAAGCTCCACACTGATGGATAGCAGGTTTTCTGGAAGAAGGAGGGCAAGCAAAAAATAATCTCCCAGGAAAAAGGGAGAGGATGAGGGAATAAGTAAATGTAAGGTCTTTCCAGGAAAACCTAGAGAGTCTTAGTTGTAAGTTTAGCCAAACTTAAACTGGAAAAAGAGGTTGAAAGACAAGGGTTTGCTCATAGGATAATGAGTCTAGTTGACTCAAAGGAAAGGTAGGGACGTCTCAGAGAGGAGAAGAAGAATAGAAAGGATGAAAGGCAGTAGCTGATGGTGCAGTTGGTTGCTCAGTAATGGCATTCCAACTTTGTAATGTTGGTAGTCCTGAGAAAAGGAAGCTACAACTTTTTCTTGTAACTACATCACACAAGCCAGAAATTGGCAAAAATGATGTTTTTGATGAAAATCGTTAAAAAAATTATTTATCATTAAGAAATTGTTGTGAAATTCATGTTTTAACTAAAGTTATTTCTTAGCTACTTACATAATAACAATTAAAATTGGAAAACAGTAATCAAATCCTAGCAGGATAGTCTATCCAAGCTATTAATAAACAGTAATAAAGTCAGCTTAGACATTTATTTGCTGCAAGAAAAATTAATTTCACTAACGCATCTTCAGTTTCTGTAAAAAAATAATAAAAATTGCACAAAAAAAAACCTTAAATATTTTCAAACAAACTAATGGTAAACCAGAGAAAAGGCTGTACTAAGATATTAAAATCTTCAAAACTTAACAAGAAGCAAAAATATTTATCTGCACGGGGTCTACAATAAACAGCTATCAAAACTACAGACCATAAAATTAGCCCCGACTCCTTTCAAAATACATTCAAGCTAATATGATAGGTTAAGTTGTATAGAAATAGATGTGAGATAAAAGAGACGTCTAATTACTAAATAAACAAAGGGCAGTATATCATAATAATGAGTGAAGGGTCATAACTTATAGAAGCCGTGATGTAAGTGATTGATGACACACTGAGATGTGAGAGGAAATAAAACTAAAACAGTATTTCAAAAACAAAAAAATAGTTAAAAAATCACTTAATTGAGGGCAAGAGCATTTTATTTATGTTAATAGTAGCATTCAATTTGTCTAGCCATATGTTTTTGTAAATAGATAAAAGATGTTTGGGCGGTTGATCTACAAACGTTACAAAAAAACAATCAGCAATATCTGGTTTTGTCTGTAATGTGAGTCTATGGAAGGTATGGTGTAATAATGCTGCTTTATTGTCAATATTGTTGTATTCAAATTGATTCCAAATAAATCTGGTGACACCAGCGTTTTGAAAATTTGTTTATGGTTTGACCAATATATTGTCGGTGACATAAACGGCATGTAGCCGCATATATGTCGCAGTTTGAACAATCCACGGTTTGCTTCAATGCAAAAATTTTACCATTGGCTGCTGTGATGGTACTGGTTTGATGTACCATAGATTTATAATTGTTAAAATGGCCGCAAAGGGCACATTTCTTGCAAGGTTGAGATCTTCCTTGACCAGTATTTTCAGTGGTTGAATGAGCTAACTTTTTAAAATTGTTGAGCATACTAGCAAGGGTAGATGGACGCTTATACACGATGGTAGCTTGAACTAGGCTTTTTTCTTTGGCAGTAAGTTGGAGTAAATTGGAAAAAGCAAATGCCCAAATCAGCATAGGATCTGTAGTCTTTTCATTCAATGGTTTTGATCCAAAACAATTGGTTCATGGTTATGCTGAATTAATGATTTTTTCCGTCACTTTTTTGTTGAAATAAGAGTCTATACATTTCTATTTTAGTCTTTCTAAATCTATAAGGTACAACTCATTTGTTTCATTTAATCTGAGTAGTCTAATAGATTCACCAAAAACAATAGATTTGAAAATGCATAGAGGGTGGTAAGAATTGCCATTTACAAACAATCTTTTGATAGCTGTTTCTTTGATAAAACTACAGTAAAAAATCCGAATTTGTTAGAATTGTTAAACATGTGAAGAGCATGCAGGAACTCCTGATTTTTTTCTGTTTCATTGGTGCTAACTTTTCTAAAAGTGAGTTTTAATTCATACTCCATGCATGTATTCGTCTGTGCTTGCTCAATTTTTTCTGTTAACTCATTACCATATGACATCCAAATAATATCATCAATGAGTCTTTTAAAGAGTTGTGCTTGATTTAGTATGTTGCTGAAGTGCACATGAAGTGCAAAATGAAGTGCATCGAAATATTAGCTAACGATACCGAATTATTGCCCCCTGTGATGATGCCTTGCTTTTGTATATACAATTTGTTTTTATCTTGAATCATAATGCTGTTTAAACAGTGCGTTGCAAGATTGACAAAAATACGTTGACCTGACAAATTAAACTTTGAATGCTCTTTAAGAGCTAATTCTAGTGCCATTTTTACCGTTTCTTAATACTGGGATACAGAGCGCAGACGTCAGCAGCAATCAAATAAAGCAGGTCATTGTTTCTAATGTTTGAGGCATTATGATTTTTTTTTCCATTCACACAAATCTTGCAAATAGTACTTACTATCTTTACAAAACTCATTAGTAGTACTTTTACAAAATTCAACACTATCTGGTTGTAACAAGTGTTTAAGAAATGCAGTGTTTTAGTTTTATTTCCTCTCACATCTCAGTGTGTTATCTCTCACATCTTGGCTTCTATAAGTTATGACCCTTCACTCATTATTATGATATACTGCCCTTTGTTTATTTAGTAATTAGACGTCTCTTTTATCTCACATCTATTTCTATACAACTTAACCTATCATATTAGCTTGAATGTATTTTGAAAGGAGTCGGGGCTAATTTTATGGTCTGTAGTTTTGATAGCTGTTTATTGTTATTGTAGACCCCGTGCAGATAAATATTTTTGCTTCTTGTTAAGTTTTGAAGATTTTAATATCTTAGTACAGCCTTTTCTCTGGTTTACCATTAGTTTGTTTGAAAATATTTAAGGTTTTTTTTTGTGCAATTTTTATTATTTTTTTACAGAAACTGAAGATGCGTTAGTGAAATTAATTTTTCTTGCAGCAAATAAATGTCTAAGCTGACTTTATTACTGTTTAATAATAGCAGACCCTTTTTCAGCACTTGGCTATTTTCACAAATAAAGAAATTTTCACTTAGCATTTTAATCTAGCAGTCTTTGAAGCAAGAAAAATTGACAAAAATACTACCAACACTATATACTCAATAATAGTCTTACACTATTATTGAATATATAGCCCAATTTAAATAGCCCATGTTGCCCAATTTAATAATTTTCAAGGTTTTAGTCATTAAGTTGCTTTTTGGTGTTAAAAGTTTTCATTAGTTTTCTTGATCGTATTTTCTGTCTGATAAGTCCATCTCTATTTTTGAATCTAGCAACAGCTGCTGAAGCTTCAGAAACCAGTTTTATATGTCGTTCAACAGCTTGATTGTAGCAAAGATGTTCCAGGTTGAGTTTATGTTGTTGAAAAGCCTCAATTTCTTTATTCAATAAGTGTTTTAATGCAGGTGGTTCATGCATGTCTTTTAAACTCAAGCTTGACAAGGAATAATAAGTTTTTGCATTAGTATTGATTTTGGATATTATGAATTTTCTTACATCTACTTCTTCATCATGACCAACATTATCTAAATTTTTCTTAGATACTTTGATGCTAAGTATTTTGTTGACTGCAAGAAGACGGACATTGTGATTATTATCAGCCAGCATCGCAAGTAATATATTTTTATGGTGAGCAAAATAAGCACTTTGTTGCAAAACCACTACAGCAATATCCTGAATAATTTTGTTTGGAAATCCCATTACTTGTGTAAGGATATTGAGATAATTCTTTGGTCCATCAGTAATCTTGTTAATTAGATGTCGGCTGTTCTCGGGCAACATAAAATCAAAGAATACAACATCCAAGTGTTAACCAGTGTAAATGGTTTGACCCTCCTACTTCGAGAAACTCAAGATTAGCATCAACTGATTCCAACATGACAGCAGAGCAAATCCTGTAAGCATAATATTGATCACTGCTTAAATCATGCATCAAAGAGTTTGGAATAACAGGAAATTTTGGATTTGGGATCGATTTAAACTTCACCACTTTCCACTCAGAAACAGCACCATTCAACTGCCTACTAATAGGTCCTGAAAAAGAGTCTGGTCCAGAAGTTACACCATCTAAGTTTTGAAAAACATGTCTGAGAGGAAGCTCATTTAAATGGAGCAAGCATATAACCCATTGCAATGTTCTTCCTATTAAAGTTTCTAATGATGCAATAAATCCTTTGCTTTTGCCAGTCATTGGAGCAGTTCCATCAGATCCAACAATCTTCAATTTTTGTTCCAGAGCTGTATCTTTGATTGCAGAATAAACTGATGTTGCTATTTTATATCCAGTTCATCTTCTGGCATTACATGTGAGAGATAAAAACCCATTAGGCTCTCCTACAATTACATAATGTTCTTCAATAACTGTTTGGCGATGATAATTTCCATTTACTTCAACCATTGTCATTGTTGCATCTTTCCTTCCATCTACAAAAATGGAATCCACTAATTCAAATAATTCTTGCTCCTTGTTTTTAATTTCTTCTCTGTATTTTCACTTTTCTATTTGCAACTTGCTTCTATCCACCACATATCTTTTATCCTTTTCAGTAACAATTCCAAAAGCTTTTAATATAGCCAAAGCTATAGCTGCACCAGCTCTATCAGACACTTCATATCGCTCACAAACCATTGCAAGTTCTTTTAACGTAACTCAATTCTGCTGCAAAATAGATTTTGAAGAGCAAGGTAATGCTGGATCAAATGATACTGATATTTTTGAGTTTTCACTAGTACTTGTATCAGATTGAAAACCAATTACAATATCAATATTTGCTGAGCTTGTTGAAACTGTATCATTAGAATTGGATTGTTTTTGAGACATTTTTCAAAGAAAATTTATATCAGATTGATTGATTCAACAACATCCAAATATTTTCTTTTTCTAGGACCTATTTGATCTTTATAAAATGCAAAGTCATCTTCATTCATTTTCAACTTATTAATATCTTCAAGTTTTCATCGCTGTTTCTGGTCATTACAAAAAATATCAAACAATTCTTCAATATCACGTAAAAATTCTGTCATATTATAATTAAATGTTGCACTGGTGTTGAATCCTTTTTTCCCTTTTTTTGGCTGAGATTCAATCTGTTGAAAATCTTTTACAAGAGTTAAAATCCTAAACACAATGCCATCTACACTTATGCAATAAACATTACAGTGGATTCAACATTCATATAGTTCATTTGCAACAATGACAGCTGCAGCTCTTGTTTGCCAATTTTTTTCATAAAGCAATCTTCGCAAAATATTTTGTTTGGTTGGAAAAACACAATTTGGAAAGGAGTCACAGCTTTTAAAAAGATATTTTCCTTGACGCTCACAAATTTTAGTAACAGCTTTTCTTGTAAGCATTCCAAAACAATCACACAGTAAGAATACCAAGTTTATAAGATATTTTGGAAAATATAAAACATTTTCTCTATTTTATTTATCTCTTAAAAAAACATTTTGAACTTGTATCTAATTAATTTTGACTAGTAATACAGTAGTTAATCAAAACCACCTAAGGACTGCAAAAGCAATGATGTATATATATATAAAATACAAAGTGAATAAACAAGCCGATTTACATTACAGGTAAAAGTTTTACTAGGGCATTAGCAAAAACATCATTTTTGTTAATTGTGGCTTGTGTGATGTGGTTAGAAGAAAAGGTTGTATTGGAGCAGATATAAGCTTGGGTCTTCTGAGCATTTTAAGCCCAAAACCAACTTTCCAGCTTAATTAGTTTTTAAGTTGTGAGATTTTCATAAATTTGGGGGTGTTTAGCCACCTGGGTGTAAGTGGCAGAACCCCAAAACAAATTTGGAAGGTGTTTTTAGACCTAACCACCTACTTTAATAAACCTGGTTTTTGATTTAAAAAAAATTTTTTTTTACTCCACCCTAATGCATGTGTAAAGCAGGAAAGACTGCAGTTAAAGAAAGAAAAGACTGCAACAAAAGCTGGGGTAGGAATAAACTGGAGAGGTGATGCTGAAAATTACCCGATTGTGATCCAGCAAAAAGAAAGAAACCTCACATTTGCTTGAATTAAAAGGAAGATACCAGAACTTTAAGCAGAGTTTCTTGTGTAGTCTCTGCAGTAGCAGGTACAAAGCGGAAGGATTAGATGGCTGGGTCGTCACCTTGAAGTAGCTGATGGTGAAGGTAGACCTGCAGCAAGACCGTTGATGAAAAGAGAGAAAAGATCAGGGCCAAGAAGAGGACCTTACAGAATATCTCAGCAGACTCTGAAGGGGCAACTCTTGTGATTTTGGAAAACCATGTGAATGCACCTATCAGGAAGAAATGTTTGAGTCCATTAAACACAGCAATAGGGAAGGCCAGCCAAAATAAGCTTGTGGAAGAGGAAGGATGCCAGACATATTCGAAGCTTTGGAAAAATTGATAATGTCAAGGATCGTCTGAGTGCTTGGCATGAGTTCGTTAAATCACTTCAAAATAGACTAAGCAAGATAAGGAATTTGATTTAAGTGGGCTGATCAGAGTGGAAGCTAACCAGGTGAGGAGAGGGTTTGGAGTTAGACTCCAGAAAGAAGAGTAGCTGGCGATAGAATGATGCACTTAAACAACTTTGAGGTGCTGGAGGTGAGAGAGACAGACCAGAAGGAAGCAGGTGATTTGAGAGGTTTTCCCTTCTTATGGAGTGAAATAATAAATGATGACTTCTAGATGTAAGGAATGGAATGCAAACTTATAAAAGTTAATGAGGGAGGTGCTTCAGGACGGCTTGGGCAACTCGGTCTGGGGCTATGACAGTGAAAGAGGAAAGGTTGATGGTTGCTGCAATGCAGTGAGGGTCAAAGGAAAACAGAAAGTGGAGTGAAACCCCTCAGGAAAAGGGACTCAGCAGAGCTCATATTTGCCTCTGATTTTGTTGCGGAAAGTCTTTGGCTGAGAAATGGAAAAATAAGATCTCAGGTAGTTGGCCCAAACCATTGCCGCCTACCTGACAAAAGATAAGATGAAAAGGTGGGGTAAGAGGAGGAAGAAGCCAAGCTAGTGACAGAATGAACTGATTTGTTAGCAGGTAGAGACAAACATGTCTCAGGCCATGCCTTAGTCTTGGCTTTGGTGATGATGGATGAAGCATGCTGGGAGGCTGAGATGTGAGCCTGGCACCATTCAGAAGACCGCTAAGCTTGAGATTGGTATTTAATGTTTCCAAAAAGAATAGAAGATTTGATCACAATTAGTTCCAAAGAGGTTAAAAATGCAGCAGCAGAGGAGAGAGAAAGAGAGGAGTAGTTTTTCTCCTGAAGAACAGAACAAATCATTGCAGGGAGCAAAGGGATCCCAATGAGCCTCTTGAAAGGAGGACGCTCATTGGGGCAGGAGAGTGGAGAAAGAGAGACAGAAGATTTGGAAGTTGAACAGAGCCCAAGTCTTGAAGTACCTACCAAGAGGTGGAGAGGGCAATGGAAGAGCAAGCAAACGAGATTTTGGGAGGGGAGCGACTGCTGAAGGTGTGATGAAGAAGAGTAGGGCTATTTGGGTCATTGAGGGGTGAGTAAGAGGATATGACCTAATCAAAATATTTTTCTCCAGAAGGGTCTAAAGCGCATATTAAGTCCCAAAGGAGGTGGTGACAGATGGAGTCCTCCAGAATGAAGAGATTTCTGTAGAGAGAGAACAGAGAGAAAAAAGTCAGATCTACTATCCATCAAATAGCAGGAGTGCAGGATGTTAAGAAAGAGAGTGGAGAGGAGTTGTTTAGCAAGATGTTGACCCCTGCGTGGTCTTAGCAGGAGTAACATGAAGAAAAAGGCAATTGAGAGTTCAGAAAAGGACAGTCACTGTCTGACAAAGATGACCAAACTGCCGTTAGGATACAAGTCATCAGCTGAAAAAGAGCTGACTGTCAGTGCAATCAGATCGCTGAGCGGAATATCTAAGAAATTCTCAGAAATGAAGAGTTGAGGTTGAACTTTCGATACAGATAAGATTGATAGAAAAGAGCAAAACAAAGTGAAAAACTCAATGTTTCTGTGGCACAAATACCTTTTGCATTTTGTTGGAAAATTCTTGAGTGAGTCAGGAGAGGAAAAAGAAGCAGAGATTAAAGAAGAAAAGCAAAAAGTGGAGAAAGGGTTGGGAAGAAACAGAGCGAGTAGTCAGTGACTTGGCAGTATAATGAGAAGGCTTGTGAAGAAGGGTGATGGGGAAGAGCTGCATTGACATAGGGAGAGTAGTGTAAGTTGTTGTAAACAGTGGAGGTAAATTTGCTGAAGGGCCTTGGAGAAGATGACACAGTGCTGGAAGACTGGGGATCCCCAGAAGAAGCCTAGATACAGCAGACAGGCAGCTTCGGTAGTAGGAGCTAGAAATGGAGTTAAATTCTGAAAAGAAGATGTGCCTTAAATGTACCCATTTAGAGCTGGTACAACATTGCACTGACTTGCCAGTCTATGTTGTATTGCCAGCGCACAGAGAATTTCGGACAAGTAGGGCCAGGATTTGGATAAACATTGCTGATCAGAAGTAAAAGGAAAAAAGGCAAAAGAGAATAGCAGGAAAGCAAAAGAAGAAAACACAGACAACCAATTGTGAAGAGAGTGTGTGCTGCCCTTCTGAAGTCATTGAGAAGGCAGCATTGCAAAAAAGAATGTTTGATGTCTGGAGAGCCCAAGGTATCTGCTACCCTCAAAGAGGCAAACAGCCATTTCACCCTCACCCAACACTGTGTGGGATCACAACACGATGTTCAGGCAGCTGTTGAGTGGAGCAGGTTCAATATTGTTTACCAAAAGCTTAGGTTCATTGCAAATATCGGCCAATGTCATAGTTTGTTAGTGTAAAATCAAAGTCAAATTTGTATTAGTTATTTAGTTTTTATCCAGTGTTCCTCTTTTGCAGAGATTGCCGGATTCACCCCATGCTTTTGCAATTGCTTGCACTCCATCTCTCCACTTGTCTCGATTCACGGCATCCTCCTTTTTAAACCAATCTTCTTTGTCTCCTCCACTTCTTCTTCGGTCATCTTCACTTTCTCTTGCCACTCACTTCAAGATCAAGAGCAACCTTCAAAACACTATTGTCATTCCTCCTCAACACATGTCCATACCATTTAACTCCATTCACTGTTGCTGACTGGTCTATAGTTTTCCATCATTCCCAACATGCCTGTCTGTTCTTCAGTTGTCTTTCTGTCAACAACTTTCTGATCGCACATAGCTCTCACCATAGCCCTCTCTTCGTTCTCCTTAAACTTGGTTTTTCATTTTCATAAAATCACCACACCCCGCTTCAATACAGTTCCTTTCATCTTCAAAGGAAACCTGTTTCCAAATAATAACTTTCCACATTCCTTGAATTTTATTACCCAATCGATTCTTACTCTTGCAATAACTGCTGCTTCACAACCACCACTAGCATTTAGTCTCTCTCCCAAATAACAAAATCTATTCACTGTCTCCACTTCATTGCTCGACTTCTCAATTGAATCCACCATTTCTTCCATTATTCTTTTACATTTCAAGCAAGCAAAATGCATTGCCAACCTAGTGGTAACTCTCTTTATTTTTGCACATCTTTCATGAACCCAAACTCCACATGAATCTATCTTGCTTTTGAGTAGTTTTCCTTCCCACCCACTTACCATCACTTTTATTTGTGTGGTGTTGAGCTTTAAACCTTCACTTTCCAGTGCATCCTTCCAACTCCAAAATCTTTCCTTTAAGTCTTCCATGGTTTCTTTCATGAGAACAAGGTCATCTACATACAGTAATTCATTTACCACACCCCTTCTTCCATTTTTTGTAATAACATCCACAACTATTGCAAACAATAGTGGCGGCCGCACAGATCCTTGATATACACCAACTTTTACTTTGAATTCCCCTGAATATGCAGATCCCACCCTCACTTTGTCTTTGCACCATCATACAAGCTCATAACTTTCCAAACCATTACTTCTGATAGACCGTTGTTTCTCATGGCCCACTCTATCACCACTTTTCTTGGCACTCTATCAAAAACTTTTTCAATGTCAACAAAACATACATACAACTTCTTGTCCTTCTTTTGATATTCCTCCTGCATTCTCCTCACAATGAATATCCTGGCATAAATCCAAACTGCATTTTATTCAAATTGACTAGTATTTGTATTTGCCTCTCTAGTACCCTTTTAACAATTTTCATAGCATGTTCTAGCAGTTTCACTCCTCTGTATGATCTACAGCTCATCGCATTACCCTTTCCTTTAAAAATAGGCACAACCACCCCAGTTTTTCACTCATCAAGCATTCCTCTACCATCCAATACACGCTGACACAGTTCCATCATCACTTTAACCCCGATTTCACCACTTGCAACTATCATCTCCACACTTACTTCAGATGGTCCAGTTGCCTTTCCTGATTTCATATTTTGCATTGCTTCCACAAATTCATTGCGAGTCACTTTTTCCACTGGTCCTTCTATTACAGGGGTGGCCAACCCGCAGCTCTTTGCCTGGTTTCATGCAGCTCTTTTTCATATGCCTTGTTTCTTCTTTCAGCAGCCTAGTTCTTTCATAAGCAGCCTGGTTCTAGTCAAAATCTACCAGTAGCCTTGCTAGTTCTGTAGTATTTTTTGTACATTTTTTTAGCTTTTAGTGTATTTGAGTAATAATTTAGTATATTTTAGTAATAATTGCGGATAAAAAGTGCACAGCAAAACGAAAATATGAGGATGAGCACACGACTTTTTTAATAGAATGGGAGAGCTTATGTTTTTTTGTTGAACGTAATAGCAAGCCATTCTGCTTTATATGGCAGGTGTCATTAGCGCATTTCAAAGCTTCAAATGTTTAGCGCCACTTCAGGTCACTCCATGCTAACATCAACTATGAATTTCCAAAAGGGACTGAACTTTGCAAGCATAAGTTGATCACTATGAAAATTCAAGCAGAAAAGCAGATACAGGTTTTCCAAAAATTTACGAAGCATTCAGAGACTGTAACGCTTGCATCATATCATTGCACAGGCCAGAAAGCCATTCAATAAAGGGGAGTTTGTTAAAAAATACCTCTATGACATTGTTGAAATCTGGTCATCTGAAAACAATAAACTGGAAAGAGCATTATTAGATGTCCAACTCTTCCACCACTCTGTTGAACGCAGAATGTCTAATATTAACATGGTTATGGAATCACAGTTGCGCTCTAACTTCCAGGCTTGCGATTATTTTAGTGTCACATTAGATGAGAGTTGTGACATACAAGACAAGCCCCAATTAGCAATATTAGCACGATTTATTTCAACGAATTGTTTGATCAAAGAAGAACTCTTTGATATTGTGCCATTAGAAGACAGAACCCACGGCATAGATGTGAAAGAAGCAATGATAATTGCAATCGACAAAGCAAATCTGCTCATAGCAAAACTAACTGCAATAATCACGAATGGAGTACCAGCCATGGTCGGATCTGTGAATGGACTTGTGGGGCTGTGCAAAGCTGACCAAACATTTTCTGAGTTTTGGAGTTTTCACTGTATCATTCAAAGAAGCAACTCTTGTCTAAATCATTGAAGTTAGATGTCATGAAGACTGCGATGAAAATCATCAACTACATCTGCACACATGCACTTCACCACCGACAATTCAAGAATCTCATTGCTGAGCTAGACCAAGGGCTTCCAGGTGATGTGCCGCTGCACTGTACCGTAAGGTGGCTGTCAAAAAGCCAGCTACTCTCTCACTTTTTTCAGCTTGTAGATGTTGTGAAACTGTTCATAAAAGAGAACAAAAACTATTCTGAGCTCTTGGACCTTGGGTGGATTATGGATCTAGCTTTTTTAGTCGACATGCTTTGTCACTTGAGCAGACTAAACCTGAGTTTGCAGGGTAAGTTGAAATTGCTGCCTGACCTAGTACAAAGTGTGTCTGCTTTTGTCAACAAACTGAAGCTGTTTAAGGAGCATATTGAAAGGGGAGATTTGACGCATTTTCCCACCCTGCTAAAAGCCAGCAGGCAAGTCACTATTACCACCCTGAATCAGCAAAGAGAGCTACATATGCAACACTTCTTGAAACCCTGAAAGAAAGCTTTGTGTCACGGTTTCATGATCTACAAATGAAAAGGCCGCAGATTACGTTCCTTATCGACCCATTTAATTTTGAGACAGACCGTTTGAAAGCCCATCTAGTCTCAGATGAGGCTGTGTCTGAATTGGAGATGATCGATCTTTGTGAGAACAAACTGAAACCTGCTTTAAGGAAATGGACCACCGAGTTTTGGAAAAGTGTGTCAATGGAAAAATACCCCAATATCAAACTGGCTGGGGTTAAGGTACTCTCAATGTTTGGTCAGCATTACGTCTGCGAGTCTGTGTTCTTTATCCTAAATCACATGAAATCAAGGCATCAACTGTACTGGCTGACACTCATGTGAAAGAGTTGCTTCAAGTGGCAAGAATGTAATGCGAGCCCAATTTGAAGAAGATTGTTAAAGGAAAGGAATGCCAGAATTCCCACTGACTAAATAACATGCATGATAATAAATAGCTTGTACATTTCTGTCATTATCATGTTCGTGTGTGACATTTACAATAAATCCAGCTGAACAAAGGTATGTGTTAATGTGTGTGAGTAGGAGGTGGGGTGATGTTCATGCGATCATTATATCTTGTGTATGATGTGGCTCTTTGCAGAAACCCAGTAAGAAATGTGGCTCTTGATTTGTGAATGGTTGGCCACCCCTGTTCTATTACATCAGTTTTCTCCATTTGTTCTCTTTATTCATGATCTTTTCCATGTGTTTCTTCCATATTTTTGCCCTATCTTTTTCAATAAAACCTAATCATCTGTCTCTTCCTCTTAAGCACTTTCTTCCTTCCACCTCCTTCCCTTCCTTTTTCATTCTTCTTAGGAAGTAGTAAACACTATTAGAATTTCGACATAAATCATTCAACTCCTGATTAGCTTCCATTCTCACAGCTCTAGCAACAATTTTTATCATTTGATTTCGTATACGTTTGTATTGAGTTTTAATTTCCTTAAATGGAAACCTGCACAGCTCTTTAAATGTCACCTTCTTTCTTGCCATGTATTAAACAATTTATTTTCAATTCAAGATCAACTTCATGCATTTTCAAAACTGTTTAACTCTTTCGCTCCCGCGATCATCGATTGATGATCTCGTGTTTTTAGTGTTTCCCTCAAATTTTGTTAAATTGAGTTACAAAATTAGTTTACTAAAAATCGATTTGTGACTTTATTTTTCATCCGATTTTCATAAAATTTTCAAAAGATCACGCTTATTTCCTCACGCATCGGATGATGTATAATTTGTGCTCTAATTCTTGGATTTTTATACCCAAAATGGGTTAAAAAAACCAACAACCCAGTTGCAGACGACAAAATCGGACAAATTCTCAGCACGTGCCAACTACGCTAAAATCAAATTGAGATTACATCTTTACCACATAACCAAATCCTTCATCATTAACACAGTCTGAAAACTAGTCTTTTGGGGCATCATTTGACAAAATTTCAAGCGATAATGATAAATTTTACGTTTTTATATTTCCAAATTTTTTAGGGGTCTCAAAACCCTCCCAAACAAATTTGAGTGATAAGTAGATAAAAGTAAATTTAGTGCGTAAATAATATGATATGTTGCTAAATACCGGTCTCATTTGAAAGCTTAGGAAATTTGCTTTCCAGCAATATATAACTTTAAACAGTTTAGACTAAGTGGTATATGATATTTACTCATCAAAAATGAGTACTGTACATCATGTCAGATCAAAACCCCCGAAAATTTTTTGACTTACCTTCACTAAATTATAATTTTTAGAAAAACTACACCCTATAAGAAGATAAAATAAATTGCAAATGTTTCACTACTAAAGTCGTCATTTTGTATCAAATTTCCAAGGAGACAAAAACTGAAATACAAGTTTAAAAGCTGACAGAAGTTTGGCTTCTCTAAATCAAAGTTTGCTGTATCCTCCTTGTTTCTCAACAAATGGGAAGGGGGTAAACAAGCGGCTGTTTCATTATCAGTGACAGCATATTCTATTTAAACTTAATATTTTCTGAATCTTGAAGAAATTCCCTGTTCAAAAATACATAATGTTACATGGTTTAGGCTAACCTCTAGCAGATAATAACTGATCATATTTTAGGTACTGAATTTAACTACCAAAATTTGGTACCGGTCGGTACCGGTCAAAAAAAGGTCATGTGCCTCAGAAAATTGCAAACTGTAGAAAACCTAGGCTTTTAGGTAAGCTTTGATTGATGTACCTTGAAAGCTTATTTCCTTAGCATCCTTTTGCGACCATTTCTAAAAAAATTGGTAGAATATTAAATCGGTAGTGATCTTTGAGGTGAGGGTACCTCTTTAATTTTGAAGACAACTACCCCCCAGTTGGGGGGGCTCATTTGCATGAAATTTGCATATTCAAAAAAATTTTTTTTTTCTGTTTGAAATCCTCAAGAAATGTAGATTTCAACGATATATCACACTTAATGTAGAAGTAAACAGCTGAGTAATGATTTACAAACAAACTTGAGGTACATAATTATGATTAATTATGATTGATTATGATAGTTGTTCGCGCTGCCATCTTACGGACATTTTTTTTCGCTTTTCACGCGGGAGCAAAAGAGTTAAATGAAATAAGCAAATTAAAAGTGGTTCCAAACATTCCAAATGCTCCAAACATTCTATTCTTAATTTTATATTGTCTGTATTTTCTAATTTGCACTTGTCATTATGCTGAGTAATGTAATAAGTAGCATGAGTTCTATATTTTTTCACTCACTAATGTCTTTTAACATGGAAAGTAGCAAAATGGCAGCCTAGTAATGACAAAGGATATTTTTCTGCAAGGTTATTTTCACGCAGTAGGCATGAAATTGTTTTGTTACAGTTGCTTGTTTTTTTTTACTCACTGATGTATTTTAACATGGAAAGCAGAAAGATGGCAACCTAGTAATGACAAAGGATATTTTTCTGCAAGGTTATTTTCACGCAGTAGGCATGAAATTGTTTTGTTACAGTTGCTTGTTTTTTTTACTCATTGATGTATTTTAACATGGAAAGCAGGAAGATGGCAACCTAGTAATGACAAAGGATATTTTTCTGCAAAGTCATTATCACACAGTAGGCATGAAATTGTTTTGTTACAGTTGCTTGTTGAAGAACTTGTGTTGGATGGAAAGAAGCATCTCGTTCATATCAACCGCCCACCAGGAGAAAACGAGGTACCATGTTCTAACATTTACAAAAAATTTGGTAGTTCGTGTATTTTTTCTCTTTTACATGCATATCTACCACCACCCACTCGTTTTTGAACCAGATGTTTATGAGAATAACTTGGACCCAAGACGATCAAATTTTTCACTGAAAGACTCCTTGTTTTAATGATTGATGTAAAATTGGTAAATTCTTGTAGTGAAATCTTTTTTGAACATATTCTTTAAAAGGGATGTAGTTTTTAAATAAAGACCTTTCTTCATTAGTGACTCTCCTTGATCTGGAGACTTAATAAACAAAAAATTTGTTTGTTTCCTTTTTTTTGGGAGGGTGATTAGTTTGTGGACGTGAGCTACAGTTTGCTCATGTTTGCTTTCTAGTATTGCAGAATAAGTTTTTAGATGGTGGGACTATTTCACAACTTGGTGAGATCTATTTTGTAATTATGTTTGTGCCCTTAAGTCAGCATTTACTTTGCATTTTTTTGCAGAAGACTGCCGCCGTGGCCTTAAAAATTTGTTGCAATTTGATTAACAATAGCTCCACTGTAAACATTTGTTTTTAAGAGTATATGTTTTTGCTAATTTTTCTTGACTCACTTAAATTTTGTTTTACAATATTATTTGGGATGCCACAAGTGCAAGTTTTAACCAATTTATGTTACACTACAGGACCTATGCATAGAATTGAGGTATTAATGTAGGTCACAAAAACTTTCTACTGGGTTTCAATGGTCAGCATTTTTTTGAGTGAATAAAGCCACAAATTCTGCAAAGAAACGTTAATTATGGCGTCATCACATCTCCAGGCTGTCCACTGTCATTTTTATCATTTTTGTAGACAGTAATCATTTTTTTAGTCATTTTTATTTTTTTGGCAATTGTCTGCATAACATGACTCCTCTGATTATTCTAAAGTGAGTTTCAGCTTTCTAGTACAAGTACTTACTGACATGTGACAGTTTTAGTCAATGTTAAAGTCTATTTTTATAGAAATACGGTGGTGAACTGTTAAACATCAATATTTTTTTTATAAATCCACATTCAAGTTTTTCTCAGTCTTTCACATATTGACAGTTGTAGCTTTCTATTTTGCAAAAAAGATTTTTACTTTTTTTTTGGACCAGCTTCACGTCAACAAATCATAGTGTAATATTTACTAGCTTCTATTTTCTAATCACATTTTTTGTCTGTTTGCTATGTTTAATTATTTGGTAACCACAGTTTTGTGAGTTCATTTTCACAGCAGATATGCTGGCATTAGCCGATTGGCTAGCTTCAGGTTATAAAACTCGTATAAAGGTGTCACAAATTCTTCAAAAATTAAACCTGTACACAAGAGTCCAGGAAGAACTTTAAGGTCTTCGCTTTTTCTTCCATCATAACAGCTAAAACCAACTTCTTTTATTGTGGTAAAACTCTGTTTAAGCAATAGTACGTCCAGAAATAAGTTGTAGCACTCGTCTGTCTATCTGTCAAACGCATGTCGAATTCCCCATCAGATTGTATTTGAACAGTTCAAATTCACATAGAGAAAAACAACGGTTTCTGTAATTCAATACAAGCTAAGCTAACATATTAACATACACACAAAACAAATGCAAGCTAACTGACCAACTGTTTATCAACAAAAGACGAGACGCTCTGAATTGGGCAAATTTTGCACAAGTTATAAAAAGACACCAAATGCATGGAAAAAAGAGAAAAGTTCTAAGAAATGCAAACTTAAAGCTGAGACAGCAATTTAGGGTGATTGGCTGAAACAACATAAAATCGAAATTACTCCCAAACCACAGTAATCTTTGGTCGTAAAATAAAAGCAAGCAATGCAGAGTTAAATCCAGCTGCAACATAAGTTAAATAACATCTATGAATAAAATACTGTAGAAAGAGCAAAAATTCTCCCAATGATTTTTCTTCTAGCAAATCAATTAAACTTTTGTACAGCTTAAAGAACGTTTTTATATTTAGCATTTGAAGCGAGGGGTTAGCTAATTACATGCAAGCCTTGTCTGGCTTTAGGCAAACACAAAAGTTGCATTTCAACCTCTAAGCTACCAAATACCACACAAGGAAATGAATTAGGAGACTGTAAAATAACTAAAAGGTGTGGGATCCGTTCAGCAATGGCAAATTAGAGTTTTGTTGTTTTTTCTTATTTAGCCAATTCTGGAGCAAAGGGTTCATGCATGAGTTTATTAATGTTTAATCATTTTATTACCGGAAGCAAGCCAACCCACTGCTGTTGCCGTAAAAACCTTTGAAACTAAAGTTTTTTAAAAGTGAAACTTAATAGACAAAGGGTAAAGGTAAAGGAATAAAAATGTGCTTGGTAGTCCTACAGTTTTCTTTGCCAATGATGTGAGAAGCTTTAAGGAAAACTTAGGAAGTTGGCATAGACATAAAGTAAAGTGACGATACAGTAGACATAGTGTGGCTAAACAATAGGTAGTGATCAATTATCCTAGCACCATGAGTTGATAGTATCCAGGTTTGCACATTCTGGAAAATTGTTGAAGTGTAACAGGTAAACTTAGTAAAAGGGTTTGCTTTTATGGAAAAAACTTAGTGTAAGGTTCTGTAATTGCTATCAGTTTTAATATTCATTGTCTTTTGATGTTGTGTTACCTCATCTGTTTATCAGGATGGAGGTTTGCCAGAAAACCATGGATCCCTAAAAGTCATGCACCTCTCCAGAGCATGGACTAGAGTTCATAAAAAGTCATAGCATTTCTAAAAAGCTTCGGCATAAAGAGTCTATAGCAGGCATAGATTCTTTTAAAATAGAACAAAGACTTCCTGTACTTGGGTTTTTACGTTAAGCCTAAATGTCTTGATCTTGATGTTCAAATAAGAGTTTTTGAAAGGTCAAACTGCTAGGTCAAACTACTAAATTTTGTCACTTTTTATTTTTGTGTCTAGCCCATGAAGAAAAACTTTTTAGAGACATCTGTGACGAAACACAAAACATTGCACATTGCACCTACTGCATCTGTTCGTTGGTAGTGTGAACTGAAATGTCACGACTTTGAAATTGGTAACTTGAGTCTGAAAGGTCAACTGTAACTGTCTGTTTTCATATATTGTATTTGCATAACAAATGTACACGTATCGCTGCAGAGTCAAAATGATCTCAAAATATTTAAAAGGAGTGTGTCACTGCAACGTGTCCGCTTCACAGTCAGTAGACTTAGGGTTCATTCTCCTTGTTGAGTCATACCAAAAGACTTTAAAAAATGGTATTCGCAGCTTCCCTGCTTGGCTCTCAGCATTTAGTGGAGGTTGTGGAGAACAAGCCGGCAAGTTTGCTTGTTGTGTCCTTCAGCAAGACACTTAACGGGATGCCCCCATTTTTATGTGGCTGACAGGTGGCCCAGTTTTCCCTCTGAAGAGAGGGTTGGTGGTAGAAAGGGCATCCGACCGTAAAACAAATGCCATGTCATAAAAATGCAGATATCTGCTGTGGCGATCCCTAATCAGGAATAAGCCAAAAGAAAAAGAAGTGTGTCACTGCAACACAGTGAACAATACGACTTAATACAACAGCATACACCATTGTAATCATAATTGACAAGTATAGGCAATGTCTATCTCTTTTACTAGATTAGAGCTTTTCTTGCCTTTTCAGGCATTTCAAAAATTTTTCATTACTAACATTTAAGACATTAGCTTTCTATAGAATGAGTTAGTACAAGCAGCATTATTTCTAGCTAAAAATATATCCATGGAATATAGCAGATCAGCAAAACGAAGTTAGCAACACATTTTAGTCTTGTCCTACAAATTGCATGCAATATGTACAAAAGAGCTGTTGATATAATCAGCATACACAGTCCACCTTGATTCAAATTTTGAAGGAACTGTGATGACGTTTTATTACCACTTTTATCGTCAATAACTTTCATACTAGTGTTATTGCTTTATGAACAAGGAATTCAGCCAAATAAACCATTGCTTGTAACCATGATGTCAATTAAATTAATGTAAAAGTTTCCTCCACTTTTTTGCCTGATGAGGCTGATAAATGTCAAAAGCTTCTTCATTGGATATAGCTAAACGCATGTAGTCAAAGTCTTTTTCTACCAGCAGTAATTTCTGTAGTACCCACATTGTTACCTGTTGAGAGGTTTTCAACAGGACACTGTTGTTACCCGACTCTTTCCAAGGGATGGGGGCGTAGTGGAAGTCCTTGGAGCCCCAGAAACTGAGTAACTCCCCAGGGCCTGGACCAGATGTCGTAAAGAGACAGAAAGTCACCAAAAAGTCCATAGCTGGACAGTGCAGAGTAAGATGAGAGGTGTCCTGAGATGGATGTCTGCAGGCACTGCATGAAGGGTTTTTGATTCTGCCAGTTCTAGAGAGATAAGAGCTTAACAGAATGCTGTGTCCGTTGCAGCGAAGACGAGAGAGAACACAGCAAGCATGACATGGAATCACAAGTTCCTCAGAGGAAATCGTGGAAACCTGTGTGTCAAAGAATTTAGATGACACAGTGCACCTCCGATCTGAGAAAAGTAGATACAAGAGATAATGAGAGAGAGACTACATGGGACTACAGAGGGCACAAGTTGCACTCCCCATCTAACCAACTCATCAGCCGCATTGTTTCCCAGTAGAAACGAGTGTTCTGGGACCCATTGTAGTCTGAGAGTAAAGGAGGAGAAAGAAGATAGTTCCTGCCAGATCTACCTAAGAGTTTGAGGTAAAAAGGAAAGATGAAGGAGAGAACAGAGTGACAAGGACAGAGCGAAAGTTAGAGAGGAGAAGAGAAATGGCAAACTTGTTGTTACTGCAGAGACCAGCTGAGAGCTTGCAGAATGGCGTAGGCTTCAGCAGAAAAACTTGAACACTCTGGGCCTGCCCAAAAAGAAAGGGTGGCCTCAGTACCACAAAGTGAGCAGTTGGCAAGTACGCCACCTTTTCCAAAAGGAAAAGAAACATGGCCATGTGCCC
Organism: Trididemnum clinides; assembly: GCA_963675345.1. Lineage (NCBI taxonomy): Eukaryota > Metazoa > Chordata > Ascidiacea > Aplousobranchia > Didemnidae > Trididemnum > Trididemnum clinides. The sequence continues at coordinate 838,508 of OY776290.1, read as the reverse complement.
AGATCACCAAATTGTGAGGTGGGGGAGAGTCAAGGTGAGTGAGAGCCACACCTTGGCGAGAGAGAGAGAATTGGAGCAGGAGCATGGGGAAGAAAGGTTGAGCTCCACAGCAAGGATAGAAAAATCCCCCCCGTATTGCTTTCCTCAAATTAAGCAGTTTTTTTGCCAGACACTGATGCAAAAAACAGTTTTTTTCTTTCTACACAGCTTGATTTTGGTACAGTATCCCTAGTTTATCTCATTTTTGAGATAGGACAAAAGTTATCAACAAATTTATTAGAAGTTGTGTAAATATTACGTCATAAAATAAATTATAATTTTTAGTTTGACAATAAACCCTAAAACTGTAATCTAATTCAAAGCATTCTGAAAAGTAGTCAAAAAGCAGCAGCACGTCTGCTGTTATTGTATCTTATGTCATTTGTATAGATTGGTATGGTAGCATGGAAGGTAACATTGTACACTCCGGAGTATCCTGAAGGAAGGAAGGTAGTAATAATTGCAAATGACATCACATGCAGTATTGGATCATTTGGGCCAGAGGAGGACCTGTTATTCCAGCGGGCATCTGAACTTGCTAGAAAAGAGGTTTGTACAATTATAAAATAAAGTGATGTTCACCTGCTTAAATTCTTTGTTGTTGTGTTTTTGTTTTGGTAAAAGATAACTGTTTTTGATATGTCATTTTGAATAATTATGGTTTTTTTTCTGTGTTTGATGGTTTCTATTGAGCTCGCACACGTTTGGAATAATCATAGTGCTGCAAAGCATTAAAACTTGGCTGGACAAAAAGTAAAATCTAGGCACAGTAGGAGTCTCTGAAGAAAATTTGTGCTGTAACCTTTTTTTTCACATCAGTTCTGTCTTTTGGTCTTTTTGTCGATGAAAGCTACATTGTGTTTCTAACAGATCGTTTTGTGGCATTCAGATCACTCTTTTCTTTTTTTGGCAAGCCCAATTTGATCTGCCGAAGTTTGCATTATTATACTGTACAAGCCCTCTTCTCATCTCTTTTCTTCTGTTTGTGTTCACTCAAGACTTTTGTTTTGCATCTTTTTTCTTGACACTCTGACATATCAGGCAAGAATTGCTCATTCTATGCATTTCCACTCATCTTGGTTTGCAATGAGTTCCCAGTGACTTGCATGTTCCAGCCAATGGTACAGCTACCCAAGCAGGATACTCTGTAATAGAAGTATTGTTCTAAGCAGTATGCAAGCATTGAGTCTTTCTGTGATATTTGCCACTGTTTCACTCAGCTAAGCAGAGTACTAACAGACCATCGATCACGTCTCATATGTCTAAAGTTCTAGGCTATGATTTAATCAATTGTGTGTGTGTTGCCAACTGCACTGATAAATTTTTATACAAGGTGACCAAAGAAACAAAATCCATAAAAAATTCAATCAATTTTACAGACATAAACTCCAGTTGCTTTGAACAAAAATGATGTTTTTTCTCTAATATACTCCAAATGGTTTTGGCAGCATTAGAAGACAAGCTTTTTCTTGTCACTTTTTTTCTCACACTTTATACTGACTCATTTGTCAAACAAAAGAAATACAGTCTTGTTCATTTAAAATTTTTTACAAATAAATCCCCTTAGTTTTTGCTGAAGGTCTTGTGCTTTCTCTTGTCTGATCAATGTAGATCACAGAATTCTTTTGAACATTTATCTGTAATTCTTCATGCAACATCTGTAATAATCATTTCTTTTACAGCATGAATAATAAAACAAAGACAAAAAACGAATCTATATGATATTGATTGACAAAGTTTTGTCTTATAACCACTTGTGCATAGCTTTTTTCAAAAGGGGGTTGCTTCCCTAATGGGATTAATTTCTGCAAAACTCAACTGTTTTATGATTGTTTTGTTTTCAAATTTTTTGTTTCACATCTCACCAATTAATTATTATTATAGACTAAAACAATATTTGAAATGTCCGTTTTAGCAGAGTCAGTTAGAGTTATTGAGTTTTTATTATGTGGCAAATTAATAATTAGTTTTTGTGTGATAACCTTTAAAACATACCACAACATGAAGAGGCACTTTACAGACATCACAGTGATAAATTACGGTACTTCTTTTCCCTTGTGAATTGCACATCACACGTTGCTTTTGAGGTCTTGCTTTTTTCTCAGTGAGAGAAAACTTTTCTGGAAAATTTGCACCACTGAAGCAGCTAGGACTGGGGAGGCTATGTGGATGACATTTTTTGTATGTTGGCAGTGTGGTGGAAGAGACTCCTTAGCTGACTAGCTGCATTCTAAAACGAAGTAAGTCACCACATGCTTCACCATGTCTAACTTCCTTGTAGGTCAAATGAGAATTCACAACAAACATAAATCCAGCATATTAAAAAATAATATTTTGTGCCACTTCACGCCCTTACAAACATTGCAATAAGTCAATGTTCTTTAATCAGAGTTGTCCACTTGTCTCATTCCATGATTATATGTCAAAACACATGATAGTTTGATAATCTCATTGTTATTGTGGATTATGGGTGAACGATCACAATTATACCAAATGAGAGATAGCACATGTGACTGGCGTGGTCTGTGACCTTGAGGTGGAGCATCAGAATTAAAACAATTGTTACTACCCACACTGGTACTACCAGCAAACAATGGGTTGGTATGCTTGAGAAAAGAAATTTAAGAAACCTGAGATAGCACTCTCAGACGACCTGGAACTTACATAGCCATCAAGCTTTTGAAATGCTTGCAAAAAGAGTAAAAGTGTTTTCATTCATATTAGGCTAGTCTGCTAGAAAATCATAATATCTGTAAATAAAAATTTATCAATAATTGCAACAGCCTAAGTAAAATTTATGGTAAAAAGCATGAAAAGAAGTAGAAGTGTGTAATCTTTTCCTATCCCTGGCACACTAGCAAAATTGTTTTTTGTAGTCTACTTTACTGGCAGTTTGTTAAAACATGATACTGCTGTATTCACAACCAGTGTTATTTTTAACCAGTAGACAGCCTGGTAACATTTAGCTATTACGACTGCTCAAACAACTTATTGCTCTTCAGTAGACTATAAACACATTTCCGAGTTCTTGGTTTATTTCTTGTTTCCTTTGTGTTGCCAAAAGTAAAATAAAGCATTATATTGCAAGTTTTGCATATAAAAGCTCATTCATCCTTTTTGTCAAAAGTCAAAATAGGTATATATATGTCATCTGCCTTCTTGCAGAAATTTTATTATGCATATACAGGATTGTCCATTAAGTCCATGTGCACTCAAAAACGTTTATAACTGTATTTGTATTTGCAATAGAAATAATCTGTAAAAAGTGTATTAAAGTTTCATGTACCTAGTTTTAAGTATAGTTATTGAATAATTCTTTACCACAAAATGATTGCTAAATTTGGGAAACTGAAAGCTCAAATGAAACTGTTGAACATAAAAGGGACTCACCTGTGCTTTGAGAAAAAATTGGATCATAGGCCCATTTTTTTAAGGATCATGTTATTAACAGCTACAGCTACTTAAATTAGCTGCAGAATTATTTTATTCCACAGCTTGAACAATTAAACTTGAAAGATAATACAGTGTTTCAACAAGGTGGAGCTTCTTGCTTCTTTGCTCTGTGTGTTAGACAGTTTCTAAATCTATAATTTTCTAACAGATAGATCGGAAGGAATGAACCATTTTCTTGGCATCTGTGTTCACAGCAGATTTGACTTAATTGTTTTTTTTTATGGAGGCACGTGAAAACAATTGTGTATGTAACCAAACCTAGTTTATTAGAAGATTTAAAAGTTAAAATAATTCTGTGATTTCTGGCATTACTGTAAATCATTTGGCAAATGTTTTCCAGAAACTGCAAAATTGTATTACCTTTTGTATTGCTAATGATGGAGGACATGTGGAAACTTAATAAAATTTCATTAAAACTTTTAAAAATACGGATTTTCTTCTTTCCGATTCTTTTTGCAGATTATTTTTATCACAAATACAAATAATTTTTGCTTTCATTGCTGCCATTGGTTGACAGTTGTTGTTGTCCTTATTTTTCTTCCTTGAGAATATTCTGCAGATAAATATGTGAAGGGATTAAAATCCAGTGAATGCAGTGCCCACTCAACGTCACCCTTCCTACTGCTTTGGCGTCTTCTGAAATTTTTTAGCCAAGCAAAGAAGTCTTTTGATATCTTAGGGGTCACCCCATCTTGTTGGAACCATTGTTCGTTGTAATCCATCTCTCTGTGTCATCAAGTGACTCACATGCCTGACCGAGAGATGAATTCAAATGAACTACCCAGCAGGGAGTGTGATGTTGAGTGGGTATCATATTCACTGAATATAAATCCCAAGATTTTTATCTATAGGGTTATCCCAAGGATAATGTATACCAAAACAACATTCAAAAAATGGATTATCTGAAGGCATCAATATAGCAAAAACCAGGAAAATATCCAAAAGAAAATGTGTTTAAGTTATTGAAATTTTTGCACAACGTGCAAAGTTTGATTCAGACACCACCTAGGCCGTTTTGGTGCTATTTTTAAAAAAACATTTTTGTTAAAAGTGACTAAAATGTATGTCTGTAAAATTGATTAAGGTTTTTGTTTTTTAGCACCTGGTATAAAGATCTATCACAGCAATTGGTGATTGACAATTAGTTGAAGATTTTAGAATAATGCATGGCCTAAAACTTTTGGTGTATGAGATAGGATCCATGGTCTGTCAACACTTTGCTCAGTCAGATTGCTTGTAAATGAGTGGCAGATGTCACAGGGACACCTAACACTAGCATACTGCTTAGAACAAGAGCTCAGTGGTCACAGACTTTTAAATTAATGCAAGGTGCCTGCAATTCTCTTAAAGCATGACTGCAGTCAGTGCACGCTATTTGACCTCTGATCTCATCAGTAGAGTTGGTGACTAACAGTTGGCCGGAGGCATCAAAACAAAGCAGCTGCTTTAGAATTACACTTGTGGAACCTAAATTGCGTTCATGGTGGTGGAGTTTTGTCAACACTGTGAAAAGTCAAATTATTTGTGAAAGAGTATGTCTCACAAGTGTGAAGTTTATAATTATGCTTTGCGCTAAAGCCTGTGGCCAACTGTGGTATACCAACTTATGGGTGAAACTGTATGGGTTGAAATAGTATATTGTGTCTGTAGTTACACTGTAAGTCAGAAATGCACAACTTTTTTACTATTAGAGGTCGCATTACAGACTTATTTTACCCACTGCTGCCAGTGAGACAGAGTGAGTAGTTTTTGGTTTGTGTAAAAGAAAAGACCTTTTTTTAGAAATCAACTTTTGGAAGACAAAGCTTACTCATCTAATGTACAAATTAAGGTTTTGTTTTATCTATGTAAAGGTGATCATAATCATGGTTCAAACAGGTTAAAATAGTTGAAACTATCTACCCAGCAAGTCGTAAGATATGGCTAATGGATAATCATGTGCAATTGTACATGACGATCTTCTAGAAGTCACACTGTGGGTCTTGATTTCAAAGTTATGTGCTTTTGTACCTGACAGTAATGTTCACGATTCATTGATGTTGTGCTTAATGTCAACTGATTGTTTGGGATACAGGATTCATGTGTTTAATATTTGATGTTGACTGATGGTGTAAAGCTCTAAATTCTCAGGTTTACTCCATAATAGGAACATTGTAGTTTTGTGTATTCTGTGTTTGATGTCAACTGTTGATGTTAAACTTTGTATTCATAGGTTTAATATCTATGGAAATGCTTGATATTCAGATCTTTAATGTTGAACTCAGAATTCATGAGTTTAATCCCTGGTGGAAAGTAGGGTGGACTGCTTTTTCACTTTTTTCTACTTTCAAATGCCAATGATAAAAAGTGACACGTGCTTTAGAAAATGCGGTGTGCAAAATTAAAACAAATTTGAGGGTGGTTTTGTGCTCCTGCCATGGGGATAAAAAGCCAAATTTTTGGAAAAAGTGTAATTTTAGAATTATCTGAAAGTTGACTGAATTAAAAAATTTTATTGTGGGTAGTAATAATGTAGGAATATTAGGTTCGTAGGATACATTGAAGTGATTTGTTTGTTGCAGCTCAAGGTTTTCTACTCTCGCTTTGCCATTATATTATCTCAAATTTTGCTAAATCTTGGTTAAAATTTTCGAGCTAGAGTAGTGAAATTTTTTATTTAAAGCGATTTGTCTTTTTTTTTCTTTTGGTCTTGTAAACTTGCATTTAATGGATTTGAGCTGATATGGTTTTAGCCAACTACTAGTTACCATCAGAGAAGCACGGTGGAACTAATGTATCACAGAAGATAAGTTTACTCAATTAGTAGGTTTTATGTGGCAATGCAAGCTTAAAGTTTTTTGTCAAAAAAATGTTAATACATCTGTAGAGCAGCTTATTATATGCAGTCACATTGGCAATTTGATTTTGGGAAATCTGGTAAAAATAATGGTCATTTTGATTTACCTGAAATTGGAAACCTAACACCAACAAGGTGGGTTGAAGGATGTTGTTAATTGCCTCTTCCACTCGTCAGAAGGGCAGCATCACTATTCTGTTCCAGCAAATTGCAAGAATGTTTGCAGCATGTGCTTACTCTAGGTAGTAGAGCATTTTTCTTCTAGGCTTTACTCTAGGTAGTATTTCTGGATAATGTAATACATACATAACAAAAACAAAGTAAAAAGCAACACTTGTATTACATTTTGTATGGTTTTAGTCACTCTTGTCTAAATGGCCTGTAAACAATTAATTGGTTTAGATAGACCATGCTGTTATTAGCTCAAACCAAAAAGCTTTCTTTGATGCAAAGGGAGGTGTCTTTTTTCTTAATTGAAGCTTTGTCTTAATATAGCCATTTATTTCTGAAGAGTTTACGTGACAAACAGAAGCTTCAGTCACAAGTTTTACAGCTCTTTCCACAGCTTGTGTGTGACAAACAAACAGGGGAAAGTTATTACAGTAGACGCCGCTTAATATGACCACCTTTGGACCAGACCATTTTGGTCATAATATCCAAATGGTCATAAAAGCTGAAGCCTCCATAACAGCTCCTGAATCGACGCCATAAGCCACAAGAAGTCCAAACACCGTCTAATTCATCGTTTAACCGAAGTAACAGTGTGACGTTGGCAGTAAAACAAAGTACAGTACTGTGACAGTACAAGTGATGATAAAACTAAGTACAGTATGTAACAATATGTTGAAAAGGCGAAGTTACAAGTGCGTGGCAGGAAAAATACTGTACTGTAATGAGAGAGATGGAGAAAATGTTGGTCATATTATCTGAAATTTGGTCATATTAAACGGAGAATTTTAAATTGAGAAATTCCAGACCATACCAAATTGGTCAAAATAAGCGGCTGGTCATATTATCTGTGGTCATAACAAGCAGCACCTACTGTATGACAGCATTTTTGATTTAATGTGATTTTCTATTGCAGCATTTGAGGTCAACTATATGCAGCATATTGGTGCTTAATCATTTCATAGTGCTTTTCTGCATCAAACAGCAGTTTTGGCACAATAAACATGCTCCTCTTTGCAAGGAAGACATGATACGTGAAACTTCAAAATTTGTATCCATGTCAACTCACACCTAGGCTTTTCATTATCAACCAAAATTGCTCCCAAAATATTTTTGGGGTGGGTAAAACATGCTTTTCACTGCAAAATCTTGTTTACAATGTCGCAAACACTTTTAGTCATGCTGTGAGAGAAGTTTACTAGTTTGAAGAAATGTCTTGCTCAGCTAAAAAATTATTGCACGTTATACTAAGCCACATCAAAATATAAACATTCATGATGCATTGCTTCATTATCAACCAAAATTGCTCTCAAAATACTTTCAGGGTGGGTAAAACATGCTTTTTGCTGCAAAACCTTGTTTACGATGTCAAAAACACTTTTAGTCATGCTGTGAGAGAAGTTTCTAGTTTGAAGAAATGTCTTCCCCGGCTGAAAAATTATTGCACGTTAGGATGTTTTTGCCATACCAGTTTATGCACGTAATATTAGCTTGATATGTGGGATGTGATACTTAGTAATCATCTATTGAATATTTATTCAATTTTTGGGTCTGGAATTTGTAGTTTGTTTGGTTTCATTTGTAAAAGAGATTTTAGGTTGCTGTAATAAGCTGTACGTTCTGTAAAGCTTGAAACAGATTGTAGAAGGTGATGGAGGGTATGTAGAACTGAGGTCTGTCTCTTGATTATGATTTTAGTCTCAGTGAACACTAGTCAAAGTGTCTCCATCCAATACAGTATCAGTAAAAATTGATTTCATGTGATTTGTGTTCACCATCCACATCAGCTAACCTGAAGTGTAAACTAAATCTTTTATTAACCGGAAATTCCAACCAAAAATGCCATTTGTGACCACATGGCCCCTGGAATACTTATGTTGATAAGCTGTTCGAATTTTTTGGTTGGTGAAAAACGAGAGCTTGACTTAATGATCGTAAGCTACTGGAATTAATGGTATCCTGCAGTCACATCTGTTATACCCCATAAAATATTTTAAGTTTTTAGTGAAACATTTGATTGCCTATCTGTAAAGGTATATTTTGCTGTCAGACAGATAAATCTTAGCATTGCTGATTCAAAGAGATTGATGAATATTAACCAAAACATATGTTGTTTAAAGAGAGTACTTGGACAATTGTGGTCCCACTATTTTTAGTTAAATGTTTTTAATGGTTTTGTGTTTTGAAAATAGATTAGCATTGTGCAAATATTACTCTTGTTAACTTTGCTTTCTCATCTATTTCTTTGCTTTGAGATTAATGCTAGAGATGAAGTATCAAACAAAATAAGAATGTTGATTTTATTTACATAGATCGTTATTGTAATTAGTTTGTCCAATTACAGTAACTGATTTAATCATACACCAGTGCAATGGCATAGTGGTTAGAGCATCCACTTTGCAGTCAGTAGACCTGGGGTTTATTTTCCAAATTGAGTCATACCAAAAGACTAAAAAATGGTATTCACACCTTTCCTGCTTGGCACTCCGCACGATAGGGAATAGTGTGGAGAACAAGCCGGCAAGCTTGCTTGTTACTGAACAGGATGCCTTCATCTTTATGTGACAGACAGGTGGTGGCGCCAAGCAGTTCACCAGTCATGGTGGCCCAGTCTAACCAAAGACTTGCACACAGAACATGAGCGTTCACACAGTGTATGTACATCTTTCTGCATAATGCTCAAAACAAATAGCTCAAATGAAGAAAAAAGACTGCACCAAACAACAGCCGCCTCAACGTGGTGGTGTGGTCCCCAACCTCGTTTGGGTTGGGTCAAAATGGTTGTTGGCCTTCCCAAGGGTCCCAGTTACCCCGGACACTCCCCTTCAATTTTTGCTATGCTGCCCCCTGAACAAACACAGAAGGGCAGCACACAGCATCTACAAAATTGGTCACCTGTTTTCACTTTTTCTTTTCTCCTGCCCTACTCTTGCCCTTCTTCATCTCCTCATTCTTCTTCTTCTCCTGATGAGTGGTAACATTCATCCTAACCCTGGCCCCATCTTTCCTTGCTCTGTGTGCACTGGAAATGCGACCTGGTGGGGCAAGTCAGTGCAATGCTGCACCTGCTTCAAATGGGTCCATCTAAGGTGCTCACAACTTTCCCTGTCCAAATTCAGAGCTCTAGGCAGCTCTCACTCTTGGAGCTGCTTCCCCTGCCGTAATACTATGACTCCCTCTTCGGACTTCTCCGACATGTATACCTCCACTGTGCACTCTAGCCCCGCCTGTACTGATGCTGCACTCACGCGCCACCCTCATCTCCAAACCTCCTATTCTCCTTCTGCCCATTTTATATTGCCTCCCTCTGCCCTTTCACCACCGTACCTTGCTCCTAATCGTCCTTCTACGCCTCCTGCCTCCTCTCCTCCCTCTGACTCTCTCAGGGTTCTTCAATGGAATGCTGGAGTTCTTCAAGCCAGGAGCACTAAACTACTTCACTTTCTCTTGTCCCATCCAGTCGACCTTATCTGCATCGAGGAATCCAATCTTAACTCCTCTTTCCGGATTCCTGGATTTTCTGCTCTGTGTTCTGGTCGCACCCACTCCCGGTCTGGTATTCTCTCTCCTGATGCCACGCACACCAGCGGCGGCATTGTCATTTTCGTCAGGCAGGGCCTATCCTTCTACCTCCTCTCTTTCTTCACTTGATCCTTACTCTGATTATGTAGGGGTCAACATCTCTCTAACCAACTCCTCCTTGGTGTCATTTCTTAATGTGTACGCCCCCCTATTTGCTCCTCCCCAATGGATGGCAGAACCGATTTCTTTTCTCCCTCAATTCTTCCCTCCTCCAGAAATCTCTTCATTCTGGGGGACTTCAATTGCCATCACCCCCTCTGGGACTCTAGAGGTACTTCCAACCCCCGCGGGAGGAAGTATTCGACTGGGTCATCTCTTCTGACCTCCTCCCCCTCAATGACCCTGACACACCCACTCTTCTCCATCGCTCCTCTGGCAGTCGCTCCTCTCCTGACATCTTCTTTGCTCCTTCTACTCTTGCCCTTTCCTGCTCCTGGGAGGTGCTACAGGACCTGGGTTCTGACCATCTACCAATTCTTCTGTTCATCTCTCTCTCCGATCTATCGCCCCAACGAGCGTCCCCCTTCCTTCAATTTTCAGAAAGCTCACTGGGATAGGTTTGCCTCTTACTTTGACTCTCACTGTCCTTCTGCAGAGAAATACTCGTCTCTTTCCTCTGCTGTTGCTCTCTTTACCTCTCTGGCACTGAATGCGGCCAAATCTTCCATTCCTTTCGGCCGCATCAAACGCCCTCCTAAAGCCTGGTGGTCTGCTGAGGTGGAAGAAGCGGTTAGTGAAAGATGCAAGGCTTTTGCTGCCACTCACAGAAGTGATGAAGATCGCCAGGCTTACATCTCCGCTTCTCGACGCACCTCGTCAGTCATTGCCAAGGCTGAGGCATGGCAGATGACTTGCTCTTCTCTTTCACCTAGGTCTAACCCTAAATCTGTACACTCTCTTCTTTGTTATATCGCTGGCTCTCCTTCCTCGTCTTCCTCTTCTCCTAACTTTTCTAACTGTTTTTCTCCCAGGCAATCGGCTTTGGTTTATGCTGCCTACCTGAGGCCTCACTTTTCTGTTTCTCAACCAAAGGCCCTGCGTAGCAGAGCCAGAGGCTACCTCACTAAGCTCTGCCGAGCCACATGCTCTGTGGAGTCTCACTCATCCCTTTGCTCTCCTTTCTCTCCTGCGGAATTTCTTGAGGCTGCCTCCAACCTCTCCTCCTCCACTGCCACTGGTCCAGACAGAGTTGCCTATTCCATGCTAAAGCACCTTCCTCGCTCTGGCATGGATTTTCTTCTTCGCATCTTCAATCTTTCCTGGTCTTCACATTCCTTTCCTTCCATTTGGAAGACATCTTCCATTATTCCCATACACAGGATGGGAAAGCCTCTTGACTCTCCTGCTTCCTTCCGGCCTATCTCTCTCACCTCCTGCGTATCCAAGCTGTTTGAACACATCATTCTATCCCGTCTACTCTTTTTTCTGGAATCTAATTCCATTCTCTCTCCCTGCCAGGCCAGTTTCTGCCCTGAACGGTCTACACTTGATCAAATTCTGTACCTTTCTAAGTCCATTTCGGATGGGTTTAACAAACCCAGGCCGGGCTCTCAAACGATCCTGTCTACTATCGATTTCTCCAAAGCTTTTGGATCTGTCTGGCATCCCGGTTTTTTTCCACAAACTTATTTCGGCTGGCCTCCCTCCTTGCTTTGCTCATTGGACTCAATCTTTCCTTTCTGATAGGCGCTTGTGTGGTCTTTCAAAATCACAAAAGTCGTTGCTTTTGAGTTTGTCGAGGTGTTCCGCAAGGATCCGTTCTTGGCCCTGTACTTTTCTCCTTATTCATTAATGATCTTCCGGCCTCTCTGCCTTCTTCCGTCAGCTGCTCTCTTTACGCTGACGATCTGGCCATTTGGTCCTCTTTCCCCTTGGTCCCCACTGCAGTGGAGGCCACACAAGGAGCTCTGTTTCGATTGAAGCGCTGGTCTGAGTACTGGTGTCTACTGTTCAATCCGAGCAAATGTGAGGCCTCGTTCTTCTCAGTGGATCTCTACCAAGCTCACCTCCAGCCCAACTTCCACCTACTCGGCTCCCTCCTCCGTTTCAATCCCACTCCAGCTTTTCTTGGGGTCACCTTTGACCGCACTCTTTCCTATTCTAAGCATGTATCTTCGCTGAAGGCCAAGTTCTTTCCACGTCTCAAGGCCTTGCGCTGTATCTCTGCTTTGTCATGGATTCCCTCTCTCTTCTGTACAAATCTTTTCTTCGGTCCCTACTCACGCTTCACCCAGATGGTTTCCTTTCCTAAGCGCTACCAATTTCACCAAATTGGAATGCCTCCACCAAGCGGCCAGTCGCGTCATCACTGGCTGCCTCTCATTGTCTCCTATTCCTCTTCTTCTCTTCGAGGCTTCTCTACCTCTCCTACGAGTCACACTGACTCACTTCACTCTTTTTTCTTATAAGCAGGCTCTTTGTCTCCCAACCTCCTTTCCTATTTCAGGTTTGGCCAGACTTGGAGTGAAACCAAGACTCTACAGATCGTCCTGGAGAGCTTTTGCATCCACTCACGCTTTCTTCTACTTGTTCTAGGGAGGCTCTTCTTGCTTGCCCTCCTTTTCCGCCTTGGAATCTGCCCTCGTTCATCGTGGAGTCCACCCTTTCCACTCCATGCTCTTGCTCTGATCCCCCTCACTCTCGCCAAGGCGCAGCTCTCGCCCATCTTGACTCTCTCCCCCTCATGATCTGATACTCTGAACAGACGGCTCTGTTCCTTTTCCTTTTGGCAAGGGCGGCTCTGGCGTTCTTGCCAACTGCTCTCTCTGTGGCACTGAGGCCACTCTTTCCTTTTCGGCAGGCCCAGTATGTTCCAGTTTTTCCGCTGAAGCCTGTGCCATTCTGCATGCTCTTTGCTGGTTTCGGCAACACCAACAAGTCTGCCATTTTTCTTCTCCATCTGTCTGACTCTCGTTCTGTCCTCGCCGCCCTGTCCTCTCCTCCATCTTTCCTCTTATCCCAAACTCTGTGGCAGATCTGGCAGGAACTGTCTTCTCTTTCCTCCTGTTCTATCAGGCTACAATGGGTCCCTGAACACTCATTTCTCCCTGGGAATGATGCAGATGGAGAGCGCTGCTTGCGCCCTCCGCAATCCCATGTGGTCTCTCTCCTCTTGTCACTCGTATCCACTCTCATCTTATCTCGGACTGGAAGCGTACTGTCTCTTCAAAGTATTTTGACACACAGGTTCCCTCAATTTCCACTAAGGAACTTGTGCTCCCTCGTCATGCTCACTGTGTACTCTCTCGTCTTTGTTGCAATGGACACACCTTATTTTAGGTTTTTATCTCTCTAGGATTGGCAGAATCGAGAATCCTTCCTGCAGCGCCTGTGGACACTTGTCCCAGGACACTTCTCATCTCATTCTGCACTGTCCAGCTACAGACTCTTTGCGCCACTCACTCTTTGGCAACTCTCTGTCTCTCTATGATTTCTGGTCCAGACCCTGGGGAGTTGCCTGACTTCTGGGGCTCCATGGTTTTCTGCCATGCCCCCATCCCTCGGAAGGGATCGGGTAACCAACAACAACAAGAAGAAAGAAGATTCAATGATACAATAATTACATGCTCTAAAGGAATCAATTTTCTTTTTTCATTTATTTTAGGTTTAACTATTTGTGTATTTCAACCGTTGTTTATTTCTTTTGATTCGTGATGTATTAATTGGATCACAAGCTGCAGCCAATTTTTTATCGTGTTTTCTGTTTGTGAATTTTTCTTATAGTGGTATTTGTCCTGACTTAGATTCTTCCAGACTAGCACATTTGGCCAGTTACACGATGTGAAATAACCTTTAATATAGAAGTTTTTAATATAAAATTCTTTGAATAGTTATGCTTGTCTCTGAAAATCCATTAGTCTGCTATGATTGTAGGTTTAGTCATAATATTCTTAGAATTGGTAAACATTACATGCCGTTTACAATCAAGAGTAGCTCATACTTTTAGCATTACCACATGCAGTTGCAATGGTACAATTGCTGCTAATTGGTTTACTTAATTATATGTTAGCGTGTGTTTGTGTGAAGTTAATCAATTTTACATAGCTGTTGACATGATGGCTGCACTTGCTATATTTAAGTTGCATTAACCATGTGATCAAATGGCACCTGTAACGTTTCAGGAGATTCCTCGGATTTATATATCGGCAAATAGTGGTGCACGTATTGGGCTTGCAGATGAAGTGACCAGTTTGTTCAGAGTGGCTTGGCTTGATCCTGACAACATTTATAAAGGAATTGATTACCTTTATCTGAGCTCGCATGATTACAAGAAGGTTTGTATTACATGATTGATCTACTGCATGTTGTGCAACATGTTGGTATTAGTTTGATTTGTGTGCTTTTGCAGCTAGCTTCCTCTAACTCTGTGATTGCTGAACACGTGGAAGTCGATGGGGAATCAAGATATCGAATTCATGACATCATAGGCAAGAATGATGCTATTGGCGTCAACTGTCTGCGATGGAGTGGAACAATTGCAGGAGAGACTTCTCAGGCATATGATGACGTAAGTAAGTAATTGCAGTAATGTGAATAACTCTTGATGATGTGATGTTTGTTTTAAGATCATTACCATGTCAATGGTAACATGCCGAGCTGTTGGCATTGGTGCATATCTGGTTCGATTGGGACAGAGAGTGATACAGGTTGATAACTCTTACATTATTCTGACCGGGCAAAATGCACTGAACAAGGTAAGGTCTAATATTTTTTGCTTAGAGAAAAGTCGTAATTATTGTGGTGTTTTACTAGGTGCTTGGTAGAGAAGTGTACAACTCTAACAACCAACTTGGAGGAGTGCAAATTATGTACAACAATGGTGTATCGCATTCTACTGTTTCATGGGATTATGAAGGAATTGGGGTAATTTTGAAGTGGCTTTCTTACTTTCCTGCTACACGATCCTCACCACTTCCAATTCTCCTTAATCCACGAGATGATATTGAACGAGAAGTTGGATTTGTGCCAACCAAAACTAGTTATGATCCACGAAACATGCTTCATGGAGTTAATACCAGTAAGCTGTTGGTATTTGTAACATTAGGATATAAAATATTTATTCTCTGTTGGGTGAAAGTAGTGGCTGTTCACCCAGAATGTCTTTTGAACGGACTTTGAGTGACTACCTTGTTAGTGGTGGGACTATTGGTTTTCAGTCTATATTTACGTGATTAAAATTGCACTCTAACCTTACATTAGCTTGATCTTCATTTAAAGTGTAGTGTAAATATGGATAATTGTTACATGCTGTGCCTTAGTCCAAATTATTGGAAGAATTAGCAAAGCAAAAAACGTGTGATTGCCAATCAGTTGCAAAAGTTAAACTGTTATGTCATAGGTACAGATCAATGGCAAAGTGGATTTTTTGACTTGGACTCATTTGATGAAATATTATCTGGATGGGCCAAGACTGTGATTGTAGGCCGAGCACGCCTTGGAGGAATCCCCATTGGTGTAGTTGCAGTGGAGACGCGTTCAGTTGCAGTAGACATCCCAGCTGATCCAGCTGATTTGGAGAGTGAGGAGAGGGAAATACATCGTGCTGGGCAGGTGTGTTGGAGCAGTTGCTATTGATTGATAATATTTTATTATTTGCAATCTGCATGTAGGTCTGGTATCCTGATTCTGCATTCAAAACTGCTCAGGCAATACAGGACTTTAACCGTGAAGGTCTTCCTTTGATCATGTTTGCAAATTGGAGGGGATTTTCAGGAGGAATGAAAGGTAAAAATGGTTGAAAAAACGGCAAGAGGTTTAATGCCTCCACTTTAACAGCTAACTGTATTGCAAATGTTTTTGTGCTTTTTTATTTTATTTTGATCATTTTTGTTGCGTTACTGTTGCTTTGATAAAAAACATAATATTTATGGTTTGCTACATTCAACAAACGTTGGCTTACAAAATATTTTTGGTCCCAGAAAGATCTTTTTTTGCTGTTTGAAAGTTGCCATCATACTCGTCTCAAATATTATGTGGCCAAACTAGCAAATAATTGTACTGTCTTACTTTGGTATGATACTCGAAAAAACAAAAATTGCTTTGAAAACAAATAAATTATGTATACATTGTTGTTGCACAACAAATGGTCGAACTTTTTATTAATTATAGACTTTCTGTGGTACCCATTAGGCTCCCGCTATATGCCGTGTGTGCATAATTTGTTTTAGTTACTGATTGAGTCAGCTTCACCTGAAATTTCTAGGCTTCCTTGCTTTATTGTGTGTACTAATTCCTTTTGTTTGACAGGCATAGTTGCAAGTTGTTTTGCAATCACAAAAGCCACTGATTTGGAGTTTAGAAGTGGTTCTGCTAGGATTAGTTTTTGGCCATGTTGTGTTGTCTCTTTTTAACCTGCATAGACCTTGCAAGGCACCCTGGTTATACTGGAGTATTGGTGTCTTCCTTTCAACCAAGACATTACATTCTGGCTATCATAACTTCATTTCTGAAGATAGAATCTTACATTCTTACAACAACTCCATTACAAAAATAACAAAAGTGACATTGAAAAACACATTGGTTAGGGTTTATGCAAATTGAGGTAATAATATTTAAATAATATAAATTATCTGTAAATGTCAATACAAGATAGCAAAGCTATGGCTGAAGTGCTCTCACACACAAAGGCAACTAGCCCCGAATGCTCATAAGGCACATTCTGCAGTAAACTAAAACAGTGAAAATGGCGACTGCTTGCAGCAAGGCGTTTCAGGCAAACATTGAAACTATAAGTTGAGTAACACGTAGCTGTTGTCAAGCACTTCCTTACAAAATCAAACAAGAAACGTACCACGAACTTTCTAACAATTTCACTTCATTTTCTCTCTCATAGTAATTACGACCATCAACAAATCATCAAGCGCAATGCCTTTATATACTCTGGCTGATCGTCAAACTACTGTAGGGGTTTCAGTACTGCTTTTCAATGCAGAAAATGCAGCAATATAAAAATTGTATACTTGAAATTTGCTGTACCAGACACCTGTATTGTCCTAATGCCAGATCTCTGAAAATAGTATATTACGATTGGTATCTTATCAAACTTCCATATGACTGCAACAAATCTAATGAAATAAAAAGTAACTGCATGAAAGCTGTCTCAACATGGTGGTGTTGTTTCTGACCCCGATGTGCCAAAATGGCTGTTGGCCTACCCAAGAGTCCCAGACACCATAAACACTACCCACACCAACATTTTTTGTGGTGCTGCCCTCGAAGCAACTGCAGAAAGGCAACCCACGTTTTCTCTGAAATCGGTTGATTGTCTCTTCCTCTTGTGCTTTCCTGCCTCTCTCCTCAAGCTTTTTTTTCAGACGTGTGGCATTGCGCTTAACTCTGGCCCAATCTTTCCTAGTTTTGTGTGTGCTAATAATGTGATCAAAGAGGCCAGATCAGCGCAGTGTTTTACCGTCCTCAAAAAGGTACATTTAGGTAGCACCTTCTCGAAGTTTAACTTCCATTCCAAATCTTACCCCTGGAGCTGTTCACCTCGCTGCATTTTGTCTATTCTGGGGTTTCTCTTTCTGCTAACACTGTGCCTTCTATTTTGGGGCTCTCCATCACGTATACCTCCATTAGTTTATGTCATGTTTACTCATAACTTATTTTCTATTCAGTGTGTTACTTCTTCTTTATTGACTTATGCTGATGTGATCGGTGTAAAATAAGTTCATGAGAAATTAATTCCAGGTACCAGAAAATTCCAATTCATTCAAATTTGTGTTTTTTTGTAAAACTTTGTTTTGACTATGATGCATAACTGCATAATTAGGTTTATATTTCTTCCTTTTAATCAATGTAATAAGTTGCTAGCGTGTTTTTAGTTTTACATCGTATGAGTTTGAACTAAAATAAGTAATAGAATGCCCATACTATGTCTTTTTTATGGAAACTGGCAATTACTTTTGGCAATTCTTTGTTTTGTTTTTTTCTTTGATATTTTTCAAGTAGACTGGTTGTTCCCTGGGTTAAACTTCTACACAATCAACGCTAGTGGATAAAGTTGCTGAGAAAAAATTTCTGATTGTTTGTAATAAAGTGATGTTTCTTGCTAACCAAACCAGACCGTGTTTAAACATTGAGCGAAGTGTGTGTCTTACAGGTCCTAAAAAGTTTCTGTTATCTGAGTTTTCAACTTAGATCACATCTTGCATTGGTTTTTGATCTGCACTGTGACCAGATTCTTGCTTATGAAAAAAATCAACACAATATTTCAATGTGTGAAATTTTTTCTAAGGTCGCTCTTAATACTGCAGCTCAATGGTTAGGATTTTACAATGAGTTGAGGGAATCAGTAGTTCATAGTCGAAAAACTATGTAGCAGAAATTTAATTGGGCTTGGGCCACATTCTCTGAGATAACTTGAGGCAAAGCTTGAAAAGCAACAAAGAAAAAGTGGTAGCCGAGAATTGATAAACTTGTGGATATATCTATCTGCAGATGTTCCCTTTTTTGTGTGGTGAGGATGATGCCCTTAGCATGGAAACTTGTGATGCCCACCTCTACACGTGTGATTTAAAGATTTAAACTTCCAAAAAAGGAGTTTAATTGAATCAAATGACAGCGAAAAAAGAAGGCTTTGTCTCATCAATGCTACAAATCGGACTAGATGCCAAGGAGACAGCCAGACTTAGCAAGAAAATCTTGTGTAAGTCAGAAGAAGCACACCTAGAGCGATGTTGTGAGGTGGTATTAAAAGCAAAGCAACTGACAGCTAATACCGTTGACCCCTGCATTGCAACATTTATCGATGATGATGTGGAAATAGATAAATCTGATCATCAAATATAAGAGTGAAGATGACTCACTATCACAAAGACCAAAAGGTTATCTTAAATCTTTCGTTCCCCCGATCATCGATTGATGATCTCGTGTTTTTGGTGTTTCCCTCAATTTTTTTCAAATTGAGTTACAAAATTAGTTTAATAAAAAATGGATTTGGGACTTATTTCTCAACCCATTTTCAAAAGATCACGCCTAACTTCTCATGCATCGGAAGATGTAAAATTTGTGCTTCTCTTGGATTTGCTTACCCAAAAAGGGCTAAAAAGACCAAGAGCCCAGTTGCAGACGAAAAAAATTGCAAGTTTTCGGCAAAAGCCAACTACCTTTAAATCAAATTGAGATTACATGTTTACCACAAAACCAAAGCCTTTATCATTAACACATTCTGAAAACTACTCTTTTGTGGCATCATTTGACAAAATTTTAAGCAATCATAAAATTTACCCATTTAAATTTTCAAATTTTTTATGGGTCTCAAAAGTCCTTCAAACAAATTTGTAAGCTAAGTAGAAAAAAGTAGATTTAGTTTTAAAAAAATATGATATGTTGCTAAATACCAGTCTCATTTGAAAGCTTAGGAAATTTGCTTTCCAGCAATATATAACTTTAAATTTTTTGGACTAAGCGTTGTATGATATTTACTCTGCACCAATCAACAGCCGCCTCAACGTGGTGGTGCGGTCTCCGGCCCCGTTTGGGTTGGGTTGAAATGGCTGTTGGCCTTCCCGAGGGTCCCAGTTACCCCAGGCACTCCCCTTCATTTTTTTGCTATGCTGCCCCCTGAATGACTGCAGAAGGGCAGCACACAGCTTCTTTAAAATCGGTCGCCTGTTTTCTCTTTTTCTTTTCTCCTGCCCTATTCTTGCCCTTCTTCATCTCTTCCTTCTCTTAATGAGCGGTAACGTTCATTCCAACCCTGGCCCCATCTTTCCTTGCTCTGTGTGCACTGGAAATGTGACCTGGCGGGGCAAGTCAGTGCAATGCTGCACCTGCTCCAAATGGGTCCATCTAAGGTGCTCACAACTTTCCCTGTCCAAATTCAGAGCTCTAGGCAGCTCTCACTCTTGGAGCTGCTTCCCCTGCCAAATCACTGTGACTCCTTCTTTGGACTTCTCCGACATGTATACCTCCACTGTGCAATCTAGCCCCGCCTGTACTAATGCTGCTCTCTTGCCCCACCCTCGTCTCCGAACTTCTTATCCCTCATCTGCCCATTTTATATTGCCTCCCTCTGCCCCTTCACCACCGTCCCTTGCTCCTGGCTTTTCTTCTGTGCCTCCTGCCTCCTCTCCTCCCTCTGACTCTCTCAGGGTTCTTCAATGGAATGCTGGAGTTCTTCAAGCCAGGAGCACTGAACTACTTCACTTTCTTTCGTCCCATCCTGTCAACCTTATCCATATCCAGGAATCCAATCTTAACTCCTCTTTCCGGATTCCTGGATTCTCTGCTCTGCATTCTGATCGCACCCACTCCTGGTCTGGCATTCTCTCCTTCGATACCACACACGCTAGCGGCAGCATTGTCATTTTCGTCAGGCAGGGCCTATCCTTTTCTAAACTTACTACCTCTCTTTCTTCACTTGATCCTTACTCTGATTATGTAGGGGTCAACATCTCTCTAACCAACTCCTCCTCGGTGTCATTTCTTAATGTGTATGCCCCCCTATTTGCTCCTCCCCAATGGATGGCAGAACCAATTTCTTTTCTCCCTCAATTCTTCCCTCCTCCAGAAATCTCTTCATTCTGGGGGACTTCAATTGCCATCACCCCCTCTGGGACTCTAGAGGTACTTCCAACTCCCGCGGGAGGAAGTATTCGACTGGGTCATCTCTTCTGACCTCCTCCCCCTCAATGACCCTGACACACCCACTCTTCTCCATCGCTCCTCTGGCAGTCGCTCCTCTCCTGACATCTTCTTTGCTCCTTCTACTCTTGCCCTTTCCTGCTCCTGGGAGGTGCTACAGGACCTGGGTTCTGACCATCTACCAATTCTTCTGTTCATCCCTCTCTCTCCGATTTATCGCCCCAACGAGCGTCCCCCTTCCTTCAATTTTCAGAAAGCTCACTGGGATGGGTTTGCCTCCTACTTTGACTCTCACTGTCCTTCTGCAGAGAAATACTCGTCTCTTTCCTCTGCTGTTGCTCTCTTTACCTCTCTGGCACTGAATGCGGCCAAATCTTCCATTCCTTTCGGCCGCATCAAACGCCCTCCTAAAGCCTGGTGGTCTGCTGAGGTGGAAGAAGCGGTTAGTGAAAGACGCAAGGCTTTTGCTGCCACTCACAGAAGTGATGAAGATCGCCAGGCTTACATCTCCGCTTCTCGACGCACCTCGTCAGTCATTGCCAAGGCTGAGGCATGGCAGATGACTTGCTCTTCTCTTTCACCTAGGTCTAACCCTAAATCTGTACACTCTCTTCTTTGTTATATCGCTGGCTCTCCTTCCTCGTCTTCCTCTTCTCCTAACTTTTCTAACTGTTTTTCTCCCAGGCAATCGGCTTTGGTTTATGCTGCCTACCTGAGGCCTCACTTTTCCGTTTCTCAGCCAAAGGCCCTGCGTAGCAGAGCCAGAGGCTACCTCACTAAGCTCCGCCGAGCTACATGCTCTGTAGAGTCTCACTCATCCCTTTGCTCTCCTTTCTCTCCTGCGGAATTTCTTGAGGCTGCCTCCAACCTCTCCTCCTCCACTGCCACTGGTCCAGACAGAGTTGCCTATTCCATGCTAAAGCACCTTCCTCGCTCTGGCATGGATTTTCTTCTTCGCATCTTCAATCTTTCCTGGTCTTCACATTCCTTTCCTTCCATTTGGAAGACATCTTCCATTATTCCCATACACAGGATGGGAAAGCCTCTTGACTCTCCTGCTTCCTTCCGGCCTATCTCTCTCACCTCCTGCGTATCCAAGCTGTTTGAACACATCATTCTATCCCGTCTACTCTTTTTTCTGGAATCTAATTCCATTCTCTCTCCCGGCCAGGCCAGTTTCTGCCCTGAACGGTCTACACTTGATCAAATTCTGTACCTTTCTAAGTCCATTTCGGATGGGTTTAACAAACCCAGGCCGGGCTCTCAAACAATCCTGTCTACTATCGATTTCTCCAAAGCTTTTGGATCTGTCTGGCATCCCGGTTTTTTTCCACAAACTTATTTCGGCTGGCCTCCCTCCTTGCTTTGCTCATTGGACTCAATCTTTCCTTTCTGATAGGCGCGCTTGTGTGGTCTTTCAAAATCACAAAAGTCGTTGCTTTTGAGTTTGTCGAGGTGTTCCGCAAGGATCCGTTCTTGGCCCTGTACTTTTCTCCTTATTCATTAATGATCTTCCGGCCTCTCTGCCTTCTTCCGTCAGCTGCTCTCTTTACGCTGACGATCTGGCCATTTGGTCCTCTTTCCCCTTGGTCCCCACTGCAGTGGAGGCCACACAAGGAGCTCTGTTTCGATTGAAGCGCTGGTCTGAGTACTGGTGTCTACTGTTCAATCCGAGCAAATGTGAGGCCTCGTTCTTCTCAGTGGATCTCTACCAAGCTCACCTCCAGCCCAACTTCCACCTACTCGGCTCCCTCCTCCGTTTCAATCCCACTCCAGCTTTTCTTGGGGTCACCTTTGACCGCACTCTTTCCTATTCTAAGCATGTATCTTCGCTGAAGGCCAAGTTCTTTCCACGTCTCAAGGCCTTACGCTGTATCTCTGCTTTGTCATGGATTCCCTCTCTCTTCTGTACAAATCTTTTCTTCGGTCCCTACTCACGCTTCACCCGGATGGTTTCCTTTCCTAAGCGCTACCAATTTCACCAAATTGGAATGCCTCCACCAAGCGGCCAGTCGCGCCATCACTGGCTGCCTCTCATTGTCTCCTATTCCTCTTCTTCTCTTCGAGGCTTCTCTACCTCTCCTACGAGTCACACTGACTCACTTCACTCTTTTTTCTTATAAGCAGGCTCTTTGTCTCCCAACCTCCTTTCCTATTTCAGGTTTGGCCAGACTTGGAGTGAAACCAAGACTACAGATCATCCTGTCTCACTCTGGCGAAGGTGCGGCTCTCGCCCATCTTGACTCTCTCCCCCCTTATGATTTGGTGCTTTGGACAGACAGCTCTGTTCTTTTTCCTTTTGGTAAGGGCGGCTCTGGCGTTCTTGCCAACTGCTCTCTCTGTGGCACTGAGGCCACTCTTTCCTTTTCGGCAGGCCCAGTATGTTCCAGTTTTTTCACTGAAGCCTGTGCCATTCTGCATGCTCTTTGCTGGTTTCGGCAACACCAACAAGTCTGCCAATTCTCTTATCGTCTCCTCCTGTCTGACTCTCGTTCTATCCTTGCCGCTCTGTCCTCTCCTCCATCTTTCCTCTTATCCCAAACTCTGTGGCAGATCTGGCAGGAACTGTCTTCTCTTTCCTCCTGTTCTATCAGGCTACAATGGGTCCCTGGACACTCATTTCTCCTGGGAAACGACACAGCTGATGAGCTAGCCAGATGGAGAGCGCTGCTTGCGCCCTCAGCAATCCCATGTCATCTTTCTCCTCTGGTCACTCATATCCACTCTCATCTTATCTCGGACTGGAGGCGTACTGTCTCATCTAAATTCTTTGACACACAGGTTCCCTCAATTTCCACCAAGGAACTTGTGCTCCCTCGTCATGCTCGCTGTGTACTCTCTCATCTTCACTGCAACAGACACAGCCCTATTTTAGGTTTTTATCTCTCTAGGATTGGCAGAATCGAGAATCCTTCCTGCAGCGCCTGTGGACACTCGTCCCAGGACACTTCTCATCTCATTCTGCACTGTCCAGCTACAGACTCTTTGCGCCGCTCACTCTTTGGCGACTCTCTATCTCTCTATGACCTATGGTCCAGACCCTGGGGAGTTGCCTGGCTTCTGGGGCTCCATGGTCTTCTGTCATGCCCCCATTCCTCGGAAGGGGTCAGGTAAACAACAACAACAAAAACATGATATTTACTGATCAAAAATGGGTACTGTACATCATGTCAGTTCAAAACCCCCAAAAATGTTTTGACTAACCTTCACTAAATTAGTATTTTTAGAAAAACTACACTCTATAAAAAGATAAAATAAATTGCAAATATTTTCCCACTAAAGTCGTCATTTTGTGTCAAATTTCCAAGGAGACAGAAACTGAAATACAAGTTTAAAAGCTAGCAGAAGTTTGGTTTCTCTAAATCAAAGTTTGCTGTATCCCCCTTGTTATTCAACAAATGGGAGGGGTGTAAATAAGCATCTGTTTCATTGTTAGTGACAACATATTCTATTTAAACTTAATATTTTCTTAATTTTGGAAAAATTCCTTTTTCAAAAACACTTAATGTTATATGGCTTAGGGTAACCTCTAGCAGATAATGACTGATCATATTTTAGGTACTACATTTTACTAACAAGATTTGGTACCGGTCAGTACTGGTTAACAAAAAGGTAATGGGTCTCAGAAAGTAGCAAATTGTAGAAAACCTAGGCATTTAGGTAAGTTTTGACTGATGTACCTTGAAAGCTTATTTCCTTAGCATCATCTAGCCACCATTTTTAAAAAATTGGTAAAAAATAAAATCTGTAGTGATCTTTGAGGTAAGGGTACTTTATCTTCGAAGACAACTCAGCACCTATTGGAGGCTAATTTGCATATTCAAACAAAAAATTTTTTTGTTTTTATTATAATTGAAATCTTCAAGAAATAGAGATTTCAACGATATATTACACTTGATGTAGAAGTAAACAAATGAGTAATGATTTACAAACAAACTTGGGATATTTTATGATGATTAATTATGATTGATTATGACAAACTATGACAGTTTTTCGCTCTGCCACTGTGCGCACATTTTTTTCACAATGCACGCGGGAGCGTAAGAGTTAAGCAAAACTATCTTGATGTAAGTTATGTTTAAGAGAAGTTACTCTCTTCACAGAACAAAGGGATGCAATCCTGCTTTTAAAACTGCAAGCAATATTAGGTAAATCCAGCTCCCTCCTTTAACCAAATTTTTTAAATGCAGCTCTCCAATTAAATAGCCATTGTCTGTATGCTAAAGTTGAATTGACAACTACCCAACATAAATTACTAAAACTTACACACATGCAAATTATATATAGCAATTGCAATACACAAATTCTCATGGAGGATGTCAAAAAAGGTCTATCGAAATACTTGAACAAATACAATGTGTTGCTCTCATACCTTCTTTAATATCCAATACAGGTAGAGTTAATTGCTAAAGGTTTGATAGAGTGTTCAGTCTGTATGTTGATTTATTTATCATCGATCAACTTATTAATGGATGGTATAATTTGTAATAGCATGTCATAGGTGCTAAGTAGGTTAACTATATGGAACCAAAAATTAAAAATTTATCTACTGCGTATCTACAAGCATGCTTTTTACATTTGCATTGATAGAGAATGAGCATCAACTTGTTGAAACGTCAATGTTATTTCAAAAAAAGTTTTTCCCAGCAAAGCTGTTTTTGTTTGACAGGTGGTAGTATTTGCAAAAATTTGTAGACAATTCTCAGCTACAGTAGTCATTATTAGATAGGAAGTTAAATATCATTAAAAAATTTTAGGTAGGTAAAGGGAAATCAATGATTAGTTCAAAACAATTTCAGGTGATTTTACGGTCAGACAGTTTCCATCTCTAATAGTTTTTTAATTGAAATTTAATGATAAACAAAAATGACCACAAACTGATTTAAGATTTTGGATATGTGTCAAGTAATTTGTCTTTTTTGTTTTGTTTAATGGCTTCCAAGGACTGAGACTATTGTCAATAATATATTTATTTGATTGTAAATACTCCAATATTCTACTTGAAAGGCACATTCTCTTAAAAGATGAAAAAACGGTTTAGCTTTGTGGCTACAAGAAAAGAATAAACAAAAAAGCATGCTGCTTTGACTAAACCAAATCGCTGACATTACAGATATGTACGACGAGGTTCTCAAATTTGGCTCCTACATCGTTGATGCTCTAAGGAAATATCAGCAACCAGTTATTGTTTACATCCCCCCTCATGCTGAGTTGAGGGGTGGTGCATGGGTGGTGGTTGATCCTACTATTAATACCGAGTGAGCATATCTTTAATTAATGTTTTGTTGAAGTGACCACAGTAAGGCATTTTTACTTGTTTTTGCATATGTGCACCAAGACAAGTCGCAAGGTAAAGTTGCCATCACATTGAAAGTTGAAACAATTAATAAAGTACATGTAAAATAGTTGCATATTAGTTGGGAAACAACTTTAGACATCATAAACTAACAATGTAAGACTAATTTTTTTAACTTTTCAAATGGCCTCGATATTTAGCTTAGTATAAAAAGGCAGTTAATGATGAGCAGGCACATGGAGTTATATGTTGATGAAGAGTCCAGGGGAGGAGTACTGGAACCAGATGGCACTGTTGAAATAAAATTTCGTAGAAAGGATCGCAAGAAGTTGATGAAGAGGTGCGATAAGGAATACTCTTTCCTCACTCAGCAGCTTGGTAAGTCAACATTATGAAATGATTAAACTGATCATGTTTTTGTTATGCTTTCACCATTGCTAAAACAGAACCTTTTGCTAAAATCTTGCAGGTTACTTGAGCTATTTCCACCTTAGCCTATTATAAATGGATCTTGTCTGGTACATTTTTTTCTGATTTAGGGGTTTAGTAGGTTGTAGTTGGTAAGTGAGCAGCTTCACTAATGTAATCCAAGCGTTGATTAAAACTGACACTCCCAAATGGAACACAAATGTTTGTAAGCAAAACGTTATAGTAATGTCTTAATGGAAGCCGTGGGTAGTCAACAGTTTAAATATGGCATACTTTCTTGCCATGCCCTCATTTCATAGAAACAATGAGTTGAATGTTATGACATGTCTATTTCTAACTACTTGTTATGCTATCTACAGAAGACTCCTCACTGATTCCATCTCAGATCAAACTGATTGAGGCAAAACTGTTGGAGAGAGAAGAATTTCTTGAAGCAATGTACCACCAGGTGGCAGTTAAGTTTGCTGATCTTCATGACACTCCAGGAGGAATGATGGCAAAAGGTTGCATTTCGGTAAGAAAGTTTAGTTGTATGAGCAAAAATAATCAAAACCAAAGTCAGAATTGTCGTGCTGAGCAGCTTCATTTCGTTTTATTAAAATGTAAAAAGTTATTTTAGCATTTGTATTAAAAAGAAAACTGATTTTACTAGTAAAGCATCTGATTATGTTAGCTCACCTCTGCAAAACCTGTTTTTGTAATTTGTGGATGCAAAAGTAATTTTTGTTGCAAAAAGATTATTAAAAACCTTTTTCAAAGTTGTATGGTCTAAAACATTGTTTCGTAATCTTTTTGGCACTCGTGCCCCTTAAACTTTTGTGAAATGTTATTGTACCCCTAGACCTATCAAACAAACACCAACAAAGTTACCAGTAAATATACAATCTAACAATGAAATAAAACACAATGTAGCATGTTACTGGTGTATATTTATTAACCACAATATTCACAACAAAACCAATTCTGTCAGAACAAACAAGAAGCTATTTATTACGTCACAATAACTTATGACAAAAAAATCATTCAGAAATGCAGATGTTGAAAAAGGCTTTTGAAAATGTTTTCTTATTTCAAATAACATTAAAAATAAATTTTTAGCAAATAGTTTAAAAAAGCCATTATTTTGACACCTCATCTCGTATCCCCTGCTTTGGTGCTTTGTACCCCCAAGGGGTACAGGTACCCCGGTTAAAAATCCCTGGTCTAAAAAGATGCCACTAGGTGATGTAAAAATGCAAAAATTTAAAGTCAATTATTTGAAAAACCTTTTACTTTAGGAAAAGAGAAATTTTCACGCAATGTTAGTTACACCATCAGTAAGAGAAATGTGGTATCATTTTAATTTATTCCACAAAAAACTTTGCATTTTTTACAAAACTTTTGGTGTAGTGGCACAAAAAAGTTTCGACAACTTTTTGAAAAACTGTGCCACAAAGCTTTACAGAATCGTACCTCACTTGTGTTGTGAAAATTTTACTCAAAGATAAAAATAATTTAACTGTCTTTGTTTAAAGAATGCTTAATGTTAATTTTTATAGTAGTGATAAAAACAGTAAAAGCTAATATCAAAAAAAATTAACAGCTTTTCATACAAAAATAACTGAATTTAACTCATTTTTGCTGAGATTCATTTAATATCTCCATCTGCAGACGTCAGGTTATCATTTTTTCAAACTTTATTTTCTATAACTTTATTAAAAGCTTCAATCATACTGTGCTGGGAGCCAAAAAACTCTCAGTCAATCAAGCAACACTTTAACCAAATAAACTGAAACTACAGCTATGCTGCCACTCTAAAACTTGAGCAAGTGTTAATTTTTATGTACGTTATTGGTTGAGTACACCACATTTACAGCGCATTTATCATGAAAGCACTGTTTACATACTTTTTTTTTTTATAACAGTGAAGCAGTAACGTATAGAACCCTAAATTCTGTTTGCAGGTGTGATTCTTAGTCCAGCGAAATTCCTTATGATTCTTAGTTATGAACTGAATATTCAACTTCATCTTCTCTCAGTCCCTTTAGAACAGAATTGCCACACTTTCAAAAATCATGACTGTTCACAGCCCTAAGTTTTATGGATTCCTCTAAATGCAAAAATTCAGTTAAAACTTATAAGATAATTAAACCATGCATTCCACTTTACTTCACAAAGAGCAGATAGGCTATGTCTTGATTCTTGATAAACCACTATGTACAGAAATTATGGTTACTCTCTTCTGGGTTGGAGGTCTGATTTGTTTCTGGAACCAGCAAAATTGAAGGCAGTGCTACCAAAAGTTTGACACTGCTGCAATGTTTTTTTGCGTAAGTTGCTTTGTTGATTGGGGCACAGTTGCAGGGATGAGCTTGGATAAAGCTATTTCTTACATACTACGGTGAAGTGCAAGCAAATTTAACAGTGCTGACGCCAAGATGGGCTGTAGAAAGAGGCAATGCCACTATTTTTGTGTCTTTGCCTCACCAATTTTTTCATGATTCTGCCACAATTTTTTTTAATTAAAGTAGATTTTCAGTTACAATCAAAACTCTGGTAGTTCATTTCAATGAGATAATAAGGTGCATTGGTTATGTCGTCTTACACCAAAAAATAAATATAAGCACTTGGGATAAGCGTAGACATGTAATCGTGCTAATAAATGATTATTTGATTTATATTGAAAATTAATTATTTGATATATAAACTCACAATATTTTCTCAGCCGTGGCAATTCTTGCTGTAACCTCATCCACAAAAATTTTTTCATGCTAAACTGTCTCAAAATGTTTCTAGATATGCGATGGTTTTACATGAATGTTTTGTTCCTGCTGACAAATGTTGTCAACTCTCCCATTAAAGCATTTTTCTGGCAGTGGCTCTGGAATGATATAGTTGCATTATTGTTTTTAATCAAAGTTGTCCATTAGCCATGATATGTATGTGTTTTTGTTTTTTTTTGGTTTTGTAAACTGGCACAGTCCATATTGCAATGACACTATATATCAAGGAAAAAAGCTTTATTGAAAATGAGGTTATTTGTAAACTCCGACTTTAAGTATTCAGGAAATATCTATAGACAGTAGACTATGACAAAATCATAATGTTCCGTAGTAAGAAAAAATTATTATCTTTAACTTTTTTACTCGATTTTATTTTTGAATACACTGTCAAGCAATCAAACTATATAAGCAGGAACCTGAAATCATATATGCTTAGTAAAAATGCACAATGTTTTTTTTAATATATCATATAAAACTCTACAACTGACTACAGGTAAACTGTTTGCTTTAGAGTATTAGTTGTAGCTCTGAACCATTAAGATATATCCTGTTTATGAGGCTGATGGATAACAAAATAGCTTCTTTTTATAGTTTATACCATACACGTGCATAAAAAAAAGAAAAAATTTTCTTGTAAACATATAAAAATCATTCTGGCATTATTAGTAAGCAAATCGCTAACAAACCACTTTATGCAACCAATAGTTTAGCAAAAACACACTTCAGAAGGAGTTAAAATACAAAATCCGATAATGTCAAAACAGGTGCCGACATGATGCAGCCCAGCATTTATACAAATAATTGAAAATTAATTATTTGTACCCAAATTTTTGTTCTGATTTTGCATTTTTTGAATAAAATCATAAAAATATTTTTTTTCTGTAAACGACAAAGCATTCAAGTGGTATTTGACTTTGCAGCTGCAATAAATCAACATTAAGTGTTTGCTGTTTGCCAAAGTCCTTATGTTGTAATTTGCATCATTTTTTCATCAGTTGTGATGTGACCTATAATCTGATAATTTATGGATTAGCGACAAAAACAAAAAGAAAACATAAAATTTCATGTACTTTTACAAACAATCCAATTTTTCAAGTTGAATGAAATTCACATTGCTCAGCAAAAAAGTTTATCATGTTTAGATATAAATTTACATTACAATTGTAAAATCTTCTGTGGCATTCGAGATACGCTTATGCTGCGGTACAACGTTGAATAGACTGCTTAAAAAATGACTTGAGCTTTTTAGGGTTAAATCGAGTTTAAGCAAAGTCATGCTTTCATATTCACGAAACATGTATTAACTGAGTAGAGTTTGAATGTAGTTTATCAACTTTCATCAGCTGTTTTCATGCTATTTGAAGGCTTTGATCACCCCAGCATGAATATTTTTGAAGGAGTAAAACGAGAAAAAGTTTCAGAGAATCAGTTACTGCTGAAACGTGGAAATACTACAAATATGTGGATCAACATTATGGTTGGAGTTGTGGTTAAATAGGGTTAGAGTTACATGAACTGACAAATACAAAATATTGAGGAGAAAGCCCTTTACTAACTCAAGTTCTGAGTCATTTTCCTTAGTTCACAGTTATATTGAAAAACAATTAATATGGTGGAAGGCTTGATTTGCGTATTTATTATGACCATGATCAACCTGTACTCAAAAACAAATTATGGATGCTACTTCTTATGATCTTAATAAGTTCTTACTTGATAAAAACAAACTACAGATGCTACTTTCTCCAGTTTGTAGAAATATGCAAAATCTTTATGAAAAGCAGTCATAGTAACACTACTGTGGCAAATGTACAAGAAAGCTCTGTTTTAAAAGTCATGCTGCAATCTACGTAGACTTTGACAAAAAATTAATCTAGCTAAATGAATGCTGTTTTGTACAAAATTATGTTTTGCATTTGTAGAAGCTTAATTACTACCTCGTACTTGGCCTCCTTCTATCTGCTCTAAATGATTACAGAAATATATTCTGATTTGGTGATACATAAATTAATTGCTTGCATATTGTTAACCTATCAATTACTGAGAGGCCAAGAGAGTGAAGTTAAAATTCACATCAGGGCTCATTTATTTAGAATCATTTTGGTTTTCAACTCATTTGATGAATCGAAGCTGACAGCTAGGTTTAGAGATTAGCATTGGGGTAAGCCCAAGCTGAAGTATTAATTGCATACAAGATTAGTCGTGAAGTTTAATTTAGGACTTCTGCCAAATGTAACAACATGCATGGATTGCAAGTTGGCTTTTCAATCACGAAACAGTATGGCTCACTTTGCAATCTTCTGAGCTCTTTGTTCCTTGTAACTTAGATAAGTGAAATGAGTTTCAAACTTTTCAATGTCTATTTGTTCAGTATACTAACTTTCATTTCCTAGTAGGCCAGGGTGAACAAATATTATTTTGAAATTGAAAAAGTGCCCCCTCCATAAAGGTGGCAAATGGTTCAAAACTCAAAATTCTATTGAAATTTTTCAGTTGCTTCCTCTAGTGATCGACAACAGAAGGCTAAAGGTCATGGGGAGGTCAAATTCAGTGAAAATGCTATAACTTTGTAATGAATTGCAGTAGAGGCCTTAAATTGATGTCAAAAGAAGCGGAATCATAAAGTTTCTATCTGTCTCAGCAGAAGGTTTTGGCCTATTTTGTCTAGAAATGAAGATATTATCAAAAAATGGTATTTTAAGAGTTATGTAACTTTATACATCAGAGCTATTTGCAGATGTGCACTGCTGTCAAAGCATGTGTCTGAGAAAATGAGACTCAGACTAACCCTTCATGCTTTTGTAGTAACATATTTAATAGTCATTTGAATTTCAGATACAGTATTTTAATAATTACAATACAGCACATTGCTTATTTCAATATGTAAGTGTAAATAGAACTAGAAATAGATCAGTGAAGGTGACAGACTTCGTGGTGGGCATACATTTTGTAGCAGTGACAAGTTTCCAGAAGGGACATTGCCTACCAAGCAAGATATTATTGAGATCGAGTTTTAAGTAAAAATCATTTTTTCTCAGTGAATGCTGCAAGAGTTGTTGCTGCTGAGTTTGTGTAGCATTGGATATGCAGCAATGTTTATCCAATCCATAAACTGTTGCTAAGAAAATTTTCAACATGATGATGGAGTTTAAAGCAGTGGATCACTACCCTAAGAAAAAATTTCAAAACCATCATATGTTGCAAAAGAAAGCCAGTTTATGAGTGATGTTGAAAAATTGTTTGACATATTTGGTGAAGACAATCATCAGAGAAGAGAATTAGAGAAAAAGTACAGGCTACGAATGACTTCCTGTTTTACAAAGATCAAAAGGGATCAAGAAAAGCCAGATTTTTACGTTTAGAAGAACCTTTCACTTCATCTGATCTTCGATTTAGAAAAAGGATTGATAACAAGGGTGGTGATCAACTACCAGGTCCAAGTCAAGGTGGCAATGGAGATGCAAGTGGTGCTGGAGATCCAATGATCTTAGATGATCAATCACTCTTTTCAGATACTAAATATAGTTGTTCTCAGTCTTTACAATCTTCTTCTGTAAGTTTTTCTGAAGCATCACAACCAAGCTTGCAAAACCAGATGAACTTTCCTAACTTGGCACAAATAACAGAAAGACACCAAATTTCAAATAGAGCAGCAGCAGCAGCACTTGCAAACACATTATTAATAGATGTTTGACTAATTACTGAGAGTCAAAAAGCGTACGCAATTGAAAAAAATTAGCTTCGACGTGAATGACAAAAATATCGTGAACAAATTTGTCAAGACCAAGCTATATTTTTTGAGCAAGTAAATGGTGTGTATGTTGATGGCTGTAAGGTTGCAACTTTAACAACAGCATGCTTAAAAAGTGGTAAAATCTACCAATCAACATGCCTGGAGGAACACATTTTGATGGTAGGAGAGTCAGGTGAATATTATCTTAGCCACTTTTCTACTGAAGATGGAAAAGGAAGTTCCATTGCTGATGGCATTTACAGTGTAATCAAGGGTACCAACTTGGAGGAAAACCTGACATTCGTTGGTACTGATCGTGCTGCTTTGAAGACTAGTATTAATAAAGGCTCTATAAGAAAATTGAAAGAAGCTCTTCAGAGGCCACTGCAGTGGGTGGTTTGCCTCTTACATACAAATGAGCTTCCTCTGCATCATGTTTTTGTTCAATTGGATGGAAGTACAAAAAATTCCGATGCTTTTGCTTGACCAATTGGCAAAAAATTGGACTTTAATGTCTCACAATGGCCAGTTGTTACTTTCAAGTCCATTCCCAATCCACATTTCCCAATGTTCCCCAGTGATGTTCTTGAAGACCTTAGCACAGACCAGCTAATCTTATATTATGGATATAAGATTTGTTGGTGTGTGATTTGTGCTGAGGTCAATAATGATTTGCGGCTTCACAATATTGGGCCCTTAGTTCATTCAAGATGGCTGACTTTAGCATGCAGAATTCTTTATCTATACACAGCGACTGAAAATCCATCAAAAAACTTAATTACCCTGGCTCAATTCTGTTTAAAAGTGTACTTTCCAACCTGGTTTAAAATTAAGCACTAAACTAATGCGTGGGTCAAAAAACTTCTTCAACCTTTCTCAAATGATTGTCAGTTTTGCAAGTCCAAAAGTTGTGAAGTTTGCATAAAACGTTCTTCAAAACAATGAATTTTTTACACACTCAGAGAACATTTCACTTGGCATGCTTGGTGATGATGATGATCAGGATCTTCAGAGAATGGCTGTCAACAAGTTGTGTAGCCTACGATTAAAAGGACCAAGCTATCCAATTGAAAATGATAATTTTGAAGAAGGATTTATTGAGCCTAGTTCAGTTTCAACAGAATGCACAGCTATCTGAAAATTTTTTATACCAAAAATCAACTTTAGAGCAAAGTCATTCCACAAAATGGTGAATTTGAATCTTCCAGATATAAATGAACCTCCAGCAACAAAGCAGTTCAGTTATGAAGAAATCAATGAGTTTCTACTTCATCCTTGCTACAACCAAGCTGTTGAGCAACATGTGAAGTTGGTTACTGAGTCATCTGCTTCAACTGCAGGTCATAAAAGGTGTGATGGGATTATCAGGCAGAGAATTTGATCCAGGAAAGTAATGAAGTCTTTTGAAACAAGCAATTCAATGTTTAAAAACTTTCAGGAGTGTTTTTGATAAAGTTGAGTACGCATTTTAATTGAAAGCAAATGTTCTGAATTGTTAATGATATCTCTGCCAAGCATGGTTTATTTTTAGTAGCGTCAGTTTTATATGTTCGTGTGTCAACGTGATGAATCAAAAACCAGAAAGGGATCTCAATGAAACTTTTAGGAATTGATGTAAGCAAACTCAGCCAAGCATTGATGTTACATCAACGCAAATAACTTTTTGTTACATTCTTTGAGAAGTTTTAAATTTCAAATAGAGGGGAACTTTTCTTCCAAGTTTTGAGGAACCAAACAAAAATCCAAAATAATACTTTATTGAGTGTAATTGAATTAACATAACAAAATTCTCCGAAGCTTTTTGTCCCCTCTTGGGGACTTCATCAGGGCTAAACAAATAAAGCTTTAATACCTAAATTAAATTCAATATGATATGAAGCGGCAGTGAAGCGGCAGTCACAGCAAGAGTAAGAATCGGTTGGGTAAGATTCAGGAAATGTGGAGAGTTGTTGCTTGGAAATAGGTTTCCTCTGAAGATGAAAGGTAAAGTTTATTGTTGTTGCGTAAGATCAGCAATACTGTATGGAAGTGAGACATGGTGTCTAAAAGAAAATGAAAAAGCAATTTTAAGGAGAACGGAGAGAGCTATGGTGAGAGCCATGTGCGGTCAGAAAATTGTAGACAGAAAGACGACTGAAGAACAGATGGATATGTTAGGGTTGAAGGAAACGATAGACCGGTTAGCAACAGCAAATGGAGATAGATGATATGGACATGTACTGAGGAGGGATGACGATAGTGTTTTGAGGGTTGCTCTGAATCTTGAAGTGACTGGCAAGAGAAAGCGAGGACGACCGAAGAAGACCTGGAAGAAGCAAGTGGAAGAGGAGACAGAGAAAGTTGGTTTGAAGAAGGAGGATGCTCTGAGACGAGATAAGTGGAGGGACGGAGTGCGAGAAATTGCAGAAGGAATGGGGTAAATCTGGCCATCTCTGCTAAAGGGAAAACACCAGATAAAAACTGATTAACTACATGAAGATACTGAACACTAATAAATCAATCAGTAACGTTTTAGCACTGTACCTCTCAATGAAATATGTGCAGAAGCGACTTCGCTCCTTGTGAATGATCGAGTTTTATGTTTAGGGATGGCTTAAGGCGTTTGATTAGCAGTGCTTCCATTAGCTCAGTTACTGGACACTAATAATTCAATTAGTAGTGTTTTAGCACTGTACTTCTCAGTGAAATACATACAGAAGCGACTTCGCTCCTTGTGAATGATAGAGTTTTATTTTTAGGAATGGCTTAAGACGTTTGATTAGCAGCGCTTCCATTAGCTTGGTAAATACCTTAAGCCATCCCTAAACATAAAACTTGGTCATTCACAAGGAGCGAAGTCGCTTCTGCACATATTTCATTGAGAGGTACAGTGCTAAAACGTTACTAATTGAATTATTAGTGTCCAGTATCTTCATATCATATTGAATTTAATTTAGGTATTAAAGCTTTATTTGTTTAGCCCTGATGAAGTCCCCAAGAGGGGACAAAAATTTTTGTATTAGTAGGTAAAAACAATACAAAGTATTTGAAAGACGTGAAAGCCATCTCCTGGGAGTTGCAACATCGGCTGGTGGTAACAGACATAGACAAAAGAAAGTAGTGAAGAATGAGCATACTATTAGATGGAGAGTTTGAAAGTTGAAGGAAAACAACATTAAAACAAGATTTCAAGAGAAAGAGTTAAGGAATTGGTTGATGTTGATGCACTCAATCTATGGAATACTTTTAGAAATAGTATGCTACAGGCTTGTGATGAAGTATGTGGAAAGAAAAAAAGTAGGAGAAATTGTGTTTACTCATGGTGGTGGAATGAAGAGGTGAAGGAAGCAAAACAACAAAAGAAAGTGGCATATAAAAAGATGTGCAAAATTGATTGGAGGAAAACAAGGCTAGATGTAAGAATGCCAAAAATCGAACAAAGAAAGAAGCTGAGAAAGAGTTAACAAAATTGATTGAAAAACCAAATAACATTTTACACTGGTGAATTCAGTTGTATTTAATTCAATCGTAGAAGACCATGGCTTTTAGGTAAGTTTTAACTGATATACCTTAAAAGCTTATTTCCTTAGCATCATCAAGCAACCATTTCTAAAAAAATTGGTAGAAAAATAAAATCTGCAGTGATCTTTAACTCTTTCGCTCCCGCAATCATTGATTGATAATCTCGTGTTTTCAGTGTTTCCCTCAAATTTTTTTTAATTGAGTTACAAAATTAGTTTACTAAAAAAATCGATTTGTGACTTTATTTTTCATTCGATTTTCATAAAATTTTCAAAAGATCACGCTTGTTTCCTCACACATCGAAAGATGTATAATTTGTTCCCTAATTCTTGGATTTTTATACCCAAAAAGGGTTAAAAAGACCAAGAACCC
Source organism: Trididemnum clinides (assembly GCA_963675345.1). Lineage (NCBI taxonomy): Eukaryota > Metazoa > Chordata > Ascidiacea > Aplousobranchia > Didemnidae > Trididemnum > Trididemnum clinides. Next base: position 801,753 of record OY776290.1, on the reverse strand, counting down.
AGTTGCAGATGACAAAATCGGCCAAATTCTCAGCACGTGCCAACTACACTAAAATCAAATTGAGATTACATCTTTACCACAAAACCAAACCCTTTATTATTAACACAGTCTGAAAACTACTCTTTTGGGGCATTAGTTGACAAAATTTCAAGCGATAATAATAAATTTTACTTTTTTGAATTTCCAAATTTTTTAGGGGTCTCAAAACCCCCCAAACAAATTTGTACGGTAAGTAGATAAAAGTAAATTTAGTGCATAAAAAATATGATATGTTGCTAAATATCGGTTACATTTAAAAGCTTAGGAAATTTGCTTTCCAGCAATATATAACTTTAAATAGTTTAGACTAAGTGGTATATGATATTTACTCATCAAAAATGAGTACTGTACATCATGTCAGCTCAAAACCCCCCAAAATTTTTTGACTTACCTTCACTAAATTATAATTTTTAGAAAAACTACACCCTATAAAAAGATAAAATAAATTGCAAATATTTCACCACTAAAGTCGTCATTTTGTATCAAGTTTCCAAGGAGACAAGAAGCGAAATACAAGTTTAAAAGCTAACAGAAGTTTGGCTTCTCTAAATCAAAGTTTGCTGTATCCCCCTTGTTTCTCAAGAAATGGGAAGGGTGTAAACAAGCTGCTGTTTCATTGTCAGTGACAGCATATTCTATTTAAACTTGATATTTTCTGAATTTTGAAGAAATTCCCTGTTCAAAAAGGCATAATGTTACATGGTTTAGGCTAACCTCTAGCAGATAATAACTGATCATATTTTAGGTACTGAATTTAACTACCAAAATTTGGTACCGGTTAGTACCGGTCAAAAAAAAGATCATGTGCCTCAGAAAATTGCAAATTGTAGAAAACCTAGGTATTTAGGTAAGTTTTGGGTGATGTACCTTGAAAGCTTATTTCCTTAGCATCATTTTGCGACCATTTCTAAAAAAATTGGTAAAAAATAAAATCTGTAGTGATCTTTGAGGTGAGGGTACCTCTTTAATTTTGAAGACAACTACCCCCAGTTGGGGGGGTTAATTTGCATAAAATTTGCATATTCCAAAAAATGTTTTTTTTTTCTATTTGAAATCCTCAAGAAATGTAGATTTCAACGATATATCACACTTAATGTAGAAGTAAACAGCTGAGTAATGATTTACAAACAAACTTGAGGTACATAATTATGATTAATTATGATTGATTATGACAGTTGTTCGCTCTGCCATCTTAACGGACATTTTTTTTCGCTTTTCACGCGGAAGCAAAAGAGTTAAATTAAGGAAACTCCAATTTCAAAGACAACTCCTGAGGGCAGGGGTAATTAGTATAAAATTTACATAATCACAAAAAATTTTTTATTAGAAGCAAGGCTAGATACAAGAAATATCAAAATTTGAACCAAGAAAGTGGTTGCTAATTCTATGAGTAAAGAAGCTGAGAAAGAGTTAACAAAATTAAACAAAAAACCAAATAACATTTTTACACTAGTGAATTAATTCATGAACAAAAATTGGAAAGATATTGAAGGAGGTAGATGCATGAGAGAAAAAGATGGAAGGTTAGATTTCAGTAAAAAGACAGGAAAAGATTATAGAAAAATCACTTGGAGGAGATTATAAATAAGGAGAATGATTGGGACTATGTGACGGCAGCTAGTATGGTAGAGGGACCTGTTGGAAATGGTGATAGCAATAAAATTGATAAAATCAGGAAAGGCAGCTTAACCCTCTAAAGCAGAGGTTCTTAACCTTTTTTGTCTCGTTTACCCCTTGCCAAATGAAAAAAGTAAAATTTACCCCATCCTTTTGGTGGCCCCTTGTGATAAATGTAAAGCATTCTTTTTTGTCTTGTTTACCACAGCAAATATCAAAAAAAGTGTTTTTAGTAAATGAAGACGCGATTGTTTTTGACGGGGTCTTGTGAAAATATTAAGAAATATGGCCATGCTCAAATGTCCTAGATAGCTATGATAAAGCACACAAGAATGTTAAAGAATTTTTGTTTATTTTAACAGTTAAGACACACAATTTCAACAGTTAATCAGTGGGACTTTTGTGCTTGTTTTCCATGAACAATTTCTGAGATTCTCGGAGCAGTCGTTGAAAGAGCTACTCGCATGTCGTCTTTGGGAACTAAGCGAGATCGAAGTTTCATTTTAATAGTCAACAGTGAAGAGAAACCTGCTTCACACAGATAAGTCATTGCAAAATGTATAATAACTTCAAATGCACGCTTAGTCGGCATAGGAAACTCTTCGACTAATCCACACCAAATCTTGGAAAAGTCACCATTGCACGACATAAACTTGGAATGAAGCGTCGTTGAACATTGAAGATCAATCAACTCATCTTTGCAAAGATCATCATCAGCAATACTTTCTAACTTGACTTCGAAGGGATGAGTTATCCAAGGAGCAGTATTGTTGGTAATTGTACCTTCAAAGTAATCATCAAAGTTGTTTTTTAAGGTGGCAAGGTGCTGGCATATCTCGACTTTGAGGTCAAAAATCTCTTTGCTACTTCTATTGACTTTCCAATCATCAAATGTCGGTAAATTTGCGTAAATTTCTTTTTGAACTCTTCTACTCCACAGATCTAATTTTGTCTGAAAGCCTTGAATTTTATCACGTACATCTATAATGGTAACATTTTGTCCTTGCATCTGCACATTGAGCTGGTTCAAACTTGAAAAAATGTCTGCCAAGTAAGCCAATGCACCAATAAATTTGTTGTCGTCAAAATGCTTACTCAATGGGGATTTGCGTTCTTGAAGAAAAGTCTTGATTTCACCACACAGTTCGAAAACTCAAGACCTCTAGAGAGCCACCGAACTTCTGTGTGGTAAAGGAGAACAGTGTGTTCTGATCCCATCTAATCACAAAGCACTTTGAAAAGACGATGATTAAGAGCACGTGCCCTGATAAAATTCGCGCATTCAATCACATGCTTCAATACTGCTTTCAAGTATTCTGGAAGGGTTTTACTTGCCAGTGCATGTCTATGAAGGGCACAATGAGTAGATATAATGTGCAGTGTGCGTTTTTTCACCAGAGTTGTAAAGCCTGACTTGGCACCAAGCATAGAAGGGGCATCGTCTGTGCACAGAGAACCCACATGATTCCAGGATATATTATTTTGTTGAAAAAAGTTATCCATTTTTTCCAGAACATCAACCCCTTTGCTTGTCGTCTCCAAACTTTTGCACATCAAGAATTCCTCTTTCATCTTGCCAGCATGCTCATATCGACAGTAAACCAACAAATATGCACAATTCGACACGTCAGTTGACTCATCTAGCTGAAGACTAATTCTTGCTTTACTAGCTTGAATTTCGTCTGCTACCTGATTTAAAATATCCTGTGACATGTCACTTATTCGACATCGTATTGTATCATTTGACAAAGCAATTTTCTCAAGTTTTCTTTTTTGTTCTACTCCACAAACAAGTTTAACCCCTCCGCGTCGCTTATCATCATATGATGATGGCAAAGAGAACACGGCTCATCCTCGTATGATAATTTGCCGGCTACGGCAAAATGCATGTATTTAAAGCTCGCTTAAAAAGGAAAGGAAGATCTCTCCCAAGCGAGCTTTAAATACACGCATTTTGCCGTAGCCGGCAAATCATCATATGAGGATGAGCGGCGTTCTCTTTGCCATCATCATATGATGATAAGCGACGCGGAGGGGTTAACCATCTCCATTATGCATAGTTTGATAAGTTGTTCACCAATTCTATGTGGCTTCTTTTCTTTTGCTATTCTGTAAGCAACATGATATGATGCTTCCAATCCTGCTTTGTCTGCAGAACAGAATCCTAATTTAGGTAGTGTTCCTGCAGCACGAAATCGAGCTTGTTTGGCCAGCAAAGACTTATGGTCGTCATGTGCATGTGTAGAATGGCAAGAAGTAAAATGAGCTTTTAAAATTGACGGCTTCATGGAACCATTACCAAGCACTTTGGAGCAAAAGATACACTGAGGTTTTTGAACATCATCTGTCGCAATGAAGTCTAACCCAAAGTCAACATATGATTTTAAATATGTTCACTTCTTGGACATAATAACTGCAGATTGTTTAACTTAAAACCTGAATTTAGTGATTGCAAAATAATTTATTTGCAAAAGACCTCTACAATACAGTCTGTTCTTTGTCTTCTGTCTAATATGCTATGAAGAAGTAGGAGACAAATGGAGCTACACCACGGTCCACCCATTGTGAAAACAATGCAATTTATTGCAAAATAAAGGAAGTTTCAATCTTAGCAAAGTTGTAACCTACTTTGTGGTCAAAGTCCAAATTAGGTTGTGAACAGTAAAAATGTAGCACAGTATGGTAGTACACTTGCGTAGAGATAAAATAAAAAGACAAGAACTTACTTATACTATATATTTGCATCATAATCCAGTGCAACACTATCACTTTTTTAATACTAAAAAATATAGTTTGCTTTAATTTATGATTCAGTAAATTTACCCCCTCGGTAGGTGAAATTTACCCCGGTTAAGAACCCCTGCTCTAAAGTATGTGCAGAGATGATATCTGCTAGTGGAGAAGTAGAGGTTAGTGCAATGGTGAAGTTAGGCCTTATGCTGTATCTCTGCTTCCTCATGGGGCCCCTCTAAGGAGTCCCTCTTTTGTATAAAGCTTTTCTTTGACCCCTTCTCACTTATGCTTCACCTGAATGGTTTCCTTTCTTAAGCGTTACCAATATCACCAAATTGGAATGCCTCCATCTCATTCTTTCCTATCCCACTTCTTCTCTCCCCTTTGAGTCACCCTGACTCATTTCACTCTTTCATTTTATGAGTGGGCTCTTCGTCTTCCAACCTCCTTTCCCATTTCAGGTTTGACCAGACTTGGAGTGAAACCAAGACTCTGCAGATCTTCCTGGAGAGCTTTTGCATCGACTCACTCACTCATGCTTCCTTCTACTTCTCCTAAAGAGGCTCTTTTTTGCTTGCCCTCCCTTACTTCCTTGGAACCCCCTTTCACCATGGAGTCCACCCTTTTCCCTCCATGCTCCCACTCTGATCTCCCTCTTTCTTGTCAAGGTGCAGCTCTCGCTCACCTTAACTCTCCCTCCTCACAATCGGGTGCTGTGGATTGACAGTTCTGTTCCTTTTCCTCTTGGCAAAGGCGGCTGTGGCGTACTTGCCAACTGTTCTCTCTGTGGCACTGAGGCCACTCTTTCCATCTCAACAGGCCCATTTTGCTAAAGTTTCTGCTGAAGCCTGTGCCATTCTGCAAGCTCTTTGCTGGTCTTGGCAGCACCAACAAGTCTGCCTCTTCTCTTCTTCTATGCTACTGTCAGATTCTCGTTCTGTCCTCACCACCCTGTCCTCTCTTCCATCTTTCCGTTTTACCTCAATCTCTCTGGCAGGAACTGTCTTTTCTCTCCTCCTGTTCTATCAGGCTACAATGGGTCCCCAGACACTCGTTTTTCCTGGGAAACAATGCGGCTGATGAGCTGGCCAGGTAGGGAGTGCTACTTGTGCCCTCTGTGATCTCTTGTAGTCTCTCTCCTCTTATCTTTCATATCCACTCTTCTCTTTTCCTGGACTGGAGGCATACTGTCTCATCTAAATTTTTTGACACACAGGTTCCCTTGATTTTTACCAAGGAACTTGTGCTCCCTTGTCACACTTGCTGTGTTTTCTCTCGTCTTCACTGCAATGGACATGGCCTTCTGTTAAGCTCATATCTCTCTAGGATTGGCAGAATCGAGAATCCTTCCTGCAGCATCTGTTGACACTCGTCCCAGGACACCTCTCATCTCATTCTACTGTCCAGCTACGGACTCTTTGCACCACTTGCTCTTTGGCGACTTTCTCTTTACGACCTCTGGTCCAGATCCTGGGGAGTTGCCTGGCTTCTGGGGCTCCATGGTTTTTTGCCATGCCCCTATCCCTTGGAAGGGGTCAGATAACAACAACAACATGGTGGAGCTCTGCCAACGCATGTTAGATGGGAAAGGAATGCCAGATGAATGGCAAACAAATGTGCTGGTACCAATTTTCAAGGGAAAGGGAGATGTGAGAAACTTCAATACTTACAGAGGAGTAAAGCTGTTAGAGCCACCATGAAGATCATTAAAGAGTGCTGGAAAGAAGGATTCGAGAATTAGTAATTATTGATTCAATGCAGTTAGGTTTTATGCTTGGAAGAGGAACGACAGACGCGTAGTTTGTAGTGCAAAGAATGCAAGAAAAATATAGATATAAGAAGAAAAAGTTGTACATGTGTTTTTTGGATATTAAGAAGGCATTTGATAGGGTTTCAAGAAAGATGATGGAGTGGGTAATGAGAAAAAAAGATTTACCAGAAGTAATAATAAGAGCAATGATGAGCCTTTATCACGGGGCAAAAACGAAAGTTTGAGTGGGATTCGAGTCATCTGAAGAATTCTTGGTACAAGTTGGTGTACATCAAGGAGTTTCGTTGTCACCTCTGCTTTTTGCAATTGCAGGGGATGTAATTTCAGAAAATGCAAGAGAAGGATAGATGAATGAAATTTTGTATGCAGATGATTTGGTTTTAATGAATGAAAGTATAGAGAATTTGAAAGAAAAATTTTTTAAATGGAAAGAGGCGTTTGAAAGCAGGGGGCTGAAGGTGAACCTTAAGAAAACCAAAGTAATGGTAAGTGTTTCAAAAGGTGAGGTACTCCAGAGTAAAATTGATCTATGTGCCAAGTGTAGTGAGAGTGTGTTGGCAAATTTGGTGATGTGCACAAAGTGTGGTAAATGGGTATATGGTAGATGCGTGAAAATGAAGAGGATGATTTTAACTCTAGGAAAAGTTTTTGCTTGTAAAAAAAAGTTGTTTGTTTATTTGTAAACTATGTGTTGATACAAGGGAAGGAATTGTGGAACCAGGTGAAGAAATATCATTTTTTGACCAGGTTGATTTTGTGAAAAGCTTTTGTTATTTGGGGGACAGGTTGAATGTTAGTAGTGGAAGTGAAGCAGCAATAACAACAAGAATGAGAATCAAATGGATAAAATTTAGAGAATGTGAGGAGTTACTTCATGGGAGAAAGTTTTCATTAAAAATGAAAGGAAGGATTTATCAGAGTTGCATAAGATCCGCAATGCTGTATGGGAGCAAGATGTGGTGTCTGAGGGAGAATGAGATGGCTATTTTAACAAGAACTGAAAAGCAATAATGAGAGCAATCTGTGGAGTTAATATGATTGAGAAAAGAAGGAGCCAAGAACTCAATGAGTTTGCTAAATTTAAAGGATACTTTGAATGGCCTAGCCAGGGCGGGTGAATTACAACGATATGGGCATGTTTTGAGAAAAGGTAATGGTGATGTTTTGAGAAGAACGTTGAATTTTGAAGTAGTGGGAAGAAGATGGCATTGGCAACCAAATATGATGTGAAAGAGACAAGTGGAGGAGCATATCAATCAGATTGAACTAAAAAAGGAGGATGCTATTGATAGCACAGTGGCGTGATGGTATGTACAAACTATCAAGAAACATGAGGTGAATTTGCCCACCTGTGTTAACGAAGACAAAACCAGATTTTAAAAAGTGTATCTCTCTCCCAATCAGTTTGATGATGCAGTTTTGGACTAGAATAAAGACACTGCAAAAGAAATGATTACTCTCGAGTATTTACCTATATGTAATTGGAGATTTGCAACTTCTTCAATATTTTTTCCAATGTTGAACTTATGTTGAAGCTGTGGATGCTATGCATCATATATGTAGAAGTTATTTAACATTGGCTTTATGATCTGTCTTTTTGTATTGCTGAACCATTTATAAACATTATTTGTGGATTAAAAAATTTTGGGACCTGAGGCCAGAAGTCATAAGGATAAGGGGCTTCCTAAATGAACAAGTTCTCAATGATGACTTTTTTTGGATATCACTGTGTCAATAAAGGGCTGAATTAATCTGTCTTTGTTTCAAATTGGGGTAATGACCTTTATTTATCAGATCACTACTATTTTGAAGGGCTGGAATAACCTGTCTTTACTTCAAATTAGGATGCAGACCTTTTGTTTTGGAGATAAAAGATTTTGACGCTGAAATTCTGGACTTGTCTGGAAGGGGACCCCTGAAAAGAGGTGGTTATAAGTGGGCATAGTGGAATTGTTGTGAGACCAAAAAACCAGTGGGAGCAATAAAGCAAAGCCTTATTTTTTTCCTTTAAAAAAAATTAATATTTAGTTCAATGTGTGTAGATTAACCATTCAATCCATACAACGAGACTTCACGTTAAAGCCTGCATTGCATTTTTCAATAAAATTGAATTTATTGTTTTGCTAAAAGTTGATAATTTTTAACATTATTTCGTATGGAGAATGTTACAAAAAACCAAAAAGGTTATATCAATCAACTGTAGTTGCTATTGGAGCTACTTTGTTATTGCACTTGGCCTATTAAAGTTAAATTTTGAAATGATGTTTCACTAAAAATTTAGGCTTTTGTCTCCCTATCCCTAGGCATGCGTACTTTCACTGTTGGCTGTAACTCAGCTAACCTGCCTGCTCTGAAAGCAGTTCACTTATCTCACTCTCTGTTGTTGGCCTCTTTGTGCCTTAGCTCAAACCACTCCTAAATGTTCTGCCTGTATGTACGTGCTGCTGTGAAGGCTGTGCGAGGAGCCCACATTTAGCTGGAGCTATGGGCTGATCACTGATATCTTTCAATTTTTCAAATCACTGATGCCTACTCTGCCTGAACCATGCCTGCTTAGTACTACTGCTGTTAGGGGGGGGGGGGCACGAGGCAACTGCCTCACTTGCCTCACCCTAAATCTACCACTAGTAAACATTTACTTATCTTCTTGAAGACGTTTTGCACAAAAAAGCTATTGTACCTTTGCTGTTTATTTTATTGACAATTTGGTCAAGTAAATTGCTGCATCATTGCATGTGACAGTGATCTTGCGCTTGAACCATATGATGCGTTGTTTTAAGCATAACATATATGTAGACATACTTGTTTTTTGTTACATTTATTTTTCTTAAATTTCCAAAGACAAATGCTAATTTTGATGAGAGCGTTGGTGCAGCACTTAATGATCATCAATAACATTTCACTTTGCTAAAGAAATGAAAACTGTCATCAAACACATCTAAAGGAAAAACATTATGCAATATATGGTAAGCGCAATAAAAATAAAAATAACGAAAGAATATGACAAGAAAATAGAGATCTTGGAAATATAAAGCAAATAGAGAATGCATGCAGAAATGAGTTCTAGACCTATTTGTAATTTGTGCAATTAACTGTTGTTAGCAAATAACCAATATAAAAAATTTGTGATTAATATTCCGTGCTTCGCCAGTATGAGAAAATATTGGTAAAACGTAATTATCAAAATTAAAAAGGTTGTCTGTCCATAATATGTTGTCTTGCTCTATTTTTTGATAGAGTTTCCCTGGAAGCTGTTTTTGTTGTTAGATTCCACTGTAACTTTAGGCTCTTCTTCAATAAAATCTCCGCTATTAATAGTAAAGTTGTGCTAGCATGTCGTTGACATAATAACTGTTAGAAAATGTTGCAAATGCTTATGAGGAGGAATGTGTAAGTAATGAAATCTTTGTTTCCATATGCCAAACATTCTTTCTACATTCTTTTCTTCTTGTTGCAATATGTGCTTTGTTGTAATTTCTTTCTTTATCAGTAACAGGATTGTTCATTGGTGTCATCAGGTAATGACAGGGATAACCATCATCTCTGAAAAGTATCCCATCAATTAGGTTTTTTTCAAATGGAGAGCAAAGAATACGATTACCAAAAATCTGTTATTGTCGTGGAACCAGGCCAACAGCATACAGTATTTGTTATTAAGATTGCAGGCTGCTTGCCCATTAACTGAAAAAAACTTTTCTGTTGTGGAAAATCTCTGTCATTTACACCAGATGAAGACATCAATATGTTCATGCAATGAATGCATCTGATCACTCCAGGAAGTCCTCTTATGGTGCTAAATTGTTGTTTAACTTGCCAATCAACAAGGTCTTATGAAAATGTAATGAAGTGTTTTTTTAGTGGCAATTGTTTGGGATAGCCTTTTAATAATGGAGCATACTGAAGGCTGTGAAAGTCCAATAAAATCACTGCCAGCAGTTTGAAAATTTCCTTTAGCCTAAAAACGAAGTGTAGCAGCAATTTGCAACATTGGTGCCTTAAAGTTGTTCCTTGGTACCCTGTGTTTCAAGTCTGGAGAAAGAAGTTGTAAAAATGGGTGCACAGTTTGTTTTTAAAAACAAAAGTGGTGCTTAAATTCCTCATCAGAAAAGACCTCAAGTGGATTACTTTGGTTGTGCAAAACTCATTGAATGGTTGTTTCCAAAATGTCATTGATATTACTTCCTTGTTCAAAGCTCATTCACACCATCAAAATAGCCTTGCCTAACGTGTGAAGAAACAGTTTTAGCATAAATTTCTGAGGTCTATATGTTTTGCTTTTTGTTATTCTGCTTAACTGGACCATACCAATTTTCTCAACCTATAGGCTATGTTATTCCTTAATGTGTACAATAGCAACTAGCATGTAGCTTTAAAGACTTCATTGCTGCTTAAACCAACTAACACTGCCACTCAAAGTGTGCTATTTGAACCTGGTTAGCCGAGGGATTTAGTTTGATGTTTGCCTCACTACTATTTGATCACCCTTTGAGCTGAGTGAAGTTTGAGCAGACTTTGTGAATACGACCCAAAGTATACCTCAAGTAATGGCAAGATGGGGTCTACCACTTTAAAGGCTTTGCTTGCTCAGCATGGTTCACTTTTGAGAAAGGCACAGTCAATCAATGTGCTATTGTCTCTCGCATTTTCCTTTTGAAATGTTGCTCCTTTGGCTTCTCTCGTATTTTTTTATTCCTTTGACGGAAAAATTCCCTTCGTTGCTTAAGCTTAATTATCTAGGTATTCACATTGCGATGTTCAGTGAGACGTTACATCATGACTCTGGATACATCAGAGAAATCAGTTACACATCATTTTGGTTATATTGGCATAGACGGCTTGAAGTTTGCTATCCATATTCATTGCTTCTGTGTATAATTCCTGCATAGATAGTTATGCACCAATCAACACCTGTCTTAACGTAGTGGGGCAGTCTCTAAATTCATTGAATTGAATCAAAGTAAATGTTGATCTTTCCCACAATCTACCAAACCGTAAGCACTTTCCCAGTAATAGTTGTATGGGGTTGCTGCTATTTAAATGACCATAGAGAGCAATCCACACTTTTTTTAATTGGTTGGTTTGTTCTTTTGCCTTATTGCTCGTATATGTTAATGTCTCTTCGTTTTTTGCTCATTTCCTCTTTCTAGTGTAATGTCTACTTAAATCTTCATCTTTCTTCGCTCTACCTGCACTGGCAATGTGAGCTGAAGAAGCAGATCAATGTGAAGTGCTACCTATCTCAAATAGGCAATTCCTTTCCTGCTTCACATTTATAGAGTTCCTTCACGTTCTGTTTCTGGAACTTTAGGGGAAGCACCTACCCCAATTACTGTTGCTTCAGCAACCCATGCATGAATACTGCCACTGTGGCCTGCTGTTTAGCCGAATCAATGCTCATCAGGACGTCATATGCTTTACTAGTGAGGTAGCCATTTAGATGACTGGTGACTGTGAAACCTCAGATTACTCATCCACAGAGGCTTGGCCGCCTCCGCATCACTAATCCCACACGTGTCTTAGAGATACACCTTAAGCCTGCCACCTCTCTTGATTTATTTATTGTGAGAGCAGTGATGCTAACCTGCTATTGCTGCTTAAATCACAAAGGTCGCCGTAGAAGTTACTCCATCAGTTATACTTTTTTATTGGTAATTAAAAACACATACTGGTATTTTTAATTACTGATAAAAAGTATGAACTGATTTAACTGGTATGCATGCAACATCTACCTCTCATTCACGAGTGATAGGTTTTACAGATTGCTGACAGAACTTCCTCTGCCAGGGGCATTGTATAGGCCCTACCAGTTTGAAGTTCTAGGCCATGCTTTATTTGACAGTCTTAGACTACTGTCAGTCACTGACTGCACTAATGAAATCTAAGAGATTGAAACAGTGTGCAAAGTAAATTGTTAAGGCCTCAAAGTGTGAAGTTCTAGGTCATGCTTTATTTGACAGCCTTTAGACTACTGTCAATCACTGACTGGACTAATGAAACCTTACAGATTGAAACAGTGCAAAGTGAATTGTTATCCTCTTGCATGAATTTGCAGTTATTACATTTTATAGTTCCAAATTATAAAATACTGCAATTATTTTGTCTTAATGTAAGATGTATGCTCATTGGTTGGTGTCAGCAGTGCAACCCCAAAGCATTTTTGTTATGCAAGTCGTTTTCTGATGAAGATATGGCAGTGAGCTTAAGTGATTATAGGAAATTAACCATTAAGCATGCTTTTACTCCAATTTTTTTCTGTATATCATTCTATGCTGTTTAGCTATGGGAAATACCTTATGTTTTGCTCCAATTAAGTTTCGAACGTGCAGTACTACTTGAAGTGATGTCAATATGAGATGACTACATTTTTGGATTTAGTGTCCAAAACTTGTTCATATGCAAACCCAAGCGTTTGAACTTCAAGTGTGTGGAAAATATAGAACACGCTAATCCTTGTCATCTGCATAAGGACATCTCTTTACAGAGAATTTTTTAATGCTTCACATAAACATGGTCACTAAAGCTATGTTTTAGAAATGTGGACAAGCAGCAGCTGTCAGGATTTCACATATCAATCTTTACATTTGTAGTTGGAAAGATATCGCGACCAAAATGTGTGGCATTCTACTAGCATAGACTGTTTTAAATTCAATCTCGTCTGAATGCATTAGTGACACAGACAGGCGTCACACTTATCATGGACACAACAGGATTGACCATGATGATTGTTTTCCTTTTGTTGTCATCTCTCACATAGTTCAGGACTTTTAATTTTCTACAGGGCATCATTCCATGGAAAAACTCCCGCTCGTTTTTTTACTGGAGGTTGCGGCGTCTCATATTGCAAGATGATGTCAAGAAACGATGTAGAGCAGTTAATCGAGAGCTTGATGGAGGTGAAATAGAGGTGATGTTGCACCGGTGGTTTGTGGAAGATCAAGGAGCAGTTAATGTATGTAATGCGTTAATTACTGCTGCATTATTTAATCATGATGTAATTCAGGCTCATTTGTGGGAGGATAACAAAGCTGTAGTTGCATGGCTTCAAACTCAAATCGATCATTCTGATAGCAAATCAACGTTGATGGACAACATTAAAACTTTGCAGAAGGATGCCTTATCACAACAGGTAATTGTGTGTTTTATATAAATGTACTACTTCCACCGTTTTCATTAAATCATGATCTGATTTTTTTAATCTTCTCAATGACTTTATTGTTTTGTTCTTGAGAAGGCATCTCTGGATGATTTTCTTTGTAGGATAAACTTTAACATATCAAGTGGTACATTTTTTCAAAAATATTGTTAAGCAAGTCACACACTATGAACTTAAAAGACAGAATACATTCAAAACTGGAATCCCCCTGTTGCAGCGTTTGTGAAGACTTACAAGCTGGAAAAGTATAGACAAAAAGTGATTTTAGAGCAAATATGAAAAAATAAAGTCTAATGTCTAGATTGAAGCTTACATGTAGCAGTTTGACCTATTACCCTGTATAGTGCTTATCTCTGCTGCAACCATTGCCGCCGCTTTTTGTGTTCAAAAGTGGGCATAAAATCCAGATCAGGTTCCACTTATGGGTTCAAAGGTGGCTGAAAATTGTTAAGCATAGTGAAGCTTTTACCACAAGATGGACAGTAGTGGGAAAGTTTACCAGAAATACGATTTGCGCAACATTTTGTTTTAAGTCAGAAAAGGCTATGTGAGGCTCTGGTAGTACTCTCCCAGGTCTTAGGCTTTAGGATCCAGTGCCAAGGCATGGTTGAGACGACTGGGTAGTGACTGGGATGCACCAAGCTGACCATGACTTCTTTTGTGTCATTTCATGACATGACTTCTTTGGTGTCATTCTTGAAATAATGTAACAAACGATAGCTTGTTGTCCATTGAAATACTCAGAGCAATGTGGAATTAATGGATAACTCAAAACTCCAACATTTATAAAATGCACCTTTCTGTTGTTGTTATCTGACCCCTTCCAAGGGATAGGGGCATGATGAAAGACCATGGAGCCCCAGAAGCCAGGCAACTCCCTAGGGCCTGGACCAGGGAGTTGCCAAAGAGCAAGTGGTGCAAAGAGTCCGTAGCTGGACAGTAGAATGAGATGAGAGGTGTCCTGAGACGAGTGTCAACAGATGCTGCAGGAAGGATTCTCGATTCTGCCAATCCTAGAGAGATATGAGCTTAACAGAAGGCCATGTCCATTGCAGTGAAGACGAGAGAAAACACAGCAAGTGTGACAAGGGAGCACAAGTTCCTTGGTAAAAATCAAGGGAACCTGTGTGTCAAAAAATTTAGATGAGACAGTATGCCTCCAGTCCAGGAAAAGAGAAGAGTGGATATGAAAGATAAGAGGAGAGAGACTACAAGAGATCACAGAGGGCACAAGTAGCACTCCCTACCTGGCCAGCTCATCAGCCGCATTGTTTCCCAGGAAAAACGAGTGTCTGGGGACCCATTGTAGCCTGATAGAACAGGAGGAGAGAAAAGACAGTTCCTGCCAGAGAGATTGAGGTAAAACGGAAAGATGGAAGAGAGGACAGGGTGGTGAGGACAGAACGAGAATCTGACAGTAGCATAGAAGAAGAGAAGAGGCAGACTTGTTGGTGCTGCCAAGACCAGCAAAGAGCTTGCAGAATGGCACAGGCTTCAGCAGAAACTTTAGCAAAATGGGCCTGTTGAGATGGAAAGAGTGGCCTCAGTGCCACAGAGAGAGCAATTGGCAAGTACGCCACAGCCGCCTTTGCCAAGAGGAAAAGGAACAGAACTGTCAGTTCAGAGTACCATATCATAAGGTGAGCGAGAGTCGCACCTTGACAAGAAAGAGGGAGATCAGAGTGGGAGCATGGAGGGGAAAGGGTGGACTCCACAGTGATGGAAGGCAGGTTACAAAGAGGTGAGTGAGGTCAAGCAAGAAGAGCATTCCTAGGAGATGTATAAGGAAGCATGAGTGAGTGAGTCGATGCAAAAGCTCTCCAGGAAGATCTGCAGAGTCTTGGTTTCACTCCAAGTCTGGCCGAACCTGAAATGGGAAAGGAAGTTTAGCAATTGCAAGTAAGCTTTTCATCTAAAATTGGAAAGTTTGTGATTACCAAAGCCGAGCAACTCAAAAGAAGAAAATTAAGATTTCTGTACTATGTGGTAGTCATTGTATGCGTGTTTTGCTTTCTTTCTTAAACATGTCTCAGAAAGCAATGTTATTCAAGAGGCAGTGAAAAATTTCAACAGAGTCTTGCCTACTGATTTCACAAGCCAAGCATGAAAAACAAATGAAATAATTTTTATCTTTGTCCCAGATGCAAAAAACAGTGAAACGTTCTAGTCTGTCTAGGTATTGTGGTAAAATAATGAGTTTGAGATACTTCTGAAGCTTGTTTACGGAATCCTGTATGATTCTGGTGGTAACACAGCAAGCTAACCAATTATCAAATGGCATGAAAAGAAAAAGAGTTATGAATGTCTGATCGATGAATTTATATCTTAGCATACAAAAAACGACTAAAGGAGAAAGGAAAATTTGTTGGCGGAAATATTTGTAAGTATGGTAAAAGCAGCTTTTTAGGCTTGTAAAAAAGATTAAAAAGCTGATATTTTTAACTACAGGTAAAAACTACTGGGTATCGCTTAGAGCAGTGGCTCTCAACGGTGGGCCTATGGCTTGTTGGTGGACCACAACATGTAAGCCAAGTGGGCCACAGCTTTTTATTTTGATTTCAGCTAATAAGGAGAACATCATTGAAATTGAAAAAAACGTAATGCAACTGGGCCACAGATTTCAGTGTATTTTGAAAATGGGTTACATGCCTAAAAAGATTGAGAAATACTCACTTAGAGGTACTTACTGCAAAAATAGGTCTATTTTTTATTTAGGACCATATAGTTAATTTCATTTGCGAGGGAGCTGCCCTCTGCAGAAAAAAAAATTTGGAAGACCCTGCCTACTTCACCCGATGCCACTGTGAACAGGCTGATGTAAAAAATTAAAATGACTGCAATAGCCGTGCACATGCAATTATGCTTCAGAGAAAGTTTTCTTTGCACAATGCACAACTTTCTGTGAGTTTTGACAATTTGTGGTTTTTCTTTGGATTGGTGAACCTAATTAGAAAGCACACCTTAATGTTGAATCAAAAGACAGTTTTGGAATGGTGCATAGTGAAAGGCAATTTTTACAATCCCCTAGAGGTGTGGTTGTAGGCAAAATTCTTCTGTGTTAAAAATTACCGTGCAAGCAAAATAAACAAGACTACACTTTTACACCGAGTGTTTTTAATAAGATTGCAACTAAAATCCACTTTTTTCTTCGTGTTTTAAGGCTGTTTCAATCATGACTAGTAATCTATCACAGCACGTAGGTGTCAGCTACATTTTATTTAAAAAATTTAACCATTTCCAGTTTTGAACTTCCCTTGAAAAATGATGCCTTTGTTGAACTGAACTTAGAGAGCTTCTTGCTATTATTATTACTCTTTAGCTACTCTTGATATTGGCTAGAAAAAGTAAGGAAAAAATTTGATCTCACTTTATGTTAATTCCTTGAGAGATAATTTGTAATGCAAAGTGTGGTAATGGAGTGTGCGGTACTGCAAAAATTTTAACAAATTGAAAAAAGTTACCAAAAACCAGATGACTTTTTACACACCATTGAAATTTTAATTGCAAATTTGCCTGACACGTTTTCACAATGTTGCACTTTTTTGCATTTAAAGAAATACTGTTCTCAAATCGTTACTTGATACAGAACTAATTCATCATTTTTAGTGGTACTCCAGATTTAATTTTTACAGACTGGCTGTTTTGTATTTTTACAGCAGCACTACCGCATGCTGGCCACCTGCACATTGTATGAGCTAAAGCTAGTTCTTTCTGTTTTGATCATGCATATGAGCTCATATTCTGTTTGCTAGTCTAGTTAAACTGAGTGACTGTGATGGATAGTATGCTTGAACCTACCACTCAAAAATGGAGGCATTCCTTACCCAAGAGCACAACAAGCGCAATTTTCCAGCTTTTTTTCACACAATCTCTTGTGCTGAGCCAAGGCTATTTAGAGAAGGAAGGCCTTTCAGTGCTGATTGGATAGCATTCCTACATCATCGTATGTCAATTATTGTGCAAAAAGCAGTTTATCAGTTGGCACGCACTAGCTACTTTTCAATTTGGTCAGCATAAGATAGGCTACAAACAATTCTGAAAAACATTTGCAATTTTACAGTTTTTGCCTTTAAACGAAACAATATTTTCATTATTAATGCTAAGCATTTTAAGATTTTTATTGGTTTTGATTGTGAATTTCTTTGCAAACGTGATCATGCAGCACTTTTTTCAAAGAAATAGGTTCCCATATCAAACTTTAATTCAAAAAAGTTCAAACTTTTTTGTTAATTTACATGTAGTCTACACTTTACATATTTAGCGGTGCACCAAAAGTTTAGCCGTTTTAAGAACTACGGTATATGAAAATCACAAAATGCTCGATAAGTTTAGTGGCTAAACATTATATGACACAAATCATATTTAAAGCATAAACAAACAATTTAAAAATTTTACTGATGAAGCACACACAAGATTGACATACTGAAGAATGCAAAAAGTACAACAAGACAGGAAAACAAACAGGGTATATTAGCTGTTTATTGCAAGGTTTGTTATTTTTGCTCGGCTATTTTTTATAGGGCGGCTTTATCATTTCTTGACAGCACATTGGCACAAATATATGCAGCCATTTTTAACATTAGACTCTATTCATGACTATTTAAGCATGGATAACGGAAAGTGTTGAAACTTCTCTTTTAAAAGCAGCTAATATTGAGCTAAGAGCCAGCATTCTCTGAGAAGTTGCCCAAAAAAAATTATCTCGTTTTGTAATATCTTTTATGACAACATTGCTGTTTTGCACAATGTTTACCATGTTGAAAGAAGGATGCAGCAATCCACCTCTACTGAAGCCCTTAATCAAGGCAGTGTTTATGTATTCTATATTACCAATGTCTGAAGTAAAAGGCTTTTGGCATTCCTGTTGTTGTTTCCTGACCCCTTCTTAGGGATGGGAGTGTGGCAGAAGATCACGATGATAAAAGAGAGAGAAAAAGGATAAATCCTGCCATATGTGTCAAAAAGTTTGAGGTAAAAAAATGTGCATGAGTGTGAGAAGAAAAGTGGCAGGCTTTTTTTTTGTGCCGCCAAGACCAGCAGAAAGCTTGCAGGATGGCACAAGCTTCAGTAGAAAAACTTGAGCAACTGTGCTTGCTGGAAAAGAAAGGGTAGCTTCAGCACCACAAAGGGAGCAGTTGGCAAGGATACCAAAGCCTTCTGTGCCAAAAGAAAAAGGAACAGAGCTGTCAGTTCAGATCACCAGATTGTGGGGTGGGAGAAAATCAAGGCAAGCAAGAGCAGTACCTTTGCAAGAAAAGAGGGTTAGAGCAAAAGCATGAAGAAGAAAGAGTCAGCTCCAAAGTGAAGGAAGGTGGGTTCTAAGAAAGTGAGGTAGAGCAAGCACAGAAAACCTCCTTAGGAGAAGTAGAAGAAAGCATGAGTGGATGAGTGCTCAAAAGCTCTCCAGAAGGATCTGCATAGTCTTGGTTTCACTCCAACTCTGGCCAAACCTGAAATGGAAAAGAAGGTTGGGAGACAGAGGGCTCGCCCATAACATGACAGGGAAAAATGAGTCAGGGTGACTTATGGAAGAGGTAGAGTACGACTAGAAGAGAAGAAATGGGATAGGGGAGGATGAGAGGTGGCTGGTGATGGTGCGACTAGCCCCTTGGTGAAGATGTTCCAACTTGATGACATTGGTAATGCTAAGAAGAGGAAACCATACAGATGAAGCATAAGTGAGAAGGGGCCAAAGAAAAGCTTTGTATAATACAAGAGAGAGAGGGACTTTTTAGATGGGTGCTATGAAGAAGCAGAGATGCAGTGTAAGGCCTTGTGACGAGTGAAATTCTTAGGCTTTAGCAGAGGTACATGTTTAGAAAAGGCTAGAGTGTGGTCAAAGGTGACCCCGAGAAAAGTTTAAGTGGTATTGAAACAGAGAGGAAAGTTGAGCAAAAAGAGGTGAGGCTGGAGGTTAGCTTGGTGGGAATCCACCTAGAAGAAAGAGGCCTCACGTTTGCTCAGATTTAAAATTGTATACCAGTACTCAGATTAGCGCTCTGGTCAAGTGAGAGCTCCTTGCCCAGCCTCCACTGTAACAAGGATCAAGAAAAAGAAGGACCAAATGGCCAGGTCATCAGCATAAAGAAAACAGAGATGCAGGAAGTTCATTGATAAAAGAGAGAAAAGAGCAGGGCAAGGAATGGATCCTCGCAGAGTACCTTGACAGACTCAAAAGGAGCAACCTTTGTGATTTTGAAAAACTACCAAGTGTGTTTTTCAGAAAGAAAAGATTGAGTCCAACAGGCAAAGCAAGGAGAGAGACCAGTTGAAGTAAGTTTATGGAAAAGAGCTGGATGCCAGACAGTCTTGAAAGCTTTAGAGAAGTTGATCGTAGGAAGAATTATCTTAGAACTCGGCTTGGGTTTGTTAACTCATCCAAAATGGACAGAGAAAGGTAAAGAATTGTAGAGTCGACAGTTTATGGTGGAAACTGGCCTGGCAAGGAATGTGGAGTTGCGCCACAGAAAGAAGAGTAGACACGATAGATCGATATGTTCCAAAAGCTTTTAGATGCAGTAGGTGAGAGAGATATGCTGGAAACAAGCAGGAGAGTCTAGAGGTTTTTCCATCTTAATTGGATGGGAATAATACAAATTGTCTTCCAGGTGGAAGGAAAAGAATCACTGACCAGGCAAGATTGAAAATGTAAAGAAGAAAATACATGCCATAAAGGTGAAGGTGCTTTAGCATGGGATAGATAACTTTGTCTCGACCAGTGGCAGTAGATGAAGAGAAGTTTGTGGCATAGCTACAGCATAGTCGTTCAATGTTTTTTGAATCGCAAAGCTAGCAATGAAAGGACTCCTTTTACACTCTGAAGATGATGTGTGAATCAAGACAAGACAACCTTTCATTGCCTACATCATCATTTGCAAACCATAAAATCTTAAACATGCTGCTCTTTAGGCAAACCAATTTGAAAAAAGCACTTAGTCAAATCTGCCATTATTCCAAATTTTCCTAATCAACAACTCGCCCAAATATCTGCCAAAATCTTTAACTGAGGTGGTCCAGTTTGATAGAATCATTTATGCTGAGGCCAATTTTATCAGCTCTGAAATCAAAACAATTTGCTTTTCATCTTGAGAATTCACAAAATACAGCAGGTACCACACTGAGTTTCCAACAGCCACACCTTCATCAGTTGGCTCAATATAATTGGAATCCTGTAGCTCATGAAATGATTCTGTAAGAAAAACACACAAGCCCTCATCTTTCATAGTCTTTTTTCCTAAACCTGTCTAAATGCTTGTGGGCCTAAACCAAATTGTTAGGCATTGCCTGTCTTCTAAGGAACCGGTGTCACAAACCAAGAATTTTCGATCACACTGTGAGGTACTACAAATTTTCTAGCCTCCTTATCACGTTGGGAGCTATCAATTTCAGCATCCTGCAAATTCATGTCTTTTAAAACTTGCTCAAGTTACTGTGTACGATTGTTTCCAGACACAATTTTAGGCTTACATAAGCCTTTAGATCCAGTTTGATGCTTGCCTGAAAACAGCACACCTTCACAAGCTCTCTTTCAAGCAGAAATAAATCACCACAAGCCAGCCTTCCTGAGGGACTTGGTATTGCATGCAGGTCACTACGAGACTTTCCTACCTTTTCTTCAAGAACTGTCAAAGGTTGAACAAGTTTTTATTGATCTAAGAATTTTTTAAATTGCCCTTGATGACCTAACAAAATTTTGACTGAATGTTTCTTCATTTTTTTTTTTTTTTTGAAACATTTAATTATTATCAAAAACGCATAAATCTTCAACAAAATATGCAATACTCATGCTTTATATAAACATCCAACTGCAATCACCAGATGCAAGAACTAAATTGTAAAATCATGTACTGTTTTATATTTTCGATCGTAAAGTTTCTGTCCTTGACTAACAGTTTTTGCAGCATGGAAAAACTTCTTTCTACATAACTAGTTGTGGGCTGAGAATGTTGAAGTAAATTTAGAAAGACAATAAATTGTCTGGTTGTTCCATGTTCATTATTTTAGAAATGTCATTGTTTTGCATTCTTTTTTTAACATAACGGTTAATACTGCAAGTGCCTTCTCTGAAGTCAAGATCTCGGATTGCTTGCATCCTTTCTTTGATGGTGTACTTGGCACATAAGCTAGACATTCATGTGGGTCTTTGATTTTGAGAAGTTGAGTAACTATACCAATTGTTTTCAAGCTAACTTTTGCTTGAGTCACTAAAATGTCAGGCCCTTCAAAACTTTCCTTGATCGCTTTAATTCAGGTAAATTTCTTGGAGTAGTACAAGGCAACGCCAAGCATGGAAGCTGTGAATACCATATTTTAGAGTCTTTTTGAATGTCATTTTTTAAGTCTTTTCATATGGCATGACTTGGGAAATGAACACCCTGGTCTACCGACTGCAAAGCAGACGCTCTAACCAGTACACCATCAGGTGAGTCTAACTTATCTGCACTTAATTGCAGCACTGTTTTTCTGCTAGTAGTTTCATATGACAAACTGTGATCAAGGTCATGAAATAGGTTTTTGATATGATTATTGTTTTGCTTGTACAAAGGAATATCAGCAGACAAAAATTCTTTGGTTACCTTTTCCACCAAATTGGTGTTGCTGCTCTTCAAAAAGTTTTCGAAATGTGTGGGATTGGTACTTTGGATCTGCTGCCTAACGATTTTTAGTATTTGGACGTATTTTGATGACTTGCAACAAAAAAACGTTTGTAGCAAGAAACTATTCAGCTGACAAAGTGCAATATAAATTGTTGTTGGGACTTTTCATGAATTCTTTAGGGAAGTTTTGAGGTAGGGATCGATTTTCAGATGTTCTGTTAGCCTTAACGTTCGGCATCATTTGATAATCTAAATTAACCTCAAAAAATATTCCATGATCTCAAAAAATATTGTAAAGATAGTCCAAACTAGCATCATAGATGCCTCTTGGTTAAACTGCAAACATTTTTACCAAACAAATGTACAATATTGCAGTTGATAACAAATGTACAATATTGCAACTATCAACTGCAACACAGTCGTGCATAATATCGTCTGACTTTGATTATTGCATTACAATCGTCTAATTGTGACAAGAAGTAGCTATCTGCACTACTGTATAAAAAAATTAGCAAACACTGCAAGTTAAAACAAAAAAGTTAAGTAAGGTTTAACAGATTTGTCAGTTTTTTGCACCAATAGAAAAGAAACTTTTTGATAAACAGTGTTAATTATAAAAAATTGATTTGACGATAAAAAAATTGACTTTTTATTGACCTATCAATTTAAGAATATGAAACCTACCCATTGTATTCTGAACTCTTACAAAAAAACGTGTTGCTTAAAAGCTTGCTACCAAAAAATTGACTTTGTTGAAAAAGGTGTCCCTTCGTTAGAGCTGGTCATAAAACAGCTAGGCACAAAAGAGCTAGTTTAAAAAGAATTTGGGTCACAAAAAAGCTAGACCACAAAAAGCCATTACCAAATAAAGGGTTAGTGCCATAAAAATCTATCAATTAAAAAAGCTATAATGATTACACAGTAATAATTGATTTCATTTTTGATTTGCCAAATATAAAGGAATGATGTCTGAAAAACGAAAATCTGTAGTTAAATATCGTTACAATATAAAGTTGTAGTGTTATTGTACAAAATATTAAGTTTTCATTTTACTGTTCTTAAGCTTTTTTGTGTCTAGTCCTGTTATGGTAGCTATTTTGTAGCACTAGCTATTTTTTGGATTAGCTCTTTTGCGGCTAGTTGTTTTGTACTAGCTCTTGTGGTGTAACCAAAGAAAAAGCTTGCCCCAGTCATGAGAAATGCATTATCATTTTCCCTCAACTGATATTATCATTTATATGCATTATCGTTTCCCCCGTTGTTAGGAGGCAACTCAAGCAGTTCAGCATTGATGAAATGTTCATAAATACCCATATCTTTGCGATGTGGAAGTGTACCAATATCATCTTTCAAAAAACATGCCACTTAAGCTTGCTACCAAAAAAATTGACTTTATTGAAAAAATTTGCCTGATTATGAAAAATGCATTATCATTTCCAGTCAACAGGTCAACTGATTAGTTATCCGGCAACTCAAACAATTCAACATCAATACAATGCTTGTAAGCACTCATATTTTGCCAATGTGGAAGTGTAGCAAGGTCATTTTTTCAATGTTCATTAGATACCATGTTACTTTGAGCAAAGATTTCATTTGAAAACAACAATTGTAACTTAAATTTTACCAGATTTGTGTGTGTCGATTTATTTTTGGCAAGCATCTCTATATGAAATAAGGCTTGATCAGTCATCAGTTCTTTGCTCTTTGACTAGCTTATTTGATATAAATGTCAACTGTGAGCGACGATCCTGTTGGCAGCAAACCAATGTACATTTTCCATTTTGTGGGTTTATGACCCAAGCTGCCTAAGTGCCTAAATATAATCAACTTTCACTTTGCGCACTGGAAAAGAGTTTTCCGCCACATTCGAATTTCTTACTCCATTTCTTTCCCTATCAACGTGTGCAGCTGCCCTAGATGCCCTAAGACCCTTAGCAACAGTAGAAACAAAACAGTCGTGCAACATGAAAAAATGTTTGCCAGCATTTCTAGTTTGTCATCTGCAACAGTCACACCGTTTTTTACAATCTTTCACCAAGTGATTTTTTAAACAATCACAACAGTGCCTAGCCTTGAAAACAATATCCTTGCACTGAGAAAAGGATATCGTCATTGTTAGAAATTTCAATTTTGGCCCAATTAAAACCACTTTTTAGTTTCCATTTAATTTTCTCGGTTTTGCGTTTAGTAAGACATGTTAAATGTCAAACCTGCACCTTTAGTTCTGCAGTTAAGTTGCATTAGTAATGTCATGTAATCTTTGTTGCATACTTGCAATGCATGCCTTTTTCACCTTGCACTTAGGTCCTGATTTGCACATGCACGCCTTTCCTCCTTGCACTTTGACCCTAATTTGTACATGTGACAGAACTCTAGAACTGTTTCGCTCTACTTTGGAAATTGGTGCAGATGGCAAAATTATTACTAACATTTAAAGTTAATATCTATTTGTAAATTCAATTCTTCTATGCATGTTTGATTAATCAAATTGAAAACAGTTCAACTTCTGCGTGTTTATCCATCAATACAACTTGTCAAAATAAACCATCACTGATTAAGAACTCGTCTTTCACCACAGATATCAACTCGTATATAGGACAAGAGAAAATCACAAAACCATTTGTTATTTGAAATCTTGCATTTAGTTTTTAATCTGAACACCGGCCGTGGTTTTGAACTGGTGGTATCCTATCATAGTTTGATGATTTGTTTGTTAATGGTAGTTGACTAATCATTGAAGATCTCTATTTGCTACTTGTGGTAAAATGTTATATCATCTAACTAATTATTTTTGGTGCATAAAGTGACGTTAGCTTGTTGGTCAGTAGTGATGCTTCAAGCACATCAAGAAATGCTTGAGTTTAGACTTCAATATTCAGTAGAGTATCCAGTCGCCTATGATATCATGCAGCTTAACTTGAAGTTTAAAAATGGACGTTATAAGCTTCCGTTGTGGTGAAACGACCCTGTTATACTGCCTGACAATTATGCTGTGGCAGTGCGCCGTATTGATGGATTAAAAAAGCGTTTGAAAAGAGATAGTAATTTGTATACAAAATACACAGAAAAAATGGAAGCCATAATTTCCAAAAGCTACGCCAAAACGGTTCCTATAGACAAAATCGTGTCAAATGCATGCAAGTGGTATATTCCACACCATCTGGTCATCAATCCAAAGAAACTTGACAAAGTTTATATTGTTTATGACTGTGCTGCTATAGTTGGAAGTAAATCTTTGAACAGTTTTTTAATGAAGGGACCTGATTTGACAAACTCTTTGGTGGATGTGTTACTACGATTTCGTCAAGAAAAAGTTGCAATAATTGCAGATGTTGAAGCCATGTTTTAGCAAATTAAGGTTGTCTACATGATAGGGACGCTTTGAGATTCTTCCGGTGACCACAAGGTAAGTATGATTTGCAACCAGAATCGTATGACTGTGCACATTTTCAGAACAAAATCCAGTCCAATCTGTGCTACATTTGCCGGCGTTAGACTGTTCGAGAATTTGGTAAAATTTATGATCCTTTTCTTATAAATATAGTTCTAGATAATTTCTACATAGATTAGTGCTTGATCAGTGTAAATGCAACTGAAGATGCTATTGCAATGGTGAGAGATCTTCGAAACCTTCTTGCAAAGGGAGGTTTTAGATTGACTAAATGTTTATCTATCACCCATGAAGTGATGGAAATTATACCTAATGAGGAAAAATTAAAGTCTACTCAAGAAAACATGCCATCAGTTGGTGTTCGACAGAATGTACTAGGTGTTGGCTGGGACGTGGTTACTGATGAATTTTATTAATGTTGATGTTTCGTACATACAAAGAGAAAGATGTTGTCCATCATTAGCTCCTTACATGATCCACTGGGTTTTGTTACACCTGTTGTGCTGAAAGCTAGATTACTGTATAGCAAAGCTTGTAAACAAAGGACTAGTTGGGACGATGTGGTTGCTGGTTTTCTTCAATATAAGTGGAAAGCCTGAATTAATGGTTTACCTAGTCAAGTTAATGTTCGACTGAAATACTGGTACAATTGCTACACCTTCTCAATTACATTTCTTTTCAGATGCGTTGCCACCTGCCAGAGAAACTTTATGTTACATTTGTTCCATCTCCAAAAATTTCATAACTTGCCAAATGATAATGGCCAAATCTCACATATGCAGTACCAAAAAAAACAACCATTTCTCGAAAAGAACTAGAAGCAGCTCTAGATGCTGTGACTTTGTCACGGGTTGTCAAGTAAGAGTTGGAACTAGACAGTTGCCAGTGCTTCTTTTAGACAGATTCCACCATAGTAATTCAGAGCTTGCATGTTCAATGTAAACTACAAATTCTAAAACATTCAAAAGTCTATGATTGGAAATTTGTTCCGCCAGAATTAAATCCAGCAGACAAAGTGCGAATTCTAAAACATTCAAAAGTCTATGATTGGAAATTTGTTCCATCGGAATTAAATCCAGCAGACAAAGCATCTCAAGGTTTGACAATCGAAGAGCTGTTATTGGACAAGACGTAGTTTGATGGACCAGTTTCCTTACATCAGGTCCAGAAGATTGGCAAAATCCCTTACTGAAAGAAGATCAGAAGATGTCTACGCATCTTACAAAGTTAACAAAGGAGGCCCCAGATGATCAAACGTAAGATAGAGAGGTCAATGCTTTGTCTTTTAATGTTGCCAGTAATACTACAATTTTAGACTCTTCTATAGAATTCACGCCTACCACAAGATTTTTTTCACACCTTTTTTTTGCTATACCGTTTCAGATTGACTACAGCTTGGCCTTTTCATCACAAAGACTATCTTATTACACGAGCTAAATTGATTTGACCATGTTAAAACCATCACCAATGATTGAGATACATGAATTGCAGCGAGCCAAAAGTAATCTCGTTGTTTATGAACAGCATGCACACTTCCACCAGGAAATTGCCTTACTTTCAAAAAATAAGCAGCTAAGCAAAACATATGCTTTAATTATGCTTGATTCAATTCTTATTGCTGGTTTGCTAACAGTTAGAGGATGGCCTGACAATACTAAATTGAATTTTGATTTAAAACTTCCGATTGTCTTGTCCAAAACCAGTCGTTTAACTGCATTAATGAAGATACGAGTTGCGCTTTAGTAGGCCTTGCCGGAATTAGTGTGACTTTAAAATCTATCTGTCGATGCTATTGGATAATAAATGCCAATGTATGTGTGAAGTGTATCATTGATAAGTGTATTTTATGCAAGAAAAGAAATTCCCTTGTGGTTAATCTGGTTATGATCACTCTGACTGCGACCTTCCTCAGGACTCCCACTACATGAACCCCCCTTTTCTCAGGTAGGTACTGATTATCTTACATCTTCGTCTGTAAAATTAAAAGATCAGATGTCAAATGCTATGGGTGCTAATTCACTTGTTTTACTACAAAAGTTATACATCTTGTTGCTATTGATCTAAGCACCTTTTCTTTTCATAAATGTTCTTTGCAGACATGTTTCTAGAAGAGGATCCATAAAACATATCTTTTTGGATAACTGAACAAACTTTGTCGGCTGTGCTCGTTTGATGCAGGAATCTGTTAAAAAGTGGAATCAAGCACAGATTCACCAGTCTTAACGACAGATAAATGTAGCATGGATCTCCCATTGCCTCCCTGCGCCACCCACATGGGCAGTGTTTGGGAACACATGATTTGAGTTGTAAAAAATTTTTGCTAGCTATTACTCCTAAACAAACGCTTTACAATGATGATTTAGTTACGCAGCTTACAGAGGTGAAAGCGATCATTAATTCTCATTCTCTAGCTAATGTACCTTTAGAAGCTGGCGAAGATATTTCCTTAACACAAAATCTTCTTCACCTCAATCCTGTTGTTGTGCCATCTTGCATATTCAATGAAGAATCTGATCATTATTCTCGACAGTGGTTTCGAATTGTTCAATTTGCCACAAACGAATTTTGGAAGAGTTGAGTTATTGAATATTCAAAAACTCCAACAAGGAGCAAATGGCATAATAAAAAAACGAGAAATTTTGCTGTGGGAGATGTATCAAACTCGTCTACACCTCGTTGCCATTGGTCTCTTGGAAATGTAATTAACTCTTTCCTGATAGTCATGGAACAGTGAGAACCGTATCTGTTAAAACCAGTGAAGGCGAGTTAAGTTTGACCATGCCATATGAATCTGAGTGAGTACCTTTACACCTTTAATATTTTTATTTCCTTATTGAAATCTAAGTTCTTTTTAAAAATTGTCTCTACATCACAACAATTTCAATTTTGGCAGAGAGTGTTAGAAATTTCAAATTTGGCCCTATTAAAATCACTTTTTAGTTTCCTTTTATTTTTCTCTGTTTTGCATTTAGTAAGCCATGTTGAAGGTCAAACCTGCGCCTTTACTTCTGCAGTTAAGTTGCGTTAGTAATGCCGTGTAACCTTTGTTGTGTACTTGCAATGCACGCCTGCCTTTTTCGCCTTGCACTTAGGTCCTGATTTGTACATGTAACTAAACTTTATAATTGTTTCACTCTACATTGGAAATTGGTGCAGTTAGCAGATGGTAAAATTATTCCAAACATTTGAAGTTAATATCTATTTGTAAATTCAATTCTTCTATCCATATTCGATCAACCAAATTGAAAACAGTTCAACTTCTGTGTGTTTATCCATCAATGCAACAGGTCAAGATACACAAACCGTCACAGATGAAGAAATCGTCTTTCACCACGGTTATCAACTCGTAGAAATGGAGACAATCATAAAACCATTTGTTATTTGAATTCTTACAGTCATAAACTTGTCACATTCTGCAACTCTATGACAGCTGTCACACCTATACAAGTGGCAAACAAAACACTGTGGTGTAACTGCAGTCGAACCAGTATTCCTATTCCCAGAAACAAGTAGATGCTCTGATCCCTTAGGAGGCGTTGAGCGACCATATCGATAATTTAGGTAGCCCAAATACCTCTGTTTTGCATAGCTTGGAAGCCTACAAGCAAGATCTACTACTCTTATAGCAATTTAGGTTTCTCGTAAGAATGCCCAAACACAAAACAATAAATCAACTCATCCTTAAAGCTTTTCCATGCAGCTTTTCAGAGAGAACTCATTTAAGCTGTTTCTTATCTGCTGCACCTCAGGCTTATTCACAAACCCTCCTGGCCTCCAAATCCTGGGGTCGAGGCGAGATATCCATTCTGATTTTGATTTCATCAAAGCCAGGTGTGTCAGAAATAACTACCGCAATGGTCTGTGCTGCTGTACATCCACATGACGCTTGCAAAAGAGTTAATTCTTAAGCTGAGTAAGAACATTGTGCCATCAGATTCTCTATCTATCTGATTGCAAAGCATCACATATGACGTGTTGATACCATCATAACTAATTAGTATGGTCTTATCCAAAAAATCCGTGTGAAAGCTAGCTGATTCATTGCCTTGATATGCCTCCCGTTTTACCTGAGAGCGTCTTTGGTTAGAATTGGCCAAGTTTTTAAAGTTCCTGAGATGCTGTATTGGGGACAGGACTAATTCCTTCAAATCTGGGGGACCTGAAACATCACAGTAACCACGTCTTTGTCTGACATCAACAGCAACCTTCAGCTTCATTTGTGGCCTGACAAGAGGCTAGGTCGAATGTAACACTGCTTCCTGATGCACAGATGCCAATATTTGTTCTTTCATATGGGTGTCATCAATATTGTTCATCTCTGCTGTTTCGGCAGAGAGTTAGGTTCCGGTTTGGGGGACTTTTTTCGGATTCTGGAGATAGTAACTAACCTAAAACTTTTAGCTTTCTCTGTTATTGGTTTCATTCCAGCTTGTGGTTCTGGTGTGTCAGCAGCCTCCAAGGAATTCTCAGGTCCAATTGCTTTGGAATCATGGTTTTCCAGTCCAATTTCAAAGACCCCATGACCAGACGGTAATTAAGGAATAGCCTGCTGTGCCTGGATTTTCGAGGACTTTATCTCGAATTTCTCCCGGAATGTTTACTTCCCAAACATTGCTATTTGCACAGCATGTCTTTCAGTCTCAGCCATCGCAGCCTGCTTTGACCATTGCAGCTTGCCTTTTTGCCTTCTCTTTGCTGCTTCTGCAAGCTCCAGCTCATGGCGAATAATTTCAGGAGCATAGGAGGTAATGCATTTGTGGTGTCCAATGCCTACCGACCTGGAGATTTTTCCCAAATTGATGCTAGGAAGCCAACTTCTCACAGACTTCAAAAGATCTTCCGCCTGAGCTTTACACTGCAGTGCCAAGAACTCAAACTAAGACCTTATTCTATTTCCTAGTCCCACGGGCCCACCAGCATCTTCCAGTTCACTTACAGATTTCAAAAATCCCAAACCTCCACACCAATTGTTTGACCTCCACATCTTCAAAAATTATAATTTCGTTCTCAGTGGTGAATTCTAGCAGTCTTTTACTGTAACCCTGAATGGTATTTGGCTAGCACCGTTGATGCAGCCAGGTGTCTCCAGCTCCTGCACTCTCAGTGGGATCCATAATATTTTTAGGTTTTCCTCTCACCAAAGTTTCGTCTGGATCAGGCAAGTTGTCATTCTCACAAATCGATTTCACCTTAATAATTTTAGACATGAAAATATTAATTTAGTCAACAAACCGCAATAAAAAAGATTTTCAAATCTTAGGTTAATAACTAATTTCAAGATTTAAATAACAAATAAACACTTATTTTTGAAGTAAAAAAAACACACAAAGCAAACTCACTTTTCTCTATCACGCTATTCAACAAGTATTCAATCTTCACTCTCTTCTGTGGGACTTAGTAGTGGATGATCTTTCTGGTAATCGAGTTGTAGGAGGATACTTTTTGTCCTCAGCTGCCACAAAACCTCTCTATACCACTTGCTTCGATTTAGAGACCAATGGCTTCACATTTGCTTTAAGCTGACCACTGGAAAGCACCAAGCTTCAATGACCAACTTCAATTCTTTTTTCAATTTAGGTAAGGAAATAGATTTTTGTGATGTTACTTTTAGCAAAGCTTAATGATATCCTAAACTTTCTTAAAGTTCTCAACAAACGTTTTGTGACCACTATGACTGTCACGCTTCAGTTCTTGCAGAGAAGCTATTCCAAACCTTTTCCAATCTTCTCTTCTCACCGACGTACAACAGAAATTATTAGAAAATTATATTGAGATAATAATTCAAAAACAATATAATTGGAATTCAGAAACAAAATTGGAGTTGCAGTTGCCAATCTCAGTTTTTAGTTATCGATCATAAATCTTATCAAAGTGCCATCCAGAAAAGGTGAGATCAAGATCAGGCAAGAGCAGAAAAGACGGCAAAAATATAATTTTCCCTGCTTAAATATGTGGCTGTAACCCTCAAACCCACCTTCCCTTTACACAGCTAACTTCAAAAAACGAATAAAAATTTTGCCCACCAACCACTTTGGTCGTTAATTCATAAAAAAAAAGGCCAAATTTCGTAATACAAAGACTACAAAAAGTTTTAAGAAAGCATAAACAATTTACATTTAACCGGTAATTTCACAATTCAAAGATTGCTTGCAGTTAAAAGACTTTCGATTAAAACAAATAAGACAGTTTTACAAAAGAACAGGAAATCTTTTTTTTTTGCACGAGTTATGTTCAAACAATAAAAATCATATTTCCAGCAGTTAAGTTAATTTTCACATGAGTAAAATTATTGTAGTTAGCAGACCTAATTTACCAAACTTGGCATACTACGTTCGATTAATTTGTGTAATTCCAGATTGTAACACAGAAAAGGCAGCAATATTATAAGCGCTATTTTTGTGATTTTAACAGTCACGATTATGATTTTTATTAGTGGATACTCTCGACATCAACTCTTAAAGTAAAACTAGATTGAACTACCCTCGTTCTTTAATAGTTATTAGTTTCAACAATTCTGACATTTTTGACTACAATTTCGATTTTGAAAAAGAACTTTAAAAACTCCTTTGATAGCTAGCAAAGTAATCAACTAATTTTAATAGAAATGGTTGTACTTCACAGACATAATATATGATTTAATTCCATAAGTCATTGTGCCATTTTTGAACCTTGTTAGATTAAAAAATATTTAGTATTATGACATTTTTCATGATGCATCACGTTTATTGAGGGCAGCAGATAAAAAACTCACAAAAATTTGTTAACGCTTCTTTTAATGGCGGCTGGGACGCTTATGAACGTTAACAGAACTGAATGGTAGATTTCTCCATTTTCGTAAATAGTCTTTAACGCGGATTTTAGTTGATTTTATTTCGTAATTCTTTAAAATTTCAGGCCAATTGAATTGTCCGGTTTCTACAAAAATAAAACACTGAATTACCACACTATAGGAAGGGCAGGGGCCAATAACACATAAAAAATAACGCACATACCAGAACTATTTTTCCAGCGAGATCTTCGATATTCCAAATGAATAAGTGGACAGACATGCAACTTATCGCATAAACTACACCACAATTTGATTAACTGCCGAACAACTTATCACCTATTCAAAGAACCAAAAGCTTGCTATTATTAACTTGTAAGAGAATATCAAGAACAAAGCTTCCACTGATTTGATCAAAACGCTAGAACAAAATCATTACTGCATCTACAAGCTCGTCAAATTAAATGGTCACAGCAAAAGGAATGGCCGCGAGTCAACAGCTCTGCAAGAAAAAACCCAGCGCTGATTAATTGGCTCGCGGTCAGTGCAATTCAGATCCAACGTGAAGAAAATATCTAACAAAATTTTTGAATCACTTCAATAGCGCAGTCTACCTGCTGCTGTGGCCCGGTTAACTAAAAACTATCCAGTAGAACATCAGCAAAAGAAATAACTAGCTCATATAAAGAGCAATTTTAGCACTTGCCTTACACTATTGTCACAACGATTGTACGAGACATCTTTCTTCTAAATTCCTCTTTTCACAATCACACAATAGCTTCCATTTTTTAAGTCTTTTCGGGCCTTCATATTTTGTGAACGTGACGTACCAGCATTTCTTTATTTGTTTTTACGACTAAATTGTCAGGATATCAGCTTAATAAACAACTTTTATCCGATGTTTTTTTTACCACTCACAGACATACTTTAAATGTTTTGTGAGACAAGCCTCCCTTTTATACAAGACAGTATAAAAGGGAGGCTTGTGTTAACCCTTATATCAGATATGTGAAACCAGCAGACTGCACCTACATCGCTGCCCGCTTGGTACTCAATACTGCAGTAAGTCGTAAAGAACTTAGAATAAGTAAACCTACTCTTTGATATAGTCTACAACAAAGCCAGTGCAAATTTTTGCGCACTCGGGAACAATAAGGTGAAGCTTTAGTGATGTCTTGCGTCTTCACAATTGAGGTTGGCACTCTATTACAAGCTGTGTGAAATTGTAGGCCTACAGTATTGTAGCTGCTAGTTGATAGGGAGTTGTTGGTGCCAAATAGGCACTTTTGCATTTGATTTCAATGTAAATTGTTGACGTAGTACTATCGGTAGTTCTTTTACTTAATGTTA
Organism: Trididemnum clinides; assembly: GCA_963675345.1. Classification (NCBI taxonomy): domain Eukaryota; kingdom Metazoa; phylum Chordata; class Ascidiacea; order Aplousobranchia; family Didemnidae; genus Trididemnum; species Trididemnum clinides. The sequence continues at coordinate 768,336 of OY776290.1, read as the reverse complement.
TTTTGTTGGTATCAAGTGTTATTGCCGATTTCTTTGCAGTTGAGAAAAGCAATAACTTGAAACTTTTCATTTAGTTTTTAATAAATACAATTTTATGAAGAGTAGAAAAAATAGTGATAAAAGGGGATGTTTAACGACGAATAGTTTGTAAACTATTTTGTTGTCCAGCACAATGAAAAGCCATTTGTCTGATTCGCCAAACCAAAATTACTTGTCTAAGAGTGTAATATCAAGCGTTATAACTCCCTAAATTCAAAACGACGTGATGGAATTTTAGGCCAATCGCAAGTAGAAAAGCCAATTGGTTAAAAAAGTTGCTACAAGGACGACAAAATAATTTCGGTTTTAAAAGACGACTCTTCTGTTGCCCCTAAGTTGAGCTTTAAGATTAGTGAAGCAATAGCAGAAAAAAAAAGCCTTTGGTGATAGTGAATTTGTCAAGCACTGTCTAATATTTGCTAAACGGTCATGCACTAAGAAAAGTGTTGAATTGAACAAACTAGCTCTTCAAGATTCACTGTCGCACATGGAGCGAATGCTCTTTCAAGTCATCTTTACGCTTTAGCTGAGAATATAAGCAACTTTTCATATTACGGCTTAGCATTGGATAAGAGCAGAGATATACGGCTCAGTTGGTTGTCTTTATACGTCGAGTGCTTGATGACTTTAATGTCGATGTAGAATTATTGGACCTAGCCCGCATAAAGTCGACAACAACTGGAGAGAATCTGATCCTGGAGGTTTTAAAGATGACAAAAAAATGTAAATTCGATTCAAAGAAACTGTCAGGACTCACAACAGCCGGGCTCCTGCGATGGCAGGAAAATATAAAAAATTTTGGAAGTATTCGGAGCAGAAAAAGTTGCTTTGAACCATTGCATTATCCATCACGAAAATTTGTGCAAAAAAGTTCTGAATGACATTGATATCATGAAATAAGTTGTTGGCTGTGTCAGTTACGTTTGTCCTTAAAGAATTAAACCATTGGCAGTTTGAGGCTTTTTTGGAAGAACTCTGTTGCAATTACCTGGATATTACTTCTTTCTCGTCCGTTCGTCGGTCAAGTAGGGTTGACACTTTGAAAAGATTTTGAAATTTAAGAGATGAGATCAGATTTTTTGTGGAAACAACATCAAAAGTCTCTATCTTAAAAGACGTTAAGTGGTTAAATGATTTGACATTCCTTGCTGATGTAGCACATCTACCAAAATTAAATGGGCAACTACAAGGAAAAAATCAACTCGCACTAAAATGTTTGAGCGAATTACATCATTCCAAAAGATAATCAACCTTTTCTTATGTTAATTTAGCAACTCTGTGCCTACACACTTTCGATGTTGGAAAACGCGACATGATGAAGGACTAGGTGTCAATCACCAAAAGTATGGCGATTTAATAGGAAAATTGACTGCTCTTTTGGCGCTCACTTTGTAGATTTTCGAAAACTTAAAAGCGATTTCGATATTTTTAATCCGTTTAACACACTTGAAGATCAGAGCCTTGATCGACTTCAACTTGAATTGATTGATTTGCAGTCCAACAATGAAATGAAAAGATCCTTTGATGAAAAGAATCGGGTAAACTTTTACAAAAACTACGTTCGGAGAAAGAATCGGAATCTTGCAGAACCTGCTTTGAAACAATTTTATTTTTGGAAGCATCTATTGCTGCGATGAAATATTGCAAAGGAAAGAAAAGAGGCCAATTATCAGAACGTTTGAAAAGTCAACTTTGCATTGCTTGTTCTACGAAAGCAAATATTGCGAAATTTGCCACAGCAAAAAGATTTTCAAAGATTTGCCACAGCAAAAATCACATTAACCTGTAATTAAATTTCCTGGACTGAATTATTTTTTCATCTTCCAACGACTAATTCTCAAATTTTCAAAACTTGTTGAGCAATTTTGTCGTGGTTTGCACCTAAAAATTCTTAAAAAAGTTACACGATATTTTGTTTAAATTCTTAAATAAGTAACATGATATTTTGTTCAAACAAATAAGGCGACCAGCGTTCTCCCACCCGTGCTTCACCGGGTTAGAATAGTGAAGCTGCTCACCCAGCATGTCGTAAGAGGCGACTTTTGGGTACCCACCAATGGCAGTCCGCCTTGTTGGTGGTGGGGCTACCAGTCGGCAGTTTGCATCCACGACTGGTTCGAAATGGGCTGCCACTTTTCCCCTGGCCTAATTCAATTAGGTTGATGGCGTGAACCTGGATTGCTGTTCGCGCCATACCTCCATCCCAAGGAAGAGGAGGGATAAACCAACAACAACCGGCGTTCTCGTTCAAAATTTATTATTTGTCCCGCCAGTAAAAAGGTTGCATGTGCCTGTCTCGTGTTGTTGCTTGTAAACCGTTTATTTTCTGAGATTTTGAAGACTAGGTTTTATCAGGCGAAAGTCTTAGGTTTTATCAGGTGAAAGTCTTAAGAGACAATCTTATAGCGTGTTTCTCGCAAGTATTCTGGTTCATACTAACCATAAGGTTTGCTTTTACTATAATGTAATTACACATGTTAATTGAAACATAAATTGGATTTGCATGCAGAGAACTTGTGTTCAAGCTTAACAAAAACGTGCGTTCTCTTTGAGCAGTTTTTTGATTCAGGAACAAAACTTTTCCCGTGTTGAGACACAAAATACTTGCAAAACTAAATTTAAATTTAGGAGCTAGTTGCAAAATACAGTTTTGGTACATGCCAGTGTGTAGAGACGGGTTGGTACTTGTATCTTGGTACTAAAAATCTTGTTGGTGGTACAGAATTTTAATATAGCTGTCATAAAATAGTTACACGTGAATCTATCGTGATGTCACAATACAAATGTGCAAGGTCGGCGAGTCGGGCTTTTAAAGCAGTGCGTTGTTCAACAGAACTGGCACTGTGATGTAAAAGCTGTGCCCACAATGACTCAAATTCGGCGAAGATTTCTTTGTACAAATACCGGGGTGGCAACTCAAAGTTGAGACCATGCGACAGCACGAAACTCTCTGTGTCAGACAAGACACAATCTGAGAGATTCAAAACATGCCGTGTAGTATCACTGAGAGCATTGCCGAAACGGTCACGTGTCAGTGAGAAAAGCAGTCGCTCGTTTTTGATCTTGGATTTTGATTTCGTTCTTTCATCAAGTAATGCCAGGTATCTGCAGAATCTGATTGTGTCGAAAAATGTTAGAAATTTGCGGGCCGCCCGCCAATGTGATTGGTAAACTGTTCGTAGTTTTCTTGATTGCTCTGTTAGCTTTCCAACGTATCTGTTAAAAAAAGCGCGTTCCATCTCTGGGCTGTGCCTGGCTCGTGATCGTTTAATACGAGCCACGATGTTCTTGGAAACAACTCTTTTAGATACGTAAGCCTTGAGAAAAACTGCAGAGAACTTTCGCATCAGAACTCTTCTGATTTTTCCTCTAGTTCTCACCACATTGTTTAAAACAGCTATTTGCTGTTTAGTGTACCGAAGGCGAAAGTACGCAAAAATCTTGTTGGTGGTACAGAATTTTAATTTAGCTTTGAAAAAAGCTGTTTGAACCATGCGCTTTTCGTGACGCTCTCATCAGTGGCAAAATCGCGTCAAAAGGGAAGATCTAGAGTGAGTATGTGCTTTATGTGGTTAATTTGGACGTTAGCAATCAAGACGAACCAATGATAGCGCTGCTATCGTAAAGCACGCCAAAGAAAGAAAGTGCAGCAGGAAACCTAATGCCGCGATTATCGAAAGAGTTTCAGAGCGTAAACAAACGCTTTCTGCCTGCATAAAACCGGGCGATGGGTCTCGATACAAGCAGCCTCTAAGAGATTAAGGTGGAAAGAGCTGCGTGCTGTGGCGAGGATTGAAAACCGCTTGTTATCTTAGTTTAATGCACATTGATCATTTTCTAAAAGATGTTGACCAATGGCATAGTCACAATCCGGTTTGGCGTTGTTTCGTTTGCACGATCTGTGTGGTTGAGATCGGCGTGGACGGGTCAATTGTAGTCTTAGCCATTGCGGAACATGTTGCTTGATGCGATCCTGTAGGCGTTGAGATGTTCGCCCCGCGTACCGACTATCACAGTGGCACTTATATTCATATATGACAGAACTTTTGTGAGTGGTAGATAGAACATCCTTGCGGGCCACAGGCAGCACGCGCTTTGACGTAAAAGACCAAAGGGGTGCTGACGAAACCATAGCAGTTTTCCACGGCGGTTTTCACTTCTTTTTCTAAATTTATGGAGGGCTTGCCAATCCAGGGAACCCTCAAATACGCCGGGCACTTTTCTGGGCCGAATCGCTTAAGGGTAGAGAACTGAGCGATTTTCCTGGTGATCTGAGCGTTGATGACGTTTTTAGGACAGCCATTGTCCAGTAATATTTTCTTGATCCGTTCTATTTCTCCATTGAGTCTGCGCTTGGTGCAAATCATTAGGACTCGATGCACCGATGTAGATATTAGACTTATTTTACGTTTGAGAGGACAAAAGGACTCCCAACGTAAATACTGGCCGGTGAAAGTGGGTTTCCGGTATACATTGGTCTCAAAACCAATATCTGTTCTTTCGATGTAAACATCAAGAAACGGTAGACATCTTTCTTTTTCAAAGGTGAATTTGAGGGATAGATGAAGGCAGTTGAGTTTGATCAGGAATTCGTCTGCTTCAGTTTCGTGATCGAAGATGACAAATGTGTCGTCATCATATCTGAAGTGTGTTGGAGGCTTTTGCGTTTGAAAAAATAACTTTTCTACCTAATATCCTACAAAGACGTTAGCCAAAGCCGGATCAAGTGGTGATCTTATAGCTACTCCGCTGTTTGCTTGTACATAGTGTTATTGAAGCTGAACTCAACTGAGGATGAAGCACTCTTCATCAATTCAACAAACACGTCCTTTGGAATGAGTGGTGGTAAATCAGAATCGTCGTAAAGAGCATCTGAACAGATTTTGATGGTTTCATTAAGGGAAACGTTGGTGAACAAGCTGGAAACATCAAAAGAACACATGAAGACATTAGGGTAGATGTCGTGATTTTGCATGGTCTTAGCAAACGTAAACGAATCTAAAATGCAATGTGACGAAAGCTGCTCCAACACAGGTTGTAATAGGCCAGCCAACCACTTGCCAAGTTCATGATGGGACGAACCTGTCATAGACAGTATATGGCGAAGTGGAGTGTCTTCTTTGTGTGTTTTCGGCAAGCCATACATTCGAGGTCTTTTCGATCCAGTTGGTCGTATGTTTTTTAGCCTGATAACATAGGAGATAAGATAATGTTGTCTGCTCTTTTCCTAAGTTTGCAATTGCTCATCTGCTTTAGACTTACTGCTTGCACATCTTACGTTGATCTCATAACTGAATTTGTCGGAACCGTTTTTTTTTTTAAACAAAAAACAAAATTTTACCAATCTTTTATTTCCTTATCGCTTTTATTTCAAAACAGCTGTTTTAGCGGAAACTCAATGCAGATACACTGTTCAAATTGCTTACGCCCGGTCTCACTCAGCAACGTTTTTGTTTCGGCGTAGGCCTATTGGCTCAAAAACAATCTTTTCTTACAAGACGTGAAAATATCAGGCAAAAGCTTTAACAATACCGGGCTTTCCCAAACAAGAAGTTGATTTTTGTTGATTATGCGGTGTGACTTTATGTGGCGATCTTTATAGCAAATCAACGGGTCCGCGATAAAAGAAAAGAAAAGCGGCTATTTTTACCATGAAGATAGTTGGAGATAGAAAAGCACATAAAATAAACAATATCAAAAAATATAATATTGCAAAGCCTTTTTCGTTTTTCATAAGGCTGGAATGTCGACAAAATCACCTCTCTACCAAAACTAAGTTACATTCAGTGAGTTAAAATGGCACAATGTCTTTCAAACGGCGCCAGTTGTTCTGCTTTTGTTTTGTAGTTTTTCAGCGTGTTGTAAAAAGCGACTTTTGGATGCCCGCCACTGGCAGTGCAAATTGGAGATCGTGGAGTTTTTAGTCTGAAATTTGTATTCGTGACCTCATTTAAAATGGACTGCTGCTTTCTCCCGGCCTGATAAACTTAAATTGCCGTGCTTCCATTTGAAGGAAGGGAGGGGTAACTCGCAATGATGATATTCATGGGGCTTACAGGGGTTCGTGCACACTCCTAGACATAGCCAAGAAATTCGATTACGTCAAAACTAGAAACTTGAAGAATTTTGAGGATTCAGAAATTTCAATAGGTATTAAGCAACGCATTTGTTATTTCTTCTGTCACGTCTTGTTGGTGATTGTTTCTTGTGACCAGTGTGTAATATCGATGACCAATAGATACTGTAAACTCAATAAAATGTGTAACAAGCTAGGATAAGAGTACAAGTTAATTATTAGCGATGAAGGGAAACGCAAATGTAGCATCGTAATGATTTAAATTGCGTAGATGTAGCTTGAAGTTTGTGATGTGGATCCTACCTCATACTATGATGATTAGACTAGATTTGATTGCCTAATACTGTTGAGGCAAGTCATAAACATGTAATTTCTTGCAATCAGAATTCATGCTGGTGATGGAGCAAACCTTTTATGTAGTTTAAATTGCATTACTGTAAATAAACACACGAAGCAGAGGTGGCTGAAGTCATCGGTTTTAGAGTTCAAATCCAGTTCTGATCCGTGAACACCATTCGTGGATCTTGATCCAACTCCTCTATGCTATGAAAACTGAATCTTGATCCTAGTCTGCCTCCAAAAAAGTAACTTCAAAGTTTTTCGTTGTTCATATTCATAGTAGGCCAACAGTTAGATTTGACGTCCTTAATATTGGCGCACACTTCCATGCTTAACAAAACTTCATCCATCCACAGTGTTTCGAAATAACACAGATAGAGCAGTACAGTGCAAAAAGCTACCACAATTAAAACAATTACTCACAAAACACATCCGTTATGTTTAGTGTTACAATTAGCAAAATCAAATGGGTTTTACTGTTATTTGTTTGACATTGTGCGCAGTTGTATTCACATTGTAGAGTGTAGCACAGACTGACAGCATTATTTGATTAATGTGCAGAATATCCCCAGTTGCACTCTTCCATACATTTATATATTGCCATTGGGAAAGTGACAACACTAACATATGCATCATGTGCACGCACACAAGTTGCAAGCCTGTTGATAAAAAAGGTAATTATTATATGATGGTGCGATTATTTTGCAAAATGTTTTTTTGTTGTAAAAAGTATTTCAACAAATTTTTGTATAGAGCAGTAATCATTTTTGGTGATTGTCTAACTTATAACGAGTGAATAATTGTGCATTAGTGTTGACGCTTTAAGCCACTTCAGTCCTTTCACTTTTTTACCCCCTGCGAAGACGAACAGACAAAGGGATGTGCATTCCATGCCTGTTAATAGTATGTCAGTGTGTTGGTCTAGCATACAACTGTTGGTTGTAATGCAATAGTAGTTGTTTAAATGTGATTACTGATTAATTCTGTGATAAACTGTAGTAAGCCCGTATTGCTGGTGCATCATTACAATTTCTCAAGATGTGGACAACCGAAATTATTTGTTCATAGCAATATGGTTTAACATTGATGTACTGCTTACCCTGTAATCTGCTAACTATTTACATTGTTGTGAGGAAGCAGCTGCATTTGCTAGCTATGAAGCTTTGTAGCTTTCTGGCTTGTTTGTGCACTCTCGCTTGTACTTTTCCCGTTTTGTTGTTGTGATAATTTGCGTAACAGCGTGTTAGAAGTACTCAAGAAAAAAATTTTTAAAAACCGCTTCTAATGAGGTAAATTTTAATCCAAAAATGTCTTAATGAATAAAACCAAAATATTAGGTTAAAATCTGGTAAACTAATTTAAAATTTTCTGAGCATTACTGATTAAGACTATGCTGTGGTAATGTACTACAATTCTATAATCAGATTATACATGGTTAGGTATTTTAGCACGCGTATATCAATTTGGCTTGTTTAAAATTTGGAAATTTTTCTTGTGATAAAAAGTAAGTTGAGAATAGTCATGACTTGGCGAATTTGCGATTAGTGTTTTATGGCAATCCGTTCGTTTGGCCAATCTAAAACGGGTGAGTTAGCATCTAGGCTAGGTTTTTGTTGTGTGTTAATACCGTGTAAAAACATTGCAACAACTACTTTTCAAATAATATTAGCTGTTTTTATCTGTATTAGCACAATTTATCAAGAATGCTATGAAAAGTTTGAGTCAGAATTGCTTATTAAAACAAAAAATATTCACGCAATCACCATCAGCATGTAGAAAGATAGCCTATAATTCAAAAAACGCATTCTTTAAAAGTAAGAAATTCTTCGGATTTTAAAGAAAAACAAAACGCGCCGAATTTTTTTGTGGCGTTTTTTAAAACAACCTCACAGCTTAAGGGTTAGTGGCGTGATTTTCAAAATGATACGTTTTTTGGAACCACCCTGTTGTGTAAGCATTGAAATTTTTTTGCCGATGTCTGTAATTGTAAATGTTTCTCAATATAGAAACTTCTTGCTTTTTTCTTTGTTTTTTCGCTCTATTTTTTTATATACTACAGGTTTTTAGGTAGTGGTAATCGAATTTTTTTGTTTTTAATGTCACAACAAAGGGTGTTTCCAAAACGCTTCAATGCTTAATGTTGTTTTGTGTTTGATGTAGTGCTGCTGAAGGTTTGTAAAATAAACAAACAAAATGGCATTGCTCAATATCAAAGTGACTAGTGGTGAGCATGCTCGACATGAAAACGTTTTAACCCCTTTAAATGACATGGTTCAAAGCCAACTCTAAAGCCTGATGCACTCTGAAAATTGTTCATCATACCGTAATGCCATTTTGCGTCGCTAAGAACCTACATGAAGATTTAAAAGCATTCATTGTGTTCTTACTGCTATATTACTTGCTCATTGTTCGATTTATCTCTTTTCTATTAATATTGCTATTAGCTACCATAAGCAACTACCGTTTAAAAAAATTTTTCCCCACAAATTTGTTTGGTTCTTTTATTAACTATATCTAGTTGATCTATTCTTTACAAACTCATCATTATGCACGCCAGAAAACAGCTTGGCGAGGAAATGTTTGAGTTTTGTTTGTTTACTTGTCTAAGCCTGTGGCGATTTCATTGGTGTAGCCTCAAAGTTGCCAAAGCGTGGATTTTAACTTCAAATCGTGCGTTTTTGGTACCTTGCTTGAGTTCTAGGGTTTCTTTCCTAAAATTTGAAGGATTTTTGAAGGGTAACACCCTTGTTATAGTGATGTGATTTTGTGTTACTAGTTACGGGAAAACTTTAGCCGTTACACTGAAGCATTTTTGGGATTAGACTTCAGATCCCCATCTGAGCTACCAACACGGTACTCTTTTTGTGCCGGCCTAACATTATGCATCTTTAGTTTAAATTACATTCAGACATTAGTTAATAAAAATTTGTTGCTTTTGCTAGGAACTGACTGATTAGGCTGAATGACATAAGCAGTGTACAAAATTGCTCATAATTTTATCCCAGTATGTATTAGCATGCTGCCGTTGCCAGATCAATATAGGAGACGCAACTCAAAGTGAGAAGAAATTCCAAATTTAAAAATTCGGAAATAGATCGCATGGAGTCGTAGTAATTTGCTGGGGTTACTTGATTATGCAGCAATATTTAGTACCAATGGAATAATCTTAACGTTGTAATTTATTTTTGGTTAAGATAATGCCTTCATAACGTAAGTAGCGCTTAAAATGTTATTACAGTAGTTGTATTTAAGCTACTGGAAGTCACTGTTTCAAGCAAACAAGGGGGATCATTCTTTTCTAGGTTTTTCTATAGCAAAGGTTTGCATACCATTGCAGCAACCTGTTTTTAGATTCGGGAAGGTTATTAGCACGAAGTGTTGTAACTAGTTATGCAGTGATCTGTGCAGCTATTACCAGATTGTTATTCAATCTAACTCTGTAAGGCAAAACATAATACATGTTACAGTAGCAGGCAATTGGTGTAACCAACTGCCTTAGCTTTGAGATGTACGTGATACAATGTGCCAGTGACGAATCCAGAGACTTTTAGGTGGGGGTAAAAGTCTATTTTTAATTCTAATTTTGAATCATCTCTTTTGGAGATTACCATTTTCAAATTCTAAATTTATGTGTGTTTATTCTAAATCGAGGGCCAATACTTTTTTGCGACACTAAGATTTTTAAAGGCTGGTAGGGAATGCATTCCTCATTCCTGCTATGTGCATTGATCACCTTAACCAGTGATGCGCTTAAACACCATTGAGTTAGAAAAACAAATATGAAAAAAGGAGTTATATTGGTAGCAACTTGTTTTATTGCTTTCACAAATGTTTCAATAATTAGTTTATGTTATATACGATTGCATTTTAAACAGCAGAATAAACCAACTAATTCGATGATTGTCAACCCAGTGCCGTTTAGTGCTTTGTAACCGGTTTTCGTTTGCGCTATGTAGCCTATATTTATTCAGTATAAAATCTATTTGCTTTTACATGCTGAAAATTGGGAGCAAGATGTTGATTGTATTTACATCTTCAATGTTTTGAGCTAAAATACTTAAGTTTTTGTTTTTTTGTAAAACGTCGGTTTTTTTTTTAGGCTTAACATAAAGTTTTTCGAAATTCGCATTGGCAGCACAGTAAAGGTTGCTGCATGGACAGCACAGTAAAGTAACTGGATTCGCCAGTTAGAAATTAGAATTAAAAATAGACTTTTACCCCCACCTAAAAGTCTCTGGATTCGCCACTAGCACATTATATTACGTAAAGGTTGCTGTGGACAACCAAGATAAATTTCGTTATATAAAAAGACTTTATCAAGCGTTTTTGTCTCAGGTTCGTGTTATATCTGAAGCTGGGGCAGATGTCGCTATGCAGTGTGCAGTGCAACTCGCGAATAACATGAATCAAGAACAACGCGATGAGCTGGTTAAAGTTCTGCAAGCGATAAACAGTAAATGATCTTGATCGATCGTGTTTTGCAATCGAATTTTTGGTATTTGGTGATTTCGACAAATTTGTGTTTTGACTGTTAAGAAACATGCAAATTAAAATGTTAATGCACTGTGATTCGTTAAACACCCCTTTTGACTACTGATCGCTATAGCTTCGCTATTTAGCTCCCTTATAGATGGCTAGTTGCTTAGTTATTTGATAGAAATTAGTTCTTGCGTGATTTTATGCAATGGGCTTTGTGGTATCAGTAATTAAAATAGTTGTCCAACAATGTGTGTTATTACGTGCAAGCCAGCTTCGCCTACACATTTTAAAAATCAGCAACGGTAAGTTCGTACAAATGGGCTTATAACGGTTATCCCGATTGTCGTAATGGTGCTTAAATTAAGACTGGTCCTACAAGGTGGTATCATTTTACAATTGCTATCCCTTCTAATAAGTATAAGGGCACAAAAGTTTAGTGTGGGGGCCGTAAATATTTTTGTTTTACGATTACAGAAATAAGTTGTTTGGTGGTAGGCTTATTTTACGACTTTGTGCAACCTCGTAAAATTATTTGTGACATCAAGTTTCTTGGTTGCACCTATGTGCCTTGGTCCCCGAATAAAGCAAAAGAGAGTAGCCTACACCTCAGTGGGTATGTATTTCCGCTACCAACCCTTAATCGTGGTTTTGTGAGTTTATTTCTTTGCTCAATTCAGGGTACCCTCCAAAATAGTCTGCTCTTCCACTTCTTCCAGGTCTTTTTCGGGTTCTCGCTTTTTCTTGCCACGCACTTCAAGATCTAGAGCAACCCTTAAAACACTATCGTCATACCTCCTTAGCACAGGCCCATACCATCCAACTGTTGCTAACTGGTTTATGGTTTCACAAAAATCTTAGTGGTACAGAATTTTAATTTAGCTTTGAAAAAAGCTGTTTGAACCATGCGCTTTTCGTGACGCTCTCATCAGTGGCAAAATCGCGTCAAAAGGGAAGATCTAGAGTGAGTAAGTGCTTTATGTGGTTAATTTGGACGTTAGCAATCAAGACGAACCAATGATAGCGCTGCTATCGTAAAGCACGCCAAAGAAAGAAAGTGCAGCAGGAAACCTAATGCCGCGATTATCGAAAGAGTTTCAGAGCGTAAACAAACGCTTTCTGCCTGCATAAAACCGGGCGATGGGTCTCGATACAAGCAGCCTCTAAGAGATTAAGGTGGAAAGAGCTGCGTGCTGTGGCGAGGATTGAAAACCGCTTGTTATCTTAGTTTAATGCACATTGATCATTTTCTAAAAGATGTTGACCAATGGCATAGTCACAATCCGGTTTGGCGTTGTTTCGTTTGCACGATCTGTGTGGTTGAGATCGGCGTGGACGGGTCAATTGTAGTCTTAGCCATTGCGGAACATGTTGCTTGATGCGATCCTGTAGGCGTTGAGATGTTCGCCCCGCGTACCGACTATCACAGTGGCACTTATATTCATATATGACAGAACTTTTGTGAGTGGTAGATAGAACATCCTTGCGGGCCACAGGCAGCACGCGCTTTGACGTAAAAGACCAAAGGGGTGCTGACGAAACCATAGCAGTTTTCCACGGCGGTTTTCACTTCTTTTTCTAAATTTATGGAGGGCTTGCCAATCCAGGGAACCCTCAAATACGCCGGGCACTTTTCTGGGCCGAATCGCTTAAGGGTAGAGAACTGAGCGATTTTCCTGGTGATCTGAGCGTTGATGACGTTTTTAGGACAGCCATTGTCCAGTAATATTTTCTTGATCCGTTCTATTTCTCCATTGAGTCTGCGCTTGGTGCAAATCATTAGAACTCGATGCACCGATGTAGATATTAGACTTATTTTACGTTTGAGAGGACAAAAGGACTCCCAACGTAAATACTGGCCGGTGAAAGTGGGTTTCCGGTATACATTGGTCTCAAAACCAATATCTGTTCTTTCGATGTAAACATCAAGAAACGGTAGACATCTTTCTTTTTCAAAGGTGAATTTGAGGGATAGATGAAGGCAGTTGAGTTTGATCAGGAATTCGTCTGCTTCAGTTTCGTGATCGAAGATGACAAATGTGTCGTCATCATATCTGAAGTGTGTTGGAGGCTTTTGCGTTTGAAAAAATAACTTTTCTACCTAATATCCTACAAAGACGTTAGCCAAAGCCGGATCAAGTGGTGATCTTATAGCTACTCCGCTGTTTGCTTGTACATAGTGTTATTGAAGCTGAACTCAACTGAGGATGAAGCACTCTTCATCAATTCAACAAACACGTCCTTTGGAATGAGTGGTGGTAAATCAGAATCGTCGTAAAGAGCATCTGAACAGATTTTGATGGTTTCATTAAGGGAAACGTTGGTGAACAAGCTGGAAACATCAAAAGAACACATGAAGACATTAGGGTAGATGTCGTGATTTTGCATGGTCTTAGCAAACGTAAACGAATCTAAAATGCAATGTGACGAAAGCTGCTCCAACACAGGTTGTAATAGGCCAGCCAACCACTTGCCAAGTTCATGATGGGACGAACGTCATAGACAGTATATGGCGAAGTGGAGTGTCTTCTTTGTGTGTTTTCGGCAAGCCATACATTCGAGGTCTTTTCGATCCAGTTGGTCGTATTGCTTCATATATCCACTTCGGCATAAGATGTTGTTGTTGGTTACCCGATCCATTCCGAGGAATGGGGGCATGGCGGAAGACCATGGAGCCCCAGAAGCCAGGCAACTTCCCAGGGTCTGGACCAGAGGTCGTAGAGAGACAGATTGAGGGAACCTGTGTGTCAAAATACTTTGAAGAGACAGTACGCTTCCAGTCCGAGATAAGACGAGAGTGGATACGAGAGATAAGAGGAGAGAAACTACAAGAGATTGCGGAAGGCGCAAGCAGCGCTCTCCGTCTGGCAAGCTCGTCAGCCGCGTCGATTCCCGGAAGAAACGAGTGTCCGGGGACCCATTGTAGCCTGATAGAACAGGAGGAAAGAGAAGACAGTTCCTGCCAGATCTCCCACAGAGTTTGGGATAAGAGGAAAGATGGAGGAGAGGACAGAACTAGAGTCAGACAGGTGGAGAAGAAAAATGGCATACTTTATGGTGTTGCCGAAACCAGCAAAGAGCGTGCAGAATGGCGCAGGCTTCAGCGGAAAAACTGGAACATACTGGGCCTGCCGAAAAGGAAAGAGTGGCCTCAGTGCCACAGAGAGAGCAGTTGACAAGAACGCCAGAGCCGCCCTTGCCAAAAGGAAAAGGAACAGAGCCGTCTGTCCAGAGTATCAGATCATGAGGGGGAGAGAGTCAAGATGGGCGAGAGCCGCGCCTTGGCGAGAGTGAGGGGGATCAGAGCGAGAGCATGGAGTGGAAAGGGTGGACTCCACGATGAACGAGGGCAGATTCCAAGGCGGAAAAGGAGGGCAAGCAAGAAGAGCCTCCCTAGAACAAGTAGAAGAAAGCGTGAGTGGATGCAAAAGCTCTCCAGGACGATCTGTAGAGTCTTGGTTTCACTCCAAGTCTGGCCAAACCTGAAATAGGAAAGGAGGTTGGGAGACGAAGAGTCCGCTCATAAGAAAAAAGAGTGAAGTGAGTCAATGTGACTCGTAGGGGAGGTAGAGAAGCCTCGGTGAGTAGTAGAGGGATAGGGGAGAACAAGAGGCAGCCGGTGATGGCGCGACTGGCCGCTTGGTGGAGGCATTCCAACTTGGTGAAATTGATAGCGCTTAGGAAAGGAAACCATCCGGGTGAAGCGTAGGTGAGTAGGGGCCGAAGAAAAGATTTGTACAGAAGAGGGAGGGATTCCTTAGAGGCGCCCCATGATGAAGCAGAGATACAGCGTAAGGCCTTGAGACGTGGAAAGAACTTGGCCTTCAGCGAAGATACATGCTTAGAATAGGAAAGAGTGCGGTCAAAGGTGACCCCAAGAAAAGCTGGAGTGGGATTGAAACGGAGGCGGGAGCCGAGTAGGTGGAGGTTAGGCTGGAGGTGAGCTTGGTAGGGATCCACTGAGAAGAACGAGGCCTCACATTTGCTCGGATTGAGAGGTAGACACCAGTACTCAGACCAGCGCTCCAATCGAAACAGAGCTCCTTGTGTGGTCTCCACCGCAGTGGGGACTGAGTGGGGAGAAGGACCAAATGGCCAGATCGTCAGCGTAAAGAGAGCAGCTGACGGAAGAAGGCAGAGATGCCGGAAGATCATTAACGAATAAGGAGAAAAGTACAGGGCCAAGAACGGATCCTTGCGGAACACCTCGACGAACTCGAAAGCAACGACTTTTGTGATTTTGAAAAACCACACAAGCGCGCCTATCAGAAAGGAAAGATTGAGTCCAATGAGCAAAGCAAGGAGGGAGGCCAGCCGAAATAAGTTTGTGGAAAAAACCGGGATGCCAGGCAGAGTCAAAAGCTTTGGAGAAATCGATAGTAGACAGGATCGTCGGAGAGTCCGGCCTGGGTTTGTTAAACCCATCCGAAATGGACTTAGAAAGGTACAGAATTTGATCAAGTGTAGACCGTTCAGAGCGAAAACCGGCCTGGCCGGGAGAGAGAATGGAATTAGATTCCAGAAAGAAGAGTAGACGGGATAGAATGATGTGTTCAAACAGCTTTGATACGCAGGAGGTGAGAGAGATAGGCCAGAAGGAAGCAGGAGAGTCGATAGGCTTTCCCATCCTGTATATGGGAATAATGGAAGATGTCTTCCAAATGGAAGGAAAGGAATGTGAAGACCAGGAAAGATTGAAGATGTGAAGAAGAAAATCCATGCCAGAGCGAGGAAGGTGCTTTAGCATGGAATAGGCAACTCTGTCTGGACCAGTGGCGGAAGACGAGGAGAGGTTGGAGGCAGCCTCAAGAAATTCCGCAGGAGAGAAAGGAGAGCAAAAGGACGAGTGAGACTCTACAGAGCATGTGGCTCGGCGGAGCTTAGTGAGGTAGCTTTTGGCTCTGCTACGCAGGGCCTTTGGCTGAGAAACGGAAAAGTGGGACCTCAGGTAAGCGGCATGGACCGAAGCCGATTGCCTAGGAGAAGAACAGTTAGGAAAGTTAGGAGAAGAGGAAGACGAGGAAGGAGAGCCAGCGATAGAGTGAAGAAGAGAGCGTACAGATTTAGGGTTAGACCTAGGTGAAAGAGAAGAGCAAGTCATCTGCCATGCCTCAGCCTTGGCAATGACTGACGAGGTGCGTCGAGAAGCGGAGATGTAAGCCTGGCGATCTTCATCACTTCTGTGAACGGCAGCAAAAGCCTTGCGTCTTTCACTAACCGCTTCTTGCACCTCAGCAGACCACCAGGCTTTAGGAGGGCGTTTGATGCGGCCGAAAGGAATGGAAGATTTGGCCGCATTCAGTGCCAGAGAGGTAAAGAGAGCAACAGCAGAGGAAAGAGACGAGTATTTCTCTGCAGAAGGACAGTGAGAGTCAAAGTAGGAGGCAAACCCATCCCAGTGAGCTTTCTGAAAATTGAAGGAAGGGGGACGCTCGTTGGGGCGATAGATCGGAGAGAGAGGGATGAACAGAAGAATTGGTAGATGGTCAGAACCCAGGTCCTGTAGCACCTCCCAGGAGCAGGAAAGGGCAAGAGTAGAAGGGGCAAAGAAGATGTCAGGAGAGGAGCGACTGCCAGAGGAGCGATGGAGAAGAGTGGGTGTGTCAGGGTCATTGAGGGGGAGGAGGTCAGAAGAGATGACCCAGTCGAATACTTCCTCCCGCGGGAGTTGGAAGTGCCTCTAGAGTCCCAGAGGGGGTGATGGCAATTGAAGTCCCCCAGAATGAAGAGATTTCTGGAGGAGGGAAGAATTGAGGGAGAGAAGAAATCGGTTCTGCCATCCATTGGGGAGGAGCAAATAGGGGGGCGTACACATTAAGAAATGACACCGAGGAGGAGTTGGTTAGAGAGATGTTGACCCCTACATAATCAGAGTAAGGATCAAGTGAAGAAAGAGAGGAGATAGAAAGTTCAGAAAAGGATAGGCCCTGCCTGACGAAAATGACAATGCCGCTGCTGGCGTGCGTGACATCAGGAGAGAGAAAGCCAGATCAGGAGTGGGTGCGATCAGAACGCAGAGCAGAGAGTCTAGGAATCCGGAAAGAGGAAGAGGAGTTAAGATTGGATTCCTGGATATGGATAAGGTCGACTGGATGGGATGAGAGACAGCGAAGTAGTTCAGTGCTCCTGGCACAGAGACCTCCTGCATTCCATTGAATAACCCTGAGAGAGTCAGGGGGAGGAGAGGAGGCAGGAGGCGTAGAAGGACGGCCAGGAGCAAGGTACGGTGGTGAAAGGGCAGAGGGAGGCAACATAAAATGGGCAGAAGGAGAATAGGAGGTTTGGAGACGAGGGTGACGCGTGAGTGCAGCATCAGTAGAGGCGGGGCCAGATCGTACAGTGGAGGTATACATGTCGGAGGAGTCCGAAGAGGGAGTCACATTGATTCGTCAGGGGAAGCAGCTCCAAGAGTGAGAGCTGCCTAGAGCTCTGAATTTGGACAGGGAAAGTTGTGAGCACCTTAGATGGACCCATTTGGAGCAGGTGCAGCATTGCACTGACTTGCCCCGCCAGGTCACATTTCCAGTGCACACAGAGCAAGGAAAGATGGGGCCAGGGTTAGGATGAACGTTACCGCTCATCAGGAGAAGAAGAAGGGCAAGAGTAGGGCAGGAGAAAAGAAAAAGAGAAAACAGTCGACCAATTTTGTAGATGCTGTGTGCTGCCCTTCTGCAGTCGTTCAGGGGGCAGCATAGCGAAAAAATGAAGGGGAGTGCCCGGGGTAACTGGGACCCTCGGGAAGGCCAACAGCCATTTCGACCCAACCCAAACAGGGTCGGGGACCGCACCACCACGTTGAGGCGGCTGTTGATTGGTGCAGTCGGCATAAGATCGACCTTAACTAAGTCGAGCAACTGCTTCTGAAGGTGCGATTCAATGCTGGCTGTGTTGTCATTGCTGGAGAACGGACCAAGTCTTTTGAATTTCGATTGATCATCAAAAATCTCGTTCATTTTGTCGACGTAGTCATTTTTGTTTAAAAGGACAACGCCGGAGCCTTTGTCAGGTTTAGTAATAATGATGTCATGATTCTTTCGTAACCAATTGATTGCACGAAAGCACTCTTTGTGCATTGTGAAGTCACGTGAATCTCTCCTGATGTCACAAGGTCGGCGAGTCGGGCTTTTAAAGTAGTGCGTTGTTCAACAGAACCGATACTGTGATGTAAAAGCTGTGCCCACAATGACTCAAATTCGGCGAAGATTTCTTCTTTGCACAAATACCCCAATGACAACCCAACGTTGCTACTCAGGTATTCCCTCAATTCCAACATCTCCTTCTATTTTTCGGTCGTCTTTCCGTCAATAACTTTCTGACCATGCATGGCTCTCACCATAGCTCTCTCCGTTCTCCTTGAAATTGCGTTTTCATTCTCTTTTAAACACCATGCCCCGCTTCCATACAGTATTGACATGAAATTATAATTTGCGTAGTGACAAAACAGAATCTTGCGAATTTAGCAACGAAAGTAGACTTCACTGCACCAATCAACAGCGACCTTAGCATGGTGGTGCGGTTCCTCTTTGGGTTTGATCGAGGGTATCAGTTACCCTTTGGCCTCTGAGCGACCGAAGAAGAGCAGCACGCAGTCTCTTTGAAATCAGTCGACTATTTTCTCTCGTTTTCGCGTCTTCTCATTCTTCTCTCGATGAGCGGCAATGTTTATTTTAACCCTGGCCCCGTCTTTCCTTATTCAAAGGGCGCTGGATTTGTGACTTGGAGGGATAGGTCTGTGCACTTGCTCCAAATGAGTCCATTTGAGGTGCTCGCTACTTTCTTTTTCTAGATTCAAAGCTCTAGACAGCTCTGACTCTCGGATCTGTTCTTCCTGCTTCATCTGGAGGTTCCACACCAACCAACACTATGTGTTCTTTTTTTGGACTTCTTCAGCGTGTATATCTCCACTGTTGAACTTGGTCCCTCTGCCTCCTGCTAATGCAGCGCTCCCGCCCCACCCTTGTCTTCAAACTTCCTACCCTCCTTCCGCCCACTTCGTATCTCCTCTCTCTGCACCCTTCCCATCCCTTTATGCTCCTGGCTATTTTTCTATATTTCCGGCTTCCTCTTCTTTGATTCGCTCAGGATTCTTCAATGGAATGCCGGAGGTCTCCGAGCCAGGAGCATTGAATACTACATTTAATTTTGTCTCATCCTGTAGATCTTATCTATATCCAGGAATTCAACCTTAACTAATCTTTCTCTTACAAATCCCTGGGTTCTCTGCGATCTGATTACAATCACTTTCGGCCTGGCATTCTTTCTGTCGATGACTTGCACACTAGCGGCGGCGTCATCATTTTTGTCAGGCAGGGCTTATCCTTCTCTACCTCTTCTCTTCGCTTCACGCTTAATCTGATTACGTAGGAGTCAACATCTTACTAAACAACTCCTCCTCGCTCTCATTTCTTAATGTTTATGCTTCCCCTATTCGCTTTTTGACAAATAGTAGAACCGATTTATTTTCCTCTAGAAATCTTCATTTTGGGAGACTTCAACTGCCATTACCCCCTCTGGGACTTAAAAGGTACTTCTGACCCACGTGGGGAGAGAGTATTTGATTGAATTATCTTCTCTGACCTTCTACCTTTGAATGACCCTGATATATGCACTCTTCCCATCGCTCTTTTCCTGGCATCTCCCTTGCTCCCTCTTCTTTTGCTCATCTTCCGTCGTTTGAGCTATTTGTTGTGAGCGTTATGCAGTAAGATGTGTATATAGGCCACACTGCGTTAGCGCTCACGCTCGGTTTGCAAGTCTTCAGTTAGACTGGGGCCACCACGACGGTCGACTGCTTGACCCCACCATCTGTCTGCCACATAAAGACGGAAGCATCCCGTTAAGTGTCTTGCCGAAGAACACAACAAGCAAGCTTGCCGGCTTGTTCTCCAAACTATCTCTATTTTGCTGAGCTCCAAGCAGGGAAGCTGTGAATACCATATTTTAAAGTCTTTTGGTATGACTCGACTTGGGAAATGAACCCCAAGTCTATCGACTGCAAAGCGGACGCTCTAACAACTACGCCATCGCGCCGGCCGTTTTGCTCATGAGAGATGCTTTAGCACCTTGGTTCTGATCACCTACCAATTCTATTAACTGTCCTTCTCTCTCCGCTCTTTTGCCTCAACAAACGATGACTTTGCTTTTTACTTCAACTCTTACTGTCCTTCTTCAGAGGAATACTAATCTCTTTCCTCTGCTGCTGCTCTCTACTTCTCTGACACTGAATGCAGCCAAATTTTTTATTCCTTTTGGCTGCGTCAAATGCCAACTTAAAGCCTGGTGGTTTCCTAATGTGAAAAAAGCGATAAGCGAAACACGCAAGACTTTTGCTGCAGCTCATAAAAGTGATGAAGATCGTCAGGCTTACTTACATCTTTGCTTCCCGATATGCCTCATTTGTCATCGCCAAAGCCAAGGCTAAGACATGGTAGGTGCCTTTCTCGTCTCTCTTTCTCTCTCCTATATCTAACCCTTAATTTGTGTATTCTCTCCTTTGTTCTGTCGTTGATTCTTCTTCCTTCTCCACTAACTTCCCAACTGTTTCTTTCCCAGAGAGTTTGCTTCGGTCTTCGCCGACTACTTGAGATCCTATTTTTCTGTTCCCCAGCCAAAGACCTTGCGTAACAGAAAGCTATCTGTCCGAGCTCCACCAAGCCACATGCTCTAAGGAGTCTCATTCGTCTTTCTGCTCCCCCTTCTCTCCCACTGAGTTTCTTGTGGCTGCCCCAAATCTTTCCTCGTCCACTGCCACTGGCCCATACAAAGTTGCCTATCCTATGTTTAAGCACCTTCCTCGCTCTGGCATGGATTTTCTCTTACATATTTTCAATCTTTCCTGGTTTTTACATTTCTTTCTTTCCGTCTGGAATACATCTTCCATTATTCCCATCTATAAGATAGGAAAGCTTTTCCACTCTCCTGCTTCCTTCCGATCTATCTCTCTCACTTCCTGCGTTTCAAAACTTTTTAAAAGCACCATTCTATCGCGTCTACTATTTTCTCTACAGTGTAACTCCATTCTCTCTCGCCACCAGGCCGGTTTTCACTCGCCTCCTTAAACAGTCTACTCTCGATCAAATTCTTTATCTCTCTGAGTCCATTTCGTATGGATTTACCAAACCCAGGCCGGGCTCTTGGACGACTCCAAGGCTTTCGACTCTGTTTGTCATTCTGCCCTTTTCCGCAAACTTATTTCGGCCTCTCTCTCCTTGCTTTGCTTGTTTGACTCAATTTTTCCTTTTTGATATGCGCGCTTGCGTGGTTTTTCAAAATCACAAAAGTCGCTTCTTTTGAGTTCGTTGAGATTTTTGCAAGGATCCGTTCTTGGCTCTGTGGTTTTCTCTTTTTTGATAGATGATGATTCTGCGTCTCTGCCTTCTTCCGTCAGCTGCTCTCTTTATGCTGACGACCTGATTATTTGGTCCTTCTCTCCCTCGGCCTCTGTTGCGATGGAGGGTGCACAAGGAGCTCGACCGGATGCTGGTCTGAGTACTAGGTCTTCCGTTTAATCTAAGCAAATAAGAGGCCTCCTTTCTTCTCAGTGGGTTTTCCACCAAGCTAACTTCTAGCCTCATCTCTTTTTGTTCAACCTTCTTCTCCGTTTCAATTCTACTCCAAATTTCCTTTGAGTCACCTTCAACCGCACTCTTTTCTTTTGTAAACATGTATCTACGCCAATAGCCACGTTCTTCCCTCATTACTAGGCCTTGCGCTATATCTCTGCTTCCACATGGAGCCCCTCTAAGGAGTCCCTCTTTTGTATAAAGCTTTTCTTCGACCCCTTCTCACTTATGCTTCACCAGGATGGTTTCCTTTTCTTGGCGTTGCCAACTTAACCAATTTGGAACGCCTTTACCGAGCAGCTAGTCGCGCCATCCCGGCTGTTTCTTGTTCCCACTATTCCACACTTTTCCACTTCTCCTCTCTGAGGCGTCTCTACCTCCCGAACGAGTTGCTTTAACTCAGCCGTTCTCAAACTATGGGTCGCAACCCACTGGTGGGTCGTGGGCGTAATTTCAGTGGGTCGCGAAAGTCATTCAAAATTTAAATTACTGCATGCTTTGTCTAAAATAATTTAAAAGTGAATTATCATCTTCAATAGTTGTTTTTTCACTGCACTTTTTTCCAAGTACTTCGAAGTACATGCAGAATCATATGGGACCCGAAAATTTATGTTTTAAAAAGTGGGTTGTGACTTAAAAAGTTTTGGAATCACTGCTCTAACTCATTTTGCTCTGTCATCCTATGAGTGAGCCTATCGTCTCGCAACCTCCTTTCCTATTTCAGGTTTGGCCAGACTCGGAGTGAAACCAAGACTCTGCAGATTCTCCTGGAGAGCTTTTGCGTCTACTTACCCGCTCATGCTTCCTTCTACTTCCCCTAGGTAGGGTCTCTTTGCTTGGCCTCCCTTACTTCCCTGGAACCTGCTTTCCTTCACTGTAAAGCTCACCCTTTCCTCCCCATGCTCGCGCTATAATCCCCTCTCTCTCGCCAAGGTGCAGCTTTCACTCACCTTGACTCTCTCTGACCTCACGATCGGGTAATCCGGACAGATAGCTGTGTTCTTTCTCCTTTTGGCAAAAGAGGCTCTGGCGTACATGTACTTGCCAACTGCTTGCTCTGTAGCACTGAAGCCACCCTTTCCTTTTCGGCAGACCCAGTATGTTCAAGTTTTTCTGCTGAAGCCTACGCCGTTCTGCAAGCTCTCCACTGGTCTCGGCAGTACCAACAAGTCTGCCATTACTCTCCTCCTCCTCGTTGACCCTCGCCATTCTGTCTTTTTCTCCGTCTTTTCTTTTAACTCAAACTCTTTGGCCGAAACTGTCTTCTCTCTGGTCCTTTATGACCAGACCACAATGGGTCCCCGGACGCTCGTTTTTTCCGGGAAACGATGCGGTTGATGAGCTGGCCAGACAGCGAGCGCTATCGTGCCCTCTGCAGTCCCATGTAGTCTCTCTCCTCCTATCTCTCGTATCTACTTCAGGGCCGTTAGAGAACAGTCCGGGCCCGATACCAACATTAGTTTCGGGCCCCCTTTGAAAAGGATCTGATAACCTAGAGTCGGGAGCGTTGAAAAGGGGTCCAGGAGACATCTCTGGTACCAGGCCCGAGATATTTTTAGGGTTGTCGCTGGTGCTTTTATCCAACAGAGTCTGAAAATTTTCCCAGAGAAGAATTGTGGCCGAAATTACCTAAAGCGCGATGCAAAACAACCATAGACGAAGCGAATAACAGGCGATGACCTTTTTTTTGGAGATCAAGCTAAAGTCGTTGCTGATTTCAATTGAATTTTTCCATCTGGCAACACTGTGTTGCCCGGACTGTTCTCTTAATGACCCTGTTTAGAATGCCGGATTTTATTCAATTACAGTCGGGCCCAAAAGTTTAAGATCGCTTACGTAAAACAGAGCCCGCATGTGACAAACAAAACTAATTCACGTTAATTATTTTTATATTTTTTGCGTTTGACAACAGCGCGAACACCCTAAAGATCCCAAGCCTGGGTACTCTGTACCCCCTTTCTCCCCCCTCTCAATTTACTACTTTTCTCGGACAGGAGGTGTGCTGTCTCATCCAAATTCCTCGACACACAGGTTCCCTCGATTTTCACTGAGAAACTTGTGCTCCCTCGTCACGCTCGCTGCGCCCTCTCTCGTCTTCGTTGCAAAGAACAGCTTACTGTTAAGCTCTTATCTCTCTAGGATTGGCAAGATCGAGAATCCTTCCTGCAGCACCTGCGAACATCCGTCCCAGGACACCTCTCATCTCATTCTGCACTGTTCAGCTACGGACTTTTTGCGCCGCTCACTCTTTGACGACTCTTTGTCTCTCTACGACCTCTGGACGAGGCTCTGGAGAGTTGCCCGGCTTCTGGGTCTACAATAAGGGTCGGGCATAGCCTACTTAAAATAGAAGACGGCCAGACATTCTACCTTACAGCGCGAAAATCAGACGGGTAACATTTATGCGGCACTTGTTTACTTTTCTTCAACTGTTGGTTTCCAGCAGAGGTAATCCTTCACAATCTTTCAACTAAGTGCTTTTCAACCTTGTTTTCTCTAGACGTTTAACAGTGCTAGGATGCACAGCACAGTTTAAAAAGTCCAGTTAGGTAGTAGAAATTATCTTGTTATCTGCAGTTTTAGCTATTGTAGTTAGTTGTTAATTTTGCTGTAAGTTACTTATAATGTAAAAATGTTGGGAGGACATTTACGAAGTAGATAATAGTACCGCTAGACAAACGTTATGGTAGATGAAGTCTAAATTTTGATGGCATAGCAGTTAAACTAAGTTCATTGTATTTATTTTGAAGAATATTTAGCTCGTTCATTTGAGCTTTGGCCAGCTAGCTGCACATAGGCCAAATATTGCACTATTAAAATGCCAGGTCGATTTTGATTTCGACTTTTGTAAGTACGATTGTTTTTCAAGTTTAAAGCAATCTATGCAAAAAGAGTTTGCTTTGTTTTAGGTACTTTCAATAATTTTTTGGGCATAATTATGGTAAATACATGTGTTGTCGCTTATTGCAAAACGGGATACAAAAAGCGTCAACATAAAATTGATGTTATTCCTGAAAAATTCCCAGTATTTTGTTTTTCTTTGAAAAACCCAGAATTAAACAGAAAATGATAAGATTTTTGAATAGAAAAGACTGGGCTCCGACACGACGTTCTGGTGTTTGTTCTAAACATTTTGAAGAAAAGTTTTTGAAAGTTGGCAAATGAGCAACCTTACGATGGGAATTACAGCCAGTTTTTCCTATATACTCGGCAATGAATCCATAACCCCGTCAGTTATGCCTACACTCAAAACCCAAAGAAAGCCTCCAAGTAGAGTGACTGCATTACTTGATCAGCTTGATGATTTTAATGACCATGACAAAATTTCAGATTTTTCCAGCATTGGTGAAAGCTTGTGTCCCAGTGGCTACAAGTTGCAAATTGATAAAAGTAAAGCAGTGTTTTACAAACTGGAAAATTGCAAGATATTCGACATTCCCACAGTTACTGAAGCAATCGCAATTGATGATGACCCCCATGTTAAGCCTTTCTTTTCTGGTTCCCCTATACCCCTTCCTCCGTGGTTTGCTAAAGAAAAGGATTGTCGACTGACAAAAAAATCTTACCTGGAAAACTTTCCACCATACATCAGAAGTTTTTCAGATAACAGAGCCACAAATATCATGGATGAACTACAGCAAATTCGATACAAAAAACCTGATGATTGACCAAAATTTAGGTCAAAACTTTTGCAACTTGCCCTGATGTTGCACTACATTTCGTTGCCAGCATACCAACTACTTGTCAAACATTTTCCTTTGCCTTTGGTTAGCCTTCTAAAGATATTAAGCCAGGGAGGTCTGAAACCATTGAAAGCAGTCAAACTATTGCTAAACGAACGCAAAATTGATAAAGACATTGTGTTGTTAACCGACGAAATGTATCTGCAAAAAGAGTTGCAATTTTAGCAAGGTAAGCTGATCGGCTGCGATGACAATAGTAATTTTTTAAAGGAATTATGACATTTATGATTGTGGGAGTACGGAAGAATGTGCCTTTCCTTTTCAAAGCTGTGTTAGAATCGAAAATAGAAGGAAAATGGTTGTCCGGCCAAATAATAGAAACAATACAAATAATAGAAACCATAGAAGTAGGCTTTCACGTGCGAGCAGTAATTTCAGACAATCGCCCCAGCAACGTGTCCGCCTTTAACGAACTTTTCTCAAAATATGGAAGTGAATCGCATGAAAATGTAATTTTGCATCATTCTACGTCAGATCGAAGAACATATTTATTTTATGACTCCATATATCTGTTAAAGAATGTACAAAACAATCTATTGAACTTCAGGCGATTTATTTTTCCCGAATTTCATTTTTCTGACTTTGTTAGTCTTCCTGCTGGGAAGATTTCATGGAAGCTGCTTCACTCTGTCTTTGATGAAGATGAGAAACTACAGGCAAACTTGAGAAAGGCCAGCAAACTCACATGCAAAGTTCTACATCCAGGAGACAACAAGAAAAGTGTACCATTAGCTTTGGCGATATTTGACCCGACCACTTCCGCCGCAATAGAAAGCTATTTTCCAGACAGCAATGCCGCGGCACAATTTTTACGCTTAACCAATCTCTGGTGAACGATAAGCAACACCAAACAACAAATTAACATGAACTTTCATCGTGGAGATGCTGCAAAAGCAAACGATTGCAAACCAACATTTCTCCGAAAATTGGCTGATTGGTTTTCTGAATGGAAAACTCAGCAACCAGCCAACACGGAAAAGTTTACCCTCAGCAAGTAGGCCACTTCTGCATTGGTAACGACTTTGAGATGCATCGCTACACTGATTGAAGATTTGCTTCAAGATGGCTATGCTTATGTTCTCACAGCACGATTTCAACCTGATCCTTTGGAACGGCAGTTTTCAAAATATTGTCAAATGAGCGGCGGACGATTTTTCGTTGGACTGCGAGAAGCAACAAATAATGAGCAAATATTAACACTGAAATCTCTTCTCAAAGAGTCGATTTTCTTCTGGCAAGAAAATATTGGTCCTGACAGCAGCAAAGATCTCGCCCTGCT
Source organism: Trididemnum clinides (assembly GCA_963675345.1). Taxonomy (NCBI): domain Eukaryota; kingdom Metazoa; phylum Chordata; class Ascidiacea; order Aplousobranchia; family Didemnidae; genus Trididemnum; species Trididemnum clinides. The sequence continues at coordinate 741,822 of OY776290.1, read as the reverse complement.
GTATTTCAATCAAAACCTAAAAAACATATCTTCTGAGATTGAAAGCTGTTGTTTGGATCAAAACTCAAACGAAGTTGCTGCCGTTGTATCGGGATATATTGCAAAAAAGATGATCAAGAGTACCTCTTGTTTAGACTATAGGTCATGTTTAATTTACAACACTGAAAACCAGTCTGCCTCTGAATGCTTTGAATACCTTTCAATGTTGTCTCGAAGTGCTTTGACGCAGCCTGCCACTGATTTAACGCATCATGTCAGCAAATCTTTTGTTATGCTGGACCTATGCGAATATATTATACGCCAGAGTGATCTACACGAAAGAGTTGCTGCAGAAAATGTATTGAAATTTAATGATTTGCCACAATCATTTCTGTGTGACAAGCACCTTGAAAACATTAAGCTTATCAACCGCACAATTTGTAACGTCTTTTTCAATAATACCCAAAAACTTGTCAATAGCCAAGTGCAAAGAGAAGTTGTACAACAATTCAAAGAAAGGCAAAGGAAGCGATGACACACATGATTGGAATAAAACTTTGCAACTACAGTATTTTCTAGTTCTAACTTGGAAAGTGACACAATGCACAATGTAGTTTTTACGTGATGATTTTAATGCGCTAAGTATCTTATGCTGTTGCGCTGTTCTGAGCTGAAGTAAGTGCTGCTTTTTGATAAAATTTTACTTTTAAACAATCTATTTGATTAATTGATAATCATCAAATATTAGACAGTAGCGTATTTAAATAGCTTTGTTCCTACAAATAAAATAAGTTTCCCATACTATCCCTCTGCAACGCTAGCATAAAATCTCGTAAACGCGAAAAGTAAACAAACCAATGCGCAGATGTTACCCGTCTAATTTTTGCGCTGTAAGGTAAAATGTCTGGCCGTCTTCTATTTAAGTAAGCCATGGGTCGGGTAACAGCAAAGCGGAGTTTATGAAAAATAGTACCCCGTCAAACAAGACTACTTTGAACAAACTTTTGAAAATTCAGCATGCCCTATCAATTATTCATGCCCCATTAATACTTTTAATTTTACATTTATTTGGTTGATATCTTATCGAAGTATAACATTACGTCTTACCCTTTGAAAAAATTTAAAGTTAATTTTTTCTATAAAGTTGTGTAGTCTGCTTTGAGGCTTCTTTGCTAGCCTACCAATTTTACAGAAATAACTGCTTTTGTGGTCAAGCTACAAACTTTGATGTAGCCAGTCAGAGTCTTTGCAGATTTGGGAATAATTTTAACTTTAAAATGCCAGAAAGTTATATTAAGGTATTAAAGAGGCAAACAAAAGCATTAATTATTGTATTTCCTAGCGCAGCAGCAGATTTTCATAAGCCTACCACAATGTTTTTTAGGCTAGCCTAACTTTGAAAAACCCTATTGTTTCAATAGGAAGGTTGCATATGACGTCACACATTTGGCGCCAAAAAAAGTGGCTGACCAAAAGCTGTAATTTATGCTGGAATAGGATAGCACGAACACCAACTTTTGATGTTATTTTGAAAACAAATGAGAAATTAATTAAAAATTGGAATGAATTGTTGCTAGTTGGATCCTAGGAAACAAATAAATCTAATCAAAACCAATTTGGTTGAGATTAGGTCTTTCAATTGGCTAGTCTAAACTTAGAACTATGGGCCAATTTTCAAAAAAATCAGCCATAAGAGAAGTGCAATCTAAATACCATTTGCTCCTCAGTTAAAAATAACTCTATCCGAATAAGATATTCGTCGGTACATTTTCAAAACAACAAATATCTGATCATTACTGCCGGTACTGTAAGCTTTCCGGCAAGCTTGCTTGTTGTGTCCTTGGGCAACTTAACGGGATGCCTCAATCTTAATGTGGCAAACAGGTGGTGAGGGCCAAGCAGTCTACCCGTAGTGGTGACCCAGGCTGACGAAAGACATCCAAACAGAGCATGAGCTAATGCGCTTGAATAAATGAATCGGTGCCGTAAGTTTTTAAATTACCCTTGGTCCAGCAGCCTAGGCAATAGCCCAAAAATTGTTTAAGAAGTAGCCAAGGTCACAAAATTACATATGATGTATTAATACGATTGGTCTGCAAGCACTATTGACAAAAAATTACTGATTTTGTCCATCAATATCTAATCTGACATATGACAAACGGTACGGAAGTCTGCCCTGTAATTTAGACTACAGCGTAATTTAAGTTTACAATTTTTCAGTATGCTTATGCAACTAAATATACTGTATAAGTCGCACATTACAATTAATTTAAATTGAGCATTACCAAATACGCTGATTAATTGAATATGAAACCTTAACATAAGCTGGCTACAAATAAACCTGCATGTTTAGCCCACAAAATTAGTCCAACTAGTAGCAATAACAAGCAAACTTTAGGACCTCTTTCCTCACTTTAACTTTAGATTCACTCCATAAAATCAGTAAAACAACGTATTTGACGTTCATTTAACAACTGCCACGTTTATCCATTTGATTTGCAAAAAACGATATCACTCCCATTCAAATCAGTGTAAAGGCACTGAAACTGGTCGGCCACTTTTTTCGAAAGCTCGTTTTGATGGCGTTTGATCACGTGCGTGCAACCTTCCTATAGGCCGCAAACAGCTTGTTCGAGTGTTGCTGTAAGTAGTGAGATAAGAGAGAGCAAAAATGATGTTTGTCAGTCGATTTGAACTTACCGCTACTGTTAAAGGAGGTAGAAAATCGACTTTTATGCAACGTTTAAAAAAAAATTCAAAGGTGCAGCATAGTGTAAATGATTTGCATTGATCTAAACCTTCTTAGCTGCTATCACTCTTAAAATATTTGCATTTTCCGTTTGGAAACCTTGCAATTTTAAATGCTTGAAATATTTTGGTGGCACTGCTAAAGATGCTTATTCAACCGATTTACTCCGCTGTATTATTTTTTAAACATTGCATTGAAGTTGATTCTCTACCTCGTTTGAATTTCACAGGTTTAACTTAATTTTTATTGTCGCATAGCGAGTTATTTATTAATTTTTTAATTATCTAAAACTATGACTTGGACGTATATGCGACAAATCGGGGCTAGGAGCTAAAAAGCTTACTCCAATGAAACATTGCAACAAGTTCAGTCTATAGCCATATCTTTAAGAAAGGTTTCCAAAACATGCGGCATTCCTTTAGGAACACCGAGCAATAGAATAAAAAGCAAGCATATGGTAACTGTAACAATAATAATCTCTTGAATATTCAATTATTATCCCGTGTCGACGTAGTTTTGCTGTTTTGGTCATTAATTCCGGTTTTTCCCCGTATACAAACTGTCGCTTATGTATTTTATTCTCAAAGCAATTTTATTGGTAGTTATTTCCTGTACTCCCCCCGTAGACAAGCCTTTTTAATTGATTTTATATGCGTTTTTATTGATTGTTCTTTGGGTAGCAGTTTCCGGTATTCCCCCGTTTTCAAACCTTTTCTTGTTAATTTTTAGTTTCTAGATTTTTTTTTGATTGGCTAAAATATTTGGGAATGTTGTTTCGGTTACGTTCGAATGGGAAGCATATATATACGGGTGGGTCATTTTGAAAAAACTCAGAGAAGGAAAAAGATGGTGAGCATACAGACGACAGAACAAAGAAGAAAGAAAAGAAGGAAGAAGGGTGAAGAATTAGAAGGCAAGGGCCAAGTACTATTAGAAGGAAGGGGGACTATCGGCTGCTACAGCGTGGTGTCCGTGATTGTCGGAGTGCATCCGCTTATGCATTAATATAAGTTGTGGTGTTAAAGAGTGGGCTGCAACTTAGCTTCATAAGCGTAAGTCCTTAGGCCGAAGGAAGGGCATAGAAGGTAGTCGTTGCACTCTACCAAGCTAATCTTCTAGTCGTCAAATCGTCATCTGCCGGTCACTAGGGTACAGGGCGGGTGACTTAATCGTATTCGGCGACAGTAACATCTGGTCATCCGACAGTTTTTGGCAAAAAATAACTCTCCTTTGTTGAGCATATTCAAATTGTGGGTCAGGTGATTCCTTTTTAAAATGCAGAATCTTCGCATGATGGCACGAACCTACTTGAATGCTGTTCGAAGAAAAGCGCCTCTTTTTAAGAAAAACTTACCTTCTGGTGCATAGGCCAAGAAGTTTTTAAAGCGACACGAGAATGCGCTTTTAAAACGAACTTGTCACAACATCATACGCTCCAAAGCTTGCGTAAGCTCCAAGATTGTTTTAAATTATTTTGATAATCTAAAGCATTATGTGAAAGGTGTGCCTCTTAGCAACATTTCTAACTTTGATGAAACAAACCTCACGTTGATTCTTTGGTAAGGTCATGCATTTTTAAGCGTGGCGCAAAATATCCTGAACGAGTTAAAGACAATTCTAAAGCCTGTATTTCGATAATATATTCTGGGTCAGTTTGTGAAAAAATATTACCATGCTATATAGAATGTAAAGCTGAAAATCTTTGGTCAACATGAATGGAGGGAGGACCAAGTGGCACTAGGTACAACAGAAGTCGCAGTGGCTGTTTTAATGCTGCAACTTTCACAGACTGGTTTGAGTTTCTGTTTCTACCATATGTTAAGAGCATTCCAGGTGGAAAAGTTTTGATTGGAGATAATTTGAGCTCTCACTTTAGTGTAATAGCTTTACAACTTGCTCAAGAAAATGAAGTTGAATTCTGTTGGTTGCCACCTAATTCAACGCACTTTTCACAGCTGTTGGATGTGGCCTTCTTGCTCCTCTAGAACGAGCTTGGCGCAACGTTTAGATAACTGAAAATCCTCGAAAAGGAACAATTCTACAACATTAAGCAAACTTTTTCCAAGCCTTCTACGCAAACTTCATGATATGCTTTTTTTCGGGTGACGATTTTGACAATCTTGTGAGTGGATTCAAAGCATGTGGCATATGCCCATTTCAACGAGATGCAATTTTTTGAGAAACTCCCAGTCTCCAATACTGATACTAGTTCTGATGAGGTTCAAAATCGAGTAATAGATAGTTTTGTCAAAATGTTGAAGTCAATGAGAGGAGTTAGTGATGATAGTCAGCCCTCACGAAAGCGAAAGACAAAAGTAAGCGCAATCTCAGGCAAAGGGATTACAGCAGCAGATATGGAATCCAACTCTAAAGATGAACCTGGTACTGAAGTTGTTTTTGATCATGAATTGGAATGTAGCAGTGAGAATGAAACAGAAATTGATGCCGATAGCGATGACTATCTGTTGTTAGTGACACCATCACATGTGGCAAAGCAAAATATGGTAGTTCCAGTCATGCTGACTTGACTATGAACGTTAACGTTGGTGACTCTGTAATTGTTAATGAAAGAAGTGCAAACTTTTGGGAAAGGTAACAGATGTGAATGAGGAAGGTGCAAAAGTCTCCACCTGGACAAAATGCTGCACTGGAAGACAGTCCCGTAGCACTCCAACTTCGGGCCCCACCCAAAGTAAGCGCAAGAGCCCCTGCGCACAGGTCATATCACTTTAGAGGTGTAAAATTGAAAAGCTGCATTAAGAAAATACACCACAATTTGTACATAAGTAAACAGGCTAATGTCAGAATAAAGCATGCCGATACCGAAGGTGCAAGTCATAAAAAATTCGGCACCGATGCCAGAGTTCAGTAGGACATTTATGCAGACACTGCGAAACGAAAGCAATGACACTGAAAAACATGAAAAAGTTATAAAAACACAGTATCATTTAAATAGTCTGGAGCGAACCTTTTTGTTCGCAAATGCTGTTATGACATTGTCATAATCAAGAGATCGGGCGCAGTCATTTTCGATTGACAACATGGCTAATGAAGATAGTCTACTGTCTGTCATAGACGTTCTATTAAAAGTTTTGATCAGTTTCAATTTGCTGAAGCTTCTTTCAGCGCTGGCAACAGTCACGGGGCAAGTTAGTAAGATTCGAAGTGCGATGTACACATTCGGATACAATTCAAATAAATGAGTCTTTAGAAGATAGTTCAGAAAGTCTTGAGCCGTATTGAGATTGCGTTTTTTTTGTAAAATTAAAACAAACCGCTGTAGCTCAGCGCTCATTTCATCAGAATCAATGTCACCGAACTTTTTTTGGAACTCTTTACAGCAAGTAAGAAGAGCATTTTCTTGTTGCACAAGCAAAAGTTTGTCTCGTGTGTACAAAAACGAAAAGGCGGAAGAAACCTCACGTAACAAATTAAAGCGCTCCTTTATTGACATAATAGCCTGGTCTACTAATGGATAGAAAAAGTTGCTTTTAAATTTCAGTTCAGGAGTAGCTCGTTGTTCCTCTTCACCTTGGTAATCAAACAATCTTCTTTTCTTTCCACTTCTTGACGGAGGAAAAGAAGGATCAATATCCAATTCCTGTGCTATTTCAACAGCAGATGTTGCGGCACTGTCATAACCCGTTGTGCGATAGTTTTGCAAAAACTTTTCAGTTGCCTGGATTTCCGTTTCCATTGTATGAAGGGAGACTCCATACGATTGAAGAATCTTGCTTGCTTTATTGACTTGGAATAGGATATTATACCAAATAAACACCGATAAAAGAAAACTCCATTTTGATAAATGAGCTATCAACGATTTTGTTTCTGAGGCAGCTCTTCCATCTTTTCTTTCTATGGAAATGGCTTCCAAGTCTTTCAGTGCCAGCAACACCTCTTTTAAATTGTATCGAAGAGGTTTGATGCATTTAATTCTGCTTTCCCAACGAGTATCAGATTGTGACTTTATGGACAGCTCCACATGTTTCTTCAAAATTTCCCAACGCTGAGCAGAGGAAGAAAACAGCACATACAACCTTGTAAGTACTCCAAAAAATGTCAATGCTTCCGTCGATGAATTAGCACTGTCAACAACAACTAAGTTAAGGGTATGGTTTGCACAGGGCACGTAAACAGCTTTGGGATTGATGTCTAGCATTCTTGCTTGGACCCCAGAATGTTTTCCTTTCATGTTAGCACCATTATCATATGACTGACCTCGACAATCAGACAATTCGAGTTGCAGTTCGGTCGCTTTTTCTAAGAAAGCGTCCAACAAGCCTTTCCCAGTACTGTCACTTATTCTCAAGTAGCCAAAACATGTTTCTTTAACAACAGCAGCTTCTTCATTACATAGTACATAACGGAGAATGACAGACATTTGTTCATGATGTGACATATCTGGAGTGCAGTCCAAAATTATAGAAAAATATTTTGCCAATTTCAATTGCTGTAAATTTTCTTTTTCAACTTCTGTCGCTAGCAATTCAATTAGTTCATTTTGTATGGTAGGACTCAAATAGTGATCTTTAGTGTTTTTATTCTTGATTCTGTCTTGAAGCTCTTTTAGGATCGGATCTCTTCTTGCCAAAAGCTCAAATATACCCAGAAAATTTCCATTGTGAGGAGATCCTAAGACTTCTTCAGATCCTCTAAAAGCAAGATTCCTTTCCGATAGAAACAAGGCAATGTCGATAAGTCTCTCTAAAACATTTCTCCAAAAACGTCTTTCATTGAAAAAAATATTCATCTCGCGTTTGTCGATAGTGGATGAATTTCTTATCCCTTCAGCTAGCAACATCCATTGACTGCAGCATTCTTGGTGGGAAATGCCGTTTTCATGGTCTTTCAGTTTTTTCGAAAAACCCTCCCATGTATTTATACCACTACAAAAGGGGCTTAGTGTTTTTCCAAATAGCTTACAACAAAAGCAAAAAACTTGATCTGATTCCCCAGAATAAACTAGCCACAACCGTGAAACACTTTCACCATTAGGTAACACACGTTTATAATGGTTGGAGGAAAAACGTCGCCTTGGAGTTGTGTTATTATATGGAAAATTCATTATTAGTTGATGTGGTCCACGCTTTACTATATCACATCGTTGAGCATCAGAAATACTTTCAGGCCATTTACATGGGTCATCAGGGATAGGGGTAAATTGAGATTCAGTTATTTTTGATATTGAAGGTTGCGTATTGGCAGGCAAATCACAACTTACATTTTCTGGAAATTCACAATCACTTTGATGCTGATCGTCATAGTCTTCTTTTTCTTGTACACTATAGTTTTCTTCATTCCTCTCGGTACTAGTGCCAGGTCTACTCTGCTCAGTAATCTTGAAAAAATCTGTCATCTTGGGCAATTTCGCTACAGCATCTCGAGCAGTGGCTGCTTCTTTTCTCTTTTGAGCACCACCTTTTGAACGTTTCATTCTATACAATGTCAATAAAATACTTTATCTGCATTCTGCAGTGTATATATATTGTCCCGGCATTTATAGCCAAACAGAATTCCAGACCATTCTATGATTGTTGCGTAACAACGGCATTGTTACGTCAATCGAATATTCAAGATTCTACCAGAAAATCAATCGAAATATTCTAGATTCTGGGAGATAAAATGACGTAACATTCACTTATGATGTCACAAGCCAATTTCTTCCTACAGTTAAAATCGGTTGTAAACAAGTCTGCTGAACTGAAAATAGTCACGTAGCCAAAAAGCAATTTCAGACTAACTTGGGCCCCCAAAGTTGGTCTGGCCCCCCCCAATTGGGGGGTTTGGGGGGCGGCTGCTACGTCTCTGCTGGAAGAGGTTGGTAATAGCCTACATCTGTTGATGAAATTGACTATAAACGGGAAAAAATAGTTAAACACAATATTAAATTGATCCGTATTAGCAATCGTGGACACTTCAGAGTACCTAGTCTCGAGAGTAAATGGGGAATTTAATGCTTGATCCACCCTTGACATCAGCAAACAATTTGAAAGTAGGCCAATCAAATATTTAAGCATTTGCAATAACTGATCTTGGTTCAAGCATAGCAACTAATGCTGTAGGCTCTATTCCCATTATTTTATTTCTTACAGTACTGTAAACATTTTGTTTTTTATCTAGTCACGATGGTTTTATCTGATCTGTTATTTATGATACATTTAGTTTTGGTATTACATTGGCTGAAATTGTTATTGGATATTTGATAATGGTATCATTTAACTTTTTGAGCTTTGCTATCATCAGTCTGTTTTCCTTCAATAAAAAACTTTCAAAATAATTTGATGTCATCCTTCGCCTTTACATGTGCCTTTCAGTCACAGTTAATGCGTTTTTCAAGCAGTTTTGTAAAAATTTAGCTAATAAAGTAATTAAATACAATCATAATTGGTGAGTTGCAGCTTAAATAAATGTTCAAAAATAGGTTTAGATGCATCAAGCTTTGAACACCATAAGTTTTAACTGAGAAACTTTAAATTTCACGTTTATCTGAAAAATCTTTTTACGACGTTATATCTAAGTCTCTTTCACCAAGTTGACCAATTTTAGGTAAACTAGCTCATTAATGTAAAATTTTATGGGTGAAATCAGACTTCCAAGCCCAGCCAAACTTTAGATGCAAATATGAAAGAGAGCCATTTGCGAAGTTTATCTTGCGATAATGACATAGTAAATTTATGGAGACTAGTCGTGTGCTACAAAGAAACACTTCGTTGGGGCCTTTAAGTCCGGCAATTTCTGAAGGAAATATTTTCAGATTGGTAGATCGGACATGTTGATTCCATCTCTCGGCCGCCTCTTTCTCCGACCTTGCACCGTTAGAATTTTTCTTGAGGGGTCATGAAAAAGATATGGTCTACCGAACCAAAGTCGGAGACATTATTGATTTGCAGTACCGAATAACTGAAGCAATTATGACAGTTTCTGTAGAAACGTTCGCAACAACATAGCAAGAAATTGAACACGGTCTGCATAAACTTAGTGTGACTGATGGTGCATCCGCATAAACGCATTAAATCTAAAAAAATAAAGGTATTTTCCATCTCTGTAAAACAAACCAAGTGAAAGTTTCTAAAAAATAAAACTTTATTGAATTTTTGATATTGTAATAACAATTTATTGACGCCATTATTTAACCTAAACTGGCATTCTATCAGAAATAGGCTTTAATAATTACGTTTGTTTTGAAAATGATATGTTTAATAGGTACAGCTATTGCGTGCTGCTGTTTTTATTGAAGTGATACAAGACAGAATGATAACTTCGCCTAAAATTATAAGAAAACAATGTTTGTTTGGGGGGTTCAAAAAACATGCTAAAAAAAGGGTTTACAACTTTGATTGCTTGTTGCGCCGTATATAAAGCTTGAATTGTTAAGAGAATTATTTTTATCGGAAGTAACTTGTAAATATCTCCCCAAAAGGCTTCCAACTGCGTTTCTACGATCAATAGTTTTAGAGAAAATGAAGAAATCAAATCGTTCTCATCAATCATTAATTATGCCTTCATAGTTTGCAAAAGGATCAAATTTCTTGTGGTCGCTAAGTCGAGTGTTGGCTATTGTTTATGGAAAAACTCGTTTTCTTCCGTCAAGAAATGCAAATTAAAAAACTTGTTTTCAATTGTAAAGTCATGGTGACGTTGTTAATCTCTCGTGACACTCACCTCGGAGTGGTGATCAATCGTGCCAAGGTTTACGTTAGTACACTCAGTAGTTTCAGATGACTTAACACAAACAGAATTAAGCTTGATAAAGCAGTTTATAATTGCGTGTCCAAGTATTTGCAAGCTACAGTGAAACAAATTGTTCAGAAAAAAAGACATTCTGTGCTGGCATATTTTTGTTCGGATACGGTGTGGGGCTCAATGGGACTAGTCAATTATTTAGAAAAGTTGTAAACTCTAAAACTTTATGCTCTGCTGATCATATAATTTCCTGCCAGCCGAATCGCTGGCATCAAAGTTTCTTTGTTTGGTAAGCGCGAAACTGAGTTGCGTGATGAGGTTTGCTTTTGGCATCTGAAAGTTTTTTCACAGATTTCGTTCCAATTGCACTCTTGTAAATATTTTCCAGCTAATGCAGGATAGAAATTTTTCACGTTATAGGCCTATAGCTTGTGATGTAGCCTACGTGTTGGAATTAGAATTAGCATGAGTGTTTTATCATCGCTGTAAATCGCAAACCATACCAAGGCCGCAATCAGGGAGCATTTCCCCTCCCCTAAATTCTATCGAAAAAACTTAGAGCATGCATGGCGAACTGCTGTATAGTTGTACCAATAGTCAACACCACACGCATCACATCTTGGGGGTAAAGAGGTGGTGGATTCCGTATTTATCAAAGATGCTTGTCTAAGTTGATTACATTTGGGATTTTTTCATGACGTTTCGCCAGAAAAGTGCTTACTTTTGCCAAAATTTGCCAGTTTTTAAAAGGATTAGGTGCGACCATTCTCGTTAGTAGCTTATTTAATAAATTTATATGACCCTACCGCATGTGCAAAATCAAAATTTGTATCCGTAAATTATTAGCCATCTCTGAGTAAGTACCGGTACACATCATAAAATCAACAGAAAATAAATAATTCGATGCACACCTAAAAGATATAACCCGACCAAGAAAACTAAAAATATGTTGAATGGATGACGTGCTAACGAATTTGTTTGATCGATTAGACTGGGCATCCTCATTTTCTCTCTCGTCAGCCGACGTAAGTACAGTCAACTTCGGATATAAGAGATCCGCCGGGACCAGCTTAATCAGTCTCTTATAACCAAATTCTCTTATAACCGACTTATTAGTTTATATTGAAAATCATTTGGGACCTTTTGCGTAGTCCCTTATAATCGAAAATCCCTTTTATCTGAATCTCTTATATCCGAAGTTGACTGTACTGCATTCATTATAGCCATACAAAGCCTTTAAATACAACTCAATAATACCAGATCAAACGCAACTGGGATTGTGTGTTTGGCTACTCAGTTGGGATTATAAGTAGTAGTCATTTTACCCAGCACATTCTGAGAGTGTAACTTGAACCTGCTGTAATATTCCTTTATGTCTCTGTTACGAATTTTAGTTGAGTTGAGTTTGATGGAAGATATGCAACGTATCAAACTGCGACGCATTTTAGCGTTTCCGCTGCGATTTCTATGAGCTCATTAAATTACGATTGGTATGACTAAATCAGCTCAAAGTATTAAAAATTAAAATACAATAACAAATGCATTTTGCTAAAATTGCATCGTCAGTGCTTAAGTAATTCAGAGAAACGCGATTTTGTATTGTATTTTAATTTTCAATACTTTGAGTTGATTTAGTTACATCAATCGTGCTCTACGTACGTTAGGTCACATGCAAACGTTTCCACTACCATTTCTCACAAGAATTGCCTTGCTAATAATTGTAATCAAGCAGATTTTTTTATTTATTTACCGGTATTTATCTCAGACCTATGATTTTGGTCCTGAATGAAAGCTTAAGTGCACTTTCCGTTAGAATTTAGGCTGCAGTACAGTTATTGGCAATATGGCGAATAGGCTACACAGAATTCTTTATTGAGCCTTTTTCCAAAGACAGATATGCTGATAACCCTGAAGCCGGTTGGGCTAATTTATAAGAGAATGAACCGGAAAGTACTACTGATTTACCACCAAAAATTCATTTGAAACCAATTCAGCCACACTGAGGGCACAAAAATTTTGCATTAACGTCACAAATCGCCTGCACCAATCGACGTGAAAATATATGGCCTGTCTTTGAGAACCAAAATTTAGTACCTCTATCATTCTGCCAGCAAAAAGATCCGCTTTTACGTTTACAAAAAGCACGCGGTAAAAACTTCAGCGACGAAAAAAAGCTCTCTCTTGTTTGCTGAATAGATTTCGAAAACAGCCTGCGCAATGACGCAAATACAAATTTGCTAACACGTTGCCAAGTTTTGCGGGGTGATCGCCGAGAACTGGTCATCACAATAAGCATAAATTTGATTGAGTTTGGTGTTTACAGCATGCTCAACAAAATTAAATAATATGGCCGCCAGATTAGACAAACAAGCAGTCATTTAATGCCAAATTAAACAGCTTTTCCATTGACAAATTTCATTTAAATTTTGACAATCGACACAACCATAAATTTGCTAACACATTGCCAAGTTTCGCGGGGCGATTGCCAAAAACCGCTCATCAGAGTAAATATAAACTCAAAAAACCAAATCTCATTTCCCCAACATCAAAATGTTGTTCTGCAGTTTTTGTGATAGATAAAAATTCAGCGCCATATAGTGCAACCGTACGCACTACTGTCTTGTAGGGGAGGGATTTCAGATACTTTGGCATTTTTTGTGACAGACGACAACAGCAACTTTTTACTATCTGTCCCACACTGCTCTGACCTTTGCTCACATTCATTTTTTAATCCTTCGTCAACGCTTATGCGTGATTTGCGCATAAGGACATGAAGCCATCATTTATATTTCAACAGTTGATTGTGTTCGTTAAGAGTTGATTTTTAGAATTACCTGTTCCAATTGTCTGTACCTCTGCTCAGAATATCACAGTTAGAGATCGCGTTGATTGTAGTTATTTATTTTTTAGCTTGCATGTGGCCATTGACTGCTTAGCAGATGATTTTATAATCTTTAGCTAGAACAGCGCACTGTTCTGCTGGTCACACAACTTGACTGTTTGACTAAATGATTGGTTGATTTTGAGATAGTGTTGCTCACTAACTGGTTGGAAAACTTTATACTTTACAGCCTCGACATTGGTAATTTTTGTATGCAACTTTTGCATAAAACATTTTGGCCATCCTAGCCAAGAATTTGGCTTCGCTACCCTTCTTGGATTTTTCAATGTACGCTTCTTCACACCAGTGATGTATGCTTTTTCAAGGTTATGGTCTTGGTCTTAACCCTTAAAGGTCTTGTGGTCTAGAAAATATTCTGGTCTTATGACCAAATGGTCTTGAAGACCACTGCTACATTTTGAAATGCCTTAAAACTATGTTTATTTCTGTAGTGATTGTGTTAAATTATTCCAGACTAAAAATTTTCAAAAAAATTTGCGATGATGAAAAATAGAGACGTAGCGTTTATTAGCAGCAAACCCGAGTCTTTCTTTGACAAACAAAAAGAGCGGCTTTTTGCAGGTGTGACCGTACGACCGCGAAATACAAAAGTAGATAAGAAGTGAGTGACATAGTGAGGCAAGAGGCAGGAAAAGATAAAAGCTTCTTGGCAATTTGCTGGTGTGACTGTATCGCGGGGAGTTGAACCCTTCTTCAGCGTGAGATCGAGAGAAAAACATTGATTTTTGCTTATTAGCTAATCGACTATCAAGACGCAAATGCTAACGTATAAGGTCTGTCGAAAAAGTATCCGACCTTTGGGCATAAAACACACGGCACAATGAATATCACAAATTTTATTTAATCTCCTTCAAAATACTCCCCTTGCAAGTGCACACACTTCTCCTAGCGCCTCTGCCACTTTTGGAAGCAACTCTTGAATTCCTCCTTGGAAATGCTCCAGAGCTCTGCCGTCGTTTTTGCCATAATGTTCTTACGTGACCAAAATCTCGTCTTTTTTGGCGTAGTTTTTAACCTGGAGAATAGCCAGAAGTCACATGGTGCCAAATCAGGAGAGTAAGGAGGCTGTAGTATAAGTGCTGTATTTTTTTGGCTAAAAAATCTTTGATCATATGGGCGGAATGAGCGGGAGCCATGTCATGGTGAAGCTGCCAGTTTTTCCCTGTTTACATGTCTGGCCGCTTTCTTCGCACACCATCACAAAGGCGATGTAAAATCTCCAAGTAGTACTCTGTGTTGATTGTTTGGCCTTCTGGTGTGTGTTCCTGATGCACTATGCCGCAGGAATTGAAGAAACAGGTCAGCATCACTTTCACATTGGTGCGAACTTGTTTTATTTTTTGAGCTTGGTGATTCTGGATGCTTCCATTGTGAAGATTGAAACTTGGTTTCTGGAACGTAACCATAAACCCAGGTCTCATCACTAGTTATGACAGTCTTCGTAAATTCTAGGTCATTGTTTGCACAATCCAGCATGTCCTGGGCGGTATCCTTACGGAGTTCCTTCTGTTGCTCCGTCAGAAACTTGGAAATGAATTTGGCAGACACTCTCCACATGCACAAATCTTCCGTTAAAATGGAGTGAACTGATCCTCTGCTTATTCCCACTTCTTCAACAATTTCCCTGAGTGTTAGACAGCGATCTTCCATCACAATTTAGCAAATCTTTTCAATCACCTCCTCGTTTGGCTAGTGGATGGCCTGCCAGAGCGTGCCTCATTCTTCACTGACATTCGACAGTTTTTGAAGCGATTAAACCATTCGTTTATTTAACTTTGACTTAAGACCTCGTCTCCAAAAGCTTGCTGAATCTTTTGAGTTGTTTCAGTTTGATATAATAAGCAATTTTTTTTATTGTGACACTGGAGGCAGATAGCATCCAGATACCTCTTTTATATTAGGGTGTCCGGAAAAGAATGTCCTATTTCGCAAATAACCACATATATAATGAACCAACCAACAAACCCAAGTTGTAGTAACCTACATCATGCTTGTTATAACAGTACATTCGTTAAACATAAAAAAAACCGTGCTGTTTAGATCTCAACTGTTATTATTTTGCAATTGTTGCAACCCTTATAAGTAGCATGATTAACAAGGACCTTCGCTTAATTTATCTTTATGAGTTTAAACGTGGAACGAATGCAACGGAAACTGCAAGAAACATCAACGAAGCATTCGGAGACAAGTCAGCTGAAGTTCGTACAGTACAGCGGTGGTTTGCAAGGTTTCGAAATGGAGATGAAAGTTGTATGGTCAAGCAATATCATGGGAGGAAACGTAAGTTTGACGACGTCAGACTAAGAACAGTGGTGGAAACTCAGACAGATGCAGAAACAGCTTTCCAGACCTTTCTTGACTCAAGATCTGACGACTTTTATAAAAAAGGCATCGATGACATTGTCCCACGTTGGCACAAATGTATTCAATCTTATGGAGCTTACTTTGATTAAATATATATTTATTACGTAAATGTTTTTGTATCTTTAACGACCTACGTCCAAAAACGACATTCTTTTCCGGACAACCTAATAGGAGATCACCTTGAAAAGTGCTACAGAGCAACTAGCAATCTTTACAATTAAAAATGATAAAATCTTAACAATGATCCTACACCTCTATTAGGGCTTCAATGTGACTTGTTGTCCATGTCGTGTGTGTGTGTGTGTGTGTGTGTGTGTGTGTGTGTGTGTGTGTGTGTGTGTGTGTGTGTGTGTGTGTGTGTGTGTGTGCTTAAATGAGATCCCCATGATATAGGTATTGCTGTATCATATTGTTTTGTATTGCATTTTTTTGCACCCAATGGCAAATTATTGAGTGTTTTTTACACCCGCCTGATGAGATCTAATAAGGTCGAAACCGGTCGCGGGTTATTGGCATCATGTAATAGACTGCTGTATGGTACCGTATGATGTTGGTGATCATTTTTGAACCAAATTTTCTATTTTACCTTATTGAATTTCATCTACATACGTATTTTAATTCCTTTTCATGTAGAAAATTAATAGCTCGAACCGTGCAAACAATTCAGTTAAGAGTTTTTCAGAGGTAACTACAGTAGAAGTTTCTTGGATTGACAGCAACTACTGTACTTACTGTAAAAGTTCTGAACAACTGCACCAATATCGCATATCGCGTGGCCATCTTATTTATTGCCCGCCATATTATGTTTGTTCAGCGCAGGATAAACGTCATTGGTAAGCAAGTTGGTAGTTATTCTGATCAACAATTTTTGGCGATCACCCCGGGAAACTTGTCGATATTTTAATAAATTTATATTTGCGTCCACTGTTAACTCAAGTGAAATCTATGGAGCGGCGTCTGGAAAATAACTTTTCAGCGGTTTTGCTTGATAAAATTGTCCATTAACTTCTCAATATAGCTCTTCTGGTGTAATCGAAAGTTAAAATGATCTTTATTTAGATTCAAAATCTACATAAAATTCACAAAAACTCAACGTTTCGAAAAACTAAAATCAGTTTTTCTTCGTCAGGAGTGACTAAAGTTAAAACACAGACAACGGTTACATAGTAATCAACAGGACGAATAGGAGAAAAAAAAATAAAAATTATGGCATAAACAAGTGCAGCAGCGACAACTGGTGAAACACGTTTGCTTAAATGGACACCGGATTGATTGGGAAAGCTCTGAAATTTTAGCTACTGAAAATGACTATAAAAAAAGACGTTTTTTAGAATCATTTTACATACACAAAACTGATTTTTCTTTTAACGATAAAATTAACAGCTTTTATCCCGGATTGTACAAATTTATAAATTTTTGACCGCCAGTTGTCGCTGCTGCACTTGTTTATGCCATAATTTTTATTTTTTTTTCTCCTATTCGTCCTGTTGATTACTATGTAACCGTTGTCTGTGTTTTAACTTTAGTCACTCCTGACGAAGAAAAACAAATTTTAGTTTTTCGAAACGTTGAGTTTTTGTGAATTTTATGTAAATTTTGAATCTAAATAAAGATCATTTTAACTTTCGATTACACCAGAAGAGCTATATTGAGAAGTTAAAGGATGCCTGGTGACAAAAGCAAAAAATAAAATTGTACATTGTTGTGCACATCTTTTTGCGAGTGCACTATTTATGTGTACGTAACACAAACAACTTTTTTCTGCTAAACGTTTTTGCGCTCATAATTTGCTTGTCTCTACAATATTATATGAACATAAAAATGCATCGCAACGACTTTTTGCGATCATATTCGCTTGTCTGAACACAATTATGTGAACATAAAAAGGTATTGCAACGACTTCTTACGATTATAATTTGGTTTACTTTTGTCTTTAAAGAGACAAAATTGTTGTTTTTGTCACTTTTCGATTTGAAGACTTTTTATGGGAGGCCACTTGTCAGTAAATAGCGGCGGCTACAAGCGCGCAACGCCTAGTGTACTGCTAGAAAGATAGTGCATGTTGTCAGAGTCAAGTAATGGTCACAGTATCGTAAACTCACTGAGGATGTGTAAGCGAAATTAATTTTTCTCATGGCAAATAAATGTCTAAGCTGACTTTGTTATTGTTTATTAATCGCAGACCCTTTTCCAACGTTTACTGAACGCAACCGTGTGAACCGACTTTTTGCACTCATAATTTGCTTGCCTGAACAAGATCATCTGAACACAAAAAGAAATCGCAACGACTTCTTGCGATCAGAATTTGTTTTACTGAACACAGTTACGTGAACAGAAAAAGGCGTAGGAACTCTTTGCGCTCAAAACTTGCTTGTCTGAACAAAATTATGTGAACATAAAAAAGCGTCTTGAGGGTCTGCGCTGCGCATGTTTGACATAGCAACGAACAGAGACGTAGCAGCCGCCCCCCAAACCCCCCAATTGGGGGGGGCCCAGGCCAACTTTGGGGGCCCAAGTTAGTCTGAAATTGCTTTTTGGCTACGTGACTATTTTCAGTTCAGCAGACTTGTTTACAACCGATTTAAACTGTAGGAAGAAATTGGCTTGTGACATCATAAGTGAATGTTACGTCATTTTATCTCGCAGAATCTAGAATATTTCAATTGATTTTCTGGTAGAATCTTGAATATTCGATTGACGTAACAATGCCGTTGTTACGCAACAATCATAGAATGGTCTGGAATTCTGTTTGGCTATAAATGCCGGGACAATATATATACACTGCAGAGTGCAGATAAAGTATTTTATTGACATTGTATAGAATGAAACGTTCAAAAAGTGGTGCTCAAAAGAGAAAAGAAGCAGCCACTGCTCGAGATGCTGTAGCGAAATTGCCCAAGATGACAGATTTTTTCAAGATTACTGAGCAGAGTAGACCTGGCACTAGTACCGAGAGGGATGAAGAAAACTATAGTGTACAAGAAAAAGAAGACTATGATGATCAGCATCAAAGTGATTGTGAATTTCCAGAAAATGTAAGTTGTGATTTGCCTGCCAATACGCAACCTTCAATATCAAAAATAACTGAATCTCAATTTACCCCTATCCCTGATGACCCATGTAAATGGCCTGAAAGTATTTCTGATGCTCAACGATGTGATATAGTAAAGCGTGGACCACATCAACTAATAATGAATTTTCCATATAATAACACAACTCCAAGGCGACGTTTTTCCTCCAACCATTATAAACGTGTGTTACCTAATGGTGAAAGTGTTTCACGGTTGTGGCTAGTTTATTCTGGGGAATCAGATCAAGTTTTTTGCTTTTGTTGTAAGCTATTTGGAAAAACACTAAGCCCCTTTTGTAGTGGTATAAATACATGGGAGGGTTTTTCGAAAAAACTGAAAGACCATGAAAACGGCATTTCCCACCAAGAATGCTGCAGTCAATGGATGTTGCTAGCTGAAGGGATAAGAAATTCATCCACTATCGACAAACGCGAGATGAATATTTTTTTCAACGAAAGACGTTTTTGGAGAAATGTTTTAGAGCAGTGGTTCTCAAACTGTGGTACGCGTACCACTAGTGGTACGCGAGAGCTTTTTTAGTGGTACGTGAAGATATTCATCAGTGATTATTATAGTCTGCCTTCACGTGACCATGTTATTTGATGATCATGATGTGACAATAGCAAAACTAAAGACCCGTTTAGACTAGGAATTAGATTAAATTAAAGTACGTTTAGAAGGCAATATGCAGTCATTCTAGCAGTCTTTTTAGCAGCCTTCTAGCAGTCTTCTAGCAGTTTATCAGCCTTTTAGCAGCAGTCTTCTAGCCCCTCTAGCAGAAGGCGATATGCCTTCCCTTCTAGCAGTCAGGAAGGACGTCCAATATTCGTTAAAATATGTTTGTTTTACGTTATTGCGACACAATTAAGAGTGTGACGTTGCAATAAAACAAACGCACTTTAATTTAAATTAAAGTTTAAGATGTGCATTTTGTTTTAGTTAATTGGCAGCAATTAAACATTGATACTATTATGTCAAAATTGCATAAAATTGATTTATCAGTAAGTTAGCAAGAAAAGTTTTTGCCGTGTCGAAACGAAAGTACAATCCAGAATACATTAAGTATGGTTTCATTACTATTGAGCATAGAGGAGAATGTTTGCCACAGTGTGTGGTTTCTATGAAAACTTTTTCTGGTGCAGCCATATAGCCCAGCTTGTTAAAATGGCACCTTGAATCAAACCATGCAAAAAAAAAGGACAAAGATCAAAGTTATTTTGAGCGGCTGGGCGAGAACGCAAAAAGACAGCACCTAGACCGGACAGGCCAGTTTCACCAAACGAAGATAGGAGTAGTAAAAGCATCATATGAAGTCTCTCTTTTTGTAGACCAAAACATGAAATCCCACACAATCGCTGAGTTCCTCGTTTTGCCAGCAGCAAAGACACTAGTCAGGAACCTCATTGGAGACAAGGCAGCAGCTAAATTGGATAATGTGTCCCTTTCCAATGACACTGTAAAACGCCGTATTCAAGAAATGTCGGGTGATATTGCTGATCAAGTAATGGCTGGAGTAAAAGACTCAAAGTTCGGGTTTGCCATTCAACTCGATGAGTCGACAGATGTCGCGAAATGTAGCCAATTGCTCGTTTATGTCCGCTTTATTCAAAATTACACAGTGAAAACAGAGCTGATGTTGAATCAGGAGCTGGCTGTCACAACAAAAGGGAAAGATGTGTTCGATGTTTTGGCGGATTTTTTTAAAGAGAATGAGCTAGATTGGAGTAAGTTAGTTGGATACACGACAGATGGCGCTCCAGCCATGCTTGGGCGAAAATCTGGATTTCAAACATATGTAAAAGATGTTGCAGCAAACACGACCTTCGTCCACTTTTTATTCACAGATTTGCACTTTGTACCAAAGTGCTCCCTGCTGAGTTAATGTCGCGCTTGAACAAAATCATCAAAATTGTGAATTTTATAAAAACCTCAGCTCTGAATTCTCGACTTTTTGCAAGACTCTGTGAAGACGTCAGTTCTGCTCAAAAATGTCTCTTTTTCCACACGGAGGTTCGCTGGCTGTCCCGCGGGAATATGACCCGGAGGGTCTTTGAACTTAGGCATGAATTGTTGACATTTTTCAAAGAGAAAAACCACAAATTTAAAGATTATTTTGAGAACGATGACTTTATCTCACGGATGGCCTACTTGTCTGATATTTTCCAGGCTCTCAACGTTATAAATCTTTCGTTTCACAGATCAAACAGCAATATTGCAGTTTTTATTTCAAAGCTGGAAGCATTCACTCGGAAGCTAGATTTCTGGACCAAAAATGTAGAGAGCAAACAGTTTGGAATGTTCCAACTCCTTACCACACTTTCAGTGGAGCCCAATGATCAATTATCTCAAGAAATTCATGATCATCTCAAGCTGCTCCGAATGGAATTGTTGCATTACTTTCCAGATTTAGTAAGTTGGACCTACGCAGTCAATCCATTCTGTATCGACCCAGCTCTCCTACCCGTGGGAACAGAAGAACAGGAAGAGATCATTGATATTCAAGTTGACGATAAAGCAAAATCAAAGCTGAACGAATGCTCTCTCATAGATTTCTGGCTAATCATGGGTTCTACTTACCCAACGTTGGCCCGAAATGCTGCTCGACAGTCACTGATTTTCCCCTCTACATGGGAATGTGAGCAAGGGTTCTCAGCCTTAATGCCCATTAAATCCAAGAGCCGAAATCGTATAACTGAGCCTAAACATGATTTCAGATGCGCTGTGAGTAAGGTTGCGCCTCGAATCGATCAGCTTGTGCAGAAGAAACAGTTGCATCTATCCCATTAAATTGTATCGTTTGTTATTTGTTGGTGTTATGGTAAAATAAATAGTGCTAGATTTGAGCAAAAAAAGGTAATCTTGAGTCATTTGGTACGCGGTGTAGTAAAAAACGAATAGATGGTACGTGAATAGAAAAAGTTTGAGAAACACTGTTTTAGAGAGACTTATCGACATTGCCTTGTTTCTATCGGAAAGGAATCTTGCTTTTAGAGGATCTGAAGAAGTCTTAGGATCTCCTCACAATGGAAATTTTCTGGGTATATTTGAGCTTTTGGCAAGAAGAGATCCGATCCTAAAAGAGCTTCAAGACAGAATCAAGAATAAAAACACTAAAGATCACTATTTGAGTCCTACCATACAAAATGAACTAATTGAATTGCTAGCGACAGAAGTTG
This sequence comes from Trididemnum clinides, assembly GCA_963675345.1. NCBI lineage: Eukaryota > Metazoa > Chordata > Ascidiacea > Aplousobranchia > Didemnidae > Trididemnum > Trididemnum clinides. The sequence goes on along the minus strand of OY776290.1, from coordinate 719,898 downwards.
AAAAAGAAAATTTACAGCAATTGAAATTGGCAAAATATTTTTCTATAATTTTGGACTGCACTCCAGATATGTCACATCATGAACAAATGTCTGTCATTCTCCGTTATGTACTATGTAATGAAGAAGCTGCTGTTGTTAAAGAAACATGTTTTGGCTACTTGAGAATAAGTGACAGTACTGGGAAAGGCTTGTTGGACGCTTTCTTAGAAAAAGCGACCGAACTGCAACTCGAATTGTCTGATTGTCGAGGTCAGTCATATGATAATGGTGCTAACATGAAAGGAAAACATTCTGGGGTCCAAGCAAGAATGCTAGACATCAATCCCAAAGCTGTTTACGTGCCCTGTGCAAACCATACCCTTAACTTAGTTGTTGTTGACAGTGCTAATTCATCGACGGAAGCATTGACATTTTTTGGAGTACTTACAAGGTTGTATGTGCTGTTTTCTTCCTCTGCTCAGCGTTGGGAAATTTTGAAGAAACATGTGGAGCTGTCCATAAAGTCACAATCTGATACTCGTTGGGAAAGCAGAATTAAATGCATCAAACCTCTTCGATACAATTTAAAAGAGGTGTTGCTGGCACTGAAAGACTTGGAAGCCATTTCCATAGAAAGAAAAGATGGAAGAGCTGCCTCAGAAACAAAATCGTTGATAGCTCATTTATCAAAATGGAGTTTTCTTTTATCGGTGTTTATTTGGTATGATATCCTATTCCAAGTCAATAAAGCAAGCAAGATTCTTCAATCGTATGGAGTCTCCCTTCATACAATGAAAACGGAAATCCAGGTAACTGAAAAGTTTTTGCAAAACTATCGCACAACGGGTTATGACAGTGCCGCAACATCTGCTGTTGAAATAGCACAGGAATTGGATATTGATCCTTCTTTTCCTCCGTCAAGAAGTGGAAAGAAAAGAAGATTGTTTGATTACCAAGGTGAAGAGGAACAACGAGCTACTCCTGAACTGAAATTTAAAAGCAACTTTTTCTATCCATTAGTGGACCAGGCTATTATGTCAATAAAGGAGCGCTTTAATTTGTTACGTGAGGTTTCTTCCGCCTTTTCGTTTTTGTACACACGAGACAAACTTTTGCTTGTGCAACAAGAAAATGCTCTTCTTACTTGCTGTAAAGAGTTCCAAAAAAAGTTCGGTGACATTGATTCTGATGAAATGAGCGCTGAGCTACAGCGGTTTGTTTTAATTTTACAAAAAAAACGCAATCTCAATACGGCTCAAGACTTTCTGAACTATCTTCTAAAGACTCATTTATTTGAATTGTATCCGAATGTGTACATCGCACTTCGAATCTTACTAACTTGCCCCGTGACTGTTGCCAGCGCTGAAAGAAGCTTCAGCAAATTGAAACTGATCAAAACTTTTAATAGAACGTCTATGACAGACAGTAGACTATCTTCATTAGCCATGTTGTCAATCGAAAATGACTGCGCCCGATCTCTTGATTATGACAATGTCATAACAGCATTTGCGAACAAAAAGGTTCGCTCCAGACTATTTAAATGATACTGTGTTTTTATAACTTTTTCATGTTTTTCAGTGTCATTGCTTTCGTTTCGCAGTGTCTGCATAAATGTCCTACTGAACTCTGGCATCGGTGCCGAATTTTTTATGACTTGCACCTTCGGTATCAGCATGCTTTATTCTGACATTAGCCTGTTTACTTATGTACAAATTGTGGTGTATTTTCTTAATGCAGCTTTTCAATTTTACACCTCTAAAGTGATATGACCTGTGCGCAGGGGCTCTTGCGCTTACTTTGGGGGGGCCCGAAGTTGGAGTGCTACGGGGCTGGCAACGAAAATTAGCGTAGTTCGAGCTGTTTGGAAAATATATGAAATTTAAAGAGAATGTTTTATGAAAATTGCGTTTTTTATTTAGGGAAAGCATTTTGATTTAATGGCGACTGCAATAAAATTTCAAGCTAACGGCTTGCAGAACGATATCGGTCTTTTGAGAAATTGCTAGCAGACTAGGTCCACATCAGGTTTATTTTCTGATGTTGCAATTAGCTATTTATTTCTTCAACTGTTTTTTTTTGTAGTCATTCAGCTATCACCTCTATACTGATAGGCCTGACAATCACGTTTTACGTTTGTAAGTCAATCTGTAACACTTGACAATTGCTGACTCATAGCTTATCACAGTAAAGTTACCAGTATGTAGTGTTGCCAGATTTTCTTTAAGTTTCCAGTCCAAATGGTATCTTAAACCTTATACTAATAGATTCAAGTTTGGCAATTGATGCGTAGCATAGCAGTGGATTTGCTGTGAGCGCGTTGCAGATTTAATTTCCCCATGAGAATGTTGCCAGCCGCCTTCCGAGCTTGAAGCAGCATTTACATATGGTAGGGTAAGTAAGCATATTTAGAAGTTGGTAATATCCAGCCCTTCTAGTAGGCATAGCATGCCTGTACACAGGCATGGAAGTGTGAATGGAGAAAACTATTTGGAAATGGTTCGTGAAGTGGTAATGCCACAACTCAATACCAAATCTAACTTTCATGAACTCTTCTTTCAGTAAGACGGGGCACCTCCACATTATGCGTTGAGAGTAAGAGATTATCTTAAAGAAGTCCTTTCACAGCGTTGGTTCGGAAGAAGAGGTAGCATTAAATGGTCACCACGCTCATCTGACCTGACACCAATGGATTTCTTTTTTTGGAGTGTTGTAAAGAACAAGGTGTATGAGAGGAACCCCAAAAACAATAAATGAATTAAAAGATTACATTCATGACGCATTCAAAGACGTTGATGAAGATCGCAATTTGTGCCGCACTGTGTGTCAAAATGCTTTGGACAGGTGTGAAGAATGTTACAATGTTGGTGGAGGACATTTTGAGCACTTTAGAAATTAAACAGTTTCTGTGTAAGATATAACAAGCATTTTTGAAATTTAAAAGTACCTACATGAAAACAATAAACCTACTTTTAGCCTCAAACCCTACCTTTTATAACTGCAAACCTACTTTTGGCCCACCCTGTGTATTTGATGGGAACTTGCTTGAAAGAGGCATGCAAAAGAATGTTAAGTGACCCGAAAAAGAGAGGGAGCACTGCAAACCGTTAACAATATATCAAATTTTAAGAAACTGGCCTGCTAAACTTTCGGCTTTGTCTTGCGTCTCCTCCTTGCAAAATTTTTTTTTTTTTTTTTAGTTGGCAATTTATTTCGCTTCTGTTTTTTCAACACAAAAAACTCAACGAAAGAATAAAAACAACGAGCGAAAAAGGAATGCAGGTGACATAACGAATTGACGTTAAACATACCCAAATTTTTTAAGATTACATTAAAAAGATTGTATAGAGGGGCATGGTCACCGCACCTGACAAAAACATCGAGCAAAAAAAATTTAAATAAAAAAAAACACAACAAAAAAGAAACTAAAAAAGCAGTCAGCAAAATAAACAAAATTTTACCCTATGTATAAAACCCAATAGCTAAAAGAAATACATTCCTCTCAGTGCCAGACTGTTGTTACCCTAACGAGGGGGGCTAGCAGGTACTACACCTTGCCCAAGGGTGACCTGGGAGCAACGACAGTTAAAGAGTTAGCTCCATTACACTCTAGGAAGGACCCTGTCGCCGGATGCAGTTATAGTCTTACTGCCCAGGACCATGCAATTTGCAGATAAACAGTAGCACCATAACATTGCGTTTGAATTTTTATGACCTGATTCTAATCACGTGATTGTGGATAACTTAAGTAAACCATTGGAAGTGTCCCTGTCTTTTTTACTCAAATAAAAATTAATCATTTATTCTAATAATTAGACTGAAGTTTCATGGACCTATATCGCAGTTGAATTTTCCTTATTCTTCTTCTTCATCCGAAAATATTTCTAGGAACAGTTGTCGCCTGAAGTTGGAGATGGAGTATAAGATAATCATTCGCTCTTTTTAATTGGTAGTTCGAAAGTGATTGGCAGATTCTGAAAAAGAAAGAAAAACAGCAAATACCTATTCTTTTACTTTTTATCCTACTTTGCAAGCTCGTTTTACAATTAGGTATATCTTTAAGCAATCGAAATAAGTAGGTTTCCAGTCTTAAAACATAATAAATACTAATCTACTGATTTATAATATATTCTTTAAAGCATTTGATGAACCTGGAAAGTGATTTAATATCTTTGAGTGCTACAGGTAGTTTATTCCATAACATTGGGCCTCTAAATTTCGGTGTTTGTTGTGTGAGTTTTATTCTGCAATATTGAGGGCACAATTTCGACTTGGATCGAGTACGAAGAGTGGCTTTCTCGCTAAGAAAGTTAGAATCAAAGATGTTTGAAAAAGCAGGAGGAAGAGATTTATTAAAATATTTGTGCATAAATTTGGCAATTTCAAGTTGTTTAGATTGTTGTATTGTTAGCAGATTGTGTTGTTGAAAAACGTTACTGTTTTTTTGCTTAGTATTAATCAAATTAATTGCTTTGGTTGAAACTTTTGCAACTTTTGAATCATAGATGCGTTACCATGGCACCAGGATATTACACAATATTGCACATAGCTATTAATAAGAGAGTGATATAAAGTTAGCAATGAACTTTTATCACGATACTCTTTTACTTTGTTAATTACATGGTAGCTACATCTGAGTTTTTGCAGCAACCACTGCATATGTGGCTTCCATGAAAGATGTTCATTGATGGTTAAACCCAAAAATTTGCAACTGTTTACTCGTTTTAGATGCTTGTTTTTGAATTGAATTGACAACGCAGCAGGTGGAGGAAGACTTTTTGGAGTTCTAAACGCAACATATAGGGTTTTATCAGTATTAAGTGTTAATTTATTTGCAGAAAGCCAGGCCTCGACATGTTTCAATTGAGTATTTGTAACCTCATATAATGCTTTATAAGAACTGCTGTTAAAAAATAAATTGGTGTCGTCCGCAAACATTATCGCTTTTCCTGATGTTAAGCATTTAGGAAAATCATTTATGTAAATTAAAAATAGAAGGGGGCCAAGAATTGATCCCTGTGGTACCCCTACCTCGATTGGCTTGGAATTTGAAATTTTTCCATTAACTTCCGTTTGCATCAAGCGATCGTTTAAATAGCTTCTAAACCATTTGTTTGCTACCCCCCTAACACCAAAGTGATTTAGTTTAGCCAAAAGTATACTGTGATCAATGGTGTCAAAAGCTTTGGAGAGATCTATTCATCTTGCAAATAATTCAACCTCACTGAAGAAGGCGCGTCCCGTGCTGCACAATCACATTATCCCGACAACGAGAAATTAAATCAATCAAAATGTCTATGCACGGCTGGTTAAAGTTGGAAAATTCTGTTAGTGCATGTCCAATAGCTTTCAAGGCAAATGATCTCTGAATACTGGAGTAGAGTGTTTTGACGTGACCAGCTACAATAAACAACTTTTGGGTGTTGTGATTATTATCATTTAATTTTGATTTCCATTCAGAATTTCTTCAAGATATTGTTTTGAATTTCTGCAATATTCATTGAATTTACTTTGGCAGAAGTTTATGCTAACAGATTGAAGCAGCGACTCGAGAAAAACAATAATCGAGATGTGGCGATGTCACTAGCCGAGTGAAGTAAACAAACAGGAAAGTCAGTAATTGAGGTAGACCTATACTGCAAAGCATGAAAAGAAAGTTCGTGAGTTTTTTAAGCATAGGCAGGAGTATTGCATTCAAGATATTTATCAATAGCTCCAGAAATTTTTTGTAATTACAATCATACTTTTTTACGCCAGTAATAAGTTTCAAAAGATTATCATCTGTCACGCCATATTCATGAAGCCGAATGATAAATTTGTTGGCGAAAAAGCGGATAGAACTCAAACGATCATTAATATTGGAAGAGTTAAGATCAATACAAAATGAGAGCTTAGCTAGTTCTCTACTCATAATATGCTCATTGAGAAGGGGGCAAGGGGTTACAGAGTATCCAGGCCCGGGCTTCTTGAGGAGGCCCGAGCTCCTTTTGGGGGTCCGTGCTGTTATACGCAACGCGAATTGGTTTTGGTAATCACGTATTCGTATTGGTCCAAGCATTTAGACCCTGCCATCGATACGGTAATCGAAATTAACTGTTAGTTAAGTTTGATCTCAAAAAAAAGTTCACTGAATCACAGCGTCTACCGATGTTTTGCCTCGCGGTACAGGCAATTTCAGCCACAATTCTTCTCTGGGGAAATGTTCAGACCTTTTTCAGATTATACAGACCCCTTGTTTCAAAGGACCCGGCATTAACGTTGGTACCGGGCCCGGACTGTTCTCTCAACGGCCCTGCTTATAGTCAGAATAAGTCATTATAATAATTTTACCACCTTTGTCTGATGAACAAATGTTTTGACCCAAGTTGTAATTCTGTTAGGGGCTTTCGTAATTGCCAAATCAAATAGTTACGATTGTATCATCTAAAAAGCAATAGTCGTGAGGTCGAACTTGATGACAAAATCAAAATTTATTGTGAACTTACCTTGGCCAAATTACGTAACTTAAAAACACAAGTGGATGAATTATAATACCATTGTAACAATTTAACTTGGCAATTACGAAAAGGCTTTGTAGGTATTAATCTCCTGAAACTTATTATTGGCGTAAAAAAATAGTTTTAATTGCAAAAAATTCCTGAAGCTGTTGATAAGCATCTTGAATCCAATGCTCCTGCCTGTGATTATCCTTTATTTAAAATTCACAAACTTTCTCCTAAAGTCTCAAACTTTCTCCTTACATACATTGACTTTCCTGATTACACTGTCCAACAAAAATTTTGTATCTGATAACCTGAAGAGCGTGTTAGGGTAACTTTCGGGCGCTGAATCCAAATCTGCAATCAGATTTTTTCTATCACGTCTAGTTTCTGAGATATTGAATATATGATGAAATCTGACTCAATGCATTCTTATTACTGTGTTCAACATGTTGTTACACCATCCCTAAAAGTGTGAACAATAGCTGCTACTACAAATAACAATATTTATTGAACTCTATCAAAGCAATGTATATGAAAGTGATGATACAGCTGGTCTTAAGCTGATATTGCTGTAAAACCAACTGAAGGGTAGAAGCATGGGAGTTAATATCTGAACTTAGCCTATATCAAATTTATGCGGTAAGGGAGTCTTATAACGCATTCCACACCTATCAACACCGATTGAATCACTGTACGCTAGCAAGCTTTACTCATTGCTATTGATATCACTGCCTTCAAACTTGTATGAGTAATAAGGTTATATTGTTCAGATGTGTGAAAATGAAGGAAAGTTTGAGAATAAGTGTTTTATTGAATTTATTGATTGAAAACATTTAATAATTTAATAATGTAAAACAACTGAATTCGTGATATAGCTGGAGAGGAGTAAGAGGACTGGCTTAAACTTTTTTTTTATCAAATATAAATATATGATTAGCTTTTTTACCATTTGTGTTACAGCTATAGTATAGTGTAGAATCTTGTGTCCATTGACAATGTCAAACAATAGAAGAAAGTGTAAGAATAATCCCAACAGTTTTTGCTATATTTGCGGGAAGTACACTCCATCTACACATCGTCGAAATATTTCTTCGAAAGTGAAGATAGCTTACAAGTGTTATTTCGGCTGTGCAGTTGGTGATCAAAACAAGTTGTGGGCTCCTCATATTTGCTGCAATGCATGCAAAACTCAGTTGCTTCGGTGGATAAATAAGAAGCAAATGAAAATGCCTTTCGCTGTACCAATGATTTGGCGTGAGCAGACAGACCATGCAACTGACTGCTATTTTTGCTTAACCAACATCAAAGGATTTTCCCGGAAAAACAAATCAAAAATTGTATATCCAAATTGTAACTCTGCCCTTAAACCAGTTCCTCATGGAAATGATCTGCCTGTTCCTTCACCCCCTTCACTTGAAAAACAAGAATCAGAAGAATCCTCAACTGAGCATGAAACGACAGGCAGTGAAGCATGTGAGAGTAAAGAGGACACGGAAGGATGCATCACTAAAAAACCGACTTTGATTAATCAAAGCATGTTAAATGATCTGGTGCGAGATTTGACATTAACTAAAGACAAAGCTGAGATACTAGGTTCACGTTTAAAGCAGTGGAACTTGCTTGAAAAAGACACTAAAATTTCCAAGTTTCGACTTCGTCATGAAAAGTTATCATCCTTCTTCGATGTTAAAGACAACTTGTGCTATTGCAAAGATGTTTCTGGCTTGATGATCGAATTAGGTTACGAACATGACAGTGATGAATGGAGACTATTCATCGACTCTAGCAAAACTAGTTTAAAAGCAGTTTTGCTACATAACGGGAACGTTAAACCATCTATACCTGTAGCTCACGCTGTAAACATGAAAGAGACATATGAAGCCATGAAAACTTGCTTGGAGGCTATCAATTACTCTAAACATAGCTGGAAGATTTGCGCAGATCTAAAAGTTATATCACTACTTGTTGGGTTGCAGTTAGGTTACACTAAATACATGTGTTTCTTGTGTCTGTGGGATAGCCGAGATGACACTAACCACTTCAGAAAAAAAGCTTGGGAACCACGTGAAAATCCGACAGTTGGAAGGTTTAACGTAAAACACACACCTCTGGTAAATCCCGAAAATGTCCTTCTACCTCCACTACACATTAAACTGGGGCTGATGAAAACCTTTGTCAAAGCAATGAATCATGACGGCGCTGCATTTATGTATTTAAAAGAGAAATTTGGACTTTTCAAAAGCGAAGCCAAACTGAAAGAAGGAGTGTTTATTGGGCCGGAAATTCGAAAACTACTGCTGGATGACCAGTTTACAGAAAAACTTAATTCTACAGAATTGGATACTTGGAAATCATTTAAACAGGTTGTCGACAATTTTTTGGGCAAATATAAAGCTGAAAATTTTGTAGAAATTGTTGAAAACCTGTTGCAAGCCTACCAACGATTGGGTTGCCGAATGTCATTAAAGCTGCATTTCCTCCATGCTCATCTTGACTTTTTTCCACCGAACTTGGGGGCAGTGAGTGATGAGCATGGAGAACGGTTCCATCAAGACATTGCTGTGATTGAAAGCCGCTATAAAGGAAAGTCTAACGCTAGCATGATGGGTGACTATTGCTGGTTTCTGCAGAGAGAAAATGATTCATCTTATATTCGCAGTGCTAAACGCCCTAAATTGTTATAGATACTCAAGTAGCGTTATTTGTAAGTATGACTGAGGTCAGTTGTTCATTAAATTTTGAGTTTGTGCTAACTGACTTTGTTCTTGTGACTGCTAAGTATTATCATTGATCACTTAGATTAATTGTATGCCATTTTTGGTATATAAAGGTTATCGCAGTGATACCATTACGTAAAATTCAAACGAAAATACACAAAATGACAGTTTTCAGTATCTCAGAAACTAAACGTGATAGAAAAAATCCGCCTTCAGATTCGAAATCAGCGCCCCCAAATTAGCCAAAAACAGTTGAAAAACCCTCAGATACATGCGATAAATTTTTTTTTGTTGTTCAGTGTTATTTACTTCACTCGGCTAGTGACATCGCCACATCTCGATTATTGTTTTTCTCGAGTCGCTGCTTCAATCTGTTAGCATAAACTTCTGCCAAAGTAAATTCAATGAATATTGCAGAAATTCAAAACAATATCTTGAAGAAATTCTGAATGGAAATCAAAATTAAATGATAATAATCACAACACCCAAAAGTTGTTTATTGTAGCTGGTCACGTCAAAACACTCTACTCCAGTATTCAGAGATCATTTGCCTTGAAAGCTATTGGACATGCACTAACAGAATTTTCCAACTTTAACCAGCCGTGCATAGGCATTTTGATTGATTTAATTTCTCGTTGTCGGGATAATGTGATTGTGCAGCACGGGACGCGCGTTGATAAGCAAACTACCGGTATTGTAACTGGCGACAGCCAATTAGTTTCCCTTACCAACGTAACTCTTTGTTTCGCACTTTTGCCCGTTGCTGATGTACTTCATAAAGCCCAACTTTTCAAACTTTACATAGACGACATAGTTTGGTCATCTTATGGTCACGAAACTACCAATATCATTCGAGATTCATTAATTAGATCTTTTAAAGACGCGGATTTAGAATCAACATTCGCCACCATTCATACTGGTGTTACCAGCAACATGCACAAAATGAAATTTTTAGATGTCGAACATCATATTAATAATTCTTTCAAAGGGGAATGTTTTACAAATAACTTTGTTAAACCTACAGCAATCGATCGAAGTTTTCTTCAAGGGCAATCACACCACCAACCCACAGTTTACAAAGTGATTGTTTTTGGAGAAGTGGTTAGACTTCGACGACCAAATGAGTCACACGAATGTTATCATCAAGTCTTTAACAACTGCGAAACAAATGTAACACATCAAACTTCAATATGAATACGGTGGATGAAATTCTATGCATTGCCAAAACTTGGATACACAGGTTCAAATCCAAAATTAACAATGACAAGCGGGAATCAAAAAAAAAGTTTGGGCTACATCATTCATAACTGCGTTTCTTTTACACCCAAAGTAACACAATTCAGCCGGTCATCAATTGTTGTTTATAAAAAGCCTTCAACACTCCGTTCTTTACTCGCTAATTATAAATCGATTGCTCTGAATGGTTGTGCTCACACCAATTCAAAACAGGATGAATCTTCAAAACCTTGCGGTAAATGTGCGTTGTTGCGGTAATTTTGGAAGGCATAAAAACATGGTAATCCCCGCCAATTCTATTACTAGTAAAAATGGCAAGGTTTTATTTATCAAGCAAAACCTCAACTGCACTAATTTCGGAATTCATGCCGCACAATGCAAAATTTGCTCGAATCGCTAAGTGGGACAGTCAAAAAATCGTTTTTCAGTTGGTTGGAATGGATATCGTCACACTTGGAACACCTGTTCTCGAGACAATGATAAGGCAGCGCTATGTTCACTTTTTCAAACAACATCCTATTTGGAATCCAATAAAAAAAAAATTTGAAATTGCTACCAGGTGATGTTTTTGCAACAACCTATAACATATCAATTGGCTATTTAGACTTAGAATCACAAATCAACATAAAAAATATAATTTTACCCAAATTTAAGTGATCTCGATCCACTGATTTATCCTTTCTTCTACTTCCAATCTATTTATTTTCCTTTCTTTTGGCCTATTTTATTTTCTCTTTGCACTCTCTGTACTTTAATATCTTTCTGTTCTTCACTGTTGTCCCATTAGGCTCTCGGTTCTTTTATTTTTGTCGGCCTAGTTTATCTTTATCTTTTTGTAGTTGATTTGTATCCGATTTACCGTAACTAGTCAATGATTTCCCACAAACCAATTTCTTTCTATGACATTGTCGTGAGTTCGTTTATATCTTTTTATTCCACTGTAATTCTAGGTTAATCTTCGCTCAATATTGAGTTTGTTCATTTTTATTGGTAATGACAATCAATAAGAAATAAGCGGGCAATGCGAATATATACAGTGTATTACAATCAGGAACCACGTGACACGACACGTACACAACACTGCGAAACATCAAATTAAAGCAAAGCAAATATTTAGGCGATACGTACAATTACTGTGCAACCTAAATACATAAGTTACTACCACAGATCTCCCCAGATTTTTGAAAATAGTAGGTCGAGAAATGCAGCCTTTTTAGAAATCGGTCACAGAAGAAAAATCTGTAAAGCATCAGTAGAGGTGTGAAACCGTTTTTGAAGGATGGTACAGGCCTAAGGCAATAAAACACGAACAGTTTAAAGGGTTAGAACAAAAGACCAGTAGAGGCTAAGAATAAAAAGAATGCAAAGAAATCCGCTCAGGAAGGGATCGGTCAAACTGGGAATCATTTGAAGGAAAACATTTTTCAAAACTGATGTAGCGAAGTCCAACAACGGAAAGGTCCGCAGAAGCGGTGGAGGCCGGGTTGGATTCGAACAATCTAGTGTGCTGGTGGTGCATCAAATCGGCCTCGCTGAGAGCTTGTAACATAGAGTTAACATTTTTAATGCCAAGTTTGGAGGAAGGGAAAAGATTGACAAATGATTGGTAATCAAGAGCTTCGTAATGGGTATGCAAGGGGGCCAAATGAGGGGAAAAGATACAGATATCGGTGTCGGGATAAGTTAACGTGTAGTTTTGGAATGTATGGAATTTACTATTTATTTGAAAAGTAAGAACACGACCGAGAATAAATTGCTCTATCAAGTGAACATCTTCGTAGAGATTACCATCTCCGTATAGTTGTCCTAACGGAGTAACGTTTAAATATTGCAGTAAAAGACAAAATAAAAAATATTTACCGAGTTTTCAACTTATTAAAAGGGTGGCATTGACTGCGATACATGTTAATTCGGTAAGCACACCCCCAATTGTAATTGCAGCTGTGTGTCGATGTAACAAGGCAGAGAGCACCGAACCGGAAAATAATTTACCGAGAATAGAATACGTGATAGAAAAGATAAATTGAATTTGGCACCTAAGAAAATGGTTGTCAGCGTTAAGGTTGTTAATAGTTTCGCTCATGATGTCGGTGCTTTCAGTAACAAAGCTTGCATACAGAGGATCTGTAGAGGAACCAGTTCCAAATGTAGCCGAATGCGTCTCGCGCAAGCGATTTACTCTCCGACAATTATCGGGAACAATGACAATCTCAGAGGGGCTGCATACAGCATTTTTGGTAAAACAAGTGTGGACAGGTGGAGGATATCGAATTTGAGAGTGTAAGCTTATGCGTAGGATTTTTACTTTCAACCGATATACGTTTCCATGCATATCAAAATAAAGGGGGATATTATGAACATTCTTATCTTTTTGACCTTTGGACATTCTAATCTTTTGGGCACATTCCAAAAATGAACCCTGTTTTCGGCGACGTAAGACCCTTTTTTAATATCGCAATTGCCTAATTGATAAAAGAAGCTACTCAATTTTTTTTTTTTGGTGATCATAAAGGGCAGTGGCTGTGCAAAACCACTGCGTTGTAAATGGACTCCTGGTGGGAAGTCGGCCGTACATATTTAACTGCATGCGAGTTAGTCGTAGACCAAATGCTATCAGAGTTTTATGTAAGGCTCCACAGCAACTACTTTTTAGCTCCCTAGCCCAAGTGGAAAGGTTGCTGCAGATGGAGGCGACATAGGACAGTGTTTTTGTTGCTGATCTTTGCTCCGAAAAAATAGAAAGTAGTGGATGATGTCGTTTTGTACATTTCACAAGGAGTAATCGGGAGGTGGAAAACTTGCTTACTCGGGTAATAGACGATATTCCGACAAGTATGTATGCGGAATGAGTAATGCTTGATACATTTTTCAGTCTATGCTATAAAGAATTCATTTTTGAACATGTTGGTGTGGCACAGCGGTACCGAAAACTGATAAGCAACAGCGAGCAATAAGTCACAAGTCACCAAGTGATAAAGGTAAAAGAAATTCAAAAGAGGCAAATTCATAATTGTTTGGTTTTTGTTTTGATATACAGGAATCTGCTCGGTCTACGGATTATCCGGCCTTGTCTGTGGCTAAAAGTGTTGCAGGTGATGCGGAAAGCGGTGCACCAATTAAAACCTCAGATGAATCAGGTTATAAAAAAGTAGGGCTATTAGTAGTTGCAACCCCTTTATCAGGTGCCCAATTCCTCAATGTATTTAGCTCTAGCGCAGCAATATTAAAATAGTTTAACATGTCGATCGGCTTCAAACGGTCAATGCATACGTGATCTATGTTCATGTCAAGTTCGAGAGTAAACACTTTGTCTGAGTTGTGTAGGACAAAAAAGAGGCCTCGGTAGGGTCGTTGGAGAGGGGATTGAACGCCCGCTTGCCTGACAAACACATGCGAGCAAGGTGATAAGTCAAAGTGAAGATTCGTAATTACAACGCGAGCCCGGGCAGGTTCGTAATTACAACGTAAGGTATCTCATAATTACAACGTAAGGTATCTCATAATGACGACGTAAGGTATCTTGTAATTACGACGTGAGGTATAAAGAATCTCATCCTGCAGGGCACCATTCTCAATAATCGGATCTGTTGGGGTAGACAAAATCGCATTTACGGAGTAATTTAGCAAAGGCTGCGACACATCGTGTGGGGCTGGTAGATAATTGAGGGATGAGCTGAGGAAGACTGGACAGGGATGCTTGGTGGGTAGTGCGATCCAATTGGAAAACTGCCCAGAGAGCTCACTAAAGTAATTTTGGTTTTAGCCTTCACATCACTCGCTGAACTGCTGGGGGCAAAAATAACCTGGAAGTTCGAGGCAACAATTAATTCGGTATGTTTCTGTTTCCACACACTATCATTCTATTTACATGTGATATTGACCTGTTCACAAGCAGAATCAGCTTGATTTCTTGTAATACCATTTTACTTGTGCGTATTAACCTTATTAATGCCGAATTGGGAAATTTTGAAGTTTGGAAATTTTTGGTCACGAGTGAGGGGATTTTTGATGAAGGTATAAGGGGTAGGAGGTGATACGATGGTGGGGGGAGATTGGGACCTACAAATCAGTAAAGTGTTTTGCGTCACTAGAGGTCGGTGAGGAGTCAACTGTCGAAAATTTTTAGGATATAATGTAGAAAGATTACGTTTTATTCAGCTGTTTGTTAGAGTATAGTGTCTCTGGCTTGTCAAGACTGGTCCAAGCTCAAATCTTTTTCTCTGTACTGTGCTTACATGATGAAAAGTTTTAAGGAAGCTAATTTTATTTGAAAAAGGTCGGAGGGAGCTAACCATAGGGCACTAATTGTACGTGGGGGAGGTCTGAGGGGGTTAACATCAATCTGAGGAAGCTAGTTCTGACACGGTGGGAATGGTATTTCAAAGAGTTTGGTGCAAAACTTATGACTTGTTATTACATAGCGTTTTTTTTTTGATTCTGTATTTCAATGACGTAAGTTTTTAACTAGACCGTGGGAATGTAGTTACATTCCTATTGTGCAATCCATTATGACGTAAGTTTTAACTAGACTGCATCACTATTGCGCAATTCATGACGTATTCTATTTTTAGCCATGATGCGATCTTTGCTTTTGTGTAGACTGGTCCTGACTTGCCCATCGAAAGTTTTTAGAATATAATGTAAAAAGATTATGTTTCATTCAGCTGTTTGTTAGGATATATTATCTCCGTCTTGTCCAGACTTGCCCGAGCTCGAATCTTTTTCTCTGTACTGAGCTTCCATAATGACTACAATTTATTGTACAAAATTTACCTGTTTATCCTTCTCAGTTCTTTCGACACCGTTGCGTAATCAAGCTTGCTATATAAACCAGCTTCTCTGAGAGGTATATTCATTCTATAAAATTGAGGTCAATAAGAAGATATAAAATGGAAGATTATAAATGCAATATTTTCTCTAAAGTCTTTACCAAGAAACGGAATTTGGTAAGGCATATGAAAAACGCACACGACAAGCAACAGAAGCACAAGTGTGAGACATATGAGAAAGATTTTTCGCGAGTGTCTTATTTAAGACGTCATAAAGAAAGCACCCATTATAGAACAAGTGAAGTTCAATGTCCGAAATGCAACAAAATATTAAACAGAGCAGACAATATCAAATATCATAAATGTAAATAAACGGCAGTTTTGTCTGCGATGAAAGATTCCCCAACTGTCTCAAACAAAGCTGCAACCTCTTCAATTGATGCACCCCCAGCAAACGATAAGTCTTTTGATGAATCATCAGCTAAAAAAAGAAAATATTTTAAATGCTCTGTGAAACCAGATCAACACAAAAATTTGGAAAACGAGGAATTAACTGAATCTGATCCGGAAGTGAAAGACTTTAAGCAAAAATACTGGGAAAGTATCCAAAGTTTTACAAAGAAAGGAAAAGTACAAAACATGTACAACGTTTTTTACGACAGAGATTTTAAAGATTTAGTAGAAACCAGGGCAAAACGGATCATGACTCATCACAAAAATCGTTTTAAAATCAATTATAGTCTGACCTACATACTCAAAAATATTCAAACTGAAGAATTGAGATATTACCATTCAAGTTATAACAATGCCCAAATGCTGGACACTGCATTATTGATCAGCAACCGCAAAGACTTGATGGATTTTTTTGAATGTTATAGCCGAAGAATCTTTTTATGATGGATTGAGTAGACCGGACATCAAGTGGAAGATTGTAGGAATATCAAATATTACCTTTTATGCCAACAGTTTAAAAGATGCACCTTTGGGTGCGAGAGTGACGTTTCCTGATCATATAAAAACAATCTCACGGATTACTGAAGGTTTTAGGGCACAACAATCTATGCTTTTTCCAATGTCTGGCTGTCCATCGAGGCGGTGATAGACGGCGTTATAAACGCGATGCTCAGAAATTATTCAACAAATATTGTATGCATTTTGAAATTACGTATGACGCATTCACTGGTGTTAATTTATCCGATTTTGTAAACTTAGAGGATTTTTTCAAAATTAATCTTGTTGCTTATGAATTGGAGGAGGGGTTGCTAAATTAGTTTAACGTAGCCGTGAATTATATTCTGAAATAATAAGATCAAACATTTGGGAAAATCATCTAAGTCTAATTGTTGATTTTGAGCATTATTGTAATATGTATCAATGTATTCATTGTGGGAAACTGTGGGACAGCAACTGTCATTATTCCGTCACACCAAAACTTGTAATACCACAGTTTGTGATCTTTTTCCAAGGGGTATTCATAAAAACCCATCCACAATATTCAAAAAACTTGAAGAAATCGGTATCTATGTCCCTGCAAACGAAAGATTTTTTCCTTTATTTTGCCTGTTATGATTTCGAAGCCTATTTCTCTCAAGAAAATTTACCTGGAAATGGTCCAAAATTAAACTTTGAAGCATGTCATGTGCCATTGAGTGTTGGCATTGCCACCAACGTGCCAAACTTTGAAAATGAAATGTGCTTTGTCACCAACGGCGATGAAAACGATTTGTTGCAAAAAATGTTAAAATATTTGGAAGACGTGTCAAATGCTGCCTATGAGCTGATGAAAAGGAAATTTGAGTATGTGTTTCAAGCATTAGAACTCAGCGAACATGTTACAAAAGAAAATTTGATCAAAGAATTCGAAGCCTACTGCCGAGAATTAATTACTATTGGATTTAATTCTGCCTCTTATGACCTAAATTTAATCAAACCAACACTGATACAGCAGCTATTGGGTAAGATCGATTTTGTAATTAAAAAAGCCAACAACTATTTATGCATCAAAACTGAAAAGTTGACATTTTTGAACATTCGGCATTTTCTGGCACCTGGTTTCTCTTATCGAAAATTTTTGATTGCTTATGGCAGCGTTCAAACAAAATTTTATTTTCCTTATGAGTTTATGACAGATCTGACAAAATTACAAAGCGGTTTGCCAGATCACCAAGCTTTTTACTCCTCACTGACCAAATCAAACATAACAAAAGACGAATATGAACTTGTGAAAAAAACATGGATTGAAAAAGGCTGGAACACTTTGAAAGACATGCTGATTTACTACAACATGTTGGATTGCGTACCGTTTATTACTGCTGTTGAAAATCTGTTTCTACCCTACAAACAACAAGGATTGGATATTTTTAAAAGAGCCTTTTCAGTAAGTGGGGTGGCAAAACTACAGATGATGAAACGCATTGAGAAGGAAACGTTTTTCTGTTTGTTTCCCAAACGGCACGCAGATCTTTACAACACTTTGCGCAACCAAATTACTGGAGGTCTCAGCATAGTTTTCACGCGTCAGGCTATTGCCGGCGAAACTAAAATCCGTTCACATGAAATAGACGATCCCAAACCAGTGATGCAAGTTCTTGGCCTGGATGCTAATTCACGGTATTTACATGCTATTGCTCAGAACAACCCTACTGATTATTTTTGTCGTTACAAAGAAGAAGAAAATTATTGATCTGACCCATGTTCAAAATTTGGTCTTCAGGCCTATCAATGATTGAGTTATGTATCCCACACTGAGGAAAAGTTTATTCAAAGCAGATACAACGTGGGAGAGCGACGAGTATCTACACACAGCTTACCGGTGGATGGATTTTGTCAGAAGAGTAATCAGGTCTTTCAGTTTTTAGGTTGTTTTTGGCATTCATGTGCTTTTTGTAATACCAGCAGGAATTCGGATGGTTCTTTGCAAGAAATACACCCAGTGAAAAAGATATCTCATTCACAAGTCCGAAAAGCAACACTGGAAAACAAAAAAACGGTTGGAAGCACAAGGGTTTTCTGTGGTAGAAATGCGGGAGTGTCAATGGAAACAGTTGGCAAAAAGGGCTGATATTGCTGCTTATTTGAAAACCTTGAAGGCAGTTCAACCAAAGAGGCAATTGTACTGTAACAAAATTTTAAAAGGAGTGAAAAACGGGACTTTATATGGCTTTTTGTTGGTGGATATTCACACACCAAATCATTTAAAGGAAAAATGCAAAGATTTTCCTGTCATCATAAAAAACACGTGTGTGTCTAGAGACGACATTGGTGAATATATGAGAAATGTAGCTAAAGAGCATGATCTGCTTAAAAAACCCCAAAAATACTTGACCAGCAGCCATTTTGGAAAAGAAATTTCAATTAACACAGAAATGGCAAAATTTTATTTGGAAATGGGCTTGGAAATTACAAAGATCAAAGAGTTTATAGAATTGTATCCACAAAAATGCTTTGCCAAACTAGCAGATGAAATAGTGAATTCCAGAAGAGCAGCCGATACAGATCCATCCAAAGCTGTGATTGCCTCAACAAATAAATATACTCGTTATACTCGGCAAGTCTATTAAATAAAGCAAAACATCGGAATATCACTTACCATTCAGAAAAAAAGGTAAACCGTGTGATCAACGACCCTTATTTTGTACATTTGGATGAAATTGCTTCTGATCTTTATGAAATGAAAAGCCTGAAACATAAAATTCGACATGACTTGCCTGTTCAAATAGACATAAACGTGTATTTACATTCAAAATTACACATGCTGAAGTTTTTTTAGGAAATACATCTCTGATTGCTTTTTTGAGATGTTAGAAAGCGACACAGATTCAATGTATTTCGGTCTCAGTCATGAAAGCTTGGACGACTGTGTCCCAGAAGAATTAAAAACCTCATGTTTCTGGGACAAATTTATTTGGATGCCTGCCGAGGCCTTTCCCAAGCATGAAGAGTAGTATATTGAATGCAGAAGCGAGGGTAAGCCCTGGACGATAGAGAAATGCTGCCTGGATTTTCATTCCTTTGACAAACGCAGTCTAGGAAAAAAGAAAGTGGAGTACAAAGGTATAGCTCAAGTTTCTTTGACATCAAAATCGTATTTCTGTTTAGGGGAAACAAAGAAACAAGTTTCTAAAGGTGTGAGTATATGTCAAAAATCGCTCTCCTTTGAGCAATATGTAAACGCCCTAAAGAACAATACCCCCCAGAGATCACAAACTGTGGTTTTAGAAGTCGAAATTATCAGGTTTTTTTACACAAACAACACAAAAAAGGATTAAATTCTTTTTACCCAAAGCGTGTTGTATTGGATGATGGCATCCACACTCTTCCTCTTGATTTGTAATACGTGTTTATTGTTGTAACTTACAAGGTGTTCCAAAAGTCTTGGGCACATTTTGACGTTGAATATGTCAAAAACTATTAAGGAAATAACAATGCATCTGATATATTCTGAAAGCTTGCAGTCTCAAGTTTTTTATAGAATGTTCAAAGATGTTCAATGTGAACACCGTTAGTCACACGCCACACATCAAGCCGATAGTTAAATTCCTGCTAAAATGTGTTCCAGCATTGTGTTGTCTATGATTGCAAGTTGCAACAACTTCCGTTATTCGGCCTTGAGTTCAGCTACATCTTTTGGAAGGGGGAGGCGCATAGACCAATGATTTCACAAAACCCACAAAAAGAAGACGCAAGATGTGACATCTGGAGACCTAGAATATCAGGGCAAGAGAACGCGATCATCAAGTGTTGCTGGATCAGTTTTTGAAAGTTCAATGACACAAAACGCTTTTTCTGGTTGAGTGAAAGCCGTTGGTGGATCTAGCTTATCTTAGTTATTTAAGCTACATGAAAGATATGAAAAAATTATCCCCATGACAAAAAAATTTAATAAATTTAGCATTGAAATGACAACAGTTTTATTCAACTACCATTTATAGATCAGCAGAAATGAGGACTTGAAATGCGCCCAAGACTTTTGGAACACCCTGTATGTTTGTTTCTGTAAAAATAAACAAAACCGGTGTTTTTTTGCAAGCTTCTCAGTCAAAATTATTTAAGTTTACCTTTTTTCCAGCTCTTTCCAAAATGTGTATCAGTTACAGTTTAGCTGCTGACAGTTATCAACAGCACATTTGACAGTTAAAACATGATTCTGTACACTGATATTTCAAATAAGCTTTTCAAAACCTGTACCAGTTACGGTTGAGCTGCTGATAGGAAGTTATACTGAACAGCACACTCGACTAGCTAGACTGTTCTTTCAATTCAGTCGTTAAAACGTATCACTCACAGTTTGCTGCTGGTAGGAAGTTGTACTGTAATTAAGGAAGTCTGACTGAATCGCGTTATGGCACTGAAAACCGTCTAAGCAATTCCCTTATGAAAGTAGACTAAGCGCTTTTAAAAAGCATACTTCTTACTTTTCTCGCTCATTAAGACAAAACGTCACAACACAAAAGGTTGTGTATGGCTTTGAAATTTGAAAACCCAGCCTCTTTCATTATCAGCGGTCCGTCTGGAGTAGGAAAAACAAAATGGATTCTGTTTGGTGGATAATATTGATAAAATCTGTTCGGAAATTAACCAGATTCTTTATTGTTATGAAGTCTGACAGGGTATTTTTAATGAATATTCTGAGAAAATCACATTTCGTCAAGGTCCCCCTGTTCTTGATTTCAAAAATTTTGAAAATTGCTTGCTCATCTTAGATGACATGATGTTCACGGAAAATAGCCTCCTGTCCAAAATATTTACAACTTACTGTCATCACTATTGATTTAGCGTCCTATTTACAACTCAAAATCTCTTTCATAAAGGATTAAGAAAATTATCACTAAATGCAAAATTCATGGTTTTGTTTAAAAACTGTAAAGACAAAAACAGGTTTCTTATTTTTTAAGTGAAATCTACTCTCAGAAATACAAATCTGTTCTGCAAGCTTATATAGACGCGACAACAAGCCCCCATGGTTATTTATTGATTGATCTTCGGTGTGAAGTGGACGATAGTAAGCGGCTTGGGACTAACATATTTCAGGGGAAGTAAATTATATCTATCAATAAATGGATCGTTTGCGAAAATTTGCCCCTACTCTTCATTTACTTCAAAAGGCACCACCCTCTTTGAAGAGAAGCATTATTGAAAAAGCATCCACAGAGTTCATCCGTTGTCTGTGTGATTGTTCCTATAACATATTGAAAGGAAACGTTCAAATAGCACCCTCTAACAAACATAAACTCACCAAGCATAAAACCAAACTACAACAACAGAGTAATAAACAAGTATCGCTGAAGAAGAAACGAAAAATTGTGCAGATCGGAGGTTTCTTTCTGTGTTGCTGAATACCCTAGCACCTGTTTTAGAGGGAGTGCTTGGAACGTCGACTCAATGAAGAAACTGATTGCCTTAGAACCTGAAGTGTACCACAGCCTTGCATCAAAAACAACTCATGAAAAACCTGAAAAGAAAATTTTGTCTGAATTAGACACGAAAATGCAAGAAATTTTAAATTCAAACCTACCAGCTGCTGAAAAAATGCAGTTATATAACAAAGCCTTACAGAAATCAAAATTATGTCAACAAAAAACGCAGGCGAAATCGAAACGAGTTGAAAAATTATCTCATTCTGCTATATTGTTGAAAGTTAGGAAGAAAACTAAAGCCAGACAGCTCTTGAAAAACATCAAAGAACAAAATAATCTAAATTTTGATGATAAAGGGCAAATCCTTTTGGATAAGCGTGTAATACCTGGTTCAGATATGAATCAAATCTTTCAGTGTGTGTTAAACAAACAGAACCTCGATCTACATGATTTGCATGAATTTGAAACTTTGCTATGGGAGAGTTTATGAGGTATTATGATTCGAAAAAAGTTGGTGCATTTTCCGGGGCTCATAGTTTTCAAAAAGTGGCAAAGTCACCCCTAAAATAGTTGAAATCTCAAGATGTCTATACCCTCCTCAAGCCTGTGAGAAGACGTTTCCCATGCAGAAAAACAATAGTACCAGGAGCAAATTTTCAAATGCAGGCCGATCGTATTGACTTTTCTTCCTTAAAACAATACAACGACAATTTCAAATATATTCTTGTCGTGATTGATGTTTTTCAAAAAAAGTTCTATATCCTTTCTCAAGACAAAAACAAGCTCGAAAGTGATAAGAGGCTTTGAAGAAGTGTTGCCTAAAATTGGTCGTTTTCAAAAGCTCCAGACTGATTTGGAGAGTGAATTCTTCAATCGACCATTTCAAGCCTGGTTAAAACGGCAAAACATTGAACACTTTCACACACATAATTTTGATACAAAAGCCACCATAGTTGAAAGATTGATTCGAACTTTAAAGGAAAAGCTTTGGAGATTCTTTTCCCACACCTATTCAAGACGATATGTAGACGTTTTACCGCTTCTCGTCAACGTTTATAACAACAGCTATCACACTTCAATAAAGCGTGCTCCAAGTACTGTCAACCCTGAAAATCAAAAAGATGTTTGGCACACTTTATGTTCGCAACCGACATTGAAATAGCCTAAACTAAAAGTAAACGATAAAGTCCGCCTCTCTACAAACCGAATACGATTTCGCAAAGGTTATCTCCCCGGCAGGACAGATGAGATATTTCAAGTGGCTCGGGTATATAAAGGAAATCCTCCTTACTACAAAATCAAAGATTTGGGCGGAGGTAATTTAATTGGCACCTTCTATGAAAACGAATTGTAAAAAATCAATAAAGATAATAACGTGTTTCGAATTGGGATCACACTGAAAAAACGTAGGAGCAAGAAAGGTGTGGAGTATTTGGTGAAGTGGTTTGGATACCCCTCTTCCTTCAATTCGTGGGTCAAGAAAAAATATTTCCGGAATGCCTAATGAATATCCGTCACAAACAACTTCTGACATCATTTTGTTTGCCGTTCAATTGATAGCTCTTTATATTATCATGTCAATCAGTCTCTATAATCTAGCACAAATCACCGAAAACAAAGAACTGTGAATTAGTTTGCTTTTGAGCAGTGTCGGCTACTTGTTACCTTCTCCTGTGATTTCAAAGCATGTTTCTCACCCTACCGAGTAATTCATTCATTCAGTTTTATCCTGAAAACAAAGTTTCAGATGATATCGTTCATTTACCAAAAGAACTAAATTTAACCGGTCCCTGGGAAGTTGGATTAGCTGAACTTATCTATCCAAATTCGTGGTACGACATCGACGACTATTGTGTGTATTACCGTCGTGGGTATGTACAGACAAGAACAAAGATTTCACCTGGTTATTATCAACATCCACAAGATTTTGTAGAGCAACTGCTCCAGCAAATGAAACGTGATTTTGAGGCAAGAAATCAGGAACTAATTGCCAATGGAACTTTGGTACAATTAGTCGACTTTCTATTGGATCTACAACATAACGTTCATTCACAATTAACAGAAATTCACATTAAACATAAACAAGGAGCTCCTGTGCAAATTGATAAGGAAGGCAAGAAAGATTCAGCAGTCACTTTGTTTGCGCCCTTCCTAGCAGAAATCATGGGTTTTAAAAATATACTTTTTCACAAATTTGATGTTTACACTTCAGAACGAGTGTTTGACATGGATCCAGTGTCTGCCCTTTACTTCTATTGTGATGTCATCGAACCTCGCACTGTGGGTCATACTCTAGCACCTTTGCTTGGAGTGATACCTGTCGAAGAAAAGTCTGGAGCCAATGTTGCCAAGGCATATGAAGAATTGCAATACTACCCTGTGTTGAAGAAAAATATTTCAGACATACATATTTCGCTTCGGGATGATCAAGGAAAAGCAATCAGATTTCGTAAGGGAAAAGTTATTGTCACTTTACATTTTCGAAAACAAAAACTGTGTCAACTATAAAGGGGAAGTACGCAGTAAAGCATCATCATTTACAGCATTTCTTGTAGTGTAAACATGCGTGCAAAATATTGTTGCGATTCTCAAGCCTATCAAAACTACTATTTAAACCAAGTTGGTCACGGTCTCCCCTACTTTAATGGTGCGAGATACCAGCAGGGATACGGGTCAGGAAATATCTTTGGCTCTATAGTTAAAACAGTTTTACCTCTAGTCAAAAGTGGATCCAAGGCTATTGGAAAACAAGTTTTTCGCAGTGGAGTTGGTTTTGCTTCGGATGTTTTAAGCGGAAAAAATGCAAAACAGTCAGCAATTGATCGTGTAAAAGCAGCTGGTTCTAACCTTTTGAAAGCCGCCGCAAGAAAACGTAAATCCAGACCACAAAAGACTAGAGTAGAAAAGAGGAGACGCAAGAAACATCACGACATTTTTGATTAGAATGGCGTTCTTGATACACTCCAGCTCTTCACAATCGACCACGTCCCAATTGGATTTTTTCTCTGTTCCTCCGAGTCAAACTAGTTTGGATGATGGAAGTTTTATCGAATACCACCCTGTGTCCGTTTTAACCTCAACAGGACCTGTCGAGTTTACAATCAGTGCTGAAAATTCCAACTACATTGATCTTGCTAACACTTTTCTCTATGTTCGTGCAAGTGTGACTGCAGCAGATGGAACAGATTTGGAGGCGGATGTAGAAATCTCACCGGAATGTAACTTTTTACATACAATGTGTTTACAAATCGATGTTTACCTTGATGGGTCTCTTGTTACTCAGTCCAATAACAACTACCCTTACCGTGCCTATATTGAAAATCTGCTTAGTTTTGGTCAAGACGCGAAATCATCACAGCTTTCTGCTG
This sequence comes from Trididemnum clinides, assembly GCA_963675345.1. Taxonomy (NCBI): domain Eukaryota; kingdom Metazoa; phylum Chordata; class Ascidiacea; order Aplousobranchia; family Didemnidae; genus Trididemnum; species Trididemnum clinides. The sequence continues at coordinate 694,994 of OY776290.1, read as the reverse complement.
TCTTGTGGTGTCGTAATACAGCTGGTCAATTTGATACAAGAGGCGATGCTAACTCAGACTATACTACACGCAAAGCACTGGCAGCACAAAGCAATCAAATTGATATGATGGGAAGATTACATGTGGACCTTTCATTCCAAAACCGTTATTTGCTGAATGGAGTAGAGATCCGTTTGCGATTGATTCGTTCAAAGAATATTTTTGTTTGCATGGAAATGCAGCTGGATGTAAAGTATCCTTGAAAGAAGTGGTTTTGTTTGTGCAAAAGATCAAACCAAACTCGTCTATACATCTTGCCCACACAAAAGCCTTGCAACTTGTTACAGCAAAATATCCGTTAAGGCGTGTTGAAGTAAAAAGCTTTACCATACAAATGGGAAATCGAAGTATTACCAAAGAAAATTTGTTTTTGGGTCAATTGCCTACACGAATTGTGGTCGGTGTAGTGGACAACAATGCCTGTGATCGTGCTATTCAAAAAACCCCTTTCAATTTCAAACACAACAACATCAATTTTATTACAATTTATCGTGACGGTATTCAAATCCCTTCAAGACCACTGCAACCTGATTTTGCAAACGACCGTTTCATTCGCAGTTATATGCATTTGTTTACTCAAACTGGTCAATATTATCGCGACATTGGCAACGCTATTTCACGAGAGCAATTCAAGAATGGTTGTGTCTTATTTGCTTTTGATCTGACACCACAGCTGGATTCAGCCGAGATCGGATTTGAATTGATAAAACACGGAAACATACGAATTGAAATTCATTTTGCCGACGTTGTAGCACAGACTCTGACTGCTGTTGTTTTTGCTGAAAACGATAACCTATTGGAAATCGATCACGATCGGCAAATTGCGTTCGATTACACAACATGAACAGTTTGCAAATCGAAGGTTTGTTGAAGAAGAATCCTCAAGTCAAGAAAATATTCAAAAAAGTCTGTGCCCTGGACGGGATAGAAGTGTCTTCCTACCACTCTGCTTATGTGATCAATTCTGATGCTAGCGATAAAAAAGGCGAACACTGGGTGGCTGTATACTTTGACAAAGCAGAAGAGGAGAATATTTCGACAGCTATGGACTGCCTCCTGCGATCCTTGCTCTAGAAGCTTACATGGATCACTTTTCGGTGCATTGGATTTACAACCGCAAAACGATACAAAGCTTATTTTCAAATGTGTGCGAACATTATTGTGTATATTTTATTTTATTTCGTTGTCGTAATATCTCTCTGTATGCAATACTATCTGTCTTTACCTTCAATTTACCAGAAAATGATCGTCGTGTATTTGATTTTATTTGCGAATTGTACAATAAACATATAAATTTAGTGTGATATATATACAGAATCTCGATGTTCAGGTTTCAGACACCATTAGAGCAATACTTCATTTTTGAAGCGGCGGCGATTCCAGGCTTTAAGCATCCAGGTTCTTCTTGCTTCTCGAGAACCTTGCGGCCAGTCAGTCATGATATGCACAGTTAGTTTTTCATCAAAACGTACTCTCTTCATTAGACTGAAACTTTATAGAGTAAAGTTGTGACTGGAATCAGTCAATAGTAGAACTCACACTTTATTAACAAATCGATTTCACTAAAATAGCATCATCAGTGTTCTGCAAAGCAACCGCAATGATAAATTATATATACAGGGTGGCCGAAAAGTCCCAGGACACTATACATCCATGGGCTTATAAGCTTTGACATCCAAGTCCTTTTTCATATGATCCATCATGGTAGCCCTTGGTATTCCAAGTTCAGCAGAACGTTTTCTGGTGGATTTCTTGGGGGACTGTTGCAGTGATTCTTGAACACCAGCACACGTTTCCTTTCGTGTTTCAGGCCTGCCACTTCTTGCCTGATCCAGAACGCTACCTGTTTCAAAAACTTTCTTCTCCCACAGATACAGATTACTTCTTGATGGCGCGGGCTTTCCAAATCTTTCTGTGAAAGCACTTCGAATATCTTCCATAGTCATGTCATTCCTGATGCGGTCGTGAACCCAAACAGCAGCAATTAAGCGCTCCTCAACAGTAAATACACTGATGTCAGTCATGACCTGAAATAACCTAAATAACCTGAAAAAATAAATCAAATAAATTGTTATGACCTGAAATAACCTAAATAACCTGAAAAAATAAATCAAATAAATTGTTTTAACAACATTAGAATATTAAAACAATCATATTTAACAGCATTAAAATATTAAAAATAGAGTGTCCTGGGACTTTTCGGCCACCCTGTACTTACGTTAAATTGAACGGACAGGCTCACAAAACTAACTCTATCATAAACCGAACTGACTGCAATTAGAAAAGACTCAACACTTTAAGCTGATACAACGATATGAAGTTTTCCTAACCGGAGCTGCTAAGTAACTAGAAAATTTAACAGGTTGCCAGAGTAACACATATGACAACGATTATGACAAGGTATTACTAATAATCAGATTACGAAAAATAGGAATTATGAAATACTGCAGGCGCAACAAACAGTTTATATAGATGAAGATACCATTACAATAAATTTATAATGCAAAATGAAAAAGTAATAACCAAACAGTGGCATTAAAAAGGGGGGTCAAAAAAATTTTGGTAATAAAGTTCTATTTGTATTTTTATTATTTATTGTAGCTTTTAATTTTTAATTTTCTGATCCATTTACACCTTCTACCTTTTTACCTATTTACACCTTCTACCTTTCTACCTATTTACACCTTAAACACTTTCTACTCTCTTCATGCTTAAATTTTGCGTTTTTTCACTGGTTCTTGCAAGAGTTTGAGAAAGTTGACCAACTGTTCGTGGCTATCTGGCGGTAGATGGCAAATATCGTTGTTTTGCGTTTTCAGACATAAGCAGTTTTGAGCCAGATAGGATACTTGTCATCGTGGAACCGTCAGGTTTTCGACCGTAAATCGCAATTGAAATCCATCAGATAATATTTCTTGTTTTATATGCTGTACACTTTTTTGCAGCGCGCAATTGGAATCATCTTGGCTTGTCGCCCAGAATAAGAGCAGCACATAGTCTTTCGTTTCAGATTTAGGTCGAAACAAAATATAAGGTAGACTACCCATCAGCAGAGTCACAACTTTCATTAGTTGTTCAGGAGAGAACAGCTTTTTGTCCTTTTTCACACTGACCACTGCTTTCCTCAATAAAGTCACAGCGGGTTGTGAAGTTGTAGCAATATCTTGAAATTGTTTCGTAAAATCCACGTTGGTTGTAATATTTGCTTCGGCTACTGGCACTGTTTATATACCTGCAAAAGGAGGAAAAAAATTGCACAACTACATGAAATCGTGTCACAAGTTTTTTGTTTTTTTTTTATTTGCCATAGTTATCCTCCATTCACGAGAAAGCGAATTGTTAAATATAGCAGGCATTCCTCGTATGTCGAGTGTAACGATATTTCAATCTGATCACTTCGTTCTTTCGACAAATTTTCTATTCAAATTTAACGTTTCGCTCCCCTTAGTTACCGGGGAGCTTCTTCAGAACACGGTAGATGTTAATAATGTGACATACAAACTGTACAACATAAAAATATAAAGACTACCTGTATTACTAAACACTAAAAATTATTTGTCAACAGGGCAGGCAATCACGTAATAACAAAAACATTGTTACATCACAGATACAGGAGTGGCCAAGTGAAAAGTGTTGTGAGAAACATAAGACATTACTTATTGGAGACGAACACACTATAAACAGTCGGAAAATTCGCACCATCATTGCAATTAATAACATTACATGAACAAGCCTTTTGATTTATCAAAAAAATTTCCGCAACGCGACGTCTGTATGCATGTGATTCTGACTTCAGAATTTTGACATTATCCCAATCTATTCTATAATCGAATTCCATAACATGTTGACTCAGCGCTGACTTTTTAGTGTTAAAAGTCTTGACCGCATCAACATGTTCCCGTTTTCTGGTTCTAACACTAGGTCCTGTTTCACCTACACACACAGCATTGCAATCCCGGCAAGAAATTTGATACACCAAACCACGCTTTTGTTCAAAATTAATAACATCTTTAGGTTTGCGAAACAACGAAGACAACGTGTGATGTGGTTTTAAAGCCACTCCGATACCAACTTGAGTCAAAATTCGGCTAATAGGTTCGGAGACACCTTGCACGTAGGGAATCGAAGTGAACCGTTGCAGTTTTTCTGTTTTTCTAAAATTATGATTTTTCAAATACTTCATATTTTATTTTTTTGAAAAGAAGTATTTGAAAAATCATAATTTTAGAAAAACAGAAAAACTGCAACGGTTCACTTCGATTCCCTACGTGCAAGGTGTCTCCGAACCTATTAGCCGAATTTTGACTCAAGTTGGTATCGGAGTGGCTTTAAAACCACATCACACGTTGTCTTCGTTGTTTCGCAAACCTAAAGATGTTATTAATTTTGAACAAAAGCGTGGTTTGGTGTATCAAATTTCTTGCCGGGATTGCAATGCTGTGTGTGTAGGTGAAACAGGACCTAGTGTTAGAACCAGAAAACGGGAACATGTTGATGCGGTCAAGACTTTTAACACTAAAAAGTCAGCGCTGAGTCAACATGTTATGGAATTCGATTATAGAATAGATTGGGATAATGTCAAAATTCTGAAGTCAGAATCACATGCATACAGACGTCGCGTTGCGGAAATTTTTTTGATAAATCAAAAGGCTTGTTCATGTAATGTTATTAATCGCAATGATGGTGCGAATTTTCCGACTGTTTATAGTGTGTTCGTCTCCAATAAGTAATGTCTTATGTTTCTCACAACACTTTTCACTTGGCCACTCCTGTATCTGTGATGTAACAATGTTTTTGTTATTACGTGATTGCCTGCCCTGTTGACAAATAATTTTTAGTGTTTAGTAATACAGGTAGTCTTTATATTTTTATGTTGTACAGTTTGTATGTCACATTATTAACATCTACCGTGTTCTGAAGAAGCTCCCCGGTAACTAAGGGGAGCGAAACGTTAAATTTGAATAGAAAATTTGTCGAAAGAACGAAGTGATCAGATTGAAATAAAGCGAATTGTATCGCTATATTTTGGACAAGAAGTCCGCACTCGCTTGGGAGTTGCCTTTTTCGAGGTTTATGGGCCACCTGTCTTCCACATAAAGGTGGGGCGTCCGGTTAAGTGCCTTGCCCAAGGACACAACAAGCGAACTTGCCGGCTTGTTCTCCACAACCTCCCATAAATGCCGAGCGCCAAGCAGGGAAGCTGCGGATGCCATTTTTAAAAGTCTTTTGGTATGACTCGACAAGGGAATGAATCCCAGGTCTACCGACTGCGAAGCGGACGCTCTAACCACTACGCCATCGCGTCGGTATGGCGCAATATCCTGTTGTATCAAACTTCGAATTTTTTTGCGGCGGCCATAGTTCATATTCTGTGTCTTCAGGTACTTTGATAATCGGTAAATCAATGCTTGTCTGATTTTGTTCACATCAACAATTATCTTTTTGCATAGGTTGTCTCCAGGTCTATCATTAAAATCTCCCATACTTCTTTTTGTTTTGTAGACCTTAAAGCGTTCAATATTTTGTGGATAATTTTTGCATCTTTACAAGGGTTTTTCAATTTTGAACTGTTTAACTTCGGGTATTTGAGAGTGATGTCTTTCACATAATCCACACCCTGTTTCTTCAGCATATATTCACACAGGGAAACCATTTAGCATGCTTGTACCAAGGATTATTGTTTGGTTCCCAGTTCTTTAGATCTCCACCACAATAAAAACAAATAACTCAGTCGCTGTCATCCAAGTAATAGAAACCAGCATCCGCCATTTCACGCGGTGTTATATGTTCCTTCACGGGCCAATTCTTGGTAAAGGACTGTAAACGTTCATCACTGTTAAGGATATGTGGATTGTATGGAGCACGACAAGCGAACGATTCTTCCACATTTTCCGCAATAGAGTTAGGAACATCACACATATTTCAAACAATTCCTCTCACACAATAGTATAATTCTCGCTCACCGCTTTATATAGAATCGCGATGGATAGCGCAATAGGAATGCAATCTGGCTAAAAATAGAGTACGTCATGCATTGTGCAATAGGGGTGCAATCTATCTAAAAATAGAATACGTCAAAGATTGTGCAATAGTGATGCAATCTGGCTAAAAATAGAATACGTCATGGATTGCGCAATAGTGATGCAGTCTGGCTAAAAATAGAGTATGTCATGGATTGTACAATAGGAATGCAACTGCATTCTCGCGGTCTGATTAAAAACTTACGTCATGATCGATTGCACAATAGGGATGCTATTACATTCCCACGATTTAGGTAAAAACTTAGATCATGGAAATAAAGAACCAAATGTAATAACAAGTCATAAGTTTTGCACCAAATTCTTTGAAATGACACTGTGTTGGAACTAGCTCCCTCAGATTGGTGTTAACTTCTCCAGACCTCCCTTGCTTAAAATTAATGTCTACGGTTAGCTATCTATGACCTCCTTCAAATAAAATCTAGGGTTAGCTCTCCAACCTCCTTCAAATAAAATCTAGGGTTATCTTCCTTAGAACTATGGTTAGCTCACATAGACCTAGAGTTAGCGCCCTCAGACCTAGAGTTAGCTCTCTTAGACCTAGAGTTGGCACTCTCAGGCCTAGGTTTAGCTCTCTTACGAAAAATAAACCTAGAATTAGCGTCCTCAGACCTCCCCCACTTAAAATTAAAGTTCTATGGTTAGCTCTCTCACAAAAATAGACCTAGAGTTAGCACCCTCAGACCTCTCCCACATAAAATTAGTGTCCTGTGGTTAGCTTCCCCTGACCTCCTTCAAATAAAATCTATGGTTAGCTTCCTATGATTAACTCATCATGTAAGTACAGTGCGTAGAAAAAGGTTCGAGCTTGGGTAAGTCTGCACCAGACAGAGACAATATATCCTAACAAACAGCTGAATAAAACGTAATCTCTATAGATTATATTCTAAAAACTTTCGATGGACAAGTTCGGACCAGTCTATACAAAAGCACTGATCGCATCATGACTAAAAATAGAATATGTCATGGATTGTACAGTAGGTATGCAACTACATTCCCACGGTCTAGTTAAAAACTTACGTCATGATGGATTGCGCAAGAGAGATGCTATTACATTCCCACGGTATAGTTAAAAACAGATTCGTTATTGAAATACAGAATCACACCCTAAAAACCAATATGTAATGACAAATTATAAGAATGACATCAAACGTTTTGAAATCCCATTCACACCGTGTTAGAACTATCTCCCTCAGATTACTCCTTCAGACCTAGGGTTTGCTTTCTCATATAGAACTAGCGTAATTTTCTTCACGTATGATTAGTTCTTTGCGTTGGGATAGCTCCCCCATATAAGCTTATCTTTCTTGCAAAGGCTTAGAACTAGGATTAAATCTCTCAGATCTAATGCTGGCTTCTTTGAATAGTGTTAAAACTAAGGCTAGCTCCCTCAGACCTCCCTTACATAAAATTAACAGACCTATGATTTGCTCTCTCACATAAAATAGACCTTAAAATTAACACCCTCTGATCTAGAATTAGCTCCTTCCTAACTCCTTCAAATAAATTTAGTGTTGGCTTCCTCACAAAAAATTCATAGATCTAGGAATAGCTCTCTTACATAGAGTCAGGGTTCGGTTAGGGTTAGAGTTAGAATTAGAGACCAGGTCCGCCAACAGCTCCGCCACCGCTCCTCCTACAACCGTGCCAAATGAGCCATCCTATACTACTTACGTGCTCATGGTGCCAACCGATTACATGAGGGCCCACAGGCAACATGTCTGTGAAATCAAGCTGTAGGTTGTGAAATGCGAGAAAGTCGCAGCCCAGAATGGTCATTTCTACATTAGCCACCTTAAAAATCCAGGGGTAAGAATGAATAATCCCTGTTGGCAATTGTACGTTCAAGTGCTTGGTCCCGTGAATTGTGATAGGGATGTTGTTGATGGCAGATAAGATCTGCAAACCTGATTACTGATTACAAGAGGCGAAACCCTTAATAGGTAGCAAACTAATCGAAGACCCAGCGTTGACTAAAACTCGACATTATTTGAAGAGTCAAAAGATGTAAACCAGTGGTCGGGTATTGTTAGCTTACCTGCACAAGTGCAATGGGTCTCCTGAAGAAGAATGACGAGTGCCTCATACTTCACGGCGAGATGATGGAGTACATTCATCTTGCTTGCAGTGACGCCTTCGATGTTTAGCTACAAGACTGCTGGTCTTCGAAACTTGTTGACGATGTGCCCTGACAGGGGCACATCGCCCTGCTCTGAAAAGGGCGTTTCCCGAGTAGTAGGCCCTGGCTGTACATCAGGGTGAGGAGTTACCCTTCCAGGTTGGCAGGTTCGGTTTCTGTCTAACATTTCTGAAAGACGTACTAATGACCCAGGCCGTGAGAAAGCACCTGCCATCTAAACCACTCGACATTGACGACCCACAGTGGCGAGCTGAGTCGTTTTTTTGGCAAAGAGAGTGACGGCCATGCGTAAGGGAGTGGGCATCTGCTCGCGCGCACCCCAAATTTTTTATGGTAAAAACAAAGATCACTTTTAGAAGCATGGTAGCGGGGATTTTTTGGCAAGAATGATTTGTGTTGGGTTGTCTTGGAAAATTAGAACAATGCTCGGGGCCTCCAAACATATTAAATCCACGAGCCTGTTTCCTAAAATGGCCATCAGCGGCATCATTCCAGGGTTGTTGTGGTGATGCAGAAAGCAAACTTTCTATGGTATCATCCAAATGATTTAAACGCTGATCGAATATTTCATTAATTAACATTAGAAACTATTGTTATTGTTGAAATATTTAGAAGCGGCCATGATTTTATCCGTTCGCAACGCAACAGAATCCAAATTAATGTCGAACGATCCCGCTAGGATGCTACGAACTTGAACCGGAAGTTTATCGAGGAATAATTTTCGAAAGACTGCTTGACTCTAACAATCCGACGTGTGGTACGCGTCAAGCAGGTAGCGCGTCTCATGGAGCAACTCTAGGTTTGCAATTGCCCAACTCTGTACCATAAAATAGTTTGTCCAGACGATCGTTTTCATAGAGTTTATATGTTTTGATGAAGACTATTTTTTAATTGGTATACGAGAACATATCCGGGTCACGAAAGACATGCTGGACCTTTCGAATACTTTTGGAGTCCAGCAAAATTAGTACCACAGAAAATTTTCTCTGTTTATCCCAAACCCCGTTTGAAGCAAAAGTTTGGTCAATCGGTGAAAACCGTAGATCGACTTCGGTTTCCCAAAATGTAGGCAAGGTGATGTTAGGAAGAAGAGGCGATGCCTGTTGGTGTTTGGACTGTACTGATTGTATGCGCCGAGTGGTTAAATTCTGAGCCCAAGTCTCGATTCCCATTGAATGATTACATAACAAAGCACGGCGCGGGGAAACAAACAGGTTATTGTCAAATGCCATATTATCTTGGAATCGCGATACCGGTGGATAGGCTTGGAAAACAGGTAATGCACAAACTTTGACTTCGACGTGCGTCGATTGTAAACGAGACGTAATACAGGTCACGGACACGGCCTGTAAAAACAATGAGCCTGTTCCACCGATGTATTAAGGTTACTTTAGCATTCAGAAATGCGAGCAATCGATATTGGTGCCAGAAAAAGGCAAAGGTGAGGAGGTCGAAGTGGAGGGTGGAAGTGGAGGTTGAATGTAAGGTCTGGAAGTCACAGGGGTAGCGGACGAAGAGTAAGTATACCCGTCTAGGTTTAAGAAAGAAGCTGTAACCATAACAGAGGTAGTGGAAAAAAAACACGCGTGCGTAAGGTCATCATGATCCATGGTCTTGACCTTACGGTTACGCAAATTATAAAATGGGCCACGTAACTTATGCATTTGTGAAAGGAATTGCGGGACGTCAATGTAACTATTTTACGAAATATTAAAAATAACCCAGAATAAAAATCGTAACACCATGAAACAAAAGTAAGTTAAAAATAACGCGCAGACCTAAAAATATCTGTTGGGAGAGGAAATGCGGCCGCAGCGTCACGAGTGGGGGAATTTTTGAACCCTAACCCTAACCCTAGCCCTAACCCTAACCCTAACCCTAACCCTAACCCTAACCCTAGCCCTAACCCTAACCCTAACCCTAACCTTAACCCTAATCCTAACCCTAACCCTAATTCTATGTAAGGGAGGTAGTCTTGGACCTATTACTTTTTGTGAGGAAGATAATTCTAAATATGAGAGTGTTAACTCTAAGTCTATTTTATGTGAGAGAGCTAACTGTAATTTTAAGGGAGTTAACCCTAGATCTGAGGATCCTAACTCCAGGTCTATGTGAGCCAGCTCTAGCTCTAAGGAAGCCAACCCTAGGTCTGAGGACGCTAACTCTAGATTTATTTTTCGTAAGAGAGCTAACTCTAGGTCTGAGAGTGCCAACTCTAGGTCTAAGAGAGCTAACTCTAGGTCTGAGGGCGCTAACTCTAGGTCTATGTGAGCTAACCATAGTTCTAAGGAAGATAACCCTAGATTTTATTTGAAGGAGGTCGGAGATAGCTAACTCTAGATTTATTAATTTTATGTGGGGAGGTCTGAAGGAGCTAACTCTAGATCTGAGAGAGTCAACACTAAGCTGAAAGAGTACCCCCCAACACGGTGTTATTTCAAAAAGTTTGACGTCATTCTTATGATTTGTTATCACATAACGGTTTTCAGGGTGTGATTCTGTATATTCAATGACGTAAGTTTTTCACTAGACCGTGGGAATGTAGTTACATCTCTCTTGCGCAATCCGTGACGTAAGTTTTTAACTAGACCGTGGGAATGTAGTTGCATGCCTATTGCACAACCCATGACGTATTCTATTTGTAACCATGATGCAATTTTTGCTTTTGTGTAGACAGGTCCAGACTTGTCTGTCAAAAATTTTAGAATATAATGTATAAAGATTACGTTTTATTCAACTGTTGGTTAGGATATATCGTCTCTGTCTTGTCCAGACTTACCCAAGCTCGAATCTTATTTCTCCGTACTGTGCTTACATAATGAAAAGTTCTAAGGAAGCTAACCGTAGGTCTAAGGACACTAATTTTATTTAAAGGAGGACGTAGGGAGCTAATTCTAGATCTGAGAGAGTTAATATTATCACGGTGCGGACGGTATTTCAAAAAGTTTGGTGCAAAACTTACCGCCATATGGTACTTGATCTAATTACTACACATTTACCTAGTGGTTTTCAGGGTGTGATTCTATATTTCAATGATGGAATCGGTTTTTAACTAGACCGTGGGAATGTAGTTGCATCCCTATTACGCAATCCATCACGATGTACTCGATTCTGTTTTCAACCAGACCGTGTGACTCTAACCCTAACCTAACTCTAATTCTAACCCTATGTAAGAGATCCAGCCCTAGGTCTATTAATTTTTGCGAGCTAATCTAAATCCGAGGGTGCTAACTCTAGGTCTGAGAGAGCTAATTATAATCCTAAAGGAACTAACCACAGGTCTAAAGACACTAATTTTATTTAAAGAAGGTCGGAGGGAGTTAACTTTAGATCTGAGGGATCTAAATTTAGTTCTGACTCTAACATGGTGTGGTTGTCATGTAGAATATTTTAAGGAGTTTGGTGCAAACCTTGACACCTTATGATAGTATTTGACCCATTGTATATGAAGTTATTGCACAATGATTACGTAGTTTTTATGCAGTTGTTTGTTTGGTATGGTGCAACCCTTATGTGTTTATGGTAGCATAAGAATTATCCAATATGAGAAAATATAATATTGCGCAATGGTTTCATAATTCTGATACAATTGTTTGCCGGGATGTGATGCAATGACGTTAAAGCAAAGCGATGGGAAAAAGTGAGCAAAATGTGACGTCGCTCTTAGGATTATCCAAAGCATACGGTTTTGAGGCGACTACTAGCTGTTTTTAACATTTTACGGTTAAGATCGTTCAAATTCTGTTGCATATTTGTTTCCAATAATGTTCACATGCTTTTATGATAAAAGATTTATCAATTTAACTAGCTATTCATGCGGTTTCTGCATTACGTAACTACAATGCCAACGTTTCAGGCAAACTAGGTTGTTCAATTCAGGAAGTTTATTTAGCAATCGAAACTAAAAATTTGTATAAACGCGGAAAATGTAATTTCGTCACCTGAGAACGAGACGGCGAAAAGACCGTGAGATCATCAAAATCAACTGCCGTGCCTATCAACAAAATATACAACTTTATCAATAACAAACAAGAAAACACGGTAAAAGATACAATTTTTAAATAGAAACACATTTTTTTTCATTTACGTTCAAACATCGTCTTATTATGAGTTCATCTGCACCGTGTTTAAACGCGACTTCAGACTAAGAAACAACTTCGAAGTCAAAAGTTTTATTTAAACAGTCTCGATTCTATATGACAGTGTTTTTACTCAAAGACTCTTGTAAGCATGTTGTTGTATAGACTTATCATGCAAGAGCTCGTGTGATCAAGCCGTAGACTTGTTATTCAAGGTTAAAAATCTTAGGTATTGGTTAAGAGTCAAATTCAATCTACTAAGAAAGACACATTATTGACCAACATGTCACAAATTAAAGCAAAATTATTCATCTAGACTAGTATAATTTAACCGTTTTATAGTACGAATTTTGTAGGTTAGCAGAAACACAACTGACCAATAAAATTTGTTCTATTTTAAACAAAACGGTGTAGATTTAAGTTTACCTTCTGTCAGCGAGCTTGAAATAATTCACAGAGCATTGAATTTGCAATAAGTTTTATACGGCATTACAAAACTATTATTATTTTTAAATGTTTAAATTTTTCTCATTCTTTGTAACACATTACAAATAAACATTAAGACTCAGGTTCCTTATCACATCATTCCGACACTTCTTTTCATTTATGCACTTTTTACGTTTAATTTCGTCCACCAGCATCGTTTCACTTGTTGAACGTCTTCTTCTCTCGAACACTGTTTTTAACACACGTCTTTAAAGGTGTATATCTTCTTTTCGCAATATCGGTTTCACAAAATTTAGACCTTTCTACATTTTTTCAACTTTACTCGCTCAACTGCTAAATTTGCGACCTTAGAGAAATTCTTATAGTTTTTGGTCATTGTCAGACACAAAAATTCATTTTCGTTATTGCAGAGATGAAACGTCCCGAATTACCATGCCTAAAACGTCACCACACAACCGATAGCCATGTGATAGATAACTAAACGGGAATAGGATCGTTTGGTTGAATTACAAAGAATTGCGGAGAATAATTAAATGGATTGGCATCATAAGGGAGTAGTTTTTTAAAGGATAAACCGTTTGAAACCGAAACGCCATGAATGTGTAAGACACACGTGACCGTTAAACACGCTGTAGCTCGTGTTATCACCAATTTGAACTTCTTATCTGAAGAGAACGATGCACACAGTGAGCCAGCGAGGGAAATACAACACATACTGATGCTCTCACGGTCGTATATACACAAAATAGTTGCCTTTGATTACTAAGGTGACCTAAAAAGATGGTTTGAGGAAAAGTATATTTGACATCTTTTTCAGTTGAAATAACTTTAAAGATTGGAAATCTCGTTTTTAAATACTTAATATTATATTTCACAGCCAACATAACTGAAAAAGAATCTTTCTTTATTACCAAATTTTTCTCTCCATACAGCGGTATGCAACTTATTCTTTCGGATCACTTTTAGTAAAAACCTTAACAATTTGAGCTTATTCGACTTCCATCACGTGTTTGGCAATTATTAGTGCTGCTCCAAACATCACAACCTAACCGCAGATTTGAAAACTTTACCATTTGTTTTAACCAATATCTTCGTATTTCTGCAGGAATCTTTTTTCCCGAACCACACACCCTGCTTAATCTCACTTTCACAATTTTCTGGAATGATTGATTCCAAATACTCTCCGATTTTCCAAATTTTAACTTATCTTTTCCTAAATTTTTTGAAATCGTTTTGTAGTCCTCTACATTAACACCCACGTATGACATTTTGTGGCTACATTAGATGCAGATTGTTAGAAATTATTTAGATTAAAATTTTGAAAACATGACAACTTTTTCTATATAAAAATACCAAGTCAGAACTTATACGGTTTTAATCTGTTTGTACATGTAAAATAATGTGAACTTACAGTCTCTTTTTGCAACTCTCATGCTTTTACTCAGACCCAAATCTACATCTATTATCAATTTTGTTAGTGAAAAAACACAAGATTATCGTTTATCAAATATTTTATCAACTTTTTTGCATTTAAAATCAAGAAATATGAACTTCAGTCAGAGGTTTTTTCACAACATTTGCTATCAACCATAGAATGTGTCATACTTATTAACTCCTGCGGCCCTTCAATTTTAACTAAACATCCAATTTTTAACTCTTTATGTTGACATAAACCACCACAAATAAAAAACTTGCCAACACTTGCAAAACTTTATAAAACCTATATGTGTTTAAAAAAACAAAAATATTTGTCTGTACACCATTTTAAACCCTCACACTACTGGTTATATGCATTCATAAAACAAAAAGAACCTCAACTTTGTTGTTAAGTCGCTTTTCATTTTTATCGCATAACCCTACAATTGAAAGCTCACAAGACCTCGTATACAGGTTATTAAACAAAAATTTTCAATTTAATTGAACAATAGAAGTTTTAACTAGCAATGTTTTCATCATTCATCAAGACATCTTCAATATTTGTGTATTGGCGACTGTGAACTAGAAAAATTAATACACGAAAAGATCTATGTACTTGTTTCTATGCGTTCTCTTAACCGTTTCTAAGCGCTGCAGCCACAATCTTTAACTCTGAAGCAAACCAAGTCTGACGAAACTTAGCGTCTGGAAACACTTTCAGCTCTGTTTTTCAACAAACTAGGACATTAGTTATCGATATGACCTGCATAAACACAAAACTTTTGACGTGCTTGTTTATTTTTGTCAAATTCTACCTAACTTTCTTATTAAACGTTGCGCTTTTAGCGTTTTATCCCAGTTGATTTTAAAACAAAATCTGTCAATTATTTGAAAAATAACAATTTATCACTATGCAATCAAATTTTCTATTGCTTCTAGACCTAGCTCAAACGTAATAATATAAACGTACAAGGTGTTTTCCGAACTTTTCCCTAATTTCTTTACGAAGTGTTGACTCACAAAGGCTACCTACAAACAAAATCTGAACTCACCACCTCTTATTTTCAAAAAATTTTGCTAAATAAACATCATACTTGTGTTTGTGTGGCTGCTTACATATTTATAAAACAAACCTTACTTTTTATATACATCAGATAGTTAAAATTTCATCAAAGCATTCTCACAAACACTAAATTTATAATTTCTAACAGGGCTATACCTAACTTTAAACCTAAACAGTTCTGATCTTTCTAACTAATCAAGTCAATTGCATCATATTTTAGCTCTATTATATTCCAATAGGTAATAAACTTACGACTTATATATCATGATAAGCATTTACATAACAAAATTAGTGCAAGTTCTATTAAACACTTTAAACGTTTTTATCTGTTTACCCTCACCAAAGATTGAACGCACAATTTTTGTCATTTTGATGCAACAAAACTTTTTTTATATGTACACTTTACATTCAAGAAACGTTTAAAAAACTGAAACTAATCATTATCTGCTATCGCCACTCACAAAGATGTAACAAAAATGACTCGTTTAAGACGATTCTTTAAAACTCTGTATAGTATAATTCATTCTTTTCAATTAAAGATACTATTTGTGACATTACTTGAATGTGATTACGGGTAAAAATCTTTGTAAACGCTCCTATCACTAAGCACGACTTTAATCAAAATACCAAATATTTTCAGAATTACACCCATTATTCATCGCGTTTAAATTTCAAACTTGCAATTAATATATAAAATGTGTAGGTTTATCAACAAACCTAAAAAATTTTTACATGTTTCACCAAACGTCTTTTATAAAATATATTTTTTATTATACAACAAAAAGTCTAAACTTAAGATTTACCAAATAATTTTAATTTCCTCACTATGTCCATGAAACTTGCAACGGTTAACATCAACACATTTAATTTCAAAACAAAATTTTATAAACTTACAAACTGCTTATATCCATTAATTAACATTTTCATGTAATTACTCTCGTCATATACCGAACTAGTGATCTGTAACATTTTTAATAGTTTTTAGGTACATTGAAGACAAACTTATGATTAAGCCGTGCATTAAAATTTTCGTCTTCACCAAAAATCAAATTCACACAGCCTTGAAGCAAACATACAAACTTAAAATCATAAAAAATTCTAATACATTCATACCTACGCTTGCATCAAACACTAAATTTGAAAACAATTAACGTGTAATATATTACCGTAAAACAAAATTTCAAGTTGTTTTCAATTCTAAGGTGTCAGTTATCGCACCGTAGTCTTGACAATGATATTTTTGAGTGCAAAACAAAACGAGTAACCTAATACTTCTCAACTAATAAGCATTTTTACATTATTTTAAGTTATAAATCTACCATTTTTGTTACATTCAATCGTCACGAAAGATCACTATTTTTTGATGTTACATACTCGTAAATGTCTTTACTTGAAAACAATTAGTTGGCTTAGTTTTTGTGTCTACGCTAGATTTTTTTAGATGACGTAACAAAATTCGGTTGAAACATCAAATAAACACTGCGTATGTCGGATTCTCAGCACGTGACAACAAGATAGCAAAGCGTCAAATGTGTGAAAACCAACCGGAATAAAGCAAATTATCAATATTCTACAAGCATTAGGGGAGTGAAAAAGAGGGTCCCGTTGTCTACGTTGTCAACAGTGCTTCTTCAACCCTAACAGCGCTGCCACCAAAAATTTTCAAAATAGCTTAGCAAAACCAATTTGTTTACTTGGTACCTAGGCGCTATAAATAAAACCCACAAAAACTTATCAACGTCGTATTTAATACAATTTAGAACATTCTTACGTTTACACTTGTACATTGTTTACACTTGTTCTATACAAAAGGTTTGATGAATTTTGAAAATTTTGATCTAAATAGTTTCTAACAATCTGGAACTAACGAGTTTTCACACGATGTTTTACCTGTGTATTGATGCACTAAACTATAGGACGACAATAAAATTACATGACATCAAATTTAGAAAACGGATAATTTTTGGAATCAATCATTTCAGAAAATTGTGAAAGTGAGATTAAGCAGGGTGTGTGGTTGGGAAAAACGATTATTACAGAAATACGAAAGTATCAGCTAAAACAAACGGTAAAGTTTCAAATCCGTGGTTAGGTTGTGATGTTTGGAGCAGCACTGACAACTCAAAAATATGTGATGGAAGTCGAATAAGCTCAAATTGTTAAGGTTTTTATCAAAAGTAGCTAAAAGGAGAAGTTGCATACCGCTGTTATATAGAGAAAAATAGGGGATAAAGGGAGAGACGCAAGATTCTTTTTCAGTTTCAAATGACATTGGCTTAAAATCGTGTTTGATTTGTCAGCTCAAGCATTAAAACGTTTAGGATTAATACCTTATATTGTGTTAAAATTGAATCATAACAATCCACTTATTGTGACAATATTTATAAACGAGATTTCCAATCTTTAAAGTTATTTCAACTGAAAAAGATGTCAAATATACTTTTCCTCAAACCATCTTTTTAGGTCACCTTAATAATCAAAGGCAACTATTTTGTGTATATACGACCGTGAGAGCATCAGTATGTGTTGTATTTCCCTCGCTGGCTCACTGTGTGCATCGTTCTCTTCAGATAAGAAGTTCAAATTGGTGATAACACGAGCTACAGCGTGTTTAACGGTCACGTGTGTCTTACACATTCATGGCGTTTCGGTTTCAAACGGTTTATCCTTTAAAAAACTACTCCCTTATGATGCCAATCCATTTAATTATTCTCCGCAATTCTTTGTAATTCAACCAAACGATCCTATTCCCGTTTAGTTATCTATCACATGGCTATCGGTTGTGTGGTGACGTTTTAGGCATGGTAATTCGGGACGTTTCATCTCTGCAATAACAAAAATGAATTTTTGTGTCTGACAATGACCAAAGACTATAAGAATTTCTCTAAGACCACAGTCTAACTATCGAGAGAGTATAGTGGGTAAAAAAGTTGAAAAAATGCAGAAAGTCATAAATCTTGTGAATTAAACACTGACACTATTAACCAATATCAGGAAAAGAAAATCTCAGATACGTATTTTAAGACACAGTTGTGTGTTAAAAACAGTGTTTGAGAGAAGAAGACGTTCAACAAGTGAAACGATGCTGGTGGATGAAATTGAAAGTACAAAAATAAAGAGAAGTGTCGGAATGATGTGATAAGGAACCTGTGTCTTAATGTTTAGTAGATATTATTTGTAATGTGTTACAAAGAATGAGAAAAATTTTATCATTCAACAATGATAGTTTTATAATGCCGTATAAATATTGGAAATTCAATGCTCTGTGAATTATTTCAAGCTCCCTGACAAAAGTTAAACTTAAATCTCTACCCGTTTTGCTTAAAATAGAACTATTGGTCGGTCGTGTTTCTGATAAACTACAAAATTTTACTATGAAACAATCAAATTATACTAGTCTAGATGAATAAATTTTGCTTTATTTTGTTACATGTTGGTAAATGTGTCTTTCTTAGTAGATTAAGCAACATTTTTGACTCTTACATAATATCTGTAACATTGAAGAACAAGTATTAACAAATTTGATCACACGAACCTTGTATAATGAGTCTATACAACATTATTGTTTACAAGAGTTTTTGAGTAACAATGCTGTGATATAGAATCGAGACTGTTTAAGTAAAACTTTTGACTTCGAAGTTGCTTCTTGGTCTGAAGTCGCGTTTAATAGTAGTGCATGGTACAGATCAACTCATAATAAGATGATATTTGGACGTAAATGAAGAAAAATACATTCTATTTAAAAATTATATCTTTTACTGTGTTTTTTCGGTTTGTTATTGTTAAAGTTTTGTTGTTGCTTGATAGGTACGGCAGTTCATTTTGATGGTCTTTTTGCCGTCTCGTTGTCAGGTGATTTTTTTCCGCGTTTATACAAATTTGAAGTTTCGATTGCTCAATAAACTTCCTGAATTAAACAACCTAGTCTGCCTGAAACGCTGGTATTGTAATTACGTAATGCAGAAAGCGCATAAATAGCTAGCTAAATTGATAAATCTTTTAACATATAAGCGTGTGAACATTTTTTTGGAAACAAATATGCAACATACTTTGACTGATCCTAATTGTAAAATCTTAAAAAACAGCTAGCCTCAAAACCGTATGCTTTGGATAGTTCTAAGAGCGAGTTTATCACATTCTTTGTATAATATATGATGGATAATACATAGATTTTTGAACGGTAGTGATTTTTGGACACACTGCTTATGAATTCTATATTCAAACGTTGTATCAACCATCTTTACTGGGTAAACTATGAAATATGAATTATGTACATAGAGAACGAGAAATTGTTGTAAATTTAAAATGTTAGATATCTAGGTAATGAATTTATAAAACCAATGTATATATTCATAGTACTGTCTCAATAAACAGTAATGCAAATAACATTGAAATTTATTTCTACATTAAGAATTTAAACGGTAGTGACTTTATCACAATCTTTGTTAAATAAATGATGGATAATACAAAGATTTTTGAACGGTAGCGATTTTTCGGACACAAAGAATCACACAATGATATATTATAACCATTCTCACTTATCCGCTTCCTACAGCATCGCTTCTACCATGATGGATTGCGCAACAGAGATACAACTACATTCCCACGGTCTAGTTAAAAACTTACGTCAGTGAAATAAGGAAGCACAACCTGAAAACCATTATGTAATAACAAGTCATAAGAATGACATCAAACTTTTTGAAATAACACCGTGTTGGAACTAGCTCCCTAAGATTGGTGTTAACGCCCTCAGACCTCCCCACATAAAATTAGTGTCTTATGGTTAGCTCTCTCACAAAAATAGACCTCGAGTTAGCACCCTCAAACCTTCCCACATAAAATTAGTGTCTTATGGTTAGCTCTCGCACAAAAATATACCTCGAGTTAGCACCCTCAGACCTCCCCCCATTAAAATTAGTTTCCTGTGATTAGCTCTCTCACAAAAATATACCTTGAGTTAGCACCCTCAGACCTCCTCCACATAAAATAGTGTCCTATGGTTAGCTCTCTCACAAAAATAGACCTAGAGTTAGCACCCTCCGACCTCTTCCACATAAAATTAGTGTCTAGGGTTAGCTCCCTCCGACCTCCCCCACAAAAAATTTAGGATTAGCTCCCTCCGACCTTTTTCAAATAAAATTTGCTTCCTTAGAACTTTTCATCATGTAAGCACAGTACAGAGAAAAAGATTCGAGCTTGGGCAAGTCTGGATAAGACAGAGACAATATATCCCAACAAACAGCTGAATAAAACGTAACCTTTGCACAGTATATCCTAAACCTTTCGACGGACAAGTCCGGACCAGTCTACACAAAAGCACTGATCGCATCATGACTAAAAATAGAATACGTCATGGGTTGCACAATAAGGATGTTATTTCTGTGCAGCTCAGGAATACGCTGACTTCTCTTGGCACAGAAACCTTTGGCGGTATTTATCCTTTCCAACTTCACTACAGCCTTACATTACAACACCATTACATTATCACAATCTTATTCAAATAGAATAATACGGTAGCATGCAATACAAATAACACGTTGTAAGTAGTTAAAACTATCCAAAAATTTAGTTAAAGCTAGCAATCACATAGAAGAAAGACTAACTGATGCATCAACTGTACAACTAAATATCTAATTCAGCTTAAAAAGACTAGTTAAACCAAATTACCCAATTACAAAATAAACAACTAGAGCTCTGTATCTGTATCTGTATCTTTTTTATTCATGACCACCACCATTACACACGACACTGAACAACAATAATAATGAGAGAAATGGAGTCAAGAAAAGGAAGAAGCGACACAACGTCAGACGTTAAAACATGCAAATGAAAACAGTGGATCCATAAAACTAGAGCAATAGTTGCATGGCCGCTAAACCCTAAATTCAAGAAATTAAAGAACAGTTTAATTGAATTGAAAAAAAACAAAAAAAACAAACAGAACAAAACAAAAACGCAGGAGTTTTTACAGCTGTAGATCATATTATTTTGTAAATAAGAAGTAAGAACATTCGAAATAGTAAGGATCAGAAAGATGACCAGTGCGAGACACGGTTACGTAGGTGGTCAATGGGTGGCGCAACCGGCCTATAAGGCTGTTTTTTAGCTCATCTGAACATGGTGAGGAAAGAAAAACCACCCTGGAAATGAAACCTCACCGGGTCCGGAAACCCTTTCATTAAGTAACTGGTCGAAAGAAAGAAAAAAAAAAAAAAAAAAAAAAAGGCCGAGCTTGCTGATAATTGTACCGCACTAAATCCGGGCTACTGATATAAACAAAGGTAATGTTGCCAACTAATTCCCAATTATAGCTAAACAGCAAAGGCGGATCACAAACATGAAATATGGCGGATCACAAACATGAAATGCAATCATATACAACAAAGTTAAGCAGAGTGAGAAGATAAGCGAATAAAAGTGACAAACGGCAATACTGGCAGTGGCGATGGTGTAAGCAAACGGAAAAATGGTGGGGTTGAGTCGGGATAAATAACGATTGTGCATTTCCGCTTTTATGTAATTAATCACAAAAACGCAATGGTAGTCTTATTGATCGGCCTCTTCTTGTAGCACCTCTAGGCCGATTTATTTTCGGTGACGTCGAAACAGATGTAACTACATTCCTACGGTCTAGTTAAAAACTTACGTCATTAAAATAAAGAAGCACAACCTGAAAACCGTAATGTAATAACAAATCATAAGAATGACATCAAACCTTTTGAAATAACACTGTGTTGGAACTAGCTCCTTAAGATTGATGTTAACGCCCTCAGACCTCCCCCACATAAAATTAATAAACCTAGGGTTAGTTATCTCCAACCTCCTTCAAATCTAGGGTTAGCTCCCTTAGAGTTATGGCTGGCTCTCTCACAAAATATTAATAGACCTAGAGTTAGAACCCTCAGATCTAGGGTTAGCTTTCTCAGACCTCCTTCGAATAAAATTAGTGTTAGTTTCCTCACAAATGTTCGTTGAAAGTAGTCACTCAGCACCAACTCGATATTTTAATGTCGATATTCTTTAAAAATCACTCGGGGCTCCAATGTCTTGAGTTTGTAGCGCCAGAGGCGTGGCGTGTGCTGTACCGTGAGCCTACTGACCTACACTTAATTACTTAAATTGACGGGAGTTCTTTGATATCGAATTATCCTGAAGTTTTCAGTTGACACGAATTTTCTCTGTTTTGTTTATTAAATCTTTTACCAAAAATTATTGTACAATTTCAAAATTTAGCAGCATCTTCAGTCCAAAAGTTAATTCTGTTTTCCGTTCTATGATTTCTGATTTCTGATCTGTGATGTTTTATCCAAAGACCAAGAGATATTTATAGCTCAAAAAAAAAATGAAAAAAAGGCACCAGGAATAATTTTTCGTAGGGTGAAGACGGGCAATGTATAAGTCATGTTTCTACGAAAAATAAAACGACGCACGAGGATTAATGTTCCAAAACACGAAGGAATGTTGCATGATTGCTTAAATTTAGGGTTTAGCGGCCATGCAACTATTGCTCTAGTTTTATGGATCCACTGTTTTCATTTGCATGTTTTAACGTCTGACGTTGTGTCGCTTCTTCCTTTTCTTGACTCCATTTCTCTCATTATTATTGTTGTTCAGTGCCGTGTGTAATGGTGGTGGTCATGAATAAAATAAGAATGAATGAATGAATGCATGACTCACATTTCTAAGCAAACATAACGAAACGCAAAACAACAATAGTTGAAACAGATGTGCATAGGTGAGGTGAGGGCAAAGGTTACATAATCACTTTAGACAGACGAAGGAATGCATAACTCACGTTTCTACGAAAATGAAAATAAACACGAGGTAGCAATACACGAAAACAAACACGCGCGGGGTAGGCCTAGGGGCAAAGGTTATGCGATCGCTACAAGTTTGTTTATATTTTTTTTAATCCACTGTAATCCATCCTCATTCAATATAGAGTATGTTTCTTTTTATTAGTAATGACAAGCAATAACAAATAAGCGGGCAATGTGAACATATATACTGCTAGTTTCAAGCGATTACGATCGATAGAGAGCGTCTTATAAGCGAGAAACAAAACAACAAAGTGAGTGCTGAAGGTGTGAGGCTTCCGAAGGAAGCAATGCTATTGAGAGATATTTTCAAATTTACAAAGCCATCTCTGGACGCGTTTCGTCCTTTTGGACTCATCAGCAGGGCTTGCCAAGGGCCAAGAGATCCCCCCTATAGCATTAACGTTGACTTTTATAAAACAAACTAACACAACGCACAAGACTTACGTGCCGTTTACTTTTGAACGAGGTTCGTTTTGACGTACTGCTAGCCGCTCAACTATGGACTAAAACTGATATCCTTATGTAAAGCTGATCACACAAGCAGTGATTAGGCTAAAAAAGGTCTTACAAAGGCTACAACCTAAATGTGGTGCTTTAAGGCATGGCTGGCAGCATGTGATGCATGGCAGCGAAACTCGGCGCGCGAGGAGGCCAGTTCGAAAGACGCGGGCTCGAATCGCACAGACGCGTTGTATTGGCGTTGACGTTTAAAAATACAATGTGCGGGAATCACGTTATCCGACATGTACACAACATTATTACGGTTCTGCGAAACATTAAATCAAAGCAAAGCAAATATTGAGACGATACTTACAATTACAGTGCAAGCTAAATGCATTAGCTACCTCCACAAAATCATAGTGATCCTTTTATCAAAATAGACAGAATTTAAGTTCTTTTCACTTGGCTAGTTTTATTTAAGCTTTTTAGCATTATTTTTAAACTTTGAATTGGCGTGCTTTTAGAACAAACAGAAGATGGCCTATTGAAGGCCGAAATCGATTTTGTTAATTTTTTTAATAAATTTGACTGATTTGATGAGCGATGTCAATGTGTGTTATAAATATATAAATTCATGCTCTGTCAAATCGTCACAAATTTTTCATCTGTGTGAGCTTGATTCTACTGACACTTCAAATGGATCACATGATTTAATATACAAATCGATTGTGGTTTGACGCAAAATTTGCATTATCACGTAAAGTTTCTAGCGGCTACTTGATTCAGGTACGGCATCTGCGTGGTTTGGCCTTTTTGTGAATCTACGTCTTAAGAGTTTGCACGCGATACAAGTTTTATCTTTGGTAATCTTTTCCTATAACTAAGCAGAATCTTTCCAGTGGAGGTGGCCAAACGAAAAAGTGTTTATCCAACGCCTGAAGAGGTAAAGAGTGCAATTTACCAGAGCGCTTTGAGTATAAAATAGTAACATAGTTTGTTTGAATTCTGTGTCAAATGCGAACTCTATTTATGGCTTGGGCTTGCATTTTTTGGGCCTGATGTTATTGAAGTGTGCTTTCTATTTTCATTGTGGGGGCGCACATTCAAACTTAGTCATGAGTGCTATTTAGCAAAGATACGCTACTAAAGCTGAGTTTACGTGAATGGTGTGATTATACCTCATAAAAAACCTACTATACAGCGTCAGATTTTAAATTAAAACTGTTTTTAAGAAGAGACCAAGTGGATTTTAGAACTTACAGTGCAACACAAAATGTATTAAATCACTATTACCATTTCTTTCCACATTTTTTTCGTATCGTGTATGTCAGTCGCAGAGATTTCGGACGAGGAGGACGTGGTCTCATGGGAGGATCTGTGGTTTCTATGTAATAAACAATATCACGTTTGGCAACGGCGTAGGAGAATGAGGAAAAAACTTCAGGAAAATTATGAATAAGAAACTGATTATCGTCCAGAAATGGAAGTTTGGTCTCACGTGCACTTCGGCTATGTATAACGGAGGATCAGTTGAATACCCCACAGCGGATGTAGGTGGAGTAGAGGAAAAACGCAAACATTTGTGGGCCGGTTGAACAAGGATACCGAAGTTACATAAAAAATCATTGCCAATGATTGGTTTAGTGACATCAGCTTCTAAAAACGTCCATTCACATGGCTGAAATTCTTCCAAATGAATGTTGAACTTTTTTCAGCCGAAAACATTCATAGTTGAACCATTTACGGTAGTTAAATTATTATCAGTATGCACAACTCTAGAAAAGCAAAAACACACCGAATTATAAATACGAAACTTTCCGTGTCAATTAATAACTCATAATTAGTTAAAACACATACGAGAAATATCAAACAAGAGTCGTTATTATGGGCAACATTGACTCCTCCATCGAAATTTCAGTTTGCCTCGGAGCCATTCGTTAAAATGTCCACCGTTGTCTGATGGCCTGTCATTGGAAAAACTGTTCCACGAACATGGAGGTTTACATTGAAGCGCTTGTTCACCATATCGACGATGGTAGAAACTGTAGGTATTGCCGATATTATTAGCATGCTTATTATGTGATTGATAAAATTGCCTTGGTCTGAAGTTACTACTTGGATGTTAATTGAGCTGTCGAGACAAGCTTTATAAATTGGTAGTGAGAATTACTTATCTTGTAAGGCTGTTTTTGACATCTCCGCTTCGGGATCACAAGTTTGTAGCGGTACTACAAATATATCGTACAATTCAGCACTTTATTGACTTCTTTCATCTATTATTTGCAGTTTACAATTTACTCTTTCTACTCTCTAACATATAACAAGCAGCCACGCCACATATGACAACCAACAGAGTTGCCAATATAAAGGATAAGATCCTACAAAATTTCATACCATTGCGTCACATTACACTGTCTTACTGTCGTGATTGCATCATAATCACTGTTTTGATTTCAGACATTCATCAGGCGTATCATTTTACTGTTGTTAACATCTTAGTGGATTTTTAATTGTCTTTTGCAAAATCTTGTAATCGTAAAAATGGAGCGCAGAAAGTCCTTAAATGAGGTTCAAAGGGCCGAAATGTTGTTGTTGTTACCCGACCCCTTCCCAGGGGTGGGGGCATGGCGGAAAACCACGGAGCCCCAGAAGCCGGGAACCTTCCCAGGGCCTCGACCAGAGGTCGTGGAGAGACAGAGTCTGTGCGGAATGAGATGAGAGGTGTTGTGGGACGAGTGACTGCCAGTGCTGCACAAAGGACTCTCGATTATGCCAATCCTACATAAATAAGAGCTTAACAGTAGACTGTGTCCGTTACAGCGAAGACTAAAGAGCACACAGCGAGCATGACGAGGGAGCACAAGTTCCTCAGTGGAAACCGAGGGAACCTGTGTGTCGAAGAATTTAAATGAGACAGTACGCCTCCAGTCTGGGAAAAGAGAAGAGTGATTACGAGAGATAACAGGAGAGAGACTACAAGGGATTGCAGAGGGCACGAGCAGCGCTCCCTGTCTGGCCAGCTTATCAGTTGCGTCGTTTCTCGAGAAAAACGAGTGTCCGAATACCCATTGCAACCTTATAGTACAAGGAGGAGAGAAAAGACAGTTTCTGCCAGAGAGATTGAGGTAAAAGAAAAGATGGAGGAAAAGACAAGGTGGCGAGGACGAAACGACGTAAGTCAGAAAAAAGGAGAAGAAAAGTGGCAGACTCGATGGTGCTGCCGAGATCAGCGAAGAGGTTGCAGAATGGCGTAGGATTCAGTGGAAAAACTTGAGCATACTGGATCGGTCGAAAAGGAAAGAGTGGTCTCAATGCCACAGAGCGAGCAGTTAGCAAGGACGCCAGAGCCGTGTTTGCCAAAAGGAAAAGGAACAAAGCCGTCTGTCCAGAGTACCAAATCGTGAAGTGAGAGATTCAAGGTGAGCGAGAGCCGCACCTTGGCGAGAGAGGGGATCAGAGTGGGAGAATGGAGATGAAAGAATGGACTCCACAGTGAAGGAAGGCAGATTACAAAGAGGTGAGGTAGGGCAAGCAAAGAGACCCTACCTAGAGGAAGTAAAAGAAAGCATGAGCGGGTAAGTGGATGCAAAATCTCTCCAGGACGATCTGCAGAGTCTTGGTCTCACTTCAAGTCTGGCCAAACCTGAAATGGAAAAGAAGGTTGGGAGACGAAGAGCCTGCTCATAAGATGACAGAGCGAAAGAGTCAGAGTAACTCGTACGGGAGGTAAAGACGCCTCAGAGAAAAGAGGTGAGACGAGAGGCAGCCGGAGGTGGCCGACTAGCCGCTCGGCGAAGGTGACTCCTAGAAAAGTTGGGAGTAGGATTGAAACGAAAGCGGGAGTTGAACAAGAGGAGGTGAGGCTGAAGGTTAGCCACTAAAAAGAAAAGAGACCTCACATTTGCTTCGATTGAGAGGAAGACACCAGTACTCAGACCAGCGCTGCAGTCAAATCAAAGCTTCTTGCGTGACCTTTATCGCAGTAGGGACCGAGGGAGAGGAGAATCAGATCGTCAGCATAAAGAGAGCAGCTGACGGAAGGCAGAGAAGCAGGAAGATCGTTGATGAAAAGATGAGCACAGGGCCAAGATCAGATCCTTGCGAAACACCTCGACGGACTCAAAAGAAGCGACTTTTGTCATTTTGAAAAACCACACAAGCACGCTCACCAGAAAGGAAAGATTAAGCCCAACGAGCAAAGCAAGGAGAGAGGCCAGCCGAAATGAATTTATGGTGAAGGGCGAGGTACCAGATAGAGTCAAAAGCTTTGGAAAAGTTGACAGTAACAAAAATAGTCCAAGAGCCCGGCCTGGGTTTGTTAAACCCATTCAAAATGAACAGAAAAAAGGAACAAAATTTGATTGAGAGTGGACCATTCAGGGCGGAAACCGGCCTGGCGGGGAGAGAGAATGGAATTAGACTCCAGAAAGAAGAGCAGACGCAATAGAATGATGCCTTCAAAAAGCTTTGAGACGCAGGAGGTGAGAGAGATAAGCCGGAAGGAAGCAGGATAGTCGAGAGGCTTTCCCATCTTATGGATGGGAATAATAGAAAATATCTTCAGACGGAAGAAAAGGATTCCAAAAATCAGGAAAGATTGAAAATGTGTAGAAGAAAATCCATGCCAGAGCGAGAAAGATGCTTTAACACGAGATAGGTAACTTTTTCTGGGCCAGTGGTAATGAACAAGGAAAGCGAGAAAGGTGCTTTAGCATTAAATAGACAACTTTGTCTGGGCCAGTGGCAATGGACGAGGAAAGGTTTGTGCAAGCCGCGAAAATTCACCAGGAAAGGAGGAGCAAAAGGACGAGTGAGACTCTTCAAGGCACGTGGCTCGGCGGAGCTCGAACAGGTAGTCTCTGGCTTTTCTACGCAAGGTCTTTTGAGTGGGAATCAGAAAAGTAGGATATCAGGTAATAATCGGCGAAGACGACTCCCTGCGAGAGAAACAGTTGAGAAGTTAGGAGAGGAGGAAGAAGAACCAGCGACAGAACAAACGAGATAATAAACAGATTTAGGTGAGAGAGAAGAGCAAGTCGCCTGCCATGCCTTACCCTGGGCCTTGGCGATGACAGACGAGGCATGTCAGGAAGCGGAAATGTAAGCATGACAATCTTTATTACTTCTGTCGGCGGAAGCCTTACGTCTTTCACTAACCGCTTCTTTTACTTCAGCGAAACACCAGGCTTGAAGTTGGCGTTTGACGCGGCCAAAAGATTTAGCCGCTTTCAGTGTCAGAGAAGTAAAGAGAGCAGCAGCAGAGGAAAGAGACTAGTATTCCTCTTAAGCAAGACAGTAAAAGCCGAAGTAAAAAGCAAAGTTATCGCAACGAGCTTTCTGAAAAATGAAGGAAGAAGGACGTTTGTTGGTGCGAAAGATTGAAGAAAGGACAGTTAGTACAATTGGTAGGTGATTATAAGCCAGGTCCAAAGGATATGTCAAGGGAGGAGCGACTGCCGTAGAAGCGATGAAGAAAAGTAGGTATGTCACAGGGGATGACCCAATTAAGTTCTTCCTCACCACGGAGGTCGAAAGTACCTTTAGTGTCTTAGAGGGGGTGATGGCAGTTGAAGTCACCCAGAATGAAGCGATTTTTGGAGAAGAGAAGAATGGAGGTACAAAAGGAGTCGGTTTTGCAATCCGTCGAAAAAGAGCGAATAGGGGAAGCATAAACATTAAAAAAGCGAGGAGGAGTTGTTGATCCACACATAATCAGAGTAGGGGTCAAGCGAAAAGAGAGCGAAGTGGAAAGTTCAGAGAAGGATAAGCACTACCTGACGAAAATGGTGACGCCGCCACTAGTGTCCGCGTACCCAAACTGCTCTGCATGCCATACCACATAACAGTTCATCGTTGTTTTTTATTATTTTTACAGGATTTCGCCGTTACTACGCTATTTTCTGCTCTACAATGTCCCCAAATTTTTCAGATTTTTTAAAGCATATTGGCTGGGGGTGGTTGCAGTGGTCATGTAACCTTTACCTATGCGCATTTATTTCGAATATTGTTGCCTGGTGTTTCGTAGAAAGGCACGAGTTATGCATTCCTGCGTCTTTCTGTAGTGACCACTTAACGTTTGCCCTTACCTACGCGTGTCTATTTTCGAATATTGTTGCCTTGTGCCTCTTTTCGTTTTCGTAGAAACGTGAGTCATGCATTCCTTCCTCGTTACCCCAGGAAATATTATTACTTGTGTCTTTTCATTTTTGATATAAAAATACCTGTTAGTCTTCTGCATAGAAAAATAATTATTTTTTTGGACCGAAGAAGTCGCTAAATTCAGAATTCGTGCGTTAATTTTTGATAAAAGGTTTAAAAAAAACAACAGAAAATTCGAATCAACTGAGAACTTCAGGAAATGGTTGGATGTCAAAGAACTCCCTAGAAGATTAAGTGTAAGTCAGTAGGCTCACGGTGCAGCACGCCGCGCCTCTTAGTCACTACACTTCGTTTACGTCATTTACTTGCTTGCCTTATATTTGTGGAAATTCCGATAAAATGTAAACGTATTCTTAATGAAGTTCGAGTAAAGAGAAGTATGAAACCCTATTGCAAAAACTGGTTTATCTACTTAACTTCTCAAAATCAAAGACCAAAACGAATGCGTAGTTAAATTCATAGAAACGATAGAAAGTGCCAACTACACCATCAGAAAAGCGATGCAAGAAATCAAAGATTTTGACTTTGGAGAAGACACTTGCAGTATTACCCGTTATATTCAAAAAAGATGGCAAAACGATCCTGGATTTTCTTCTTGTGCTACGCCAAAAGTGTGAAGCCAATTACCTACGAACTTAAGATGTGAAAATCAGTTTGTGTAAATTTGAATGAGACTTAAAAACGTATTTATATAAGATATTATTGTTAACTTGCCATTTGTTAAGTGCTATTTTATACCACTATTGCCTTCACAATTGCAGAGGAAAAGGCCATTTACCGTCACTCAACAGAAGTCGTTAAACATTTATTAAAACTATTATCATTATATTTTTAAAGAGCTTCACAGACAAATAAATTGCAATTTTGAAGCCGAATGCTAAACGCTTGTAGGATAATGTTATCATCCTCTTTCACAAATCACATCGATTACACTCGGCTCCATGCTGTTGGGGTCAATACATCTGTGAACGCAACTTGATACAACTTCATCCACCAGAACGTGAACAATGTTTTCATCAGAAACGAACTGCCACAGATAAAGTTGCAAGTAATGGCAGTCAACCTAAATAAATATTTGTTATGGTAGGCCTATCCTCCACAACTGTGCATTGCTAGATCAACGCCCAAGACATAACCTTAAGGTCGACGCACACAAAACGCATTTAACAAGCCTTCTTGTAACGTAATTTTTGAGTGTTAATGGCTTTTATACGGGCATACATCATGGCAACGACAGAAAACAGCGCCACGCGCAAACTTTATTTTACGCGTAGCGAGTGCGGTGCAACGTCACACAAAAGGTAATTCACCGATGAACACTTACTTACACTTACCTTCAACTCTTGACTAAATATAGCACGAGCTTGGTAAGGAGGAATTTTTGCCCATAATTAATCAAGGAGAACTTGTTGAGGTCAACAAACACAAACAAACGACAAGATTGGTAGACTTCAAAGTGACCATATGTCTTGAGTACAGCAATCACCTATGCATGTCGTTGCTGTCAGTAAAATTAACAGCTTCCTCAACGTGGTGGTGCGATCCCAGGCCCTGTTTGGGTTGGGTGGAAATGGCTGTTGACCTTGCCGAATGTCCCATTTACCCAGGGAAGCATGCAGTCTCTCCAAAATTGGTTGACTGTTTTTTATCCTCTTCTTTGCTCCTCTCTAGCCCGTATTCTTATTCTCCTTCTTCTGATGAGCGGAAACGTTCATCTTAACCCTGGCCCCGTCCTCCCCTGTTCACTGTGCGCTGGAAATGTGACCTGGAAGGGTAGGTCGGTGCAATGCTGCACCTGCCCCAAATGGGTCCATTTTGGGTGTTCACTATTTTTCTTCTCCAGGTTCAATGCTCAAAGGCAACTCCTGGAGGTCCCACAATTCTATCAACAATGTGACTTCCTCTTCGGGATCCTCCATTTTGTATACTTTCACAGTTTAACCTGGTCCCGCAATGTAGCGCTTCGTCACCTACAAAGTTCTTGCCCTCCTTCCATCCATTTCGTATCCCCTCCCTCTGCACCCTCTTGCTCATGGCTGTTTTTCTATACCTCCAGCTTTCTCTTCCTCCCCTGAATCGCTCAGGATTCTTCAATCAAAAGCATGGGGTCTTCGAACGAGAAGCGCTGAACTTTTACACTTTATCTCGTCTCATTCTGTGGATCTGATCTGTATCAAGAAATCCAACCTTAACTCGTCTTCCTCTTTCTGGATCCTCTGCTCTACGATTTCATCGCATTCACTCCCGATGACGCGGATGCTAGCGGTGGCGTCATCATTTTCGTCGGGCAAGGCTTAGCCTCTGAACTTTCCATCTCTTCTCTCTCTCTTCGCTTTACCCCTACTCTTCGTCGTTTGAGGTATTCGTTCTGAGCGTTATGCAGGAAGATCTACATACACTGCGTGAGCGCTCATGCTCGGTTTGCAAGTCTTCAGGTGGACTGGGCCACCACGACGGGTAGACTGCTTGGCCCCACCACCTGTCTGCGACATAAAGATAGAGGCATCCCGTTAAGTGTCTTGGTTAAGTGCCAAGGACACAAGCGAGCTTACCGGCTTGTTCTCCATACTATCCCTACTGTGCCGAGCGCCAAGCAGAGAAGCTGTGAATACCATTTTTTAAAGTCTTTTGGTATGACTCGACTTGGAAAATGAACCTCATGTTTACCGACTGCAAAACGAATGCTCTAACCACTACGCCATCGCGCCGGTCACCCCTACTCTGATTACGCAGGGGTTAACATCTCATTATACAACTCCTCCTTGCTCTCTTTCCTTAATGTTTATGTTCCCCCTATTCGCTCTTCTTCGACGGATTGCAAAACCGACTCCTTTTTAGTAGTTATTCAGTAGTTATTCAGTTTTTATCCGGTGTTTTCCCTTTAGCAGAGATGGCCGGATTTACCCCATTCCTTCTGCAATTTCTCGCACTCCGTCCCTCCACTTGTCTCGTCTCAGAGCATCCTCCTTCTTCAAACCAACTTTCTCTGTCTCCTCTTCCACTTGCTTCTTCCAGGTCTTCTTCGGTCGTCCTCGCTTTCTCTTGCCAGTCACTTCAAGATTCAGAGCAACCCTCAAAACACTATCGTCATCCCTCCTCAGTACATGTCCATACCATCTAACTCCATTTGCTGTTGCTAACCGGTCTATAGTTTCTTTCAATCCTAACATATCCATCTGTTCTTCAGTCGTCTTTCTGTCTACAATTTTCTGACCGCACATGGCTCTCACCATAGCTCTCTCCGTTCTTCTCAAAATTGCTTTTTCATTTTCTTTCAGACACCATGTCTCACTTCCATACAGTATTGCTGATCTTACGCAACAACAATAAACTTTACCTTTCATCTTCAGAGGAAACCTATTTCCAAGCAACAACTCTCCACATTTCCTGAATCTTACCCAACCGATTCTTACTCTTGCTGTGACTGCCGCTTCACAACCACCACTAGCATTTAGTCTGTCTCCCAAATAACAAAATCCATTCACTGTCTCCACTTCATCGCACAACTTCTCGATTGAGTCCATCGTCCCTTCCATTATTCCTTTACATTTCAAGCAAACAAAATGCATTGCCAACCTAGCGGTAACTCTCTTTATTTTTGCACATTTGCCATGAACCCAGTTTTCACATTTTGTGCACAACACTGAGTTGGCCATGACTCTCCTTCCACAAACTCCACATGGATCTATCTTGCTTTTGTATAGTTCGCCTTCTGATCCGCTTACCATCAATTTTGTTTTTCTGGTGTTGACCTTTAAACCTTTACTTTCCAGTGCATTCTTCCAATTCCAAAACCTTTCCTTCAAGTCTTCCATGTGTTCACTCATGATAACAAGGTCATCTGCATATAGTAATTCGTTAACCACACCCCTTCTTGCATTTTCGGTAACAACGTCCACCACTATTGCAAACAATAGTGGCGACAGCACAGATCCTTGATGTACACCAACATTTACTTCGAATTCCTCTGAATATGCAGATCCCACCCTCACTTTTGTCTTTGCACCATCATACAGGCTCATAACTGCCCGAACTATTACTTCTGATAGACCCTTCTTTCTCATGGCCCATTCCATCACTTTTCTTGGCACTCTATCAAAAGCTTTTTCCATGTCAACAAAACACATATACAACTTCTTGTCCTTCTTTTGATATTCCTCCTGCATTCTTCTCACAATAAATATCGCATCCACTGTTCCTTTTCCTGGCATAAATCCAAACTGCATTTCATTCAAATCGACTAGTGTTCGTATTCGCCTCTCTAGCACTCTTTCAACGATTTTCATGGCATGTTCTAGCAGTTTCACTCCTCTGTATGATCCGCAGCTCATCACATCACCCTTTCCTTTGAAGATAGGTACAATCACACTTGTTTTCCACTCATCAGGCATTCCTCTACCATCCAATACACGCTGGCACAGTTCCATCATCACTTTAACCCCGATTTCACCACTTGCAACTATCATCTCCACACTTACTTCAGATGGTCCGGTTGCCTTTCCTGATTTCATCCTTTGCATTGCCTCCACAATTTCATTACGAGCCACTTTTTCCACTGGTCCTTCTACTACATCAGTTTCCACCATGTGGTCCCATTCGTTCTCTTCATTCATGATCTTTTCCATATGTTCCTTCCAAATTTTTGCCCGGTCTTCTTCAATAAAACCCAATCGTCCGTCTCCTCCTCTCAAGCACCTTCCTCCTTCCACATCCATCCCTTCCTTTTTCATTCTTCTAAGGAAGTAGAAAACACTATTAGAATTATGATATAAATTATTCAACTCCTGATTAGCTTCCTTTCTCATAGCTCTAGCAACAATTTTCCTTGTTTGATTTCTTATACGTTTGTATTGATTCTTATTTTCTTCTGATGGGAACTTGCACAGCTCTTTAAATGCCGCCTTCTTTCTTGCAATGGTATCCTTGACCTCTTCATTCCACCACCACATGTCTCCTTGATCTCTCCTAGACTTCTTCTTTCCACACACTTCGTCACAAGCCTTTAGAACACCATCCTTAAAAGTTTTCCACAAATCAGGTGCATCTGCATTCACTAGTTCTTTTACTCTTTTTTCAAATCTCACTCTTGTTCGGTTTTCATTCAACTTCCAAATCTTTCTTCTTATGATTCGTTCCTTTCTCACACCCTTTTTTAGAACCTTTTTATCTAGATCTACGACCACCAGCCTGTGCTGAAGTTCCCATGGAATCACTTTTACATCCCTTATATACTTTCTATATTTTTCCCCCACAAGCACAAAATCAATTTCTGTTTCACACCCATCTCCACTATAAGTAATTTTCCTTTTGTCTGTCTTTTTAAACCAAGTATTTGCCACGCACAGCTCTCTTTCATCACAAAACTCCAGCAATCTTCTTCCTTCTGCATTTCTTTTCCCAACACCATTCCCCCCGTGAACACCTTCAAAACCCTCAGCACATTTCCCCACATGTCCATTGAAATCCCCCAAAGAAACAATGATTTCACTACAACTTCCCAAGTCCCACTCACTCCCCATTTCATCATAAAAACGAACTTTCTCTGCATCTGGTCTTCCACTTTGTGGCCCATACGCACATATTACGCGCATCACCTCCCTACCTAGAGTTAGCACAATCACGATTACTCTGTCACTTTTTCTTCTAACTTCCACAACGTTTCCAGATATTTCCTCTTTCACCAAAATTCCAACCCCTCCAAATCCTGCATCATTTCCTGACCACCACATTTTATACCTTCGTCCCGAAGCACCCACAAAACGAGCTCCTAGGCCTTTCCATCTTACTTCCTGGATGCAACACACATCAACTTTTCTCTTCCTCAGTTCTTCACACACTTCCGTTTTCCTTCCACAAAGACTTCCCACATTTAATGTTCCAAATCTTATCCCATGACATTCAGATTTAAACCCGGAGATTCTTCGCACCCCCTGCCCATTTAAGAGCTGCCGGGGACTGGGGGCCATTTGTATATTTTTTCTGGTCATGGGGATTTACTGGAGCAAAATTTTTCTACAGGGAGCATGCCCTTGCTTACCCCCAACCTCAGTTTTTTGACATGAGTGGTCCAACCAAGCAATTAAGCTGGCAACCCCACCATTAACAGTTAGACTGCAATTGGTAGGTACCCAATAGTCGCCTCTTACGACACGGATTAGTTCGTACTTCTGATTTCCAGGCAGAGGAAGTATTTGATTGGATAATCTCCTTTAACCTCCTTCCTCTAAATGACCCCGACTTTAAATCTACGACTTGATAAAACGCTTCTCTCCTGACATATTCTTTGCTCCCTCCTCTTTTGCTCAAGAGAGGTGCTTTAAAACTTGGGGAACTTGGGCTCTGATCAGCTACCAATTCTACCAACTGTCCCCATTCAATTTTAAGAAAGCTCGTTGAGATGACTTTGCTTTTTACTTTTAACTCTCACTATTCTTCTCCAGAGAACTAATCTCTTTATCTTTCCTCTGCTGCTGCTCTTTATTTCTCTGGCACTGAGCGTGGCCAAATTTTCTATTCCTTTCGGCCCTGTCAAACGCCAACCTCAAGCCGGGTGGTCTCTTAAAATGATAACAAAACACGCACGGCTTCTGCTGCCGCCCATAGAAGTAATAGAGATCGTCAGGCTTACATCTCTGGTTTCCGACATGACTCATTTCTCTCTCTCCTATATCTAACCCTACATCTGTTTATTCTTTCCTTCGTTATATCGCTGGCTTTTCTTCCTTACCAAACTTTCCAACCGTTCCTCTCACAGGGAGTTGGCTTCGGTTTTCGCTGATTACCTGAGATCCTATTTTTCTGTCTCCCAGCTAAAGGCCTGGCGTAGCAAAGCCAGAGGCTACCGGTTCAAATTCCGCCGAGCCACGTGCTCTGAAGAGTCTCGTTCGTCTTTCTGCTTCTCCTCCTCGCGGCTGCCACAAACCTTTCCTCGTCTACTGCCACTGGCCCATACAAAGTTGCCTATGCTATGCTATAAAGCACCTTCCTCGCTCTGGCATGCATTTTCTTTTACACATTTTCAATCTTTCCTGGTCTTTGCATTCCTTTCCTTTGGTCTGAAAAACATCTTTTATTATTCCCATCCATAAGATGGGAAAGCCTCTCAAACTCTCCTGATTTCTTCAGGCTTATCTATCTCACCCCCTGCGTCTCAAAGCTTTTTGAAAGCATCACTCTATTAAAGACTCTTCTTTCCGGAGACTAACTAAATTCTCTCTCCCACAATAATTGCTGCTGATGTCAAAATGGTACAGAGACCCGTTTAACACTACAGTTGACCCTAATGACGAAAAAACAAAGACTGCACCAATCAACAGCAGCCTCAACGTGGTGGTGCGGTCCCCGGCCCCATTTGGATGGAGTCGAGATGGCTGTTGGCCTTCCCGAGAATCCCAGTTACCCCGGGCACTCCCCTTGTGCCAACAATTTTTTTGCCGTGCTGCCCCCTGAACGACCGCAGAAGGACACCACGCAGCTTCTTTGAAATCGGTCGATATCTTTTCTTTTCTCTTGCCCTGGTCCCGTCTTTCCCTGCTGGGTGTGCGCTGGAGATGTGACCTGGTGGGTGGATCAGTGCAGTGTTGCATCTGCTCCAGGTGGGTCCATCTAGGGTGCTCACTGCTCTTCTTCTTTAAATTCAGGGCTCTTGGGGGCTCTCAATCCTAAGGCTGCCTTCCTGCTGCGTCCCTGTTTCTTATGGAGATCCAACATCTACCATCACTGTGGTTTCCTCCTCGGACTCCTCCAGCTTGTGTGCCTTCACTGTTCGTTCTGCCACCCCTCTGCTGGTGCGGCACTTATGCCTTCAGGCCTCTTGTCCCCCTACTGCCCACTTTGTGTTTCCTCCCTCTGCACCCTCGCCACCGTCTCATGCTCCTGGCTGTTCTTCTGCACCCCCTGCATCCTCTGACTCCCTCAGGGTTCTTTTGTGGGGTGCTGGAGCTCTCCAAACCGGGGGCACTAAACTTCCACACTTTCTTTTGTCTCATCCCATTCACCTTGTCTGTATCTGGAAATCTGGCCTCGATTAATCTTTCTCTTTCTGGATCCCTGGGTTCTCTGCTCTGCGATCTGGTCGTGCCCGCTCCTGGTCTGGCACTCTCTCTCCTGATGTCACGCACACTAGCAGCGATGTCATCATGTTTGTCGGGCAGGGCTTGCCCTTCTCGGAGGATTCTGCCTCGTCTCTTTCTTTGCTGGACTCCTGCTCTGATTGTGTGGGGGTCAGCATCTCACTGGATGGCTCCTCTTTGCTCTCATTCCTTGATGTTTGTGTTCCCCTTGTTTGCTCTTCTCCGATGGATGGAGCCGACTCCTTTACTCCCTCTGTTCTTCCTTCCTCCAGATGTCTCTTCGTTCTGGGGGAGTTCAATTGCCATTGCCCCATCTGGGACTTGGAGGGTGCTTCTGACCCCCGTGGGGAGGTTTTTGGTTGAATCGTCTCTTCTGACCTCCTTCCCCTTGGTGACCCTGGTGTGCCTGCTCTACTTTGTTGCTGTTCCCATGACATCTTTTTTGTTCTCTCCTCTCTCGCTCCTAAAAGGTGCTCGGGTACCTGGGTTCTGACCACCTGCCGATTCTACTGGCCGTCCCTCATTCTCTGGTCTTTCACCCCGGTGGCGCTCCCCTTCTGTTGGTTTTCAGAAAACTCGTTGAGAAGGCTTTGCTTTGGCTCTCGCTGTCTTTCTGTGGAGGAGTGCTTGTCTCTTTCTTCTTCTGCTGCTGCTCTCTTTACTTTTCTGACACTGAATGCGGCCGGATTTTACATTCCTTTCAGCCGCATCAAATGCCATCCTAAAGCCTGGTGCTCTGCTGAAGAGGAAGAAGCGACTAGTGAAAGACGAAAGGCTTTTGCTGTCACTCACAGAGCTTATGAGGATCGTCAGGCTTACATCTCCACCTCCCGACGTGCTTTGTCTGTCATTGCTGGTGCCAGGGTGGAGTGGCGGGGGCTTGCTCTTCTCTCTCGCCCAAATCTGGCCCTAGGTTTGTGTGCTCTCTCCTTCGTTCTGTCGCTGGCTTTTCTTCCTCCTCTCCCGGCTTCTCCGGCTGTTCCTCTCCAGGGGAGTTGGCTTCACTCTTCGCCAGAGGTTGCTCTACCGGGCTTTGCCAGGCCGCATGCTCTGGAGGGGTCTCATTCGTCCTTTTGCTCCCCTTTCTCCCCCGCTAAATTTCTTGTGACTGCCTCTAACCTTTCCTTGTCTACTGCCACTGGCCCATACAAAGTTGCCTATGCTATGCTATAAAGCACCTTTCTCGCTCTGGCATGGATTTTCTTTTACACATTTTCAATCTTTCCTGGTCTTTGCATTCCTTTCCTTCGGTCTGAAAAACATCTTTTATTATTCCCATCCATAAGATGGGAAAGCCTCTCAACTCTCCTGCTTTCTTCAGGCTCATCTCTCTCACCTCCTGCGTATAAAAGCTTTTTGAATGCATCATTCTATCTCGTCTGCTCTGCTTTCTGAAGTCTAACTCCATTCTCTCTCCCTGCCAGGCCGGTTTCCGGCCTGGACATTCTACTCTAGATCAAATTCTTTATCTTTCTCAGGCCATTTCCGATGGGTTTAACAAACCCAGGCTGGGCTCTTGGACGATCCTCTGTACTATTGATTTCTTGAAACAAATGACTCTGTCTAGCACCCCGCCCTTTATCATAGACTCATTTCGGCTGGCCTCCCTCCTTGCATCGCTTGTTGGATTCAATCGTTCCTTTCTGACGGGCGTGCTTGCGTGATTTTTCAAAATGACAAAAGTCGCTTCTTTTGAGTTCGTCGAGGTGTTTTGCAAGATCTGTTCTTTTCTCTCTCTTCATCAACGATCTTCCTGCTTCTCTGCCTTCTTCTGTCAGATACTTTCTTTATGCTGACGATCTGGTCCTCCTCTCCCTCAGTCCCTACTACGGTAAAGGCCACACAAGGAGCTTTGATTCGACTGCAGCGCTGGTCTGAGTACTGGTGTCTTCCTCCGAATCTGAGCAAATGCGAGGTCTTCTTCTTCTTCTCAGTGAATCCCACCAAGCTAACCTCCAGCCTTACCTCCTCTTACTAAACTCCCGCCTTCGTCTTAATCCTACTCCCAACTTTTCTAGGGGTCACCTTCGACCGCACTCTTTCCTTTTCTAAACATGTATCTTCGCTGAAGGGCAAGTTCTTTCTCTTTTCAAGATCTTACGCTGTATCTGTGGTTCCTCATGGGGCCCCTCTCTATTCTATATAAAGCTTTTCTTCGGCCCCTTTTATTCATGCCTCAACCAGATGGTTTCCTTTTCTAAGTGTTACCAATATCACCAAATTGAAATGCTTTCATCGAGCGGCTAGTGCGCCATCTCCGGCTGCCTCTCGTCCCCTATCCCACTT
Source organism: Trididemnum clinides (assembly GCA_963675345.1). Taxonomy (NCBI): domain Eukaryota; kingdom Metazoa; phylum Chordata; class Ascidiacea; order Aplousobranchia; family Didemnidae; genus Trididemnum; species Trididemnum clinides. Next base: position 654,994 of record OY776290.1, on the reverse strand, counting down.
CTCCTCCCTGAGGCGTCTCTGCCTCTCCTGCGAGTCACCCCGAATCATTTCGTTCTGTCATCTTATAAACGGCTTCTTCGTCTCCCAACCTTTTTTTATTCAAACAGATTCTGTTTGAATAGGAAACTGAGGATGTGTTAGCGAAATTAATTTTTCTTATGGCACATAAATGTCTTAGCTGACTTTATTACTGTTTTTTAATAGCAGACTCTTTTTCAACATGTGCACAAATGAGTTATCAAAAGCCAATATGTTTTAGTGCTCAAAAACGCACAAAAAGATTTTTGCTGACGCAAATGCTCATACAAAGCATACTGTTTAACACCATGTAAACATAAAAACGGATAAAAATTTCCGTACAAAAATGCGAGAGAACAAAAACTTACAAAACCAGACGAAAAACATACAAAACTGGATAAAAAGATACATTGAGTACAGCCACCTTCAATCAGATTAATGCTTTCAAACAGGAAATAATTCTGCAGCTTAGCTAGAACGGTGCAAGACATTGCTATGACAAAATTTTGCAGTATTTTTTTGATAATTACAAATTGAAGTATTTCCTGAACTGCAGTTTTGTCTAATGTGTACATTGTTTTTCAAGGAGTCTATATTGTAAACAGAGACCTCAAAAAGTGCTTCGCATCGTAAATTCACGATTCCACATTACCTGCAGTAGCCGAACCATTTGCTCTTCATGAAATAAATGAGCACTCTTATTTCATTATCATCACTATCACAATCTTTGATAAACAAAAGTACTAGGCGTAGCAAAGAGCTTAACATTATTCACGTTTACGCAATTTCAAATAGCTGACACACAACGATTACATGGAGCTCATCAGCAGTTGGAGTTGCCACATTCATGTGGGTTTGATCAACCTTGTAAGCAGCTGTTAAAAGGAGATGACAGATGTTGATTTGGAGGCAGATGTTGAATATAAGACATACGTACACCTGAAAAACTTGAAGGCAGATGTTGACTTGGGGGCAGATGTTGATTTGAAGGCAGTTGTTGATGTGGAGGCAGATGTTGACTCTGAGGCAAATACTGTTTTACACCATTTTGTTTTTCAGCCAAGTCCAGTTCTTTTGAGACTGCTGAGTCTTTCCATACACTGGGCTATATTGAGACAACTTCCAGATTAACAATTTTTGCATCACAAGGAAGGCTTCCTCCTCGCCAATACGAGTTTCTTAATCTGTTCTTTCAATGGCTTGTTTTACCTTTAACTGTGCTACTTGAAACTCAGCTTCAGCAGCAAGCAATTTTACGCTTTGATGAGATGATTTTAATATAGATTAAGTGACAATAGTCGATCCTTTGCCAATGCTGTTGCAGGCACTGTCATCACATTTGGGTGTAGCAGAATGTTTTGATGTAAACTGAGTAAAGTAAATGTCAAGCTCGATCTTGTTTCTAGAGCTCTTTCCAAAAGATGTGAAGCATCAAGTGTAGGAGGTTGTTTTATAAAATCAATGGGATTCTTAAACTAAAAGTTAATCTTTGCAGATAAATCTTGCAATTTGGAACTATGTGGATTTCTAAGTGACATTAGTTTTTCTGCTGCCAAATAATCTGAATTTAATTGTTCTTGCAGTTGGAGCATTGCATTCTCAACCTCTCCACGTGGTGGAAATGGGTTAGACATCATTTCCATAAAAGAGTCTGAAGACATTCTTTAGTAAAACTTTTATACTAAATCCTTTTGGTGTCACTTGCTCACCACTGGATAAATATAGCCTAAACTACAGTAAACGCAACTTGCTGACTTGATCTGCAAACTGGAAAACATAATATCTCGTTATTATTCTTAGATATTATGTTTTCCAGTCCATTTAGCTATACTAAAGAATTTTCTCCTACCAGCGGAAACAAACCTTTGTATAGTACCTCCCACTACCAATATAATCAAAAAACTTCAAAGATTAGAATTGTCTCAAACTTTGATCACCTCGCAATTGCAGCAAAGGCCACCACAAGCTGTTTAAAGTAGGTAGATCACATCACAGTAGACCAATAACACATTGAACAAAGGTAACAAATAAAGACCACAAAACACTGGTTTGTTCCACTGCATATACAAATGAAAAAATTGACAAATAATGCAATAACAACACAACAGCATTTCCTGAACTGCAATTTTGTACAATGTACACATCTTTTCCGTGGGGTCTATGTTGTAAACAGAGGCCTTAAAAACTACTTTGCATTGTAAACTCAAGGCTCCCCACTACCAGGAGTAAACAAACCAATTGCTCTTGATGAAATAAAAGAACAGCACTCTTATTCCATTATCATCGTCACTAGCTCTTGGAAATCATCAATACATCCAATAATTCTAATTTAATCTCCGACCTACTTGTAGTTGTTGAAAACCATATTTTCCAAAGGTTTTTAAACGAACACATTCCATCAATGTTTTAAGGGCTATCTTAACAATTCCAGTAATTACAGAAGTTCTAGAAAATTCAACAGGTCCAAAAATGTCAACCCGCTCGGAAAACAGCTTCTGAATATTTGTGAGGAGACTGCTATCCATGTTAGAGCTGTAAAATTAATAACAGTTTACCATTTTCACACGTGATACATTAACTCACATAGAAATATGGTCATTTGATGTAATGCAACAACAATAAATGTTTTATTATTTACATAATACAACATTAAGCTTTTAGCAAAGTAAAGCTCTAAACAACTAAAACTAAAACAGCTTACCTAAATCAAATACAACTTAAAGTATTTAACAATCTTGACCTTACTTAGTGAACAACTAACTTTTAAACTCAATGCTTCACATGCTTTTACCCCATTACTTTACACCAAACAGTTTGAATCATACAGCATAAAAAGCTCAATTAACCAGAGTAATTTAGCACAAACAGAATTACATAATTGAGTTGGAATAGTTCTGAATTCAATTTTTAGAGGCATCAGGAATGTAGAGCATTCTCCTCGACCAAATGAAACGAACATAAAAAAATACATTGATAAAATAAAGTTCACATTTTACAGCATGACAAAAGATCACACAGTTAATAGTAATAGATCAGTCTGTCAGGAGCTTTTTGTACTCGCTGACAGCGTCTTGGCTTAGATTGAGATCAGGAGTCACCTCATGCTTACACTCGCTTAGTGATAAAAGTTGTACATTTTTACGTGCAAGGGAATGGTTAGCAAAGATATCATAACAGATATTGCCAGGTAAAGTCACTTTATGAAGGTGGTGGGCACTCTTCTTTATTATGTTGCTCACGTTCAATATCTGCTGATAGTTAATCCATTTATCTGTGTCACTGTGAACTATCAACTGGAACTAAGTACTTAGCTGGAGCTGTGTTCTCTCTTTCATTCAAATATGTAAAAAATGCATATTGAGGTTGGCTTTAATTAACTTGACTTCTTGAACACATCCGTCATATTTGGTACTTACGTTGGGCTGCTTTAGCTAAACGGATGTTGGTGAAAAAAGTAATGCAGGGACAGCAATTCCACTTGTAGAATGCCAATAATAACTGAAAAGTCTGTTATGAGGCATACAGTTGGTAGCAATGCATAACAAAGACCAAATCAATTGCAGTGTATCATCCAAAACAATTTGCCATCAAGTTGTAGGAAGTTTTCTTATTTGAAGATGCATATTATTGCTGTCCATGATGTACTGTTGACTGGCTCGACTTCCCATAGTCAGCAGGGTTGAAATTGGTTGTGGTAACTAGCAACAATTCCTTTCTCATGAAAAAACGTTTTTAATTTGGAGCTCCTAAATGAAGATTCACAGGTAGAGTGAAAGAAGGAAGGCATTCCAAAAAATGAAAAAAGAGCACATAGATTTTTAATAACAAACTGAGCATTGACATTCTTACAAAGGATTGCCAATGGAAATCTTGAATATTTATCACAAATCATGATCAAATAACTTTTAAAACTCAATGATTGGTGCTTGAAAAAAAACATTAAAATGCAGACTAAGTTTTTCAAATGGCTGAGTAGCTTTGATTAACTGAAAAGGTTCAGTTCGAGCATACAGGGGCTTTAATTCACAGTACACTTTATGTGAATGGATCATGGACTAAAGATGCATCAAGAAAAAAAGAGTAGATGTTTTGATTTCACAAGGTGAAGCATGAGTTACAGCCGGATGGCTCAGGACCTTATAAAGACAGCACTTGCAGTTTTCTCAAAATAGAATTGATCCTAAATATAATTATGTTAAAAATACAGTTTCGACAGAGAAGTAATTTTTTGTACCACAGTACAGCAAAAGCATGCTAACTTAACATTTTACTCATTTACTGATTCATGAACAAATGTCAAGTCGAAAATATATTATGGTTGCTTGCTTTTGTTGTACAGTGATCCCTCGCTATATCGTGCTTCACCTATTGCGGCTTTGCGGAATTTTTTACAGTGAATCCTGATTGGCTCAGGGGCTTTACTGTTGTCTAGAAGAAAAAAAAGTTGATATATACGTTAATATTTCTATTTCTTAAACACATTTTGGGCCTGAAAAGAGGTTTTGTTTTTTGTTTCATTCTGCAGTACAGTATTGCACTGTAAAATAACAGTAAAAAATAAAGCTGACTACTTCGCGGATTTCACCTATCGTGGGTTATTTTTGGAACGTATCCCCCGCGATAAACGAGGGTTCACTGTACTATATTAAAGTTTTGCATGGATGTCACAGTTTAAACACTAATATTTTTATTTATTTCAAATTCGACTTTTGGTGGTTGCTTGGCTCTTATTGCTAATTGCACAAATGCTCCTTAGTGTGCTTGTTTCTGGTGTACTGGTACTAATTCAGATTATTACTGATATTAAATGTAGTGAACTCAGTATAACGTTGAATTTGACCCTGATTTGTCATTTATTGTGTGAGGTTGCAAGTTACCAGTATTGGTTGCTTATGTATGAAAGTGACCAATTATATAGTAGGAAGAAAGTTAGCATTTTTTTCAATGTATGCAACAGGGATGTGGAAGCAGGTCCTTTTTCTGTGAAAGCGGAAGTACAAAAAATCTACCGCTTCCAGTTCCACATAGGTTATTTGACTTGAAGAGTAACTAGGTGAAAAAGTTTTGTTCATTTCCCAATGTGGATCAAACGGTGAAGTTGCACTATAAGTCTGACTGAACATGCAATATCAGTAGCGCAGGGGAACGAGAAAAACTAGCATCACATTTTATATTAATTCTGAGTAAGAAAAAGGTAGTTTGGACAATGAAACATTGCCAATAAAATGATGATTTGATTAATGTTAACTGACTTTGGTTAAGGGATTGAAAACGTTGAAAAGCAAATTACTCACGACAAAAACATTTTCATCATTCTGCATCAGTGCTCTTCAATAGGGGTTCCACAAAACGTGTAGTTGTGTTCCATGAGTATAAAGGGTTCCATGAGGGGACCACAAAGGTTCTTCGTTCATTAATAGTATTTATTTCTTATTTCAGTATATTGATTTCTTATATGTAGTGGTGCTCCGTGTATATAAACAGTTGGTAATGGAATCTTGTGACAGCAAGTTGCAGATTGTGGTGTAATCCTATTTTCAACTGTAAGAACATTTGAATTTGCCAACTCCCTATGTTATGTAACAGTGTGTCTGTAATTTTAATTTTGCTTGCCTTACATGAATACAACCGAAATTTTGCACTTTGCTTTTCAGAAGGATTAGACTCTACATTCAACACGAGTTCAAATATCTAAGAACAAACACAGAGTAGTTTGAAGCAATAAGTTCAAGCGAAGTAGGTAAAGTAAGAGCAATATATGGATAGGTTTTGTTTCCTCAAAACGATAAAGTGTTGGAGATGGCAGGCTCCAGACCCAAAAAAGTTGTTTTCAGTTTTTGAAAATTGCTGTGAAAATAAAATGCAGTCTTTGACAAGATAGACAGTTTTTTCCTGATATGCCAAACAGCATGAAAGAAGGAGACAGTATACAAAATAGAACGAGAGATTGAAAGGAAAAGAGAAACGGCAGATTTGATGGTGCTGCTGCGACCAGTGGAGAGCAAGCAAAACGTGAGTTCATAAAGCATAGGAGACTTCAGCAGATAAATTAAGCACACCACTGAGCCTGCCAAATAAAAAAGGGTGGCCTTAACACTACTAAGTGAGAAGATGCTGAAGATAATGCAGCCTTCTTTGCCAAAATGAAAAAGGACAGAGCCATCTCGCCAAATCACAAGACTGTGATTTGGGAGAAAGTCAAGAAGGGCAAGAATAACACCTAGGCAAGAAAGAGGAGGGTTAGAAGAAGAGGATAAAGCAAAAAAGAAAGCTCCACCACATAAGGCAAGGTCCAGGGACGAAAGAGAGGGCAGGCAAAAAGCTTCTATGAGGAGGAACAAACAAAAACAAGCAGGTAAGTAAATGTTCTCAAAGTCTCTCCAAAAAGATCTGAAAGGCCTTGCTTTCACTTTTTGCCTGACCAATCCTGAAATAGAAAAAGGATAAAAAACAAAAAGTCTGCTTAAAAATGCACATGGTGAAATGAGTCAAAAACAAAGACAAGGAAAAGAATAGGGAGATAGTCAAAACCCAAGTTCTAAAGAACCTCTCAGGAATCGGAGATGGCAACAAAAGGAGCAAGACAGATGTCCGGTGAGGAGTACTAACAGAGAAAAGTCAGAGCCATTGAGATATAGAAGTTCTAAGATGAACCAATTGAACGCTTTATACCCAGAGGAATTTGGAGTACCTTTTGAATCTCACAAAAGATAATGACAGTTGAAGTTTCTCAGAGCAAAAAGATTTCTGGAGGGAGAATGAGGAAGAAAGATCTACTGTCACAGAAGAAAAGCATAGACATTTGGGAAAGAATTTTTCAGAGAAATGTTGAATCCCACACTAAGTCAGAGTAGGAGTCAGGTGAAGAGAGGGGTGGAAAATTCAGGACAAAAATGACAATTCCACTACCAGTAAATAATTTGTCAGGAGAGATCAGATTACATGGAAAAGCATCTAGGAATCCTGAAAGATAAAGAGAGGTCGAGGTTGGACTCCTGGATGCAGATGAGACTGAGATGAAAAATGAGAAGTTGTGAGAAAGTTCTACATTCTGGCATGAAGATCTTCTGCATTCCACTAAAGGACCCTGAACACGATAAGCAAGGGGAAAAGGCAGCATGTAAAGAAAGAGTGCAGAAAATGGAGAATGGCAAAGACTTTGAAAAAAGGGCTAGAAACAGGGCAGTGGGATAAGAGGTCAGTAGGAGAGTGAGAACTATATTAACAAAGGGATGATAGGGCAAGTTGCAACATTTGTGAAGACAATTGGTTTTGTGCAAAAGGTTCCTGAAAACGAAGACAAACTGTTTGTAAACTGGGAACCGTCAGCAGAAACCAAAATGCAGCAAGCAGAAACCTCCAACACAGTTGTCCACACTTAAATGAACCTTTATGAGGCAAATAAAGCACTGTGCAAACCTGCCCCTACAGGTAGCACTGCTGGCACATATAAAATAAGGAAACATAAGGCCATATTAAAAAAAAACAATTTTTCAGTCATCTGCTTCCCCAAAATAATTTTAGCTCCATAAAATTTTAGACCAATAGAAAAGTGTAACCTTATCAATGTTGTTTGTTAAACCTAGATTGTGTTCTTTGTTTTCATAAATATTCACTAATTTACCTTCTCATTTTTAAAGTATTAAATAAACGTAGCTGGCTAGTCCTCATCTTTACTCAAAAACTAAAACAACAAAATCAAATTAAACACCTTTATTTACTGCTATTGAAAAGTATATTTCCGATACACCAAGTTTATTCAGTTCCTTAATCAAATACAGGTATAATCATTGAAGCTAGTTTATTTGTAAAGTATTGAAGCCATTTATAACTTCCTTTACAAAAGATTAAAACTGATGTTCCAAAAAAATAAATGGCAAAAGCATTCCACACTAAATTCCTAGTTTGGAGAAGTAGTGGAGCAGAAAAAAGATTATATTCAATCTGATTTGGTAATATATTTGCTTTTGTTCAGTCCAAACAAAAATTATTTTGTTCAGTCCAAACAAAAAGCATGGATTTATTTTGCTTTTAAATGGTTCTCTTTCCGAATCGCTTACCATCACTTTTGTTTTTCTGGTGTTGACCTTTAAATCTTTACTTTCCAGTGCATCCTTCCAATTCCAAAATCTTTCCTATAAGTCTTCCATGGTTTCGCTCATGAGAACAAAGTCATCTACATACAGTAATTCATCAATCACACTCCTTCTTGCATTTTCTGTAATAATGTCCACCACTATTGCAAACAATAGTGGTGAGAGCACAGATCCTTGATGTACACCAACTCTTACTTTTGAATTCCTCTGAATATGCAGATCCCACCCTCACTCTTGTCTTTGCACGATCATACAAGCTCATAACTGCTCGAACCACTACTTCTGATAGACCCTTCTTTCTCATGGCCCACTCCATTACCACTTTTCTTGGCACTCTATCAAAAGCTTTTTCCATGTCAACAAAGCACATATACAACTTCTTGTCTTTCTTTTGATGTTCCTCCTGCATTCTCTTCACAATGAATATCCTGGCATAAATCCAAACTACACTTCATTCAAATTGACTAGTGTTTGTATTCGCCTCTCTAGTACCCTTTCTACAATTTTCATAGCATGTTCTAGCAGTTTCACTCCTCTGTATGATCCACAGCTCATCACATTACCTTTTCCTTTAAAGATAGGCACAACCACATTAGTTTTCTACTCATCAGGCATTCCTCTACCATCCAATACACGCTGACACAATTTCATCATCACTTTAACCTCGATTTCACCACTTGCAACAATTATACCCACACTCACTTCAGATGGTCCAGTTGCCTTTTTGATTTGTCATTAACTGCTTTTTAATTTGTCATAATGATTTATATGCTAGTACTATGCTTTGTGACCACAAACATTATTTTAGATATTAGAAAGAGAGATGAATTGTACATGCCTCGGAAAATGGTCATCCTAGCGAGAAGCTGCTGGCAGAAGCAATGGAAATATTTAAAGCATTGAAGTCGTCTGGCAACATCAATCTAACTTCAGAAACTTTCACTGCCTGCATCCACACAATTGGTGCTGTTCTTGAGCTTGCACACTATTTGATTGATGATGGCAGCATTGAAAATGTGCTCACAGGCATGCTAATGTCTGATCCCCTCGAAGGACATTTCGAGTGGTATCAGCAAACCAATGGCGGTAAATTTTATATGTTGATTAAGCAGCTTCTTTTTGCTGAAAAAAAGATTTGCTGCCTTACTTTGAGATAGAAAAATGATCTTTTTGCAGCTTGTACTATTTCTATGTGTGACAACAACAAGTGTGATGAGCCAAGAAAGTTACCAGTGGGTTGTTGATACAGTAGACCCTGCTTAATATGACCACCTTGGGACCAGGCCATTTTGGTCATAATATCCAAATGGTCATAAAAACCAAAGCCGCCATAACTGCACCTGAATTGATGCCATAAGCCACAAGAAGTCCAAATACTGTCAAATTTTTGTTCACCAAAGTAACAGCATAACGTTGGCAGTAAAACAAAGTACAGTATTGTAACAGTACAAGTGACGATAAAATTAAGTACAATATGTACAAGCGGTGGTACAGTATAACAAAGTAATAATAGTTCAAGTAACGTTTAATCAAAGTAACATATCAAAGCACCGCAAAACAAATTCAAAATGTTACGCACGTACGTGAGTTAGTTGTTGGTGCAAAAAACTTGGTAATATTGCGCTGAACAAGATGTTTTCACGAAAAATCACTTATTTGTCTAGCAAAAGTATTGAACTCTTCCATTGACTGATGGTATGTTGACCAAATTTTGGATAATATGTTGGTCATATTATCCAAAATTTGGTCATATAAAACGGAGAATTTTAAATGAAGAAATTCTGGACTGTACCAAATTGGTCATAATAAGCAGCTGGTCATATTATCCATGGTCATAAGTGGCGCCTACTGTATCATCTCCCCTATTTTCTAAGAAGACATTCCTGAATTGGTTGTAGCAGTGAGTTACTTTGTAAGTGGCTATATCGGACTGCAGATCAGCAACTGAAAAAAATGTACTGCTTGCAAGCTGTGACCCACTCCGCATTGCTGACTTTGTTACGAAAGAGGAGAAAGACTATTTAATGTTGCTGATAGAGGTAGCCTCTCAAAACCGAAGCAACCACACAATAAAATAAAGTGAACTTTACTATGTGGTTACTTCTCTTGCAGTTGTTTATTTTTCTGCTGTAGCAAGTGATGAATTACAGCTTAAAAAGTTGTTACGTGCACACAATTCTCAATCTGTTTTTTTGTGCTGCAGCAACTAGACCTGCTAGTGATTCCCCATTGTTATTGAATCTAATTAATGTGAAGTGTGCTACTGGTCAATTATGCTTTGAAAATATTTTTAGAAATTGCTTTTCATTGTTTTGCGAAAAATCAATTGAAGCATCTTATTAGCCGCCTATCTGGTGAAAATCCACCTGCAAAGCTTACACTGAAAATACGAAAATTGTCTTCCCAAACAAAAATGTAAACACAAGCTGGGGTCAAAACTGAAATAGATTGTCTATGCATTGTTATTTGCAAACACCTATTTTCAGATTTGTATCATCTGCCCACCACCATACCCAGATTGGGGGGGGGGGGGAAGCTCACGTTGTGGCAGGAACCCAAAATTGTGTCTGCAAGTGAAACTAAGGAAAGTAAAATGAGAAAAAATAAAACCTTATACTATTTTGTTGCAGAAGCTATTCGGCCTTGGGATGTTCTTCTTCAAAAGTAGGGGAGAGCTGTTATCCCAATGATGTGTATGCAAACTACAAGCACTTGAGCAAAGGTTGTCAAGACATTTTGCTCGAATGGTCAATGACTAAGTGTTTAGAAAGACCTGTTACTCTTGACCTTAAAATTTATTTATAATGTTTCATAAGAAAAATAAGAACTATTGTCTCAGATATGTCATGGGCCGCCAATGAAATATAATAACTTTAATTCTAGGAGGATCAAGGAGACGTGTGGTGGTGGAATGAAGAGGTCAAGGATACCATAGCAACAAAGAAGGCAGCATTTAAAGAGCTGTGCAGGTTTTTAGAAGAAAATAAGACTCAATACAAATGTATAAGAAATCAAACGATAAAAATGTTGCCAGAGCTATGAAAATGAAAGCTAATCAGGAGTTGAATGATTTATATCAAAATTCTAGTGTTTTCTACTTCCTCAAAAGAATGACAAAGAGAAGGATCTGGAAGGAGGAAAGTGCTTAAGAGAAGAAGACAAACAATTGGGTTTTATTGAAAAAGATAGGGCAAAAATTTGAAAGCATAAATCCATGCGGAGTTTGTGGGGGGAGAGTCATGGCCAATTCAGTGTTGTGCACAAAATGTGGAAACTGGGTTCATGGAAGATGTACAAAAATAAGAGAGTTGCTGTTAGGTTGGCAAAGCATTTTGTTTGCGTGAAATGTAAAGGAATAATGGAAGGGATGATGGATTTGAGCAATGAAGTGGAGACAGTGAATGGATTTTGTTATTTGGGAGACAGACTAAATGCTAGGGGTGGTTGTGAAGCGGCAGTCACAGCAAGAGTAAGAATTGGTCGGGTAAGATTCAGGGAATGTAGAGAGTGGTTGCTTGGAAATAGGTTTACTCTGAGAATAAAAAGTAAAGTTTATCGTTGTAGTGTAACATCAGCAATACTGTATGGAAGTGAGCCATGGTGTTTAAAACAGAATGAAAAATCAATTTTAAGGAGAATGGAGAGAGCTATAGTGAAAGCCATGTGCAGTCAGAAAGTTGTTGACAAAAAGACTACTCAAGAACAGATGGACATGTTAAGGTTGAAGGAAAACTATATACTGGTTAGCAACAGCAAATAAAGTTAGATGGTATGGACATGTGCTGAGAAAGAATGACGATAGTGTTTTGAGGGTTTCTCTGGATCTTGAAGTGAGTGGAAAGAGAAAGCGAGGACAACCGAAGAAGACCTGGAAGAAGCAAGTGGAGGAGGAGACAGAGAAGATTGGTTTGAAGAAGGAGGGTGCCCTGAATTGAGCAAAGTGGAGAGACAGAGTGCGAGCAATTGCAGAAGGAATGGAGTGATTTTAGCCATCTTTGCTAAGGGGACAACACTGGATAAAAACCGAATAACTACTAATGCAGCAACATTTAGAAATCTGTGTTTTCAAAAATCGCCCTTGGGAGGCCCTTGTAAGCATTTGTTTGTTCTTTACAGAGCTCACTTGCATGCTTTTATTGTCCATTGTTTGTCAAGAATGAAATATTTATTTAAACACTTCTATGTCAAATATTTTCATTTATCACAAGTTAAAATAGCCCTCTGTACCTTTTACGTGTAATTGTGTGCACGAGAGCTGTAATTTTGCAGCATTTTTAATTCATGTGACGATTATTTTGACTGCAATAAGAGATTAGCAAAAAGTTGAAATACGACCTTGTTTCTGCTTGTCACAAAGAAGAATTATACTTCAAACAAAATTCTTCATGGAGCTTATTTTGCTGGGATTCACACTAATAATTGTGTTTGGTTCCAACACTTTGATTTTTGAGCTACTTAGCTGTATTTATGTCATTTTTCCAGTTTTTTGCAGAACTAGACATTGCTGGCTTAGTGATTGTCTATCATATCTCTCCTTCTCTCACTTTCGACTAGACTTTTATTTGGAGCAACATGCCACATTAAATTTTTGATGCCTTCCTGACAAACACTATCAATTTTCTCATGAGGTTTTGAAACCAAGTCTTTTGTTCTAAAGTCCAAAACCTTTACCGCTACATTGCAGTGTTATTTACATTGCAATATTATTATAACAATTATTAATAATTTTATTTTTGTCCAAAACAATAATTGCAAGCAGCGAGATTTGCTAAAGCAACTTTTTACAAATCACTAACTATTTCTACCCTCCTAACGACATTGTCCAAAAACAGTTAGCAATCCCCTAGTTTTAGATATCCCTGGGGTGTAAATCTCAAAAACATAGTTTTTGTTGAGGTAACCACTTTCCTTTTAAACTAAAACGCCGCTTGAGTGCAAAAAAGTTTGGCAAATAATTCCACACAGTTTGAAAGTATATTAGGTGTGTTCAAAAAGTAACAAGACTGGTGTTATAAGAACTTTATCAAAAAATATAGAAAATATACTAAAGTCAAATTCCACTTTAAAACACTTGTGCATTTGCCTTTTCCTTTCTGGGAAAAACTGACAAATACTCAGGGCTGTGTGAGCAAGAGCGTTATCATGAAGGAGCATCCATGCGTGAACTTCCCAAATGCTCTGCCTCTTGTCATGCACTGATCTCACAAGTCTTTATTAACCATCTATAAAGACATTCTTTGGTGCCTTAAAGTGCCTATCATCTTCATCTTTAAAAAGACACCTTAATGGTGCTATCATGAAAAAAGGAACAAAATATTAGGATGTTCATAAAATCTCAACCTAGGGGTTATTTTGAACAACAAAATTCAAGACATTAATGTGAATAATTGAAACTTTTTACTACTTTTCCAATAAATCCCAGTCCTTCAAAAAAGATCCTAAGCAAAAGCTATAAAAATAGAAAGTAGCTTGCATTAAAGCTTTTCCAACCAAAAGTGTTTAAAATAGCCTCCCCTCAACAGCAATGCAAAGTCAGCAAAGCAGTCAAGTTTATGGTTTGTATTTATCAAAAACAACTATAATTAACAAAAATGACAAAAAGATAAAGTATTTACAAGGTACAAGTAAAAGTAGATAATAAAATGTGTGAATAATAATTTAACCAAAATGCACAATTTAATTTATCTTCAATATTTTTTAAGTAATAAAAGTTTTATCTTTTTCTGAAACGCATGAAAATTAGTTTCCTCAATGCTTTTTGGAATTGAACAGCATGCTTTGGCAATTAATGTACTGGTTAAAGCTTGAAGTTCTGTTTGCTGCCTCTTGGTATGGTTGTGTATTTTTTTTGTTGGAGGCTTGTTTAACGTAGTATTCATACAGTTAAATTTTGTTTATACAGTTTTTGATGTTTATCTTTTATAATTAAGGCACCTATGTTAATATTTTTAAAAAGGTGATCTCCAAAATCAAAAATGCTTACGCTCTCAAAAGTGAGCTCTGGCAGGACTGAGCAGTTGGTCCTGATGGAGAAACTAAAGTGGCCTACTGCATCCATTTTATTGATTTTTATCAGTAAAATCTGTAGCTGCTTAAAAAACAAAATGTGATTTGGAAGCTGGTTATAGAAGAGTTACAGAAAACAAATTGTTTAAAAAATCAAATTCATACAAGACCATCAAAGTGATTAGTATCTTAAATTTGTAATGGCCAATTCCTAAAGTTTTTATTGGCAGCTTTTTGCCAAATTTTTATCTTTGCCATCTTTAAATCAAGACTTTAAGTGGAGGTTTTAAATACACTCTACTAAAACCACTGCTATAGTTTTCTTATTGGAAAATCAGCATCTTTTTAGTTTGATTGCACAATGTTATTACTGCTTCCTCTGTGTAGAACAGTAAAACAGTCATTATTGGTTACATTTGATTGGTCAACTCTTCCACAAATAAAGTTTTGAAGTTAACTGAAGCATTTCTTAAAGATGCTACAAGCTAAATATCTTTTTCATGATTACAGTTTTTTGTCCTGTGAGTGCACTGCTAGTGGCAAAAACTCACGATTATTTGGATTTTACATTAAGTTATTTACTTTTAATCTTTGTTTTTGGGTATTTATTGCAGTTTATTTTTCGGTTGAAACATTGACTTCATCTTGTTTGCCCAAACCAGCTGTTTTTTGTCATCTCTTGGTTATATAAAGCCTACGCTTTCCAAATTTTAAATTTTGTTTCTGTTTGCATTGAGTACATTTTTTGGTACAAACCTTTGAATTTTGATAATTGAAACATTTTTTTTCTTACATTTATTATTTTTGGTTAAGCTCCACTGTTCCATTCTTTAACTCATTTTTATTGCAGTATGTAGTATATTTTTCTATAAAAGACTAGCATAAGATTTTGACAGCTTGCAGTTTGTTTTCAGAATAATTGGTAGATTTCTATCAGATCAATCTACGATTTATTGCATTTTGTACAGTTTTGTTACACCGTTGTATCATAGGATTCAAATTAACTGACAACTATTTTAGCTTTTTTCTTGTTTTGCTTTTTGTTAATGCCTGGAGTTTTAGCTTTTTAACTATTTAAACTTTTGTGGTGTAAAATTAGATTTAGATTTGACGAAGATGCAGGAGAAAAGGGGTAATTTGGATTTGGTACTAGAGTTTGTTTGTATCAGCATTGGTGTTGCTTAATTTGGTGACTGTACCTTGAGTTGTATTTTGTTTTACTCCTCACCTTATAACTAAACGCTAGAATCATTTATGTCTATCCACTGTAGCAGTGTTTTTGATAGGGAAGGCTATAACTTTTGGGACAATGCTGATTATGTGTTGTAAGTCAAAAAGATCATTGATTTATATTTTAATTTTTTGCTGTTGAGATTCCCAAAAATGTCTGCTAGTTTAATATTCAGCATTGTAGTTAGTTCACCATTTAGACTACTACTTCTTGGCCACTAATATTACTTGTATGTGTCAAAAGAATTAAACAGCAACAGTGCTAAAACTTCCTTTATCAAAATTTTCATCAACTTTTGTGATCATTATGACTGCTTTGTCAAATGTTTAAAAAAAATAGCAACAAGATGAATTTCAACTTCAATTGTTGCTACTATATATTATGATAATTTTGATCAAGTTAGTTTTGGCACTGCTACTGTTTAATTATTTTAGATATGTAATGTCACAAGGTTTGCATTTTAACGACTATTAATATGTAGCAATTGTATTTGCTGGTTAATTTGTGTAAATAAGTAATAAATTTTAACGTAAGGGTAAATGCTTCATTTTTTTTATTGCTTTATAATTTTACAATAAAATCTTTTGATTTATTATATTTTTTTGGTAACTAAGTATTATTGCAGGGTTTTGGGAAGTGATTTTCAAACTTTTTTCTTTTAACCTACAAAAATCGAATGAAATTGATGTGGCTAACATGTGCATCCAAAGTACAGCCATTTTAAATTGTGAAAACTACACAGTGCTTTAATCAGCACTTCTCAAGCGTACACTTTGTCCTTCACTGAGACTGAGTTAGCTACAAGAATCTACTTTGCATTTTCAATCTGTCATAGAATTTGACAAATTGCAAACTACTAATGTGAAAATAGATTTCAAGAACAAAATGTTGTCAACTGCAAAATATCCATCACCCTTAAAAAAGATTGTGCCTACTACAGAATCATTTTTATTGCTCAAAACTAATCTTTCTCAGTTACTCCCAATTCTAACTCTTAACTAACCCTAATACCCCAAATCATTGCAGATAAACCAAACATAGCTCAACAATCCACAAAAGCTTATATCACTAGTTTAATTTTTAGATATATCTGATGATATTCCAAGTATAACACAATGCACTACACTAAGTTACGGTTTAGTTAACTGCTTTGAAAGATAATTGATTTGATCAGTTTTACTAAACTTGTTTTTCGTCCAGTTTCAATTTCAAAAAGTGATACCACAAAAATTTGAATCCAATTATGTCTATACTCTGTATTGCATACAACAACATGATTAACAGAGTAAACAAAATTTTGTGCAAGCACTTAATTTTAGCACAAATTATAGGAGCTGGTGTTAGCCTGTTTAAGATATTACTTTTAATTAATTGATATTAAGGCATATAGGCTAACTGCAATCAGTTGAATAAAACATACCACTTCCACGACCGGTTTCGTTCCTATTAGAACTCGTCAGGTGGACTCAGGTATTGAACCGACAATCACATGAATTGCTTCATGCGGTTTATGCCACTCCGCCATCAGTCCTTTCAACTGATGCTGTTAATTTTAAGCTTATATAAGGTGATTCAATTTATATAAAGGTATAAAGGTGATTCAATTTATATAAGGTGATTCAATACCTGAGTCCACCTGACGAGTTCTAATAGGAACGAAACCGGCCGTGGAAGTGGTATGTTTTATTCAACTGATTGCAGTTAGCCTATATGCCTTAATATCAATTTTTTAAAAGTAATATCTTAAACAGGCTAACACCAGCTCCTATAATTCGTATTATAACGTAATAAAGGCACTGGCTTGGCTGGGAATTAAAAGCATATATCACATCTAGCTCATTGTAGTGAGCGTGCACCTTATATAAGCTTAAAATTAACAGCATCAGTTGAAAGGGCCGATGGCGGAGTGGCATAAACTGCATGAAGCAATTCATGTGATCGTCGGTTCAATACCTGAGTCCACCTGATGAGTTCTAATAGGAAGGAAACCAGTTGTGGAAGTGGTATGTTTTATTCAACTGATTGCAGTTAGCCTATATATGCCTTCATATCAATTAATTAAAATTAATTTTGGCAGTTATACATGATGCTTTTTTAATTAGGATAAACAAGTAACTATATTAACTAACAAATGACATAGGTTCTTTGAACCTAAAATAAAAATGCCATTGCAATGTAATATTTTTACATTAGCTTGACGTAAATTGATGTATACGATTACATGTTGAGTCAATGAGTCTGTACATACTGGTAGCATAGTTAGAAGTTTACACGCTTGCCAATGGCCTCAAGCAATTCTGTGTTTCATTTCCTGCAACTAAGTTGTAGATCATACAAATTGTTTGCCATAAAACTACTAAAATTTTACACTTTCAATTACTGCTTTTCGTTTGAATGTAGGCCTACATTTGTCAAAGATTATTTGCAAGAACCAGTTAAAAGGAATCAAAATTACCAATTTTACTTGGCAAAATATTACCATCTATGTTTAAAACTAATATTTTAGGCCCATTTCTTAAAAGGTGCACTACCAAAGTACGTGATAATAATACTACTGGTCCATAATAAAAATGACTTTACAGGTTTACAGTCATCCTTTACATTATCACAGGTCACTCTAACCTACAGTGGGGGTACTAAAATTTTTATCTCAAAATAACTTGTTGAAGCAACAGTAATTTAAATTTTAAGGTCGCTGAATTTAGTCTTGGATAGCCTTTTTTTAAAGATTATGCTTTGTTTTGGTGTTTAATGTTAGTACAGGGTGGAGCAGAAAAACCTCCCACATTTTAAAGTCTTACCATGGCAATGCTATTGCAGTTAACCACATAGCTAAAGTGAATTTATGTAGTTAATAAGCTGCCATATTGTTTTCCAGAGTGAGAGATCAGAATAACTAGTAATCTATCAAATTTTTTTTGAAAAGTTTTCAAGTCTAAATATGGCCTGGACAGGTACACACTGCATTTATTGTGGAAAGTTTTTTCACTATGAAGAATCTACAACTGCAACCTAAGAAATTTCAAAAATCATTTCCAACCGAGCAGGCATTACCCTGTTTCTGATCAAAAAACTATACTGCTTTGAATCAAAAACTTTAGAGCTACAGGCTCAGCACTCAAGTAGAAACCTCCAGGAAGAACAAGAAGCGTTCGAACTCCAGAGGGCATCTAAATTGTTAAAAAGCCATATTTCAACTTCAAAACTTTTCAAAACAAAGTTCAATTAATCAATAGCTGTTTTAATCTCTCACTACAGAAAAAAAATGGCAGTTTATTAACTACATAAATCCACTTTATCAGGAAGAGAAAGTCTCACGTTGCTGGCACAGTGCGCAATAACAACCAAGGTTAGAGCTTTACATATATAATTTAAAATACTACACATCAGGATAAAATAAAATAAAAAAAGAACTACAGCTGTTTTGCCAAGCAGCATGTCAGGTGGCAACTCAATCAAAGAGAACAAGTTGAACATCTATTTGATTGAGTTGATCTTGAGTAGATCATAAATCTATTTAATAAAACCACTAGAACTGTTTTGCCAAGTGGCTCATCAGGTGGCAACTCAATCAAATAGAACAAGCTAAAAATTTATTTCATTGAGTTGCCACCTGATGAGCTGCTTGGAAAAACAGCTGTAGTGGTTTTATTAAATTCACTTTAGATATTTGGCTAACTGCAATAGCATTGCCATAGTAAGACTTTAAAATGTAGGAGGTTTTTCTGCCCCACCCTGCACTAAAAAAATCTTTCTAATTATTGCTAAGGGAGGACCAAATGCTCTTGGGGACCCTATCACGTTTTAGCTGCTGTAAAACCTTTCTCTTGCATTATCTTGCAGCATCCTTTGTGATTAAAAGTTTGGGGTCCCGAATGGATTTTTTGAAAATATTTATGTTTTGATGTCAAAATATGCAGCCCAACTTCCCATTCCTTTTGGCCATGTCAAATGCTAACCTCAAGCCTGGTGTTCTCTTGAAGTGAAAGATTTTGCTGCCACTTATAAAAGTGATGAAGATTGTCAGCTTACACCTCTACCAACTGATATGCCTCACTTGCCACCACCAAAGCCATGTGCTCTGAGGAGTCTTGTTCCTCTTTCTGCTCTCCCTTTGCTTCCACTTAATTTCTTGCAGCTACCACAAACCTCCCCTTGTCTACTGCAATTGGCCCAGACAAAGTTGCTTATCTCATGCTAATACCCTTTTTTCCCTCTGGTATGGATTTTATCCTTCACATTCTCAATCTTTTCTCATCTTTGCATTCTTTTTCTTTTGTCTGTAAGAATCCTATTGCCATCCATAAAATAGGAAAGTCTCTCAACTCTCCTACTTCCTTCCAGCACATCTCTCTCATCTCCTGCATCTCAAAACTTTTTGAATGCATCATTCTATTGCATTTATTATTATTCTTGGGAGTATAATTCCATTTTTTCTTCTTACCAGGCCAGTTTCCACCATGGACGATCTACTCTTGATTAAATTCTGTTTCTTTATCGATCCACTTCAAATAGGCTTTAACAAGCCCAGGCTAAGTTCTCAGACGATTTTTGTTATAATTGACTTTTCTAAGGATTTTGACTCTGTCTGGCGTCCTGCTCTTTTTCATAAACTTATTTCAGCTGGCCTCCCTTCTTGCTTTGCTCATTGGTCTCAATCTTTCCTTTTTGATAGGTGCAATTGCATAGTTTTTCAAAATCAAAAAGTTGCTCCTTTTGAGTTCATCAAGGTATTTTGCAAGGATTTGTTTTTGGGCCTGTGCTTTTCTTTCTTTTGATCAATGATATATCTGTTTCTCTACCTTTTTCCATCACCTGCTCTCTTTATGCTGATAATTTGGCCATTTGGTACTCTTTTTCCTTGGTCCCTGCTGCTGTGGAGGCTACACAAGGAGCTCTGATCTAAGTTCTGGTGTATTCCTCTTAATCCAAGCAAAAGGCCTCCTTCTTCTCGGTGGATTGCCATCAAGCTAACCTCCAGCCCCACCTCTTTTTGTTCAACTCGCCCTCCACTTAAATTCCACTCCAACTTTTCTTGGGGTCACCTTTGACTGCACTCTTTCCTTTTTTGCACGTGTATCTTTGCTGAAGGTTAAATATTCCCTTGCTTCAAGGCCTTATGCCGTATCTCTGCTTTCTCACGGGGCTCCTCTCTTTGTTGTACTAAGGTTTTCTTTGACCTCTTCTCACTTATGCTTCGCCCAAATGGTTTCCTTTCCTTAGCATTACCAACATTATCAAGTTGGAATGGCTTCACCCAGCAACTAGTTGCACTATCACATGCTGCCTCTGGTCTTCTCCTATCCCTTGTCCTCTTCACTGAGGCATCTCTACCTCTCTTATCAGTTCTCCTGACTCATTTTACTCTGTCTGTCACACTGCCTCCCACACTGCATTGATCCAAAAATCTACCTGTTTATGGGCATTAAATATGGCATAGGCTTCTTCATTATTTTGCATGTCTGTAAGAAGTTCTTGCATGGTGAAATTGCATTTATTTATCAATGAGCAGATGGCCTTGTTATTATTTAATAGCGTGGTGTGATTAATATTGGTTCTGCTATTAAAAAAGATTTATTGGACCTAAATATGATTGCAGCCATGTTGGACAGAGATCTAATTAATGTGGGTAAACATCAATAATTATAACATACAAACTGCCTCATCATACAAACTCCTACCATCTCAGATACACTTTTCTAGAATCCCTATATTTCCCTCCCCATAAGCCAATGCAGATTATTTTAATTGTCAACACACTGAATGGAGTCGCAGTATGATTAATATTGATAGAAAACAGCTGTTTTTAACATTTTCAGTGCAACAAGGCTCAAAGAGTATTTGAGATTTATAAGGGCAGCATGTGTTCCAGACAGTGTTTCCTTTTTTTCCCAAAACAGTGGACTGTTTTGATAGCACATAAAGTTTAAATTTAGAGAAAGAAGCAATCAAAAAATCACCAGCATCGATATTGGTCATATCTTCACTGTTAGTCTCGGTGTTCAGATCTGTATCAGATGGACTGCCCTCATAGTCAGAGCTATCAAGCTCATCTATATCAGAGTTCTGGTCTAAGACCAACTCCACAATTTTATCAGCACTTAACCTACTAATTTTTCTAAGTATGAATAGAACTAATAAAACAAAAAAATAAACCATCAGATATAAAACAAAAAATAGGAAATACTAACTACAACTCAACAACTGCTTATTGACTCAACAACTCTTATAATTACCGAGCAGACCCAAGGAGCAGAAAAACAATCCTGCATTTCAGTTTACCAAACAGCCACGTTTCTCTTGAAAGAGCTTTACAAGTTTTGACTGTTTTTTTCCATAAACCATGCAGCTGCAATAAAACAGCCACACCTTACTTGCAAAAGATCATGCATTGACAATGCAGCATCTACATGATCATTCAAGAATGTTCATACATTGTTCCCGCATTTTTGAGATTACCTTTAAAACGTATTTTATGTCCTGTTGCATGCTACATATTGATGATGCAGGACCTATTAATAAGTCCAAACGTACTGAAAGGGTTGATAACCAATCTCGTTTGCACAATCCAAAAAAAAGCTGCCAGTTTCTTTTCCCGAGACAAACCCAGATTTGGACTTTGTAAGTTGTGATTATGAAAACTTAACACTAGACACAAGAGTGCTGGACAAGTTATAACAATCCAAACATCCACCTCCAGTTATCACAACTCTAAAGCTGATGGTCTCTGTTTTCAGCTCATGGTAAAGTGATGGACTTCAGAAAGGCTGATTGAAATCTAGCTCACAAACAAATTCCCCACACATCTACCATCTCCCAATGCCATCAATATGAATACTGCATATCTGCAATTTTCTGCTAAAGACTTTTGCAAGCTTACTGTATCTGTGTCAAAGAAAACCATTTTGTGTTGTCACAGTGACAACTACTGGCCATGCTTGGACTCAGAGAGCAAGAGCTTCTATTGCTTCTTCTTCATCAGACACTGCCTGTGATACAACAATCACAAAATTACTTGCATGGCCAAATGAAACAACCATGGGAATGGACTGAAGTACTTAGCACCATAAACTTTTTACTCTCCAATCGTAAAGTTCTATTCCTGAACCTAGGATTTTATACATTTTTTCTACTACCAATCTCAGACAAACTTTTGCTATTCATTTATGCTTGTGAGCTTGAGCACCGCTTGCTAATCTTTAATCAGGCCAGGTCACTACAGCCTGTTTGCCACATAAAGATAAACTGCAAAAAATACCATTCCAAAGGCACAACAAGAAAACTTGCTCCCTGTTCTCCATGCAATTTCTTTAATTCTGAGCACCAAGCAGAGTGCTATAAATACCTTTTACAAAGTCTTTTTTATGACCTGACTAGGAAACTGAACTCAGATTTACACACTGCAAAGTGGATGCTTTAATCACTACACCACAGTGACAGTTTATATCTTTATTCTAGAATTACCAGGATGTTTTCTAGAGCATAAAATGGCTTTATGAAGACATTAGTTTGTACTTACTATCCTTTGTTTATTCATATAATTTAGAGTTTTATGTGACGCATGCATAAAAAAATACAGTATTTTTCTCACCATCTATTATAAGCCACAAATTTTGTTTCTGACAGGTTTTCATAAAAATGTACTTATAGTCCAACGAGCTAGCTAGGCCTACCGTGCCACCCCCCCACCAATAGATGAAACTGTGTTTTTCTGCTAGTGTTTTTATGTGCTTTTTAATATTAGATATGTTAACACTGAATAAACTCTAAAGCACTACCAGTTTTGAGCCACTTTATTTGTTGTAGTGCCAAAATTTTTTTTAATTTTCGGGGGGACAAGAAAAACATGAATGGCAATATTTTTGTATTAAAATATTACAAATACACAAGTGACCACTCAAAATGTTAGTACTGGAAAGCTCTACAATGTAAGTTTTGATTTATGCATATTTGATAAAAAGTGTGTCAACAAGGGCCATTATGTAACCACCGCTGGAAAGCTCAGCAAGCAGTTTCTGTTTATGATAATGGAGTGTGATTACATTAAAGCAAAATCTTCACTATAATGCTTTGTGTTGAAATTTACCAATCTTGTTAACTTTTGTTACCTTACTTTTTGCTTGGCAATCCTTAAGCGTGCTATTTTGTTTTTCTTTGTCTTGTTTTAATCAAAATGGTGTGTAGTAGGCTAATGCAACTGTAAACGATCGCCAAACTGCTAGCAAGTCCCAGGTTCAGTTAAGTTTGTAGTAATCGAAAGTTGTCTGAGTGATTTTGTTGGATTTTGGACGACTGAGTTTTTCTAGATAAACAAGATTAAAATGTAAAGGTAATTCAGCACCGTAATTATTGCTTCTGAACATCCTAAACATTAGAACAAATTACTGAAGTTATATTAGAAGCCTACTAAGGATTTTGTGAGTTTGGTTTTTGAATAATTCTGTTTCCAAGATTACCTCATGCATTTCTGAGCTACTAGTGCATTGTTTTTAGTATCAGATTTTCCTACTTGATTTTGCTTTACTGAAAGTTCCACGTCACTGATCTGTTTATTGAGTGCTATTCAAATAAAATTTAATGACATCTGAACCGTGACAATTTAAATGTTAATGATTTGACGTTTCTGAATTTAATGCTTTACTTCCCTATTTGAAGTTTGAGGTAAGACTTTCTGTAGAACTGCATAAAAAGCCTTATTATCAGCCAAAAAGATTTGCTGAAAATTTGAAGTTAACTAATACTTTGGCTTTATTCAAAAGCTTATTTGAAGTCCTATTTTTGTGAAGGCATATAAGATTCTATCAATTTATGAGCTATCACAGAGTTTCTCTTTTTCAGTTAATCTTTGATTAACTGCCAATGCCAAATCAAAAGACTAGGCCAGAGAGCAATGGTGCCAGCAAACGTCCTCCAAGTGATTGCATTATCCACATCAAAACATCCAACCCGTCCGATTTTGCTCCACTGTCAGATCTTGGAGACCCTCAAAAAAGATTTCAAAAGTTTTGTAAAATACAGGATAAACGTTTAAAGGAACCACTCGGATCTGCTAGAAGAATGCAAGATGTGTGTGAACAGATTCTGGCAGAATTAGGTGATAATGATGTCTATCAGCAGTTTTTGATGAAAAGTCATCTCAAAGGAACTTCTAAGCCTAGAAAAACAAAAACCGGGGATGCCAAGACAAGGTTCTATTGAGAGTAAAGACAAGACTCTCTTTCAACCAAATTGCATATTTTGCAAACATTATGGTCGAATTGGGTTTAAAAAACAAAATGTATGAACATCAGGTTTGACAAACTCTAAATGTGGAGGTGGTCCCACCATTATCAAAATAGCAGAAAAAAAACTTGCATTCGTAATGAAGATTTTTTTGCAAGGGAGGCTAAATATCATATCACTTGCCAATTGAGGTATTCTGTTTCAACAAAATGGCAAAATGACAATATTCTGTCAAAGCAGCATCAAAGTGAAATGGAGGAAGTACATGCTGATTGTTTTGCTAAACTTTGTGAAGTGATCGACAGAGAAATATATATCGGTAAAAAGGTCATGAAAATGACAGATCTCTGCAGTTGGTACAGTACATATCTGTCAGGAACACCACTTGCAAATCCTAATTACAGGTCAGAGAAGATCAAATCAATATCAAATAGCCATGAGGTCCACAGCAACAAATTCTGTTTTGTTAGCCGTGGTAAAATATGCGGTCAATATTAGTCAGATCTTGTATTCAGTAACAAAACTGATCTTTAAAAAGCTGTTAAGCATGAGTATCTATTGGGATGTTCAGATAAGATTCATGATGTAGCCATCCTTCTGCACAAAATGATTAAAAATGCATTTAAAAAAGTGAAAAAATTACCTTGGCCACCGACTGCATCATGCCTAACAACTGAAAATCCTACCCCTAATGATTTGCAACGCTTTTTTCACATTCTCATTATTGGGAAAGCTGAGAGATCAAAATCAGAAAGAACAGAGCTTCTTGTTTCATCCATTGGTCAGGACCTGTGTCGCATAGCAACTAAAGGCCAGTTGAAACTATCAAAACACTTTCTGGTTTGTGAGATATGTTGAAGTAATGCTTTTGATGGCAATATATCTGATGATAGTAGTGGCAGAAAACATTGTGATTCTCAACCGTTGCAAGTAAAAAAAAAGTGATAAAGCAACATTTGCTGCAGTGAAAGCAATTTAAAATTTCATGGACCCATTCCAAGTAGAGATGGATGATAAACTATCGCATTTCATCTGGTGCTGCAGTACCATTTAAATAGAATCAGACATCATCAATGCTGAATTGTCTGGCACTGCTGCAAAGGAAACTTTCATATCTGGTGGGTTGTGAAAGAATGAGCAGTTTTTTGAGCCAATCAAAAGGTTGAACCAAAAAAACATTTGCAGATATGGGGAAGGCACCAGTTGTGAATACATCAAGTAATTGTGAAGTTCAGTGCAAGCAGCAAGCAAATGTTGCTTTTCAATTGTTAGTGCTTTCACAAGAACAATCAGAAACGATTGACATGAGAGAGCTGATGAAATATCCACTCATGCCAGTGCCCTCATCAATTGGTACTCCAGACGGCTACCTTTTGAAGACATATAAGAGCAAAGGCTTTACTTGTCTCACAAAAAAATTGGATGACTTTACCATGTCATCAGATGCCAAAACGTTGAATGTTGAAGACGGAAATGCAATTTTCTACTGCATGAAAGAAGTGCCAGCAACATTTAAACAGATATGCGAAAAAATATATGATGTCAGTATCATGGGAAAATCTGATCTCCTATTTAGCACTGACATGTACAAGGACAATTCTATCAAGAGCATGGAGAGGACAAGCTGTGATAGTGATCAAAAATGCATAGTTAAGGGCAAAAGTACAAAACGATCTAAAAACTGGAAGTCATTTCTTAGCAATGACTCTAACAAACAGCAGCTTGTGAGACTGCTACCGAAAGTGTGGAGCAGTGATGATTTGTTTGTTTGTGATTACCCCTCCTCTTCCTCAGGATGGAGGTACGGCATGAACGGCAATTCAGGTTCATGCTGTCAACCTAATTGAAATTAGGCTAGGGGAAAGATGGCAGCCCATTTTGAACCAGTGTTGAGTGACTGGTAGCTCTACCACCAACAAGGCAGACTGCCACTGGTGGGTACCCAAGAGTCGTCTGACATGCTGGGTTAGCAACTTCACAATTGTAATCTGGTGAAGTATGGGAGGGCCACATGTCTGCCACATAAAGGTGGAGGCGTCCGATTAAGTGCCTTGCCCAAGGACACAACAAGCAAACTTGCCGGCTTGTTCTCCACACTATCCCCTTTATATGCTGAGCGCCAAGCAGGGAAGCTGTGGATACCATTTTTAAAAGTCTTTTGGTATGACTCGACTTAGGGAATGAACCCCTGGTCTACCAACTACGAGGCAGACGCTCTAATCACTACACCATCGTGCCGGTGGTGTAGTGGTTAGAGTGATGATTTTGGGAGAAAACTTCAAAACAAAAAGGTTATATTTACCTGTGAAGAGAAGGCCTACCTACTTAAAGACAATGGAGCATCAGTGATGGTGACAGAGATTCCCAAGTTGGAGTCTGATCAAAAGGAAACAGACACAAGGGTTGTTCTATATTGCTTCTATGTAGCTGATAAAGAATATCACTATATTCGAATAAGACGTGCAGATAGTAATATTTTCTTCATTCTCCTTTATTATGCATCAAAAATAAACATCACTATCCTGTTTGACACAGGCTTCAGGTGCAAGAGAAGGCTGTTAAATATCTCTCAACTGGCACATTACTTCATGCCACTTTACTGAGATGCTCTGCTGGGTATGCATGCTTTTTCAAGGTGTGACACAACTAGTGCTTTCAAAGGCATTGGAAAGGTGAAGCTTATAAAACTCCTTAAAAAACCTTGTTATCAGGCTGTTTCGGAAGATCTTTTTCTTAAACTCGAAGAATTTACATGTTCCATGTACAAGCCCAGAGGTAGCCATTTAAATGTAGATGATCTTTGCTATGAAATGGTTTTAAAGAAATGCTGTGGCAAAGAAAACCAACTGAATCCAAACAAGAGCACCAAATGGTCATCCCTTCCACCCCCTAGAGCCTGTTTAAGAGAACACACAAAATGAGTAAACTACCAGGTGGCAATTTAGAAATGAGCTTAACCAGTTGTTCCATTACCAACTGAGGACAATGGATGGATTTTAGTAAACAAAGTCATTGAGCCAAAGTGGTGTGATAGGGATATGCTCTCAACTCATCTCGCTTGCATTTTGGACAAAGCAATTGAGACAGAGAATGAGCATAGATAGACTCGATGATGGGAGCACAGACAAAATATCCACTGATGAAGAACTTGAATCTGAAACAGGCAATGATAGTGACTACAAATAAAATCAAAGCACACAAAAACTTACATAACAAGAGGAAGTGTTTATGATTGATAAGAGTTAATAGACCTAATTTGAATATTTCCTTAAATGAATCAAAACTTACATTGTAGAGCTTTCCAGTACTAACATTTTGAGTGGTCACTTGTGTATTTGTAATATTTTAATACAAAAATATTGCCATTCATGTTTTTCTTGTCCCCCCGAAAATTAAAAAAAATTTTGGCGCCACAACAAATAAAGTGGCTCAAAACTGGTAGTGCTTTAGAGTTTATTCAGTGTTAACATATCTAATATTAAAAAGCACATAAAAACACTAGCAGAAAAACACAGTTTCATCTATTGGTGGGGGGGTGGCACGGTAGGCCTCGCTAGCCCACAGACTATTCTGACCATATTTGTGTGCAGTTATCTGGTTTTGTGGCACCCACAATGCTCCATTATCAGAAAGCATCGGGAACAACTGCAAGAAATTACTAACAACCAATACTTACAGAGAAAGATTAATTATTTGTAATATCTAAAGATTAAAATGAAAGCACAACGTTGATGATGTCAATGTTTATTATAAGATTACCAATTGAAGATTGAAAACTAACCTGGCAGTATACATGCCCCAGTGTGCACAATCCCTTTGTCGAGATACAGAAGAGTGATGAGTAAATGTTCGTTTGCTACTGTCACTGCTTGGTGTTTTTCTAAAACCTTCTTCATACAATGAACCAACCTAAAGATTGACATACTGTTACAACACCCACAACTTTTAAAACTCTGTCAGAATTTTTCAAGACACATAACAATCACCAAAAAAGTGCTTTTGAATATTTCTACCAAATTAATCGTAATAATTGTTAGAATGCGAAGCAACTGTAATGTTTGGAACAATTGAATGTTTTTTGCTCGTGACATAGCTCTTATCAAAAATCAATAATAACATGCTCCTGCATGATTTTTGAAATTAAAAATACACAAAATTGGTAGTTGGAAATTAAGATAGATAAACACACTAAGCAAATAACAGCACATATTATATGAAATATTAAAACAAAAATAAAATTAATGCAGCAAACATATCAACAATAAACTGCAACATATTAAGAAAAAAAAAAATTACTGCCAACATATAATTGTGTATTTAACTTTGGTATACACTTCTCAAAAAATAATGCTTTTTCAATTTTAGCAGTGTAATCATAACAATAGCATTTAATTACTTTAAACAAGGTAATATCTAGTTCACTGCTGTCACATAAAATGTGTCGTGTAATAACAGTTTTACTAATTGTTGAATGTACAAGCCTCTGGGTTCAACCAAGTAAGTGCTTAAATGATACATTTATTTACATCAATTAATATATTAGCAGCCATCATGGTGTAGTGGTAATCGATCTTGATTTTTAGAAAAAAGCCTTAGGGTACGAAACACCATTAAAGAACTACTGGTAAGCCAATTAATTATGAAGGGCTTTCAAAATTGAAAGTGCTGTGTTGTAGTGGCAAAACGTCTGGTTTGAAAGCAAGACAGCAGTGGTAACATTCACCAAATCATCATGCCTCATCTTGCAAAAAAATGAAGGAAAAAAGGATGAAAATCGAGCAAAAATATTAATGCATTAGTTTATAAAAATATAATTTCTTTTTGCAAAAATTTAGTCAGTAGATTACACACCCAAGTCATAACATTTTATAATAACTAAACTGCAGGCACTTGAGTATAGGATAAACTACTTATCAATATTTTTCACTTTGACATTATTGATCTGGTGGAAGACAAAGCCCCTTTTGCCTTTCCCAAGTCACTCCTATGCAAGAACCACAGAACATAAACACAGCCAGAAACTAAAGGTCACAAATACTATTGTGAAGTAGGTTAACCACTTTATAGCCCATTTTGGTAAACATATTATTCATTTTGGCACCCCCTCCACTACATACTTAAAGAATAGGAAGCAAAAAGTTTGCAAAATAACATCCATTTCGAAGACCACTTTTGATTCAAGTACTTGTGAAAGTCAAAATTAGGGCAGATAATGAATGCAAAGGTTAAAGAAAAAACAAAGAAAACAACAAGAGTACCACTGTATGAAACTGCATCCATATGAAACAATTCTTGCATAAAAATAGCTCAATGGGGTGTCTAGAATCGAGTGCAAGATATCTCTAGGAAAATACATTCTCTTTCTCCCTATGCCAAAATCAAGGTTTATTGGCACAGCCAAGAACCTTTTGGCACTAATATAATTACCTGCACCAAGTTGTAAAAGAAGTCCATAAAAATATACTTCAGCAGTCATGAAAACTATTACTATTATGGAACCAAGGTCCCACCATGACTTTGTGTTATTGAAAAAAAATGATAAAAGTTTGTGACTTAGACTAGTCTTGGATGTTAAAGTAGAATGATCAAAATTAAGGGCACTGGGGTTGAACCTTTTGTTACTGCTCTTACAAATGTTCTTTCTATGTTTTACTGTCCCAGTGCACCAGTTAGGTTTTAGTTTGGAAAGTGGTTAATATGAGATCTTTACTTAACTTTATGTTTAGTATCTTCCAGTTTAAGAACCTTTTTAATTGGGCTTATTTGAAGGGATTTTAAATCTTTAAAATGACACAGTAGCTCTACTTTCTGTTCATTATACAACAGTTTTATTAAAGTCAAGATTTGTGGTTTAAAATCAAATTGAAAGCATGATGGCAAAATACCGCAGGCCCTAGATTAGCAAGACAGTCAACTATTAGATGATAAAGTTTCTTACTTTACATAATTATGACAAGATAGCATTTTTTGTCAAAAGAAAAAGATTTGCAAAAAAGGGTTTGACCAGCACCAAGCAAAAGGAAAGAGCATTTTGCCAAAGAGCATCATATTAGGTTATATCAAATCTTCTCCAAGATGAAGTTCAATAAATTGTTTTAGAATGTGTATATTTTTATGCACTTTTTACATCACTTAATAGCAATATGCAAAAATGTGGGAAGGGGGCCACAAATCTGTCACATTGATGACATAAATGGTGCAAGGAGTGTAAAAGATTTCCTTAATTAAAATTTTCTCAAGATTTTGCAAAAAATCCCAGTAATTTTTGAACTTCCTCTGTTGAAGTAGTTTTATCTAGTATACAATATAAAATTTCTCCATAGCATTCCACATTTTTTCATAGGACTCTTGAGATTGAAGCAAAATCAAAGCAAACGGATATGCAAAATGACTTAATTTATTTTTACAATGAAGAGCAATTTAATGTGTTAATCTTAATTCTGCTATCTTAGGTTTCACAATATTCTTTCTAATGGAAAATAGTTTTTCCACTGGAGCACTAGAAAAAATTGGCCTCATGAAATTTCAAAATTGTTTGAAAGTAAAGTGGAATAATCATAGATTTTCAACCTGTTCCGACAGGCCTTTGTTCTTTAAAATTGCTAGAATTTTTTTGTGATGTGCTTTTTGTGAGGCACTTTAAGTGTGGCAATCAAAAGAAATCATCAGCCTTATGCTCAGCACCTGATGATGTTTAGTGCTGTAGCAACTTCCCACATTAATTTCTGCTTAAGACTTTCTGTCAGTACTGAAAATTGACTAGAGCATTTTTTTTATACTACCAGGCTGGTCAAATTGATTCATCCATAGCAGCAAGATCATTTGATAATCTATACTATGAAGCAGAGTTGTGTTTGCTCGTTTGCTCCCTTGCTTTAACTCTTTTGAAATTATGGGGCATGCAAGCATGAAACTTGATATGATTGAACATTGTCTCGAGGTGAATGTCATATGGGTGTTCCTGAAGTCATGATGATGTCATAATCAAAGATAATTTTTTAAAATTTGCATTTCTTGACAGAAGAAAATGGTTTTTGCTGAAACAAAAGCCAGCCTCTGACTTATTAATTTACAAAAAAAAATTCATTGTTCTGGGATCTAAAATGACATCACAACCAATGCTTGATTGGATAGTTTGTTCTTTGTGATTTCTCAAAAACTTTTCATAATAGAAATGCAATTAGACGCTACTTCAGAAGATATTGATAAGGTGCTTTTGATAAAAACAACACTACAACAGTTTGAGCTTATTTCATAATGCATTGAGCAATTCTTTATTTAAGCATTTTAAACCTTCTAAGCATGCTTGTCTTTTTTGCTTGCACGCTTAAAACTTGCTCTATGATGTCACGATATGTCTGATACGATGCAACGCAGTCTTTGCTACCAGAGATCATATGACCAGTTTTTCAAAAATCGCAGTTTTTACAAAATCAGTTTAATTAAAAATTGATTTGTGACCATATTTCTCAACCAATTTTCACAATTGTTATAACAAATTATAGGGTACTTTACAGCAATTCTGATAATATACAACATGTGTCTTTACTATTTGTTTTTAGACAAATAAAATTGAACTATATCACCAGTAGTGTAACTTTTTACCCCTCCAAAAAAGTGGTAAGCTAAGAAAAAAACAAATGTAATACACAAAGGATATAATGAGGTACTAACAATTAGTTTTGTTTCAAAGCTTTGAAAATTTGCTTTTCTGCAAAATATAACTCTAATTAGCTATGGCTCAGATTAATTTATAATGGCTGATCAACAATTGGTTTCCATACATGATTTTCCATTTGCAGGTAAACAATTCTCCTACTAAACCTAACAACCTTAAACTTTTTATAAAAAGTTAGTTTTATTGTACATTTTGACTACTTTTCCTCACAAGCATGGCTCTTTGGCCTTATCTATCCAAATTTTCAAAAAGATTCATCAAAAAATGCAGTCTTTAAACGTTTTTGAAATGTAGCCTACTGCTTAAAAACACTTAAAATTTTAGTGCCTGCATTTCAAAAAAATGCAATTTATACAAAAACTAAGTCCTTTTATACATTTTGACTATTGTTTCTTGATGGAATGGTTCATTGGCATTACCTATCAAATTAAAAAAAATTCATTTAAAAATAAAGTCTTTTAAAACTTTCAATAACTAGCCTGCTCCAAGTAAAACAGGTGGTGATCCCCTAAGAAGAGGTGTTAAAGATGGTTCTGCTTTATCTTTTGCAACATATTAGTTTTGAGCTACATTTTGTCTAAATGTTGAAGCAATCTTCATTGCAATTGGGTGAGGCTGGCGCAGCCAGCTGATTTGATGTTTTGAACTTTGACATTATTCATGGGGCACTGCTATTGCAATTACTCAACTGTGAGTGCTTCATTTTTGGTTAGTTTGCTTTATGCATGGATGCATTTATACCAGGATCAAGCAACATGGACAAGCCACAGGCGTTAGCGCATTTAAATTTGCCTATAGTTATGGAAATTTCATAAATAGTGAACCTAATATTTAATAGCTTAATTCTAAAAATAAATATGAATTGCCTCAGTGCCCTCCCACAACATTAATATATTTTCAAGCACTTGGTGAATTTAACAAATAAAAGTCTGTTTAGTTTAAGAATGTCTATATACGGTAGCTGCTGTGGTGTAATGTTATTGTTGCAGGCTTCAGAACAAAAGGTCTGGAGTTCAAAACTGTATAGAAACATTGCTGGTATTTGTCAGAAAGGGCATCCAGAATTTAAAGTGTTACATTGCTCCAGTAAAAAGTCTGGTTTGAAAGAGAGTGTATAGTGGTAGACATACATTGAATCAGCAAGTCAGAGCCTGCAAAACTCGAAAAATATCATGTAAAACTGACTGACTATAATGAAAACAGAGCAAATAAGATGTTGCTAAGAATTTAATAAACTTGGGAAAGATGTAGTGGCTGCTAAACACCACTGCCCATAACATCTTTTTAATTGATTGCGTTTTAAGAAATGTTTATTTTTGCTAAAAGTAATCCTATAACAATAGCAATAGCAAAATGCTCAAGGTGTAACAAGTAATTATTCATTTCAGTGTTTTTAAATGATTTTTCCTTCTGTCTTGAATCCTTTTGAAAAGCACTTTTCTATCATAATTTTAAATGACATTACAATGCTTGCTGCTATATAGTGAGAACAGCAGTAGACAGCAAAATTATCCACTATCATTTTTATAGTAAGGAAATTCGTAATTGATAGGGTCTTTGCATTGATACGAAACATCAATCTTCATTTAAAAGCATGGAGGTCTGGATTAGAGGCAAAGTCAAATATAATAAAATACCAAGTTTAAGATAAGATCAAAATAAAACAGTAACAGCACCAGTTTGTAAAAACTGGATTTAGAGGCAATATTTTTGTTTAAAAATAGCTTAATAGACACCTATTGAAATAGGTTAGGTGACTTTGAGTAAAGGCATGGCCCCATTTTTGCTATGGTCAAATTAAAGCAAACAGCACTAACAAAAAAACTTTACATCACAAATATAAATATAAAAGAGGGGCCTGCTGCAATTATTGTTCACTGTGTTTCAGCCCCACTTACATTTCAAAAAAGCATGAATGATAATTTGTGACATGAATTTTTCTTTGTGATTACTATTAGTCTTGATTAATACACAAAGATGACCCCATTACATGCATGTACATGAACTATGACTTATAATTTTAAAACCTTTTGTTGCTGCTTTCACAAATGTTTGCATGGTAAAGCAGGAGCAGCTGCCTTAATTGACACGTTTTAACTGGGCACAGGTAATGGCATACCCTACTGGGGTAAAGCAGCACCATACTCGGAAGAAACATTTTGTCTATTTTGGTTGATGATAGCTCTATAGAGCTACAGGGTTTTCTTTTTTTTATCTTCAAAGTGCTATGCCACATTATGCATGCTTACTTTCCATTTTTTCCTTCAACGTGCTATTTCAGCACAAGGCTATAAATTGTAGCAACTTTAAAGCTCTACCTTTTGCCATAACTACAATTTAAATCTAAACTTTTTTCCTGCTATAGCACAGAGGTGGTGTGAGTTTTAAATCTGACCTCCCACCAAAATGTTTATCCATTAACTTGTGAAAGAAATTTTGTTTAGGGTTTGAAAAATTTTTGCAGTGCATCCGTTATGTGGTACAAATCATGCGGCACACAATGATTAGAAGGTTTCCCACTCCTGCTATAATGCAATAAAGGTACTTAGCACACTATTGCCAATACAAATGCCAAAAAGGCACACCAAATCATCAAATAGGGCTATCACTAAATATTCCATCTTTCATTTTGAAAACAAACATTACTATAGGGCAACCATCCTATTTGACTGTGTTCGCCCTGCCTGATTCTTTTTGAAAGGAAAAATGACAGTTTTTAAATCAAGCTTCCTTTTCCTGATATGGGTATACCCATGCCTTATCTGTGAGCATTTCTGGTCTTGATTAATAAGCTAAAATGATCACTTTTAGGCTATGTATTCAGGATTACGTGGCTTGCTTGGGTATGTCTATGCCAGGAAAAGAAAGCATTAAACATAAGGCACATCCAGTAGGGATGTCACGAATAAGGAAATTTGCCTTGTAAGAGTTGTTTTCATATTTGTGTAAAGTGCTGCTTCATTTGTTTGCTCGGCTGCTGACTGAGAAGAGACCCTTTTTTTCTTGCAAGTGGATTGTTGTGTACGCCTTTTTATTACGTCATGATCATTATTACGACATAGTAAAATTCCAGATCGGTCTAGTGATTCTACCTTCTTCGAAGAATTTAGTTAAACGATTAACATAACTCGTAATGCTTTTTTCCCTTTTTCACGTGATTTTCGTTCTAGCATTGTCTTGATTGTTTCGTCATTTATATATAAGGCGACGGGATTTTCTTTGGCCAGAGAGAGAGCGGGAGAGAGAAAAGAGATTGGTTTGACGGATTAAGGAAGGGCCATTGTGTTTTTTTTTGTGATAACTTATTGTGGATTTTGTTGATGTGGAGAATATTGAACAGTTATTGGTGGACTTAATTTTGGCGGTTTCCCTGATTATGTGGTAAAGTGTTTAATTTTGGGATCGTTGAGCGAAGAAGTTTTAAGTCATGAAGTACCATTTCTGTGAATACATTATTCTGCTATTAAAGTGGTTTGAGGTGTTTTTAGTGGAAGCCAATCTTTTCCAAGTTTTTATTAAGTTGTAGCCAGACCTAATTATACGAGTGATTATCACACGTCGCCTCAATTTTAAAAGAAATTTGAAATTGAGATAGAGCCGAAAGTTCTATTAATAATATTATCATATATTAAAACGCGACAAGGGACTTGATAAACTTTAAGAAGAAATCAAAAGATAACCACATTCATATATGAAACTGCACCAGATGGAAGACATGTTTGTTTTAGTGCATCAAAACAGCTTAATCTCAGAATTGTATTCCACATTTTCAAATCAAGAGAAACACAAGGCCCCTTGCCATATCTAAGCAATGAACACAGCACATAGACCAAAGGCATAGTTAGGGTATTGCTGTCACAAATCTAAGTACAAAAGGGAATACATCAAGTTGTCAAATATAGACCAAAATAGACCAATAAAGTTGTGAAAAGTAACAACAGTTTTCAAGCTGCTATTGTAATTGGTAACTAGGTAGTTGCAATACTGAAGCCAATTGATAAATGTGTGCACTTTTCCAAAGTTGCTGTTACTGCAAAGATTTTTCTACACTGTACTCAAAATCAAATTGACAAAAAGATCTTTATATAGACAAAAGCAAGGTTTTATAACGTTTTACTTGCAGATTACAGTTGCTTTAAGTCAAGTCCTCATAAGAAATATCACAAAAATAACAAAAAATTGTCATAAAACAACCAGTCAACTGGTACACAAATTAAACTTTCACAGGTCAGGTCATGAAAATCCTGACTGATTTCGTTTCTAATGCCTGCTGCTTAACATCCATCTTTTTGTATTTTTGAACACAATTGGTACTTTGGGCCTGCAACAGTAATAATCTTGGGAATATTCATTTCTTTATCCTGTGTCGATGTAGTTTTTCTGTTTTGTTCATTATTTCTGGCATTTTCCCATATATCAATCGTCGCTTGTTTATTTTATTCTCAAACCAATTTTATTGGTAGTTATTTCCTGTACTCCCCCTGTAGACAAACCTTTTCTGATTTTTTTTATGTGTTTTTATTGGTTGTACTTTGGGTAGCAGTTTCCAGTAATTTTGATTGGCTAAAATATTTGGGAACTTTATTTCCGTTACATACAAATGGAAAGTATATATATGGGTGGGTCATTTTGAAAACTCAGAGATGAAAACAAACAGACGACAGAACAGAGAGGAAAGAAAAGAAGGGAGGTGAAGAGACAAGCGAGAAGTGTGAAGAATTAGAAGACAAGGGCCAAAGCACTACTGTAAGGGGGATTATCGGCTGCTACAAGTCTGGTGTCATTGATTGTCTATGTGTGAAAGCTTATATATCAATAGAGTTGTGTTGTAAATGACTGGGCTGGCAACCCAGCTTCTCAAGCGTAAGTCCTTAGGCAGAAGGATAAGGCATAGAAGATAGCTGTTGAACTCTACCGAGCTAATTTTCTAGTTGCCAAATCATCATCTACCGGTTACTAAGGTACAGGGCAGGTGAGTTAATCGTATTTAATGACAACTTGGGGGCTTGTCCAAGATATTTTTTTGTAGGTTGGTAGAGTAACAGTGTGGCTACTGAGAGCAAGTCTATCACTTTGGAGGAGCTAAGGCAGTAGGTAGAAGCATTGGGGTTGGATGACAAGCAGGGGAGCATGTTTTTAATTGATGAGTGGAGCTGATTGAAGGAGAACAAAAAGGAGATACGCGAAGTTGAACAGAGAGACTTCACGAGGCCGAAGAGAAGCAGAAACTTTGCAAGACCGAAGGGAGAGAAACTTTGCGAGGCTGAAGAGAGAAAGAGACTTCATGAGGCTGAAGAAAGGGAGAGACTTTGCAAAGCTGAAGAGAGAGAGCGACTCTGCAAAGCTGGAGAGAGAGAGACTTTGCAAAGCTGAAGAAAGGGAGAAGATTTGCAGAACTGAAGTTGAGGAAAGAAAGGGAGAGATGAAATTAGAAAAGTTAAGAATAGAGTTGGAAGCCAAACTGATTGAGGTGAAGACAACTTTGGAGAGACAGGAAGACAGAGGCCTATGGTGGCAGGTGCCAGGACCCCAGAGTTACCTTCATTTGTGGATGGGAAAGATAACCTGGATAGCTACTTGTTGCATTTTGAAAGATATGCGACTGTTGCAGGGTGGGAAAAGACTTGGGCGACCCAGCTAAGTTTACTGGTTTACAGCATAGCACTTGAGGTTTACTTGAGTCTATCAACTGAAGATGCCTTGAACTATGATCGCTTACACATTGCTCTTCTGAAGCGATACAACTTCACAGAGCATGGGTATCGAGAGAGATGTAGGGGAGCAAAGTCTGAGGATCAAGAGACCCCAAGCCAGTTTCTAGTGAGAATCTCTAACTACTTTGATAAGTGGGTGCAGCTGGCTAGTGTGTACAAGTTGTATGAGGGAGTGATGGAATTGATAGTGCATGAGCAGTTTACAAGTTCATGTTCAAAAAATGTGGTGGTACATCTAATGGAGCGTAGTCCAAAGGATTTGGAAGAGTTGGCAAGGATAGCCGAGCAGTATTTAGTGGCTCATAATAAGAAGCTATCAAGCAAGGGTGCTTCAGCAAAACAAGAAGCAGGAGGCCATGGTAGCAGGGATTTGGCTGTGGAGAGATCTGAGGAAGTGGTGCGATGCTAGAGGTCATTGGGCAGCAGAGTGCCTGTCTAAACATGCTAGGGCTCGCTGAGAAGCCCCTAGCTGAGGGAGGAATTTTAATTGTTTCAGGTGCGGAGCTGTAGACCACAAAGGGATTGTCAATGTCTCAATGTCCTCAGCCTGCACCCCAATTGAGAGCTGGAAGTGGCGATAGGCCATCGACTCAGCCTCACGGAGTTGCTTGCATGGTGCAAGTATCAAAGAAAATAAAAGAAGACAAGCTGGAGATCAGAGAATAATGGCTGGAACTGAAAACTGGGGAGAAGATCAAGGTGCTGAATGGAGCGAGCATGGAGACTGAGGTAAAGGATAATTTGCTTGTATTACCTGGAAGGGTAGGGGATAGGACTGTGAAGGTTTTAGGGGATACTGGTTGCAGTGGTGTAATTGTTAGGAGTTTGGTGGATGAAGCCCATATGACTGGGGAGACGAGACACATGATGATGGTGGATCAGACACTTAAAGAGAGCTCCTATTGCTAGAATTAATATAGATACTCCATATTAAACTGGAGTGGTTGAAGCATTGTGCTTGCTGAATCCGTTGTTCAATCTCATTATCGGAAACGCACTGGGAGCGAGGAGGCTAGATGACCCAAATACAAAGTGGAGCATGTTGGCTGCGGTGGCTACCAAGGCAAAAAAGCGGGCAAGCAAAGGTTCAAAGCCACTGAACGTGCAGGAGGTAGCAGGCAAGGGGACGATATCGAAGAAGGATCTGATGAGATGGCAAGAGGATGATCCAAGCTTGAGGAAATTCCAGGATGTAAAGGAGGAGGTAAATTGGTGAAAGTATTTGGTTACATACAAGCTGGATGGAATTCTATATCGCGTACACCTGTGGAAGGATATTTTGGGAGAGGCCAGTAGCAAATTTTGGTATCTAAGTTACTTAGAACTAGAGTGATGGAAGTGGCTCACAATTTGATGTTTGGAGGACATCTGGGGGTAAAGAAGACGGAAGACCAGATTCAGACTACATTTCACTGGCTAGGTATGCATAGAGATGCCACTAGTTTTTGTAGGTCTTGTGACATGTGCCAGAAAATGGTTGCCAGGGGAGCTGTTCCTCATGCTCTGTTGGGAGAGATGCCGCTAATTGATCTTCCATTTAAGAGAGTGGCAATTGATCTGGTAGTACCTATCACACCGGTGAGTGACAAGGGGCACAGGTACATTTTAACTTTGGTTGACTTATGCAACATGAAATCCAGAAGCAGTACCGTTAAAAAATGTTGATAGGAAGAGTGTGGCAGAGGCTTTACTGGATGTGTATAGTCATGTAGGCGTGTTGAAAGAAGTACTTAGTGATCTCGGTAAGCAGTTGGTATCTGAGTGTATGAAAGGTGACAAGATTGCTGTCTATTAAGCGGTTAACTACCACTCCATATCACCCGATATGTAACGATCTGGTGAAAAAGTTTAACTGGACGTTAAAAGAATGTTGAGGCAGCTATGTAGTGACCAGCCACGCCAGTGGGATCGATTTAATAATCCTTTTTTATTCACGTACAAAGCACCCCAAGAGTCTACTGAATTTTTGCCCTTTGAATTGCTGTAGGGAAGGATGGTGAGGGGTCCGATTCAAATTCTGAAGAAGCTTTGGACAGAGGAGGTGGGTGTTCCAGAGGCCACGACCAGCTACAAGCACATTTTGAAACTGTGTGTAGGCTGGATATGACAATGAAGATGGCTCAAGAGGAGTTGCAGAAAAACCAGGTCAGAAACAAGAGGCTGTATGATTGCAAGGCCAAGAAACAAGTGTTTCAGGTTGGAGACAAGGTACTGTTATTGCTTCCAACTGATAATAACAAACTGCTGATGCAATGGAGGGGTCCATATACCATCAAGGGTGCCAAGGGGAAGATAATTATCAGATTGAAATTAACCGTAAATCAAGAAACTATCACAATAATATGTTGAAATGATACGTTGAAAGGGATAAGAATGACTCTTAGGCGACCTCAGAAAACTGTGCCCAGGGGCTGATCGGGGCATAAATTTGGTTAGGGTCAGTGTGAGAACCACTCAGGGGCAAAAAGACTACCGCATCGATGAAGAGGCATTGATGGATCTGGGGTCATTCCAATAGAAGGAGGGCCTTCAGGATGTTTGCTTGAGGGTGAATTTGGGTGAAGCACAACAGGAGACCACGAATGTACTGGGGAAGTATAGTGACGTCTTTACTGATGTTCCAGGGAAGATTAACCTTATTGAACACAGGGTTGAGCTCACTGAAAATGAGCCAATTAGGTCTAAGCCATATCCATTACCTTATGCTGTTCAGGAGAAGCTAAGGGGGGAAATTAGGAAAATGATTCGTTTAGGCATCATTTGAGAATCAAGCTTGCTTTATGCATCACTGGTGGTGATTGTCAAGAAGAAGGATGAATCCAATCATATTTGCGTCGATTACCATAAGCTAAACAAACTCACAATCACCGATCCTGAGCCTATGATCACTGCCAAAGACCTGTTTCAACAATTGGGACAAAGCCGGTATTTTTCAAAAATCGACTTGAGCAAGGGGTACTGGCAGATAATGGTGGCTAAAGAGGATGTACCAAAGACTGCTTTTGTTACACCAGATAGATGCTATAAGTTTCTAAGAATGCCATTTGGTATGAAGAATTCAGGTGCAACACTTGTTTGTGAGATGAGACAACTTCTATTAGGGATGGATCACATCAGCAGCTACATTGATGATCTGATCGTTTACACCAAAGATTGGGAGTCACATCTACAGGCACTGGAGGAGCTCTTGGGCCATCTCCAGCGAGTGAACTTGGCTGCCCACCCTACCAAGTGTCTGTTTGGGACCAAGTCGGTGGATTTTTTTGGGCATCTAGTTGGGGGTGAGTGGATCACTGTCAATGACAAGAACTTGTAGATTTGTCATGCCAGAAGACCAACTACAAAGAGGAAAGTAAGGTCGTTTTTAGGTCTAGCTAATTACTACCAAGACCACATACCATCTTTTACAGCAATTTCTGCGCCGTTAAGTGACTTGACGAAGAAGGGACAGCTGACTCACATTCAGTGGGGAGATGCACAAGAGATGGCATTCATAAATCTGCAGAAGAGCCTGCTTAGAAGACCGATACTGCATGTGCCAGATTATACAAAAACATGCTCAAGACTGATGCATCAAATTGTGGCTTGGGAGCTGCCTTTATGCAACAGCACAAGGTAAATACCACTCTGTGGCATACGATAGCAAGAAATTAAACTTTGCCAACAGAAGTACTCCACCCTGGAGAAAGAGTGTTTGGCGATTGTATGGGGGATAACTAAGTTCTGTTTGTACTTGGTGGGAAAACCCTTCATCCTGCAGACGAACCATAAACCCCTAACCTACTTAAACCAAGCTAAATTTCACAATAATCGAGTCATGAGCTCTAAATTTCACAATAAACTTAGTAGGTCAAATAAAGAAGAATAGTAACGAACAAGCTAAAAATAAGCAAAAATAATCTGCAAACGCCAAAAATAATTTTATATTCTAACATTGATGTTATACTTTTTAGACTAACTGTTGGGGAACATTTTCTGCACATCACTTCATTTCAAGTATAACATATTGGAGTCATTCTACCATGGCATTTGGGCGATGAGAATTTGCTCTGCTTTTTTGTGGTAATTCTCATTCCCTTGCAGCAATTTCAGCATCTTGCCTGCTTAGTGATGTTCAACAAAGGTCTTCAGCTATATGTTGCATGTACTCACAATGACTGATACTCGATCTTTACATGGTATCCAGCTATTGATAATTGCAAGATCAATCTCACTGCAAAAAAACATGTACAGGACACTTTCGACTTGCTGCTTTTACAGATTACTTCCTTTTCAACTGATCAACAGCATCTACTTCTGCTTTGGTTTTGTGGTAAAACAAAACAGTCTTTGGTTTCTTCTCAGTGTTATTTTTTTGAAAAAACCACTACACCAGGATGAAGTGTGCTCAGTA
Organism: Trididemnum clinides; assembly: GCA_963675345.1. Taxonomy (NCBI): domain Eukaryota; kingdom Metazoa; phylum Chordata; class Ascidiacea; order Aplousobranchia; family Didemnidae; genus Trididemnum; species Trididemnum clinides. The sequence continues at coordinate 612,636 of OY776290.1, read as the reverse complement.
TAATTACAGACTTTGCTTTTTCCATCGGTGACAATACCAAAGTTATGATTGACAATAAGGTGATTCTTTTGAAAAGCATGGTTTTATGCAACTATGGGTTTGGTTTGGCAGCAGCACTTCATGACTTCAGCAAAAGTGCCAACTAGGCTACATTTTTCTTGCCTTAAGCATGCAGCAGCATCCAGGGATGTGAAATAGTCATTGCAGTTGCACTTGAAGAAGAATTGCATCAGTTTCTTAAAAAACATTAATGGGCACCCTCAGAAATGTCTCTGGTCTCATCATTGTCTAAATGTGGAAAGCCACTACACAAGTAGTTGCCATCAATATCAACTGCCATTTACAATTTTATTTCCTACTTATCTGGCTTATTGGTCTTGCACTGAAAAGTTTTATCTTGCTTTACTAGGAAGCAACTGTACCTCATCTGTCATGTAAACATTACACACATATGATTTTAGCTATTCTCAGTGATGCAGCTTCATAAACAGGAAGCAAGGCAAAGTTGGTCTTCAATCAGTTGATACTTTTTTTTACACGTTATGTCAAATCATAGAAATCTCATTATTTTTATGAACCTGTTTATGGAAAGTGTTACTAAGTACTGTGCATTTTTGAGACAAATTCTACAAACTAGAACTGCAGACCCTTTTTCCCCAACACACACCTAGTAATAAAAAAAACAATAAACTTGTCAAGTTTGTATAGGGTCACATATCAGTAGACATTTCCTGTGACATGCTGAGCTTCAGAGATAGAATATTTTTGAATATTTTCAAGCATTATTTCACTAAATATAATTTGAAAGAAAGATGGTCTGCCTTTAGTTACATGGTATGTTGCAAATCCAGTTAAACCGAGCCCAATGTTTGCACTGTTTTGTTGTTGTAAGTGCTCTCTTTGTGTTTGGAACAAAGACAACTTTCGCTGAAAAGATTTATTTTCTCCTATGAAGTCCTGCACTATGTCATCATTTTCATCAGAATCAGTATCTGCATTGTTATCAATATCTTTGTCACTTGAATCGGTCACTATAAGTTTCTCTTCATTTTTCACTGCAGATGAACACCAATTGCTTGTCAAAAAGTTCACCATTAGAATAATCTGATCCAATATCTTGTAAAACACCGAACACCCTGACAAATTGCCAAACTTTTTACCGTATTTGCAGTCTTAGACTATTGCATAGTTCTGCAGTATGATAAACTTTTTTACCAATTACAAGCAGCCAAATACATCTAAACAGAAGAGAAATTGTGATATTACCACAGTTATCTCGAGTCTACTTTCTCAAACTATTTTGCAATACTAAAGACAATTTTTACAAACCTAGCACATAATAGGTTACAAAATAACAGGCAAATTTAAGCGAACATGCAGCCACGACCAATTTGATGAGGCCATCCCTGGATGCGTTTTGTCCTTTTGGTCTATCAGCAGAGCCTGTCCTGTCACACCAAAATAACCCATATTTGCATAAATTTCTGTCAAAGGTACGCCATGCTACCACCTGGAAAATAGATTATGTCACAGTCATACATGTAAAATTTCAGCAGACATAGGTTATTTTGGTGACAGGATGGGCCCTGCTGATGAGTCCAAAAATACAAAATGCATCAAGGGATGGTCTCGTCAAATTAGTTGTGGCAAAATTCTGAATCAAACTCAACTGCCTGCATCCGTCTCTCAAATTCACTTTTGAGAAAGACAAATGTCTGCTGTTTCTTTATGTTTATGTTCAAAGAACAAATGTTGCCTTTGAAGACTGAGAATATAGGAAACCTACTTTCACTGGCCAGTATTTACGTTGGGAGTTCTGATCAATGTAAAAATAAGTATGATATCTACATTGGTGCATCAAGCCCAAATGGTTTGCACCAAACATAGACTCAATAAAGAAATAGAAGAATCAAAAAGATATTACTGGATGATGGCTGTCCTAAAAACGTTGAAAATGCTCAGATTGCCAAGGAAATTGCTCAATTCTTTACCCTTAAGTGATTTGGCCGTGAAAAGTGTCCTGAGTACTTGAGGATCCCTTGAATAAACAAGCCTTTTACAAACTTGGAAAAAGAGGTCAAAACAGCAATGAAAAGCTGCTATGCTTCTGTTTACCCGCTTGCTCTTTGCATCAATGCACATACTGCCAGTAGCTTGCAAAGATGTTCTACCTACCATTCAAAAAAGCACTGCTATGTATAAATACAAGTGCCACTGTGATAGTCAGTACCTAGAGTGATCACCTCAATGACTACTAGATTGCTTCAAGCAACATGTTCCAAAATGGTTTAGACAACATTGACTTATCCACGCTAATCTCAACCAGACACATTGTGCAAGCAAATCGACACTAAATTGGACTGTGACTCTGACATTGGTCAGCATCTTTGAGAAAATGAACAATGTGCATTGAACTATGACAAGTGATTTTCAATCTTCACCACAGCACACAGCTCTTTCCACCTTAATCTGTTAATATCAAAACTTAGTGCTTGGTTATATGCAGACAGACGAAGTTTGTTTAAACTCTCAAACTATTTTGATAACTAACGGCATTCCTATTTGGCCTCTTGCTGCATTTGCTTGAGCATTTTGCTATTGCAAAATCTTTTTCTTTGGTGCACATTGCTATGCTAGTGCTATCATTGCCCTGTCTTGATTGCCTACCATCCAGATTAATGTGATAAAACTTACTCACTTTAACTAAAAGACATGGGCTAAATTTATGCTTACTGGTTCCAGCACAGGCGCAGTTAAGGGAGAGAGTAAGGGGCAATGCTTACACACCAATTGAAATGTTAGTGTAAAAAATATCAGTTGGCCAAGGTAGTGTAATCTAGAGATCACCTCCTACACTTGCATTATTACCAATGGCTATGGTTCAAGGAGCTAATTTACTGCCAAAAGTATTGTTCCAAATAGATGGACTGTTTTTTTTCTGAATCTGCACATTAAAACACATTAAAACTTAAAGTTTTTCACTTTAAGTTTTAATGTCCACAATTAAGTATGATCTATGAGGGTCAAGATTAGTCAGGATTGCAAAATGACTAACGTGGATTCCACTTACTTTTAAGTTATTATATAACGTTTATACTTGCCATTGCATTATTTAAAGCCTGATCCACATATCAGTACTATATCATTGTGCTTTATTTTGCAGCATGTTAATAATGGGCTTCATGTTTATGGTTGCTTTTAAAATAACAGCAGATGTAACAAGTACAGATGGAATGGCTTTCGCTAAAATGTTACCAAACAGCATTGTGACAAAGCAGACCTTTATTTGAAGCATTTAAGAAAAAAAGCTGTATTGTCATCAAGCTCAAATTGTAGTGGAATTGTTCATACCAATCAGCTCTAAACTATCTCCTGAAAAAACTTTTAACCATGTTTCTAGGATCAATACTGTTTGAGAAAATAGGTAAACACATTTTGAAACAAAACCTTTGCTATAGCTTGACAGTCTTTTTAAAGTTGATAAGTCACGTGCTGGATTTTTTTTTGAGCTGAAAACATTTTTCTCTTGTCAAGAAATGCAGATTCAAAAAACATTTAACTTTAATACTGATGCCTTTATGACGTCTCTTACCCCATTATGACACTCACTTTGAAGCAGTGCGTAATTGCGCCCAAATGCATGTTTCTATGCCTAGCAGTTTTGGAAAAATATATCACATTGTGTTAAAACACATACAAACAAAATCAAGCTTCATAACATAGCTTTGGGCAGCATTAAAAAATTGCAAATAATTTTTTCCACGAAATGCACTTTCTGTAGTGGAAGAAAGAAGCGAAACTGAAATGCAACAATTCAACTGGATGTGGTATCAACAAAGGTCAAAAAAGAAACAAAATGCTTAAAAATCACCAAGACAGATTTAAACATGAAATATGAAAAGCAATCACAAATACTGTGTAGGGCAGATAAACAGACTCTTAACACGTTAATATCTTATCTGATGCACTAATCAACAGCCAGCTCAACTTTGGCGCAGTCTAGAACTTCACTGGATTGAATTGGCTGGCTGTTGGTCTTGCCTAGGACCCACACACCTCCAGTGCTCCCACTAATTATTTTTTTTAGTGCTGCAATCTGAGTGACCTACATGCTCTCTAAAGTTGGTATCACGGTTTTTCTTTTTTTTCCCTGTGTTGCAATCACATACCTTCTCAACCTTCTTCTGATGAGTGGTAATGTTCATGACCTTGGGCCTATCTTTTGCTGCTCAATGTGCACTTGTAATAAGACCTGAAGAAACAGCACAGAGAATTGTTCTACCTGCTTCAAATAACTTCATTTAAAGTGTACATTTTCTCATTCTCAAAGTTAAACTTCTTCTCCGTCTCTCCCTCTTGAAGCTGTCCTCACTACTCTAAATCAATCACTTCTGGGGTCCACTTTTTCCCACCTTGAACACTGTGACTTCTCTGGCAAGGGTTTCTCTAGCACACATACCTACACTACTACTTTCAAGGCAGTTCTTTCTTTTCACTTGCATGTGGTCACCTCCTACCCATTTTCTGCCCTGTTGCTAACAATGCACCAAAATCTTTTTGACACTTGACACCCTTCTCCATCTTCCTCTCTCTTAGCACCTTTCTACTCTTTTTACTATCACTCCTTCTCTGATCTCCAATTTCTAATGAAGTTTATATTTTTTTTAATTTTCAGAAACTTTGATGGGACGACTTTGCTGTCTATTCTGAAACCCCTTTCTCTCTCTCTTTATCTTCTGAAGCTATTCTCTTTACTTAACTATCTTGCATGCATCTGAATTCTCTGTTTCTTGTGGTCACACCAAATACCAATTTTAAGCTTTACGGTTCTTTAAAGTGAAGAAATGATGAGGGAAAGATCAAAAACTTTCGCTTCTGCTCACAGAGATGATGGAGAATGCCTGGCTTACATCTCCAGTTGTTGGCATGCTACATCTGTCATTGCCAAAGTTAAAGGGGTAGAAAGAAAAATGCTTCTCAATCAAAAACAGAATCTTCAGACATTTTACTCTCTCCTTCACTCTGTAGATGATGTTTCTTCTACCTCATCTTCTTTTCTTAACTTTTCAAACTAACTTTTCCAACTCTTCCTCTAAGAAATCTGCAGTTCTATTTGTAAACTATTCAAGGACTCACTTTTCTGTTTTTCAGTCAAAAGCACTGACTGATAGAGCCAAAAGATACTTATCTGAGCTGTGGCAAATCAAATGTTCTATGGAGTGTCATTCTTCTTTCTGCTTACCTCCATCCTCTGCAGAATTTCTTGCAGCTGCTGCCACCTCTCCTCACCCACTGCCACCAGGTCAGACCGAGTCACAATAAAATGGGAATATTTCTAGACTCAACTCCTTCCTTTCAACCTATCTTTCTCAACTTCTGCATTTTAATGCTGCTTAACCGTGTCATACTATTTGATCTTCTCTTCCTGCTGGAGACTTCGTTCTTTCTCCTTGTCAGGCTGGTTCATGCCCAGGTCGGTGTACTCTTGATATATTTGTTTTCTTATTGATCTATTCTGGATGGGCTTCAAAAACCACATGACGGCTTTTCTACAATTCTCATTACTCAAGGTTTCCACACAATTTTCAAAATCAAACTCCATGACTTTCCACTACTTTTTTTTATGACTTTTCCACGACCATTATTAAAGCATTTTTACCCATTCTTAAATACATTTATCAGTTCAAATTGAAATAGCTCTTTTGGTAACGAGATCAAATTTTAGTTAATTGCTCCTTGTGCCAACGTTTTCACTTGCCAACATTATTTAACTTGCATTGCTTTGTCATTCAATTTTAATAGCTAAAAATCTAATATCTGCTTAAACACACTTTACTACCACAATGGTACTCTCACAAGGCATTGATAAAACATAATACTTGATAAAAAGACATTCAGTTAAATTTCTCCTTTCTGGCATATTTAACTCACACTATCTTAACTAAATTTGAATCTTTTAATGTTTTAGCTAACTTTCTAAGTCTTCCTAAATTACCAGTATGTTTGTGCTACTATTTGTTATAAAATGCAAACTAGCACATGCAACAACCCTCGACATTGCATTTAAATTCACAAACAACTACAGTGAAGCTACGAAAACAATACAACAATAATTATTTCTTCTGGCGAGTAAAAAGTCCTCTTTTGTGGTCTTTAACTATGCAATCTTTGAGCTAAGCATTTTACTTAGAATAGCTTTGTTTTTAAGCTGGAATATTATTGTTATTAGAAAAATATCAAACTAACCATGATATGAAATTACGAAAAGCCCCTCTACAATTCTCATTTAACTGGATTAACAAATAGTGAGCACTTTTGATGTTAATTATGACTTTATGCAATCTAGGTACAACACAAATGAACAAGTTAGTTATAACAAGATAAAATGCCACATTAAAAACTTACAAGAAACATATACACAGAAAATTTTAGGGCTCAAGAAAATGATTCTGCAATCTGACAAAAAACATCTCTCGGTAAATCTGGTATAAAAAGTTCACATAACTTTTTTCCTAAACATGTAAATTACGTGGTGCTGTAGTTGCATTGAGCAGAAAGCATAATAAGAAATATAGTTCATCAACAATTCTCCCAGGGAAAAAAACCACATCAACCATCAAAATTCAACAAAAAGCAATTTAAATACTGAACCAATGTGATACTTCTTAAGCATACAAAGATACATGTTATTCAGTAAACTTCAACTTTTTTTCAAAACACATACTTGGTCACAAAACCTTTCCTCATTTTTTTAACTTTCATGAATCTTCAGTCTGAAAGCATTTGACTTTGCAAGCAAAGTAAAATTGTGCTTCACTTTCACCTCTGTAGCTAATTTGTCTGTTTCTAGGCTCATAGCTTGGATGCTTTTATTTAATAACTTTCGTTTACATTCCACTTCACGAATTTCATTTTCTACAGCTTTCCTCTTTTTAGCTTTATCACTTTTAGCATGAAGTTTTCTTTGCTCTTCCAAATACAACTGATATTGCATTTTTGCTGCCCAAACATTTTCCTGCAGTCTGGGGATAAAAAAAAGCTCACTGAAATGATTAGCATCACTCTTGACACAACTGTACACAAAGAAACTTGCAAATAAGATTTTCTCTTGCAAGTTTTCAACCAAAAGTTTGCTGTTGACCAAAACTCTCTCTCGACTGCAGCTTGATCATGCAAAAGCATAAAGATAATTCTAAAAACTTCCCACACCTTTGCATCTTTCATGTAATTCCAATAGAATTCATTCATTCTGTCTGTATTCATGTTGAAACTCGAAAACTCAGCAAGATGGTTTTGTTTATTTCCAATACAAAGCCTTTGAACTGAGTATGAATTTTTTCGCAAGCTTCTGCTGAACACCACTTTCCATTGAACAAAATCTGCAGAAGTCGCTCAAACTTAACCTGTGCTTCTGCAGAATCGGATACCAACTTCTGTGGTACGACACTCAACAAACTGTGAACCAAATAATACTTTTAAAGATCTTTCCATCCACTTCATTACAATAGCATACAAAAACTTAATGCAATCATTTTTGAAAGATAAAATACATAGTTCACTTGCAGCTTTTTTTCTGTTACTTTTTTCAAAGTACCTTGAGCAGCAAAGCCAATGTCAACATGCTTTGGATATTTTTGTTTCTTTTTGTCAGCAGGGTCAATAGTAGATAACTTCTTGAACGTTTCACCTTTTTCTAAAACTTTTTTTTAAAAACGATCCATGATGGCCAACAACAAATCTTTCAAAGACAAAGCCAAGAAAGGAGTCATTGAAGCTTTGACTTAAAAATTCAACAAAAATTCTTGCAGCGATTTTGCCACAGCAACAAAAAATTTCAGTTTAGCTTCAATTAGGGTATCATTGCATGCAGATGAGACAGAAACAAAAGAAACAGAAACTGGTGCTCTCCTTTCACTCTTCACAGTTTTGACATGGCCTAATTGTTGACATGAGGCCAAATTTTCAAAGCTTGTTCAGCAACCTTGATATCTTCTACCCATCTATGCTGACAAAACTGAAAGGGAAACAAATCACTGCCTGTAATTTGAATAAAATCTTCCCTTCTGGCAAGAGTATCATAAAAAATTTGCCACAAAGAACGCAGAGTATTGCCAAGATTCCACCCAGATTCGTTTGGATCCTTTTCAAAATTTGCATGGGCAACATGCAAACTACAACTTCCAATGTTTAGCAGGTCTGGGAGTTCTTCACCTTTGTGTTCTTGAAAAATATTGTGATAAAACTTCCAGTTTACATTGGGACCATCCATAGATATTTGCACCAAACTGCTGGGGTTAAGTAAAACCATTCCATTTCTAAAATGAGTTGACATATCTGCTGCTGTAGCATGACCGATAAACTCTGAATTAAAGTATCTTTCTGTTACTTTATTGCTTTTGCTGTCCCAGAATCTAGCTATCATATTCATTTGCTTTTTCTGGTTGATTTGATTCAAGCTTTCATCAAACAATAAAGTATAGTACTTGACTCCACGAATTTTCTCTATAAGCAGCTCATGAAAATAAGGATAAATGCTAAAACATGCTAAATAAGCACACTTTATAGCTCCACATGAAAATGACTGTGCAATCTGACTACCTAGAAACATTTTAGAAAATAAACAGTTAATATCTTTGCAAGAACTAAATGAGTAGTGACTGGTTATTACTTTAATAACCCAAGGAACTTCTGCATGCAACACTTCCTCTGATATGATCAAAAATGTGCTTGGTGATATCGGCACTGTCGACACATCACTGGTTTGTTCAGGAATAGCTACAGTGGGTGAAACTTGCTCACCAGATTCGCTGGTGGAAGATGCAGACTTATTTGTCCTGCCAAAGAAGTCAGTACTTGATTGTGTATAAGGACTTTGCTTGAGCTTCATAATCTGATTGTGCTGTTTGCTTTTCATGTGGCTTATAACAGCACCGATCCCCATATTTGATATATCAAACAGTTTTCTGCACAACTTGCAATACCCTTTTGCTGTCATCTTTTGTCTGCTGCAGCCAAGCAGCAAACTCTGGTTGTTGCAACCAAATTTCACAAAAGTGACATCGCTTGGATGCCATACCAAACACTGATTACAAACAAATTACTACCTTAAATTCTTACTACTTACAAACACTTGTCTGTAACTATTTTCTATAACTTGCCTGTAAAATAAAAGTTTTGATCCATCAAGCTGTTTTGTAGATTTTTGTATATAAGAGAAAAAGATTTGGTAATTATCCTTCTTGTACAGTTGCAAAATTGCACACTCTTTAGAAGCAAGATTGGTTTTGTTTTTAGGTTAAAGCTCATTTGTTAGCAGTAAAGTTTGAGATTAGGCTTTGGTTAATGATTAAATTCTGAATTTTTAGCTAATAAAAACACAAAATTGCATCACCAACACAGTGCTGTTGATGCTAAGTAAGCAAAAAAAATATAATGTAACTACTGTAGGCAAAAAAAATAATGAGATGAAGAAAAAAATTTTTTTGCCAACAGTAGTTACATTATATTTGAAAAGTAAGTAAAAGGTGGATACCACAAAAATAATTACCTTTAATAAAATTATGTAACGTATTACAGAATGCAAATATATATGATTTTTTGGAGATAGGTAACTGACAGATCTTGATACTATAAAGCAGGTTTGTAACAACAACTTTGAAAATATAAGTGCTGAATAGAGTATGGCTCAGTGTACTGTACTTTTATAATCTTTCCACCTGTTGTGGCACATCACACTACCACATCACTTCACTTGTGATACAAATAAATATCATACATTATGCTACTGAAATTCAAAATATCTATGGAGGAAGGTATTAAAACCGATTGTATTTGCTAAGTTATTGCTTTTGCTGGTATTACTAATAACTTAAAAAAAATTTTTTTCAGCTTTTAGCAAAATTTCACGAATTTGAATTTTTAACATATTTTCTATGACTTTCCAGGAAAATTTTTTTCCAGAATTTTCCATGACCGTGGGAACCCTGATTACTATTAATTTTTTCAAAAAATTGGACTCTGTCCACAAATCTGCTTTTTTCCATAAACTTATATCCAGTAGCCTTTCACTTTGCTTTGTTGGGTGTTCTAAATTTTTCTTTGGTCACAGGTAAACTTCTGTATTGTTTCAAAATTGCAAAAGCTGCTCCTTTTGAGTCCACTTACATACTCCACAATGATCTGTTCTCGGCCCTGATCTGCTCTCTCTTTCTACCAATGATTTCTCTGGTTCTCTTCCTTTCTCCCTTTGAGCCAACAACTTGACCATCTGGTCTCCCTTTACCTCTGTACCTGCTGTTGGAATAGTTACAAGAAGCCAGCATTAGATTTAAGAGTTGGTCAGAGCACAGGAATATTTCTCTCAACCTGACCCAATGCAAAATGCACGAGCTTTCTGTCTCATCCAGGGGACTTCTACAGTACAAAAATTTTAAGACAACTTAGTCACTAAACGATCTAAAAAATAATTCAATGATAGTTTTACATAGACTCATAATTAACTGCAGCGCATAAATCAAGTATAATATTGTAACATTTCAACACTTCACCAATCAATGAAAAGGATGCAAAAACGTGACTATGCTCCATGTGAGTAGCCAGGTTTTACATTCAAAAAATGCTTAAGTCGTTTGATATACACAAAGCTTACATTAGCTCAGTTTCAATGTTAAAACAACATTTTTTTACTAGCACTGGTTAACAAAACAACGCTTTTTATATGTTGCAATATTCTAGCAATATCAGATGCATGGAATTCAAATCTAAACCTAATTTTCTTTTATCATATTAAATTTTTTATTTATTTGATTTTTTGATATTGGTAGAGTCATCATTAAGCAAAAGAAGTACAGACGCATCTGTTAATACACAATACAATGCCTTTTTTGCTACCAATCAAACTCCTGTGACATCTTAAGAATGCTGTTATAACTATTTAAGAAACAAGCTGTAGTATGCGTCTGCCCTACATACAGACTGTCTCTGAGGCACTTCCATTTATATATGGTAGACTGAACATTCTTGTGAGTTATAAGCAGCATTTGTTTTGACTTGAAGACCAAGCCGGTGGAAAAGAGTGATGGCTTTACATGGCTGTTTTGATGTGATTTTCCAAGTTTTGGAGGGGTTGCCAATTCATGAAGCTCTCAGGTACACTGTACACTTTTCCGGGCCAAATTGTTAAAGGGTAGAAAACTGAGCAATTTTCTTGGCAAGCTGAAAGTTAATGACATCTTCTGGGTAGCTATTACCCAATAATATTTTCTTAACCTGCTGCATTTCACCTTTGAGTCTGTGTTTGAAGCAAACCATGAAAACTTGATCAGCAATCTAGATGTAAAGCATTTTTTCGTTTGTGTGGAATGAAAAACTTTTAACACAAATATTGGCCTGTCTGATTTCAAAGACAATTAATACACATTCTTTTAATACAGACATCAAGACACTGTAGGCACTTATCTTTTTCTTATTAAAAAGCTAATGTGAAGGATGAATGAAGCCAGTTGAATGTGGTAACAAACATGCAGCAAAAATTAGCACTAAAAGATTTATATTGACCAAGAATGACAAAAGCACTGCTAACACATCAGAAATAAACCGAAGGCTTTTATATTTTAGAAAACAGCACTTCTTCAAAGTTTTTGTTATAACAAAATATGCATGCATGATCATGTAAACATTGCTGTTGGCTTACTTCGATAGCTCTACCATTTGATTTCTCAGGATAAAAAACCTGTTCACTCTAGCTTTTCCCTTTTGACAAGATACAGCCATTGCAGAGCACCATAAAAAATTTTTGGCCAAAGAATATTAATGACCCAGTTGAGATATCAGTGTGCGTCTATATGATTCAATCCACCATAATTAACTTCAAAGAAAAAGCTAATAACTGGAATATTCCTTTCTAGATTTGAAAAAAAAATACCATGAAGTTAAGCACTTCATAATATTTACCCTAACTTTTTTCCATTAATGGTTGGAATGACTGACGTTATATCATTTAAATAGATATACCAATGCAAGTTTCGAATAAAGCTCTTTGTCAGAAGCTTTTGTGCTGTTCACATCAATGACGGTATAACATCAAATGCAACTATATTTAGCATTGAAAGCTGTTATGGGCCCATGTAAGGCCTTCACAATGTGCTGGCTTGTGGTAATTAAACACATTAGCACTTGAGTACCACTGCCTTTAAATTAAAGCAATAACAATTTATGGCGATATTTTTTTTTGGATCAGATTAATCAAAAACAGATTTCAACTGAAGCTGTAACAGGTTATTCATTTCCATTTGCTTTTTTTAAAGCATGGCCATCTTCCCAAATCATCAGAGTTAATCAGTTTGCAGTGAAACCTCCATTTTTTTGTATGATCTAAATTATTCTCATTTTTGTCATCTGCATTTGCCTAATATCAGCCCTCTTCGTTGTCCACCATTCAGTCCCATAGCCCATCACACTTCTCTAACACACGTTTTACATAGTCTATCCTTTAGTTTGCGGCAGAGCATTCTGTCACAAAGTGCACTAGACAACTGTTTAAACTTTCTCCATTTAGCTCATATTCTTGACATTACAGTCTTCCCAGTGCTAATATATTTTCCCAGCACGTCTCCCCAGTAAAAAAACTCTTTGACAATCTTAATCTTATCACATCCCAATTTCACATACTTTTTATCTTCCACATCATTAACACCATTTTTACACATGCCACACCCATAATTTATTCTAATCACCAACCTTCCTCTAATATTTGAACATCTAATAAATATAATAAACCTAGTAAAATATTTAAGAGTGTTTAACAACAACAGTTGGAGCAGATTGATATATATATATATACACACATAAAAATATTCACTTAGCTTTACAGTGCTCGACAGCAAGCTTGCCAGAGTTGTAATATATATTTCTATTTGCACAGCTACAGAATAGACATTAAAAACCACTACAGTCCGTTTCGCCAAGCGGCTCGTCAGGTGGTGTGTCTTATTCAAATAGAATCTATATATATATTTATTAGCAAAAAATACTACAGCCTGTTTTGCCATTTATGCTCTTTAGATATTTCTGCAAAATAACCTAAAATAAATACAAAACCAAAAAATGCAGTATTACTTACTGTTGTTTGAGGGAAATAAGCATAAGTACTAAAGTAACCTATCAAAATATTTGCAAACTGAAGAAATAAACTGTAACTGAAACATAATTTTAAAAAATCTTTCTTTACTGATCTCCTGCAAACAGCAATCTTATTGGATTAACTAAGAACTTTGAGGGTTGGTATGAATGTAATGACATACATCAAGGTAAATGATAAATTGCACAAATGAAGTAGATGAACAAACTGTGGAAGCAATAGGACAAAACACCAAAACCTACATTGTGCTTTTTAATTGTTCAACGTAATACTATTTAATTTGAATATTTTAATGTGGCAACATTTACACACTATTTAAGATCATTTGTTGAGCATCAATTTTCTGTCTCTGCTTAGAATAGCAAGCTTCTCAACCAGGCACTTCTCAGTCAGGCACAATACATATGCTGCTTCTCCAATGATAGGAGGGTGCTGCAGTAACAACGGACCATTTTATTGATTGCTTAACATCTTTATCTTTCAATAGCTTAGTTGCATGTCTTTTACTTTGATGGGCAAATGGTTGCTTATGGTTTCCAAATCTTGATATAAAGTGTAGAACAGGATCCATAATATAGTTTGGTAATATTGTCAGAAGATATTTTTGCTTTATAAGCAATTGACTTTTGTTTGCCTTTACTGTTAAGAGGACAAGGAGTTTGATTCTACAATTGCATGGTGGATAGGCACTGGAGAGGAGGGGGGGGGGAGGGGCTATTGGCATTCAACACGGTGGAAAGAAGACTTTTGCTGGGACATGAGATGACTGCAGATATACTCGGTATACAGCTGTAGCTGATTTTAATTTTGTTTTTATTTCACATCTTCTAGAGTTGATGATGTTTAAGAAAATATTTTGTAAAAAGTTCTACAATGTTGTTTTTGGAAAATTGCAATGCTTTCCCTAAAAGACTCTGAAATGGAGGAATAAAAATCAATCAACTATGTCTGGACCAAAAACTGCCTGCACCAAAACAACCAATCAAACTATTTCAAAATAATGGTACAAAAATATTGGTGGAATCAAACCTGACTCAGACCAACTTTATGGATGCAACTTTGAACCTTAACACTGAAAAATTTTGACTACATAGAAATCGAATGACAGTTTCTTTACATAAGCAAAAATACCAACCACTCCAGCAAAAATACAACAAATTGCATCTACGGTTAATGACTGGCTCACCCAACTCTCCCCCACCAATAAATAGTTGGAAAAAGCAGCTTCAATATCTAATATAGCTCTTTATGAAAGTGGATATGAAATTAATCTAAATTACCCAAAAAACAAAACAAAAACAAATACAAACAAAAGAAGAAGAAACACAGTTTAATTTAACCCTTTAAGGATTACAAGAATTTAATTCATAAAATTTGAAACAATGCCGCAATTGTTTGGTAACAACGGAAATATAATGGATTTCAGATAATCGGTTATCACGTCATAATGATATAACAATCAACAATCATGGCACATATGTGTGGCAAAGGTCCTCAAAGGGTTAACCTTCCATCTAGTGAAAACCTTGACACACATATTGGCCATGAATTCCTAAACCTTATCACAAAGCACTTTCCTAAACATCATTAATTCCAAAAGATGTGAAATAAAAACAAAATTAAAATTAACTCTAGCTGGATGCCGAATATGTCTGCAGTCGCCTCATGTCACAACACAAGGCTTCTTTCCACCATGGTAAATGCCAATAGCCCCTCCCCCTCCTCTCCAGTGCCTATCCACCATGCAATTGTAGAATCAAACTCCTTGCTTTCTTAACAGTAAAAGCAAACAAAAGTCAATTGCTTATAAAGCAAAAATATCTTCTGACGATATTACCAAACTATATTATGGATCCTGTTCTACACTTTATATCAAGATTTGGAAACCATAAGCAACCATTTGCCCATCAAAGTAAAAGACATGCAACTAAGCTATTGAAAGATAAAAGATGTTAAGCAATCAATAAAATGGTCCGTTGTTACTGCAGCACCCTCCTATCATTGGAGAAGCAGTAGATGTAACCTGTTTTGTCCTATTCCTTCCATAGTTTATTTGTTCATCTACTTTATTTGTGCAATTTATCATTTACCTTAAGCAAATATAAAGTACAGGGTGGGCCGTAAGTCGCACAACAAAACATTTAAAACAATTTTGATTATATAAACATTATTTTATTTAAAACAAGCTTATCTAAAGAACTGATGACACATTATACACGCTGATACAATCACAAATGCTCAAAATGATCATAAATACTAACTCAACTTGCTCGTTTATTGTTAAAGACATATCTGAAAATTAAAGGAAAAAAATTTTAAATGTGAATCATACCTAAAAAACTTTTGATTATAATTAAATTTGACAGATATCATGACTGATACATTCAAACAATGGTAAATTACTCTATGAAAGAACATTTATTGTACATCAAAAGAAAGGAAAAGATATTTTACCCCATTAATTTTACATTGTTTCTCATCACACTCCAAGTAATTTCTTGGTGCGCAACTTACGACCCACCCTGTATATACCAGTTTCCATTACCATGTCATCATTACATTCATACCAACCTTCAAAGTTCTTAGTTAATCCAATGACATTGCTGTTTGCAGAAGAACCAGTAAAGAAAGATTTTTTAAACTCATGCATCAGTTACAGTTTATTTCTTCAGTTTGCAAATATTTTGATAGGTTACTTTAGTACTTATGCTTATTTCCCTCAAACAACAGTAACTAATACTGCATTTTTTGGTTTTGTATTTATTTTAGGTTATTTTGCATAATACCTGAAGAGCATAAATGGCAAAACAGGCTGTAGTATTTTTTGCTAAAGAATATATATGAAGATCTTTTACATATCCAATTATTGCATTTTTGGAATTGAATGGAGTTTCTCATTATTTTCTTTTCATAAATTTATATGAATCAACAGCATTGCTGGCTAACTAACTTTCTAGATGATAATTGTTAACATTTACTTTTAAGCCCTTGCTTTCTAATGCCCTTTTCCAAGTATTCTACTTCTCTTCCACTACCTTCTAGTTATCTCCATCAAGAAGTACATCACCGGCATATGGAAACTTTTCCATTGTTTTTACTACATTATTAATAAAAACATCTATAACAATTGCAGACAGCAGTGAAGTAAGCATTGAACTATGCTGTACTCCAACTATTATTTGAAACCATTCTGATATTTCATTAATGTCTGAGCTTCTTTAAACATTTCCATCACAACTCTCTTTCTGGTTTCATGACATCTTTTTTCCTCAATGCCCACCAAATCACTTCTCTTGAAACATGAAAAAAGGCTTTCTCTAAATATAAAATGACAAAATAATCTTCTTCCTCTTCCTCATAAATCTCTTCCTAATTCCGGTTGACCATGCTTCCTGGTTTTAAAGAATAGTAAAGCTGTTTACCAGCATGTCATAAGAGGCGACTACCAATTGCAGTCTGACTGTTAATGGTGGGTTGCTAGATGAATTGGTTGGTTGGACCACTTATGTCAGAAAACTAAGGTAGGGGGTATGCAAAGGCATGCTCCCTATAAAAGAATTTTGCTCCAATAAATCCCCATGACCAGAATAATACACAAATGGCCCCCAGTCCCCAGAAGCTCTTGAATGGCCAGGGGGTGTGAAGAATCTCTGGGTTTAAATCTGAATGTTATGGGATAAGAATAGCTACATTGAATGTGGGAAGTCTTTGTGGAAGGAAAACAGAAGTGTGTGAAGAACTGAAGAAGAAAAGAGTTGATGTGTGCTGCATCCAGGGAGTAAGATGGAAAGGCCGAGGAGCTCATTTTGTGGGTACTTTGAAACGAAGGTATAAACTGTGGTGGTCAGGAAATGATGCAGGATTTAGAAGGGCTGGAATTTTGGTGAAAAAGGAAATATCTGGAAATGTTGTGAAACTTAGAAGAAAAAGTGACAGAGTAATGGCAATTGTGCAAACTTTAGGTAGAAAAGTGTCGGAACCACTTCCTTTGGATTTATTTGTTTGTTAAGTTATACGATGTTTTGTTTAAATTCATTAATGCAGTAATTTTGTTGTTTACCTTTAAGTTGCGTGACATCACCTTATTTGATTTACTTTGCTGATTATTTTGCCTTTTTAATCACATTCATGGCTTTTGTGCACCACCGGCAAATTAGTAGGTAATGTAGTTTAGTTGTGCATTTTTTTAATCAATTTGAGATTTTGTCAGTGAAGATTGGACATTCAAGTTTTATGTTTAGTTGGTAAGAGTTTAAAAAATAAATTGTTTTAACCACTTTAGTGATTGTTATCTCAAGCACGCAGTCATAAGAGAGTAAACCGCTACAGAAGTAATGCACATAATATGTGCATATGGGCCAATAAGCGGAAGACCAGATGCAGAGAAAGTTCGTTTTCGTGATGAAATGGAAGTGAATGGGACTTGGAAAGTTCTAGTGAAATCATTGTTTCTTTGGGGGATTTCAATGGACATGTGGAGAAATGTGCTGAAGGTTTTGAAGGTGTACACGAGGGGAATTGTATTTGGAAAAGAAATACAAAAGAAGATTGCTGGAGTTTTGTGACGAAAAAGAGCTGTGCATGGCAAATACTTGGTTTTGTAAGACAGATAAAAAGAAAATCACTTATAGTGTTGATGGATGTGAAACAGAAATTTATTTTGTGCTTGTGGGAGAAAAATACAGAAAGTATATAAGAGATGTGAAAGTGATTTCATGGCAACTTCAGCACAAGCTGGTGGTTGTAGATCTGGATAAAAAGATTTTAAAAAATTGTGAGAAACAAACAAATCATAACAAGAAAGATTTGGAAGTTGAGTGAAAACCGAACAAGAGTCAGATTTGAAAAAAGAGTAAAAAAACTAGTAAGCACAGATGCACCTGATTTGTGTAAAACATTCAAGGATGGTGTTCTAAAGGCATGTGACGAAGTGTGTGGAAAGAAGAAGTCTAGGAGAGAACAAGGAGACATGTGGTGGTGGAATGAAGAGGTCAAGCAACAATAGCAACAAAGGCAGCATCTAAAGAGCTGTGCAGGTTTCCATAAGAAAAAAATAAGACTCAATACAAACGTAAAAGAAATCAAATGAGAAAAATTGCTGCTAGAGCTATGAGAATGAAAGCTAATCAGGAGTTGAATGATTTATATCAAAATTCTAGTGTCTTCTACTTCCTTAAAAGAATGAAAAAGAAAGGGAAGGATCTGGAAGGAGGAAGGTGCTTAAGAGAAGACAAACAATTGGGTTTTATTGAAGAAGATAGGGCAAAAATTTGAAAGCAACACATGAAAAAGATCATGAATGAAGAGAACAAACTGGACCACATGGTGGAAACTGATGTAGTAAAAGGACCAGCAAAAAAAGTGGCTCGCAATGACATTGTGGAAGCAGTACAAAGCATGAAATCAGGAAAGGCAACTGGACCATCTGAAGTGAGTGAGGGCATGATAGTTGCAAGTGGCGTAATTGGGGTTAAAGTGATGATGGAACTGCATCAGCGTGTATTAGATGGTAGATGAATGCCTGATGAGTAGAAAACTAATGTGGTTGTGCCTATCTTTAAAGGAAAAGGTAATGTGATGAGCTGTGGATCATACAGAGGAGTGAAACTGCTAGAACATGCTATGAAAATTATTGAAAGGGTACTAGAGAGGCGAATACAAACACTAGTCAATTTGAATGAAATGCAGTTTGGATTTATGCCAGGAAAAGGAACAGTGGATGCGATATTTATTGTGAAGAGAATGCAGGAGGAACATCAAAAGAAAGACAAGAAGTTGTATATGTGCTTTGTTGACATGGAAAAAGCTTTTGATAGAGTGCCAAGAAAAGTGGTAATGGAGTGGGCCATGAGAAAGAAGGGTCTATCAGAAGTAGTGGTTCGAGCAGTTATGAGAAGGATGCACTGGAAAGTAAAGGTTTGAAGCTCAACACCAGAAAAACAAAAGTGATGGTAAGCGAGTTGGAAAGAGAACCATTTAAAAGCAAAATAAATCCATGCGGAGTTTGTGGGGGGAGAGTCATGGCCAATTCAGTGTTGTGCACAAAATGTGGAAACTGGGTTCATGGAAGATGTACAAAAATAAGAGAGTTGCTGCTAGGTTGGCAAAGCATTTTGTTTGCGTGAAATGTAAAGGAATAATGGAAGGGATTATGGATTTGAGCAATGAAGTGGAGACAGTGAATGGATTTTGTTATTTGGGAGACAGACTAAATGCTAGGGGTGGTTGTGAAGCAGCAGTCACAGCAAGAGTAAGAATTGGTCGGGTAAGATTCAGGGAATGTAGAGAGTGGTTGCTTGGAAATAGGTTTACTCTGAGGATAAAAGATAAAGTTTATCGTTGTTGTGTAACATCAGCAATACTGTATGGAAGCGAGGCATGGTGTTTAAGAGTATGAAAAGACAAATTTAAGGAGAATGGAGAGAGCTATGATGAGAAAGTTGTTGACAGGAAGACCACTGAAAAACAGATGAACATGTTGGGGTTGAAGAAAACTATAGACCAGTTAACAACAGTGAATGGGGTCAGAAGGTATGAACATGTGCTGAGAAGGCATGACGATAGTGTTTTGAGGGTTTCTCTGGATCTTGAAGCAAGTGGCAAGAGAAAGTGAGGACAACCGAAGAAAACCTGGAAGAAGCAAGTGGAAGAGAAGACAAAGAAGATTGGTTTGAAAAAGGAGGATGCCCTGAGATGAGACAAGTGGAGAGATGGAATGCAAGCAGTTGCAGAAGGAATGGGGTGAATCCAGCTTCTCTGGTAAGGGAACAACACTGGATAAAAATGAATAACCACTTCTGCATTCATACTTCTCTCTTAGTTGTCTCACGGCAAATATAGCATCCATTGTACCCTTTCCTGACATAAAACCCATTTAAATCTCACCAATTTCGACTCTTTTTCAGATTCCCTCCTCAAAAACTTTTTCTACAACTTTCATCACATGTTGAGCATTTGCATGTTCTGCAGCTGGTAGATTTCTTTGTCTCATCTTTTCCATTGTACAATAGCATCAGCACACTCTTTTTCCAACTTGTGGGCATTCCTTCTTATCATGATATCACTTGTGATCTTTGCCGAAGTACATTAAATGTTGCCTAGGTGAATTGTTTTGATTGATACCCCACTTGGCCAAGTTGGTTTACCTTTTTTCAATCTAGACATTGCTTTTCTCACTTCCTCAAAGGTTATTTGCTCCACACATTCTACATTTTTCTGGAATTCCAGTGTGTTGTCCCATAAATTCTTTTCATTTAGCAGCTGTTCAAAATATTCCTTGCATATCTTTAATCTATCTACCAACAGCATTTCTAACTGTCCATCTTGACTGCTCATGCAAGGACTATGGACATCTCTGCTACCCACTGCCTTCGTTTTTGCCATACGATATAGACTTGTCTCATTCTTTCTCTTCTTTTCATTCCCTCAGTCGTTTTTGGTTTACCACAAATGGTTTTTGCAACTTCCCTTTTAGCTTTTTTTCTGTACTTTACAAACACTGCTCTTGCTTTTTCACTTCCCTCATATCCCTATTTATTAATCTCGTTTTTCTCTTTCAGGGCCTTTTTGACAGCATTACTGTTCCACCATCAAGACATACTTTCTTGATTTTAGACATTATGCTGTTGATCTCGTCCCATTTAAAATCTTTAGTAAGTACATTTCTGGCCTTATCTTTCAGTGCTTTTTGAATATTTCTTTCAGTCTCTATGTCTTAATTCTATTTATATTTATTTTTTGCTCATGACAGGCTGTCCTGAAACCTATATCTACAGTAAACCTCATAAATAACAGATAAGTTGGGACCAGTGATATTTGTCTGTTACATGCAAAATCTGTTATATACAAAATTGATCCCATTCTCACTAAACAAGCTCATTATGCTCCAACTTGGATGTATTAGATTTTGTGTTCCTGAGTCTTTGTCTTTTCTTTGTTCCCATGCTATCGTTTGTTTTTTCAGAGTTTTTACCAAATCACTAAGAGTTTGTTTCTTTGTACTAAATTTTTCTGCTAGGTCAATTCTTTTCATTAAAGGGTTGTCTTATACAAACTTCAAAATTTTCAATTTTTCCTGGTAAGATTCTGGCTCTTTTTTCATAATGACTTTCCAATGTAGCCTACAACACACTGAAGTTGAATAAACTCATCAAAGATTATCAACTCCAGTGAAAATTCAGAAAAAGGCATTATGGCATCTGATTCACGTCGGTTTCATAAACAATCACCATTGTTCTGTCACAACTTTACAACAAATTGTAATCTTCTTTGGTGAAGAATGAATGCATTATAAGCAACATAGTTTACATTGTTTTATCTCAACAAGACTGAAAAATTGTTCAGTTATATATGATAACGGATCTGTTACAGATAAAGTTGAAATGCACTAAAATCAACAGGAGACAATTTTGTCTGTTATATACAATTATTCATTATCTTTGAATCTGTAATATACAAGGTTTACTTAATTGCTATTTAGCAATGTTACGAGCAACCTAAACCTATTAGCAACCTAACTCGTACATCATTACCTCTTCACCTGAAATTGCCTTCACATTTTTCATCTTCTTCTATCTGACCAAAATATAATCAGTCACTATCTTGTGACCATGAGATTTTTCAGTTAGCAGTTTCTTTACATCTTTTCTAAACAATGTGCTAGCAATTTTTAGTTCCAAATTATCGGCAAATTCCAACAATCTCTCTCCATCAACATTTTCTGACCGTTTCCAAACCATACATGCACACTTTCATATCCATCACTGCCTTTGCCAACACGAAAATAAAAATCTCCTAAAATACACATTTTCTATGTACGTTCAGCATTTCTACACTCAAATTATCATAGTGTAAGTCTTTTTTTTAGTGCTAAAATTGCATTGAGTAGCATACATCGTCATAAAGCTGTCACAGGTGGCTGCAGCAAATGTTCTTTACTCCAAGATAGTCAAGAGTTGGGAGTGTTTAGCAATGCCAGCAGGTAACATCTAAGGACAAAACATCAGAGCCATTGGAATCTCAAGTTAAATTGGCATTTTGTATCTTATACAGTCAACTTCGGATATAAGAGATTCAGATATAAGGGATTTTTGCTTATAAGGGACTACGCAAAAGGTCCCAAACGATTTTCAATATAAACTAATACTATATTTGCTTATAAGGGATGCCAATATAAGGGATTTTTGCTTATAAGAGGTTAAATTTCAAAGCCCAAATCATAATTTTCTAGTAATTTCAGTCGGTTATAAGGAACTGTTTTTTTGTTCTGACAATGCATCAAAATAACCAAAAGCGTGCAGTCTGATTTCAATTTCACAAGGTCTTACCCTATGGTGACTGTTGGTTTGTCTATCTATTGTCTATTTTTGGTGTGTTTTTATCAATTTTCTTTGCGGGAAATGTGTAAAAAGCTTCAAAAAGCATGTTGTGAGCGTTTAAAACTTGCATTCTTAGGGTATCGGATCGAACTTTGTGGCAGTCGGTTATAAGAGACTGATTAAGCTGGTCCCAGCAGATCTCTTATATCCAAAGTTGACTGTAACAACACTTTGGTTACATTATTCAAATAGGCTTGATATTTAGTTTCACATGAATGTTACAAATCCTCAGTCAACAAAAATTTGTCCACAAGTGCCTGGGAGGAACTCCAGGGCCTTCGTTTCTTCTTCACTACAACAAACAAGTAAAAAACTTCTTTATTGTGATAAACTCAGTAAAAATAAATGGAATCCAAAACTCAGATAAAATAAATTCCAAATATCAAATAAAAGAAAGAGCAAAAATTCACAGAGGGCTTCTACATAAAAATCGATTACAGTAATAAAAATAAACCCTTGTGCCACAACAGATGATAAGTCAAATACTTTAAAATGCAAGAACGTTACCATTTACTGTTTGGAGCAGAGGCCAGCTAATCAAAATGCATATCGCACCCAGTTTTAGGCAAAAAATGCACAAGAGTCACATTTCAACCTCAAACTATCAAATGCCAAATAGAGAAAAAATAAAAGCGTGTGAGAAGTAAAGGCACTAGTTCAGTTCAGCTATGGAAAATCAAAAAAATTTTTCTTCCAAAGCTGATTTAGTAACAATGAGAAGTTGATATGTGAAACTCACCTGTTGATCGGTTTGTGTTACTTCTTCCACTACACGACGCATCACTGCACGAACTTGTCGTGGTTCTGCACATTTTACCCAATCACGAGCTTCAATACTTGTTCTTATCATTCGAGACAATGATAATCCACTGTTTTGCACAAATCTTTCCAGAAGTTTCTGGGCAGTAAAGCCTATTTCAGAAGTGAGAGCAGTGGTCTGCATACAAAAATCAGAACAGTTTATGTAAAGGTGAGTTTTCATAATTGATAAGGAGGATTAGAAAACCAAATACTAGCTACAAACTTTAAAAAATACTGTTTACAATCCTTAAAACTGTGTTGTTGAGCCTACAAAAAAACGTATTTAAATAAGTTTTCTTTGCTAGAGTGTCTCCGACAAGCAGTAAAACAGAAGTAATATCAAGCAGCATGTTAGTAGACATGGGTTTAAATTCCTTATTGATCTACAACAAAAAACTTTTATAATGTTTTCACAAAACTCCTGCTTAGCATTTAGCGACCAAAGCAATGAGAACAAAAGACGAAAACATTTACAATTACTAAGTCTTTAGTTTATTTTGCTTTTGTAACCAGGTATCTTTTAACTTCTCAATGTAGCTCTTCTGGTGTAATTGAAAGTTAAAATGATCTTTATTTAGATTTAAAATCTACATAAAATTCATAAAAACTCAATGTTTCGAAAAACTAAAATCAGTTTTTCTTTATCAGGAGTGACTAAAGTTCAAACACAGACAACGGTTACATAGTGATCAACAGAACGAGAAGGAGAAAAGAAAATTATGGCAATAAACAAGTGCAGTAGCGATAACTGGCGATCAAAAATTTATTAATTTAGTTCTAAATTAAAACTTCTTGAAACCACAAGTTCTAAATTAAAATCCACTGGAAACCACAAAGTCTATGCATCATCTAAACTACAAGTAATATCGCTACAAAGGCCAAATGTAGAAGAGTGGAAGAGAAAATGCTCTCCCACTCCTCTGTATTCAGTTTTCAATAAATAAACGTGCCATTTTTAAAGAAAACACCTCTATGCAAAACGATGTATTTTTTTTACATATAGCAACAAATATTAACTTTACAATTTTTCTACAACATGTAAAGCTATATCTACTAAACTTTTGAATACTTAAAGACCAAAAGTGTTTGTTTTCTTTTTTTAAATCAATTTTTAGATGCTCTTATTTCTGCAATGATAAAAATTTGAGTATAAATTATTTTCAGTCTTTTTCACACGTTCTTTAAATGGTTAATAAAAACACGATAAGATCAAAGAAATATTTAACTATTGAGTTTTCAAGAGTTCAGTAAATGCAGCTTTGAAGTGTATTAAACCCTCTGTAAATATTTTCGCTACAATATCTAGCTAGATTTTTGCCACGATATCTAACTAGACAATGACATTCTACTGTTTTCTCAAAACAAGAACTAAAACTGCAAAAATTGATTTATTTGCCTTTTTGCTTGATTTGTGTGATCAAATACATGTTGATATTGTTATTGGTTTTCAATAATGGCACTTTGTGAGATATGAAAGCAAGCACAACAAAAGACAACTACAACAACGTGGCAAAAAAAACCTATTACATCATGCAAAAAATCTTATTTTCTTCTTGCAAGATGCAAGTTTGATCATTACATCACTTTCCGACTTTAGGTTTAAATCAAGTGATTGAAAAGTTATATTTTTAAGTTTCCTCCAAGTGAACTTTCCACAGTAATAAGCCTATTGCTTATTTTGATTTCCCTTTAACTTGAAATTTCACTACATGCAGCTATTTCCCTAAGCTCGAACTCAATGCTTATGCATCAACACTAGTCATATTTACAGTCCATCATTTCACAAATGTTCATTCATTTCTTTCTATGTCAAAAAAGTAAAATCTAATTCAAAGTTTGAGTGGATACCAAACTGCCCCTAATCCCAATTTCCCTACTCTTAGATCAACCATGGGCTTATCTTCAAAAAGTATATCGTTTTACAGACTTTTGTTTTTTCCATTCTTCATTTACAGAGAAGAGACACAAATTAAATGTTGCGACAGGCACCACAAGTGATTGACACGTTTAAGGAAATAAAATAACCAACTAGTAGACCTACACTTGACTTTCCATAATCTATTTGTGACAATAAGTCCCTGGCTGTGCTTACACTGTCTTGCTGCAGTATAGACACAACCAAGGAGGTCTGAGAAGCCATGTCTTTTTTCAATCACTAAGGTCAAGATTTTCCACAATTATCAAGGGGAGGAAGTGTATTTTGAGAGTGCAGCACCTATACTTCAATGCTTAAGACAGTGGTTACTAACCTCTTCGTAGTCACAGACTTCTTTTAATAAAAGATCGGTGTTGCAAATCCCTTGCTAAATTTTGCCTAAAACTTGATTCATATTAACGGCAGATTGATTGTTGTCAACCACTGTGGCAAAGTAATTACAATTTACGCACATTTGTAAATATTGTAATGAGGTTATGACTGCTGCAACAAATATTAATCTTAAAAATAAAATATATTTTAAGCCAGAATGTAGCTAGAAAAAATATTTGAAGAGCATCACATTTTTTCATAGATTTTGTTTAAAAAAAAGTTTAACCAAAATTATGACATTTTAATCGAGATGTTCAAGTTTTTTATAAAGTATTCCTCTCACCATAGATTAAATGGATTAAAGTGCAACTTGTAGTTGATTTTACCCAAACAAATTAAGTAGCCAAAATCACTTTTGCTATTTCATGACGAAAAATTTAAAAAAATTTGACAAGAATTTGCTTGATCAGGTTCTAGAAGTTTGGGAAGTATAGCTTTTTCCTCCTTCTTGGTTATATGACCCTGATACACACAAAAATTAACTGATCCTGCAAGAAATGTTAACACCATTGGCACATAGTTACTAGCTGGCTCTGCCAGTGCTGCCTTCAGGACTCCCATCAGTAATGTTGAAGTTAAGAATATTGGTTCAGCCAGCTCCACCCTATTAGGCAATGCTCCTGTAATCTGGAAAAACCTAGTAAGTCTGTTTTTTGAAAACTTGAGAAAATGAAGAAAAACTGTTTGGTGTAAGGATTAAGCTACCGCAGTTGGGAAGAAATTTTACTTTCAAATTTTGTGTAAGGATAGTTAAAATGAGTCTTGGTGCATTTTATATTTTTGCATTTGCATATTACCATGGTTACAAATCGACTTACTAGGTTTTACCAAAGCAAACTAACAACTTCACCACAAACATTTATCAGCATAAACCTAGTAAGTCAGCAACATTTGTTTATTAATAATAGCAATTCAGGTTAAAACATTAAAATGCTACACTACAAAATGAACTTGTAACCTAGTTATTGAAAGTGTTCAACTAAGTCAACATTTTTGTCGTTGATAGGAATTTCGAGCCAAAATTTTTTCTTTGCTGCAGGAAACGAATTTGCCAGTTTGAGAATATTCTGGCGTTTTATGCTTGAAATTCCCCTGGGCTTATCTTTTTTGTAAGGAACAATGTCTAAACTGAACTTGGGTTTCAAGAACTCGACTTGATTATATTCTTCTTCAAAGCTTTTCTTGAACCACATCGCACGCGAATCCTTGCGGAATTCTACCACAGATAATGAATCGAGATGAGGATGAGTAACATTTTTAGATTTTCTATTGCGATGCCCATCCTCGAACTCATAAAAATCATGGTAGTGCATTATAATGGGCTTTATTTTTGACCCAGCCTTTTCACAGACGTCCACGAAATCGGGAATGGTGCTAACCTCCGGGCACTTCTTCATTTTTTTTCCTATGCTGCCATGAACGCTGTCCGCCCTCATAAAAGTGTGGCCTCTTTCAAAATATTTTATGGTGACAACCTGAGGTCCCCAAACTTGGTTTACACACCAACACAATGCAGTGAAAAGAATCCAGTTTTTATTTTGCCCAATGCAATTGTCGGCCCAGAATATCACCTTCTCCACTTCACAAAGATTTATGCATCGTATGCAAGTCGAAGCAACGTCAACTCCTAATCTCCCGGAGATTGCCTCATGCCATAATAGCACGTAGTCAACGTCTTGTTTCACTGAAGCAAAGGTCTCATTGAACACAACCAGTCTGCTGACAAAAAAATGTTCTTTAACAGTCAGTTTTGGGAGAAGTATGACCTTTTGCATATCAGCAGTATAGATGGCGGTATTTTGCATATCACCATCTCGATCTTTGCTGTAATAGGCACAAGCTGCTCTATATTTTCTATCATGCTCTTTGCCAGCTTCACAGTCTGCACAGTCATCAACAATGTGCAATTCATCATGTGCTTTGCAGTGAGCTTGATATTTTGCACAAACATCACAATCATCTTGTGCTGGTTTTCCAAAGCCGATGTTCTCAGATTTAACTACCCGCTGGTACACGATGTAACTTATGTCACCATGTTTGGACTTAAAATCTTCCCACATAGAAGTGATGGTCAAGTGGGGTTCAAGGTACCGCTTGTTTGGAGCATTTTTAAGCTTGTAGTGGCTAACTTGAGGACGATATGACATAATGTGCTGTCGAATTAACTCTTTTTCTGTTTTAGTCTTTGGAGGTTTCTTCCCACGATTGTCCTTTATCATAGCCTCTACAGTTCCAGCTTTTTTACGCTTGATAAATTCTGTGATGAGACCTAAGGTTGCAAGAAACATAACTTTGCAAACTGCTTCTTTTGATGTTGCAAGTGGCAACAAGTAGGATAGAGAATGTGAACGCTTATATTGCTCAACTTCAGCATTTGCCCTATTCCTTACTGGAGCAATATAAATGTGGCTATCAAGCCACAACTTTCTTTCTGGAAAAGTTAAATCCCAAAAGGATCTATTTATGTTCATGCGCACTTCATCGGTAAACTTTTCTTGGCACTTTTTTCGGCAGGTCTGCTTGCATCCGTTAAGGAGTTGATATTTTTCTTGATTGTGAGCTGTTTGGTCCTCAACTGTACGTCGTCTTCTGTAAATAAATTTAAGAATTTCAATCGTCCTCTTTGAAATACACAGCTAGAGTATTATATTACCAAGCTGACATTATTAAAAAAAGCTAGCTCAAACAAAAAGATAAATAACTGCATATATAAGTTAAAATTTGTTTGATTTCACTATGACAAAACATCACATTACCGGTTCTGTACATTTAAATCGCCTATTTTTTTTTTGATGCACTACGGGTAGACCCTATAAGTAATATTAATACATGAACAATTTATCACTTTGCATAGACTAAATTATTTGATCAAATTTTGGTAATTTGAGTTGCTCATTCAATCATGTCATGCAACACTTACAGTAAAAAAAATTGAAGGGCACAGAGCAAACATAGTGTCTACAATCACACTGCACATCCTTAAAAGTTTATGCATGGCACCAACAGCACTAATGCAAATAACGGCTGAATAATGCTATACTTAGGCCTATAGCAAACTTACTTTGGCTTAGAAATATCAAGCTCATGTTAAAGACCTTCATCCATTTCATTAATATTCTGACAATTGTCATTTTCAAGACATATATCCACAGCAGCAGTGGTTTTATCAAGAGGGTTGACAAAGGTACCTCCATCCATATCAATGTGACCAGTAGCAACTTGGTTATTATTGGATATCTCAGTCTCAGGAACCAAGTTTGGCTGTTTATCTTCCTGCATTCTTCTCTTCTTCAATGCCAACTCCAAAATCATTTTTCCTCGAGAAGCCATTTCACTAAGCAATCACCAACACAACCAGATAATGCAGCACCAGTTTTTCAAGTTTTAAAAATTCTTTTTAATATTATCACTGTTAAGTTATAACTGCAAAAATCAATACAGTATTATCACACAAAATTACCAATTATGATGATTAATTGATACCAACTTTAATTGAGCCAAATAATAATACTATTTTATTTTTGGTTGAAGAAAAATATGTTAGCTATAATTGGTTAATGCAAAAAATGCTGTAGAAATAAATAACATTTCTGCAAGTTTTAGTTGCTGTACAAATGTAAATGAATTTAAATTCTTGCAGCCAATTCTCATTCTAATCTCTTTACCCTCGACCATAGATTATAAATCTGCACCTAGGGGATCATTCTAGAGAAGACCTGGTTACTGGTACTTTTAGTGGCTTTCCAACCATACCAATACTAAAAGAAAGACAATATCCAACTGATATCATGACATGTGACTTTGATGATTAATTGTCGAAACAGTGTCACTGTCTGCAGTTTTGCTAAGTGCATCGCTAGCCTCTTGCATTACTATACATGATTAATTGTGTTTTGCTAATTCCAGCAGTTCAACATTTAATTTTATTTTAGTTTTAAAAAGGAGTAAAAATAGTCACCGAATAGACCACACTAAACTCACCGAGAGCCAAAAATTTATCAAAACAAATTTTTAAAAATCTGGAAACACCTAGCAACTTCACTTACTGCATTTTTCCAGATCAAAATGTACAAGACAAAATTGGCTGGACTTACTAGGTTTTTCCATATAGAAATTAACCAATAGAAAGACATTTTTCACATTTTGAATAGATGAACAGATGTGGAAAAACCTAGCAAATCCAATTTAGAACCTAACTCATTTTTCACAAAAAACTGAGTTACTAGGTTTTTCCAGATTACAGGAGAATGTTTTCTTGACATAGTCAGATCTCATTACAAAATTAAAAGTGCCAATTTTGGAAATGGAATTTATTTAACAAAATATTATGGAGGGGTTCTGTAGAGCTGCTACATATAGTACTATCCAAATTAAGTGGTTCAGTAGAACTTTTTGTCTGACAAAAAGTATCTCTCTTAAATTAGCAATCATTCTTGCTAAGTGAGAAAAAGTGTAGGAGAAAGTGCAAAAGCAAGCCACAGCAATCAACAAGTAAAATCCCCTTCGAAAAGAATGTTTCGGGGAGTTATAGTTTCAAAGGGGCTAGATCACTGTTTGCTGTACAGAGAATGATGAAAAGTGACCATCTTATAAAAATTCTCCAATGAAAAGCAACTCTAGATATGCAAAAAGCATTTTCCAGCAAGATTTGGCCCTCAACATGTTTTGAAAAATTCAAGAATTTTTTTGGAAAACATCACAGTTTTATGATGGCATGGTAGCTCAATGAAACTCAATTTGGTCAAGAATTTGTGGGCTGTAATAAAAACACGTCTTCAGGAACATGGCTGTACCACCACATGCAAGCTGGTTGTGGCAATATGATATATGATAAAGCAATTACCAATATGTATAAAAAATTACTGGCATCCATGCCTAAAATTTAGTCAAAGAACCAAAACCAGGAAAAATTTTGTTGGTGGTACAGAATTTTAATATAGCTTTGAAAAAAGCTGTTTGGGCCATAAGCTTTTTGTGATGCTTTCATTAGTGGCGGTATCGTGTCAAAAGGGAAAATCTAGAGTAAATAGGTGTTTTATGTGATTAATTTGGATGTTAAGCAATCAAAACAAGCCAACGATAGTGCTGGTATTGTAAAGTGCGCCAAGAAAAGATATCACAATAGCCAAATGCTAAAGAAAGCACAGCAGGAGGCCAAATAAGAAGGCCACGATTATCGAAAGAGTTTGAGAGTGTAAACAAACTCTTTCTGTCTGCATAACACTTGATATATGCAGCCTCTAAGAGATTAAGATGGAAAAAGCTGCATGCTGCAGCAAGGCTTGAAAACTGCTTATTATTAGTTTAATGCACATTGGTCATTATCTAAAAGATGCTGACCAATGGCAGAGTCACAATCCAGTTTGGTGTTGGTTCGTTTGCACGATCTGTGTGGTTGAGATTGGTGTGGACAGGTCAATTGGTGTCTTAACCATTGTGGAACATGTTGCTTGATGCGATCTTGTAGTTGTTGAGATGTTTGGCCCGCGTACCAACTATCACAGTGGGACTTGTATTCATATATGACAAAACTTTTTTGAATGGTAGGTAGAACATCCTTGCGGGCCACAGGTAGCATGCGCTTAGATGTAAAGACCAAGCGGGTGCTGACGGAACCATAACAGCTTTCCACAGCGGTTTTGACTTCTTTTTGCAAGTTTGTGGAGGGGTTACCTATCCAAGGGACCCTCAAATACACCTTTATCGCCTTTCTCACAATCAAAAAGTTTCTTAAAAACTGGAATTGCCAATCCTCTGGATGGAAGTGGGAATGATAAAGTATGGGATGACAGCTCTGATGACAAAAGTGATGATGTTGAAAAGATCTTGCCACCCTCATGGGATGCTGATAAGGATGTTTCAGAAAAAGACTGGGACAGACTATTTAAGGACAGTGACAGCAGTGATCACCTTGATGGTTTATAATTTTTTGTTATGTGATTGCAATGAATAATGTTAAAAAAATTTTGTACTGTTTTTCATGTTAAATATGGGGGTGCAACTTATACATGCATGCGACTTCTACTCAAATAAATACGGTATATTAAAACCAGGAAAGCTTATCAATTACTATAAACTGTTGTCAGACTTTGTTATTGCAATAAAATGATAGAAAATGTATGTATTTTTCAATTTGAGTCAATTTATTTGGGCAGTACTGTATTTCCCAGTTTCTGAGCCCTTGAAACAGTCTTTTTGGAACTGCTTGCAGCATTGGCATAATTTAAAACTGGACTTGCTCATTTTACAAACGTTTATGCATTCATTTGATAAAGTACATTAGCACAAAAAATTTGTGGAAAGACACCAGAGTGGTTTTCGTATTTTCTGAAATGAGATACATAATAATAATTAAAATGTTACCTACTAAGTTAACTTAAATTTAACTTAGCCTAGTAGGTAACATTTTAATTACAACTAATGATGCTTCCAGTATCATTAACAAACGTTTTGAAATAAACAGCAAAACGTTTTGAAATAAATTGTTCACTAGTTTACTGGCTATTATATTTCTACACAGATTAGTAAAAAAAGTTATTTCTAAGCTCCTAGTTCTATCTTTTCATTTCATCATTTGCATTGAAGCATAAATTTAGTTGTGGAAGGGTACCAAAGCGATTACTGTGCATTTTTACAATAAGCTATTAAATATTGGACATGCCATTTATGATATTTTGGAATTGTAGGCTAATTTTTATGACCTAAAACACATAAGCTGCTTCATCCTGGTATAAGCACAGCTAAGAAAGCTAACCCAAAGTTAATCACTTGCACTTCACTTATTGCAATAAGTTAAGTTATGATTTCAAGATGTTTGCATTGAAGATGTGAATAATTTTTGTAATTCTTGCAACATTTCACAAAAAAATTTTTACTTTGTTTAACTTTGCTTGACTTGGCTAATAAGCATTAATGTCTTATAGGTCAAGATCAGTCACAAAAGTATTCTGACTTACCATTACATTACTAAAAAAACAGATTTTTAGGTTTATGAGTATGTTAATACTGCTATATAGCCTTATTTTTTCAGGCAGCATATCAATTGTTTGCTTTTTAAATGAGAATATATAACAATTTCAAGTGCAGCTGCTGCCTACTGCACTGTTTTCATTTTGATCATACCAGACAGCATTGTGATATCAGAGAGTGAGTTTGAAGTGTTCCAGAAATAATACATAAAGCATGCTTAGAATGCTTAAAAAACAATTGCTTGTTGCATCATCAATTCAGCTTAAACAGTTATAGAATTTTTTTTATCAAAAGCACTTTGTTGATATCTCCATAACTGTTTTTTTACAGTCATTACTTTTTGAGACAATAAAGAGAACAAATTTTGCAATCAAGGGTCACCTGTGACATCATCTTAAACCCCAAAAGAATAAAATTATTTAAAGTTTGGTGACGGCTTTTATTTGAGCAAATACTGGTTTCCTCTGAGTGGCAAGTAGGGAAAATAGGGAGTGACTTGACAAAGAAATTGAACCAAAGTGTAGCAACTATAAAGTGGCTAGTCTAATCTCTTACACCATCTGCACTGTGTATTTTATGACAAGATAATTTCCACCAACGTCTGTGGATGTCAGAGTCTGTTTTTAAGTGGGGTTGTAAAACATAGCAAATAAACTATAATGGCCTATAAAAGTTAGTTATATGGAAGTAAAATTTTTTGTTAAAATTAATCTTAATTTTAAACCTTAGTGTGGCAAACCTTTGACTTATAGTCTCTATTTTGATTCCTTGCAGATTTGTTAAAAAAATTACAAGAAACGCTGATCAGAAATATATTTGCTTGGCTGTTAAAAGTGCTTTGTGAGTTGGTATATCATTAGCATAAAATTTTTATGACTTGTTTAGTGCTTTAAATTGATTAGGCAGTTTCTAGCAGGTTGATGTGTCAATTAGATGAACATAGTTCTTCAGCTTCAATGTTTTAATTGATTTTGATGCTAAATCTTTAACAAATTTTAAGACAGTAGAATTGCTTCCAATTCTAATTGTTAGGGCATCAAATGATGTTTCCATCAGATCCCTAAACAATATAATTTGAATTCAATGTACAGGTCGTAGAAATTTTTTTCCAGCATTTTTATTAAATTAGACTTTTCACAAATGCATTCTGAATACAAGTGATTTATGATGTGCTGAGGCATTGATTTAGTGCATGCATTACTATATATTTATCAATATACTGTAAAATTTGCTTTTCATCAGAAGGAATTTTGTAATTATCTGGTCGTGAATTACTTTGCTTATTTTTGTTTAATAGCTGTTCATGATTCTGGTGATGAGGTCAAGCAAGTCTGTTGCAGTTGATTGTTCTACATCGAAAAACACCTATGCACATATCAACATAACTTTCAATAAAAAGGTTTTTAAGAAAAAAAACTCTGATATCCATTGGTTTAGAATTATTTTTCCTGAAGGTGAACAAACAACACTATGTAAAATCTTTTGATAAAATTATATAATTGCTATGATCTTCAAGTTTATAATCAAAAATAATTTCTATCAATACAACACAGTCATTTAGCAATTGCATGCTGTTTGATGACATTTTTAATGACAAATCCAACCACCATGATGTAAAAACCAGTTTATTATAAAAATACAGCTGATGAAACAAAAAGAACAAATCAGTTATCTGCATATTTACAAGCGGTAATGCTATTGCTAACATGGGATACGCTCAATCAAATTGACTTGCATAGTTTCAGGGGATGTCATTCTTTTTCACAATTAAATTTTAGTAGACCAAAACAATTAAAAAGCAGAATTAATGTAAACAAAAATATGGGATACTATTTGTGTCACTATTTTCCTAAATTTTTTCAAAATTGTTTGAATTAAGAAAAAATTTTTGTTGGGAAAAGCAGCCACATCTCCTGTATCCCTGATTTTTAGGGCACTGATGACTTACAACTATTATCTTGATGAGCCTACGTCTAAAACTAAGAAGGCCAATCACTGTAACCTACAAAATAGGCTGGCTATGATAATTTTTCATCTTTGCTGTTACTCAACGCCAGAGTAAGCCTAACCTTGACTTTGCCTACATAAAAGAGCAAGATAAATTATGTATAACAGACAACTGTAGAAAATTCTTGCAAACAAAACTAGAAATTTATAGAGCTACAGGTTGCAGAGCCATCTGCATCACTGTCTGAATGTATGGCTGTTTAATTACAGTTCACGCTGTCTTTGACAACCACATAGTCTACCAAACTTCCATGTAGTATAGTGAACTTCCTAAGCCCAGCCAATATTCTGTAAACTAGTTTAGTTAAACCTGCTGATTGAAATCAAATTTTACCTGTAGCCCTACCAGCAAACGCTGACTTGGCCCAGAGAGCAGACAGTTCATTCTTTATCACTATTCCATGTTACAAAAAATACCCAGATAGTCACCTCTTACAGCAATACAAAATGTCATTAATTAGTTTGTTTTTGACTGCCAGTCAAGCATAATGAAAGCATGCTGGCAATTTCTGTTTAGTTATCCCTGATCGTTGTATATGAGCAAATTGCAGAAAGCCCCACCCTTTATCTCTCTATTTCTCAACTCATGTTTTGTATTCTTTGGAAATATTGAATTACTAGAAAAATCTTTATAATTGAGGGATGGTTTAGTTTTTCTAAACTATTTACATACTTAAACAAGAAAAAAAAAAAAATTGAGGTTGAGTGATGCCATAGAGTTTTTTATACAAAAACTCAGTAGCAATTTAAATTTTGATATTGAAAACTTCTAAATTTAAAATCAGTGTCTTCAAGAACACATAGTGATTGTTTCTTTTAATGCCACACTCCAATTTAGGTCATAACTTCCAGAATTGAAACTGAGTGCAAAGAGTTCTTTCAAATACTTTTAATATAATTTTTCACTTGAAACTTGAAAAACAAAGTGATATCTACATGAAGTATTTCTAGGTGTAAGGAAGCTGCAAAAACACATGGGAAAGTGTCTGGCAATTCTGGGAGCGACAGCAGTGATCTGTTACAAAAATATTTATCTAAATATCTGCAAACCTCACCTCAGTTCACAATCAATCATGCAGCTTTCGTTTTTAGCTCAAACCATAACCAAAATTAATTACTGTTGATGCTTGGAGTGAATATAAAACCATAGGCTATGTAAAAATATACTTATTGCATAGGGCTTTCCAATCCCTAGGTAAGCCATCAAGGCTCTCACCATAGTTACAAAGTAGTGTAAATATGCTTACACATCAGAAATATTAAGCATTATAACATAATTAGTTAGACAGTCACATAATATAGTTTTCAACTAAAATTAGCCAATAAAATACATGTATATGAGGAAAGGTTTAATGTTTGATGGTAGCATTAGTGACAATATTGTTCAAAACTTTTCTCTTTCCTTTGAAAAACGTATCATGATCTTTGCTACACTGAATGATGGAGATCAATATTCTTCAGATCAAACAAAGAAAAAAAAGCATCTTTTTTGTTTGAGAAAATATATATTGTTTTGTGATACCACCTACAGAAAGAAAGAGAGTCGGTTTTAAGTTATTTTTCCTGTGTTTTGCAGGCTCAGACATGCTGATTCAATGTATGTCTACCACTACACATTTGCTTTCGAACCAGACTTTTTACTGGAACAACATAGCACCCTAAAATCCGGATGCCCTTCCTGACGAATACCAATGGTGTTTCTATACAGTTTTGAACTTCAGACCTTTTGCTCTGAAGCCTGCAACAATACCATTACAGCTATCTACACCACCTACAGAAAAGATTTGTTAAAAAGATCTACATCATTCGATTTAAAAAACTCAAAATATTTTTCTACTGCTTGCACAAAAGGCTCAATAAAACGCTAGGTAATTAGCATGGGGGTGGTCTAGTTTTTCTAAATTAATTAACTCAAATTCTCAAAACAACTCAAAAAGCAAAAAAACAAAATTTATCAAAATAATTTTTTTCCTGATTTAATGTCAGTAGTCAACTATTTACACCTTTATCAAAAAAGAAAATTATTTCTTAAGGAGAGGTTGAGCTTAATGAATTGAAGCATATTTCAGTTTGTTTATAACTGTTTACTTGATAAGCGATGGTCACGAATAACAATTTTGTAGCAGTTTTGTTTTGATGTTATTTAGCTTGAACATATATTTAGCCAAACTTATTTATAACATTTTGATGAAATATTGGCCAGTAATAAATCTTACAAGTTTATCCTAATGACATCATAATGATTCCCATGTTTTTATTGGAATCTTCAAGAACATCTAATATACTTTATGCTTAGTACAAATACATATATTTATATGCAAGTGTTTGAAAAGTAACAAGACTGTGTATGCTGCCTAAGCTACGTTTATCTTAGAAATTAGCAAAATGCATTGCAATGTATGTTACCACTCACAAAAGAACAACTGGAGTTTCAGGTTCCTGAGTGAACAAAATTTTTTCACAAGCTTTTGTGTAAAGTCACTTTAGTGGTGATTGTTTAAAAAAAAAATATTAGGCCCCACCAAACCGTTACATTGTGTCAATGCAATACTTGTTTGTTTTAATTAGTATGTACAGTAGAGTTGAACCAGCATTCTGTAATCTTTATTCATTGTTTGTTAAACGTGTTATCAGCTTACTGTCATGTGATTTACTTGCTTTATGCAGCCTGCAGCTACCTTTGTTGGATCTGCAAGATAATCAAACACTTAATGATTCTTAATGAATTGACTAGTGTGAAAGAGTGTAAAAAGCTTGTGACCGTCTGTAAAAGAAAACTCTTTGTAAACCAAATAAATTCAAATAAACTGGCAAAGGACAATATATCCATATCGAAGTCAGCAAATGCGTTTACAGAGTTTATCTTAAGCCAGTGGTGAGCAGGTGCACTGAAAGGAATTAACATAAAAGTTTACAAAGAATATCTTCAAACTTAGCTCTTTTATCAAAATGATGTCAAACCCATCTTCTCCTCATGGAGACATTGAGAATGCAGTGCTCCAACTGCAAGAACAATTAAACTCAAATTATTTAGTGGCAGAAAAACTAATGTCACTCAGAAATCCAGATGAGTCCAAATTGTGAGATTTATCGGCAAAGATTAATTCAGCATATAAGAATTTAACTGAAATTATTGAGCAAACTCCTACACATAAAACTTCCAATGTTTTGGAGAGAACGTCTAAAAACAAAATTAAGTTTGACACTTACCTAAATGAGTTCATGCAAAAATAGCCCACTACATCAAACTACAATGACAGATCATGCAGCAGCAGCAGCAAAAGATTGACTATTGCCACCTTCTCTATGTCAAAATCATCTTGTCAAAGCAAGTTATTGAAAGAACAGAGGAAGAAGCTCACCTTGCTATGCAAAAATTGCAAATGACTTGCCATGAAGCAGAAAGAGAACTGGAAGTAGTCTTGGTAAAACTTAGTTTATAGAAAGAATTGGCAGTCTCAAATCTGCCACCAAGTCAACATCTGCTTCCGAGTCAACATCTGGTGCCAAGTCAACATCGGCTTCCGAAGCAACATCTACCTCTGATTCAACCTCGGCTACCGAGTCAACATCTGCCTCCTCTGGAGTCTGATCTCACATTCCTATGACTTTGGCTTACAAAGCCAAACAAACTCGGACAACTGTGAATACAGTAACTGATGGTGAGCCTGGATCTAATATTTGTGTGTCAACTACTTGTTATAGTGTAAACGTGAATAATGTAAAGCCCTCTGTTGTGTCCAGTACTTTTGCTGTGAAGCCTGTATCTAACGGTGTAAAATTTAATGACATTGCTAACGCACCTAATGTAGCAGAGCCTCTCTGTTTCAATATTTATTGTTCAAATAATTCAAAAAAATAAACCTTTTCACCTTAACTTGAAAAAGTCTTTTTCTTCTGAATTTCAAGGTCCTTATCAGTCTGATTCAGTTTTCACGCAACCTGCACCTCGAGCTGCACCACGTGTAGGTTTACCCTATCTAAGTAATCAGTATTGTTTCAGGTCTAACATTTGCCCTCCAGGTTTTGCACCACTTACTTATCCAACTTATGAGTTATTTTTGCCCCAAGCAGAATTTAAGTGTTTCAATGGAAACCCTCAGGCATACAGAGTGTTCACATTCAACTTTGGGACACATGTAGAACCATGATTAAATGACCAAAAAATGCTGTTTTGTTTGTTGCTGCAGCAAGCAATGTCAGAGACAAAACTGAACCTTTCAGTGAAAGGAACTCCATGGCATACAATGCTGCCACGTATGGGGTTTTGCCCCCAGATCTTGGGCTTTGTGTACCTTTCTGGGGTTCTGGGTTTTTTTGACAATGATCTGGGGTTTTTGAGCAATATTGTTAGAACGTAAAAACATAAAGCTTAATAATGAACTTGGCATGGCTTTTGTTAAGATTAGCACATGAATGTCTTTTCAGCTTGTTTTCGGTTTAGCGTCAGTGGTAACC
Organism: Trididemnum clinides; assembly: GCA_963675345.1. Lineage (NCBI taxonomy): Eukaryota > Metazoa > Chordata > Ascidiacea > Aplousobranchia > Didemnidae > Trididemnum > Trididemnum clinides. The sequence continues at coordinate 573,578 of OY776290.1, read as the reverse complement.
TTAACCCTAACTCATCCCAAGCCCTAACCGAAACCTTCACCCAAATCCAAAAAAAAAAAAAAAACGAAAATGTACTTTTGTGCTAGTCTTAATGAGGCTCCTTTAGATTTCGCTTATGCAATGCATGTCACAGGAAAAAGTGCTTACTGCAGTGATAAAAAGCTTAGTTTAAATTGTAAATCTTAGAGAAATGAGTATAAGTAACGAAAGTAACTCTCAAGCATCTCCACAAAAAAAGATAAAATGGTATACACAGGTATTTAATGTAAAGTGGCTAACAGATACACGGCTGAAAGATTGGCTACAGCAAGATAGAGACAATAAAGATTACAGTTACTGCAAATGTTGTAAGATTACCCTTAAAAATGCAAACAAATCCATGTTACTTTGACATAAAGAATCAGAACGACACAAAAGGAGCTATCAAATTGCAAAATCTTCTAGTAGCCTTTCTCGTTTTTTTGCTAAGAAAAACTGTGCAGAAGATGAACAGATAGCAAAAAATGAGTTGCTGCTTGCTGGCTACTTTGCTGAGCTCCACATACCTTTCTCCCATGCTGACCATCTGTTGACTGTATGTAAACGAGCATTTCCTGACAGTCATATTGCTACCAAATTATCAATGAAAAGAACCAAAATATTTTATGTTATGCAAGATTGCATTGCTTTTCATGAAAAATTAGAAGTGACGAATATTTGCAAAGAAAGCAAATTTTCGATTATGATTGATGAAAGCACTGATATCTCTGTTACGCAAATATTAGCAGTGGTTGTACGATATTTTGATTCAAACAAGCATGATGTGGTAGATGCTTTGCTTGATACAATTGAAGTTGAAACTAGAACAGCTCAACATCTTTACCAAACAGTCAAATCTCTTTTAAAAAAAAGAGGCATTTCTTTTGAAAACATTGTTGGATTTGGCAGTGATAACTGCTCAACTATGATGGGTGAAAGAAGTGGCTTTAAAAAACTGTTGAAAGATGATATACCTTCCGTCTTTATTATGGGATGTATTTGTCACTCAATAGCACTTTGTGCTAGTCATGCTGTCAATGTTTTGCCCTCTTACCTTGAGACATTTTTGAAGGATGTGTCATCTTATTTTAGCAGGAGCAGTAAACGCAAAAGAGACTTTATGGCTATTCAACAAGTTGTCAGAGTTGTGCCACATAAAATGATGAAACTGTCTCAAACGAGATGGCTTTCTCGAGAAAAAGTTATAAGTACTGTTGTTGAACAATTTGATGCTTTAATTCTGTATTTTGAAAAAGAATGCAAAACTGATAAAGTTGATGGTGCCAGAAAAATTTTTGACACTTTAACAAACTCTGGAACCAAACACATGCTTTTGTTTTTGCAATATATTTTGCAAAAAGTAAATGCAATTAACACTGAATTTTAGTCAGAGCACTTTTGATTACATCAGCTTTACGCAATGATTACATCTGAGTACAAGAGCATTCTCAATTGTTTCATCAAAAAGGAAATTCTATTTGCAAAAAATTTGTCAGAAATTGATCCACAAGATATAAGAAGCCAAAAACCTATTAGTGATGTATACCTTGGAGGACAATGTTTTTCTCAGTTACTCAATGACCCATTACAAGATGAGAGTGGCACCATTAGATTCAAAAGTGATTGCTTCAAGTTTCTTTTAGAACTTTCCTTACAGATGAAGAAAAGGTTACCTTTAGATGAAAATGGAATTATTGCCAAATTGAATGTGTTAGATACTGAAATTGCATTGGATCTTAAACGGTCACCAACATCTATAGTTCCATTAGCTGTTCACTTCCCACATATCATACAAAAAATTAACTTGATGATCAATGGAGAGCCTTCTGTATTTTTGCAAAAGAACTTGCAGTTTCTGCTAAATGTGTTTCGGAATATTGGCACAATTTTAGGTTTAGTAAAGGATGGTCTAGATAATTAAAAATTTTCTCTGTTATCATATTTTATGGCAACTATGACTGTCTTACCACATTCTTCTGCAGGTGTAGAAAGAATATTTTCCCAGATCAATCGCATGAAAACTAAATCAACTAGTTCTTTAAAACCAGAACCAGTGAAAAACAGGCTCCTTGCAAAGCAGTCTATCAACAGAAAAATCAAACATGCTGCTGCTGGGAGCCAAATCAAAAACTAATCACAGAGATGATGGATAGTACAGTGAGGAAGAGATATCAAGAACGGCTTGTAAGCCAAAAATACAAAGATGTTTGTTTGTTGTTATTCTGAAAGTGACAATGAAGAAGAAACTGTTTTAATTGATGATTAAAATATCTTGACTCATTTTTTTAGAATTTTTGTGAATGACCCATCTGCATATAACTGCTTTAATGTGTTGTAGTTTTGTTATCGTGTTTTATGAGAAAATGTCATTAAAACTAACATTTCTTTGTATTAAGTATACAATCTCAAAGAAAGGTTTGGGGTAAGGTTTAGAGTGGGGATTAGTTAGTATTAGGGACCTTAGAGTAATAATTAAAGTCAGGGTTAGAGTTGAAAATAGAGTTTGAATTAAAAGATTTACCAAATTGCAATTAGAGATCTAAAAATTTTGCCATATAAAAATGATTTTCAAAGTTTCATCATTTTAGGTATTACAGCTCTTATCAATAAAATAAGGCCATTTTAATGTTGCACACTTGAACAAAAAAGTGTGTTAAGAAATGATGACCATTCCAATACCAAAAAATTCCTTTTATTTCTGTAATTTTTTTCTGGGGTTTTCAGTTGTCATCTGTGGTTTTTTCATTCGCCAATCTGGGGTTCCTTTTAAAATCTTAGTGGCAGCATTAATGGCATACACTTTGGCAAAGAAAAAGCTATATCAAGAGTATGAGCAACCACGCATTATCACTGATAATTGCAAGCAAACTTTTTTGCAAACCCCACAGGTTAAGGTTAATAACTCTACAGCTCTAAAATCTTACTCTGAGTAACTTAAATGGTTACTTGTTAGTTATAACAAGATAAAATGCCACATTAAAAACTTACAAGAAACATATACACAGAAAATTTTAGGGCTCAAGAAAATGATTCTGCAATCTGACAAAAAACATCTCTCGGTAAATCTGGTATAAAAAGTTCACATAACTTTTTTCCTAAACATGTAAATTACGTGGTGCTGTAGTTGCATTGAGCAGAAAGCATAATAAGAAATATAGTTCATCAACAATTCTCCCAGGGAAAAAAACCACATCAACCATCAAAATTCAACAAAAAGCAATTTAAATACTGAACCAATGTGATACTTCTTAAGCATACAAAGATACATGTTATTCAGTAAACTTCAACTTTTTTTTCAAAACACATACTTGGTCACAAAACCTTTCCTCATTTTTTTAACTTTCATGAATCTTCAGTCTGAAAGCATTTGACTTTGCAAGCAAAGTAAAATTGTGCTTCACTTTCACCTCTGTAGCTAATTTGTCTGTTTCTAGGCTCATAGCTTGGATGCTTTTATTTAATAACTTTCGTTTACATTCCACTTCACGAATTTCATTTTCTACAGCTTTCCTCTTTTTAGCTTTATCACTTTTAGCATGAAGTTTTCTTTGCTCTTCCAAATACAACTGATATTGCATTTTTGCTGCCCAAACATTTTCCTGCAGTCTGGGGGTAAAAAAAAGCTCACTGAAATGATTAGCATCACTCTTGACACAACTGTACACAAAGAAACTTGCAAATAAGATTTTCTCTTGCAAGTTTTCAACCAAAAGTTTGCTGTTGACCAAAACTCTCTCTCGACTGCAGCTTGATCATGCAAAAGCATAAAGATAATTCTAAAAACTTCCCACACCTTTGCATCTTTCATGTAATTCCAATAGAATTCATTCATTCTGTCTGTATTCATGTTGAAACTCGAAAACTCAGCAAGATGGTTTTGTTTCATTTCCAATACAAAGCCTTTGAACTGAGTATGAATTTTTTCGCAAGCTTCTGCTGAACACCACTTTCCATTGAGCAAAATCTGCAGAAGTCGCTCAAACTTAACCTGTGCTTCTGCAGAATCGGATACCAACTTCTGTGGTACGACACTCAACAAACTGTGAACCAAATAATACTTTTAAAGATCTTTCCATCCACTTCATTACAATAGCATACAAAAACTAAACCCTGCTGACTTTGCCACTAGAGGTATTTTCCCATTCTCAAGCTTGGCTACAGGGACCTTTATTTCTTTGGAAAACCAATGATTTGTGGCCAGTGGGACCTTCAATTTGCATGCCAACGATCAAATTTCCAAAGCAAAATGGTAGTTTTGTAATAACTACTTTGTTTACCCAAACTATTGATTGTCATCCCTTTAACAAATCAATAAAACAATGTTCTTCCCTATTGAAGATAATTTGAACAGTGGCATGGCTTCTCAGATACAAACAAATTGCTTTCAGTAACTGAACTTGAAAATGCAAAACTTGAACTTCTAAAACAATTTAAAAAAACTCATTTTCTCTTTATGGCATCTTACTCTTCATCTAACGTAGATTTTCAACACTTACCATGCTCTATCAAATAACTGCACCCTACTATCACAAACGGAATTCTTCAAGTTGGAGAGCATCTTGATTTCAGTGATCTGGATGTTGATTTTAAGGCATCCAATTATACTACCAAACGATTCTCATTTTACTGAACTTCTCATATGCCAGTGTCATAGCCAGTTAGGACATTGCAGACACTGACACACATGGTCAGTACTAAGACAGTGATATTGGATATTGAAGGGAGGAGCTGCTGTTAAACAAATCACTGGCCATTGCATTTATTGTAGAAAACAAAATGCCAGTTTAGGAAAGCAGCTGATCGCAGACCTACCCTCTGATCAGCTTTAAATTGAACAACCATCTGCTAATCATGTGGGTATTGATTATTTTGGCCCCCGTTAATGTACCCTAAGCTTGCAGTACTGTCAGATGGTATGGGTGCATGTTTACATGCTTAACTGTTGGAGGATATAGTTGTTTACATGCTTAACTGTTAGAGCATACTGTTAGATACATATAGAAATTGCCTACTCTATGTCCACTGACTCATTTCTTTGTGTGTTGTGCAAGTTTATTGCTAGATGTGGTAAACCTTGATGCATTTTAAGCAATAATGGTGCCAACTATGTTGGAGCAGCTCGGTTGTTACGAGACTTTTTAGAAGAGTTGAATCAACTGCAAAAATACAAAGATGTCGGTTGCCTTTCCTGAAGGTCCGGTTCCTGAAGGTCCGGTTGCCTTTCCTGATTTCATCCTTTGCATTGCCTCCACAATTTCATTACGAGCCACTTTTTCCACTGGTCCTTCTACTACATCAGTTTCCACCATGTGGTCCCATTCGTTCTCTTCATTCATGATCTTTTCCATATGTTCCTTCCAAATTTTTGCCCGGTCTTCTTCAATAAAACCCAATCGTCCGTCTCCTCCTCTCAAGCACCTTCCTCCTTCCACATCCTTCCCTTCCTTTTTCATTCTTCTAAGGAAGTAGAAAACACTATTAGAATTATGATATAAATTATTCAACTCCTGATTAGCTTCCTTTCTCATAGCTCTAGCAACAATTTTCCTTGTTTGATTTCTTATACGTTTGTATTGATTCTTATTTTCTTCTGATGGGAACCTGCACAGCTCTTTAAATGCCGCCTTCTTTCTTGCAATGGTATCCTTGACCTCTTTATTCCACCACCACATGTCTCCTTGATCTCTCCTAGACTTCTTCTTTCCACACACTTCGTCACAAGCCTTTAGAACACCATCCTTAAAAGTTTTCCACAAATCAGGTGCATCTGCATTCACTAGTTCTTTTACTCTTTTTTCAAATCTCACTCTTGTTCGGTTTTCATTCAACTTCCAAATCTTTCTTGTTATGATTTGTTCCTTTCTCACACCCTTTTTTAGAACCTTTTTATCTAGATCTACGACCACCAGCCTGTGCTGAAGTTCCCATGGAATCACTTTTACATCCCTTATATACTTTCTATATTTTTCCCCCACAAGCACAAAATCAATTTCTGTTTCACACCCATCTCCACTATAAGTAATTTTCCTTTTGTCTGTCTTTTTAAACCAAGTATTTGCCACGCACAGCTCTCTTTCATCACAAAACTCCAGCAATCTTCTTCCTTCTGCATTTCTTTTCCCAACACCATTCCCCCCGTGAACACCTTCAAAACCCTCAGCACATTTCCCCACATGTCCATTGAAATCCCCCAAAGAAACAATGATTTCACTACAACTTCCCAAGTCCCACTCACTCCCCATTTCATCATAAAAACGAACTTTCTCTGCATCTGGTCTTCCACTTTGTGGCCCATACGCACATATTACGCGCATCACCTCCCTACCTAGAGTTAGCACAATCACGATTACTCTGTCACTTTTTCTTCTAACTTCCACAACGTTTCCAGATATTTCCTCTTTCACCAAAATTCCAACCCCTCCAAATCCTGCATCATTTCCTGACCACCACATTTTATACCTTCGTCCCGAAGCACCCACAAAACGAGCTCCTTGGCCATTCCATCTTACTTCCTGGATGCAACACACATCAACTTTTCTCTTCCTCAGTTCTTCACACACTTCCGTTTTCCTTCCACAAAGACTTCCCACATTTAATGTTCCAAATCTTATCCCATGACATTCAGATTTAAACCCGGAGATTCTTCGCACCCCCTGCCCATTTAAGAGCTGCCGGGGACTGGGGGCCATTTGTATATTTTTTCTGGTCATGGGGATTTACTGGAGCAAAATTCTTCTACAGGGAGCATGCCCTTGCTTACCCCCAACCTCAGTTTTTTGACATGAGTGGTCCAACCAAGCAATTAAGCTGGCAACCCCACCATTAACAGTTAGACTGTAATTGGTAGGTACCCAATAGTCGCCTCTTACGACATGCTGGGTAAACAGCTTCACTATTCTGATAACCGGTGAAGCACGGAAGTGCATACTGCAATACCTAACTGTTAGAATGATTGCAAATGAGTTAGACATAAACTAAACAAATTTGATAAAATGTAAGCAAAAATGGTTCTGAGGTTGATGAATAAGGAGAACGAGTGGCATGTGCAGTGTGCTTTTTCCAATTTGAGTTCCAACTTCATTCTTTAAACTGGTAGGTCTTTGCAGTCTTTCTGTCACTCTCCATGAATTTTGTGTTGATCTATGAAGATGCTGCAATTTTCTTTGTTTACTTCTCCCACATCAATCACCACAGAAGTGGTAACAAATTCTGCAGTGCCATCAGATACTAGAGAAACATCTGCTTCAAAATCTGATACATTACTTCCTTTACTCAGCATTGGTGTATTGATATTATCACATTCATCAGGTGGTGGGAAAGCCAAAGCAGATATTTGAAAAGGCTTTGCTTGTTGTTTTTCTTGCGTTCTTTTCTTTATTTTCATACTTTCGTGAGAACAATACCACATATAAACACTTTTTTAATAGCCTTCTGATCCTGTAAAAAACTATGCTCTTTGCAAGAGACTTTTATAACTGATGGCCAGTTACAAGAATTAAAATCAGAACATTTACAAGCAGCAATGTCAAACAGCTTCTTTGCTTCCAGTTGAAATATTTACAGCTGTTCCTGTTATGATGGTTTGTCAGCTCTAAAATTGTAGTTGTATAGAACCACTTGAACTGCTTATGGCAAGCCTTATAACATGCCCTTGATGTGTTTTGGAGATACAGTAGGGACAGAAGTAATTTCTCACAAGATTAGTAAGGAACACATCACTTAGTTGCAAATGTCACAAAAGGTCAATTTTTTGAAGGATTGCAAAAAAATCACTTGCTTCTCTTGACAAATTCTGACAGCACTGCCATTTGCTGGCAACATTGAAGATGCAATGGTTTGAGTTGACCAATGGCAGAGCATTCACTACTTTTTCTTGTTTACCTACTCATTTTTTTCTTAGTCAATTTTGAAAAACATAGCAAGTTACTGGTAAGAATACATTCAGATCAGCTGAAACCCAGCTCACAAATTATAGTGCAGAAGCAAAATCTTCTAACTATTAAGGACAACTGGCTAAAATGCTTAATTTAACTAACCCAGTAACAACATATTACCAATTTGAAATACTGCACTGATGGTAGAAAAAACCTGCTAGGGACAAAAAATATACAATTATTTTCATTTAAATTACTATGTTTATCTCTGTCTTGGTTGTGCTACTATTAGTTATACACCAATTATAGCAGCTGGTTTTAGCCTGTTAAGATATTAATTTAATAAATTGATATTAGAGGCATATAGGCTAACTGCAATCAGTTGAATAATATATCACTTCCACTGCCGGTTTATTCCTATTAGAACTCTTTGGATGGACTCAGGTATTGAACCGATCGATGCATATTGAACTGGCACTGTCTTTGCTGGTAATTAAAGCATATATCGCATCAAGCTTACTGTAATAAGCTATTATATATTGTGCATGCTTATTACAGTAAGCTTGATGCGATATATGCTTTAATTCCCAGCAAAGCCAGTGCCAGTTCAATATGATCGTCGGCTCAATACCTGAGTCCATCCAAAGAGTTCTAATAGGAATAAAACCGGCCGTGAAAGTGGTATTTTATTTAACTGATTGCAGTTAGCCTATATGCCTTAATATCAATTTATTAAATTAATATCTCAACAGGCTAACACCAGCTCCTATAATTTGCATTATAATGTAATAAAGGCACTGGCTTTGCTGGGAATTAAAGCATATATCGCATCAAGCTCACTGTAATAAGCATGCACAATATATAAGCTTAAAATTAACAGCATCAGTTGATAGGACTGATGGTGGAGTGGTATAAACCGCATGAAGCAATTCATGTGATTGTCGGTTCAATACCGGAGTCCACCTAAAGAGTTCTAATAGAAACAAAACTAGTTGTGAAAGTGGTATATTATTCAACTGATTGCAGTTAGCCTACATGCCTTAATATCAATGATTCAAATTAATATTAGTTATACAGTTTCCCTTTTTTTTCAAAGTAATCACTGCACTAATGTTTTTGTGTCATCTTGAACAAGTGATCTCTAGCTAATTGAATAGAGTTGGACGTATACTACATGACAATTTTTCGATCTGTTATGTCATAATTCATTATTGTAATATTCTAGATATTGATATCATACAAAGTGGTTCTCAAGTTGAAGAATAATGATTTAGGCATAGTTAATTAGTGGGCTTTTAAGCAATAACAAATATATGCCAACATGTAAATGCATTGACTGTGATGATGTGTGAAAGGTTGCAAAGTTTAGTATTTCTTGCTCAAGGGAGTAGAGATGTATGTAGGTGTGACACTGAACAGGTCTCAAAGAAGGGGATTATAACCCCCAGCCCTTTTTGTGTCTATGCCAGAGCTGCAAAATTAATTTTTGATATTCTAGTGCTTCAAAACGTAGCAAAGTCCCAAATTTTCATAAACATACCATTATTTCTAAAGCTCTGAGAGGGTTAAAGATCATTTTAAATTGCATTAAAAATTTTGTCAAAAAATTGGTGAATGTGCATCACATAATTTGACTGCTACCCCCATTAAAATCTATCCATCGACCCAAAACCCACACCCTTACTCCGCACAGGATTACATAAACCAACCCACCTGAGCATTTTAAAAAATGGACCTATTTGCCCATTTAAAAATTTTGGACCACTTGAAGGCTAAAGATGGACAATTTTAAATGCTCCAATTTTGCGGGTTAAGTTTCTCAATAGATTGACAGCTTATTGGTATCACAAAAAAATTAAAAAACGAGCCAACCCAAATGCAGTGTGTCATTACATCCTGGAACAACTTGAAACTGCAGGGGCATATCCAGGGGGAGGGGCTGCTGGGACTGTGCCCCCCCCCACTGAATCAGTGTATAATAAATTTCTTTGTGAAAAACTTATAAATTTTTTATAGCTCACGATTTGCCATTAACTTCAATATTTTGTGAGATTTATGTACTCAAATTTATGACTGTGATGTAACTAACAAAAACAAGCATGTTAGGATGGAAATAAATGAACAAATCAGTCACGGTTGTGAGTTCTGCAGTGTTGATGCCGATTTACTGAAGTTAATATAAAAACTTAGTGTACAACCCAGCGGGTTTAGATGGAATAATTTGGTGATAGTTCAAGCTAGTTGTTCAAAAAAGGACTTTAAACAAGTAGTTTATCACAGGAACTTTAGTGGAAGGTACAGAGGGCCTAAGCTGCTGTATAACCGAGTGTTAGCTTAGGCTAGAAGCTACAGCTTAGCTGCTAGCAATCAAATGTATAGCCAGTGAGCTGGTTTACTAAGCTACTAGACCAGTATTTAGCCTAGAATATCAGTATCAGATTGGTGAGGTAGCAAACTGAAATAAGTTTTCTACAAAATTTAAAAATATTTTTTTTGCAAGTTTTAAGCCCAAGAAACAAGTTGTTTACATGCTTAAGGGGATTACAGAATTAAAAAAAAGGGTTAAGACATATTTAAAACCTAATCTGCCTCAAAGTGCAGATGGAAAATATTTTTGTTCTTGAGTAAATAAAGATAGTAATAAGGTTATAGCCAGTTGCCATTTGATGAGCCGCTCGGCGAAATAGCTGCAGTGGTTTTATTATTTTATCCTGACGTTTTGTGTTTTTAATTATATGCTTATAGCTCTAACCTTGGTCATTATCGAGCACTGTGGCGGCAACGTCAGACTTACTCTACATAATAGTAAGGTTGTATAGGGTGTTCGAAAAGTTACTGTGCAGTATAGGTACATAAAAATGTAATGTAATTACAGTAAAGTTTATTAGAAAACTTTTAGTTAATACAATTTTTATTTATTCGTGGCTACATTTGTTTATAATACTAGAGCTTGTTTGTAATGTGTACAAATTGTTTGCGATGCAAAATGTAACTTTTTTTGTAGGGCCTGTTGAGATACAGTGCTTCCTCGATTATCCGGTCTAGTTGGGATAATACTTTCAAATATCTGAATGGATAAGCAAAAAAAATGGATAACTGAATTCTTAACGTTTAAGTTAAGGGAACAAAAACAAACAAAAACACAACACATTCATGGTTAACAAAATGATAGAAGTTCAACATTACAATATTCTAAGAAATTTCCTGCTCAACTATCATTTGCAACACTAGATCTACTAAAATGGGAATCAATTTTAGATTGTTTGTGGAAAGATTTGCATTTTTCAGCAGCAAACTTGCGAAGTTGTACCAATGTGAAAGTGTTTGGAACTGTTGCTTCCAGCTGAATACGGAACCACGTTAGGCAACGATCAAACATTTACATTGCCTCTACACGAGAAAAAGAGCATTTGTGCTTTTTGCGTTGAATGTTGTGTATTCTCGTTTGCATCCTTTTCTTCATCACATTTGTTCCCTTCTGCTAATGAAGCAAAATAAACTATTTCCTGCTCATCCAAATATTCATAACCTGGCCCATTAGCATGAAACCAGCCATCAATTCAATGTTTAGCGTGGAAAATTGTTCTACGAAATCGTCATTCAGCCCTCTCTTTAAACTAATTGCACTTTCTTCCACAGAAAATTTGCCGACAATACCGCATTTTAGCTTTTTTTTGTGGGATTTAGCGTAAAGTTTTCCAGAAACTATTCCTGCAACATCTAGTTAAAAGCAATTTAATTTTGAAATGTTGTAGCAAAACAGAGCATCCGGATAATTAAATGCTGGTTAAATGAGGTACGGATAATCAAGGAAGCCCTGTAATCGTCTTACAGACTTCTTTGGATTCTTTAATATTATTTTTTGGATCTCTATAGCTTTCTCATTTGTGGTTGAAGGTGTACCAGTTCAAGAAGCATTTTTTACATTGCCAGTTTGGCAAAATTTTTTATCAAACATCCCACAGCATTACTGTGAGGCGCCTCTGCATCTGGAAATTGCTTGAAAAATCTTTTTTGCCCAGTATTTATGCATTTTCCACCATTACGGAACACATACTCAACTAAGAATGCTTGCTGCTTAATTGCCAGTACCATTAATGTATAAGGATATTGATTTGGATATATAATAAATGACTAGTTGTTGTTATAATGACTAACTTGCTTTTATATTAGCACCTAAATATTGCATCACAAAACCAGCCATTGTTAAAAATATTTTCTACTGCACAGTAACTCTTCGGACACCCTAAAGGCGGAGTTGGAGTCATGCAATTTTGGCTGTGCTTCCATAACCCTGTTTCATACACAAGTTACATAAAACATCTATAATTCATGAACAAACTTCAATCTGAAGATATTGTGCTTTAGCAGCCTATAGTTAACTAAACTAAAAGCACAAGCATATGGAAAGGTCACCAAAATGTAAAATTATAGGTGTTGCTTTGCAGTTTTAGTTCATATTTTTGTTCATAATTGAATAAAACAGTATTTTAATAAGCTTAACATATCGTATTTGTGTAATGGAAGACCATATAATTCTTTCGCACAATAATAATGTGCTTTTAAGTTAAATAGTGATGTTAGTGACCACTCTACTGTAGTAATAAAAGTGTATGGGCCTAAAAGAGTTTTGTGTAATTGCTCTCACTGCCGTGCTATGGCAAAACAACAGTCTACTATGTTAATACTTTTTAATAAAACTGACGGAGCAAGTGCTTGATTTTTTGCATCCTAATTCATTGCATTCTTTTCAGAATGCTTGTCAAGTACGCCTGTGCCTGCTGTCTAGAGTCCCTCATCTCCAATACCATACCTCAAAAGTACTGGACATGCAGCACGTCTTTGAATTCCTTTTTCATACATTTGTCAGGAGTTAACATAAAATGCCACTGTACAGATTTATTAAGCTAGTGCTGGTTGCCCCAGTTGATTTTTTCAGCGGGAGGGAACTATATGAGTGTAATTGATTGCTTGTGTGTATGTGTTTTGTTTTGACGTTTTTTGTAATATGGACTATTCGAGTCCCAGATAAATAAAGTGTAGCATTAAACTGCGGCACTGAGCAAACACAGAAAACTACTGAAGGCCTAGATACACCAATATAAAGAAAATTAAAGTATCAAATGGTGAAATGTGGCAAAACGCACAGGTTAGAAGGCGAAGCCCTGCATAGGCTGATACAAGCAAAAAAGCTTGTCCCACCAAAAGTTTCAACTGTCTAGATTTGAAATTGCAGCCCCCCCTTTAGAAATTTCTGGATACTCCCCTGAACTGAACTTGCTGAAGAAAATAATCTCAGGCAACAAGTTATGAATCTATGAGTACAATTTACTATCCAAACGCCAAATCTTGGAGTGAAGGAATTTGGAATTAATGTGACTAAAGAAAGAGACGATGTCCAACTTTACAACCAATATTGTATAAATTACTTTCTTTAATGTAAGGGGCATTGTGAGCACAGAATTCTTGCCATATGGCCAGAATATTAACCAACATATTTACAAGGACATTTTGTAATGTTTGATGCAGTCAATGCTAAAGAGGTGACAGCTGCAACAAAAAATCATGGCTGGTTTACCACAACAATATTTTAACACAAAACGCTTAGAGCACCTGGGAATACCTTGCCAAAAATAACATTACTGTGCTAGAGGAACTTTTGTAATCATCAGAGCTCTGCTGAAACATTGGAAAACATTTTACAAGTATTATTTTAAATATTTCAGTTTCTTGGTTGATTTTTTTATTGACCCAAATAATATGGGGAAGAAAAAGTATGTCTGGCCAGGTCGATTGAAAATTTTGTGCCATCTTTATCCAATCTTTAGGCTGAGACAGGGGGGTTATGTAATTTACATTAAGGTCAAAAGTGTTAATTCTGATGTGCAGAAGAATAGACTGTGACAAGGAAGTTTGTGTAATCAAGACTAAAGAAAAATCAATTTGTTGATGAGATGAGGATTGTTGATGATGTAATTAAGGACAAAAGAGATTGAAAGCGTCAATGATAAAGCAAAGAACAACAAAGAGTTGATATTGTTCTTCCTACTCCACCACACATGAATAAAAGAATTGTTTTATTCACAGCTATAATTTATGTCAGTTCTAGAGGCTCCACTGAAATTGATACCAAAACTTTTTAAACCAATCTATACAACAACAAAATCCATTACAAAACTTTCAAGCAACAAAAAAAGCACTGTCAGGCAGAATCGATCTTATGACCTTGTGAAATGACTATCAAGATAACTCAATCAAGATCATGCAAGTTTATGACGGTCAGGAGAAGCAATGCCAAGTTCTAGAAAAAGTTTGAAAGAAAATGATAGGTTCAAATGAAAGGTTAAAAAAAAGCCAAGTTTAAGTGAAGATCACATCCATCTACAACTATGATCCTTAGTCACAAGTTTGATTTCCATCTCACTGCGCCCCCCAAAAGAGTTGAAAATCATACCCTATACTACCAATATGCTAAATATCCAAACATGGTTTTCCCATCCAGCAGGATCAATTATCACATCAAGGATTACAGCTTCTAAGAAATGATGCCACAATCTATTAGTATTAAATAGTAAATGCTGCCAGTAAGTGATTTCAGAATGAAAATATAGCAAAGACTATTTAATTAAAATACTAGGTGTTTCAAAAAGAATATTATAAAATCATCACATGATATGTCAAAAACGAATGATATTTCAAAACTCTGGCTCGGACTCATGTGCTGTGCATACATTAGAGTTTTATTTTATGCTTTACATGTGCTCAATGTAGCCACCGCCTGCAGCACAGACAATATCAAGCCAATGTGAGAATTCCTCCCAATAATGCTTCAATATGCTGCATTTCACTGTACTGATTGGAGCTGTTATTTGATCTTTCACGGCATTAACACTTGCTGGAAGTGATGGAACATAAACTTTGTCTTTAACTTAACCCCACAAGAAAAAGTCACACACTGTGAGGTTCAGGGATCCGGCAGGCCAAGTGCAGAAAGCAAAACCTTTTGCACCTCTTCTATCAATTCATTGCTGAGGCACATTTTTATTCAGATAAGCTCAAGCCCTGAAATGCCAGTAGGGTGGTGCTCCGTCTTGTAGAAAAATGAAGTCATCTAAATTTGTTTGTAATACAGTGAATAACCAATTTTGGAGCATTTTAAAATAGGTTGGTCCGGTAACAGTGTCTCCTTCAAAGAAAAAGGGATCATCAACCTTGTCTTAAGACATAGTACAGAAGACGTTCACTTTAGTGGAATCTCTTTGATGCTAAACTGATTCATGTGGGTGATGTGCTTCCCAAATGCACACATTGTGATGACTGAGTTTGCCACTCAAATGGAAAATTGCTTTGTCAACAAAAACTAGATGTAAAAAAAGGGTTTCATCATCTTCCACCATCACCAGCATTGAGTCGCAGAATGTCCTTTGCATCACATTGTTGTCATTAGTAAGTGCTTGGAAGAGGAATAGTTTGTATGGTTTCAAGTGTAATTATCTTTTTAGCACACTTCATAACATGGCTTGAGGGATCTTAAGCTGACGACTTGCATGACATGTAGATTCGTGTGAGCTTCTCTTAAAAGCATATCAATCCTCTCCACTTACTTTTCTGAAACATGTCATCTTTCAGGGCTCTGTCCTTTGCACAGGCATCCACTCTCTTTAAACCATCAAACCCACAGTCAAATGCTTTCACAACGGGGCAAAGTAATGTTGAATTTTGTTCTGAAAGTATGCTGCATCATGACAATGGCAATTGTTTTCACAAACTCAAGCACACCAAATGCCATCTGCTGAAGTTACCATTTTAAGAGTAAAAAAAATAAGATCTTCCCACAACTCAACAATGTTGGGATTACTAAATGCAGCAGCAAAATTGACACCCAATCAAAGTTAGATAACTACTCTATTAAATAACCACTGGTTCATTCCACCACAATGCTATATACCTAAAAAAATGCATTATGATTTTGGCATATTCTTTTTGAATCACCCACTATATATTAATAGAAAGCATCACATTCTATACGCATAGAAGATCAAGCTTTGTACATTAATAATGCTGCCTTAAAAAAAAACTAAATCCAAGCATAAAAAGAAATCCTGTCAAAGAACAATCAGATTTCCCACAAAATCTCAACCTTATCATTCTTCAATTACCATAGTTTTGTTTGAACATTGTTTTATTCCAATATCAAAAAAAGTTTTACAAATAATTGAAACGCATAGTCACTGGTGTTGACCATTCAGAGACACTAGCAAATATTGCTATGCATTGTATAATTTTACTGACTAAATCACTAATGAACCAGATCCAAACTTTTAAAAGGTTTATTGATGACAACATTTGGCTTTCAATTGTACAAACAGATTGCATAAAACTTGCATTCCAACTTTTTTCAATTAGTTTCAGACTTTACAACGATAGCCAGTTGAGTAGAAATAGTAGTTTAAAAAAAATTCAATTTTGCATTCTTTTCCCCTTATTTTGGGGGCTAGACTTGTATGTCGACCACACTCATTTTCAAATCAGATTTTTTCTTTAAGCAACACAGCACTTTAAATGCCGAATGTTTTTCTTGATGAAAATATGATGATGCACTTAAAGAGTTTTTTCACCCTTAAACCTTTTCTTTCAAGATATAAAACAATTATCACAACATCATAATGGCTAAATATTGATTTTACATCTTTTCTCCTGCATTTTTGCAGGTTTAAACATACTCATACACAGTATGTTTACTATTGCACACTAAATTTTGATTTAAGTGCTACTGAAATCAAAACTTTGACTAATGATTTTTTTATAAAATGATTTTCCAAGCCTATACAAATTGTTTCCACTATATACTGGGCTAATACCCTTTATAGATTGACTGCAATAATCATTGCTGTAGTGCCTATTAACGCTGGTGTTTAAGTGATTGGTATGCAAAAAATTTATATAAATAGCACCACTTTGTGGCTGACATCAGAGCTGCCTACTTGTAAAATAATGACTTCTAATATTGGAAGCTGGTACTGTTTTGTTGCAAATTGATAAGTGCATAGATGTTTTTTTATTAATTGAACCTACACCTAAGGCAAGTTGATTTCTTTAACACAAGTTGATTTAATTTAGATCAGAATGTGATCAAATAGGTGGACGAATGGTGGAGGTATCAACAAACATGACTTTTAGTTATTTGTAATCACTCAATTTCTGCTACCAGTGGCATATGCGGATATTTGTTATGGGGTGGGGGTTTGTTTCTCTTATTAACCACTTTCACCCAGAAATTTTATTATAGGTTCAAAACCCAGCAACAGCATTTTTTTGCAAAATTTTAAAATTGCTTTTTTTTAAGCTTTACAAAATTGCAATTTGTAGAAAAACTAATTCTTTTGGTACATTTTGGCTATTTTTCCTGATATCCATGGTTATTTAGCTGTCTGTATCTAAATTTTCAGAAAGATTGATCAAAAAATGAAGTCTGTGGAATTTTTGATAGATACCCGACACCAAGCAAAAAAATTGGTAATTTCTACCCCAAAAAAGGGGGGGTCAACATGGTCCTGTATCATCTTTACCAACAAAATTTTTATCCCAAACTACATATTATCAAAATGTTCAAGAAATTTCCTTTCGAGAAATATATATTGTTGCATGGTTCAGGTTAAGAGTTATTCTATAATAACTGATGAAATTGGAAAATTTTGTAGGAAATTGGAAAATTTTGTAGGCCTAATCTGTTTTCAGTATCGGCGAAAAACATTGAAAATTTGGATTTTTAAGCTTCACAAAAGTGAAATTTGTAGAAAAACTAATTCTTTTGGTACATTTTGGCTATTTTTCCTGATATCCATGGTTATTTAGCTGTCTGTATCTAAATTTTCAGAAAGATTGATCAAAAAATGAAGTCTGTGGAATTATCGATATGCAGCCGACTCTAAAAACATTGAAAGCAAAAAAATTGGCGAGTCCCCCACAAAAAAGTTAGGGAAATCAACATAGTCCTGTGTCATCTTTAGCAACTACATTTTCCTGTCAAACTACATATCATCTGAAAGTTTAAAAAATTTCCTTTCCGAAAATATATATTGTTGCAAGGTTTAGGCTAAGAGTTATTCTATAATGATTGATGAAGCATGGTATCTATAGTTATCTTTAGTACCAGCCCAAAACACTCAAAATTTGATAGCTGGACCTCAGAAAATGCAAATCACACAAAAAGTACTCTCTTTTCAAATTTGAAATCATGTTTATGCGTTTACATAACTCATTTTTGCGCCCTGTATCAAGTTTCCACGGAGCTGGTGTACATCAAACACTTTTTATACATTTTGCAAGGTAGGATACTCTGGGTGATAATTTGATTCTTCCAACAAAAAAGGGGGGTGTAAAAATGGTCCTGTTTCATCTTTATGAATAAGATATTTGTTTTAAGTTTTATATTATCTGAAAGTTGAAGAAATTTCCTTTTTAAAAATATGATATAATACATATTTTAGGCTAAGTTTTGATTGGTAAAAAGGCTAGCCTACATGATAAACCCTAAATTATCTTCGGTACCGGCCAAAAACCCCCCCAATTTTGGTGCTAGACCTCATAAAATTGCAAATTGTGAAAAAAACACTCCTTTTAAAACCTTAAAACATTTTTCTTAAATAGCGCGGTTCTTTTATCACGTGGTATCAAGTTACCAAGGAGAAAATGCCAACAAAGCACTTTTTATGTACTTTGACAGGCGGGCTATAATCAATCAAAATTAGCTTTCTCCCAGCAAAAAGGTAGAGGGAAAGAGAAGCTTATGTTTCACCTTAAGCAACAAAATAATCTTTTTGGACTGCATATTATTTGAATCAGGAAGAACCTGTCTTTTCAAAGATAGGCAATATTAGGTGGTATAAGCAAAGAGTTATTATGTAACGACTGATGAAAAGGATAGTTGCAGTAGATTCCAGGACCCCCCAAAAAGGCCAAAAATTTGGCTTCTGGGCTTCAAAAAAATTGAAAATAGTTCAAAAAATTTGTCATTTGGTAATTTTTGACATTTTACATTAAAAGTATAATTCTTTTACATCATTTAGCGGCCATTTTCAAAAAAATTCATCCACACGCGAGGCCTGTAATATCTTTTGAACTTGGGGGACATTGGTTTCCCTCACCAAAAAATGAAGGGGGTAAAGATGTTTTTGTTTCATTTTGAGTCACAAGGCATTGTTTTTAGAATGCACATCACACTAACTGGGATGAAATTTCCTTTTCAGCGATATAACATAATCTATATAATAGCCAATGGCTTAAAACCAGTGAATGATAAAAGTAAACATGATTAATGGTTTTTTATGCAAAATAGCCGTTTTTTTGCATCTGTTACAAAGAATTTCAAGACTGCTTCGCGGGAGCAAAAGAGTTAAACTAAGAGCTTTCCCAACCTTTAACTGCAGTAAATATCATTGCTGTTTACATACGTTTCCGCACTGACCGCAAAAACATTCGCGTGATATCACGCCTTGCCACAACAGCGAAGCGCGTGATATGCCGCGCTTGGTTGCTGTGCCAAAGCAACCAAGCGCGGCATATGCCGCTCTCGGGGGCAAAGTGGTTAAGAATGGCAAAGGCACACCTATTCTAAGGAAGTCTGGGAGCATGCCCCATGAAAATTTTTTTAGAAAATTACACTGATCAAATTTCAGAATTTTTAGAAAACTGTGTACTCAAGTATTGGTTATGGGGTTTCAGCTTTTCTCATCCAGAATGCCAAAGGCACGACTATTCTAAAAAAGTCTGGGGGCACCCCCCCTAGAAAAAAATTTTAAAAATACATTAAAATTACGGTATGTATTTTATAAAACACATTTTTGGCTAATGCTTGCATGAATTTCCATGGGATTAAATTTAAGTTACAAAATTGCACACCATCAATATTTACAAGGGGTGACCCCCAAAATACCTCCCATGTGTTCACTACTAAGACATATTACAAAAATGACTTATTAAAATTTAATCTGCAGTGTACACCTCCCTCAAATTTTTATCAGTCGTTTGTCTTAGGTCAATTGCTGCTATGTATCAGAAATGTGACTTGACAAAATTTTAATTCTCAGTACACTCTCTTACATTTCTATATACCCCTCATAGTCTACAGCTTTCATGAAATTTGAGAAAAAAATTTACTGCAGCACTCGCTTTGTTGTTTTGCTTCTCACTTATAAGATGCTCTCTATTGATCGTAACCACTTGGAGCTAGCAATATATTCTCTAGAGCAGGGGTGGTTTTATTGAAAGAGCCTTATTTTAATGTAGCAAATAAAATAGTTTAGCAATGCTTTTATCTTTTCAATTAACCACTTGCAGATGGATGACGTAGATATATGCACATATAAACTTTTGCCAAAAGACAGATGACATATATATACGTTAAGATTGTGAATGGAATTTTACTTGATTTTGGGAAACACTAAAACAGGGGTTTTCAACTGGGGGAGGGAGAATTTCCGAGCAAAGGTGAATTCCCCACTACAGGAAAGTTTGCACTCAAGATTTTTTTAGAAATTATAACCAATTTTGGCTCTGGACTTTGTTTAAAATGCCTACACTTTTAATATGACGAGAACTCTGCCTCTTTGACCATGAGAAAGCAATGTTGCATCAGTGTAAAAAAGATTTTGCAGCAGTTATACCTCAAGTGATCATCAGGATCAGTTAGTATTCACAATAAAACAAGGATTTTGTTCTTTGTGTGAGTAAAGTGAAACTGAGCAATGACCAGCATAAATTTAAAACAAAATAGAAGAATTTATTGAAGTTGTAACAGCAACCTAGTGTAATGTACAACATTTGCTATTAAATGCTCATAAAATTTTTTTCTAAAATTAATCCCATCTGGCAGGACGTGAGCAAGAAAAAGATTACTGTATGCAAGTGGTTAACAACAAAATCTGGTGCTATTTATATAACCAGCAACCCCGAAACTAAAACATTATACAACAAACAAAATTATTGCATCACATTTGAATAACAAAGCAAACCAGAAATTTTTCCTGACAAGAATTGTAAAACTAAGTCAATGCTAGATACTTCAAAAATCACACAACAAAAGAGAATCACATTGAATGTATAGGGTGCAGAGTAAAAATCAGAAAATAAGAGAATCATATTACATAACTAGCGTTCTTATTGCTAGTAACTTTCTTGAGCAGAAAACAACATGGCATTGAAGCATGCGACTTTTACAGCATTTTGGCTGAGCAAATAGTGATCACTTGTGGGCTTCCTGGAACCCAGGTTAAAGACCTCTGCTCTAGAAAATTTAAATCCAATTTAAAAAAAACTACTAGAATTTAAGTCCTAACTGTGAGACCTCAATGCAACTATACTAACCATTACACCACTATGTCGCTGACTGTGCAGTGGCAAATATGTTCATTTGAAGACAACTAATTGTGTAAAGCTAAGTACTGGTGATTTGTTATGCCATCAATGGTAATAGCCACTTGAATTCTTTCAAATGACAAAATTTTTGTGTACCATTTCTGCACTGTCTGATTGCTCTGTATCCAGTGTCAGTTAGCATTATAATACACAGATTCATTGTCAGCAGCTGTAAGGTTTTAGTTACAAGCTTCTGTTTACCTATATTTATGTTACCTCATAATCAGCATACAATGACCCCTACATTTTTGTGTATTTCCAGTACCTCATGATTGTTTGTCTGCACCAGACTTACTGAGTAAAGGCATTTTTCGTTTATCAATATGCCTAGCCTAGCTTGATTCTGTACCATGATTTTTGTCTTAGAGCAAAAACAATCAAAGTCAAAAAATTTATACATTTTAAAAACTGTTGTATTCTGTGAGAGCAAAATTTATGCTCTTGTATTTACTTGGCAGATAAAATTAAAAGCCTACTCCCTTCAGCTCATTGATATTCAATTGAACTTGGAAAACAGATTGGTGACGTTGTCTTTAAAATTTATATCTCTGAAATTGCAGAACCAATTTGTATAAGTTAGTATTGTTTTTTTTAGTTACAACAAGCTCTTATCCTCTTCTCTTCTCCTGGCATATTTATTTTAATAAATTGTTAATGCCCCTTATGCCCGTATGCTGCTTTGCCAATTAGATGCAAGGTTTACAATTTCCATCTTCACCTATAATTTTCAAATCTATAGTTTTTTCCCTACTTGAAAAGAGTTGGCATGGATTAGCCCGTTTCACTGTAGGAGGCTCAGTTTACAGCAAAGTGAGATAGAGTGAAAATTGGTTGGCATGGATTTGCTCAACACGTCTATCAAAGGTTGCCCAGCTCCCACCTTGTGAATTGTCAACGCACTTGCTGCAAGCGTGATGGCATTGCAAAGACAAGGCGCTAGGCTATATATGCAGCGTTTAATCTGCTTTTTCAGATCAGCGTGTAAACTGATCTCCTAGTGGGTATGCAGCCAAAATCAACCAATTTGTCAACCAGCCCTGTTAAGCAACGCAATACGTTGTTGGTTGAAGTCTCAGTGCTTCTGCATGTGCATAGTTGAATTTTTTTTTAAGGATGACGTTAATGAGTGGGTTACCTTTGCTTGTGACAGGACGGGCTCTGCTGATGAGTCCAAAACGACGAAACGCCTCCAGGGATGGTCTTGTCTAAATTGGTTGGGTGGTATACTCATTACTGTTTCCTGGCATATTCATTTTAATAAATTGTTAATGCCACTTATACCTGTATGTTGCTTTGCCAATTAGGTGCAAGGTTTACAAGCTCTTTTCATTAATACAATAAAAAAATGTGGTGCAGTAGCACTTCAGTTTTTTTTGTTGGAGCAAGGCACTACTTTAAATTCTGTTTGTTCTTGCTGAAGAATACAATCAAGCTTACATGGAGTTTCAAATTGCAAGGCTTTTGTTTTAATTCCAGAATTATTATTAAACCGTAAGGATGCAGTGAAAAGATGCTTACCAAAGTCAATACATCACTTGATATTAAAAACTGCTCATCAGTGAGAGTGAGGATGTAAGCAACTGTTGAAAGTTCAAAATCACGACAAAGCCTTGATAGTGTGAGCAGAAGTGTGGCTGGAGGGGTAGAATGAGAAGAAGATGATCCTTCACAAAAACTTAACAGCGATCTGAAAAAATTATCAGCAACTGTAATGATACAAAAGTAAAGTCCTACGCCAATGTTTTATTAACAACTGAAATACAAAGTTTAAGTTGGATAAAAAAAATGTTTTAACAGCTATCAATCTTGAAATGTCTATTTGAAAGTCATTGTGCATTTTCCGTTACACTTGTTATTTCCTTACAAAATTAAAATTAATTACTCTTTTAATTTTTTCAGTCAATACTGGTAGACCTACTCGTTTGACAATTTTGAACCCAGAGTTTTAGATATAGTACTTGCATTTTACCAAACAGCACTCTTCTGTAATTTGTGTTCTTTTCATTTGTATACCTTTACTTTGCTTCAATGTATTTTTTAGATTTCCTGTATTATTTTAAGCATTAACTCTTTTGCTCCCGCATGAAAAGCGAAAAAAAATGTCCGTAAGATGGCAGAGCGAACAACTGTCATAATCAATCATAATCAATCATAATTATGTACCTCAAGTTTGTTTGTAAATCATTACTCAGCTGTTTACTTCTACATTAAGTGTGATATATCATTGAAATCTACATTTCTTGAGGATTTCAAATAGAAAAAAAAACATTTCTTTGAATATGCAAATTAACCCCCCTAACTGGGGGGTAGTTGTCTTCAAAATTAAAGAGGTACCCTCACCTCAAAGATCACTACAGATTTTATTTTCTACCAATTTTTTTAGAAATGGTCGCAAAATGATGCTAAGGAAATAAGCTTTCAAGGTACATCACCCAAAACTTACCTAAATACCTAGGTTTTCTACAATTTGCAATTTTCTGAGGCACATGACCTTTTTTTTGACTGGTACCAACCGGTACCAAATTTTGGTAGTTAAATTTAGTACCTAAAATATGATCAGTCATTATCTGCTAGAGGTTAGCCTAAACCATGTAACATTATGTATTTTTGAAAAAGGAATTTCTTCAAGATTCAGAAAATATCAAGTTTAAATAGAATATGCTGTCACTGACAATGAAACAGCAGCTTGTTTACACCCTTCCCATTTCTTGAGAAACAAGGGGGATACAGCAAACTTTGATTTAGAGAAGCTAAACTTCTGCTAGCTTTTAAACTTGTATTTCACTTCTTGTCTCCTTGGAAACTTGATACAAAATGACGACTTTAGTGGTGAAATATTTGCAATTTATTTTATCTTTTTATAGGGTGTAGTTTTTCTAAAAATTATAATTTAGTGAAGGTAAGTCAAAAAATTTTGGGGGGTTTTGAACTGACATGATGTACAGTACTCATTTTTGATCAGTAAATATCATGTACCACTTAGTCTAAACTATTTAAAGTTATATATTGCTGGAAAGCAAATTTCCTAAGCTTTCAAATGAGACCGATATTTAGCAACATATCATATTTTTTACACACTAAATTTACTTTTATCTACTTACCATTCAAATTTGTTTGGGGGGGTTTTGAGACCCCTAAACAATTTGGAAATTCAAAAACGTAAAATTTATTATTATCGCTTGAAATTTTGTCAAATGATGCCCCAAAATTGTAGTTTTCAGACTGTGTTAATGATAAAGGGTTTGGTTTTGTGGTAAAGATGTAATCTCAATTTGATTTTAGCGTAGTTGGCACGTGCTGAGAATTTGGCCGGTTTTGTCGTCTGCAACTAGGTTGTTGGTCTTTTTAACCCTTTTTGGGTATAAAAATCCAAGAATTAGGGCACAAATTGTATATCTTCCGATGCGTGAGGAAACAAGCGTGATCTTTTGAAAATTTTATGAAAATCGGATGAAAAATAAAGTCACAAATTGATTTTTTAGTAAACTAATTTTGTAACTCAATTAAAAAAAATTTGAGGTAAACACTGAAAACAGGAGATCATCAATCGATGATCGCGGGAGTGAAAGAGTTAAGTGGTCAAAGTACTTCAACAAAACTAATATAGGATTAAAAAAGAAATTAGAACACAATTAAGCAACTTTGTTAGCCAAGTCTATGTAGACCTAAACCAAACAAAACAAACAAACTCGAGTGTCAACCAAACCATCAATTTATTGCCAGAAAACGTGAAAATTTTAAGGTGACACTAAACTATATTATTAGTGGCTTCAAATTTACTTAACTTTTTTTCAATTATGCGAAAATCATAATTTTTTGAGCTAATGTGCTCAGTCTGAAACTGCTGCAGCTTAAACAAAATAGTGTCGACCTAACCCAGATTTTTAAAACATGTCTTCCTAACCTAGAATTTATGCTTACATATATACTCAATCTCTGAACGGCTGCCATTTCTGCCTTTGTGGCATCATCAGCAGAGCACAGAGCATTCTGGCATGCACTACCAACCAAAAGGTTAATATGTGCTGGAAAAACCGTTTCATTTGTGCTATGTAACGATTTCTCCACACTGCATTGCAGAGTGCTCAAACAGCACAAGCAGTGAGCTACGCATATTTGCAGCGCGATACGATGCTGCCAGGTAGAGTGCTCAATCTGCACATCACTGAGGTCTAATGCAGAGAGCATATAACTCAATCTCTGAACGGCTGCCATTTCTGCCTTTGTGGTGTCATCAGCAGAGCACAGAGCGTTCTGGCATGCACTACCAACCGAAAGGTTAACATGTGCTGGAAAAATCGTTTTGTTTGTGGTATGTAATGATTTCTCCACACCGCATTGCAGAGTGCTCAAACTGGACAAGCAGTGAGCTACGCACATATATATACAAAGAAGAGCGATCTCAGTAATAGTAACTAGAGTGCTCAACGACTCTAAATGTCAGATCTCAAAAAGTAATTGGTAAATGTAATGTAACTGTCTTTCAATAATTGGTTGAATATATATGTGTAATGGCTAGTTGTTCTCGCTTTGCTTGTAAAGTGCTCAAGATTGATGTTGGAGCAGTAAATACATGATCCAGAAAGCTTCAAGTTTGGCAATCAACCTTCACCAAAAACTGTATCACCCAGTACCACCAGCGGCTTAATTGATACTTTTCCTAATTTCTGAAACGAGTTGCATTAGTTGCTGAATTTTCAAAAGTATTGCACCTATCAGTTAATTTAAAAATTTTTATGCCAGTTTATATAGTGTTTTATATGTATTTAACAGACGCACCATCTGATGAGCCTCTAGGTGAAACAGACTGACAACAACCTGTTTTGACACTAAAGCTCTTCAGGTAATTCTGCCAACAAAAAAAAAATGAACTCAAAACAAACCAAAAAAGTAGCATTACTTACTGTTGCTTGAAGGGAATAAGCAAAGGTGGAGTAGCCAACAAAAACCTACAACAGTAGTTGCAGTTATTTAGTTTTTATCCGATGTTGTCCCTTTAGCAGAGATGGCCGGATTTATCCCATTCCTTCTGCAATTGTTTGCACTTCGTCCCTCCACTTGTCTCATCTCAGGGCATTCTCTTTTTTCCAATCAATCTTCTCTGTTTCCTCTTCCACTTGCTTCTTCCAGGTCTTCTTTGATCATCCTTGCTTTCTCTTGCCACTCGCTTCAAGATCCAGAGAAACCCTCAAAACACTATCGTCATTCCTCCTCAGCGCATGTTCATACCATCTAACTCCATTCGCTGTTGCTAACCTGTCTATAGTTTCCTTCAACCTCAACATGTCCATCTGTTTTTCAGTCGTCTTCCTGTCTACAACTTTCTGACTGCACATGGCTCTCACCACAGCTCTCTTCATTCTCCTCAAAATTGCCTTTTCATTTTCTTTTAGACACCATGTCTCACCTCCATACAGTATTGCTGATGTTATACAACAATGATAAACTTTACTTTTCATCTTCAGAGGAAACCTATTTCCAAGTAACAACTCTCCACATTCCCTGAATCTTACCCGACCGATTCTTACTCTTGCTGTGACTGCTGCTTCACAACCACACTAGCATTTAGTCTGTCTCCCAAATAACAAAATCCATTCACTGTCTCCACTTCATTGCACAACTTCTTGATCGAATCCATTGTCCCTTCCATTATTCCTCTACATTTCACACAAACAAAGTGCATTGCCAACCTAGTGGTAACTCTCTTTATTTTTGCACATCTTCCATGAACCCAGTTTCCACATTTTGTGCACAACACTGAATTGGCCATGACTCTCCCCGCACAAACTCCACATGGATTCATCTTGCTTTTGAATAGTTTACCTTCTCTCCCGCTTACCATCACTTTTGTTTTTCTGGTGTTGAGCTTTAAACCTTTACTTTCCAGTGCATCCTTCCAATTCCAAAATCTTTCCTATAAGTCTTCCATGGTTATGGTTTCATGGTTTCCTATAAGTCGTTTCGCTCATGAGAATTAGGTCATCTGCATGTAGCAATTGATTAACCACACTCTTTGCATTTTCTGTAACAATGCCCACCGTTATTGCAAACAACTGTGGTGACAGCACAGATCCTTGATGTACATCAACCTTCACTTTGAATTTCTCTAAATATGCAGATCCCACCCTCACTCTTGTCTTTGCACCATCATACAGACTCACAACTGCCCGAACTATTACTTCTGATAAACCCTTCTTTCTCATGGCCCACTCCATCACTTTTCTTGGCACTTTGTCAAAAGCTTTTTCCATGTCAACAAAGCACATATACAACTTCTTGTCCTTCTTTTGATATTCCTGCTGCATTCTCTTCACAATGAATATTGCATCCACTGTTCCTTTTCCTGGCATAAATCCAAACTGCATTTCATTCAAATTGACTAGTGTTTGTATTCGCCTCTCTAGTACCCTTTCAATAATTTTCATGGCATGTTCTAGCAGTTTCACTCCTCTGTATGATCCACAGCTCATCACATTACCTTTTCCTTTGAAGATAGATACAATCACACTTGCTTTCCACTCATCAGCCATTCATCTACCATCTAATACACGCTGACACAATTCCATCATCACTTTAACCCCAATTACGCCACTTGCAACTATCATTTCCACACTCACTTCAGATGGTCTAGTTGCCTTTCCTGATGTCATCCTTTGTACTGCTTCCACAATGTCATTGCGAACCACTTTTTTCACTGGTCCTTTTACTACATCAGTTTCCACCATGCGGTCCAGTTCATTTTCTTCATTCATGATCTTTTTCATGTGTTGCTTTCAAATTTTTGCCCTATCTTCTTCAATAAAACCCAATTGTTTGTCTTCTCTTAAGCACCTTCCTCCTTCCAGATCCTTCCCTTTCTTTTTCATTCTTTTAAGGAAATAGAAAACACTAGAATTCTGATATAAATCAGTGGTTTCCAACCTTTTTTTAGTCACAGACCCCTTTCAAATAATTATATAGCTTATGGACCCCTACATTTTTAAAATCGACCCCAAACAAATAATTTGGTAAACTACTTTTACAAATGCTAGCAAACTTTAAATGCAGTATTGCACGTAAAATTAAATTACAAATTGCTCAATCATAACATTTTATTTATGTTCACAAACCATCAAAAAAGTAACTTCAAATGAATACAGGTGCACTGGTGCAATTTAATGAGAAGCCTGTTTTTGTCTTTTTTGCACCAAAACACTGAACTGTGGTTGGGTCTTTGATAAAGCTACACGCATATCATGTTGAACATCCAAACGATTTCTCTGTTTCGTTTTTATAGTAACAAGAGCCAAAAATGCAGCCTCAGAGTGGTTGTTGATTAATTTTGTGTATTGTTTATTTTGATTTTGAATATTGTTGATTAATTTTGTCAAATTCCAATGCACTTGCAGACCCCCAGCAAGCTTTTCACCGACCCCTTTGGGGTCCGTGGACCCCTGGTTGGGAACCACTGATATAAATCATTCAACTCCTGATTAGCTTTCATTCTCATAGCTCTAGCAACAATTTTTATTGTTTGATTTCTTATGTTTGAATTGAGTCTTATTTTTTTCTGATGGAAACCTGCACAGCTCATTATATGCTGCCTTTGTTGCTATTGTTGCTTGACCTCTTCATTCCACCACCACATGTCTCCTCGATCTCTCCTAGACTTCTTCTTTCCACACACTTCGTCACATGCCTTTAGAACACCATCCTTGAATGTTTTACACAAATCAGGTGCATCTGTGCTTACTAGTTTTTTTACTCTTTTTTCAAATCTCACTCTTGTTCGGTTTTCACTCAACTTCCAAATCTTTCTTGTTATGATTTGTTTGTTTCTCACAATTTTTTAAAATCTTTTTATCCAGATCTACGACCACCAGCCTGTGCTGAAGTTCCCATGGAATCACTTTTCACATCCCTTATATACTTTCTGTATTTTTCCCCCACAAGCACAAAATAAATTTCTGTTTTACATCCACTGGCACTATAAGTGATTTTCCTTTTGTCTGTCTTTTTAAACCAAGTATTTGCCATGCATAGCTCTCTTTCATCACAAAACTCCAGCAATCTTCTGCATTTCTTTTCCCAACACCATTTCCCCGTGTACACCTTCAAAACCTTCAGCACATTTCCCCACATGTCCATTAAAATACCTTAAAGAAACAATGATTTCACTAGAACTTCCCAAGTCCTACTCACTTCCCATTTCATCATACAAACGAACTTTCTCTGCATCTGGTCTTCCACTTTGTGGCCCATATGCACACATTTTGCACATCACTTTTCTATCCAAAGTTAGCACAATTGCCATTACTCTGTCACTTTTTCTTCTAACTTCCACAACGTTCCCAGATATTTCCTCTTTCACTAAAATTCCAGCCCCTCCGAATCCTGCATCATTTCCTGACCACCGCAGTTTATACCTTTGTCCCAAAGTACCCACAAAACAAGCTCTTTGGCCTTTCCATCTTACTTGCTGAATGCAGCACACATCAACTCATTTCTTCTTCAGTTCTTCACACACTTCTGTTTTCCTTCCACAAAGACTTCCCACAATTAATGAACCATATCTTATTCCATGACATTCAGATTTAAACCTGGAGATTCTTTGGACCCCCAGCCCATTTAAGAGCTGCCAGGGACTGGGGGTCACTTCTGTATTTTTCTGGTTATGGGGATTTATTGGAGCAAAATTCTTCCACAAGGAGCATGCCCTTGCTTACCCCCAACCTCAGTTTTCTGACATGAGTGGTCCAACCAAGCAATCAAGCTGGCAACCCCACCATTAACAGTCAGACTGCAATTGGTAGGTACCCAATAAGTCACCTTTAACGACATGCTGGGTAAACAGCTTTACTATTCTTTAAACCGGTAAAGCATGGCCGGGAAAAACCAAGGAAACTAAAGAAAAAACTAATTCAGAAAAATGTCTTTCCAGCTGGTTCTTTTGCAGATAGCAATCTCATTTGGGTAACTAAGAACTATGAAGGTTGGCACGAGAGTCATAATGACATCAATGGAAACAAGTACATACTTTATATTGGCTTAAGGTAAACAATAAGTTGTGTAAGTGAAATACACAAAGAAGAAAAAAAGGCTAAGACAATAGAACAGAACACAGAAACCTATAATGAACCATCCAATCTGATACTTTTTATTTCAATTTCTTCCTGTGGCAACATGTTTTCATTAGTTTGATTGTTTGTTGAGCATCAATTTTCTGTTGCTGCTTAAGATGGCAAGCTTCTCAACCAGGCACCGATTACATCTACTGATAGCATGGTATGGCAAAACTAATGGATCATTTTAATGATTGCTCAACACCTTTATTCTTAGGTGGCTAAACTTCTTTTGAGAGTTTAGTAGCATTTTTTTTATTTCAATGGGCAAATGATTGCTTGTGATTACAAAATCTTGATCTAAATTCAGTAGGACAGGATTTATAATATAATTTGGTAGTAATGTCAGATGTTAGTTTTGCTTTTATACACAGTTGACTTTTGTTTGCATTTGCCGTTAAGAGGGCAAGCAGTTTTGATTCTGCAATTGCACTGTGGATGAGCAGTAAAGGAGGGGGGAGGGCTATCAGCATTCAACACAGTGAAAACAAGCTTTTTGTTGTGATTTGAGATGATTGCAAACATATTCGGCATACAGCAATAAGCTGATTTTAATATTGTTATTTCATATCTTTTGGAGTTGATGATGTTTAAGAAAATGCTTTGTGAGTTGGTTTAGGATTTTCAGCCAATATTTGCTCCAACGTTTTCACTATATAGAGGTTTGAACAAATCTATGTTTCTCTTTTTCTTTTGTTGTTTGTATTTGTTTCTTGCTGGTATTTTAAATTTATTTCAAATCCACTTGCATAAAAAGCTTTATTATACATTGAAGCCACTTTATCAAACTCTTCTATAGAGGATCAGAGTTGGATGAGCAGATCATTGACCACAGATGGGATTTGTTTTATAGAAAGAGGGTGGTTGGAATTTTTGTTTATGTAAAACAAGCTGTCATTTGGTTTTCTATATGGCCAAAATTTTCCAGTGTTAAGGTTTAAAGTTGTGTCCAAAAAATCAGTCTGAGTCAGGTTTAATTCTACCAATATTTTCATTTCATAATTGTGAAATAGCTTGATCTGCTGTTTTTGAGTGCAGTCAGTTTTGGTCCAGAAATACTACTGAGATCAGCTAAACCACTATCTCTATACAGACTTGCACAATAACAGCCAAATAGATGCTTCATTTCATTAATTAGAAACAAACCTACTTGCTGCAAATTATGGCAAAACAGGCTGTAGCATTTTCGCTAATGTACAGCCAAATAGATGCTTCATTTCATTAATTAGAAACAAACCTACTTGCTGCAAATTATGGCAAAACAGGCTGTAGCATTTTCGCTAATACATATAACAAAATCACTGCAACAGTTTTGCCAAGCAGCTCATTAGGTGAAAACTAAAATGAAAATAAAAATATATAACATAAAATTATGAAATATATAACATAAAATTATGTTTTATATTATATAGAAATGTATATATGCATACACACTCAAATTATTCTCAATAATTTTGTAAAGTGCTCACAATTCAAAATTTGTTTAAAACACTAAAAAATATGTGGTCCCTAACAATGATAGTTAATCAGCTTTGACACATATGTCTTTGAGCACTTTTGCCATAACTAATGACATAAAAATATATTGTGCTTCTCCTACCAGATTGATGAATACTCTGCCCAGAAAAGTGGCAAAGGATCACAGCATCAATTTTTAACAGGTAAATCTTGCCTACTCACAACTTCTAAACAAAAACAAATATATGAAATGTATGAATAGTACACCAGATAGTTTTAGCAGAAGATTACACTGGAAAGCCTTCTTTTTTGAGCACCCAAGTTCATCAAATAATTATGGGTGCTCAAAAAAGAAGCACGCATAATTATTTGATGTGCTTAGATCAAAATAAGCGCATCTATAAACAACAAACATGGATTCCATTCTAAGCATTACGCACAGAAGCACCAAGCCCTTACCTTTTATCAAAATAATTTGCATAGAGTAGCTTCCTAAAATCAGTTTTTAAAGTTAGTTAGCAAAGATGAAAAAATGTTAAATCATCCAAGAACATTCTCGTCCCAGCACACAAACCAATCCACATGAAGTAAATGAGGACTACAAAAAATAATTGAAAACATAGCATTGTCATACCAAACATGGAAAGCAGTACCATCACTGCAATTAACATTCAAGCCATCATTAACATCAGTGACACAACAGAAAAGCTATCAAAACAAAATCCTTTTACAACTCTGAAGGATCACAAGCCTAACTTTCCAAATATCCAAAAATGCAGGTAAATTAATTCCATAAAAACAGAAATTGGCAAAATTAGTAAATTCTTGCTTGTAAACATCAATCTAGAAATTCAGTCAAAAACCAGACAAACCAGACTCAAAAACAAGACAATTGCAAAATACTGCTACAGTAGTTTTATGGTTATAAAGGATTGAAAACAAATACAAATGCAAGTTTATAAATACAATGTGATAGATTTTACCCTCTAATTACGAAGAAGCTACTCACAGAAGCAATTTTATTTGCAAAACAGCACACAGCAATCAGAGGTGAGAGTGTCAATATTTATCTTGCACAGCAGAAAAGCCATCCAATTTTGGGATGAAGTTCATGGATTAAAAACAACAAATACCTGTTTGATGCAACAACAGACTCCTTTGCCTGTGTGATAGTGTGTGAATTGGCTCAAGTATTCCTCCAGGACAAAGAAAAATCTTTGACAAAAAAGAAAATGGTTTATACAAGGACAATGGCCTAATAAGCCTCAATAACAAACCAGGCCCAATTACCGAACAAAACAACAAAAAATTGATTAAACTTTTTGATGACATTGGGCTCAAGACTACAGTGTACAGTAATCTCATTACAGGATATTTGCATTGATGCAACCTTTAATGTAGCATCTGAAAAATTTTGGACAGATAACTACTTGGTAAATCACTCTATGCCAAAACTATGTTCAACCACCCAACATCCATCAAAAAGTTAATTCCAGCCATAGTAAACCAATAACTTACAGACCTTTCTTCATCAAACAAAAAGTTTAATAATGCTGCACTAGCTTATGGTAAAAGCCTCACATGCAGTGGATACAGGGATGATATCCAACATGCAAAACAAAATAATAAAAAAACAGTGCAGAAGAATCATCCAGTGATTTCATTGCTGTTTAATGTACACAAACATCACAATAGAATTCTTTACAATTCTTCAAAAATTCTTCCTTCCCTACCATAAACTACATAAAACCAGCAACAAGAACAACATTAAAATATTCAGCATGCCAAACATGGCCAACATCATCAAAACATACAACATATTCCATCTTGAGTAAAGCAACAAGCATCCCCAAGCAACTGCAGAATCAGAGCAGATTGCCACCTGAATGGCAGCTACCAGCAACAAGCAACAGTATATCAAGCCATCATATGAGGTCCCACAAAATGGGACATCATAAAAAGTTAGTCAACGTCTACAAACCTCCACCAAAACGACTGCAAGCCTCTGATCTCCCGATGTTTCTTCACCTCTGTCTTTATACTGGTGATTTTAACTGCCCCCATGCTGACTGGGGCTATGGTGCCAACACTGTAAATGGAGAGTGCCTGGCTGGTTGGGCAAGTATCAAAAGCCTTGCTCTCTTTTATAACCTGAAATATTCTGCCAGCTTTCATTCTGGCCACTGACCATATTACTAACCCTGATCTTGCGTTTGCTAGTGCTCACTCAGACAGCTGCTTACTAGACAGACGTGTCCTAGAGAAGTTTTCCAAGCCACATTGACCATTGTTAATTACACGACCAAAGTTGCTTTCCCATGCCAAGCATGCCTGTTAAATGATGGAACTTCTATAAGGCCAAGTGGAGATACTACGTTGCTTTGACACAAACAAATTTGCCAAGACCCTGTTACTGCCTATTTCACTGGATGTGGATCAGGCCTACCAGGACTTCTGCAACATCATCAACTCAGCAGCTACAAGATCTATCCCACATGGTTGTCAAAATAACCACATACCATTCTGGGATTCGAAGTGTGAAAACCTCCACTGAGTGTTCCTGAGATCTGATGGAACCAACTCTAGCAGAGCAGCCATAGTCTTGCTTACTAGGCTTGACAGCCTGGATTTGGACACAGGAGGTCAACCGTGGACCTAATTGTTTTGCTCACACAAAATATCAAGGACTCTTTTGAGACTGAGAAAAAGACTGCTGCTGTGTTTGTAGACCTGACAGTGGTTTATGACACTGTCTGGCACTGCAACCTTACTTGCAAGCTGCTCAGACTTCTGCCAAATAAGCACATGGTTTGGATGATCTTGGAGCTTATCCGAAATAGAAGCTTCACCTTTACCACCGGTGACAGCAATCTAAGCAGGCTTTGACATCTGAGAAATGGTGTACCCCAGGGATTGATCTTGGCCCCTCCTATTTAATATTTATATATACAATTTTCCCTCCACAACCTCCAGAAAGTATGCTTATGCTGATGACCTGGTTTTGCTGCATTCCTCTAGGTGTTGGAAGGGCTTGGAGGAAACCTTACACCAAGACAGACTACACTTTCAGCAAATCTCAAGACTTGGAGGCTGCACTCAGCCATGCTAAAAAGTGGATGGCAGCCATTCATTTACACAATTGAGATGCCAAACATGAGCTTAAAGTCTATGCCAATGGTAAACTCTTGCCTAGTTCCAACCTACCTTGGGGTAAAACTGGGCAGATCACTCACGTTCTGCCACCATCTCGAGACATTGTTCAAAAAACTAGCTACCCACATCATGCTTCTGAGGTGACTTGCAAGCTTGGGATGGGGTGCTGGTGCTGAAACATTGCATACAGCTGCCCTATCTTTGGTTTACTCTACAGTACTGCACACCAGATTGGTGTCACAGTGCACACACCTGTCTCATCGACAGCGTTTTGAATGATGCTTTGCATATTGTCACTAAATGCCTACGTCCTAGGCCAATGGACCACCTGCCAATCCTTTCAGGCATCCAGTCAGTTGAGCTTTGCCACTTGGGAGTGACACTCTCCTTGGCCAAGTGTGGCACTCTAGACCCAGACCATATTTTACACATTCAACTAACTGGGTCACCAGATGTGCCCCAGGAGAGACTGAAGTCTAGATGCCATTTGTATCTGCTGTGTGAAAACTATTAAATGACCTATCTAAACTAGGCATACGTATGGCTCAGTGGACAAATTAAAGATGGAGCACCGAGTATTCTAAACGCACATTTGTACTCCATATTTTCATTCCCAGGGCCAGTTCTAGGCCCCTTGGAATGGGCTTGTTCAGAACATCTTGGGTTAAACTCAATCACCTGTGGACTGGTGTTGGGCATTTTTACTCGTTCATGTACAGATCAGATCTTGCTCCCTTGCTGAGTTGCGAGTGTGGTGCCACAAATCAAATCAGAGACCACATTATCTCAACATGCTCCATACATTGGACACCTCGAGATGTGGCTGGTCTGATGGTTTTGGATGACAATACTTGATGCTGGCTTAATACCACCACAGCCAGCATCTTATCCCATCAGTTTTTTTGCATCCCCCTTCATACGAAAAAAGTTTCTAAGGCCAATGGCCCATGCTTTTTTTGAGGAACCATTGCTGAAATACAACTGACAAAGTGTACTCAAATGATTCTGGGTCATGTTGTAAAATTTTAAAAAGTATATACATATTCCAATCATCACTTACAAAAAAGCTCACAAAGATTGTAAAGTTGTCACGTAAGAGTGATTTACTGCATGCCATTTCATCTAGAAGATGTTATTGTTGTTGCCTCACCTCTTCCAAAAAATGGGGCATGACAAAGAACCAGAGAGCCCCAGAAACCAGGCAACTTTCCAATTCCTGGATTAGAGGTCACATAAAGAAAATGAGTTGCACAAGACTAAGTGTAAGTGGTGCAAAGAGTCCATTGCTGGACAGGACAGATAGAAATTAGGAAAGTCATGGGTCAGACGATTGCATATGCAGCATGAAAGATTTTCAATTTTGCCAATTCTAGGAAAGTAAGAGTTTGACAGAAGGTTGTGTGGCAAATATGAGAGAGAAGCACCAGTTTCTCAGTAGATAGCAAGATCGTGCATTAATTGTAATTTTTTTGGCTTTAATTTTTTTTGTAATTAATTATAATCTTTTTGGCTTTAATTTTTAATTTTTGGTAATAAGTGGGCTGAAGAAAGTAGATGAGAGAGTAAACCCTGAGTCTAATAAAACAGAAGGGTGGATTCTCATCTGGCCAAGTCATTGGCCCGGAAGAAGTGAATAACCAGAAACCATTGCAGCCTGATAGAAAAGAGGTGAAAAATGATAGTTTCTGGCAAATTTGCTGAAAAGTGTGGAATAAAAGGGCAGATGAAAGTCTAGCACAAACAGATTGAGGGTGTTAGAGAAGGAGCAGAGAAGAAAATTGGCAGATTTAGTGGTGCTACCAAATCCAGCAAAGAACTTGCAGATTGGCACTGGAATAGAACAGGTTGGCCTAAGCACAACAAAGTGAGCAGTTGGTAAGAACAAAAAAGCTTTCTTTGCTGAAAGAAAAAAGACATATGACCATCAGTCCAAATCACGTCATGAGATGGAGTCAAGGTGGACAAGAGTTGCATCTTAGTGAAGAAGAAGGTCAGAGCTGGAGGATGGAACAGAAAGAGTAAGCTCTAGACTGAAAAAAGGCGGGCTCCAAGGAGAGGGTGGTCAACCAGAAAGAAGCTTCTTGGGGAAAGAAGAGAGTATGGGTGGGTGAGTAAATGCAAAGAAGTTCCAAGGAGAGGAGGCAACCAGAAAGAAGTTTGTAAGAGAAGGAGAGAGTATGAGCGAGTGAGTGAATGCAAAGGCTCTCCAGAAGGATCTGGAGAGCCTTGCTTAACTGTAAGTCAGGCAACAATGAACTCAGAAAGGTGATTGGAAGATAAAGTGCCTGCAAATAAGATGACATAGCAAAATGAGTTTGAGTGACTTGGTAGGGATGCCTCAGAGAAAGGAGAAATGGGGGAGGATGGAGGAAAATGGTGATGGTATGACTGATCACTCAGTAAAGGCGTTCCAGCCTGATAATGCTGACAAAGGTAAACTATCTGGGTGAAGCATAGGTGAGAATAAGCAAAAGAAAAGCTTTGTACAAAAGAGAAAGGGACTCTTTAGAGGGACCATGTGAGGAAGCAGAGATACGGTACAAAGCCTTGAGACGAGGGAAAAGCCTGGCCTTTAGCAAAGATATATGTGTAGAAAATGAAAGTGTGTGGTCACAGGTGATCCCAAGAAAAGTTGGAGTAGGATTGAAGCAGAGGGAAGAGTTGAGCAGGGAGAGGTGGAGCTGAAAGTTAACTTGATTGGGATCAACAGAAAAAGATCAAATTAGGACTTTTGTGTGGTAGGTTCCGAGGGGGAGGTGAACCAGATGGCAAGGTCATCAACATAAAGAAAACAGCTCTTGAAAAAAGGTAGCAAT
Source organism: Trididemnum clinides (assembly GCA_963675345.1). Lineage (NCBI taxonomy): Eukaryota > Metazoa > Chordata > Ascidiacea > Aplousobranchia > Didemnidae > Trididemnum > Trididemnum clinides. The sequence goes on along the minus strand of OY776290.1, from coordinate 535,742 downwards.
GCAGGGAGATCAATTATAAAATCCTTGGGGAACATCCTGGCAGACTCTGAAACAGTGTTTTGGATGATTTTGAAAAGCCAAGCAGGTGCAACTCTCTGAAAGAATCGATTGAGTCTACCTAACAAAGGAAGAAGGCCAGCTAAAATAACATTGCTAAAAAAGCAAGATGCTAGACAGAGTCAAAAGCATTGGAAAAGTCAATGGTAGCAAGAAATATCCAAGAGCTTGGCTAGGGTTTGTTAAACTGAGCCAAAATGGACTGAAATAATTAAAGAATTTGATTGGCTGTAGGCTGACTAGGACAAAAAACTGGCCTGGTGGGGAAATTGCATATATTTAGATTCCAGAAAAAAGAGCAGATTAGATATAGTGATGCACTCAAACAGCTTTGAGATGGAGGTAAGAAAAATAGGCTGGAAGAAATCAGGTGAATCAAGATGTTTTCCTATCTTGTGGATGGGAATAATAAAGACTTCCAGATGGAAATAAAGAAATACAAAGACTAGAAAAAAATGAAGATGTGAAGGGGGTGGTTCAGCATGGGGTAGATGACTCTGTCTGAGCTGGTTGCGGTGAAAGAGGAGAGGTTGAGTGCAGTCTCAAGAAATTTACTGGAGGTGAGAGGAAAGCAGAAAGAGAAATGAGACTCCTTATGACAGGAGGACCAGTGGAGCTCAGGCAGGTAGCTTCTGGCTTTGCTATGCAAAAAGTTTGGCTGAAAAACAGAAAAGTGAGATCTCAAGTAGTTGTAATAAACTGATGCCAACTCCCTGGGCTAAGAGGAATAGGGAAAGCTAGTGGAGGACGATGAAAAAACAACGTAATGAAGGATGGAATAGACTAATTTAGCGTCAGATTTTTGAGAGAGAGAGAAAGAGCAGAGCCTGTTTTGTGCCATGCCTTGGCCTTAACTTTGGTGATGACAGACAAAGCATGCAAAAGTCAGAGGTGTGAGCCTGTTTTCAGTCTTAATAACTTGTGTGAGTGGAAGAAAATGCAACTTACCTTTACTGCTTGTTTCACTTCAGAATACTACCGAACTTGAAGTTTGCATCTGATGCAGTTGTAAAAAATAGAAGATTTGCCACCACCATAGATTTGTATCGCTTGATTGGCAACTTTGCATAACATTTTTGAAGGAATATTCTTTTGCAGAAGGAGGGTGTAAATCAATAAGAAAAATTGGAAAATGATCAGGGCCCAAGTTCTGGAGCATGTCTGAAGAGCAAGAAAGGAGGAAACAAAGAAGATGTCAGGAGAGGAGTGACAGCCAGAGGAAGGATGTAGGAGAGTGACAGGCAGAGAAAGGATGTAGGAGAGTGTCGGAGTCATTGAAGGGAAGGAGATGACCCAATGAAATGCATTTTCCACTAGAGGGCCTGAAGTACATTTGTTCGTCCAAAGAAGGTGATGACAGCTGAAGTCCTCCAGAACAAAGAGATATCTGAAAGAACAGAGGGAAAAAAAGTCGGTTTTTCTATATAACAAAAAAGAGTGAATAGAAAGAGTGTAGATGTTTTTTAAAATGTTGAATCCCGTGTTGTTTGTGTAGCAGTCAAGCAAACAGAGAAGGTTAAGAGTTAGCATGTTGATCATCAGCAGAAAGAGCCGTTCTGAGAGTAAATATGATCAGATCACAAAGCAGAGTATCCTGCAATGCTGAAAGATGTAGAGTTGGGGTTAGATTCATAGAAACAGTTGCAATTGACAGGAAAAAGTGAAACAAAGTGAAGTTCAATGTGTTCCAGCCATAAAATCTCCTTTATTCCATTGAAAACATTTAAGGAGTTAGGAGGAAGCAAAAGGCATAGAAAAGCCAAATAAGGAGGAGCGGGCAGAAGAATTAGATTGAGGGTGGAGAAGAATCAGGAAGGGTTATTGGCAGGGCAGAAGGAGTATAGGAGGTTTGTAGGCAGGGGTGAGGAATAAAAGCTGCATTGGAAAAGAGGAATTTGGGAAAGTTTGTGGTGTTGGTATTCATGCTCAAGGGCCCTGTAAAAGATAGCGCAATGTTGATGGACAGGAATATATTGTGTATGATTCATTGCTGCAAAGTGTCCAGGAAAGGAAAAGCTGATCGAATTTTTCAGAGAATCCTTAGAAGAATTTGACAGTCATGATAAAATTACAGTTTAACAATGGCAATCAACAGACCAGACAACCATTATCATCATTTTTATGGAGATTTCTGAGTATATTGACTTTCTGGCAACCAAAATTGATAATCTGACCATGCATTCATACATTTCAAAATGTCAGGCTAGGTATGTGACTGCATTAAAATGCAACCATGTATTTGAATCATGCACTGTATTGCCAGATTTCTTTGAAAATTATTCAATGGTTGTACAATATTTAGAGCGAGAATGGTATTTTTCTAAATAGCAGTGTACAGTTCATCCAATTTTGTACTACAGCCTTGAAGATGGAACACTAGCAACCCAACTGTTTGTATTTTTTTCCCGATGACATGTTTTGTGGTACTGATTTCTTTATTGTTTTCAGAAATTGCTGAAAAATGTTATCTCTCACAACTTCAAGTGGATCATTAAGACTGAATACTTTTTTGATGGGTGTTCACAGGGCAATATAAAAAATTGTAAAAACTTGTAAAATTTGACTTTTTACAACCACAATTTCGGCATAGATGCCAAATGGAATTTTTTGCTACAGGACATGGCAAGTCTCCCTGTGCTGGTTTATGAGGCAAAATCAAAAAGAAACTTGCACATAATAGCTTGAACTGGTGTGGTGGTGTAGTGGTTAGAGCGTCTGCATCGCAGTCAGTAGACCTGGGGTTCATTCCCTAAGTCGAGTCATACCAAAAAACTTTAAAAAATGGTATTCACAGCTTCCTTGTTTGGCACTCAGCATACAAAAGGGATAGTGTGGAGAACAAGCCGGCAAGCTTGCTTGTTGTGTCCTTGGGCAAGGCACTTAACGGGACACCTCCACCTTTATGTGGCAGACATGTGGCCCTCCCATACTTCACTGAATTACAATTGTGAAGTTGCTAACCCAGCATGTCAGACGACTCTTGGGTACCCATCAGTGGCAGTCCGCCTTGTTGGTGGTGGGGCTACCAGTCACTCAAGGCTGGTTCAAAATGGGCTGCCATCTTTTCCCTAGCCTAATTTCAATTAAGTTGATGGCATGAACCTGAATTGCTGTTCATGCCGTACCTCCATCCCAAGGAAGAGGAGGGGTAACCACAAACAAACAAACAGCAACAAATCAAGTACTATCATCATACCAAGCATATGAGTGTAATCAAAGTTCAATGCCTTCAAAGAAATTCTTTTTTATATCCAAAAAGGAGCTTGTTCCAGTAAGAGAATTTCTGCAGTCCAGATATAAACTTGAACCAACTATTTCTAGGACATGCAGCTTTTACATGTTTGAACCTTTGGATATTGGAACGATTTTATAAAAAACAACTGATGAAGACGACAACTTTAGTGGAACTTTTTCCTTTTTTGACAGTTCAGCCTCAAACAAACCCTGGCAACCAAAAATACATGAATATGTTGCAGCTTTTTATGACAAACATCTGTGGGTGGGAGTAATTATCAATTGTGATTAAGTTGCTGAAGAATTTTTAGTCAAGTACATGACTCCACATGGTGCAAGAAGGGCTTATTTCTGACCAAATGGAGATGATATATGTTGGATTCCAGCACAAGATGGAATCAGAATTCTTAAAACACCATGCACTAGTTTTCTGTCAGGATGCATGTTTGAACTACATTATGAATAGTTTCTTGTATTATCTACCTTAAAATAAAAAATAACAAATTTGATGGATTAATGTACTGGAACAATATCTGTAATAAGGAGAGGGACTTCCTTCATGTAGCTGCTAGGCTGTTTGACTGAAACCAACTCTGGGTGGCAATTTCAAATTTGTACAAAAGGGGTTGAGACTTTGAAAACTTGCCCTCTCCCAAAACAAACAAAAGTTAATTATGCTTGTAGTTAGTGCTTATATAACAATGTAAATATCTCAAAGTAGTTGCCAAATGACTTATATTATGAGTAATCACCATTGCCATGATAGTTGATGAACATACTTATCTATATGCAACACTGTAAATAGACCATCTACATTGTTATTATCTAACCATTTCCTTCTAAAATATGTAGCTGCATGCTATATTTGTGTTTTCAGTTTTATGTAAGTGATAATGACGTAGTTTTCCATTTGAGCACTCTTCTGTGATGGAAGATCAACATTCACAAATTTGCTTGTAGCCAGTCAAAACAGCATGCGTTACCATGCTGTTTCATTCACTATGAAATAGGATTGAGATTATTTCATCATATTAATTGTTTAATTTATTTCATAAACATTTTTCGAACATGAGGAAGGCTATGAAATAGAGTAAAAATTGCTTCTTAATATTTATGCAGCTTAATATTGCTCTGTTGATATATATATACTGTATATATAATAGTAATAATTATGAATACATTGGTACTGTTTGCCATCAGTACATTTTAGAAATATTTTCTTTCTACACAAAAAATATCTTTCTGAAAAAAGAGTAAATTCATGTTTTTAGATAATGGTTTCAGGATGCAAAAATAGGGGTAAAGCCTTTGAGAATATGTGGTTGATTAGGTCAGTAGCACCAATACTTATAATTTCAATATGCAAGTATACAACTTTAATTCATGAGTTCACTTTTGTTAATAAAAATAAATTCTGCTGACTCTCAGCCCTCATATAAAAATTTTACATTCTACTGGTAATAAAAAAGTCGTTATCAAACAGTTTACAAGACGGGCTGCCACTCTTAAAACAAAAAACAAACTACTGAAAATTTCTTACACACTTGACCTTATGAGATCAGTCCTTGTTCAGAAACATACAATTTCAAAAAATATTGGGTAGAACTATTTTATAAATTTTATAAAATTTCTAAAATTTTAATGTTTTTTTTTTATGTCAAAAACACATTAAAAATGATATATTTCCTTATTTCCAATAGAACCGTTGAAATATACAGGCCAGAAAACATAGAAATTGACATTTGGTTGGCCAAAATTGGATAAAAGAAAAATATTAAAAAAATTTTCATCAAGGTGCTGACTAGCACCATTAGTGAAGAAATTGCAATGTAAATATCTTGAAAACCATTTGAGTTAAAAAAATAGTTTCAAATACAATCTTTATCATTTTACACAAGGCTCATTTCAAGAAAAGCCAGAGAATTTTTCCAAAATTAGGGTTTTTATTTTTTCACTAAATGTTCATCTTACTGTGGAATGACCCATAACAAGCACATGCAAAGGGTTGATCTGGCTGACACCATGGTATATCAAATTATTGCATCCACATCTAAGAAAAAAAAGCAATAGCAACTGATCTTTGTCGACTACACAGATGTAAATGCAATTAAAGCATGGAAGTTAGGGTGTGACATTTACCCCTCCAAAAAATGTCTTAACTTGACTTCAGGTATGAGGTTGCAATCAAGCTTTTGAAAGCCGACAAGTTTGCAGGTACACCTGCCACAGTTTCTGGTCATCCAAGTCAATTTTAATGAGTAGTAGCATCCCAAGCAAGCTTATTCCACTATACTTCATGTACATAAACCCTGATAAAAAGTGATGTTGCAGCAGAATTTTTGACAGCCACAGCTGTTTTTTCTGCAGTAAATGTGATGTCCTCTTCTTTGGTATAGCATGAAAACACACCATGCAAACAGTCAATAAATTGTTATATTTAGGTTTTGCGTTTTCTGTGTGTGCATAAATCAAAACATAGCTTTTGTTATGGAATATTATTCACTTAGTGTAAGTTATAATGCCAAATTTCTTTTTAATGTTGTAGATCTGCGATGCTTTCAACTAGCAAAATAGATGGGGCACTTCTTCGTTTGAGCTATTTGTTGTGAGCATTATGCAGGAAGATGTACATACACTGCTCTAGCGCTCATGCTCAGTTTCAAGTCTTCAGTTAGACTGCAGCCACCACAGCGAGTAGACTGCTTGGCCCCACCACCTGTCAGCAACATAAAGATAGAGGCATCACAACAAGCAAGCTTGCCGGTTTGTTCTCCACACTATCCCTATTTTGCTGAGTGCCAAGCAGGGAAGCTGTGAATACCATTTTTTTGAAGTCTTTTGGAATGATTCGTCTTGGAAAACAAACCCCAAGTCTACCAACTGTGAAGCAAATGCTCTAACCACTATGCCATTGCACCCGCGATGGAGCACTTATTGAGTTAATTTTGTCAAGAAATTGTATAGATATGATACTGTGTCAGTCTATTTGGCATATAAAGTAGTGTTTCTCAAGTGACTCAGACATGTGGTGCCTTTTCAAACCAAATAGAAATATGTGGCGCCATTTTTACATATTTTTCCAATTTTAGTGGCATTCTTCTTATCAGTTAAAATTGAAATAACAAGCAGTGGTCTGCCTGACATATGTGCTGTGACCTACAAAAAGGCCATGGCTCACTGCTTGAGAACTGCTGACACAGAGACCCAGTGGAACTGATAGTTACATTAACAGCTAGTGCTATTGAGGTTAAATTTTGTTTGTGTATTTCTTCTTGTTGTTCACACAAAAAGTGGTGTCAATTTACAGCTGGTAAATTAGTTATTTGCTACTGAAATAGCAGCTAGGTTTCAACATAGCTTGCCATCAGATTGCTTGAGCAGCACACTACTCTACCTTGAAGTCACAGTACAAACTAATTTTTAAGTAAATGACAGATACACTATAATACCTTTGCTTTACATCCAATTTGAACATGATTATTGCATACAAAATGTTGAAAAAGAGTCTGCTATTAACAAACAGTAATAAAGTCAGCTTAGATGTTTATTCGCCATAAGAAAAAATAATTTTGCTAACGCATCCTTAGTTTCTTATTCAAATAGAAATAGACAAATAGAAAATTAAACAAATAGAATAGAAACTGAGGATGCGTTAGCAAAATTAATTTTTCTTATGGCAAATAAATGTCTAAGCTGACTTTATTACTGTGTGTTAATAGCAGACCCTTTTTCAACATTTACTGATATGAAGTAAAGTCGTTTGGATAGACTATCCTGCTAGGGTTTGATTACTGTTTTCCAATTTTAATTGTTGCATACAAAATTAAACTTCTATGATAAGTAGAGTATATTTGCCACTTACTTGCTCATGTAGTGCACAAAATGGACAATGATTCCTTCTCTCACATCATTAACACCAAATTCTTTTCTGAAATTTATTTGGATTTGATAAAACTTCTTTAAAAAAACTGCACATTGTAATCAGCTTCATTGCAAATTCTTTTTTGAGCTCACCAGATACAAGTAAGAAAGAAAACTAGAATTGTAAACTGCTTTTGTTAAACAATTGCACTATTTACTAGGCATTAGGGTCAGTAAATTTTGGAATTTCTTTTGGATTAATGTAAGAATAGGTGCTAAATCATAACTAAATGTTGAACAAAAAAAATTTTATATTCAGACAAAAACATGTCAATTTGGGTCTGATGCATTAATAATGTATTTCAAAGGGTCTTTGAATTACCATCACTTTTATGTCCGAGTGTATCAGTGGTGTGATTTGATGCTTCTTAGCCTATACAGTTTTGCTTCACCTATAAACTTCACATTAACAGACTATTGTCAATAGCAAAATAAATAAATCTCACCCTATAAAGTTAAATCACTAATTTTATATTGCTAAACGGGTTTTACGTGAACATTGTTTACATAATTGCTCAAAATGTAATTTAAGTTTATTCTATTTTAACACCACACATCATCTAGCAAATAAAACCAATTTAATGAAGATGCCAAAAATTAAAAAATCATTCACACCCAACTCGTTTGCTACTTGGTGTGCATTGGTTTACAATAATTTTGCTATTACTATACCTTTAGCATACACAAAATACTACAAAAAAACTAAAATCAATCACTGCATTACAGAATTGTTGATTACTACCTTTCAAAGATAAACTGTGATACTTTACCCAAAGCCTCACACTGGTGACAAGTTAAAATTTAAGCAATGATTATGGAAAAAAATGAACCCAGCCATTATCTGACTGTTACAGAAATCACATCAAACCATTATCAAAAATTGAACCATTGTTGGACAACAGTCATGACTTAAACTTTTTTGGACTATCAGGTAGCATGTAGAGATAGCGAGATCCTGAATACTTCACAATTTTTGAATATGAGTACATCTCCTTGATTTTGATGGTGCTAAGCTTCAAAAATTTGAAAGTCTTCTGTGCAGCAGTTGCTGATAACTTGTTTCACAGAGTACTTGTGCCAAAGTACAGGGTGAGTCACGGGAAATGGATGTTTTTAAGGAAGACAAAACTCTGCAAATATTCCAAATAAAATTTTACAATGTACATATTGAAAAAGGGTCTGCTATTAACAAACAGTCATAAAGTCAGCTTAGACATTATTTATTTGCCATAAGAGAAATTAATTTTGCTAACGCATCCTCAGTTTCTTATTCAAATAGAATCATTTTAATTGTTATTACAATGTACATACAAACATTCACTAAACTATGCCATTATGGAATATTTAGGAGCGAAAAATTATGTCTAACAAATCATGGTTATTTTTACAAGCACAAAATTGAAGTCGCTTTTTAAAGTTAGCTTCCACTTTCACTAAAGTTTCTTCACCTATTTCTTGGATATTTTCATGTATTGCAGTCTTTAATTCTCCAAGTGTATGGGGTTTCCCAGCATAAACGCATGATTTCAAAAATCCCCACAAATAAAAATCACACATGGAAAGATCGGGTGAGCGTGGAGGTCATGGGAGATCTCCAAAGCGTGAAATGACATGATTAGGGAATGCAGCTTGAACAGCAGTCATGAACGCTCTCGCTGTATGAGCAGTGGCCCCATCTTGTTGAAACCACATTGATGCCCTATTGATTCCTTGTCTGCAAAGCTCAGGTAGGAAACAGTTTTCAAACATTCGAATATAGTGGTCAGAAGTAACCATTGCTGTCTCTTCTTCTTCAAAAAAGAATGGACCAAATATCTCGCACTTTTCCAAACCACACCTAACAGTCACTTTTGGGCTGTCTAGTGGTCGCTGATGTAATTCACAAGGATATTCTGAAGCCCAGTGTCAAAGTTTTGCTTGTTAACTGTACAATTTAGATGAAAATGGGCTTCATCATTCATTATTTGGGTCAAATCCTCGTTTTCTTTAAACATGTCAAGCATTGTTTGGCAAAAAGACAAACATTGTTGGTAATCCCACAGATTCAATTGTTGGACAGTCATAATTTTGTATGGTTAAAAGACTAGGTCTTTACGTAAGATTTTCTGCACAATGCTCTGACTTGTTCCCAGTTTTACAGAATGTCGCCTAGCAGAGTACGTGGACTTCGAGTGATTGCTTCTCTCACTCGATCCACATTTCCTGGTGTTCTGATGGTTCTGGCAGGGTCAAGTGGTTTGGTTTTCATTAATATACCAGTCATTCTTAGTGCATTAACCCACCTAAGAATGGAATTGCAGCTTGGTACATTATCGTGATGAACGATGTTGAATCTTTGCTTGAAGAGACGTTAAGTTTTAGTCACTGATTTACCATCTTTCACGTAGGTGTCATAAGTAAACATATGGTGTTCAAGACTCCATGGTAGCATGAGGGAAAGCAATTTAAAAATAAGAAGAAAAGCAATTTAAAATTAATGACCAGCAATACAAAAATTAACGTAAAAGCTAAATGACATCTTAAGCAGGTTTAAAGACTACCTTCCTCACTCCCTAACTACTTACTCTAGAAGAGCAAGGGGCATTTTAAAAACATCCATTTCCCGTGACTCACCCTGTAGATACACAAACTGTTGATGTATTACTCCCACTGGCACAGTAATGAAATCGTTGGAGGTCACTATGCAGTTGACAGCCTTAGGTTCAATTCCATTGTCAAACTATACCAACACTTTAAATACAGTATTCAAATCCTCCCAGTGTGAACACAATACAGAAAAGATAACGTGAAGAAAAAGCATGCAAGTTTGCTAGTTATGGCTCGTGCAAGGCACTTTACAGGATGGCTTCATCTTTAAATGGATAAAGATTGCCAGTGATTTTGTCACATTAATTTTATCATACAGCCACCTCAACAACTGCAACAAGGAAAAAAATTTCAAACTCTTGCAAACCACAAGAAGCATTTTTGATTTAATTATGTATCAACTTATACCCTAATAACTATTATTATACCATATCATAATAATTATAACCATAATTATACCAGGTCAAGGATACCATAATAAGAAAGAAGGCGGCATTTAAAGAGCTGTGCAGGTTTCCATCAGAAGATAATAAGACTCAATACAAACATAAAAGAAATCAAACAAGAAAAATTGTTGCTAGAGCTATGAGAATGGAAGCTAATCAGGAGTTGAATAATTTATATCGAATTCTAATAGTGTTTTCTACTTCCTTAAAAGAATGAAAAAGAAAGGGAAGAAGAAAAGTGCTTGAAAGGAGGAGATGAACGATTGGGTTTTATTGAAGAAGATAGGGCAAAAATTTGAAAGCAACACATGAAAAAGATCATAAATGAAGAAAATGAACTGGACCGCATGGTGGAAACTGATGTAGTAAAAGGACCAGCAAAAAAAGTGGTTCACAATGACATTGTGGAAGCAGTACAAAGCATGAAATCAGGAAAGGCAACTGGACCATCTGAAGTGAGTGAGGGCATGATAGTTGCAAGTGGCGTAATTGGGGTTAAAGTGATGATGGAACTGTGTCAGCGTGTATTAGATGGTAGATGAATGGCTGATGAGTGGAAAGCAAGTGTGATTGTATCTATCTTCAAAGGAAAAGGTAATGTGATGAGCTGTGGATCATACAGAGGAGTGAAACTGCTAGAACATGCCATGAAAATTATTGAAAGGGTACTAGAGAGGCGAATACAAACACTAGTCAATTTGAATGAAATGCAGTTTGGATTTATGCCAAGAAAAGGAACAGTGGATGCAATATTCATTGTGAAGAGAATGCAGCAGGAATATCAAAAGAAGGACAAGAAGTTGTATACAGTAACCTCCCGCTTAAGTTCGCAACTTGAATCCGAACGCCTGGTGCAAACTTATGCGGGAGGTGCGAACTTAGCAATTTGGCTACGGTTTCGTCTTTGATAGTACAAAGCTTTTAATTACGTTATGAAAGGCCCTATTCATGCCTCATTAATCGCGTGTATCAAGCGTGTTACTTTATTACCATTTGAGCTAGTGCTTCATTGTTAACTGATACATTGATATTATAAGCTGCACAATTAATTTAAGCAAGGTATTATACAATATATTCTCTAATAGTCTAATATAGTACAATGTCCAACAAAGTGAAACGTTTGAATGAATCAGAGAGATTGGAGATAATCTCCTTGCTGAGGCAGCCAAATCCTGCAAGTAAACGAAGCATAGCTTGATAGTATGAAGCGAGTGAGGCTGCTATTGGAAAAGTTTGGTTGAATCGTGAAGACATTTGTAAACGTTCTGCTCTGATGTCAGAAGAAGCAAAAAAGAAGAAATTTAGAGCATCTGTGGGCAAGTATACGGAACTGGAAGATCAGTTATACCTTTGGATCGATAGTATGCGTCGTGCAAGCCTACCTGTTGCTCCCTCACTCGCCATGTTGAAAGCCAAAAAAATCGCTGAACAGCTTTCAATATCGCAGGATGACTTCAAAGCGTCATGGCAGTGGTTCAGCCGATTTAGAGAACGTCGTGGGTTGCAACAAATTCTCCTTCACGGTGAAGGAGCAGAGGTGGACAGAGAAAGTCCTAGTCTTTTGGAGGCTTTGGATAAGCTATATGCAATAATTTCAAATTATGATCCCGAAAACGGTTACAACATGGATGAAACAGGTTTATTTTTTCGGCTGCTGCCAAGATATACCTTGCTTCTGCCGTGCGAAGATATCAGCAGCACCCGAGGGAAGAAGAAAGCTAAAGAGCGAGTGTCACTGGTGGTTTGCACAAATGATACAGGAACTCATAAGATTCCTTGCACGTTAATTGAAAAGCCAAAGGTTCCTGCTTGTATAAAAAACCGAGAATGGACTGTCACTTACATAAGTCAGAATAAAGCATGGATGGACGTCACCACTTGATGGAAATGGTTTGAAGAAGTGTTTTATCCTCAAGTGAGACGGAGACGGAGAACAGGCCCAATTCTTCTTCTGATGGATAATGCTCCAGGTCATTTTGCAGCTTTTGAGAAAAATAATGTCAAAGTTGTGTTTTTTCCACCAAACTGCACTAGCTGGAAACAGCCTTGTGACATGGGAATAATTGCTGCGCTAAAGAAAAGATACAAATATTTATACCTTAAAGATGTCTTGGGTTTCTATGAGCTTGATAAAGATTTGAAGGCGTGAAAAAAAGAGCAAGCAAAAAGACTCCCTAGAGGTGCAGCAGGAGTGGCTTATGGAAACCCTGCTCACTTACTAGATGCAGCTCAATATATTAAGGTTGCTTGGGATGCTATATCGGATACAACAATAAAGAATGCATTCAACAAGGCTGAATTATTCCCAACTTTGCAAGCTGGAACTAACGAAGAAACTGACTTAATGGCTGACCTACTGCACAACTTCGAGGCATTAAATATTCCTATAGATGAAGGCACTATGGATGAGTTTGTGCATGCTGACGATGAAAATGGTGAAGAGTTTTCTAAAGAAATTATGGAAGATGTCAATGAGGTGTTGACAAGAGCACAGACAACAGTCGGAAATGAAGATGCCAATGAAGATATCATGGTCGAAGCTTGTGCTCAGAATTCAGAACCAGTAGTCCTGACAAACGATGTAACTTTTGATGGTTTTGAAAAAATGTACAATAAAATCTTGGAAGTAGAAGATCAGCTATTATGTCCTACTGCCCAAGCTCAAGCGGGACATGGCTATAGTGAAATGAAAAATTCCTTCGAAATATTTTAGCGCAAATTAAGGCAGGTGATGTTGGAAGAAAAGCGAAAAAGAGTGAGGAATATGCATCAGCTGACGATCCATGACTTATTTAAATTGTGAACCTCTTAAAAATGTGATTCGTTGTAAATGTTAATAAATGCCTGAAAAAGTTGATTCCAGTTTTTTTGATAATTTGGTGCGAACTTAACTGGGATGCGAACTTAAACGGGTGCGAACTTAAGCGGGAGGTTACTGTATGTGCTTTGTTGACATGGAAAAAGCTTTTGACAAAGTGCCAAGAAAAGTGATGGAGTGGGCCATGAGAAAGAAGGGTCTATCAGAAGTAATAGTTCGGGCAGTTGTGAGTCTGTATGATGGTGCAAAGACAAGAGTGAGGGTGGGATCTGCATATTTAGAGAAATTCAAAGTGAAGGTTGATGTACATCAAGGATCTGTGCTGTCACCACAGTTGTTTGCAATAACGGTGGGCATTATTACAGAAAATGCAAAGAGTGTGGTTAATCAATTGCTACATGCAGATGACCTAATTCTCATGAGCGAAACCATAACCATGGAAGACTTATAGGAAAGATTTTGGAATTGGAAGGATGCACTGGAAAGTAAAGGTTTAAAGCTCAACACCAGAAAAACAAAAGTGATGGTAAGCGGGAGAGAAGGTAAACTATTCAAAAGCAAGATGAATCCATGTGGAGTTTGTGCGGGGAGAGTCATGGCCAATTCAGTGTTGTGCACAAAATGTGGAAACTGGGTTCATGGAAGATGTGCAAAAATAAAGAGAGTTACCGCTAGGTTGGCAATGCACTTTGTTTGCGTGAAATGTAGAGGAATAATGGAAGGGACAATGGATTCGATCAAGAAGTTGTGCAATGAAGTGGAGACAGTGAATGGATTTTGTTATTTGGGAGACAGACTAAATGCTAGTGTGGTTGTGAAGCAGCAGTCACAGCAAGAGTAAGAATTGGTCGGGTAAGATTCAGGGAATGTGGAGAGTTCTTACTTGGAAATAGGTTTCCTCTGAAGATGAAAAGTAAAGTTTATCATTGTTGTATAACATCAGCAATACTGTATGGAGGTGAGACATGGTGTCTAAAAGAAAATGAAAAGGCAATTTTGAGGAGAACGGGGAGAGCTATGGTGAGAGCCATGTGCAGTCAGAAAGTTGTAGACAGGAAGACGACTGAAAAACAGATGGACATGTTGAGGTTGAAGGAAACTATAGACAGGTTAGCAACAGCAAATGGAGTTAGATGGTGTGGACATGTACTGAAGAAGGATGACGATAGTGTTTTGAGGGTTTCTCTAAATCTTGAAGCGAGTGGCAAGAGAAAGCAAGGATGATCAAAGAAGACCTGGAAGAAGCAAGTGGAAGAGGAAACAGAGAAGATTGGTTGGAAAAAAGAGGATGCCCTGAGACGAGACAAGTGGAGGGACGAAGTGCAAGCAATTGCAGAAGGAATTGGGGATAAATCTGGCCATCTCTGCTAAAGGGACAATACCAGATAAAAACTGAATAACTACTGCTACTATTACTTATTGTCTGTACTATTTTACATGCCAACAGTATGAAAGGAACAACCAATAACACCAAAAAAAATTTTCGACTCTGACAAAAGTAAAGTAGCATGGCAAACCAACATTTCCACTCTAAATACATTTTAGTTTATTTAGACTGAGGTAAATTAACAAAAAACTGTTGCCATGCAAGTACAAGTCAGCAACATAGATCTGTGTAATAAAAAACTGATTTACCAATCATGAGCTAGTAATTTCAACACCAGCGCAGGCCTTATGTAGCAGTCCTTTAAAAATACTGCAATTTTTCAAAAGTCAACATCCCCTTGATTAAGTTTTTCTTTCATGCAACACCTTCACTGACATCATTTGTTGGGTTAGAATTAGGTTGCTAAGCCAAATTGAAAAGTTGATTTGTGGTACAGAATTGGAAAATTGCAGAAAGTAGAGTATTCATTCTTTAAGCTTTTCATTTAAAACAGCGGTCAAACGCTGTTACTTTGCAGTTGAACCGTGCATTGTCTAAACGACCAGACAACTTCTGCCTGCAGCCAAAAAGGATGTACTACTCGCTTTACATCAAAGCAACATTGTTTATCAATTTTTGTGCCACTGCGATAGTCAGTGCGTGGGCTGCATTTCTCAAAGGCTACAACAGAGGATTATGCAGCACGTGCCTAAAACCATTCTTCAGGGACATATTTCTCTGGACTGAAGCACATTGGCCCACTCTTGCAAGCCAATCAGAAGCTTTAAAGCTGAAACTTCCTTTTCTGCTATAGTACAACATCTCTTACTAAACCCTACATGAGCATGTCAATACAATATTAAATTTTCAATTCTTGCCCATGGCTGTACTCCTTTTCATCTTTCCACTCTTAAAGCCACTTACATCAAAACATCCAAACCAAATTTATGCAAACAAAAGGAATTTGTTTATGGCCTAAAAATCACACATTAGTTTCTGCTCCTTCTATTGGTTCTTGCCAATCACAATGGAGCTTTTTCCTTTTTTCTATTACATCAACTGTGTCTCTATATAAGTGACTCACTTCATCTTTTTTCACTCTATTTTTGACGGATTTTCTTGAAAAGTGTCAGATGAAGTTTCGAGAATGAATACTAAGACAAATTACAAAATAGCCTATAATTGTAGATCACATATATGTAACTACGAGGGTAGGCTGAAAAGTTCATAGCCTGACTAACACAAAGTATTTAAATTTGACCAAAGTAGGTTTATTTTTCAACATAATCTCCTCTGTGGTCCACACATTTCTTCCATCTGTGCTGCAGTGCTCAGATCCCGGTGGAATAGAAATTCTCCTCCTGACCCTCAAAAAAGTCCTCTACAGCGGAAATGATGTCATCATCACTCTCATACCGTTTTCCAGCAAGATGTTTTTTCAAGTTTGGGAACAGAAAATAATCCAATCGTGCCAAAACAGGAGAATATGGAAGGTGATCAATCAGTTTAAAGCTACAATCATGCACAGCGAATATTGCAACCAGAGACTTGTGAGCAGGAGCATTGTCCTGATGAAGCAGGACACCTTTTGTCAGCTTTCCAGGCTGCTTTGACTTGATTGCTTGTCGTAACTCCCTTAGCAATTTGGCATAATATTCTCCATTGATAGTTTTACCTTTCTGAAGGTAGTCCATGAACACAATGCCTTTTGCATCCCAAAATACGGAGGCCATCACTTTTCCTGCAGATGACACCACCTTGGCCTTCTTTGGAGCAGGAGAAGTTGAGTGCTTTCACTGCATGGATTGCCTTTTGGTCCCTGGTTCAAAGTGATGGACCCAACATTCATCTTGGGTGAGAAAACGCTCAACAAAACGATCTGAGTCTGTCTCAAATCTTGCCAAGTTTGCTTCTGACATGACGAGTCTGGTGAGCTTTTGATCAGGTGTCAAAAGCCGGGGCACCCATCGAGTCAAAACTTTTGACATGCCAAGTTCATTGTGGAGTATGTTCTCCACTAGTTCGCAAGAGATGCTGATAACATTGGCCAAGTGACTAATGATTAATCGTCTGTCATTCATTACCATTTGATGAATGTGATCAATGTTTTCTTGGGTGGTAGCTGTGGAAGGACGTCCTGATCTCGGATCATCTTCAAGGCTCTCCCTCCCCCTCTTGAATTCCGCTGCCCACTTCTTCACAGTTGATAAAGCCAGAGCATCATCCCCCAAAGTGGAAACCATATAGCATGAATTTCCTTGGTTGTTAATCCTTTTTTCTGCAAATATCTGATCACACCACGGTGCCAAGTCTTATCCATATTCACAAGATCATCAAAAAACCAAAATGCAAAATTCTCTTGATATTACAAAATCTCTCTAGTACAACTTTTTAAAGTGCAAAGTGCAGGCTTTGTAAACGATTGATTTGGTTCAGCATTTGCTGTTAAGTGGGCATTCAAATTTTGTTCTGCAGTTACATGGCACCTTGTCAGTTTGGGTGGTTGGATTTGTTAGCTTATCGCTGTGGCTTTTGATGATGCATGTCATGCTTGGCATGTAACTGTAACTGAGCTTGAAATTTATTTTGTTGCAAATCTTGTGGAGCTGGCTGTTCAGTAGAAAGTGTTTGTTAATAAGATTTTTGCTAATATTTGTTTTAACGTCCATGTTGTAAGAAGGATTGAACCAGATGATGTTTCTTTTCCTTAGTTTCTAGCCATTTGGTGAAGTCATTGAGTCCATGCGGCATGCCATGCACGATAAATAACTGGCTTTTTTCAAAGCCTTGGCATTTGGCGATTGTCCTTCTTGTACAGTTGCAAAATTGTGCACTTCTCAGAAGCAAGATTGGTTTTTGTTTTAGGTTAAGGGTCAATTGTTTGCAGTAAAGTTTGAGATTAGGCTTTGGTTAATGGTTATATTTTGAATTTTCAGCTAATAAAAACACAAAGTTGGATCAACAACACAGTGCTGTTGCTGCATGATCTACTCTTAAATCATGAGATGAAGACAAAATATTTTTTTGCCTACAGTAGTTACATTATATCCGAGAAACAAGATAAAAGTGCATATTACAAAGATAATTACCTGTAATAAAATTATATAGCGTATTGCAGAATGCAAGTACATTTGATTTTTTGGAGATAGGTAAATGACAGATCTTGATACTACAAAGTAGATTTATAACTATAACTTTGAAAATATAAGTGTTGAATAGAGTATGACTCAGTGTACTGTACTTTTAAAATCTTCCCACCTGACCTGGCGCATCACACTGCCACACCTTCTTCTTACAACATGGACGTTAAAACAAATATTAGCAAAAATCTTATTAACAAACACTTTCTACTGAACAGCCGGCTCCACAAGATTTGCAACAAAATAAATTTCAAGCTCAGTTACAGTTACATGTCAAGCATGACATGCATCATCAAAAGCCACAGCGATAAGCTAACAAATCCAACCACCCAAACTGACAAGGTGCCATGTAACTGCAGAACAAAATTTGAATGCCCACTTAACAGCAAATGCTGAACCAAATCAATTGTTTACAAAGCCTCCATTGCAGCTCCAAACACCCTAGCCCAGAACTATTTTGGGCTTTGCAAGACCAAGTTCAAAACCTGGTTTTACAACCACTGCTCATCATTTAAAGACCAATGAAAGATGAATGCTGCAGAACTCTCCAAAGCTGTGTGGGACTGCAAGAACAAAGGAATCAAACCACACATATCCTGGTCTACCGTATGCAAAGCAGCTGCATTCAAAAGCAACACTAAGCGCAGCAACCTCTGCATAGCTGAGAAATTGACCATTTTGCCAGCTGATCAATGTATACTCCTAAACAAGCGATTTGAGTTCATCTCCAAGTGGAGACACCAGACCAAATTCAAGCTGAAAAACATTAATTGATGTAATCTTTACGGATTTTTTCATTTGTGCACTGTTTCGATTTTACATTTATTTTAGCTCCTGCATTTGTTTTGCCCACACTCTTTACCTTTAGCCATTTCCATGCTTCACTAACCTCTTGCCCTGCAAACACCATTGCATGTGTTAATACCATCATTTAGTTGCCAATTGTAGCAAGCAGTGCTTGAGAAAAGCAGATCTGGATAGCTTACCTTACCTTGATTTTCAAACCTTGTATTTGACCTCTTAATTTTAAATTTTGGGTTTCACCAAATGCATTAACTAAAAGACTGTTAAAGTATTTTTGTTTGAATATATTTCATTTTTTTATATTTTATTGCTCTGACCCGGTCTTGGAGCTCTCTACAGTCAAATCGACTAACTACGCAAATATAATAGAAATATTAATAAAAAAAATGAAAAGCAACAAGTTTTTAAAAGTCTCAGATAAATTGAAATAGTATATCACAAATTCTTCTATGAAATACCCAATCAATTTGCAAAACAACTAACATCAGTATAAATATTTGTGCCCAAGCTTATGAAAAGCATTCTACTCCAAAACATTACATATTGAATTATTTTGCTTTATTGTGAGTATAGCCCAAATGACATTCGGAATAAGGAGCTCTAAAATCCAGATTTCAAACTCTGTGTGATGCATAAAAAAATATACTCTCAAATAAACGCAGTTCAATGTTACAACAAAAATATCAAACAATTTTGCAACATTCAAACTTCTTTGACTCTTGCAAAAATCATCATAGCTGTTGTCCATTGTTTTGGAAGACTTCAAATTTTCTATAAACTTAGTGTAGTGTTAATTCCTGGGTCAAAAGTAAGCTTTCCTAGCAGACATAATTAGTGCATAAAATGAGACTTTTGTGACATGACAATCATATGTGCTCAAAGCACACAAGTCTTGAAAAATTGGGATATCCCCTCATAAAACCAATACGTTGACTAATCACATGTTTTCTAATGACAGAAAGATGAAGCAGCACTATTGTATGCTACTGCAAAAATATCTTCATTAAACTACTCATCATTTCATGAAAAATATTTTGCAAACGAGCAACCACAACATGATATCTCAGAACCAAAACACTGTAGAGCCAATCACTCCCTGTGCCCCAGCACCATAAATTGATGATCTACTCTTTAATGCAGCTTTGAATAGGACCACCACATCAACTCATCAGGTTACAATGATTCTTTGGCAAATGTTGCGTCTGGTGTAGATGTTAAAATGTTGCTGGGCATCTCCATGCTACCAGTTAAGAGTGAAGCCCTGATGGGTCGAAAAGTGATAAAGTTTGTGGGTCAGCTGACAGATATTAAAGAGCATTTGGTATCACTTTGCTTTGATAAAACAGCTAGTAATACTAGAATTAATATGAGAGCTATCACTATGGTACAATGCTCATTTGATCAATGACATCTCTTTCTGCCATGCTGCCAACCACATGTTGGACATATGTGCAGCTGCAGTGTTTCATACTTTTGTTGTCTCAAAGGGACCAGAGATCGATCTGTTTTGCACATTCAAGTCACAGCGAATTTTTATCAACAAGACAGAGTTGATTCCTCTTTAAAGTGCTGAAGCTGGAAGAGGTTGTTTAAGTGCAGTTGAAAAAGTACATGTGTACCTTGAATTTCACTGCAATGCTGTTCTCAGTATTCAACAAAATCTCAAGGATGTTCACCTCTTGAGGTCCAAAGAGAATTTGCAACAATTACTCTTCACCTCCTGTGAGTAAATCTGGGAAATGCTACAGCATTTCATGCTCTCAGTGCTTATCATTATGCCAGATGCATGGCGAAAGGAATTTATTGCCTTAAAATTATTGAATTTATCCATCAGTTACAGTTGAGCACACATGAGATAGGCTCACTACGATGGGTTGGTTTGTGTGCACCATCTATGCAAGCTTCTGGTTTGCAGCTCGTTTGGTAGCAGCTGCTCCTACAGATGACTTGCTTATGTTACAGTTGATAGAGTTACAAACAAGGCGACAGAAAAATTGCCAGGGCTGCAAAATGTCAAATGCAGTTGCAATTATGATACCTCTGTGAAGACCTTACAGCATTGCTGTTGCTCAGTGATGACAGCACACATGAAGAAAAATAGGTTATTGTAATTGCACTGCTGGGAGATCCAATGCCAGCAGATGCTTGTCACATTCCTTATAAGATTCCCAAGGTTTGTTCTCTTTTATTGATGTAAACTTTGTTTTATACTAAGCTTTATACTGATTTTTGTAATTTTATTTGTAAAATTTGTAACTAAATTTTTAAAGCAAAGGTAAATCTTTCATAACATTGATTTCATCAATGGAAGTTTAATTCCCTAGATTTGAGTGCAACCTTCCTCCAAGTCAAACCCAAATACCCATTTTATTTGTTTCAAACTTAGAGTATAACCTATCTACTGGTGCGACCAATCTGAGACTATGTTCAGTACCTAAAAAATGATTTCTCAGTAATTTTCAATTTTTTTTTAACAAATCAGTTGATTTCCAGCCAATTCCAATAATATATAACATAAACCTTTATTATTTGTTTTTAAACTAAAATATTAAACTTGAAGACCTGTACTGCAACTTTCTACTTCTCACAAAAGTGATAAGCCAAGTAAAAACAAATGACTTCAATATATAATGGCTATGACAAAGTACTAACAGTTACTGTCGTTTGAAAGCTAAGGAACTTTGCTTTTCACCAATATGTGACTCTAATTAGTTAGGCTTAAGATTAGTTTATAATGACCAATCAATAATTGGTTGCCATACATTATGTTCCATTTTTAGTTGAACGATTATCCAACTAGACCTAGCTAACTTGCAATTGTTAGACAAATCAGTTCTATGATTCATTTTGATCACTTTTTCTTGCAAGCATGGTTGTTTTGCATTGTCTATTTAAATTTTTTAAAGTTCATGAAAAAATGACCTCTGTAAACATTTTTGAAAAATAGCCGACTGGTTAAAAACAATAAAAATTTTGGTGCCTGCATTTCACAAAATTGCAACTTCTAGAAACACCAAGTAGTCTGATATATTTTGACCATTCTTCCATGATATCATGGTCTTTGGCATTATCCATAGAAATATTAACTAGCATTCATCTAAATCTCTAGCGTTTAAAAATGCTGCCTACTCCAAGCAAAACACTTGGTGATCTTCCTAAAAAAAAGAAGGAACAAAGGAAAACTTGTTTTATCTTTTGCAACAAAATATTAGAGTCGAGCTACATATAATCTAAATGTTTAAGCCATTTTCTTTGCTATTCAGTGAAGCTGATACAGTCGTCTGGTTTGATATATATAACCTCAACATTACTAATGGCTGCTATTGTAAAAACTTAACTGTAAGTGCATTGCTTTAGATTAGTTTCCTCTTTTCCTGGCTGTATTTATGCCAAAACCAAGCAACATACATGAAGCTACCAGCTTTAGGTTGACAAATTGGCATTTAACTACAAAAAATCATAAATAATGATCCTAACATTTAATAAGCTATTCCTGAAAATACGTACATCAATTATCTTGTTGGTGGTACAGAATTTTAATATAGCTTTGAAAAAAGCTGTTTGAGCCATAAGCTTTGATAGCACCAGTAAATCAAGGCAAGCCTATGATAGCGCTAGTATTGCAAAGTGTGCCAAGGAAAGATTTTGCAATAGCGAAATGCTAAAGAAAGTGCAGCAGGAGGCCAAATAAGAACATCGTCATTATTGAAAGAGTTTCAGAGTGTAAACAAACTCTTTCCGTCTGCATAACACCAGGCGCCAGGTCTTGATATAAGCAGCCTCTAAAAGATTAAGATGGAAAGAGCTGCGAGCTGTGGCGAGGATTGAAAACTGCTTGTTATCATAGTTTAATACACATTGATCATTATGTAAAAGATGCTGACCCATGGCAGAGTCAGAATCTGGTTTGGTGTCGGTTCATTTGGCTCAGTTAGATTTTCAACATCATCTGTTAGAAAAGCGCATTCCATCTTAGGGCTGTGCCTGGCTCGTGATTGTTCAATATGAGCCACGATGTACTTAGGGGCAACTCTTTTAGATATGCAAGCCTTGAGAAAGGCTGCAGAGAACTTAAAGAGTTCTGATTTTTCCTCTAGTTCTTACCACATTTATTATATATCAATTACTTTGGCACCTCCCCTACCCCACTACTTTGAAATTTATGCTTCCATGCACTTCATAAAAAAAGAACAAATAAAGCTTTTTGAAATCGTTGGCTGTTGCCAGCAGATCCAGTTTCTACATACCAAACAAGGCAAGTAAGATGTAGTCAGTAACTTCAGAAACTTTTTAAAAAAATGGCAGCTATGGGCAACTCCCTGTAATGTTTTTAAGGCTTCATCAGTTTGTGGTCCAACCTCATCCCTGGGATGAAAACAAAATTTATGTAATTTAGTCTAACCTCATCTCTGGGATGATATATAGCATGCAAATGCTACAGCAAGTCCAAACCCAATCCCAGCGACGATTACAGCGCATGATCTAAACCACCAATGCAAGTAAAAATGTACAAAAATCAGTTGAAAAAAAATTGGACCTAAAGGGCAAAATTTGGTAAAATTAATTGGACCGCAAAGGGTAAAAAAACAAAAATACTTTTGATGTTGGAACAACAATTGAATATATCAAAACGACAATAACTTTTGGGGAGTGCCCGGGGTAACTGGGACCCTCGGGAAGGCCAACAGCCATTTCGACCCAATCCAAACGGGGCCGGGGACCGCACCACCACGTTGAGGCGGCTGTTGATTGGTGCAGTTGGAACTAATTTGGAACCACCAAATTGGAACGCCTTCACCGAGCGGCCAGTCGCGCCATCACCGGCTGCCTCTCGTCGTCCCCTATCCCTCTACTACTCACCGAGGCTTCTCTACCTCCCCTACGAGTCACTCTGACTCATTTCAATCTTTTTTCTCATGAGCGGGCTCTTCGTCTCCCAACCTCCTTTCCCATCTCAGGTTTGGCCAGACTAGGAGTGAAACCAAGACTCTGCAGATCGTCCTGGAGAGCTTTTGCGTCCACTCACCCGCTCATGCTTCCTTCTACTTGTTCTAGGGAGGCTCTTGTTGCTTGCCCTCCCTGTCCTCCTTGGAATCTTCCCTCGTTCACGGTGGAGTCTACCCTTTCCACTCCATGCTCTCGCTCTGATCCCCCTCACTCTCGCCAAGGTGCGGCTCTCGCCCACCTTGACTCTCTTCCTCCTCATGATCTGGTACTCTGGACAGACGGCTCTGTTCCTTTTCCTTTTGGCAAGGGCGGCTCCGGCGTTCTTGCCAACTGCTCTCTCTGTGGCACTGAGGCCACTCTTTCCTTTTCGGCAGGCCCAGTTTGTTCCAGTTTTTCCGCTGAAGCCTGCGCCATTCTGCACGCTCTTTGCTGGTCTCGGCAACACCATAAAGTCTGCCATTTTTCTTCTCTTCTTCTCCTGTCTGACTCTTGTTCTGTCCTCGCCACCCTGTCCTCTCCTCCACCTTTCCTGTTATCTCAAACTCTGTGGCAGATCTGGCAGGAACTGTCCTTCTTCTCCTCCTGTTCTATCAGGCTACAATGGGTCCCCGGACACTCGTTTCTCCCAGGGAACGACACAGCTGATGAGCTTGCCAGACGGGGAGCGCTGCTTGCGCCCTCCGCAATCCCTTGTAGTCTCTCTCCTCTTATCTCTCGTATCCACTCTCGTCTTATCTCAGACTGGAGGCATACTGTCTCTTCAAAGTATTTTGACACACAGGTTCCCTCAATTTCCACTGAGGAACTTGTGCTCCCTCGTCATGCTCGCTGTGTCCTCTCTCGTCTTCGCTGCAATGGACACAGCCTTCTTTTAGGTTCCTATCTCTCCAGGATTGGCAGAATCGAGTATCCTTCTTGCAGCGCCTGTGAACACTCGTCCCAGGACATCTCTCATCTCATTCTGCACTGTCCAGCTATGGACTCTTTGTGCCGCTCACTCTTTGGCGACTCTCTGTCTCTTTATGACCTCTGGTCCAGACCCTGGGGAGTTGCCCGGCTTCTGGGGCTCCATGGTCTTCCGCCATGCCCCCATCCCTCGGAAGGGGTCGGGTAAACAACAACAACAACAACAACAATAACTTT
This sequence comes from Trididemnum clinides, assembly GCA_963675345.1. Taxonomy (NCBI): domain Eukaryota; kingdom Metazoa; phylum Chordata; class Ascidiacea; order Aplousobranchia; family Didemnidae; genus Trididemnum; species Trididemnum clinides. The sequence goes on along the minus strand of OY776290.1, from coordinate 511,280 downwards.
TTGTTACTATTTTCACAAATATCAATTCGGTGAAGCTGGGTGAACTGATATTCTTAAACTCAACATTACCAATTGTAATAACTTAACTGCAAGCAATTGATTTTGGGTAAGTCTGCTCTTTGCCCAGCTGTGTTTATGCCAGGACCAAGCAACATGCGCCCAGCAAGGTGTTAGCTCATACAAATACCCCTACAAATATGAACAAGTCTTAATAGCAGGCCAAATATTTAAAAGCTTAATCCTAAAAATATATATCAATTACTTTGGTGCTGTTTCAAAACTTTGATCTGCTTTTAAGTCAAGCACTTGCTCAATTTAAAGGATAAAGTTTGTTAAGTTCAAGGGCATCTATGATCCAATAAGACAGCGCCAGGGGTTTGACAATCTTGGAGACGCATAGTTGCTATGCACAGCTTACCACCAATTTTTTTTGTGATTGCATTTCAAAAAATAATACTTTTGTTTTAGAACAAAATTTGGCTGTGTGAAAAAACATCAAATTTTTGTGACTGTTTTTCATGACTATTCATTGGGTGAAGTCAGCTTTGCCAATTGAACTGATATGGTTGTCTACCAATCAGAACGTTTCAACATTTTCGCTGACCTCAATAGCTATAAATACCTCACCATCAACACCAGGCTTGTTTCTGGCAATAACTCCTGAAGAGAACTAGACAAAAACGTTTGAGTTTTCATTTATTCTTTTAAAAAGAGTACAATAAAATGGTTTGTTTGTTTGTGGCTACCCCTCCTCTTCCTTGGGATGGAGGTACGGCATGAACAGCAATTCAGGTTCATGCCATCAACCTAATTGAAATTAGGCTAGGGGAAAGATGGCAGCCCATTTTGAACCAGTGTTGAGTGACTGGTAGCTCCACCACCAACAAGGCAGACTGCCACTGGTGGGTACCCAAGAGTCATCTGACATGCTGGGTTAGCAACTTCACAATTGTAATCCGGTGAAGTATGGGAGGGCCACATGTCTGCCACATAAAGGTGGAGGCGTCCTGTTAAGTGCCTTGCCCAAGGACACAACAAGCAAACTTGCTGGCTTGTTCTCCACACTATCCCTTTTATATGCTGAGTGCCAAGCAGGGAAGCTGTGAATACCATTTTTTAAAGTTTTTTGGTATGACTCGACTTAGAGAATGAAGTCGCTAACAAAGATTTAGAACAGCAGTTTTTTCATTATTGTTCTCAGAATTGTCAATGCCAGCACAGCTGGCTGAAATGATATTCTTAACTTTGATATTATGTGATGCCTGCTATATCTTGATACTTCTGGTTGGTGTCTATATCTAAGCCATCATTTATCACAAAATTACTTTGGTTATTGTTCCAATTCCACCACATACTTTTTCTTGTATGCATCAAGTAACACTTTGATTTCAATGGGAGCTAATTGCCCTCATAAGTGTTTAACCCTTTTAGTTCATTAGACGTATTACCATTCTCAGCACTGTTGCTCGCAAAGTTTTCAAAGTACTGTTTTTCGCATCTCTGTTTTTGCTATAGTTCACTCATCACTGGCAATATTTATCTATTTTTTGTGTCATTACAGATACCATTATCATCTAGCTTCAGTTAATTTTTTGAGTGTTTTCATAGCAGTTTTCACACAATTAGTTTAACATACATAAATAAATTAGGCACTACTGTATTGCATTGCATTAACTCTTTCCCACTTAATTTGCCTCAAACAAACTAAAAATACTTACAAAAAGTAAGTAAGTGTTGAGAAACTGATATCCCTCACAGTAAAAAGTTGAACATCTGCTAAAACAGATTTAACTTGATTTAAAAGAGCAGATGTTGTAGAATTGACCAAATTGAGTAAATTGAGACTTTTTTCAAATGACCAACCTGAAAATCAAATAGCCATAAATGGAACTAATGTAAGAATCTATTTTTTTCCACAAGTTCAGGTTCATACACAAAAATTCTAAACAAAGATTATATAACTGAATTGCTTTTTAGAAATGTTGTAAACCTACTGGAAGAACTTTTGGGGGCAGATATAGCATGACGAGCATCAGTAAGGCAATCAGTGAAAAATTCTTCCAGCGACAATTGGTAATGTTGGCACCTAGATTTTGCAATTCGAATTATGACATCTTTTCCATGCGACATGATGTTAAGACTTGGAAGCAAATTAGATACTGCTTGCAACCTGCAACAAAAAACTACAATTACATTATTATACAGACAAAATCTGCTAATTGCAAACCCTATTTGCCAGATGTTTGTATGCGATCACTAAATAAATGCCTTTACTTGATTCACTCTAGAAAAAGGTCTATGGAAAAGAGGCTTTGTAGTTGGGAATGTGTACAAGCTTACTTGGAAGCAAAATGTGTTGCAATCATCCAAAACAATGTTACAAATGCTTTCAATTCAGATCAAACTTCAGAGTGTGTTAGTACAGTTTTGCACTACAGCATAATGAAGCACATTGTCAGTGTTTGTTAAAAAAAAGCATATCTGATTTAAAGCATAATTTCACAAACTGTGGCAACAGGACTTGCTTCTATCTTTGCTGGACCCCTGTTATATCATAACCTAATTTTTGACCAGAGCGTGAAGATTTCACCTTTTCTCAGATGTGCTATTTTCAGTGGGATAGCATTGTGGCTATACAAGAGAAAAGTAGCCACTTTATACTTTTTGTTGAAAAATACTTTGCAGTAAAAAAATAGGGTTGATGATGTAATTTTTGTTTTAAACAAGTCTTCTTTAATTGCCTTGCCTGAACCAGGCATTGACGGCCTCATGAGTAAATGTTGCCCATTGATCTCTTTCATAAGAACTTTGGATAAAGGTTTGAGTGTTTTTATTGAATTGGGTCTGATTGAATTGCTTCCCAATTTATCATGGCACCAAGATATTTAAATTTGTTAACTTGTCAAAGAGATAGTCCATTCACAGTTAGATTGCAAATTGGAATGTTGGTTTCTTGAACAGGCAAGAGCACACATCCTTGTCTAACCCCTCTCGGAATAGGAGTGAAACAACCAACTTTATCATTAAATTTAATGGCTGCTGTTTGTTCATAATATAAATTTTGAATTATCCAGAGGTCTTTATCATCAATTCCAATTTGATTAAGTATGCAAATTATTTCATTATGTGTGACCTTATCAAATACTTTTTAATCGATAAAACACAAAAACAAGTCTTTTTTATTTCAATAGCTCTCAGTCCAAGGTTTTTCAGGGTGAAGGCAGCATTCCGTATCCCTTTGTCTGGCATAAAACAGTACTGACATTCATTGATTTCTGGATGCAACTTGTTTCAAATTCTGTGCATGATGACTCTAAGAAGTAGTTTAACAGTATAGGACATCAAGCTAATTGTTTGATGTTTTTCACAAAATTTTGTGCCTGGTTTTTTTGGTAATTTGATGGAAGATAGATTTAGCCATATCAGATGGAATTTCTCCAGTGTCATACATTTTGTTAAAAAGTTTATGTAAAGTATCAATTCCAATGTCTTCTAATGTTTTGATCATTTCAATGTTGATCTTGTCTGGACCCATAGCTTTGTTTAATTTTGTTTTTCTTTAAGCAAATTTGATCTCGATTTTCAAAATAGCTGGGCCTGATAGTAGTGCAACAAATTCAAATGGTTTTGTGGTCCTTTCTGGGTCTTCATACAACTCTTCAGTGTATTCTTTCCATCTCTCCAAGATTTCATCTTCTTCCAAGAGTATATCACCTGATTTTGATTTCAAACATCCAGATATGGAAGTTGATTGGAATTTTCTTGTTATTGTTAAATTATAAAACCTTTTTATGACAGCGCATTCCTCATTAAGGTACTTTTCATTAGCTTCATTGCAAGCCTGCTTTATTTTCTTATTGAAACGTTTATATTCAAAATGTTTTTGTTCTTTTGTTGCCTTCTTTCTTCCATCATCTTTCTTCCTTTTAAACATGTGCATAGCATAATTATTCTTTTGTCAGTTCAACTGTGAAAATGGGAGGTCCACAATCATTTGTTATCTTTTAAGCATGAGTGTTTGTCTTGTGCCCACACATTTTTTTTTTGTTTTCAATGTCTTATCAACTGAAATCGCACAACTAAGCAACCTGAAAAAAATATCATGTGATTATTCCTTTTAATCTCAGTTATTCCTTTTAACAGCAAGCAATCAACTGATGCTTTTTTAATGTTACAAAAGATGTGGGTTAGGATTCTAGAGTCACATGCACTAAAATGATACTCATGTTTGTGTGACACGCAATTAACTAATTTTGTCTTAAAATCATTAATTAGCTGGAAAAACTCATGCAATTATCCAACTTATTCCATTAAGCAGAAAGCGAGATTAACTGATGTTTTTTTTTGAAAGCTAGATTGAATTAGAAATCTCAAGATTTGTATGCCATAAAATGATTTATGCAGTTAACATGTTAAGTGCCGTGTGACGTAGATTAACGTCATTGAGTTTTTTGCGCAGAGTGCTTTATGACGTAAATCTACGTCATTCGGTAAATGCCATCGGTTAACTGCCAAATCGCTGGATTCGACGTAGTTTAACGTTGTTATAAGCCTAGACATGGTTTTCTGAATGTCTCTGTGTGTGTATGCACGAGAATGGCTTAGAGAAGTAGCAGTATATCAATTTTGCTTGCTTTTCTCGTCGAAAAATAAATGCACTGGAAAACCGCAGACAGAAATGGCCGGCACCAGCCAGTATGCGTGCGCGATATACACGCGGCATTCAACGTGTTAAGCACTATGCAATTAACTAATTTTGTCTGTATATCATAAACAGTTCGAAATAAAGGTATTAGTTTTGTAGCACCTGAAAAAATCTAAAAACAACATTATTAATTTGCTAAATGCAAAGCTAGAAACAATGCTGAACATGGTTTGATAAGATTTCAAAAACAAAGTGGTATGATCAACTTTTATTTAAAGTAGAAAAAACTATACTTTCAATCAATTTTTCACATTCACCAAATTAATAAGGCTGTAAAAAATGGTTTCGTTAGTAAACAAGTGAAATTTGAAAAAATTTCAATACAAACGTTTTTTTAAAATGCTACTTTCTCAGACTTCATTACCTTCTGTAAAACCGATCTAATGCTCTCACAATCAGAGAATTATCACGAGATCTGTGTTCCACCATTAACCGCTTTTCAACAGAATCAAAATATGATTTCAATAACTCATCCACAAAAGTAAGAAGTTTCTTGGTGGCTGACTGGCTAATTAACTGTGACTGTTCCTAAAACAAAACAGAACATTAGACATGCACATTAAAGTCACAAGAGTGAGATTAAAAATATAATAAACAGTGAGCTGGTCATAACCCTTCTTGTCTCATGGATTTTTAAAGCAATGCTGTTAAAATTCACACTGTTGTAATAACAAGTAAACTTAATAAATGTAGTCGTTTTAATTAGTAAATATCTAACATTTTGAACTTTTTCAACTTTTGTAAAAGCTTTTTCCAAAAATTAAGATCTGTAAATGTGACTTAATTAATTAAAACAGTCAGCAATAATTTCAAATAACATACATCATAAAGATATATTTCTAAAGGCTGTAAAAACATAGCTAACTTTAAAACAAATAAATAGCTAGGAGAGATTGGATGCAAAAATTTTTAAGCTCATTTAAGTTAAGATTGCAGCATTAGAGGAAAGGTAAGCACTTCAAATTTATGCAAAAAGTCCAACATGGAACGTGGTGTTGCAATTACATGAAGTACAGTTGTTTTTTAGAAAAAGAAATTAGTATACAGTAGAAAGTCAATTATCCAAATGTAGATTATCTGAACACTGCATAAACAAAAGTCATTAAAACATAGCATGGTGTGAATGACAGAGTGAGTGTTGTTCAACACAGCTTCTGCTTCTGAAAAGGATGAGACTTGATGGCAACAAAAAGAGTAACAAACTTGAAACAACAAAAACGAGGGATTACAATACTGTTAATTATGTACAATAAATTGCCAAGTGTATAAGTTGTTTTATTGTAAGATTGTATTTGTTTAATTATTCAAAAAATCGCTTATCTAAATCACCCTGGTCCCAATTAGTTTGGACATCAACATTCTATATAACATAATAATAATACTTTATAAATAATGCTTATAAAGCATCATAGCTCTAGTCTGATATCTCCTAGCTATTCATTTATTTTAAAGTTGGCTACGTTTTTACAGCTTTTAGAAGTATTATATCTTTAAATGATGTGTATTAATTCAAATTATTGTTGACTGTTTTAATTTATTAGGTCACATTTACAGATCTTAATTTTTGAAAAAGGGCTTTATGAAAACCAAAAACGTTCAAAATTTTTAGATCTTCTACAAATCAAAATAACTTTGCATTTATAAAACTTGCTTGCCATAAAAATAATGTAGATTTTAAGATGCTTTACCTCTCTTCTAATACTGGTTTTTAAAAGTCTATAAAATTCAGTTCATAATTGTCTGAACAAAACCGAAAAAGGATGAGAACTTAATAATCTAATCAAAAAATTTTCAAAGTATTCATTGGTGAAAATGTTTTTTGTTTTCGTTTAGCATATAAGTTATTTGGTAGAACGTTATGTTGTAGGTATTATCTTAGGATACAAATGAAGTGAGCCACTGTTGATATGATGTCAGTATGACATAATAATTAGTTAATTTTCTAGCAAGTGATAATAAAAAAAACATGGGAGTTGGCTGTAAAAATTAAATGGTAGCTGATTGTGCAAAGATGTTCATTGGCATTTTATCATAGTTAAAAGACATAACTATATAATTAACACATATATCACGAAGTTTTGCTGTCATGTAGTTTCAGCAACTGATCAGCCTTAGAACAACTGACATACAGTATACAGAGATTGATCCACAGTAAGCTTCTGTGCTTGTTAAATGGCAATTTGTCAATGAAGAGGATGGTTAGAAAGGGCATGGCCAGAAAACCCAATAGGAGTTAGTCTTCTAAAGGAAAAAGTTAAAATAAAAACAAGATTTCATTCCATACTTTTTTGGTTTTTCAGGTAATTTCATACCTTTAATTGCAAGAAAAAACTTCGACTGCAACTTATAACTGATTTTATACAAATAAATTAGGTAATTCTTCTTTGATGAAAAAAGAAATTAAGGAAAAGTTAATAAAAATCCAAGATTCAGAAAAAATCAAAAAAATTGTTGTGGTTGATGCCACAAAATTGAAAGCAGCATAACCTCTTTGACCCCATGTGCTAATTGTGGCTAGAAAAAAAAAGAGTTAAATCTCCTGGCCAAAATGCATAAAACCTTACAATTAGTCAAGCATTTCATCTGCCAAGCACACACCCATAAGCCATTCATTTAGTTGTTGGCTTGTCAAGTATTTTTTCAGTTGGTGTGGCACAAAGAAATTGATGAGTGGATTTTTCTCAACTTCCATGGCCACATCAATGCTGCTGCAAATGTCAGTAAATTGATCTTCTCAGAATCACAGTGACACTGTCTTGCACAAGAACAAGCTGTTCCTCAGTTTGACAAGCATGTTTCCAGCCAGGCAATTTCATTAGTAAAACTGAACCAGTTGATTCAAACTTTGTCTTTGTGTACAGTAGAAGAACAAAAAACTATCACACTAATATGTTGAAGCAATATGTAGAAAAGGGATAAGAACAATGACTCTGGGGGGACCTTGGAAAACTGTGCCGAGAGGGGTGACAGGGGCTGATCGGGGCATAAATTTTGTTGGGGTCAGTGTGAGAACCACTCAGGGGCAAGAAGACTACAGCATCGATGAAGAGGCATTGATGGATCTGGGGGTCATTTCTACAGAAGGGCCTTCAAGATGTTTGCTTGGGGTTGAGTTCGGGTGAAGCACAACAGGGCTGCTATTAAGGGGAAGATCATGAATGTCCTGGGGAAGTACAGTGATGTCTTTACTGATGTTTCAGGAAAGACTAACCTCATTAAACACAGAGTTGAGCTTACTGAAAATGAATCGTTCAGGAATCATTTGAAAATCAAACTCGTCTTATACATTGCCGGTGGTGATTGTCAAGAAGAAGGATGGATCCAATTGTATTTGCGTCGATTACCATAAGCTGAACAAACTTACTGTTGCCAATCCTGAGCCTATGATCACTGCCAAAGACCTGTTTCAATGATTGGGACAAAGCCAATATTTTCAAAAATCTACTTTCTGCAAGGGAAGGAAAATCTGCAAGGGGTACTGGCAGATAACAGTAGATAACAAAGACTGCTTTTGTTAAACCAGATCGATGCTATGAGTTTCTAAGAATGCCATTTGGTATGAAGAATTCAGGTGCAACGCTTGTTTGTGAGATGAGACAACTTCTATTAGGGATGGATCACATTAGCAGCTACATTGATGATCTGATCGTTTACACCAAGGTTGGGAGTCACATCTACAGGCACTGGAGGAGCTCTTGGGCCATCTCCAGTGAGTGAACTTGGCTGCCCGGCCTACAAAGTGTCTGCTTGGGACCAAGTCGGTGGATTTTTTTGGGCATCTAGTTGGGGGTGAGTGGATCAATGCCAATGACAAGAACTTGTAGAAGATTTGTCATGCCAAAAGACCAACTACAAAGAGGGAAGTAAGGTTGTTTCTATCTCTAGCTAATTACTACCATGACCACATATCGTTGAGTGACTTGACAAAGAAAAGACAGCCAACTCACATTCAATGTGGAGATGCGCAAGAAAAGGCGTTTATTACTTTGCAGAAGAGCCTGCTTAGAAGACCGATAATGCATGTGCCAGACTACACAAAAACGTTTGTGCTAAAGACTGATGCATCAAATCATGGCTTGAGAGCTGCCCTTATGCAATGGCATAAAGGTAAATACCACCCTGTGGCATAAGGAAGCAAGAAACTAACCTCCGCCAGACAAATTACTCCACCCTGGAGAAGGAGTGTTTGGTGATTGTATGGAGAATAACCAAGTTCCGTTTGTACTTGGTGGGAAATCCCTTCATTCTGCAGATGGATCAGCAACCCCTAACTTACTTAAACCAAGCTAAATTTCACAATGATCGAGTTATGCAACGGGAATTAGCACTGCAGGGGTATGATTATCAGGTAGAGGACATTCCAGGAAGGGACAATGTTGTGGCAGACTATCTGCGTTGTATCGTGACAAACTGATGGCTAATCCAAGGGATCAAAGACAATGGAACTGAGTTATTCATTGCTGTGTTTTATTTGCGGGTGTGTTTATGTATTAATGATAATCTTGGGAATAGTCATGCCATTATCCTATGTCGATGCAGTTTTTTGTTTGATAATTATTTTTGGTATTCCCCCATATACAAACCGTTGCTTGTTTATTTTATTCTCAAAGCAATTTTTATTGGTAGTTATTTCCAGTACTCCCTCGTAGACAAACTTCTTCTGATTTATTTTTTATGCATTTTTATTGGTTGTTCTTTGGGTAGCAGTTTCCGATATTTCCCTGTTTTCAAACCTTACATTGTTAAGTTTTGTTTCTAGTAATTTTGATTGCCTAAATATTTGGGAACTTTTTCTTGGTTATGTACGAATGGGAAGTACATATACAGGTGGGTCATTTTGAAAGCTCAGAGACAACAGAAGCAGAGAAGGAAGAAGAGAGGTGAAGAGACAAGTGAGAAGTGTAAAGAATTAGAATGCAAGGGCCAAGCACTACTACAAGGAAGGGGGACTATTGGCTGCTACAAGAGTGGTGTCAGTGATTGTCTGCATGCAACAGCTTTAATATAGTTGTGTTGTTAAAGAGTGGGCTGGCAACCTAGCTTCTCAAGCATAAGTCCTTAGGCCAAAGGATAGGTAAAGAAAAATGTAGAAAGTAAAAAAAGGTTGTGCATTGCATAAAAAAACTTTTTCTAAAGTGTAATTGTGCACGTGCCACTATTGCAGTCTTTTACCTGTACACAGTAGTGTTGGGTAAAGTAGGCAGGGTCACCAAAATTTTTTTCAGAGGACAGCCTCCTTGCAAACGCAGTAAAGCTATGTGGTTTCACATGAAGAATATACTAATATTTTTTGCTGTCAGCACCTCTTAGTAAAACCCTGTAGTTTTATGTGTAGTTACAAATATTAGCATTTCAATTTTTTTACTAGGCTTAAAAAGTTGTGTTTGCTAATCTTGCAAAAATTCACGTCAACAAATTTTCTTTTTTTGATCAATTTTTGAATGCTGTTTACCAAAATAAAATTTCACCTATCAAATATTTGAAAATATTTACCTCATTTTTTACACATTCAGTAAACGATTAATGAAAGCTAAATAAGAGGGAGATAATATTTAGTGGGCTATGTTATTGCTACTATCATCAAGGGTCGCACAAACAGGCTTCAAAAGTGTCTCTAATCTACCATCACTTTTGCCACAATACCCAGTCAGATAATAATGTTGCACTGTTTTTTCGCATCTAAGACCAAACTTTATAAGAATTAATGCATTTGCTCTCCAGCTCAGTTGGTAAAATTAATTGACAAGACTTAGGGAAAATTTGTTATTGCTTATGAATAACATTGCTTTCTGAGATACGTTTTACAAAGAAAGCAATACACACAAATGAGATCCAAAAATTTTAATTTTTTTCTTTTAAGTTGTGCAGCTCTAACCATTAAATACTTTCCAATTTTACATTGAAAGTTTATTTGCAACTGCAAAACTCTGTTGTTTAATTGATTACAATTGAGAAATATAACCAGTAAAATTATTTAGCACAATCAAGCTACAGGTGAAGCTAGCAAGTAATTTTTGATCTTGTATTATAGTCACGATAACCTAGCTAACATTCCATTGTTTCATGAAGATCATATTTCTCATGCTGATGTTGAGCGTTGGCTTAGGATTAATCTTATTCACATGCACTGTTAACCACGCATTCTGAAATGTTACAAATTACTGTTGCAAGGTTAGCAGAGCTTGAGTGACCAAATTTCTGATTAAATAAAAATATCAAGGTGTATTGCCATGGTCTTTTGGTTACCTAGAAGCTACTTGTTTGGGAACTTTTAAGAACTGACATAATCACCCTAATTATTACGTCACCAAACACCAGTTTTGCTTCCTCCCCTCGCAAATTTTGAAAATTTGGCGCTTACACCCATGCAATTGCTGTTTGAGCTTGTTTTTAGGTTGTCTTCGAAGATTTTTGATGCGCAGCTAACTTGAGTGCCTGCTGCAAAAGATGTAGCAAAGTAAACAAGATACAACTTCCAAGCTGGCATCTCAATCAGATTAAAAAATATAGGTCATTAGTGACAGAGATGATGGCCTTACATTAGTGATTTTTAATTGGTGGATCATGGTCTTACTGAGCCAGTGCATTATTGCCATCACATCAAGTGAAATTGGAAAACTCCTTGACTTATTTTTTATATTTTATTTGGACAAATGCCATGAAACTTACTTTGACAACTTTTGTGAAGTCTGTCATGGAAGTGAGAAAAATATATAACTGGGCCACATGCTTCTGTACATTCAGAAGATGGCCACATGCCAAAAACGGGTGATAAGCACTAAACTAGATAAAGAGTATCATAATCGAACAAAATACACCTGAGTGAAAAACAAGGGTGCCATTATACAAAAACCAACATCATGTGCAAACTGTAAGGTATGTAACGTTAGCTTAGGGCAGTGGTTCTCAAACTTTTTTTGTAATGGAACCCTTCTACATTATTTGCAATGTAACAGAACCCTTATTTTAATATGATATCTGACATCTCATATGCCGCAATTGACATGAAGACCTTTTTTTATTTTTAGAGATCACTTGCTATGGTTCCCCGATGACACACGAGCACACTTTTGCGTGCAAGCATAGAATAACTCTTTTCCTTTTTCTTTGAAGATTGACATTTAATATCAAAAATGTGTTAAATGTTCCTTTTCCATGTAGCTCTGTGCAACCCACTTTGAAAATCACTGGCTTAGCGTATACACTGACTAGTAGGCTCCGGCAAGTACCATTTTTACACCTTCAAAAATATGTTCCTAAGGCTTGGGTAACTGTTTGTTCAGCAATGTCTGCCAAAATTTGTTTGGCAGTTTTTGTACATTTGCTAGCAATTTTGCACTTGTGCTCACAATTACGCACTAACTAAAATCTTGGAGGGAACACTGGTGCTGTCTAATGCACAACAGAGGCATTGGACCTTTCTTTGTTTCTGAATCTATCGTTACAGCAAACATGTACATAAACATGCCACAACTCTACCCCAGTTGAATTTTTAGCCATGCATAATCTTCCAACAAGGGGCTTCTATGCCCTGGAGCTTGCATATCCACCAGTTATTGAATGAAGCCTTTTCAACTCAGATCGATTGAGAGAGATGGGCCAATATTAGCCGAAACATTAGCTGAACATTTCTCTTTTGGACAATTTTCTCTGGGGTTATATCGAGGACAAAGTGTACCATACACCCATTGACAATTTACAGGTCAACAACAAGAAATACCAAAGCAATCTAATCTGTAACCCCAGACATGCTTCAAAGCACAGAGAGTGAAACTGAATATTTTTTGAATGTTCTCTGAGTGACAAAAGAAGCCATGTGAAAGTATACCGAACTACGTATATAATTATACAGGATGTCCATAAAGTTTGTGTGCACTTTAAAAAATTTATAACTTTATTTGTATCTGTGATAAAAATAATTTGTAAAAAGAATTAGAAAGAAGAAAATCTAAATTTTTTAAGGTCTTAATGAAATTTTATTTAAGTTGCCACATTTCCTCCATCATTAGCAATGCATAGGGTAACACAATTTCACCGTTCATAGAAAACATTTGTCAACTGATTTACAATAATACCCAAAATCACATTAATTATTTTAACTTTTAAACCTTGTAATGAACTGGGTTTGGTTGTACACACAATTGTTTTTACATGTCTCCATAAAAAAATCTAATGAAGTGAAATCTGGAAAATGTGTAGGCCAAGAAAATGGTCTGCACCTTTTGATCCATCATTTAAAAAATTTTAGATTTAAAAACTGTCTAATATGCAGAGCAAAGTGGCAAGGAGCTTCATTTTGTAGAAACACTGTATCAGTTAAAACACTGTTCCTAATTTTGTGGTAAAGAATTATTCAGTAACTACACTTAAAACTAGATAGAAGAAACTTTATAACACTTTCTACAGATACAACAATTTCGCTAGAGAGGTGACTTGTAGTATCCAAGTTGCTATTATTGCTACTAGCAATACACTGTTGAACATAATAATACAATATATTTAGAAAATTCAAACGTTTTCGATGCTACATATTGCCCTCATCAGGATCTATACACAAATATTTACAGCATTAAAACTTTCATTAAATGAAAACACATAATAACTTGAAAATGGTTCTGATAAGAAACAGTAAAGCTTCATTCTGCAATCTCTGTAATTGTCTGGTCACTGCTAACAAAGAATCTGATAATAAAAACAATGGCCTGCTAGGAGTTCATCAGATTTAAGGTTTTGTAAACAATCGTTTCAAATGAATTAAAATTACAGTAAAGTTCGGTGCAAAATTGTTTGGCTAAATGATTACATAAATATCTTTGATTAAAACACGTTTAGTAATAATGATGCTCCGTTTGCATACAGTTGTTTGTTTACTGTTGTTAAACAAACAACAGTTATACAGTTTGCATACAGTTGTTTGTTATACAGTTGTTAAACAAACAATGGAGCATCATTTTTACTAAACGTGTTTTAATCAAAGATATTTATTTAATCATTTAACCAAACAATTTTGCACCAAACTTTACTGTAATTTTAATTCATTTGAAACGATTGTTTACAAAACCTTAAATCTGATCAACTCCTAGCAGGCAATTGTTTCTATTATCAGATTCTTTGTTAGCAGTGACCAGACAATTATGGAGATCGCAGAATGAAGCTTTACTGTTTCTTATTTTGTGCTTTTTGTGTTTTTGTTCAATGAAAGTTTAAATGCTCTAAATATTTATGTATAGATCCTGCTGAAGGTGATACGTAGCACCAAAAGCAATTGAATTTTCTAAATATATTGTATTATTATGTTCAACGGTGTATTGCTAGTAGCAATAATAGCAACTTTCTACAGATTATTTCTATTGCAAATACAAATAAAGTTATAAATCTTTTAAAGTGCATACAGACTTTATGGACACCCTGTATATGTCAATAAAAACTTCTTGTTGTGTATGAGCAGCATGGCAAAAACATTTTTCTACCTTGTTCACCCTAAAAATATTAAAAGTTTAGAATTTAGGTCAAGACTTAGACTTTATGCTCACCCTATATTGCATTGCTTTTATATGATAATTTAACACCTATGCTACAAAAACTTCCATTACAACCATAAACAATTAATAAAATAGTTTGCTGAAGGCAAAACTCCATGCAGTTAATAAATCAACCTGTCTAGTGATGTGTCTTATCTTTTTAAAAGTGATCTCATATTTAATTGGGATCACATGTTAATGTGTCACAAGAATACATAATTGGATCTACTTTTAGGTCTTAAAAACACTCAGCATGTTAAAAACAATACTGGGAGTGGGATTCAAATAGCTTAATATGTCAAAGAACATGGATAGCCAAACTATGGCCTGTTTGACCAGTCTAATCCAGCCTGCCAAACAACTTGCCCCTGTGGTGAGATTTTATTGGTATTAGATTACATTAAACTATTTTTTTGCATAGATCATGTAAATCTCCATACATCCAGCCCTCCAGTGGTCAGGTAGTCGTAAATGTGGTTCTCAGCTCAAAAAGTTTGGCCACCTCTGTCATAAAAGTTAACATGTCTACTAGAATGACATGTAGCCTTTCTGACATGATAAGCTATTAATCTGTATCACATGTTAATGTATCAAGACACTAAGGAATAGGGTATCTAAGTCTCAGGATGTTAAAACAATGTTGAGAGTTACACAGCTTAAAAGTAGATCCAATTTATAATAACCGATAACTCTCAAATACAGGTTCAAATCTCACTCCCTGCATTGCTTTCATGCAATCAACTGCAAATTCTTTCATGCAATCAACAGCTTACGAAAGAATGATGATATCATTATCATTAAATCTGACAAGGCTCTGGCGTTGTCCTTTTAAACAAGAGCAACTACGTCAATAAAATGAACAAAATACTTGATGACCAATCGAAATTCAAAAGACTTGGTCCAGTCTCCAGCAATGACAACACAGCCATCATTGAATCACGCCTTCAGAAGCAGTTGCTAGACTTAGTCAAAGCCGATCTTATGCAAAGTGGATATATGATGCAATATGACCAACTGGATCACAAAGACCTCGAATGTATGGTTTGCTGAAAACACACAGAGAAGACACTCCACTTCGCCATATACTGTCTATGACAGGTTTGTCCCATCATGAACTTGGCAAGTGGTTGGCTGGCCTATTACAACCTGTGTTGGAGCAGTTTTTGACAATTGCAAGATTTATGACGTCACTTCTAGGACAACAAATGAAGTTGGATTGGAAAAATATGTTTACACATGTGTTTTCTCACCCAAAGACACCATTAAGCCAAGTCAAGGCACAATCAAAGAAGGTCGAAGTTTTTTGGTACACCCTTCTATGTACAGCTATTTTTCTCAAAAACTAAAGCAATCTTCTTCTTTCTGCATTTTTTTCTCAAATCCATTTCTACCATGCATGCCCTCAAAATCCTCAGCACATTTCCCACCTAAATCCCCAAGGAAAAGGTGATTTTAGAAGAGCTTTCCATGACCAAATCATTTGCCATTTCATCAAAAAATAAACTTTCTTTGTGACCAATGACCATGTGCACAATGGGCACTGCACTTAATATTGTAATTACTTCCCTCCCTAAAGTTAGCACATTTACCATCACCCTGTTACTTTTTCTTTTAACATCCACAACATTATCAGATGTTACTTACTCCAAGATTTTAATCCCACCAGAAAATGTGTCATTTCCTGACCATCACAGTTTATACCTTTGTTCCTGAGTACCCACAAAACAAGCTCCTTTGCCTTTCTATCTTACTTCTTGCATGCAGCACATTGATTTTTCTCTTCCTTGGTTCTTCACACACCTCTGTCTTTCTTTCACAAAAATTTTCCACATTTAATGTTTCAAGTCTTATCCAATGACATTCAGATTTAACCCTTTAAGGGGCGCATTATTTTTTAATATATGTTCCTCCAGATGCAAAAAACTGTTGATTTTGGATGTTTTTAATCCCTATAGTAAGTTTTGAAAAGTTCTTAGCAGTTGATAATAAAATATGTACTTATGGTATGTTTAAATGGCTGGCTCCAAGTTCTCCCCAACTCATTATGTCGAGGGATATGGCTTGGGGAATCTACTTCAGCCAACTGGCTGTAGATGGGGCAACAGATTAGTGATTTAAATTTTTCTTTCGCTCTGCATTATTTTTACACTAATACAGCAAACTTTGAAGAGTTTTATTGACATACGTAAATATTTATAGTTTGCATTACACTTTACTTGACAGGGAAGTGTGATAGTCATTATAATACAATTGTGGCATGCACTGATCACTATCACATTGCTTACGCCTGATGAGGTACATCCTTATTCTTGAATTCTTTTTGTTTTTGGTACATGCAAATTTTATTGACATATTTACAATTTCATAGATCTCACTTGAGAATCTTTGCAATGTATGATAACCTTGGAAGCAGTCTCCCACACATAAAGGAACTTTACATTCAGGGCACCAGAGAGTTACTCTTTTTCGCTTTGATGGTCGTTTTTCAGCGTGCATGCATACTACACAATCTTGTTGTTTTGTACGTCCAGACTCTGACAAAGGTAAATGTTGCAAAAAATGCCTTGAGACAAAGTTACAAGCACTTAGTCTATCTAATGCTTCTGTGCTTTGCTGGCCTGATCTTGTAGCTACAGTGGTACAGTATTTTGCAAAAAGTTGTGAAATGATTGCTTTGCGAAATAACTGTAATGAGGATTTCTGGCCAGTTCTTTTTATGAACATATTATAAGCATTTAGCATTGACATGTCCATAAGATAAAAAAATAATTTCTTGTACCAATTAACTGTTTGTCATACACATTCAATGGCACTAATTTGCATATCTGCTTATCAACTAGTCGCATGTTTTTGTTACAATCAATAACACAGTTTGGCTTCATTATAGGCTCATTTGTGACATGATATACTTTACCTGAATCTACCATTTCTCCTGTATGTTCTGTTGTAACCACATAAACTTCTCTTTTATCATACCATTTCACAGCTAGCAATTTACCTAAGACTTGAAGTTCATGTTCACCTTTTCACACCAATCCAAATGACGGAAAGTGTTTACAAACTTTTTTGACTGTTCCACATGTACCAGTTTTATGATCAAGCAAATATGCAGACAAATTGGGACTAGTATACCAATTGTCAGTATATAAGATATGGCCTTTATCTAAATATTTTTCCATCAACTTCTTTACAATTGCTCCAGAAACACGAGTTTTGTCTTTAGAAATGTCAATGTCAGTTCCAGTATACACTACTGTATCAAGAATTATTCCAGTGTCACAGTCACATAAAACAAAAAGTTTCAAGCCAAATCTATGTCTCTTTGATGGGATATATAGTTTGAATGACAGTCTTCCTTTGAATAATAAAAGTGACTCATCAATTACCAACTTGTGGTTTGGATTGTAATATTCATGAAACTTTGTAAACAATTTTAGTGAACACTTTTCTAATTTTCCAAAGTCTGCCCTCATAGTTTGGTTCATTAATATCTGCAAAGTGCAGAAATCTCAGTAGCTGTCTGATTCTATTTAGAGTCATATATTTTCTACATAAAGGAGTGTCGGTTATGTTGTCCACTGTCCAATATTCAGAGAGTACTAATTTCTTTACATGCAGCATAGCTAAGACAAGAGCAAAAAAAAGCATATAGTTCTGCAACACTTGTATCCCTGTATGGAACTTTTTTTGCTACTTTATGAACTGTATTTTGCTCAGAACAATATTTATAATAGCTATCAGTTTCATTTACGACTAAATTCACAACATCCCCATTCAAATCTATAGGCTTGAAAATACTCAAACTCTTTTGTCTCGATAGTGAGAGAAAATGACAGGGAAATATCTTGCTCATGCACTTGAAACTGAGTTTGTTGTGATGTGGTTCAAAAGAATTGTCATATTTTTTCCTCAGCCACTACAGTTCATCCTCGATAACATCGTTGTGACTTTGAATTTCTATACTATTATTATCTCTATCAGAAGATTCACTACTTCAATCAGACAAGTTGAAAATGTATTCTTCTGTTTTTTGCAAATTTAATTTTTGTTTGGGAAGGGCCAGGCATAGGTCCCAAAATGTTAAATTTATTTATAGAAAAATACTAGTCCACATGAAACAATATTGAAAAATATAGAGCGAAAATCAAAACCCTTTTACAAAATAACGAGAGCAAACATGGGCAACATTTTGTCATCAGTCAATTAGCATTTTGAACAAATAAGTGGTAATCGGCATCTCTAAACATGTCTCCAGCCATCAGCCATCAATGAGCAATAAAATCTCATAAAGGAGTTTACAAACTAATAACGAAACTTAGTAATGAAAAAGCGCTTGTACTGTAATGGTGCTGCTTGGCTGAAATGAGGTGAGCGCCATGGTCAGCAAAGATGAAAATGAGGTGACTGCCACTTAAAGGATTAAACGTGGAGATTCTTAGCACTCCCTGCTGATTTAAAAACTGGCAAGTACTGGGCATAATTTGTTTATTTTTTGCCAGCATGGAATTGGTTGGAGCAAAATTTTCTATAAGCATGCCTTTACTTACCTCAGCCACAGCTTTTGACATCAGTGGTCCAACCAAGCAATTAAGCTGGAAACCTCACTGTAAACAGTCAGACTGCAAGCAGTGGTTTCTAATAGTTACCTCAATGACATACTGGGTAAACAGCTTCACTATTCTAGAACTGCTGAGGAATGGCCAAGCAAATAAAAGTTCCATTGCAAATAGCACATTCAAAAAAGCAAAAAAAACTGAATGAAAAGTGTGTAAAAAATACATACCGTGCACACTAAACAACCACCAATGTTTACAATTGATAGATTTTGGCAGACTACTAAAAGCTTGTGGTATTGCTTGAGATTCAATAATTACAACCTGATTTTTGGTTACCAGTTGCAAATACACATTAACCTTGAATTTTTCAACAGTTGACACATTGGTTTGATATATAGTATTTGTTTTCATTAAAACATAGGTAAGAATATTTTGTTTGATAGCTTCAGTAGACTTTTAGTAGACTTTGAAGTCACTAATGAAGTTGATGAGTTATTAGAATAAGAAGTTAGTGGTTTAGTTACAGACTTTGATAAACTTTAGGAGACTTTTAGAACTTTTAGTAGACTTTGAAGTCACTAATGAAGTTGATGAGTTATTAGAATAAGAAGTTAGTGGTTTAGTTACAGACTTTGATAAACTTTAGGAGACTTTTAGTCGTTTAACAGTCAACAGAAGTTCTTATTCTTTCTCATTGAGAAAAAATACCTGCTAGTCAGCAATTGCCAAACTCCTGTTTTGCTATTACAAATGTTTACAACTTCCCAGAGCACTTTGTCTTTGGACTACCTGTATTTGTCTCTCTGAAATGCCATTTACAAGTAAGTGGAGTTGCAAGAGTGCGCAGCTCATTGCCAAGAATGCAGCTCACTCTTTACATAAGCCCCTCTGTTTAAGATCCAAATGCAAATAATTTTATCCTGCATGATTTTTAGTACAATAGTAAAAGGCTTAAGACACTTTATTTGTCACATACTTAACAGATTGCAGTTTCATCTGTTTGTTTTGTCTGCACTTTTTATCAGTTTTATTCCTCAACACTTTACCATGGGTGACCTTACTGGAAGCGACAAGTTGCCTAAAAGAGTTTTGCTCTTACATATATGGAAAGAAACATCTCCTCCTATTGAAAGAGTGGAAATCCTAAAAGAGCTAATCAATGCTAATGACTTTAACACCACACAGAACTTTTAAAATGCAAAAACAGGATCACAATGGCAATTATTAAAATTGGTTGTTGATTCACCCTCTTTCCTAAACATGAAATCATACTCAATTTGGTGCAATAAGAATGATTAAAATGTCTCTAAGAGCATGATCTGTTTATTTGGGTGGCATAATAAAATTTATTGTTTTCACTTTTCTGGTTAAAATCCTTGATTTCATAGACCACCATTAAAGTAATGTTTTCCACAACGAAATTTCTTCATACTTGTTGGGATTCCATTTATAGCCATTACTTGGATTCTTAGTGGGTTTTATCATCAACAAAATCATGGTGTACTTGGTGACAACAGCAACTCTAAGCAGGTTTGTGCAGTTTGGTTGTTAGTAACAATTCACATTGACATCGGTCTAGTTGTCAAATCTGGGTGACCAGTCAAGAACAACATCACTGATAATTTACTACAAAATGCAAAATTATTAGATTGGTGTGTAATTTTCTCACCTCTAGTGTTTATTACTAAGAGCACGTTTCAGGTGCCTTAAAAAACTAGAATGTATTTTGATAGATATTTTTCAGCAATAAAACAAATAATTTTCACTATGCCACTTAACACTTTGTACGCGATGCCACGTAAATCTACGTTCATCGCGTTTATGGGCAGAGCGCAAAATCACGTATATTTACGTGATTTAAAAAAATTTAAATTTCTCTGTGATAAACGCTTGTTCAGTGTTTGTTTTAGGGCAGAATTACTTCAGTACAAACCAGGGCAAATTTACCTAAATCTACGTGATTTCGTGCTCTGCCCATAAACACAATAAATGTAGATTTATGTGGCGACGCGTACAAAGTGTTAAATACATTATCAACATGTATAGTAATGCAAGAGGCCAGGGATGCACTTAGCAAACTGCAGACAGTGACACTGTTTCGACCTATCAGGTCTCTTCAGTGCAGTTGGTGCTTTATTAAAAGCCTCTAGCTTCTTATTGGTCACCAACTGCACTGAAGAGACCTGATAGGTCGAAACAGTGTCACTGTCTGCAGTTTGCTAAGTGCATCCCTGGCCTCTTGCATTACTATACATGTAAGACCTTGTGACCACTCGGCTGTGACAGCACTATTGTTCTAGCAGTTGTTGGACATAGTGCACCTGCGACAACCGCCACTCATTCACGAGTGATACGGCTTTGCAGAGGTTGACAGACCATCCACTACAGTGGACCTAGTATTTGGTCCAACAAGTGTGACGGTCTAAGCTATGCTTTATTAAAAGCCTCTAGCTTCTTATTGGTCACCAACTGCACTGAAGAGACCTGATAGGTCGAAACAGTGTCACTGTCTGCAGTTTGCTAAAAACATTATCAACACTTTCACAAAATATTTAAGAGATCAGTTGCATATTGCGTGAGTTATATTAGATTGAAAACAACAACTCTGAAATCCAAAATCATAATGAACTTTATTTGGTAGTCTATGCTCAATGTGTCCTAAACCATCTTCTTTCATGACTAAATGAAGTTGTCTCTTTCAAATAGAAAACCTTTTCGAAATTGCTTTTACCCTCCATGACATGATCATCCTGTCTATAACGTCTGCTTGATTAATGTCTTGCACTATTTGGAAAACCTTCACCATAAAAAGAGTTCTGTATGGCATAACCTATCGATTTGTAGTCAGGACATTGTAAGGCCATTTATCCTTTTCATAAATTCTGGGGTAGCTTGCTCCAAATGAGCCTTGGTTATCCTACTCATGTAGAGGAGCTTTGTCTTCTTTAAACAGTTATGACATGAAAGAGATTTTTTTACAGAATATTCAACACAAAACCACATGCCAGTTGAGATGAATATGATGAGAAGTCCTATCGTGCAGCTATCATAATTTTCAGCTGTTTTTTTTATTAGTTTGCAACTTACAAAATTAGCCTTGATTTGAACTGCTGACATTATCCAAAGATAACTCCATAAAAAATTTAACAAATTCAAATTTTATTCAGTGAGAAACTACTTAACAAAAAAGCAACTGATCTTTTACAACACATATAAACTTCTTAGGTATCATGGAAAACCTTTTTATCCTCCACTCACAAAAAGGCAAACGGCATTGCAGTCTTTTGGATGGGTTGTTTGCACTTGCTTAGCGAGGTGCCATTTCTGAGCTACATCTTGATTTATTTTTCCTTTTTGATGATTTTGGGAGTATCTTCTCAGGGTCAGTTGGACTGGGTCACCACGATAGGTCAACTGCTTGGCCCTGCCACCCATCTGCCAAATAAAGACAGAGGCATCCCATTAAGTGTCCTGCCCAAGGACACAACAAGCAAGTTTGCCAGCTTGTTCTTCTGTCATTTCTTTGAGCTGTGCACCAAGCAAGGAAGTTGTGAATACCATTTTTTAGTTCTTCTGCCATACCGTTGAGCTGGGCACCAAGCAAGGAAGTTGTGAATATCATTTTTAAAAATCTTTTATTATGATTTGACTTGGGAAATGAACCCCACGTCTACTGACTAAAAAGCAGATGCTCTAACCACTACACCAACACGCTGATAAGTGAACATACATATGTTCTATTAAGGTAAGCAACAAATCTTACACATTAATGCATTTAATATTGTGGAATCTCAATGGACTAACTGTTGTTAATTTCATATCCTCAATATCTTTTGACAAAATTGTGTCGACATTAAAAAGATTGCACTTTAGGTAGTTGACAGTTTTTTTGTAATTTGATACTGAACAGCTCTTCTTTGTAATTTGAAACTTTGTAAAAACCGAATCATGTTAAATCTTCCATCATCTAGATTTCGAGTTCATCAGCCTCCCATTGATTTTTTGGACCCCTGGTTACTACATTAAAAAGAAGCAAAGTAAAAGTGTACAGTTGTTTGTTTACATGCATGACAACCAGAGCCTTACGTTTGGAATTTGCCTATTAGCTGTCCACATCTTCCTTCACAAATGATTTACACAGATTTCTGCCTCATTCAGGCCCTGTAAAGCAGTGGTTCTCAAACTGTGCATCATGATGCTCTGGAGTATCATTTTAAGTTTCAAGGGGCATTGCACAATAATTTGGTTTTGTGCTAATAACTCTTAACTTTTATTTGACCAAAAGAGTTCTGAGTGTATATTCATTATGCATTTTCTTCTAACATTTATAATTGAATTTTTAAAAAGTGTTGTTAATACACTGTTGTAATTATTGAGTTGTTGCTCAAGAATCAAGTTGCAAAAAGTAAAGTATTCATTCTTGAAGCTTTTCGTCTGACACTTTTCAAGAGAATTCGTCAGAAATAAAGTGAAAAAGATGAAGTGAGTCACCTATATAGAGACACAGTTGACAAAAAAGCTCCATCATGATAGGTGGAAGAAGCGGAAACTAATGTGTTATTTTTAGACCATAAACATGGTCTATGGTCTAAAAATCACATAGTAGTTCCCACTCCTTCTATTGGTCGCTCCTTACACCAATCATGATGGAGCTTTTTCCTTTTTCATCATTGTGTCTCTATATAAGTGACTCACTTCATCTTTTTCACTCTACTTCTGATGAATTCTCTTGAAAAGTGCAGACGAAAAGCTTTGAGAATGAATACTCTACTTTCTGCAATTTTCACATTCTGTACCAAAAATCAACTCTTCAAAAAATCAAGTTGTAAAATTTTAACTTAATTGGTGCAAAGCAAATAAAAACTTAGGTGGTCAGTTTTAAATCGGATGAAAACAGAAAAGTAGAGTTAAATTTCAGAAAAGAATAATTTCACAATTGAAGATGACAGATCAAAAACAAAATCTTGGATGCAAAACAACAGTTAACTTGTTTAGATTTTGGATCATATTTATCTTGCACTGCAGCAAACAAAACCTTACGATGCTGTCTGGTGTGTCACAAACTCTTGTCAATTTTTTCAAATGCATCACACCAAGAAAACTTTGAAAACCACTGCTGTAAAGCACATTTTCTCCAATGGTGCAGATTTTGTAGATGCCAGAATATTTTTGTGCAATTCTCTTTTAAGACTTGACCAGTAGTATATAAAGCTTTATTATCTTTGCAAACAAAACATCAAATGGTTGTTTAATTCTTCAGATGCCAGCTAGATGGGTGGTATCTGGTAAAAAATGAATAGCTAGGAAAAGAAAACTTTCATTGCCATTATGCCTAAGACCTTTTGTGATAAAGATCTACAAACGTTACTGTTTGAAATCAAGGCAATTGTAAACTACAGGGCTTTCACACAAATTCCTATGAAAATTGAAGAGAACAACCCTTTAACACCCAATCATCTTCTCTGCATGAACGAAGACATAGCCTGCTTTCCAGTTGCAACAAACTGTGCTAACTCATGAATTAGATACAATGTAATTCAATTTCTAGCAGATCAATTTTAAAAACAATGGCTTTTAGAGTCCTGCAAAATTTTGACCCCCAAAAAGTGACACCATACATGAACAAACTTTTCTGTTGGTGATGTCAATCTAGTTGTTCATTCTTTTGGCACCAAGATCTCAGTGGCTTTGGAAAAGAGTAACTTCAGAATTTCCTGATTAATATGGTAATGTCAGGACTGCCTATGACAAAACTGGAAAAAAAGCTTTAAAAAAGCCTATTTGCGAACTTTGCTTGCTGATACCTGTTGACTCAGAGTTTTCCAAATAAATTGAGTTTGTGTAAATGACTGAGTGTATAAAATTTATGGGTATTGGAAACTAAAAATTTCTTTGCAATTCAGTTTGAGGGGTGAGTGTTGGTAATTTCATACCTTGATGTTTTTTGACAAAACCGCTTCTACATTAAATAGATTACATTTTAGGTAGTTGACAGTTTTTTTTCATAATTTGAAAATAAACAGCTCTTCTTTGTAATTTAAAACTTCGTAATCAAAGAACATAAATTTTGAAATGCAGTAAATTGCTTAAAACGTCTCCCAATTAGCATTTAGATGCACTTCTATTACATGCTTAACTTTTTGTTAAAGTCAATCAAATATTGGTGTCACAGTTGCCTATTGGATTATCATTTTTTGTATTTCTATGGCCAACAAACTGTTATGTATGATTTATTTTTTGTTTTAAACAAAGTCTATTCATCTTTGCAATTAACATGGCCTGTTTGAATAAAATAATAGTATGTTTGATTCGCAATTGGTTTGAACATCAACTTAAAACTTAATTTTCTGTAGTACAGCTATGCTTTATCAGTTATTTTTATGGTTTAGAAAAAACTGTGCTTGTACAACTAAAAAATTGGACCATAATAACAAAACATAATGTATCAATAATTGCTGGTCTATTGCATTTGTTTCACTAGTGATCAATTGCATGCCAGTTGGGAGTTGAACACAAAATTGCAAATCTATGCAAGTGCTCACATATCACTGCAAATGACTACAAAAAAGAACACTGACCACCCATACAACAAATATTCAAGCATAAATGTTGTTAATTTTTGGTGGCAGTATTAATCAACAAAAATATTTCTCACTATTTTTACTTTTATAGATATCGCAAATCAATATTATTAACAATGTTAAATTTTATTTCTGTAAAATAAGACGACCCAAGATAACATAGAAAATTTTGCTCAAAAATGATTACCAAAATCATATGGAACCACTAGCAATATATTACATCATATCAATAACTTGCAACCAGTTTCAATCTTATTGGGTCTCATCGAGCGAGTTTAAAAAACACTCCATAAAATAAACATGCTGAAAAAGAACAAATTTGCCATTGAGTGCAAAACAATATGATACAGCAATATCAGTTTAATAGCCCCATGATATACATATTGCTGTATTATATTGTTTTGTATTGATCATTTTTTTGCACCCCACAGAAAAGTTGTGCTTTTTCAGCATGCTTATTGTTGAGTGCTTTTTACACTTTCCTGATGAAACCCCATAATATCAAAACCGGTTGCAGGTTATTGACATGATGTAATAGATTGCTGTATGTTACTGCAGAATCGTGGTGATCATTTTTGAGCAAAATTTTATATTTTACCTTAGTGTGATGCAGGAGGCAGATCAGTCTTAACAAAAAATTTCCTTGAAAACTGATAATTAGTAACTAGCAAGTTCCATAATTTATAAGACGACCCACAAACATTTATAACAAGATATTTGAAAATTCTTGAATTGTTGTCTCTACTTGATTCATCAATATTTACATGTAGTAACAATTATTTTTATTTATATCACAAAAAACATCACAGCAAAAAAGCCTTGCATGATAAAAATCTCAAAATTAAAATGATGAAATCGTAACACAGAGGTATTTGAAGCAATAATGCAATGGTGACCATGCATTCAGGGTGGTTGCCTAACAAAGCTACAATGCATTCTCAAATAAACTAAGAAAAGGAGCATATCAATAAACTTACTGTTAATGATGTGAAATCAACATTGAATTGCAATGGCAAAGCAGCAATCTCAGTCTGTTTGATGAACAGACTTTCATATGCTGCAATGACTAGCGATAGATTGCTAAGAAAACCATTACTACCTCTGTCAATAAATTCCAGAACATCCACAAAAAGATTACTTTTTTCTACTGAAATGAGAAATAAAATAATTAGTAAATGCAAAGATCATGCAACTTTTTTGAATATCATTTCATCATGTAGAAAAACAAAACTATACTATTTCTTAAACCTATTTATACACAAAAAATTTGTAAAAAGCAAAATATAGCAGTATAAAAACTGACGCGTTGATAAAAACAAACCTGAAAATCACTTCAATCATTTGTGCACTACCTAAATTTTTGGAAAAAAATTAAGTGTAAAGTTACAAAATTGTAAAGCAAAGCAATGTAAACCTATACAATTCTGAACAAAAAATTCTTTTAATATAGCTTTAAAAATCGCTGTGTGAGCCATAAGCTTTTTGTGATGCTCTTATTAGTGGCAATATCGCATCAAAAGGGAAGATCTGGAATGAGTAAGTGTTTATGTGGTTAATTTGGACATAGGCAATCAAGACAAGCCAATCATACCACTAGTATTGTAAAGCATCAAAAGAGTTTGAGAACGTAAACAAACGCTTTCTGTTTGCATAAAACTGGGCCCTGGGTCTTGATATAACCAGCCTCCAAAAGATTAAAAGAGTGACAAATTGTGGCGAGGATCGAAAACTGCTTGTTAACATAGTTTAATGCACATTAATAATTTTCTAAAAAATGTTGACCAATGGCAGTCACAATCCAGTTTGATGTTTTTTCAGTTGCATGAACTGTGTGGTTGAGAACGGCATGGACAAGTTAATTGATGTCTTAACCATTGTGGAACATGTTGCTTGATGCAATACTGTAGCTGTTGAGATGTTTTCACTACTAATCAACTATCAAAGTGGCACTTTTATTCATGTATGACTGAACTTGTCTGAGGGGTAGGTAAAATATCCTTGTGGGCCACAGGCAGCATACGCTTTGACGTAAAGATCAAGTATGTACTGAAGAAACCATGGCAGCTGTCCACTGCAATTTGAACTTCTTTTTCCAACATGAAAAAGTGATGTGGATCATACAGAGGAGTGAAACTGCTAGAACATGTCAGAAAATTGTTGAAAGAGTGCTAGAGAGGCAAATATGAACACTAGTCAATTTGAATGAAATGCAGTTTGGATTTATGCCAGGAAAAGGAACAGTGGATGCGATATTCACTGTGAGGAGAATGCAGGAGGAATATCAAAAGAAGGACAAGAAGTTGTATATGCGCTTTGTTGACATAAAAAAAGCTTTTGATAAAGTGCCAAGAAAAGTGGTAATGGAGTGGGCCATGAGAAAGAAGGGTCTATCAGAAGTAATGATTTGGGCAGTTGTGAGCTTGTGTGATCATGCAAAGAGTGAGAGTGAGATTTACATATTCAGAGGAATTCAAAGTAAAAGTTGGTGTACATCAAGGATCTGTGTTGTCGCCACTACTGTTTGCAATAGTCGTGAATGTTATTACAGAAAATGAAAGGGATGTATTGAATGAATTACTGTATGCAGATGACCTTGTTCTCATGACCGAAACCATGGAAGACTTAAAGGAAAGATTTTGGAATTGGAAGGATGCACTGGAAAGTAAAGGTTTAAAAGTCAACACCAGAAAAACAAAAGTAATGGTAAGCAGGTCAGAAGGCAAACTATCCAAAAGCAAGATAGATCCATGTGGAGTTTGTGGGAGGAGAGTCATGGCCAATTCAGTGTTGTGCACAAAATGTGGAAACTGGGTTCATTGCAAATGTGCAAAAATAAAGAGAGTTACCGCTACGTAAGCAATACATTTTGTTTGCTAAAATGTAAAGGAATAATGGAAGAAACGATAGACTGTATTGAGAAGTTGGGACAGTGAATGGATTTTGTTATTTGGAAGACAGACTAGTGGTGATTTAAAGCGGCAGTTACAACAAGAGTAAGAATTGGTTGGGTAAGATTCAAGAAATGTGGAGAATGATTGCTTGGAAATAGTGTCATGAATAAGTAAATTTGCGTTGTAGGAATAGTTTATATAGTTTCTGTAATCTGTTGTTTTTGTACTACCATGATTATGTTATTTGTAAATCTGAATTGTCTTAAAACCAAATTTGCTTTTTAAAAATCAGCTGTTTTTTGCAAGACCTTTTTCCTTTCGCATTTAGATTTATAATTTACATGCCTCTTCTTACATCACAATGATTGATCAGGTGATAAAGTTCCAGAGCATTTGAGTGAATCTCGTTTCTTATTGAAAATTTTTTTTGATTGCTGATTATGTCATTTATTAATGGGTTTTTTCTTCTGTATGACCTGACGTTATTCTGGCTTTTACTGGAATGCCTCCCATTATACATATAAGGCAGCAAGATTTTTATACATTCAGTAGAGCAAAAAGTAGTAAAGAAGAAGAGAGAATAATAAATGTATAGAGACTGAAGGGAAAAATTGTGTTGTTCTGTGATGACTGTTGTGATAAGAATCAAGTGATTATTTGGTAGATTTAGTTTTGGTTAATCTCAGATATATGCAGGGTGGGCCGTAAGTCACACACTAAAAAATTACATAGAGTGTGATGTGAAATAATGTAAAAATTATGGGGTAGAATATCTTTTCCTTTCTTTTCATGTATAATAAATGTTCTTTCATGGAGTAATTTACTACTGTTTGAATGTATCAGTCATTATATCTATCAAATTTAATTATAATCAAGTTTTTTTAGGTATGATTCGCATTTAAAATTTTTTTCCTTTAATTTTTAGATATGTTTTTAACAATAAACGAGCAAGTTGAGTTAGTATTTATGATTATTTTGTGATTGTATCAGTGTGTATAACATGTCATCCGTTCCTTAGATAAGCTTGTTTTAAATAAAATAATGTTTAAATAATCAAAATTGTCTTAAATGTTTTGTTGCGTGACTTACAGCCCACCCTGTATATATATTTTCAATTGCTTTAGTTTCTGTGTTTGACGAGTGAAATAATTCAAAGTTTTAAGTGGTTTGTAAAAATATTTATTCTGTTTGTGATTCAAAGTATCTTAGTAGAAGCCAATTTTCACCTAGCTGTTAAAATGTAGCCAGATTTAATTGTTTAAGCAATACTATAAGACGCCTCATTTAAAAAAAAATTAAAGTTGAAATAAAACCAAAAATTTCTACTAAACACGAGATCTGGGGGCTTGTTTGGGATTTACTTTTATCAGTTGGTAATTTATAATGGCAACAGAAAAATCTAATATGGAGAAGTTAGAGGACTTGAAGAGACAACTAAAATCGTTGGGCTTGGATGAGAAACAGAGGAATAGGCTAATAACAGAAGAATGGTGCCGAATGAGTGAAGCCAACACTGAAGAACAAAGACTAGCAGCTCAAGCTGAAGAACGAAACTGAAAAATAAAGATTTGCAGCCCAGGCTGAAGAAGAGAGAATAGGGGTTGAAGCTGAAGAATGTAGGTCAGCAGCACAGTGTGAAGAATGGAGAATAGCAGCTGAAGAAAGAAAGGATGAACTCGAAGTTGAAAAGCTGAGGTTGGAATTGGAAGCGAGGAGGCTCTCCTAGGTGAGCACTTGAATCAAGGATCGATTGAAAATATTGTGAGGATGTTATTGTTACTATCTTTTGTGGACAGGAAGGATAATTTGGAAAAATATTTTTTGAAATTTGAAAAATATGCTAATGTAGCTGTATGGAATAGAAGTACTTGGACAACCCAGTTAAGCCCACTGTTAACAGGAAAGGCAGGAGAAGTGTATAATGGACTATCTATGAATCATCCATAGATATTTGCACCAAACTGCTGGGGTTAAGTAAAACCATTCCATTTTTAAAATGTATATCTACTGCTTGTAGCATGACCAATAAACTCTGAATTAAAGTATCTTTCTATCACTCTATTGCTTTTGCTGTCCCAGAATCTGACTATCACATCCATTTGCTTTTTCTGGTTGATTTGATTCAAGCTTTCATCAAACAATAAAGTATAGTACTTGACTGCATGAATTTTCTCCATAAGCAGCTCATGAAAATAAGGATAAATGCCAAAACAAGCTAAATAAGCACAATTTGTAGCTCCACATGAAGATAACTGTGCAATCTGATTATCTGGAAACATATTAGAAAATAAACACTTAATATTTTTGTAAGAGCCAAATGAGTAGTGACTGGTTATTTCTTTAATAACCCAAAGAACTTCCACATGCAACACTTTCTCTAATATGACCAAAGTTGTGCTTGGTGTTGATACCGACACTGTTGACACATCACTGGTTGGTTCAGTAATAGTCACAGAGGATGAAACTTGTTTACCAGATTTGTTGGTGATAGGTGCAGACCTATTTGTCCTGCCAAAGAAGCCAGTGATTGATTGTGTGAAAGGACTTTGCTGGTCCTTCATAATCTAATTGTGTTGTTTGCTTTTCATGTGGTTTTTAACAGCACTGATCCCCATGTTTGATATGTCAAACAGTTTTCTGCACAACTTGCAGTACCCTTTATTGTCATCTTTTGTCTGCTGCAGCCAAGCAGCAAACTCTAGTTGTTGCAACCAAATTTCACGACAGTGACATCACTTGGATGCCACCACCAAACACTGATTACAAACAAATTTTTACAACTTACTAACACTTGTCTGTACTATTTTCTATAACTTGCCTGTAAAATAAAAGTTTTGATCCATCAAGCTGTTTTGTAGATTTTCGTATATAAGAGAAAAAGATTTGGTAATTATCCTTCTTGTACAGTTACAAATTTGAATATTTCTCAAAAGCAAGATTGGTTTTTGTCTTAGGTTAAGGGTCATTTGTTTGCAGTAAAGTTTGAGATTGGGCTTTGGTTAATGGTTATTTTTGAATTTTCAGCTAATAAAAACACAAAGTTGCATTAACAACACAGTGCTGTTGCTGCATGATCTACTCTTAAATCATGAGGTGAAGACAAAATATTTTTTTGCCAACAGTAGTTACATTGTATCCAAAAAGCAAGATAAAGGTGCATATCACAACGATAATTACCTTTAATAAAATTATATAACGTATTGCAGAATGCAAATATATTTGATTTTTTGGAGATACGTAAGCGACACACCTTGATACTACAAAGTAGATTTATAACTATAACTTTGAAAATATAAGTGTAGAATAGACTACGACACAGTGTACTGTACTTTTATAATCTTCCCACCTAACTTGGCATATCACACAGCCACACCCTTTCACTTGTCATACAAATAAATATCATAAATTATTCTACTAAAATTTAAAAAATCAATGAAGGTATTAAAACCGCTTGTATTTGTGAAGTTATTGCTACTGGTGTTAGTAATAACTTTAAAAAACATTCTTTCAGCTCTTAGCAAAATTTCATGACTTCCAATTTTCAACAAATTTTCCATGACTTCCCATGACTTTTCAGGAAAGTTTTTTTTCCACGATTTTCCAGGTTTTTCGATGACCGTGGGAACACTGAGTCCTTTGTGATACAGGCTGCAATGTTCCTATTGTCAGGAGAGAGTTGGTGAAGGGAAATTATTTTACTGGTAGCATGGGTAATGTGATGGCTATCAACTGAATATTGAAGGAGGCACCCATTGTTGAGATTAAAGTGGACATGCCTTATAATATGGGAGTAACTCAAGCCATATGTTTATGAGACCCTCTGTTTGACCTGGTCATTGGAAACATTCCTGTGGCATGGAATCTGGATGATCTTGTTTCTGGTGTGGAGACATGTGCTGTGGCAATCATGAGGGCACAAGCTCAAAAGGATGCCACGATCAAACCTTTAGCAGCAAAAAATATGATGGCTTAAGACTTCTGTCACAAAGGATGAATTGGCAAAACTGCAACAGGAAGACACTACTCTGAAAAAATATGTGAACCTGAAGGATGCTGTTAGAAAAGGAGATTACGAATGAAAGTATGAAAAGCAAATGGGTATCCTATACAGGATTCAGAGTCGAGTTGATAGATTAGCCGTGTGCTCTAAGCAGATTATAGTACCAAAAACATTGAGGACGAAGGTTATGGAAGTTGCCCACAACTCTATTTTCAAAGGACATCCTGGGATCAAGAAGACTAAACACCACATTCAAACAAATTTCTACTGCGAATTAACTACTTCATAAAAACAAAATAAATCAGTTTAATGCCTTTTCCAAAGCCCAACAATCAAACTTGTCATACTTCTTGCCGAACTGGAAAGCTGTAAATATTGTTTTTGAAATCAACTGAAAACAACTCCCCAAAGTGAAATTGCACATTAATAGGAAAGCATTTTGGTAGTGTGCTTAAATACAGCTTTATAAACTTAGCAGATTTGAGACCAAAAAATATGGATGAAGCAGAGGTATTTTTGCTTGCTTGCCTAACACCCCCCCCCCCACCCCCCAGTCGTGCCTAAAGAGAGTACAGGGCACATAGGGGTAGCTAAGACTTGTGCGATTCCCCTTTGTGAAATTGTACCACACTTGCGAAAAGATTCTGCTATTTGGCTTGAAGTATCTTTATAGTCCTAAAACGATCAGAGCAAAACATTCAAAGAGAAGCAAGGTCCACCATGTCCCCTTGGGTACACATATGCATGAGATAGGCAAATGAGAAATAACCAAAAACTTCATAAAAGTTTGAAAGAAATCAATTAAAAACATCCGTGTGTGAAAATGAGTGGTTTATAAAACTAAGTTTTAGCTATTCTAATTGAAAATAGGTTCATAGAAGTGCCAGAATCAAGAGTTTAAAACTTGGTAAAAACATGACCCATTTTACCTCACTGGCTAAACCTATGGAAAAAACCAGCCACAAACAACCTCTTCAGAAAAAGTGGAAAGTTTGGTCAAAAATCTAAAAAAAACTAAATCTTAGTGTCAATTTATATTACATACACAAAAACATTTTAGCTAGAAAACAATTTAATACATTTGCCAGGTTCAGACAAAAAAATAGGGGAGAAGCATGTCCCCTTTTGCCCTCCTAAGTTACCCTTACCCAGAAAAAAGGTAACACTTTAATATGACATAATTGTAACAATTCATGAATAGATGCAACAACTATCTATGAATTGGAGAAAGTTTGGGGGAAAATCACACCATATACATGAAAATATTTTTGCTCTTTTGTTTGAAAACTACTTCCAATATTTTTTCTTTTTTGTTTGAAAAACTTAAGTAGAGCAAAGGTTCTTTTTATCACCCTTTTTACAGAAAAGAAAAAAACAAAGAACATAAGACATAACCAAAAACTTGAAATCACAACAATAGTTACAAAAAAATGCATACCAACTCATAAAGCAGACCTACAGCTTGTTGAGCTGATATTCTCCTCAACGTCAGCAACAGGAGCCCTGCAAGTGACACCAGCAGAGTCAGTAATTATAGATTAGATGATAGTCTACAGTGATCCTCTGGTAAAGATTAGTGTTCTAGCTGGCTGATCTGACAAAGTGTCATTATTTCTGACAGTACTGTAATTAAAGCATTGAACTATGCAAAACACTTTTGTGGCATTCCATTATAATACAACAAATTTTTAAAAAATGCAACCATGGGTCACCACTTATTGCTGCAATTTTGATATGTTGATGTTCTTTCAAAATGAACTAAACAAAAAAATGTTGAAAATTAGTCAAGTGGTCTTCGAGATATGACTATTTGCAATTTGGCCCATCACTAGGTGGTGCTCTTCATTTGCTTAACTAATTTTTTGTTTTGTGGATAACTTGAGGGCTAGAAAGGTGATTGAAGTGACAATTTTACCATTTTGGAGGATGCAGAATTCAAAAAATGCATTAGTTTTTGAATGAAACTGCTGTTTAAAAAGTTATTTGCAGTTTTTTCAGTTTTGGGTGTGCTACAAAACGCCTCGAAATCCCCATGTAGAACATGAGGTACAAAAAAAAGTAAGTTGTTGTTTTCTCATTCCTTAACCATATTTTCCAAAAACAACCTTACTTGTGATGAAAATTTTATCCTTTTCAAAAAATTAAGTCCAATACTGGAACAACTTCATTTAAATAAATATATTGCATGGCCTGCTGTTGAATTATACCAAAGTTTATTACACCATAATTGTTATTAATATGTCATGAAAGATGCATCACAATTGTCAACTTGCATCATTAATTACCACATAATCGAACAATTGTTACCTCATAAACAATTCACAATTTGTGCAAATGCTTGGGGAGTCTCCTATGAACATGCATGCATCAAAGACAGCCTCTTGTGAAGTAAAAGTTATCAACTGTTGCACAGAATCTTAATGAAAGTTTTTCTAAAGTAGCCAAAACCAAAAACTGAATATTTCATTTGAAGACAAACCATGCACAAGCTCAGATGCAGTTTCTGCTCAAGATCTTAATCAACTAATGAATGGGCTAAAATCAAAATTTCAAACTACAACATCACATTCTGATCAAGTTCAAAACCTGCATCATGGACTATTGACGAGACAGTCCACTTTTTTCAGCATACACTTCACACTGTTCGACAAGCTTTTGCAGTGAAAGCAAAAGATGGAGTTCTTGCTACACCAACTCGAGCTATCAGAAAAGGTATTGCTGATGATGTTGTATCTCTTGTGCATGGTTTTTATCAAGATGATGAATTTACAAGATGGCTGCCAGGTTTTAAAGATGTAGTCAGTGTTGGTTATAAAATTCATCAACAAAAACACCTTTTGTTATGCAATTTAAAAGAGCTATTTGTTGAATTCAGAAATATTCACTCAAACATCAAGATAGGTTTTTCTAAATTTTGCTCTCTGCAGCCTTAGTGGTGTGTTTTACTCGGTTCATCTGGCAGTCATGCAGTTTGTGTTTGCAAAATTCACCAAAATGCTAAACTGGTGGCTACTGCTTGTCAATGGGATTACAAAGAAATGATGAAAGCAATTGTTTGTGACATAAGTGATAAAAGCTGCATGGTTCATCGATGTCCTGGCTGCCCTGGAAAATCAGCATTGATCTCGTAATTGCAACAACTGGACTGTTTGTAGGAAACCTTTAATACTCAATAAATGGCAATCTCCTGACAGAACAACTCTGAATACACTAACACTTCCGACAGATGAATTTATTGAATTTGCTGCATCCCAACTGCACAAATTAACTTTTCATTCTGTTATTACTAAAAGCCAGGCTCAATATTTGAAAAACAGAAAAGAATCAATTCATTTTGATACTGCAATCATTTTGGTTGATTTTTCCATAAACTATTTTTTTGTTGTGCAAGATGAAGTTCAAGGATTTTATTGGAACAAAGGCCAATGCACTCTGCATCCATTGGTGGTGTATGTCAGGGATGTTAATGAATCACTAAAAGTGATAAGCTTCTGTTTTTTGTCTGAAGACCTTAATCATGACACTGGTTTTGTATATGCTGTCCAGCAATTGCTCACAAGTCACATGAAGGAAAACTTTCCTTCAATTAAATGCTTAGAATACTTTTCTAATGGATGCAGTGATCAATATAAAAATTACAAAAATTTTTTTAATTTGACATATCACGTTCAAGATTTTAGTTTGGATGCACCTGGTCATTTTTTGCGACAAGTCATGGCAAGTCTTCATGTGATGGTGTTGGAGGAATGGTGAAACAAGCACTCATTCAAGCAAGTTTAAAGCGACCCACTGCTAATCAAACTCTCTCAACAAAAGCAGCTTATAAATTTTGTTCTAACTAAATTAGAAATGTTAACTTTTTTTTAATTTCTAAGGACGCTCTTCAACATGTTCGAGATCATTTACAGAGAAGGTATGCTATAGCTAACACTGTGCCAGGCACACAATCATTTCACCATTTTGAATCTGATGGAATTGGGAAGCTGAAATTTAAACGTGTCAAATGATTCAAGTTTTTGCAAAATTCACAATTTTTTGTGTCAAGAATCATCTTTGAATGCTGCAGATATTCCATTAATGAGCTACATTTGCTGCGCTTATGATTCCAACTGGTGGATGGGACTTGTGGTTGAAATTGATTTCCTGAAAAATGATATCCGTATCAACTTCCTTCACCCTCATGGACCATACAAATATTTTTATTGGCCTTCACATGAAGATCTTTGCTGGGTGCCTTTGTCCCATGTGTTGTGCAAAATCAAGCAACCACAATTGGTTTTCACTGCTGCAGCTATTCACACCACAAGCTTAAAATATGTGATTCTTGATTCCAACTGAAACCATATTGAATCATGCTACATTCGCTTTCAATGCTAAATGATTTGATTTGTGTTCTCTTCCAAAGTTTTAAAACTTGCACATTTAGATGCAATTTTGTTCTTTTTAATTATTACTAAATATGTGCAGTTTTGCACACATTTTGCAGATAGAAACAACTGTGCATTTATGATAAAAAACATGTATTGTTTGGAAATGTGAATTTTGGATTAATCATTATTGAGAAGAAACTCAAAACTAAATAAGCAACATTCTAAGGGTGAAGAGAATTGCTTTTCATGATAACGTGTAAACAAAACAAAAAACTTGGAAGAGAACACAAATTCAGAGCTGCTTAAAAACATACACTGTTAGTTTGCAAAAAAATGTTTGAATGCAATATATTTTTGTGATTCCATATATATCGGTAAAAAATACAATTTCACTGGAGAGGTAACTTGTAGTATCCAAGTTGCTATTATTGCTACTAGCAATACACTGTTGAACATAATAATACAATATATTTAGAAAATTCAAACGTTTTCGATGCTACATATTGCCCTCATCAGGATCTATACACAAATATTTACAGCATTAAAACTTTCATTAAATGAAAACACAAAATAACTTGAAAATGGTTCTGATAAGAAACAGTAAAGCTTCATTCTGCGATCTCTGTAATTGTCTGGTCACTGCTAAAAAAGCATCTGATAATAGAAACAATTGCATGCTAGGAGTTGATCAGATTTAAGGTTTTGTAAATAACTGTTTCAAATGAATTAAAATTACAGTAAAGTTTGGTGCAAAATTGTTTGGTTAAATGATTAAATAAATATCTTTGATTAAAACACGTTTAGTAAGAATGACGCTCCATTTGCATACATTTGTGTATGCATTTCTTGTGTTTTCGTTCAACAAAAGTTTTAATGCTGTAAATATTTGTGTATAGATCCTGATGAGGGCGATATGTAGTGCCAAAACCGTTTGAATTTTCTAAATATATTGTATTATTATGTTTAATGATGTATTGCTAGTAGCAATAATAGCATATTGGTAAAAAACTTAATCAACATACTTAAGATAGCCTAAAAACCTAGGCTACTTAAGATGAAACATAAAATCATTTGACATCACATATTCTGTTTGTATGGGAAGATGTGATCGAGCACCACACCAACTGGTATGTCTACCACTTAAACACTGGTGTGCCTTAATCACATGCCTAAATAAAATGAGCCTGCCTCAGTTGTGTGGCTGTACAATTTTCTGTGATGCAAAGATGTTTGATTAATAGTACAATTTATTTTCTTACAGTTTATGCGATGTAAACTATGAACCAGCAATTAATAAGGTTATTGATAGACTGAATCCATCGTTTATCAAAATGCTTGCAATGATTTATTTCCAGGAAAAATTAACTCAGTGTCAACCTACAATGTGTTGTGATAAATACTAATATAACTACTGACTAGTTTCAAACCAGTGTGGTCATATGCTTTCTAATCTGCAAAAAATCTTTTTCCTTTTTTCAAAAAATGGTTGACCTTTTATTACCATAACACTTGTATTGCTCTACTTTAATTGGCCTTAATTGCAAAGTGCTTGAGATGTGTGTTTTATTTCACATTCTACAATTATGAAAAAGATCTAAAATGAAAATATTTCATCATAAAATTGTTTGTTCAGGATATTGTTCGTAAGCTGAAACATTGTGTGAATTTAAAAAAAAAATGAAATTTTGATAGACACCATATAAATCTTGCAAAGTTACTATTATCTGATAAAGAACTGAATTGTTATCAGAAAATTCAGTTGATAAATAAATAAGCAAACAAGTTTTTTTCACACCTTGTCTCTCACACGTGCTTTTCAGGGGATTTTATCACCCCCTAAAAAACTAAAAAATTAAACTGGTTGGCAAGCCAAATGCAGCCTGTGGACTGTTGTTTGACCAAAAAGTATTACAAACTCTGCTAGGCTGCGATTTCAATAAATATCAATTTCAAAGTTCAATTTAAAAGGATCTAAGTTTTTGTAATAATTTACAAGTATAATATCACTACAAAGCTACTCTACTAAATAAAATAGATGTACCTGAAGTTTTACTGAGACCATCAGAATCAGCTCTGCCACCATCAGAAAATGACACAATTTCCTAAAAACAGTGTGAATCATCAATCCAATCCTGTTTTTGTTGCAATATTTTTCAGCCACTGAATGAATTTTAAGCAAAATGACAAAAATGTTGAAGCAGTTTTGGACAATACATTCCCATGACTTCCACAAAATTTTTCAAACCAAATTTTATAACTTTTAATGACTCATATTTATCTTTTCCATGACCCAAATTTATCTTTTCCATCTTAGCATTTTGAAACATTGTTTCAAAAAGTTATACATTCCAATAACAGTTTTTTCTGTAATAGATATGTAATAGATGTAATGTAATATGTAATAGTAATACATTCCGATAAATGTAATAAATAAATAAATAAAAAACTGCACTATGATAAACCAGTCAATTTACAGAGGACATGTAAGTTTGATTCACAATAGCAGACCACAGACAATGCTGACAAGTGATTGTCAATGCAACCCATCATGACACAAGAGCTATTAAACTCAAAAAGCAAGAGATTCAAAAGAATTATTATTGTTATTTGCAAGGGTTTGTCGAACAATCAGCATCAAAATAAAACGGTGACTATATTCATGCTTCAGAAGTGATTACTATCTGTCATATGTCATAGCATTATTTCTATTTATGGACAGTTGCACATAGCTTGTAGACAAATTAAATTTAAAAAGATGGTTAATATAATGTGAACACTGAGCAAGGCCCAAACACTAATAATTTTTCTTGATTAGTCCTCAAAAAATTAATGCATCTTGTCAATTTGGCAATGTTACCTGTTGTTACGCATGTATTGAAAAACTGATAAAAAAAAAGTTTGATTATAAAATTGTCAATTACAGGGTGCTCCAAAAAAAATGAAATAACTTTGATTGGTCCTTATTCAGACAAAATACGAATAACAACCTTCATATGTGAGATACATGAAGTCAAAAAGATTCGATTATATCTGAAAGTCCAATAAATTTCTTGTAGTCCACATGCTCAACATAAGTCCTGTTTATGTTGAAACATGCTTTCAAACAAACGTAAAAATTGTAAACAACTTTTTTCCCTGTTTTAGTGGTAATTTCAGCTGCATAAGCTGCCACATTCTGATTTAGATAGGTAATGTTTGTGGTTTCTTGGCATTCTTCCCTTTACTACTCTCCAGAACCAGAAATTCTGTAGATTTGAGTAAGGGCTGTGGGGGCCCATTATATGTATTGAGGCTGACAAGATGATTCTGGAAGAGTCACCTGAGATGATCCAGTGACAAATGAGCTAAATGAAGTCTTGCACTATCCTGCATAAACCAAGCAAGCCTCAATTGTCCTTGAGTTAGCTTTTGAGTCAAGTCACCCTAAAATTGGTTAAGAATGGCAATATAATGCTTACTGCTGATGGTAACAATGCACCCATTTTCCTTCAACCAGCAAGGTTCCAGCAGGATGTGTTTCAAATTGAACGCCACATATGCAGCAACCTTCAAACCTTTGAGGTGCTTCTCACTGATTTGTTCTGGCTTTTCTTTTTCCCAGCACACATTATTGTGATTATTAATAGCCCTATTAAGATGAAAGCGTGTTTTATCACTAAACCAAATGTGATTGAGCAAGCCAAGAGTTTGCTGAAGCCTTTTATTTAGCCAGACGCACATCTCGGTTCTTTTTGTCCTGTCACTACAGGGCATGGTGAGTTGAAATTGTAACTGGAAACAGCTTCAGGTTCTTTCTCACGACTTTCAAAAGTATAGTTGAAGACAGAGGTAAATTCGGTAAGATTTCTTCACACTGTTAATCACCAATTTACAGACTTGTAAAGCATAGCTTAGATCACCACACTTGTGGTACCTATACTAGGTCCACTGTGGTGGATGGTCTGTCAGTGCTCTGCAAGGCCATATCACTCATGAATTGAGTGGCAGTTGTACAGTACTGACAGACCATCTACCACAGTGGACCTAGTATAGGTCCCACATGTGTGGCAAACTAAGCTATGCTTTATTAAAAGCCTCTAGCTTCTTGTTGGTCACCAATTGCACTGAGGAGACCTGATAGGTCGAAGCAGTGTCACTGTCTGCAGTTTGCTACGTGCATCGCCAGCCTATTGCATTACTATAAGAGCCTGTGGCCACTAGGCTGTGACAGCACTACTGTTCTAGCAGTTGTTAGACTTAGTGCACCTGCGACAACTGCCACTCATTCACTAGTGATATGTCTTTGCACCATGTACTGACAGACCATCTACCACAGTGGACCTAGCATAAGTCCCACATGTGTGGCAGTCTAAGCTATGTTTTATTAACACGTTCCGTGCGATGTGACCCATATATATGTCACACCTGGTATTACTGAGCTGCGATGCGGGCATATATGGTTCACAGGACAGTGTGACCCAAATGTTGCCGCATCGCAAATGACAAGTAAACAAGAAGTGTATTGCGATGTGGCAAATAGTGGGCCACGTTTTTTATTACGGTATTTTGTAAAGGAAAGGGAGAGAAAGCACACCCACCTGCTGTCGTGACAATAACCAGCAGCTAACTGAAGTTATAAACAAAACAAGGGTGTCGCGGTAGACGTATATACTTGTATAGACCTGTTGCACGGAACGTGTTGAAAGCCTCTTAGCTTTTTGTCGGTCACCAACTGCACTGAAGAGACCAGATAGGTCAAAACAGTGTCACTGCCTGCAGTTTGCTAAGAACAATACATCTTTGTCATTGAGCCACTCAAAATTGCTTAATTGCTTGCATTATTAATGGTGTTTTTGGATGGATCTTTAAAATAATTTAGTACAGAATTATCCTTTGTATTATCTTGGTGCAGTATTTGCGATTCTTCTTTCTGAGGAAGTAGATTGATTTTGAACTTTTTGTAAAGTATGTATGTTGGTTTTAATTAGTCGTCACTTGGTAACACGGTAACTTAAGCATATTACTCAGACAATGATGCATTGTGTGAGTGACCTTGACCATGGCCTTTCTATTTCCATTGACCTTTTTCAATTAGACAACAACAGGTCGGATGGTTTCACTCCAAATAGACATATCAAGAGGTGGCAGGCCAAGGCCTATCTCAGAAGCTGCTATGGTAGTGTTTTTCATAGCTCCTGTAATGCAAAGGTAGGCAGCAAGGTGACTAGTCAGAGCTTGCACACTTACCAGTTGCATATGTGGCCACCACACTAGTGTACAACTATCTTCTAAAATGTGATTTAGCACTCCACGTTTTTCCTATTGGTTTGCAACAATGTCAGCTACAACTTTAGGGCATGGTTGTATTTGTTTGTATATGGAGATCCTTTCGGTTTTGAGTCTAATAATACACTGAGGTGTTTGACTTTACTGTTAAATATTAATATTCTACAAAACAGCTTGATAGCTTTATTAGACCTTCTATCTTTCTGCATTGCTTGAAAAGTATCAAATTAATTTTTGTGGGTTTGAACTTAAATCGTACCTCAAAGCATCCATTTTCCTATTTATTTTATAGAAGTGTGGATTCTGTTACTGATTGTGTCCAGACAAATGCTCTGAACTAAAATGGCCTTGTCATTTGCATGTCCTTGTTTATATAGCAGTACTTTGTTTAGATGACAAATGTGACTGTCAATAATAAGCCTCTTTAGAAGTGGCAACAAAATGCCTCTCTGTGGACATCTCTGAGTAATTATCAAACTGTGTTTTAACCTTTTTAGTGTTTTGCAAATTGTTTGCCTATTGGATCAAAGCACTTACCACTTCCTTTGCTTCTAGTGACTTGATCATAAATGTGTAGTTGCCCAGCTTCTAAGGCTCCATGCTCTTTTGCTATGTTCCCATCCATTGTAAGGGATCAGGTAACAAACTATAAATTCTTTATCAAATGCTCTTTCCATGCACATGAATGCACCCAAGATAGAATGTTTGTTGGCAAGTGCATGTTAGTATTAGCAATCAGACAGGGTGGAGCTGTCTGTGTTGATATGGTTTTTGTTGGGCATGCTGATTTCCGAGACTGGGTTTAAGGTTAGTACTTGATCACAAATATATCTATTGATTTCTCTAACACTTTTAACTTGAAGAATTTTAGACAAATAGGTCTAAATGACTCGGCAAAAAAATAATGATCCTTACTTGTTTTTGGTACAAATACCACTCTTGCTGTACAACATATTCCATTGCAGTGTAAACTTGAAACAGTTCTGTGAGTAAATGTACTAGAACTTTCAGTTGATTCCCTTAGAGGACGATGGAAAATGTTATCACTTTACAGGTTTAAAGATCATTATAATTAATCCTTTTTCATAAGTTACTGTTTTCTTGGCAGTTATCCAGTCTTGCAATGACTTACAGCTGCTTGCTCCATTGTGATGTTCTTGTTGTTAAGCCACTTCCAGGAAAATGAACCTTGTGCATATGCTGAAGGGTTTCATTTTTGTAAGTTGTGTGATTTCCATCAGAAAGAGCTAATTTATGAGTAACATCTTTCTTCATGATCTTGTTGAGCCTAACAGCAACTGGTGCATTATCTACATTGTTGCAGTAGTATTTCCTCCACAAGTCTTGTTTGTTTGTTCGAATTTCTGTTTTACATTTTTTATGTATGAATTTACAAAATTTCAGTCTGTCTTCTTTTTTTTTTGATTTTTAGTAGCTTAGGTCTCTTGGTCATATTTGTAACACACATGGTCTATGAGTTACTTTGGTCTCAAGATTTGCCTGTATGATGGATGTACCTGTAGATGATTTTCCACTATTTCCAGATTGTTTTCCTCTACCTTGGCCTGGGCTACTGAGGAGAGTTTGAGAGTGAAGCCTGTGAAAAGATCACATGCAATGCCAGATTTTGTCAGAGACTGGTTCTGCAGAGATTTTAGAACCTCATTTTCCAGATATGTAGAGTCTTGGTCTTGGTTATAACTGTCTATGTTGTTAATTAATTAATTACTGTTGCTGCATTTGCCTATGATCAATTTCCATGCATTTCTTGGTCAACTGAAATGTTTGATCCCAGTAGGTTTCTGGCATTTTCCCACTCATGCCACCTGTAGGCTGGGGTTGGTCTACAAGGAGGCATAAATAGATTACTCTCAATTAAAACAATTAGGAGAAGGTTTGTGCTGCCCATTCACTCGTGAACAGAAAGAGGTGAGACTATTTTCGAAACTAGCAACTATCTTTTGTGCTCCAGGATTTTTCATCAGCAGTTATTGCAACATCACTCACTGATTTCATGTAATAAAATGTTTTGACGTTGAAGTTACTAGACTACGATATTTCATGACTAGCCAGCAGGGCTTTGTAGAACAGAAAACAAATAATTTTGTTGTGCTCATTTAATGTGCTAACCACACCTAGAATTAAAATTAAACTTTTACTGTTTATGACAATATTGGGTTTACGCAATAAGCAAAATCCCTCAGAAATGACTGATGCCTTTTTTAACTTATGACTCCATGTTCTAACTACATAAGCTATTGGTGTCAAACTCTGGATGGGGTACTTCTCTCATGCCACAACATGATGAAGTGCTATATCTAATGAGACAAGGGTGTGAAACTCGTTTTGTGCAGCAGGCCACATTTACACACATGAATTTCATATGGGCAAGACTCTGTTGAAAAAAAATTTAAGCAGGCAAGATCGTATATTAGTGGTCCCCTAACTTTTTTTCTGCTGGCACAGAAAGCCAGCTGATAAAATTTTGCAGCACACCAGCCACAGCATTATTTGGAGATTACTGCTTTTCCAGGCAACAATCTCTGAATATCATGCGGTGTAGCCCGAAATGATGCTGATTTTTAAAAAAAGTCATTACCTGTCATACCAGCCATGATTTCTAGCAGTTGTTGACCATCACTTCATGCCTATATTCACGTAGTCTTAA
The DNA here is from genome assembly GCA_963675345.1 of Trididemnum clinides. Classification (NCBI taxonomy): domain Eukaryota; kingdom Metazoa; phylum Chordata; class Ascidiacea; order Aplousobranchia; family Didemnidae; genus Trididemnum; species Trididemnum clinides. The sequence goes on along the minus strand of OY776290.1, from coordinate 466,723 downwards.
CTAAAATAATCTCAATTTTTTGCAAACCAAATTCGGGGACCAGGCATTGTCTTGCAGGTCGTATGTTTGACACTCCTGCTATCAGAGATGCTAGAAAGAAATTGACATCTGCTGAGAAAAAATGCTGGATTCTGTCAAAAGAATGTCTGGTTATAGTATGGGTAATCAAATTCTGTTTATTTCTGGTTGCAAAGCTGTTTATATTATAGCTCATAAAGACAATTGAATAAGACTAAATATTTAAATAATTGCATGATGTAATTGGGCCTTAGCAGGGTTATGATCGCTAGGTGCTAGATATACCAGGAAAAGACAATGCTGCCTTTAACTATCTTAGGCCAGTATAAACTGATGTTAATTGTATTTGCTGTATGTGCTACATATTATTTCTATGTTGCATTTTTCTTGAAACAATGTGTTATTCAAAATTTCTGTGATGGGTATTGAAATTTGCTAAGTTTTATAATTTGTGTGTTTTTGTATTTTTGTGATATAATTTCTAGGCACTTACATCATGAATAATAATTTGTAGTTTTGAAATTAATAACAACTAAAATAAGTTTTATAGGTTATGCCCTTTAACTCATTATGATGAAATACTGCCCTTCGATTATTTAGACATCTCATTTATCTCACACCAATTTCTATATAATTTTACCTATCATATTAGTTTAAATGTAATTTGAAAAGAGTCGGAGCTAGTTTTGATAGCTGTTTATTATTGTAGACCCCAAGCAGATAAATATTTTAGCTTCTTGTAAAGTTTTGAAGATTTTATTATCCTAGTACAGCCTTTTTTCTGGTTTTACCATTAGTTTGTCTGAAAAAATATTTAATGCTTTTTTGTGTGATTTTTTTTTGCAGAAACTGAGGATGCATTAACGAAATTAATTTTTCTTATGGAAAATACATGTTTAAGCTGACTTTATTACTGTTTATTAATAGCAGACTCTTTTTCAACATTTAGTTTTGAAATTGCAATTTTATTGTAACATAATTTAAACTATAGTGCCATACTTGTTTACGACATCTTGATTGTAAGTGTTATTGTGGCATAAGATTCACTGATCATGAGATAGACAAATTTATATTCATAGCATCATATGGTTCTCATTGTTGTTTTCATTGAAAATATCTAGAGCATTTTATGCCAGTAGTTCTCAAATGCTTAGTAAACATATGTCCAAAAATCTTAAATTGAAAGAAGGAGAGAGAGGGAGGGGGATAATTAAAATTACATGCACTTGAACCTACATTAGTTTATTTGGCATACAAGTGTCTGTTATTGGAAGTTGTGAAGGTTAAGTGAAACTACTACTTTTAGCAACAGTAAGGGCAGTTAAAATTTTAGATTGCTTCTAAACATATTGCTTACTATTCATGTGATATTGATCCTCTCTCCGTATGTCTTTAACAAATTTTAGAAATGATGCCGTGTTTATGGCTGCTAGCAGGGGTCCACTGGTTTTTGCAGCTCTTTTGCTAAGTGTATCTGTTGTGGGGATTAACTCGTTCCAGTTTCTTTTTTTTTGATGTCTCTTGCTACCAGCTCTGTCCACCTCTACTTTGGTCTGCCAATCTTTTTTCGATAAGCAAGAATTTTTCTTGCCATAATTGGTGCTTTACCTTTACTAATTTTTTCTACATGCCTACACCACCTCAGTTGGCCTTTCATAACTTCTATAATACTTCCAACTTTAGTTATCACTTGGATGCACTCATTTCTGATTTTATCCTTCAGAGTTTTTCCACAAATCATTCAGAACATTCTCATTTCTGCAGTTTCCAATCTGTTGATATCCTCAACTCTCATTGCCTAGCTTTTTGCTCCACAACAGATTGTACTTATGCAAATTTTGTAGATCATGCCTTCTATTCTTTAAGATAAGCCCCTTCCACATGCAATACCAGACCGCCTCTCGAATTTGCTCCATCCCACTCTTATTTTAAACACTACTGAAGCATGCACTCTTCCATCTGTGCTGAGCCTATCTTCCAAACAGCACAACTTTTCCACAGCTTCAAGTGTGTCTCCATCCAGATGTACTATCTCTACAGGACTCTCCTGAACAACTGCTCGGCAACTTTTGCATTTAAAATTTTTTACTTGCAACAAACTTTCTGGCATCTTCATGCATTTTTTATGGATCTATTTGCTGCATTAAACACATTTGATAGAGTTGGAATTTACTCTTTTCCTACTCACTGTGCAAGGAGCAATCTTAGATGAAGATGTTATTCTCTGCAGAGTATGGAAAGCCTTTGTTTTGCTTACATTTACTTTAAATCTTTGTCATTTAGGGCCTTTTCACATTTACCATACCTCTCCTCTACTTCTGACTGGTAGATACATTAGTTATAGCAACGCATCAGTGGAATCTGTAACCAATATAGATACATCACATCAATTTAAAATTCGATTATCAAGCATAGAATCAAACTTCTTTTGCTCAACACTTATTGACTGAAAAGATTCTTTAAATATTCTGCTTGCTTAGCTATGGTTGTGCTTTCTAGTTGGTGTTAGCTTTTTATGCTTTTTTTGCTAAAGATTGTGGCATCTATTTTAGTAACCAAACTTTGCACTTGAGTTTAGTTTCTTGTTAACTACGGTATCTAGTTGCTCTGAAAAACAGAAAGTAATTGATATAAATTCTGCTGTTTTGGCTGAAATCATATCTGACAAGATGATATGATTAGGTTGATGTGCACTGTGTACATTTTTGTATGTTTTTCTCTTACGTGTTTTTGTACAATAATTTTGATCCGTGTGCCTATTCATATTCATATGATGCTTCAATAGTATGTGGTTTTCCAACATCCAGTTTTGTAAACAAACTACAAACCAGTAGCATGTGCGCACAAAATGCTCTTGATACATTCTTTAATAACAAAAGTGGATATACTTGCATACTTCGTAACACTATAATTAAGTGGATAAAATTTTTCATACAAAAATGAAAATGAAAAGGTACAAATTGCAAAAGGATCCATTTGGTCCTAAAATGTTGCAATAAATGTTTGGTGAGTGTAAACTGTTGTTTAGATGCAGTCCAGAGGGTTAAAATTCTCCTAGCAAAATAGATTCAAGTATAAATAACTAACTGTCATTTCAAATTGAATCGCTAATAAGAATGAGAGAACTACTGATTTGTTAGAAAAGGTGGTTGTATTGTTGTAATGTCATTATATACAGTACAGTAGGCCTATGGTGGAATCTGCTCAGGTTTTTCAAGGATTAAAGACCATATCCAATGTTTTGCAAGCAAACAAAACTTGTCAATAGCATTCACATTGTTTTATTATTTTACAAGCATTGCTTTGTTGGTAATTTGATTTACACTGAGTTTAACTTGAGTCACTGTAATGTAATGCAAATAAGGTAATTTAAATACTATTGTGAAATACCATACTTTGTAATTACTATAGGTCAAGATATCGTTTAAGTGATAATTGAATAGATGAGACTAAAGTGCAAATTACAGGAAATAGAGAAACCCACTGCCTAAAGTGCATGACTATCAGCACAGTGTTGCAAGACTCAATTACCACAATAAATAAGAAGTGTAAATCAAACGACAGTTCTGGTGCAGCAAAAATGATGGTAGCTTTTGTTGGATATCTAAGTTCAATCAACTATGACTGCACAACTAAATATTTCCAACATGCTGCCAACCTTACTGCTTAGACTCTCACAGTCAATGGTTTGCATTCATTTTCAACATTTTTCTGGTGTAATTTTTAAGCTGTTCTCTTGTGCATAATCTTCTTCTTTTTCAACAAAGTTTTTATCTTCAGATTCCATACAGCCATGCCATCCATTTCTCATAAAGCAAAAATAAATTTTTTGTGCTTTATAATAACTATTTTGTCTTGGGCATTAGCAAGGCCATTCACTAAAGTTTCCTTTTTTTTTATCTGAGTTGGTGCCAACCGATTTCTACGACACCTTACATCTTTTTTCATGTGAAAGAGTGGTTTACATGAATAACAGATTTATTTAGTTTATCAAAATCAATAACATGAGCAACAAAAAAACAAAAGGGTAACAGTACTACAGCAACACTGCTGGAACTTTATATTTATCTTGGTTATGCTTTTTATGCACAGTTAAAGGCTTTATCTTGATTATGCACAGACTACTACAAGCTTTAACAAAAGCTTTTCAATTGTAAAGTATTTTTCAGTTTGTTAATCCATTTAAATGGTAGAGAGCATGACATATTAAACTTTCAAAAATAATGCTTCATGAAACCAAGCAATATTTGAAGCATTTTACAAGCAAAAGCGTTTTAAAAATCAAGGAGTAAAAATGTGCATCAAAACGAAATCACCTATTTTGAGGTAAATAAGACTCTATTTATTGCCAAGTCTTTTTTTAGAAGCAACTTTTGAGTGCACTTTTATTCTGAGTTATTCATTGAGCAAATGAATAAGTAAATTTTACAAAATAGTATTCATGCTTTGTATCCCTTGCAAAATTTTCTTTTACTTTTACAAGGTATGTGCTTGCTTGGCTTAATCTTGTCTGCAATATCAAGTTCAATATTTCAAAATCTGGTAAGTAGGTTTCTTCAAAAGAACCTGCAAAAGGTTCTCTTGAGAATCTTTGAATTTAGATAAATTATTTAAAAATGGTGGAACATTAACAAACTTTATGCAACAAACTGTTTTTTGCAGTTTGTGTTTTTAGGTAGTCTATAGATATTTTATGTTGAAATGAAACATTCAAAGCCATCTGTTAACGGTGATCATTCATTGTGAATAAATTTTTTGTTGCAAGTCAAGGGGTTCTGTCAGTTGTGTGGTATGTCTTTTTAAGAACACTGTAAATTGGCTTTGAAATACATCAAGAAATGCTAGTTACGGACACCTGGGACTAGGTTATTAATGTTCGGATTTTTTGGGCTGAGATGTTATTCAGCTAAATCTCATATTGCATTGTTTCCAAACTTTTTTTTTTCTTCAACCATGGAGGTAATATGGACCAAATAAATTTTGGCCATGTGAAACTTGCACTTGAGAGTGTGGATGCCAAAGCACTATTTTCAGTAAAGTACACTAATAATTGTCTTTAAGTTTTTTCAAGAATTATTACCATTTTCGGTCTCTTGACAGTATAGTTATTGTTAACTTTGCTTGTCCATTGAAGTCTCACCAAGTTGTATATATATTTCACTAAAAAAATAGTACCAATTCTTTTAAAAAGTTCAAGATTTTAAGGTTTAAGTATATCTTTAACTGAAATTTTTTTATTCTTAACAACAAAAAATTTTCTGCAAAATTTGGTTGAAGTTGTGCTGCATCAGAAAATATTTAACTAAGTATATTGCTATTTTAATTACAAAAACATGAAAATAAACTGTGGAAAACTGTTAAAGACGTTGAAATTACATGTGCGGTCAACTTTTTGAAAAGAGACTACCTTGAAAGTGAGTTAGGGTTTACCTCGTAGAGTGTTGTTTCAGCAAGCCACGTTCTTTATGTCAAGCAGTCTAATTAATGTTCTGTCTTATAATTTGGTGAGAAGTTTTTAAGTATGTTAATGACATTGAAATTGGAAACTTTTATGAAACTGAAGCTACTTTTTGAACTTCAAAAACACCCCATAGCACCCATAGGCAGTAACTAAGATTAATAATACTAGCCAGGTTTATTGAATAATGGCATATGATATGCTTTTAAACATGGCTGTCATTATAAAGCTCACTAAATTTACTTTCCAGCAAAATACAACTCTAAATAGTTTGATGTAATCATTATTTTGTATTGACTGATAAATAAGATAGTTACAATGTGTCATAGAAAATTGCAACTCAGTAAAACTTAACTGCTGCAAAAATTTTGGAATATTGGTAAATGTATTAGTGTCTCTCTAAGGCTCTTCAATAAGTTTCTCAAAAATTTATTTAAACTAAAAGTTATGATAAAAGATATTGTTGAGCCTCTATGATTTGAAAATTGATATCCCCCATGCAAAAAGTGCACGTAAAATTGCTTTAGTTTTATTGTTTGCAACAAAATATTTTTTGAAAACGTTTTCTAAATCTTAAAGAAATTGCATTTCAAAGATGAATAACGATATGGCACAATGTAATTATGATATTGTGCTGACTGATCAAAAAAATATTTGCATTATTTTGCGTTTTCAGTGCAAAAACGTTTACAATTTTGATGCTTGGCTTTGAGAGATTGCTACACAATTTTTTGTATATTTTTTCTTAAAAGTATGGTCCTTTGGCATCATTTAATAACCATTTTCAAAAAATAAGCCAAATACAATAAAAAAATTGGTAAAGTTAGGGCCTCTGTGTCGTGAACTGATACCTAGCTAAAAAAAGCAAAGGGTATACTTGATTCTGATGTATTTTTAGCCCCAAAGTGTTGGTTGCAAGTATATTATTTGATTTGTTCATGAATGCAATCTGCAAAAATATGAGAAAAAGTATGATATGTATTTTTGCAGCTGCAAAAAAAAATATTTTGAGTTTATTTTTTATTAAAACATGGCTCTATCAATCTTTTAAACAGTACAATATGAGCTAATTTACAGAGTATAGCATACTACTTCGTTGTTGTGAGCTTATATCATCTCATTCTTATTAATTTTCTTTTTCTTTGATGTGCAAATTTAGTCTTTTTCCAGTTAAAAATGCAAACATTACCAATATTACAACTACTGTTGCTGCCATCAACTATAATATTAATAAAGGCCTTCTCCTAACATTATTAGCTTAATCCATTTCTGGTTCAAATTATGTGAAAAACTAAAATTAGCTAGCTAATGAGCTAGCTAAAAAATAAAACCAGGGCTGCAAACATTATTGATTTTTGTTTGAGTTCGAGTTTGATTTCTGAATAATTTTGCAAGTCCGAACTCAAGTTTGAATTGTGCATTTTAAGTTTTTTGAGTTCAGCAAAATTACAATTTTTTTAAAATTTAGTTTGAAGCAATGAGCAATAAAGTAGCTTTAACAATTTTTATTTTTGAAGTACAAATTCTTGAAACAAACGTTTTGATAATTTGCTAGCAAAAGCACACAACTTGCTACAATTTTTCTTTGAAATGATGATAGCAACTAGAAGCCACAGAAGTTATTTTGCAATTCATTCTCTAAAGCTTTTGTCATCAACCATTTCATTGTACTCTTTTACAAAGAATAAGTGAAAACTCTAATGTTTTTGTCTAGCTCTCTTCAGGAGTTATCGCTAGAATGAAGCCTGGTGTTGATGGCAGGTATTTATAGTAATTGAAGTTGGTGAAAATGTCAGAACGTTCTGATTGGTAGACAACCAGACGTTTTGTCGAGTCCAAATCAATGATGTAATTTTAGTGTGTAGATGAATTCCTTTTGGCGACAAAGCTCTGGTTTAAGCATTTTGATGAAAGTTGCTTCCAAGGTAGATAAATGAAAAAGTGCTCTTTCTTTATCCAAAATAGAAAATTGATTGTCATCGTAGTAAGATGTGCATTTTTCATTGTTGAGGAGGCGTTGTCCTATTGCCGAAGTACTGGTAGGATTGGATTGGATTAAAATAAATAAATAATTTTGAAATCTGATCTGGTTGAGTTCAGTTTCTTATTGCTTTTGGTATGTGCTGTTTTATTCTATCCTGCAGTCTTTGAGATGTGCAGCCTATGCCCCGACGATCACAGTGGCACACTTATTGATAAACGACCATACTTTGTTGCTTGGTATGCATGACATCTTTGCAGACCGTTGGAAGCCTCTTTCTTGTGGAAAATACTACATGAAGTTTTACTGCACCAAAACATTAGCTGACAGCAGTTTTGCATTGACTTTCAAATTTTGTGGAGATATTGCCAATCCATGGTAGTTTAAGGTAAACTAGACATTTTTCCAGTCCTTCCTTTGGTGGTAATTTAAACTCCTCAATCTTCCTTTTCATTCTCAAATTAACTAAATTTTCTGAAAAGCCATTGGAGCAGAGAATCGATTGAATGAAATATATTTTCTGGAGTAATTTTCAAGGCGAACAAATTGCTAAGGCTTGGTGTACAAGAGTGCCAATGAGATTGTTTTTTCTGCTTTTAGGTACAAAAGAATCTCAGCGATTGTACTGGTCGCAAAATGAAAGTTTCCCATAAACAGAAGTTAAAAATTTTGTATTACTTTTTTCTATAAGCACATCCAAAAAAGATAATTTGCCATTGACTTCTTTCTTGTGGGTGAAAGTGTGGGACAGATGCAATAAATTAAGTTGCTTAAAGAACTGGTCGCAAATGAACTTATCTTCAAATATGGCAAAGGTGTCATCCACCTATCTGAAATAAATTAAACATTGATTGTTGTCCATAAATAATTTTTCTTCTTGATATCCGACAAAGATATTCGCTAGGGCTGGACCAAGTGGACTGCCCATAAATTCATACTCTGTTTTGATTGCATAGCCGTCCTATTTCTTAGGGTAGGTCACAGGCTGTACTAAAAGTTGGCATGTCAAACAGTAATCCACAAGTGGCGTGCTGTGCGATAACTATAATATGAAGATATTTACTTAAAAAAACTTCATATATTTTTGAAATTTGAGCTTTACAATTGTCAGATATTGTAAACTCTACCTAGATTTACTCAAACTCTACCTAGACTTCTCACTGTGCATTTCACAATATTTTTATGACTCGCTACCGAAGTTTTTTACTAGAAAGGAACCCTGATTTATGAAATAACTGGTTGGTGTGTTTTCAAAAGTCTGTGCAAATTGTCAGTCATTAGTGCTTAATGTGTTTGTGTTTTGTTTCCTCGTATTTTTTTAACTTCGTTTTTTGAGAGCTAATGTGGTGATTCATTTCACCTGCAGTACTTGAGAAAATCATTAAAAACTAAAGAGAACAAAACAATGTGTAAATTCTTAAAGAGGACAAGAACCAGATAGCATACCTAGCACAAGTAGTGTTGCAAAAAGACAGAAACTTGTTAAGAGGAAATACAATGCAGATTACTTTTGGTGCATATTTACTTGGAGTAGTAATAAGGAAGCTTCAAAATCACCCAGTGTAATTCCTGAAGACCAGCTTGCAAATGATGCGTTGTTTTCAAGTAAACTTATTTGCTAATTAAATGCAAAACATGCCAGATATTCTTGCAAGGATAAGAAGTTTATTCAGCTAGTTTTATGTAAAAATAAAAAGCAAAAGCACTTTATGAAATTTTCTTTTACAGTCTTGGAAAAAAATCGGCAGCTAGCTAATAAAGTGCAATATTGATTGCACAACAGAAAAAATTGCATAGTGTTGTAGAAAGACACAAAAACCAGCTGGTCTAGAAGTTGTTTCATTGAACCTTGGACCAAGGAAGTAGAAGAGTTGAGAAAAGTGTCGTCTGCAGAAACTATTGAAAGAAGAATTGATGATTTGTTCAGTAATTATAATTCACTTTGATTATAAACTAAAGATAACTGATGATTTTTTCTTGAGGTTAATGAAACAGCAGATATTAACTAATAAGAACATCTATGAACCATTATGTTTCATTGATGGCGATTCCATAACAGAAGAGTATTTGTTTTCCAAAGAACTTCCAGAGGGCACTATTGGCCCAATAATTTTCAGAGTAATGAATGAGTTTTTTGCAGTGTATGATATCCGATGTGTTAACTGGTTTGTTCATTCAACGTTTGCATGAATAGTCCTTCAGCAGTAATGGATGAAGATAGAGGTTTTGCAACATTAATAAAACGTCAGATTCCGACTACTGAATTTATGAATTGCTGCTTATGTAGAGAAGCCTTGATGATCCAAGTATTACCAATAGTACTGTCAAATGATGAACAACTGTTTTCACATTGTCAACTTTGTTAAGATAAAGAGCTTTGAAATCATGATTTTTTACATGGTATGCAAAGAAACTAGATAATCTTTCATAAATGCAGTCTCATTTTTTGAGATGTAATTTTTTTGCATTGCAGTTACAAAATTTTTTTTTTTAACTTTAAAATTATTGACTTTTGAATAATTACTGCTACTTATATCAAACAAACTCATAATCGACTTCCTTGTCAATCTGATTTCTTTTCATGGTCTCATCACCCTTGTTTCCATGGCATCATACTTTCTGATAAGCTTAGCCTTTACCCACTGTTTGCTTGCGATTAGCAAACTGAAGTTTTTTTAACAATACAACAATATCTTTCAAAAGTTTCTTTTCCAATTTATCAAACCCAGATATCTTTTTTAAGGTTCCTCCCTGGTGATCCGGGTGGTGAAAATTTTGAAACATGTTCAAAGATCGATTGCATGTCCACATATTTGGTGATAGGAAGTTGTTTGCAGCATTTGCGTCATTTCCACAAATTATGCAAATTAGCATCCAAAATGGCGAATTGAAAAGAAATTGAGTATGCTAGCAAAAATTCATACTTTTTTGTAATTGTCCATAAAACGCTTTTAAATTCTGCGATTTACATCATAATAACATATATGACAAACTGTAGTCAGCATTTTTGAAAAAAATTACCAGTGGTATTTCTAGAGGCATATCAATTTAATGATTTATGAGTATTACACCTAATTACAAGGGTAGGCTGAAAAGTTCATAGCCTGACTAACACAAAGTATTTAAATTTGACCAAAGTAGGTTTATTTTTCAACATAATCTCCTCTGCGGTCCACACATTTCTTCCATCTGTGCTGCAGTGCTCGAATCCTGGTGGCATAGAAGTTCTCCTCCTGACCCTCAAAAAAGTCCTCTACAGCGGAAATGATGTCATCATTACTCTCGTACTGTTTTCCAGCAAGATGTTTTTTCATGTTTGGGAACAGAAAATAATCCAATGGTGCTAAATGAGGAGAATATGGAGGGTGATCAATCAGTTCAAAGCCACAATCATGCACAGCAAACATTGCAACCAGAGACTTGTGAGCAGGACACCTTTTGTCAGCTTTCCAGGCCACTTTGACTTGATTGCTTGTCGTAACTCCCTTAGCAATTTGGCATAATATTCTCCATTGATAGTTTTACCTTTCTGAAGGTAGTCCATGAACACAATGCCTTTTGCATCCCAAAATACAGAGGCCATCACTTTTCCTGCAGATGACACCACCTTGGCCTTCTTTGGAGCAGGAGAAGTTGAGTGCTTTCACTGCATGGATTGCCTTTTGGTCCCTGGTTCAAAGTGATGGACCCAACATTCATCTTGGGTGAGAAAACACTCAACAAAACGATCTGGGTCTGCCTCAAATCTTGCCAAGTTTGCTTCTGACATGACGAGTCTGGTGAGCTTTTGATCAGGTGTCAAAAGCCGGGGCACCCATCGAGCCAAAACTTTTGACATGCCAAGTTTGTTGTGGAGTATGTTCTCCACTCGTTCGCGAGAGATGCTGATAACACTGGCCAAGTGACTAATGGTTAATCGTCTGTCATTCATTACCATTTGATGAATGTGATCAATATTTTTTGGGGTGGTAGCTGTGGAAGGACGTCCTAATTTCGGATCATCTTCAAGGCTCTCCCTCCCCCTCTTGAATTCCGCTGCCCACTTCTTCACAGTTGATAAAGCCGGAGCATCATCCCCCAAAGTGGAAACCATATCAGCATAAATTTCCTTGGTCGTTAATCCTTTTTTCTGCAAATATCTGATCACACCATGGTGCCAAATCTTATCCATATTCACAAGATCATCAAAAAACCAAAATGCAAAATTCTCTTGATATTACAAAATCTCTCTAGTAGAACTTTTTAAAGTGAGAAATTACTTATTCAGCATAAGGTTACCTAAAAAAAATATCGCAGTCAGTATCAAGAAAGCATGAATTTAACGCATGGCAAGTTTCACTGATCTGTCACAACCCCTTCATAGTGAGGCTACAAACTTTTCAGCCTACCCTCGTAACATATATATCCAGTATAACAACAAAACTAATTGTGGTAAAGCAAAATCATGACTAGAGAATGAAACACATATGTTCCACATTCTGTATAAAAATTTCAGCACAATGGCATCAGAAAGGTGGCAGTTTTGATGATTTGAATTGTAGAACATAGCGAAAAACACAATTATGAGAAAAATGAAGGCAAAGTGCTGGTACTTTATTTTAACTGTATGGAGAAAAGCATGCAGCCCAGAGACCAAACTGGAATATATAAATTAAACTGGAACCTCCTCATTAACGCCAGTTCTTGGCGGAGGGGGGCCTCTTGCCTTTGACTTTGGGCTGCAAACCCCACTGATGAAGTGGAGATGGGCACCACAGAAACTTCTCCTGGTCCCAAAAGGATCAGGGCAGTTTCCCTCAGTGAAGGTTTACAAAGTCATCATCACGGGGCTAGGCCGGCAACAATAGGCCTAAACAATCCTGCTGCTCTGCAGTGGAGGATGGAGAAGAGGTATGGAGAAAGGTATGGAGAAAAGCATCTTTGCAAATTTAGCTTGAAAAAGCTAGTTTTACACTGATATGAACCATACTAGGCCTGCTTTTCATAAAAACAGTGAAGTGCAACCTATTTGCCTTCCTGGATCTAACTATTTCTATTTAAATATGCGAGCTTTCGTAGGCATAGAGCCAACTTCTTCAGGAAAAAAAGCTGCAGTGTAAAATAAACAAACACAATATGGAAAGTAAAAGTGCATTCACTTGGAGATTAATTATTGTGTTACGGTACCCATGTTGGCTTGGATAACAACTCAAAACTCGCCAGTAGAGTAGGAAGTACCTTCTTCTTTGTTTCGATTAATGAAACCCTTTTTCAGAGCTCTGAGAACCTTTCTCCTCTGAATGGCAATATGAGATGATTTCTGCTTAGCACATGTAATTCTTCTACAGTCTTTATCCATGGTTAGCTTTGACATAAAATGTCCAGGTTCTATTCCCATTTTTTTGAGAACTTTCACTAAAGCTGAGGCACCATCATTGAACTGCCCAACAGCCATGCTGACAGACTGCTCCACAACCGGTTTTCCCACCCAGACTTCTTTACTGCAGCAGTCCTATATAAGTTTATTGAAAGACTCGTTACTATTTTGAGTCTTGCCATGAGCACAACGTGATAGCAGCAATGAATCAAAGAAGTCAATATAGTTCGATTCTATAAGGTCTACAATACACATTGGGATGCCTTCATGGTACTGATAATTTTCAGGGTCCTTGTTGTACTCACACCAGCCATCATCTTGACACATTGAGTGATTTGAGGCACCAGCACTGCTAGAAATATGATATAATCCAGCCATAATATTTTTTTGCATACTGCAAATGTCTTCCAGGTTGCCTCTAACAACACGGCCATAATAGACCTGTAACTTATTTATCATTCCATCTGTCGATCTACCACAATCTCCAATAGTTTTTCCATCCAATAGTTACACACCATGGTATTTTGAGTTTCCTCAATCGCCCTCCTACTCTCTTTTGGACACGTCCAATGCATTCTCTTTTTTCTATAATTGTATCTTCACTCCACAACCTTCTTGTATGCAGAAATATCCCCATCTCCTAAATATTCTAAGTATCACAGCTCATGTTTTTCAATAGATCAAGAAAATATTTTGATGGCACCTGCTGCTTCCATCACACCTGCACTGCCAGCATGATTTAATGTACAGCAGTGGTCACTATCTCAATCCTTTTCACACAACCTACAATAGTTACATAATACTTCAAAATCAAGAACTTTTCCTGTTTCTCCACTTATAACAGCCACCACTCCATTGTGGCTGCTGTGCCTCCTTTGATGCCAGGTACCATCAATGCTTACAATTGTATCACGACCCACATCTTCTTTTACTTCTATGCCACCCTGTGCCATGCTTTCCTTCACCATGGAAAGAGAGGCAGAATGTAGTTGGGCAAACAATCCATCATAGGCAGAGTGACTCATTGTTGTTGTGTTCATCACACGTGAAAAGGTATCCAATGCAGTGTGTCCTTTCCCAAGTTCATGCACGAAAGTAACTATTCGTAAGTTCATCTCATAAGTACCTTTCAGGTTTTCTCCTCCTTGCTCCTCACAAACCTTTTTTGATGGGGAGAATAGGACAGATGGCTTGGATTTGGTGCAATGATGGCATTGAGAACATACAGACATGGCAAATCCTTTAGAATTTTTGAAGTCCACAAAAGTGTTTACTGAACCATCACACACTGAGCAGTGCAATGTTTTGTTTAGAAAATCTATCAGTATACTTGAATCAACCAAGATATATCCACCTTCAGGTGAAGACAAATGCTCTGCAGCACTTGCAGTATTGATGGAACCCCTCAATTTCTTTTCAGAAGCTGTGAGAGGGTTAGACACTTCAGTATTTGCAGGTTCTTCAACATTTACACCTGAGGAAATGGAATCCTGTGGTTGCTCTGCTTTTTCTTTTTGTTTTCAAGCTTCCATTCTAATCTTGGCATTCCCTTTAGCAGGCACTTTCTTCAGTCTAGGCATATTTACAGTAATAGCCAAGCAACAAATAATTTCTCTAAATGTATGATAAGTCAACACCACTGAAACAACTATTTTCACTGAAAAATTTCAACTCTGATGTTAGAGAAGCTATACGGTAGACCTAAGCCTGCTGCAGCCTGCAAACTAACTTGTCACAACAGGAAAAGAGCTGTTCAGTTCACCGACATCCAAAGTTACAGGATACAGTAGCAAAAGCGATTTACAGCAGCAAAACATTACTGAAATTTTCTTGCCATTTCAATACCAAGACCATAAAATTGATAAAAAAATGACTGCATTGGAATTTGAAAGTAAACAGTGTGTTTTTGAGTAAGAATACCTGTATTTCCAGTTGTTTTTTGTCAAATCTGATAGCAAAATCGAATTCAGCTTAGTCAACATGATGGAGAATAAAAAATTGGAAAAATTCGGTATTTTATGTTATTTTCACCAGCAAGGAACCTTAAAAATTTTGGATTAAAATTAGCAATTTTTTTTCTGGATAAAAAGTCCTTCACATCAGAATTTTTGAAGAGGCAAAGGTTTAGTACAGAATAAAAAAAAACAGCTTGAAAACAACAGATAATAATCATTTGCCATTGATTTGAAGTCGTATAAAAAGTTTTTATGGCAATAGCTTATGTTGCAAGTAGAGCTTTCAAGTAGTGATAGGAAGTTACTTCTTCTATGCCTTTTGACACTAATTTCATCAATGTTGTGAAACAATTTGTCAAAGCTTGAAAAAGGGTGCTGGCTTCAAATACATGCATGCAGCGAAGTAATTCACAAAAGAGAGTGTTAAGAAATAAACAAGAGAATATTTGTGTTTCTACCAATTAGGAAGCTTATGATTGCAGACCTGTTTGCAACACTAAGAAATAAAAGTGGGTGAAAATTTTACAAGAGTCCTTAAACATGCAGAATTTAACTTTGTAAACAGCAAAAAAGCCTTAATTACAGAAGCATTGTAAAGAAAATGCTAGCCGGTTATCAGAAGCTTGGTTGTCAAATGATGTTTGATTTTTCCTGTTAATTTGCCTGGCACGAGTACTAACAGGGTGAATGATCTTATTAGAACATAAAATGATGAAAACAACATCAGAGACAATGGGTTGCTGCCATGATGCTGGCTGTTGTTAGTCATTGAATTGTGACTGCTATCAAAGTTTTCATGGAAACTACAAGAAAAGCAAGAAAGCCAAAGTTTTTGCTGTGAAGCTAAAAAAATTGTTGCCTCAATGGTTCATAGAAATTGCATGTTTATTTGGGTGGCTCTTGAATGATGTTAAAATTCAAAATGCTTTTGCTGCTGTTTAAAGAAAAAAGAATCCATTTGGTCCAAAAACATTACAGGAAATATTTGATGAATTTAAACTAGGGTTTCTCAAACCATGGTCTGTGCAACAATATTATATGGCCTACTGTTGCACAACACCTTGTAAACTCACAGCAACCTTAGCCCATGAAAAATAGCTCCGATTATTAACACTTTATCAATTATTTAACTTAGTTAGTGCTGGTTACAAGGCCACTGTTTATTCCTGTACAACAATAAAAATTAATGACAATTGTTCTTTCACTATATGTAGCAGCAGTGTTTTTTCTGCATTCTTGAATTGCACAAGCAGTTTTATTGTGACATCATGCTGTCTTATTCAAGTAAGTAGATGCACTTGGGTTTATTTATTGATGGTAAGTAGCCTAATTTTTAAGGATAGGTATTATTGCTAAAAGATTTATTGTTGTAAAATCATGTAGTTTGGTAATGGTTTATTTGTTGTTTAGTGTTATTTATGTTTCTAAGTTAAACACTGTGCTTTTTTGCAGTTAGTGCTGAAATATCACTCTTTAAACGTCTTATGGCCTAAGGCAGGGGTGGGGAATTGTTTTGGCTTGCAGGGCACATCATGGTTGTGGAAACTAGCTGAGGGTTGCACTTTTTACAAACGCATTGGTATTTTATTCCAAGTGATTTGCATTTATAATTTGGTATAACATTGGAAATCAACAATTATTAGACAATTGAATCAAAGTAGTTTTATTCAATTGAAAATGCAAGCACATTTAATTTTCAAAGTTTATCAATGAGAAAAATGCATCCAATCACGTTCTTCTACATTAATTTTTTTAATTATTTGCTTGAGGCTTTTTCAAGCCGCACAAAAGTTCATCACAAGCCGCATTTTGCCCACAGGGGTTAAACAAGCTGTTTGGTTAATTAAATGCTTTATGAAGTGTTAGTAACTTATGGTAGTGTATTAAAATGCCAACAAAAAACGAAAACTTGATGAGGACAGACAAGTTTTACAGAAGTGGCAGCATTCATACTTCTTTGTGCAAAACAAGCAAACTTTGGCCATATCTATAGTTTGTCAACAGACCATTCCAATTTTGAAAGAGAATAACACTAACCATTATTATGAGATGAAGCATTCTTCGAGATCCATTGACTAGGATGGGGAAGACAGGATTATGAAAATTGATCACTAGCAATATCATATTGGAGTCAAACAAATATGTTTAGAAAAGTGTCTAGTGAAAGTGAATCTACACTATAGGGGAGTTATGTACTATATTATATAGTTGCATTTAATATAGCTGTAAAAAATTGCTTATTTCTGGATGGAGAATTTATTTGTGATTGCATGCTACAGTTTGTTGATATGGTTGGTTCTGAAGTTGAAAGTATATTCACCAACATCAATTTTTCTAACAATACAATAGCAAGACTGAAGATATTGGCAATGATTTGAAACTACAACTTGATAATTTGTTGAACTGGTTTACACATTTTTCTATCATGCTACATAAGAGAACAGATTAAGTGATACCAAAACCAAAGTTAAGTAAAATAATAACTACAAATTTTGTCCAAAAATGTTCCAATCTTTGAGCATAACAAAAAAAAACACAACAAAATGAATATCACAAACTTTATTTTCATCCTTTAAAATGCTTTCCTTGTAAGTGCACACACTTTTCCCAGTGTCTTGGCCACTTCTGCAAACACATCTTGAACCCTTTCTTTGGAATGCTACTGAACTCTGCCATCAATTTTTCCACATCCTTTTCCAGTGACTCAAATCACGTCCTAGTCAGCAGTTTTTGAACAGAAAAACAGCCAGAAGTCACACAGTGCCAAGTCAAAATAATACAAAAGCTGTTGCACAAGTACAATTCTGTATTTGGCCAAAAAAGCTTGAACTATACGAGCAGAATAAGTGGGGGCATTGCTAAGATGAAGTTGCCGATTCTTGGCAACACTTACCTACATTTCTGGGGATCTCTTCACAAAGCATGACAAAAACTACACAGGACCTCCAAGCAGCACTCCTTATTGGTTGTTTAGCCTTCTGGTGTATGTTTGCAAACATCACTTTTAATTGCTGCAAACTTGCCAAACTTTTTTGGGCCTTGGTGACTTTGGTTGCAAGCAAAAATTAATGAACACGCACTATACAACTGCACTAAATATGTTAAAAAAAGAATGACACTTATCATCAGCTTGAAACTTTTCACACCTGTGTGATAATTGTAACATCACAACCTTGTATTGATGTGGCGTTATTTTTAATGAGAAAAGATAAGGTCTGATACTCTTTGCACAGTTCTCATAGATTTTGACAAAAGTAACTGAGACTAAAAGCTGGTGTTTCGACAGGTCAATGTGATGCTATTATAGAATTATAAGTTTACAAAGAAATTCTTTTATGAGATCTCTGTTAAGCAATTGAATGTTGGCCATGCATTATATTTTGGCCACTATGACATGCTTGGTGCTAACAATTCAAAAATCTTGGGAGCTCACACAGTCAAAACAAATGAGATACATAAACTTCACATGATTGTAATCACCAATATAAGTATAATGAAGCAGAATGCAACGAGCCTTTATGGCCTGAAAATACAGCTACCTGGCACCACTCAACAACCACAACAATCCAATCATTACCAATATGATGTCCAAGAAATCAGTTGATGGTTGGCTTCAACAAAATTTTTTGCATCAAAATTTTTTGCTGAATAACAACATGGCCATATTCTACGCCTAACATGGTGCTGATTTTACTTATTTTAGGGAGCTGAAAATCAACAAAAACAACAAGAAACAAGCAAGCTTGGATAACTTCCGATCAAAAACTACCCTAAAACTATAGTAAAACATTAAACCTTGAATAAAAAAACATGATGCAATAACTAGCAAGAATCGTCATTTGTCACATTGGAGTTTTGCATGAGTAGTCAGGTAATTCAGAAATGATGCTACTTTCTAATGCACCTTCCAGATATCTATAAGCACTGACAAAACAACTGTTGATGATATCCAGGCGATTTAGTATCTTTTCATACCTCATTCACTAATGTAGTTCTAAAACTTTTCATTCCTAATGACATCCTCAAGATATGTCCAGTCAAGTGTGCTAAAAGCAGTCTTCTCTATACCTACTTCAGCAATAGGAGTCTGCCAATAACCTTTACTAAGATCAATCTTAACACATTTATTTCCTAAGGCTAAATTTGATCACAGGATATTTGCAAACTGGTGATTTCCCCAAAAAATTAGCTTTTGATCAATAAATAATTTTAGGACTATTGGCCATCTTACCTATCATTTCACACGATTGAAAACAAAATTTCTTAAAATGCTGAAAACATTAACCCGGAATAAATTTCTCTCCAAAAATAAAACTTAAGCATATTTACACCCCACATCTGGTGTTTATTTATTGTCTCACTTCTGCAATTTCCTGTTATTTTGGGCTTAGCTTTGTTTCATTGGAAATTGGTACTAGATGATGCCAAAGGACCAGACTTTCAAATAAAAATAACCAAAATATTTTTAAGGAGTGTTATGTTCTACAATTTGAAATTTTCTGAAGCCAACCACCAAACTTTGTAAAAGTTTCTTAAGACTCAACACTGGAAAACTTTGTATTTGCTACTACAGTCTCACACTCTCACACTAACTACTCGCTCTCCAGAGGTCCCTTTTCCAACCAATTGTTTTCGAGTGCCCTCTCTTTTTTCTTTCCTTTTGCATTTTCACTTTAAATGCTCTCACAATTTCATTTTCCTTCATTCTGATGCGTTCTCATGAGAAGAGTCTGACAAAACGCTATGAGAATGAATGAATTTACTACCATCTGTTATCTTCAAATTTTGCATCAACAACCAACCTTTGATAGCTATTTTAAGGATTTTGCTGAAGAAGAATGTATACTTGCATTTATAAATCCATTTTCACTAACTGAACAAAACATCCTGAAGAATCCTAGTGATACGCAAATGGAAATTATTGATTTAATAGCAATTTACAACTGAAAATGAAATGTGACAAAATTTTCTGGCTCCCAAATGCATTAGAAATGATTAATTTTTGACAATCATTAGCATGTGAACATTTTCCAGAACAAAAAACATTTCCCAGTTACATTGGTCACTTTGAAACAATATACAGATCCAAGCAAACATTTTCACTCATAAAACAGATCAAAAAGGAACTGAGATCATGACTGTCTAATTCAAATTTGAAGTGCTGTCTGTAGCTTTCAGTCAGTAATTGAACTCCTAAAATTGCAAGTTTGTTAACAACAAAGCAAATTCATGGTCTCATGAAATCTAGTTTAGTTTATCTTGCCTTTGAGTGAAATTATTTTCATTATAAAATGCTATTTGTGTTTATATGTTGTTACTAGTACTTTCAAAAGTAACTAATTAAAATTAATTATGCAAATTCAGAAGTGTCAATAAAAAAATTTCTTACAATGGCAGCATGCATTCGCTATTTTGGATTGTTAGTTGAACATTATTTTTAAAATGCTGAAACTACCTGTCAGGTGGAGTAAGTT
Source organism: Trididemnum clinides (assembly GCA_963675345.1). Taxonomy (NCBI): domain Eukaryota; kingdom Metazoa; phylum Chordata; class Ascidiacea; order Aplousobranchia; family Didemnidae; genus Trididemnum; species Trididemnum clinides. The sequence goes on along the minus strand of OY776290.1, from coordinate 446,481 downwards.
CCAAGTTGCTGACACTGTGCTTGATAACAACCAAGATTAGAACTATGCATACACAATTTAAAACCCTACATGTTAGAATAAAATAATAAAACCACTACAGCTGTTTTGCCAAGCAGTTCATCAGGTGGCAACTGAAATATCGAATCAACCTTGAAGCTAAAATAATTACAGAAAAGCTAAATCTGAAAGACAAAATCGAAAAGTTTTCATAAAAAAAAGCCTTTATGACCAGCAAAAACCACAAACCCAACTTTCCTAACAATGTAAAATGCAGGCTTATTATTATTAACCTTGCCAAATTAAACCTTGGTAAAGTTAGTAAACAATTATCAGAAAATATAACCTCTCAACTATGCCTAAAACCTGAGCTACAACAATAGTGTAGTTCAGCATCAGTAATATCTCGGTTGGAGAACTTTTATCACCTGGAAAGATCTAAGCTTTTAACATTTGACATTGTTGATTTCTATCCATCTATTTCTGAAAAGCTGCTTACAGATAGCATTCTTTTTATTTTGCAGCATATTGACATTTACAACAACTCTATCACAGTGATCTAACATTGCATAAAATCTCTCCTTTTTAGCAAGTACAATGCCTGGACAAAAAATAATGGCTCGCTCTTTGACTTTATGATAGGGTCTTACGATAAAGCCAAAATTTGCAAAATGATTGGTCTATTCCTCCTACACCATCTTTTTCAGCTTTTAGGAAAAAACAACCTCGACTTAAACAGAGATGACAGTCTGGCCATTATTGATAATGCTTCTGACCCAAGCTTGGAACACACAGGAAAAAAGGTTAATTGTGCTGTTGCAAGATCATGACCTAAAAGCAACCACCAAATGCAACCTTGTGCAGACCAATTTCCTTGATGTCACCTTTAATTTGAAGTCAAAGAAATATTGGTCTTTCCATTAGCTAAATGACCAACCATTGTATATACACATGCAATCCGACCACCCACAATTCATCAAAAAACAACTGCCATCTATGCTCAGCAACTGCCTGTTTCAGCTTTTGGGCAACCAGGAGGAATTTGCCAGAGCCATTTCTAAATACAAAGTAACAACGCACAAGAGAAACTATACCAGAGGGCTAAAATATGTTAACATATTAGGCTCCTACAAGATAAAAGGGAAATGAAACATTGTGTGGTTTAATCCTACATACAGGAAACATTTGAAAACTAACCATCTGACAAGAGTTCCTCTGACTGCTCATAAAACACTTCCCACCCTCCCATTGTGCGCATAAAATTCTACAATAAAAACAACGTCAAAGTGAGCTATAGCTGTATGCCCAACATGGCTTCAATCATATCCAGCCACAACAAAACCCTTTAAGATAACAGGGCTGAGTCCAATTACATTACATCGTCCATGCAATTGCAGAAATAATACCAATTGCCCACTAAAAGAAAGATTTGCAAAAGCTCCACCATGCATAAAGCACCAATTACATGAGGCAATGCAAAGCATTGCTATAGCTGTAGCAAGACAGAGTTTAAAGCCTGCTTCTATAACCATAATCAAAGGTTTAAATACCATCACAAAAGTAACTCCACAAAACTGTCAAAAGCTGTTAGGCAAGCAAAACACACTAGCAAAGACCTCAGTATTAAATTGATCATTATGGCACACCCTGCACCATATCAACCCAGACTATGAACTTGCAACCTCTGCCTCACAGAGAAGTTTCACATCATTCAAGCGAATCTCTCAACAAATGAACAGAACAGCAAATGTCAACACACTAATAAATTCAACCTGAAAAAATTGTGGCAGTGCTGTACGTCAAATTTAAACTAAATTACAACAAATTTTCTGTTAACATAATCATTTAATCACTTGCACTAGTTTCACGCCCGCTCTTTTAAAAGAAAGTGGCATACAAAAAGATGGGCAAAAATTGATCTGAGTAAAACAAGGCTAAATACAATATCAAAAATTGAACAAAGCGAGAGACAAGACAGAGAAATCCAGTTTTTTAAATTTGGTTTTGTCCACATTAACGCAGGTGGCCAGATTCACTTTGTGCTTCTTGACAGTTGGTTAACACCATTACGCTTCTTCACTCTGTCAATGGTATTCTCCTTTTTCAGGCCAATCTGATCAATATCTCAACTCCGGAAAACCAAATCCAAATGCCCTGGCATAAGATGAAATGCCCAGGCATAAAGACCTCAACTCCAGAAAGTTTTGGCCATACCGCAAACCCAACAACTCACCCCTTTACATCAACACCCAATCCAACCATCCACCCTCCATTACTAAACAGCTGCCTCACATGATCAACAACAAAATTGCACAGCTATCATGTGACCATGAGTCTTTTAACCTGTTAATGGTCGCCGCTCACTCGAGCAACGCCATTTACAGTGTCACCAGTTTAGACTGTGTCGCTTCCAAGCGGTCACTACTCAACACTGATTGCACGTGCTTACAGCTCTGACCTTTATGCATTTGTTGTGAACATATTTGCTTCAATATAACATGTAAATATATGTATTAGATATATATCGACATTACTAATGAAAAAAAAGTGCCAACATCATATGATGTCAATCACCATTAACAGGTTAACAATGCAATTCCACCTTATGCCAAGGCTTTGAAAAAAGCAGAGCATTTACCTTGCACAGCATACCCCATGCACCCAACGACTCCACCAAACCACAAGAAACAAGGAACAAGAAAAAGAAACATCACCTGGTTCAATCCCCCACACAACATTGAAGTCAAAACAAATATTGGAAAACAGTTCTTCTATCTCATCAACATGCCATCGACAGAACAAGTGGCATGATATTACAAACTTTCAAGAAACATGAGATGTGTTGCAGCAAGTATTGCCTTTTCAATTCGTCATAAGTTTGAACCCAGTTTCTCTTGTTGATCGCATAGCTTATGTTTGCTTTGTTTTGATGTTTCCTTATTTAGCATTGTTTCTCATGTGCCTCATTCTCTAGTAATAGACTTTAGATAACATCATAGCCTTTCGTACTGAGCGTTACCCCCAATAACCTTTGCCTTTTAATTAATCACTGTTGCCTCCCCAATATAGTTGACTGTTGTTGCTCTTGAAGTCAGTTTAGAATTTGAGTAAATTACTGTTAAGATGTATTGTGAGCAACTGTTAGTCAAACCCTTACAATTTACTGTTTGATCGTTTTTGGGTCTGATTTCCGATCAAGCTATAGTAGGTGAGTGCTTCAGTGAATCTACGTTTGTGCAGTTGAGTTATGTGTGTTAATTATTTTACAGAAAACCATACTGCATCATTCCACATCGTATTTTAGTCTAAATTCTTCAATCTACTAGCAACTTCATAACCCTTTTGTGTTAAATTTATTTCAATTCTAATCTCTGTGTGGAATATGTGGTATGCGTGATTCTAGAAGACAGCATTAAGCAGAACATCAGGCCAGAAGTTTCTGTAACAAGGTGAATCTGGCCACCTGCGTTAAACGAGGACAAAACTGGATTTTAAAAAGAGGATCTCTCTCTTTCACCTTTGACCTGTCACTTTGCTGTTCTGTCAACTTGTTTACATCGTTATCGTCCTCTGGCATGCAATTCAGGTGCTACACACTATGGCAATATCTTCCACATATAAATTATCTACAGCCACCTGGAGTGAGCTTACTGTTTCCATCTTGTTGAGACTCCATTTATCAAGCAGCTTATAGTTACCATCCAACTTGAATTTGCATGCATTGCAATAGTTGCCAGAGTATCATAGGCAGTCACATAGTGTCTAAGTTTTTGTTCTATATTTTCGTTTCAATTGCAACCTAATGACTCACTTGATGAGCCAGTTATATTTATATAAATAACATGTTGTTATAGTTTGTGATACCTCATCACTCAACCCCAAAACTGCAACTATTCATTGTTTAGTCATGCCGCATCCATCTGCAATGCAGAGAACATTAATCTCCAATTCAATGTGCACAAGGCCCCCTCCAGGGGTGCAGCATTGGGTGGGACAAGTCCTTGCTGATGAGGCTAAAAGGCCAAAACCTGGGTCCAGGGATGGTGCAGCTTATTTTGCTATACTAATGTTGTTTGAATTGTGACTCTACAAAAAACTAATTTCTGCCCAGAGGTATGTTGTGTCATGTCTGGTTTCTGTAAGTTTCGAACCCGGGTTGTTTAAGCTGCTCTTCCATGCATACCAAGACTTGCTATAATGTAATCACATACTGCCAAGAATGCCTTAAAACACCACATTTGGTATATCACCATTGGAACATTTTTCTATGCCTAAATACCTTTTGTGTGATCAATGTTCATCTGCCTTGTACAATTACTTGAAAGCAACACGCTATAAACTCATAGTGCTGTTGAGAATGAACAGGCACGTTTAGTATGCAGCCCTATCTAGGATGTTGGGGTAGCTGAGAATCACATGAAGTGTCTTACACCTGACATGAAGCCTAGTGATGATAATGCGTCTTCATTACCCGTATTTGAGGGATGGTCCCACCTATTTTGCTACACTAATGTTGTTTTGATCATGACTCTTTATAAAAACTAACATATATATGACATAATATAAACATAATATATACATAAATATAACTAAACAAAAATAAATTTTTGTGGCACATCTGAATTAAAACAGATAAATTTAGTGCATGAGTAATAAAAGGTCTACCGTTTCTGGTATTCATACTTTTTACTAATAAAAAAAAACATTTATAATGATAAACAACAATCAAACAGAAAAGAGGGGTTCAAGGATATTTAAAATTACAATAAATGGTAAATCTGTCAAAAATCTTGTTTTGGTTGCCAGTATCACAAGCGATATGGAATCAGTTGGTATTGACAAAGCAAAAATCTATGTGTAATTGTACACATAAAAAATGATCTGATTACAACTAATGAATTGAACCCAAAGATTATTTGAATGAAAGGTTCATCCATTCTTTCTAAAATTGCCATAAAACATTTATTTTTTATATTCAAAAATACTTACCAAAAGATCTTCATCAAGCTTTTGTCTAGCATGTTTCAAGTAGTCTTCACACAAAAGATCAGCAGGCTCACCTAGTTGCAATAATAAACCAACACACTCTGCTAACTGCTGGGGACTTGAATCCTGTAAAAGTATACTTTTGTCAAGAACAGATAACAGCAGAATTTCTCTTTATTTGTCCACACATGTTCATGCCCATTTCCCTAGCCTCACAGCCTTCATACTCACTGGATCTTAGTTCCTATGACCTTTTCTCTTTCCAAGATTGAAGAAATGTTTGAAAGGTTGTCATTTTGGCATATTGAACAACATCCAGAAAACTGTAACTGACCTATATAGCATTCTAGCTTCAAAGTTCCAGCACTGTTATGAAGAATGGGAGAAACGTTTCTGACACTGTGTGACTTCCCAAGGAAATTACTTTGAAGGAGATAGGCTTAATGTGAAATTTAATCATGAATAAAAGTGCTTACAAAGAATTCTCATTATTTTTTGGACAGACCTTGTATATTTAAAAATAACTGTGCGTAATACAAAAAAAGTATGGTAATGGTGTGCGTGTGGTACATAAGTTGCTGTCCCTTGCTGTTGCATCACAGTCACATGCTGCATTGCTCTAAAAAACTGTCAGTACAAACTTGGATTCCTTTTCACCGTCTATTTCACATTAAACGGCTGATTGAAGATTTTGCAAGCAAAATTGCAAATGTGTTAACAAACTGAAAAAAGTAAACAAATAGCACCAAACATATTTTAAGCATTGTAAAATTTTAACTGTGAATCTGCTGGACAAGCTTTTGCAATATTTCGCTTTTTTGCACTTAAAGGGAACACTAGAGAGAAGTAGCCACCAAAGAAGGTGTGGTATAGAGTGTGTTGCATGACAGTACAGAAAGGGATGAGAAGTGTCCTAGGTTGAATGGCCTCAGATGCTGCATAAAGGACTGTCAATGTTTTGTGAGATGTGGCACGATTTCTACAGTAGGAGTGACTAAACGTTCATGCAATGAAAACTTTGGATGCCTGAGTTGTTGTGTTTTTGGGAAAGGCACTTAGCATTGATTTCTTTTAGGCAGATTTATACAAGTGTTGAACTCATTGAGAGAAGTATCAAGGAATTAAAGCATTATGCTAAAACTTAAAAACTCTATATATCAATTGAAAAGATGAGAAGTAGTACAAAATTTCAATAAAGCTTTAGCTATCGACCATTTCATTGTACTCTTTTACAAAGAATAAGTGAAAACTCTTAATGTTTTTGTCTAGTTTTCTTCAGGAGTTATCGCTAGAATGAAGCCTGGTGTTAATGGCAAGGTATTTATAGTAATTGAAGTTGGTGAAAATGTCAGAACGTTCTGATTGGTAGACAACCAGACGTTTTGTCGAGTCCAAATCAATGATGTAATTTTAGTGTGTAGACGAATTCTTTCTGGCAACAAAGCTCAGGTTTAAGCATTTTGATTAAAGTTACTTCCAAGGTAGATAAATGAAAAAGTGCTCTTCCTTTATCCAAAATAGAAAATTGGTTGTCATTGTAGTAAGAGGTGCATTTTTCATTGTTGAGGAGGTGTTGTCCAATTGCCAAAGTACTGGTATGGTTGGATTGAAATAAGGCACAATCTGGTTGAGCTTGATATCTTATTGCTTTTGGTATGTGCTGTTTTATCTAGCCTGTAGTCTTTCAGATATGTAGGCCGCACATCTCCAAAAAATTGTGCTCAAAAATCCAAGATTCATTGCCTGTGATAACCTTTTTCAAAAAATCTGGGTCATGTTTAATGCATTCAATAATATCAGTGCACACATCTTTTGTGTTGTCTTTTAGCTGAGATTTAAATTTTTTGAACTAGCTTGGCAGAAATCTTTATCATTTCCAAGTTGTTTGTCAAAACATCATGAACAGCTGATTTGTTCACGTTCAGTTGTTCTGCTATCAGTCTGACAGTTAAGCAACAGTCAGATTGAACCAGACTTTTGACTTGATTGTTTTTTATGTTGTTGGTCTCCCCAATTGAGGTTCAACAAATTTTGACCTGCTGAAAAATCCTGGAACCATAAGAAAATTTGGGCTCGTGACAGAGCATTTTTCGCATACGCTTCCCAAAGTTTTCCACAAGTTTCTGTAGCATTTATTCCAATTTTCAAAAAAATTTCTTCACACAACGTTACTAAATTTTGTAATCACTAATTTTTCTAAAACAAAATGGGTATCAAAAATTAATTTTGAAGATCTGCAAAAAAACAAAAAAGGTATCAATTTTTGGACACACATGGTTTGCAAAAATTGCTTTCATTTGCTTCATGAAAAAGGAAGACTTTTGCTGCATGAAATGAACTTCTGTGAGCGGCTGAAAGAAGGTGACTGTGCAAAAGGAATTCCCTGCAGTGTTATTGTATGAAGAGTTATAAAACCAGTCTCATTACTTTTTGGACAAGCCTTGTAGGCCATGACAACATGCAATCGGCAGCAGCAGCAACTGAAGGCCACCTTGCTATTTAGAAATTGTCGAGTGAAAAACAAAATAGTTGCACAGTAGAAGTTCTTTGCCTTCACTTGATATTTCTAACAATGTAAGGTGAGATTTTCTTATGCTGTTACGTCATCACTTGAGAGAAGCGATATAAAAGTAGCAGTCTAGAGTGAGTAGTTTACAGAGTAGGCTTATGATGTACATAAGGCATATTGAAAGCAGCAAACAAGCATGAATAAAACATCATTTTTGTGTTTGTTTCAATGAATTGTGGATTGCAAGTTTTTGAAAAAGTTATTGTTTTGAAGACTAGATTTCAATTGAGAGAGACTTCAGTTTTTAAATGCAGTTGATTCCAGGTGTATAAATTTTGTACATCTTTGTAAATGCCTTTAAAGTGAAGTGTTCTTAAGTTTAGCTCCAACTATCAAACGAGTTAGAATGTTGCTTCTGTGTATAAATTACCCAAATCAGATGCTGATCAAAATTGATGGATAGCAGCAATATCTTGAGCCAATTTAGTAGTCACAAAGTATACAGCAGTATGCAAAAATTATTAGCCAGAAAATTGTAATTTTAAAACAGTTTATGGAAAATTGAGAACCGTTGATCCACTTCTTATTTTGCCCAATATATCTAAAAGCTGTCTAGCAATTACTCCTGCACAAGACCGCACTATTAAAAAGGCCTGCTCCTCTGCAAGAAACACTTTACCACATGAGTTTGAAAAATTTAAAAACCAACAGATTTTGACAACTTAATTTCATATGAACATCATGATGAAGTGGTTATTCATTCTAAAACATTTGCACTGGGTATTCTGCAGTATATAGTAAGACCAAAAGAGATCTAGCATATGAAGCATTTCAATATGGGTGTCTTTGCACTATAAACTCATTATCATATAACCGGATATGTACATGTAAAATCTAGACAATTATTAAAAAAATTTTGAGACATCTGAAGCAAAAAACTTCTGGTCACACAAGACCAAGAAGAGACAAAAATTTTACTTGATGCATTAAAGGCCATGAGTAAAACCATTGTTGGTACGCCTGTGTATTCTTCCAAGACTGTGACTAGAGCTTTTGAATATTTCACTCTCTCAAGATCATTGTACTGATGGTAATTAAAAGACTACCAACTTCCAAGCAATTGTACTCTAATACAAAATACATCTTGAAATTGTAGTGTTGACAATTTGTCCTTTTTAAAAATGTTTTTGACAATCTACCACTTTGGCAAAGTAGGTGTGCTGTATCATAAGGGGATGAGTTGTACAGGGTGTCCCAAAAGTAACTGAACCTTAAACTTAAATAAAATTTAAATATCAAAACCAACAAATATAAAATCTTTTTTATGTCTTTGCATGGTATTTTCTTACTACTGCTTAACATCATTGCTTAAATTCTGTTCAGTGTGCACTGTTGGTACCCACATTTTTGAAAATGCAGCAAAAGACTTGGATTTAAATGAGCAAGTCTTGATTGTATTAAAGTTTAACACTTTCTCTGTGTCAAGCATTGCGCACGATATGATGCCTGTGTGCAGCGCTGTTTCTGCTGTCTGGTTTTATAGCAACGAGCATTGCAAATACTGTTCAGTTTTACTTTATATTATTTGTTATTCATATTTAATTTGTTATTTAATAAAAACCACTGCTATTACTACTTCTATTTTATTGATTGATTTCCTGGTCTACAATTTGAAAATTTTTATTAGTTGTTAAAAATAGGACATATAATTATATTACCCAAAACTTATCACAAATATTCAGCAAAGCACAGATATTTGCAAAGTTGCAATCTTTTACAAAAGTTACTTTTCACAACAAGTTTTACAAAAGTTTTTATAACAAAGCACAGAAAAGCAAGCACAGTAAAGCACAACAAAGCACAGCAAAGCAAAGCAAACCACAAACTTTTATTAGAATGATAATTGCCAAAGCACAGACAATTGCAAAGTGCTACTTTACATTTTTTGCAGTAAAAGCATGTGTCCTTGCAAATTCCATTTTTCCAGCACAGCTTGCAGGCTCTTTGGAGGTACTTCCTGGTGGCAGTAGAAGGTATATTTTCTGTGTGATAGTGTTTGAAGCCACCATGAAGCCGACTTGGAGAAGGAGATTTTGGTGACGTTGGAAGTAAACCTCCTTCATCATCGGAAGTTGAAGTGTCCTCACATTGCAGACATTTTTGAAATTAATTTCAAATGGAAGTCATAGAGTGATATGCACGGCATGCTAAATTTGGCTTGATACAAAACATAGGCAGTGGCTACTGAGATTTCCATAAGATAGAAGAACAACTTCTTTGTCCACTTTAAAGTTTTTCTTGTGGAAGGATACTACAAAATCATCTGAAGCACATGGTCGACACCTGACATATGTTTATTGTAATTGCAGACACATACTAGTTTCTGAATTAGCTCTCTTTCTCCATGTCCTCCCTTCTTTCTCCTGGTAACAGAAACCATTGAATCATCATGCTTTGTGGTTATGGCCTTGACAATTCTTTTGTCCTTCCATGCAAGAACTGTCACTTTTTCATTGCTTCTTGCAATTATATTATGTCTAACCAAATTTTGGGAGGCTCACCACTGTGACATCGCATTGTTCTGATAGTGTGGATTTTTTGAGCCAACAAAGCCTCACTCACCTCCACAGAGTTATAATAATTATCCATATATAACAAGTGCCATAATCCTTTACATGTATGTGTCAGCAATCCCTCAACAGTTTTTTTTACTGCCTTCTTTTGCTGGTGATATATGTCCATGTTCCAGCAGTAGCCAGAGGTCGAGTCTGCCAAAATATATGCCTTAATGCCATATTTTGTTGGGTTCTCCTGTTGTAAACTCAAAATGAAAGTCTCCCCCTCCATTTCAACATACTCTCATTGATAGCAATATGTTCTCCAAGCGAGAACATCTCTCTCCATTTCTCCATAAGCATCTCAAATACTGGCCTGACTTTATAAATTTTGTCTGTGCAATCATTTGGCCTAAGTTCATTGTCATTAAAGTGTAAGAAGGCAGTAATAAGAAGAAACCGATCTCCAGACATGCACTGACCAAAAAAAGGTGTTTGTAAGAGCGAGTTTCTTGACCAATATGAATTCAGTGAACTTTTTTTTTCAATAATTCTGGTTAACAAAACTAGACCTAAAAAGTTCTCCATCTCTTCCAATGTAACTGGAGTCCATTTTCGAAATCTTCATTTTGGTGGAAGTGTTGTTTTTGCCAAATACTGCAAAGCATAGCGGTTAGTTTCCATTACCAAACAATTCCAAAGGCTGACCGTGAAAAAAAGTTAAAAATTTGTAGGGACAGCCTACATCATTTACCACCACATTGCATGTGGTGTCTTGTATACCAGCAAACAGAAACAATTGCGATTGTTGGATAACTGACTGCCACACATAGCTTCTCCTCAAATCTCTAAACTGCGAAAAACCAGGATGTTGAACAATGACAAGATTGTTATCTTTAGTATTATTTGTTTTAATATCACTTTGAAACAAGCTGTTTGAGCCATAAGCTTTTTGTGATGCTCTCATCAATGGCAGTATCGCGTCAAAAGTGAAGAACTAGAGTGAATAAGTATTTTATGTGAATAATTTGGACGTTAGGCAATCAAGACAAGCCAATGGTAGTGCTAGTATTGCAAAGCGAGCCAAAGAAAGATTTTGCAATTGTGAAAGTCAGAAAAGGCGCAGCAGGAGGCCAATTGCCACGATTATCAAAAGAGTTTGAGAGTGTAAACAAACTCTTTCTGTCTGCATAACATCGGGCGTCGGGTCTTGATATAAGTAGCCTCTAAGAGATTGAGATGGAAAAAGCTGCGTGCTGTGGCAAAGATTGAAAACCGCTTATCATCATAGTTTAATGTGCATCGATCATTATCTAAAAGATGCTGACCAATGGCAGAGTCACAATTCGGTTTGGTGTCGCTTCGTTTGCACGATCTGTGTGGTTGAGATCGACATGGACGAGTCAATTGCTGTCTTAACCATTGCAGAACATGTTGCTTGATGCGATCCTGTAGTCGTTGAGATGTTTGCCCTACGTACCGACTATCACAGTGGCACTTGTATTCATATATGACAAAATTTTTCTGAATGGCAGATAGAACATCCTTGCGGGCCACAGGTAGCATGCGCTTTGACATAAAGACCAAGCGGGTGCTGACGGAACCATAGCAGCTTTCCACAGTGGTTTTGACTTCTTTTTCCAAGTTTGTGGAGGGCTTACCTATCCAAGGGACCCTCAAGTACACGGGACACTTTTTAGGGCCAAATCGGTTAAGGGTAGAGAACTAAGCAATTTTCTTGGTGATCTAAGTGTTGATGACGTTTTTAGGATAGCCATTGTCCAGTAATATCTTGATCTGTTCTATTTCTTCATTGAGTCTACGCTTGGTGCAAATCATTAGAGCTTGATGCACCAATGTAGATATTAGACTTATTTTACATTTGAGAGGACTAAAGGACCCACAATGCAAATACTGGCCAGTGAAAGTGAGTTTCTGGTATACACTGGCCTCCAAGCCAACATCTGTTCTTTCAACGTAGACATCAAGAAACGGCAGACATTTCCCTTTCTCTTTTTCAAAGGTGAATCTGAAGAATGGATGAAGGCAGTTAAGTTTGGTCAGAAATTCATCTGCTTCAGCTTCATGATCAAAGATGGCAAACGTGTCGTCAACATATCTGAAGTATGTTGGAGACTTTTGCGTTTGAGAAAATAACTTTTCTTTATAATATCCAACAAAGATGTTGGCCACAGCGGACCAAGTGGTGATCCTATAGTTACTCAGATCTGTTTGCTTGTACATGGTGTTATTGAAGCTGAACTCAACTGAGGATGTAGAGCTCCTTATCAATTCAACAAACATGTCCTTGGAACAATGGCTATTTTAAAAACATAATCAATGCTCAGATCACCAAGAAAATTGCTTAGTTCTCTACCCTTAACCGATTTGGCCCTAAAAAGTGTCCTGTGTACTTGAGGGTCCCTTGGATAGGTAAGCCCTCCACAAACTTGGAAAAAGAAGTCAAAACCACTGTGGAAAGCTGCTATGGTTCCGTCAGCACCCGCTTGGTCTTTACGTCAAAGCGCATGCTGCCTGTGGCCCGCAAGGATGTTCTATCTGCCATTCAGAAAAATTTTGTCATATATGAATACAAGTGCCACTGTGATAGTCGGTACGTAGGGCAAACATCTCAACGACTACAGGATCGCATCAAGCAACATGTTCTGCAATGGTTAAGACAGCAATTGACTCGTCCATGTCGATCTCAACCACACAGATCGTGCAAACGAAGCGACACCAAACCGAATTGTGACTCTGCCATTGGTCAGCATCTTTTAGATAATGATCGATGCACATTAAACTATGATGATAAGCGGTTTTCAATCTTTGCCACAGCACGCAGCTTTTTCCATCTCAATCTCTTAGAGGCTACGTATATCAAGACCCGACGCCCGATGTTATGCAGACAGAAAGAGTTTGTTTACACTCTCAAACTCTTTTGATAATCGTGGCAATTGGCCTCCTGCTGCGCCTTTTCTGACTTTCACAATTGCAAAATCTTTCTTTGGCTCGCTTTGCAATACTAGCACTACCATTGGCTTGTCTTGATTGCCTAACGTCCAAATTATTCACATAAAATACTTATTCACTCTAGTTCTTCACTTTTGATGCGATACTGCCATTGATGAGAGCGTCATGAAAAAGCTTATGGCTCAAACAGCTTGTTTCAGAGTGATATTAAAATTCTGTACCACCAACAAGATTTTTGAGTATATATGTACTATCTTCATTATCACTACTGCTTCATTATCATCATTATCACTGCAGGTTCTCCTATGTCCATTGAAGTATCATCTTCATCCACAGCCATACTATCATTTTCTACATCACTACCATAATTGATGTTGGACATATCAAAGTCCTCCATCATTACTAATTTGCAAATTTTACCCACATCCAATTTTTGCATAAAAAAAATAACTTTAACAAATGATCACACTTAATTTTAAAGAAAGAAAACTAATGCTTTAAACTGATATTATAGTAAAACAGCAAACAAATCTTCCTCCCACCCACATTCTAGGTAGCATAGCAATTGAGAGAAAGGTTCCAAAGTCCAACACAAAACTGATTTGTGATGTCAAAGCATCTGGAATGTATGTGCGAATGATTGTGTTGTGTGCAAAGTCCTGTAGATGGTTAAATTATGAGTATAGCAGTAAATGTAGACAGTTTTCTGAATCACGTTTAATCACGTGAAACCGCAGCCAGCACAAAATCACATAATTTAACGTGATAATGCAGCAAAAGTGTTAAGGTAGAATTTTTGAACAACTGTAAATACTACATATTTTTAAGAAGTTTGTTGGTTTTGATATCTAATCTTTATTAAAATTTGGGTTTGATTATTTTTGGGACACCCTGTATATACATCACAGCATCAATCACTTATCAAGGAACTTTGTTTGAAAAATCAGGTAATGCTCAAAAACTTGCTAAAACATATTGAGGAATAATGGTGAAGTATTTGTATGATGGATCTGAGTTTCTTTGCAGAGCTATGCCTGTTCACAATGTATCATCTAGCTGTTGAATAGAACAAAGTCATCACATACTTGACATCATAAATGATCACAATTTGAGAAAAGTATTGCAGTTGAACACAGTATTGCAGCTGAATCAATTAAAAGTGCTTCAAAATTGTAAGGTCTATTTTTATTGGTACAGACATGTGCTATGGCTCCACCATTTTTACTCATCCTATACCATGCATACTAAACCTACATGTCTATTATGCCTGTATTGTGTTTACTTTTCTTGCACCATGCCCAGCGGTACCAAACAGGCATGGTAAACATTGTAAGGATGATTATAAATTGGCACACTAGGCATAGAACAAGTATGTAATAGTACATAGTAGGCATGGCATAAGCTTGAACCATGCTTACATTGTGATTAAAATTGCTGAATTATGTCTACTGTGCTTATTATGCCCAGTAGTATTACACAGGTATGGAAGACTTAGTTCAGGGATAGTAAACATGTTTACGCAAATTAGAAAATAAAACAAGTAACAGTATTTGCAGACCAGAAAAACGTCCGCATTTGCAAATTACAAGCACTATTTGACTTGAACAACTTTTCCTAGTAAAAATATGCCAAACACCTACTGCTTTTGACGAAAATAATCATGGCAAAAAATTTTGAAAGTGCACAGGAAATATGGTAGATAATAAAATGAACTTTGCTAATTTGACAATGACAAAGTCAAGAAGTAAAAGGAACAAGTTTTGAAAATTTGTGATGTCATGGAAAAGTTTGTATTTGTGCTCAAGACTGCAGATTGAAAGTAACAATGCATTGATTTCCCTGACAAGACATATTTCTTTTTTTTTTGGATGCAGTTAGCCGTGATTGATGAAGCAAAGTATTGCCTGCTTCAATATCGTGTGAAAAATAGCAGACACAAAAAGCAATAGTTTTGTAATTGTTATAAAAGGAGCAGATGTGCCTGAAGCTTTGCAATTTAGGCCACATTTTCCTGATGTGGGGTTTTGACAGCTGGCATCAAAACTGTTTTTTTGGAGGGTTCAACTGGTCTAACTTAGGGTTACTAGATCTTGTTAGATATTTATTCTGTTGTTACCACCACTTTTTTTGTAAGCCGTCTTTACGTTAAAATTGCTGCCTTTTGTTGATCACACAATCACGTGACCGTTCAAGCACAGCACAAAATTCGTTTTTTCACTGTACCGTTGTTTTTGTAATTTTAGTAGTAAGCCAAAAGAGCTGGAAGCTGTATGTAGACTAGATTAGGTGTTTAGTAAGTTAAAGTCGGAAACTTAACTATTCTACTTGAATTTAGATGAAGTTGGTTATATTAAAGTGTATTGCTACAATTGTTTGATAGAAGTTTGGTGCAATATTGTTTCTAGTACGTATTAATTTTCCTTAAGTATGACATAATCATATTGGCAGCAACTGATTTTGGTTATATTCCTTTATAGAAACCGTCTTGTACTGTCTCATAACACCGCGTGTTTGAACGGTCCTCCCCACCCAACTTTCGCTCTTGGAGTTCAAGTATCGTTATTATTTTGAATCATTTATCTTTTAACCTTATTTATATCTAAATAACATTTGTTCGAGTCAACGTCTGGAGATATTGAGAGGAAGCCAATACGAGACATGTTGCAGAAATAAATAAAATCAACAATCAAGTCGTAGCAGCCATAGTTTGGTGCGAATAAGGCATCGCCAAAGCGTCTTAAAGGAAAGAATTCGCAACAGATCTGATGAAGCCAAATTAGCATTCCAAATCCTAGTTTGTTGTACACATGTTGCAGGCCACAAAATCTGCTTGTGTGAGCCACATTTAGGGCTCCTCCCGCAATTGAGTCTCACAAATATAATGAGAGGAACCAAGAAAGTGTAAAAGGAGAAAACAATAGAGTCTTGCAATTTTACTACATCAGCATCACTTGCAGCAAAAAACATTTTATGACAATAAGCTCTGTTCAGTCATATGAAAAGTAACATTCACAAAAGTTTGTATAAAAAAACTCATATAATGAGAAATTCTGACTCTCATTAGTTACTACCCTACATCAGGGATGTTGCACTTTGTGTATGGCAGATTTAGACCAGTGCTTCCCACCTAATGATGATTACCTTCTCAGTTAGTAATTTGTAACTTCTTATAAATGCAATTCTGCATTAATAAATTTACAAGTTAAGAATTTCACAGTTTTTTTTGCTTTATTTAGGCTGTCCATAAAGCCATCACCAAAAAAAATGGAAAAAATGGCAGAATTTTTGAATAAAAAAAATTGAAAAAACTGCTAGCTATAACACATCAACATATCTTGTACATCTGACCTTACAAAAATGCTACACTAAACCAAACTTCTCAGAGATATTGATCAAAGTTATCCATAGTTTAATTAATAATAAGTTTGTTTTGGTGGAAGCTGGCGAAGCAAATTAGCAGAAACATTGCAATAAAGTTTTTTGCTGCTCTCTCACCCTTGAGTACACAACAGCAAAATTTGCAGTGGCAGCAGAAAAAATTTTCTTCACAACCGTTACCACCATCATAAATCCTAATCAACGCCATTTGTCACAGTGTTATTTGCATGTTGCAACATCTTTTCCGCAACTTCTTTATCCTTGAGAAACTCTTCAAGATTCAACCTTTTTTGGCTGCTATCAGTAGCAATTTTCTTTCATCCTACTCCAGTTTGATCCTTTCAATTTGCTCTTTGTGAGCTTGCTTTACAGCATTTACAATGTTTCTACTGATAGCGTTAACATTATGAACCCCATTTTTAGAACTGCAATAACTTTCACGTGCCTGAAACCCTTGACAGTTTCCTCATTCAAGAACTCACTCTGTGATTAAAGCATTTTTTGTTGAGTGCCAAGCTGTGCACAACATCAGCATTGCCATTTTGCAAGCATAAAGAACTTTAGCCAACTTTCTTCAGGGTAGCATATTTTTCTCCAGAGCTACATTTTACTTCAAACACTTACTTCCTAAACACACCAATCCTTTCAGCTTGTGATTCTTCAAGCCATTCACTTTTTACGTCTTTATCCACTTACTAGAACTTCCATTTATTTCTAATGATATCAATTTCTGTTGTCACAAGAACATATGACAAACACTGAGTAATTAACCAATTAGTATTGATGGTCTAGTCACTTAAGCAATCTCCTGTATTAGGGATGAGCAATTCAGAATACTGAATTTGAGATTGGTGTAAAGCAAGGGCATGCTCTCCATAACAAACAAAAGCTCCAAAAATTACCTCATGAAAGAGTTTGTTGAAGAATTGGCCCTGAGTCCCAAGCAGCTCCTAAATGGGCAAGGCAGTGCAAAGAATCTCCGAATTACAGAAATTTGAAGGAAGATTTGGAAGTTGGAAGTTTTTGTGCAAGAGGTACAGAAATGGGTGAACAGTTAAGAAACAGAGAAGCGGATATGTGCTGTCTACAGGAAGTAAGATAAAGAGAGCAAGACGCTCGGTTTGTTAAGTGCAGAGGTAGAAAAAATAACCTATGGTGGTCTGGAAATAATGATGGAATAGGAGGGCTTGGAATTTTAGTGAAAGAATATCTTTGTGAAAAGGTTGTAAAAGTCCAGACAAAAAGCGACTGAGTCGTGGCAATGGTGCTGGTTTTTGAAGAGGAAGTTATGTGACTGTGTGAGGTGTGTGAGGAGTTATGTGTGCATATGCTCCCCAGGTTGGAAGATCAGAGTGCACCAAATGACATTGCAAGTGAGTGGGATTTGCAAAGCCCTGGTGAAATGGTTCTTGGTCTGGAGGACTTCCACAGACATGTTCAGACACGGATTGATGGTCTTGAGGGTGCACATGGAGGGTATGGAATTGGCAAAAGAAATGTTGAGGGGAAAAGACTACTAGAGTTTTGTGATAAAAAGGAGTTGTGCGTGGCAAATACATTGTTTAAAAAGAAGGAGCAGAGAAAAATAACATACAGCATGGGTGGAAATGAAACTGAAATTGACTTTGTATTTGTTAGCAAAAACAATAGAAAGTATTTAAACATGTGAAAGCCATCCCCAGGGAATTGCAACATTGGCTGGTGGTAACAGACATAGACAAAAGAAAATTCAACGAGGTAACAAAGAACGAACAAACTTTTAGGAGGGTTTGGAAGTTGAAGGAAAACAACATGGAAACAAAATTTCAAGAAAGACTTAAGAAATCGGTTAATCTTGATGCACCCAATCTATGGAATACTATTAAAAATTTTATGCCCCAAGCCTATGATGAAGTAGGTAGAAAGAAAAAAAGTAGAAAAAACCATGGCGATACATGATGGTGGAATGAAGAGATGAAGGAAGCAATACAACAAAAGAAAGTGGCATATAAAAAGATGTGGCTTCTAAATTCTACAAGAAGAGAGCTAAAAGGAAAAGAAAAGAGTTAACAAAATTGAACAAAAACAAATAACATTTTTACACTGGTGAAGTTCATGAAAAAAGATGGAAAAAAGAGGTAGATGCCTGAGAGGAAAATATGGAACTTAGGTTCCAGTAAAAAAATATATGGAAAAATCACATGGAAGAGATTATAAATAAAGAGAATGATCGAGATCACATGACAGCAGCTATTATGGTAGAGGGTCCCATTAAAACGGTTACCCACAAAGAAATGGCAATAGCAATAAAAGTGATCAAACCAGGAAAGGCACCTGGACTCTACAAAGTATGTGCAGAGATGATATCTGCTAGTAGAGAAGCAGGGGTTAGTGTGATGGTGGAACTTTGCAAACAAGTGTTGGATGGGAAAGGAATGCCAGATTGATGGCAAACAAGTGTGCTGATATCAATTTTCAAAAGAGAGATTAAATGCAGTTTGGTTTTATGCCTGGAAGAGAAACAGTAGATGCATTGTTTAGACTGTAGTGTGAAGAATGCAAAAGGAATATAGGGATAAGAAGAAAGAAGGGTACATGTGTTTTGTGGATATTGAGAAGGCATTTGATAGAGTTCCAAGAAAGGTGATGGAGTGGGCAATGAGAAAGGTCTACCAGAAGTAATTGTAAGAGGAGCAGCAATGAGTCTCTATCATGAGGCAAAAACGAAAGTTCAAATGGGATCCTGATCCGAGTCATCTGAAGAATTCTTGGTACAAGTAGGTGTACATCAAGGATCTGTGTTGTCGCCACTGCTTTTTGCAATTGCAGTGGATATAATCTTGGAAAATGCAAGAAAAAAATTGATAAATGGGATTTTGTATGTGAATGGCTTGGTGTTAATGAGTGAAAGTATAGAGAATTTGAAAGAAAAGCTTTTAAAATGGAAAGATGCATTTGAAAGCGAGCGGCTGAAGGTGAGCCTCAAGAAAACCAAAGTAATGGTGAGCAGTTCAAGAGTAATGTTGATCTATGTGCCAATTGCAGCAAGATGGTGATGGAAAATTCAATGATGTGTACAAAGTAAATGGCTACATGGCAGATGTGCGAAATGAAGAGAGTGACTTCAGCTCTGGCAAAAGGTTTTCTTTGTGAACTATGTGTTGATACAATAGAAAGAATTGTGGAACCAGGTGAAGAAATATCATTTTTTGACCAGGTTGACTTTGTGAAGAGATTTTGCTATTTGAGGGACAGGTTAAACGCCAGTGGTAGAAGTGAAGCAGCAGTAACAGCAAAAACAAGAATTGAATTGATAAAATTTAGAGAATGTGGGGAGTTACTTTATGGGAGAAAGTTTTTGTTAAAAATAAAAGGAAGGATTTATCAGAGTTGTGTAAGATCCGCAATATCATATGGGAGCAAGACGTGGTGTCTAAAGGAGAATGAGATGACAATTTTGAGAAGAACTGAAAAAGCAACGATGAGAGCAATGTGTGGAGTTAAGATCATGGAGAAAAGAAGGAGCCAAGAACTTATGAGTTTGCTGAGTTTAAAGGATACTTTGGATGGACTAGCCAGGGCGAGTGGAGTGCAATGGTATGGGCATGTTTTGAGGAGGGATAATGGTGATATTTTGAGAAGAACGTTGGATTTTAAAGTGGTAGAAAGGAGAGGGCGTGGGCAACCGAATATGATGTGGAAGAGCATATTAATCAGATTGGACTGAAAAGGGAGGATGTCATTGACAAAACAAAGCATTTTAGGGACCAGATTCGGGTTCCTGAAAATAAAAATTGGGTCCCTAGAATCAGAAAAAATTATGTCTATGTAATAAAGCGTAAAACAGATCTAATCATTTTATATTTAGTCAAATATTTTTCTGGTCCTTACAGGTCCATAAGATGTATACAAACAAGCTATTATGCAGTTAGAATGGCAAATAGCAAAAATGATTAAGCATATATTTTCTATTTTTAGCAAAACTAAAAATTTTATGCAAACTTATACTGGTAGTGCAGGCAAATTGGCAAAAAAATGAAAATGACTAAAAAAAATGAAAAAAATGATTAATGTCTAAAAAAATGATACCGAGTGAAAAAATGACACTTGAAAGCCTGATTTTATTGAATCAAATAAAGCACATTATGTTGAAGCATTATTCAATGGATTTGCTTGGCTCATCTGTTTAGCAATGTGATTCCTCTAATTGCATTCATTTACACACAGTGGTGCAGGAATGTCCAGAGAGCAAAAGGGAAGAGAGAGGCAAGCATTAAAAAGCGCACTCTTTATTTTTTGGAAAAAAACTTTTCCTACATACAGTTACTTTAAAGACTATTGAAGAGCCCACATTACAAGGGCACCACCCAAAAAAAGTCATCATTTAAAAAAAATGATGAATAATCTTTTGTCATAACATCAAAAAATGTTTTTATCCCAATAGGTACAGAAGTATTACCTCAATTTTTTGCACAGTTTTATACAATTTATAAAACTTAAGAGGAAATAACATCAAAATTCATCTGTATAAAAAGCAGACCTCTGCCTCTCTTGCCTCCCATTTCAGCACTACTGTGCACACAAAACATACTATCACCATGCACCAATCAAGCATAAAGCTTTTTTTCTGTTGTTTTTCTTGTTTTCTCAAAATCACAAAGTGAAAAAAAAAGCCATCTGGTTTTTTTTGCATTATTGCACTCAAAAAAAAAGAATGAAAGATTTTCAATACAAGTACCATATTTATTTGAGTATAAGTTGCATGCGTGTATAAGTCACACCCCTATATCTAACATAAAAACAGTACAAAAATTTTTTTAACATCATTTATTCATTGCAATCATATAACAAAAAATTAAAAACCATCACTGCTGTCACTGTCCTTAAATAGTCTGTCCCAGTCTTCCTCTAGAACATCCTCATCAGCATCCCATGAGGGTGGCAAGATCTCCTAAACTTCATCACTTTCCTCATTAGAGCTGTCATCCCATACTTTATCATCCCCACTTCCATGCAGAGGATTGGCAATTCCAGTTTTTAAAAAACTTTTTGATCATGAGAAAGGTGATAGCACAGAAAGTGTAAAGTGACTTGTGTGGAAGTTGATAACTAACACAATAGCACAGAAAGTGATAGCAAAGAAATACCTTGGAAAAATTTTTTTATTGCATTAGATGCATTCCATGTATTTCTGTACAAGTCACACCTGACATTTTGGGTGCTATTTTGGGACAAAAAAATGTGACTTATACTCGAATTAATACGGTAAATGAGAAATGCATACAATGTAAGGTTGGAAACCACTGGTTTAGACAGTTTAATGGACAGTCACCTCATGACTGTTTGGTCTTTTCACAGCCTTCTTATATAGTGACCAAGATTAAGCAAATAATGATTAACAGTTTTTATGTTGTTTTTTCATCACTTCACTAGGTGACAAAATACAAAGAAATGTGGGCAAATCAGTACAAATTTGCTAAAAAGTTTATCATCATACAAAACACATTTTTGCAAACTACATACTTACTTTATCATGAAAAACTTCTTTTAGTTTTGCAATAATTTCATTTATAATAGCTTGGCAGTCATTTTCAATTCCACTGAATGACTCCATGTCTTGATAATGATGCAGCACTGCCTTAGTCTTGCTGTAATAATGCACAGCAACTATATAAGATTTTGTTTCTAGACACTTCTGTAAACGTGCAGGTAACTCAAAAAGGAACTGGAGTTTTGTAAGAAGTAAATGCACACCAGAAAGCTTAGAAATTTGCTGTCGATTGACCTAAACAACAATAATTAATTTACAAAAACAAAACATTTGACTTCCTCAAATGAGAAAACGGTTTAGGCATCATCTATTGCATCAAATAAACATGTTATAATAAGCGTAAGAAAGAAAAATTATAAACCAAAAAAATTTCAAAATTGAAATGTGCTTTGTAAAATACTGTGGTCCACTTTAAAAATTTGCATTGCACTTTAGAACATTTTTGAAAACATGCACAATATGCACTGAGTCTTACCACTTATTGGTGCAAAAGCTGATGTTTCAATAGAGTACCTTTGCTTTAGGACTTTGTGTAAAGTATTGATTAATTTTAGCCCAGTTTTAAAGCCTTAAAAAACTAAAAAAAAATATAGCTCTAGATGAGAAAATGAAACAGTTGCTTTACAGTTAAGAGTTGAATGGCTTTCAATCACTTGCCAGCAGCATGGTGCAGTGGAACAAGTGTCAGACTTGTAATCAAAAGACTGCAAGTTGAGCATTTAAAGTGTTATGTTGCATGTGACATGGCCAAGTGAAACTGGCGTTTGCATTAATGCTTATAAATAGGATTCAAATAATGGCTTGCATGAACAGCAACAACATGCAAAGATGACTGCTAACTTGAAAATTATAAGGTCATTTTGAAGTCCTTAAAACTCTATCTATTCTATGTTTGATTAGCAAAATAAGCCCTTATTTTTTCATTTCACTGTGACATAATTACATAATCTATGCTTGACTATAGTACAGTTTGGCTTTCACTTCATAAAATATTAAATTATGTCAAATAAAAACTGGCTGTGAGCAACAGCAATATTAATTTATAAGTAGAGGAAATAGGATAAACAGCATATTTAACAAAACATATAGTGAAAATGAAAAAAATAACAGTACCACTCCTGTATAAAATCAAACAAAAGCAAACATTTTGTTGCTAAAAAATAGCTTATTAAACTTACCTGGATCAAATACAAGAGATTTTGGGAAAACCCATCACCCCTTTTGCCCCATGCTGCACAAAGACTCATAGTGGCATCGAGAACTTAGCAGTCACAAATATAATTACAAATGGAAGTGCACCAGCTAAATAGCTAATTTTGGTGATTACAAAAACAATCGCTATTCAAACTTTAACTCAGCATGCATTCAAACTTTGACTTTGTACCTACCATACTTCTTGAAGGGGACAAAAAAAAGTTGGTGAAACGATTGTTTTTGAGCAAGATTAGTTTTGACTTATGAGAAGAATAATCGAATTGGTAGCAAAAAAGCTATGCACTCCCCATTCCTAACCTTTTTTATAACAGTTTTCCAGAGGTAAGCAGGTGCCTACAAAAAAAGTAGCAACACTTACGCTCTTTTTCAAAGAAACTGCAGAGCTATCATTCTGCATCATTCCATAAAAAAAATGCAATTGCACTTTGGGTCTATGTTCATGTAAACACAGACTGATCTTTTCAATGAAGACATGCAATTGATTATGTTTTACCAGTTGTACTATGTTCACGTTTGCTACTTGTAATCCAATAAAATCTTACTCACTAATTTAAAAACCATTCTCACATTGGTCATTGGTTTATAAAAGTAAATCCTAGTACACCAATAAGACAGGATCCTATTAATTCTGCTATGCCCTAACCAATCAAGTGGAGATAGTACTAAAAAACGGCTCAACTGCAAACAGCATTTTAAATTTCAATCACTATACTACAGCATTCTGCACTCTATTGCCTTCTTCATTGCCTATTGAATCTCTGGAGATTTTGGTTAACAAATTACACTAGCAATTTTAACTTACATTTCTTTGATCTTGCGTCATTTTTTAGTTCAGTTGTCTACATTTTACAAAGAGAGAGATCCTTTTTTATATCTGGTTTTGTCTGCATTAATGCAGGTGGCCAGATTCACCTCATGTTTCTTGACAGTTCATAAACACCATCACACCGTTTTGTTTTGTCAGTGGCATCTTCCCTTTTCAGTCCAACCTGATTGGCATGTTCCTCCACTTGTCTTTTCCATGTCATATTTGGTCGTCCATGCCCTCTTCCCACCACTTCAAAATCGAATGCTCTTCTCAAAATATCACCATTATCCCTTCTCAAAACATGCCAACACCATCATACTCACTTGCCCTGGCTAGTTCATCCAAAGTATTCATTATACCCAGCAAAGTCATAAGTTATCTACTTCTTTTCTCAATCAATTTAACTCCACACATTGCTTTCATCATTGCTTTTTCAGTTCTTCCCAAAACTTCCATCTCATCCTCCCTCAGACATCATGTCTTGCTGGCATATAGTATTGCTGATCTTACACAACTCTGATAAATCTTTCCTTTCATTTTTAATGAAAACTTTCTCCCATAAAAGTAGCTCCCCACATTCTCTAAATTTTATCCATTCAATTCTCGTTCTTGCTGTCACCACTGCTTCACTTCTACCACTGGCGTTAAACCTGTCCCCACTAACAAAACCTCTTCACAAAGTCAACCTGGTCAAAAAATGATATTTCTTCACAATTTCTTCCATTGTATCAACACATGGTTCACAAACAAAACCTTTTGCCAAAGTTGAAGTAACCCTCTTCATTTTCAGCATCTACCATGCACCCATTTACCACACTTTGTGCAAATCACTGAATTTGTCGTCACTCTCTTGCTGCACTTGGCACTTGGATCAACTTTACCCTTGAATATCTCACCTGTCAAACCAAAACGATTATTAATTCAGAAAACCTTGCTTACATCCAATCAATTTTACTTATAAGTTACAAACTGCTGGAAATTGATGTCTGTTAGCATTTTCATTAGTAGCTTTGAAATGACAGTGAAGACTTAAGTTAAGAAAATAGTTTTGATGCCATTAGCTAATTTTAATACCTTAATACGGAAAGGTACTGATCATGTCATTTTATTTGAATATTTGATGATATTGTTTAATGTAATCAATGTAAATTAACTCTGGCTGCATTTTGTAACTATAAATTTGGAAACCTCAGTTGTCTGAAATAGTCCAATCTCCTTTGCTTGCCACCAGATCTTTTCCTCGTCTTACTATTTGTGCAGAACCCATACTTTGTAAGTGTTTTGCAATGTCTATTTGACCAGTTATCTATGTACTACATGTTTAAGGCTATTCCAACCACTTTGTTGCATAATACTAACTCTGTAAGTTCCATATGATTGGTAGCATGGCATAAGCAATGGTTGTTTTGGGTTTTGGTTAAAATCATTTGTATTGATTCAACATTTATGGTAATTGCTTATATTTTTCTTGATCAAGTCCCAGTGGGAAGCAACTATAGTCTCACAGTATTTCTATGACATAACAACGGAGATTGACTATAGCCACAAATTTTTCTTGACCTGGTGTCAAAAAGCATTCATGACTGCAAATAATATGTGTTAATGTGGTGAATCACTTAAAGGAGCAGTTCCCAAAGTATGGGTCACAATCCAAACATGGGTTATAAAAGATCACAAAATGGGTCATGCCGAAGCAATACCATAAAGAAGTGCTTAAGAATTACAACATCTTCATTGAACAAAGTCGGTTTGCTTACAACTATTCAAAACAGAGATGGCTTACTGTTTTTGACCCAATCCTTTTACGGATAGTAAAAGTTGCTTCACTTTGTTATGCAAAATTATGCAATCTACAATTGCTCACAATGCTAGCCAACTAACAAAGAATTTTCTGCCAAGCGCGCAAATTGTAGTGCAAGAGTATTTGCTTTGTCTGAAATCCATTTTAGGAAGCAAATATGATCTGAATTTTGAATAGCAAGTTGACGTTTTGCGCAACGTTATTTTACACTCAGTGGAGAGTAAAATTAAAATTAACTCGTATTGTTATGAAAATGGCCCAATAGAGAATTTGGTACATCATGCTGATGAACTTTTGTTGCAGCACAAGTCATCAGTAAATGGTAATGATGACATCACACAAATATCCTACCCCCAAGTAAAACCTAGTTAACAAGAAAATACAATCAGAAATTAAAAACTTGCAACTTGAAGTGACTACAATACAAAAAACTAGTTGTAAAATAACAGAAAATAATGGAGCTGGAACTGCAAGAATTACTCAAAAGGACAACAGTTCCCCTCTGCCTCCATGCAAATACCATCAAAGCTTTGATTTAACCCCTCCGCGTTGCTTATCATCATATGATGATGGCAAAGAGAACGCCGCTCATCCTCATATGATGATTTGCCGGCTACGGCAAAATGCGTGTATTTAAAGCTCGCTTGGGAGAGATCTTCCTTTCCTTTTTAAGCAAGCTTTAAATACACGCATTTTGCCATAGCCGGCAAATCATCATATGATGAGCGACGTTCTCTTCGCCATCATCATATGATGATAAGCGACGCAGAGGGGTTAAGCGTGTACAGATGCAAAGACCCTAAGTCCAAATTTTTGTAACCTACCACTTCTACGTAGACATCGGGGAAACCCCCAAACTGGCATCATACACCAGGAAACTGGGGTGAACAGCACAAACAAAATACCTACAACCCTTTAATATTTGTCAGAGACAAAAAAAATTGCATTGAATTTTTGATTAACACAGGCGCCTGTCACATTATATGTTCTAAAAGTCATTCTAAACAATGCACCAAGACTTATCTTTTACCAGCTACTGGAAATGGTCAGTTGCCCACTTTCTAAGATTACAATGTCCATATTAAATTGGGATTTTCTTGTCTGTTTAAACACTCGTTTTAGATTTGAAAGTTGTCATACAGCATATTAGGCATAGACTTTTTGAGCAAGTTTCCCTTTTCTATCAACACCATTACAAAAAAGTGGTAAAATATCAGGAAGCCTTTCATATCCCACCACTGGTAGAGACAAAGATCTTCAAATCAGAGATGAGTTCAATAAGCAAGCAGTTCAACATTAGAAAGTTTCTTCCAGAACCTTTCCCATGTTAAACTGCTTAAAATGCTCAAGACCCCAATTTTCTAGAAGAATTTGAAAAAGCAAGATCTTGCAAAATCAAACACTCGATAGTAGCCACTGTTAAAATAAACACTGAAACACTAATCCACTTTTATGCTTGCAGACTGAATCTTATCAAATACGCAGGATTACAAGTTGAAGTTAAATGCTTAGTGGACCAAAAAATTTTAGAAACATCTTGTAGCCCCAGGGCTTTTTCTATTGTCATGGTGAACAAGAAAGGTGGCACTTTTGGTTAAGCACCGATGTTTCATCACTGAACGAGACCTTGAAAATGAAAAAGTACTCGTTTTCCAATATCAATGATTTTGCTTGTTTGGCCAACAATTGTAAAAATTTTTCATAATTAGATGTAAAAGATGGCTACCACAATGTTCTGATGCATGCTGAAGACTGGACCACAAAATGTCTGTGACTACTCCTCTCAACAATTGCTGCTACAAATATCTACCCAAGGAACTTCCCAAAAGTGTGCCTATTACCAACAGCTGATAAACAACGTAATTTCTGGACTTTCTCTAGTATATAGTTACTTGGACAAGAAAACATTATAGTAATGGACTGCACAAAGAAAGAACATGATCTAACACTCTTTCATCTCATGATTCAATCACAAGAACATGGCCTGGTAATTAATGAAAAAAAATGGGCCTTTGCTGTTAGCAGTATCTCTGTTCTCTAATATTTGGTCACAACTGAAGGCATGGTTCTCAAAGAAGCGAAATTAAAGTCAATTCACAATTTTGAATCGCTGAACTCAAAGCAGAAGTTAAGAAGATATTTAAGCATGTTTCAATTTTCTTATAAGTTTGTAAATAAACCTGTGAGATGGTTGGAGCCACTTTACAGCCTTTTTCTCAAACCCCAGCCAATCATTTTTTACATAGAATGACCATTTAAAAGAATGTTTCAACCAAAGTAAGCAAACCCTAGCAGCTGCACCAATCAACAGCTGCCTCAACGTGGTGGTGCGATCCCCAACACCATTTGGGTTGGGTCAAAATGGCTGTTGGCCTTCCTGAGGGTCCCAGTTACCCCAGGCACTTCATTTTCTCACTATGCTGCCCCCTGAACGACCGCAGTCAAGCAGCACACAGCTTTTTCAAAATCAGTCACCAATTTTCTCTTTTTCTCTCCCTTCTCTTGCCCTTCTTCATCTCCTCATTCCTCTCCTTCTCTTGATGAGCAGTAACGTTCATCCCAACCCTGGCCCCATCTTTCCTTGCTCAGTGTGCGCTGGAAATGTGACTTGGCAGGGCAAGTCAGTACAATGTTGCACCTGCTCCAAATGGGTCCATCTAAGGTGCTCACAACTTTCCCTCTCCAAATTCAGAGCTCTTGGCAGCTCTCACTCTTGGAGCTGCCCCCCTCCTGCCATAACACTGTGACTCCCTCATTGGACTCCTCCAACATGTATACCTCCACTGTACAATCTGGCACCCTCTCTGCTAAAGCTGCACTGCTGCCCTGCTCTTGCCTCCAAACCTCTTATCCCTCTTCTGCCCATTTTATATCTTGTCCCTCTGCCCCCTAACCACCGTCCCATGCTCCTGGCTGTCCTTCTGCACCTCCTGCCTCCTCTCCCCACCCCTGACTCTCTCAGGGTTCTTCAAGAGAATGCTGGAGGTCTTTGAGCCAGGAGCACTAAACTACTTCACTTTCCTTTGTCCCATCCTGCCGACCTATCTGCAACCAGGAATCCAATCTTAACTCATCTCCCTCTTTCCAGATTCCTGGATTCTCTGATCTGCGTTCTGATTGCACCCACTCCCAGTCTGGCATTCTCTCTCGTGATGCTATGCACACTGGCGGCAGCAGTGGCGTCATCATTTTT
Source organism: Trididemnum clinides (assembly GCA_963675345.1). NCBI lineage: Eukaryota > Metazoa > Chordata > Ascidiacea > Aplousobranchia > Didemnidae > Trididemnum > Trididemnum clinides. The sequence continues at coordinate 417,536 of OY776290.1, read as the reverse complement.
GTCAGGCAGGGCCTATCCTTTTTTGAACTTTCTACCTCCCCTCTTTCTTCGCTTGATCCTTACTCTGACAATGTAGGGATCAACATATCTCTTAACAACTCATCCTCACTCTCATTTCTTAATGTGTACATCCCCCCTATTTGCTCTTCCCCAAAAGATGGCAGAATTGATTCCTTTTCTCCCTCCATTCTTTCCTCCTCCAGAAATCTCTTCATTCTGGGGGACTTCAATTGCCATCACCCCCTTTGAGACTCAAGAGGTACTTCCAACCCTTGCAGGGAGGAAGTATTTGACTGGGACACCTCTTCTAATCTCCTCCCCCTCAATGACCCTGACACACTCACCCTTCTCCATCGCTCCTCTCACAGTCGCTTTTCTCCTGACATTTCCTTTGCTCCCTCCTCTCCTGCTTTTTCTTTCTCCTGGGAGGTGCTTCAGGACCTGGGTTCTGACCACCTACCAATTCTTCTATTCATCCTCTCTCTCTCTCTGGTCTTTTGCCCAAACAAGTGTCCCCCTTCCTTCAATTTTCGAAAAGCTTGCTGGGATGGCTTTGCCTCCTACTTTGACTCCCACTGTCCTTCTGCAGAGGAATACTCCTCTCTTTCTCTTTCCTCTGCTGCTGCTCTCTTTACTTCTCTGGCACTGAATGCGGCCAAGTCTTCCATTCCTTTCAACCACATCAAACGCCAACCTAAAGCCTGGTGGTCTGCTGAGGTGGAAAGTGCGGTTGGTGAAAGACACAAGGCTTTTGCTGCCACTCACAGAAGTGATGGAGATTACCAGGCTTGCATCTCTGCTTCTCGATATGCCTTGTCAGTCATCACCAAGGCCGAGGTTGAGGCATGGTAACCCTAAATCTGTGCACTCTCTTCTTCATTCTATCACTGGCTCTCCTTCCTCGTCTTCTTTCCTAACTTTCCCAACTGTTCTTCTCCCAGGGGAATCGACTTCAGTCTATGCCACTTACCTGAGATCCCACTTTTCTGTTTCTCACCCAAAGGCCCTATGTAGCAGCCAGAGGCTACCTCTCTGAGCTCCGCCGAGCCACGTGCTCTGAGAAGTCTCACTTGTCCTTTTGCTCTCCTTTCACTCCTGCTGAATTTTTTGCAGTTGCCTCCAACCTCTCCTCCTCCACTGCCACTGGCCAGACAAAGTTGCCTATCCTATGCTAAAGCATCTTCCTCGCTCTGGCATGGATTTTCTTCTTCACATCTTCAATCTCTCCTGGACTTTGCATTCCTTTCTTTCCATCTGAAAGACATCTCCTATTATTCCCATCCACAAGATGGGAAAACCTCTCGACTCTCCTGCTTCCTTTTGGCCTATCTCTCTCACCTCCTCCATATCAAAGCTTTTTAAAAGCATCATTCTATCCACTCTACTCTTCTTTCTGGAATCTAATTCCATTCTTTCTCCCTGCCAGGCCAGTTTTTGCCCTGGATGGTCTACTACTTCTCAGTCCATTTCGAATGGGTTTAACAAACTCAGGTCGAGCTCTCAGACAATTCTCTCTACTATCGATTTCTCTAAAGCTTTTGACTCTGTCTGGCATCCAGCCCTTTTCCACAAACTTATTGCGACTGGCCTCCCTCCTTGCTTTGCTTGTTGAACTCAATCTTTCCTTTCTGACAGGTGTGCTTGAGTGGTTTTTCAAAATCACAAAAGTCGTTCCATTTGCGTCTGTAGAGGTGTTCTGCAAGGATCCGTTCTTGGCCCTGCACTTTTCTCTCTCTTCATCAATGATCTCCCAGCCTCTTTGCCTTCTTCCGTCAGCTGCTCTTTTTACACTGATGATATGGCTATTTGGTCCTCCTCCCCCTTGGTCTCCACTGCGATGGAGACCACACAAGGAGTTCTGTTTCAATTGGAGCATTGGTCTGAGTACTGGTGTCTTCCTCTCAACCCAAGCAAATGTGAGGCCTCCTTCTTTTCAGTGAATCCCTACCAAGCTAACCTCCAGCCCAACCTCCTCCTACTCAGCTCCCGCCTTCAATTCAATCCTACTCCAACTTTTCTTGGGGTCACCTTTGATCGCACTCTTTCCTTTTCTAAACATGTATCTTCGCTGAAGGCCAAGTTTTTCCCATGTCTAAAGGCCTTACACTGTATCTCTCCTTCCTCATGGGGCCCCTCTAAGGAGTCCCTCTCTCTTCTGTATAAAGCTTTTTTTCAGCTCCTTTTCATATATGCTTCACGCAGATGGTTTCCTTTCTTAACTCTTTTGCTCCCGCGTGAAAAGCGAAAAAAAATGTCCGTAAGATGGCAGAGCGAACAACTGTCATAATCAATCATAATTATGTACCTCAAGTTTGTTTGTAAATCATTACTCAGCTGTCTACTTCTACATCAAGTGTTATATATCGTTGAAATCTACATTTCTTGAGGATTTCAAATAGAAAAAAAACATTTCTTTGAATATGCAAATTTTATGCAAATTAACCCCCCCAACTGGGGGGTAGTTGTCTTCAAAATTAAAGAGGTACCCTCACCTCAAAGATCACTACAGATTTTATTTTCTACCAATTTTTTTAGAAATGGTCGCAAGATGATGCTAAGGAAATAAGCTTTCAAGGTACATCAATCAAAACTTACCTAAAAGCCTAGGTTTTCTGCAATTTGCAATTTTCTGAGGCACATGACCTTTTTTTTGACCAGTACCGACTGGTACCAAATTTTGGTAGTTAAATTTAGTACCTAAAATATGATCAGTCATTATCTGCTAGAGATTAGCCTAAACCATGTAACATTATGTATTTTTGAAAAGGGAATTTCTTCAAGATTCAGAAAATATCAAGTTTAAATAGAGTATGCTGTCACTGACAATGAAACAGCAGCTTGTTTACACCCTTCCCATTTCTTGAGAAACAAGGGGGATACAGCAAACTTTGATTTAGAGAAGCCAAACTTCTGCTAGCTGTTAAACTTGTATTTCGCTTTTTGTCTCCTTGGAAACTTGATACAAAATGACGACTTTAGTGGTGAAATATTTGCAATTTATTTTATCTTTTTATAGGGTGTAGTTTTTCTAAAAATTATAATTTAGTGAAGGTAAGTCAAAAAATTTTGGGGGGTTTGAACTGATATGATGTACAGTACTCATTTTTGATCAGTAAATATCATGTACCACTTAGTCTAAACTATTTAAAGTTATATATTGCTGGAAAGCAAATTTCCTTATCGGTCATTCAAATGAGACCGATATTTAGCAACATATATTTTTTACGCACTAAATTTACTTTTATCTACTTACCATTCAAATTTGTTAGGGGGGAGTTTGAGACCCCTAAACAATTTGGAATCTTAACAAAGTAAAATTTATTATTATTGCTTGAAATTTTGTCAAATAATGCCCCAAAAGAGTAGTTTTCAGACTGTGTTGATGATAAAGGGTTTGGTTATGTGGTAAAGATGTAATCTCAATTTGATTTTAGTGTTGTTGGCACGTGTTGAGAATTTGGCCGATTTTGTCGTCTGTAATTGGATTTTTGGTCTTTTTAACCTTTTTTGGGTATAAAAATCCAAGAATTAGGGCACAAATTATACATCTTCCGATGCGTGAGGAAATAAGTGTGATCTTTTGAAAATTTTATGAAAATCAGATGAAAAATAAAGTCACAAATCGATTTTTTAGTAAACTAATTTTGTAACTCAATTAAAAAAAATTTGAGGTAAACACTGAAAACACAAGATCATCAATCGATGATCGTGGGAGCAAAAGAGTTAAGCATTACCAATTTCACCAAATTGGAATGCCTCCACCAAGTGGCTAGTCATGCAATCACCAGCTGCCTCTCGTCCTCCCCTATCCCACTTCTTCTCCCCAAGGCTTCTTTACCTCCCCTACAAGTTACCCTGACTCATTTTACTCTTTTATCTTATGAGCAGGCTCTTCGTCTCCCAACCTTCTTTCCTATTTCAGGTTTGGCCAGTAACATGGAGTGAAACCAAGACTCTGCACATCGTCCTGAAGAGTTTTTGCGTCCACACACCTGCTCATGCTTCCTTCTACTTCTTTTAGGGAGGCTCTTCTTGCTTGCCTTCCTTTTCCTCCATGGAATCTGCCTTTCTTCACTGTGGAGTCCACCCTTTCCTCTCTATGATCTCACTCTGATCCCCCTCTCTCTCACCAAGGTGCAGCTTTTGCCCATCTTGACTCTTTCCCCTTCATGATCTGGTACTTTCGGCGGACAGCTTTTTTCCTTTTGGCTGGGGCAACTACAGTGTTCTTGCCAACTGCTCTCTCTGTGCCACTGAGGCCATGGTTTCCTTTTCAGCAGGCCCAGTATGTTCAAGTTTTTCTGCTGAAGCCTGCGCCATTCTGCACGCTTTTCGCTGGTCTCAGCAGCACCAACAAGTCTGCCGTTTCTCTTCTCTTACTATTTGACTCTCGTTCTGTCCTCTCTACTCTGTTCTCTCCTCAGTCTTTCCTCTTATCTCAAACTCTGTGGCAGATCTGGCAGGAACTGTCTTTTCTTTCTCTCCTGTTCTATCAGGCTACCATGGGTCCCAGGACACTCGTTTCTTTCAGATAACAGTGCAGCTGATGAGTTGGCCTGGGGAGCGCTACTTGTGCCCTCTGTGATCCCTTGTAGTCTCTCTCCTCTTATCTCTCGTATTCACTTTTGTTTTTTCTTGGACTGTAGGAGTATTGTCTCATCTAAATTCTTTGACACACAGGTTTCCTCAATTTCCATCGAGGAACTTGTGCTCCCTCATCATACTCGCTGTGTCCTCTTTTGTCTACACTGCAACACAGCCTTCTTTTAGGTTCTCATCTCTCTACAATTGCCAAAATCGAGAATCCTTCCTGCAGCAACTGTGGACACTCATCCCAGGACACCTCTCATCTTATTCTGCATGGTCCAGCTACAGACTTTTTGGCTACTTTCTGTCTCTCTATGACCTCTGGTCCAGACCCTGGGGAGTTGCCAGGCTTCTGAGACTCTATGGTCTTCCACCATGCCCCATCCCTTAGAACGAGTCGAATAATCAACAACAACCCTAGCAGACCCACAACATTGGCTTATCCAGACGCCAGTGTCACCACTAAGCTGATTGTTGACATGAGTGCAAATTTTGTAAGATGTGTTCTACAACAAGTGAAAGATTGCATCTACAAGCCTTTCACTTTTTAGTCCAAGGCCTTATTCCGTCAGTAAAGCAAAAGGTACGCATTTTATAGGTAACTGTTTGCACGCTATGTTTCAATAAAACGTTTCCACTACTTTCTGGAAGTAACCATACTTTCCTTGAAAACAGATCACAAATTGCTTGTGACTCTATTATATGGGACTTCATTGGCATCATCACCATGGTAACAGAGATACCTAGATTACATCACCCAACTTACAAAGTCAAATATGTGTCAGGAGAGGAAAATGCGGCAGATTATGTCTTAAGGCCCAAGGAGACATCCAGCATCTGTGCCACGTTTCCAGGTCCAATAAGCTTGTCCAGAGGCATTGATTATACTCACTAATTACTTCTGAACAAGCTACAGACCCTGACATAGCTAACTTGTTGTATACAAATCAGATGTCACTTCAACTGAGAAACATACCACTGGCTAAGCACATAACCACCCCATTGTGCAACAGTTCACAAAACCATGTCTGTGTAGTTGTACCCAACAAACTCTGCTTCACTATTTTCAACATGTATCATTCTTTGTTGCATGCAGGTATCAAAGCCACTATGAAGCCAATATAAAGAGCCTTTATATTATACATATATACATTTATAAATACTTGGTTAAGTCGACAGTATATAATATAATATTATGAGTTAGGGCGACATATACATGTAACTGTCGCCTTAATATTTTCGTTAATTTTCTCTTTTCGTCTTGACCGAAATGATGCAAATTCGCTTTGGAACAAAGTCACTAATCTCTGCTCTTCTGCACTGACACTTCATCATGGTCAAATGGCCAGATTTTTTATAGGTTTTCTTTCATCATAACTTCGCAGGCATATATCCGCTTACATGCTTAAGTCTAGGTTAAGTTGACATTACTTTATGCGCTTTCAGTTTTTAAGAAACTGTATATGTTTGACATGTTTTTGCTATTTTTGATTCCTTTTGCTACGGCAAAGCTTGTGCTATGACAAATTTCCGTCAACAATTAAAAACACAGAATATACTATTTTTGGTCAGCGTAAATTTTTGGATAGCATCTATATTTATGCACTAGCGTGACACTTGTTATATATGTGGATCCCAAACTTTTTTTGATTGAATACCTCTTCGAAATCACATAGTGTCGTTGCATATCACCTTGATGCAAAAAATTAAGTTTGATCAAATCTCAGTTACTTAATTTATTATTGTTTTCTTTTTAGCATGTTATCAAATAATGAGAAAAGAGAAACAGAATTGAAATTAAGTCAAATAATAGCTTAAATAAAAATAAAAAATCCAAACATGCAGATAAAACTAAATTGAGAATAATGACATATGAAAAGTATTTTTAAGAATAACGATTTAATTGAACTTTGGTGGTAAGCAAAAAGATGCTCACGAACCACTTGAAAATTATTATAAGTCAGAACCAATGTATGAAATGGAACGTTTTTCTCCAGAATAGATTTAGTTGCAGAAAAACGATGGGGCTGCAATCACTGGCGTAGTTAGGACTCTTCCCCCACACACTTCCTTAAGAGGGCAGTAAAAACAGTTTCTCGGCATTCCACAAAGATGTTCCTTACCAGTATAAATAATATTTGCTTAAAATGCAAAGTCCTAGAAAATACATATGGTTATGGGTAATTGCTCGGTGAGCCTTTTATGGGCAAGCTCCATTAGCCTATATTGGCCAAAACGCAAAAAGTCACGTACAATAATAAAAAGACTGTCCTACCCAAAAAATCCTGATGTCCTTGACAGCTTTTACGCTTTTAATTGGTTCATTTTTTTGAGTAAACTAATGAAACTCTGAAACCCTCAAGCAGTGGCAAAAAACTTTTTAGTGATAAAATTTTTGCTTCCTTCCCATTTTAGCGTAATCAAAGCAATCGTATAAACAAGACTGTTAAAAATCATTGCTTGTGCTGATATTCATAAACGTATCACTTCATATTTTATAGAGGTTGGCCTTTTTGAATCCTTTCAGACGAATAGCTTATGAACTCTAGTTATTAGGCTAGTGTTTTAATATGTACATGTTTCAGTTTATTACTTGACAAACTGTTTTAATGCTCAGCATACCAACAAAGGATATAACCAGAGAGTTGCACTAACCATTCATTTGCTTTAAAGGAACCAGCTATCGTTCTTGTGAGAATATAAAAAGCTGCAGAAATTAAAACCTTCCTAGATCGATTTTTGTTCAACCACATACTAAGCTCTGACGATGGAGATTATACTGCCTCGTTAAGATTTAAGTCGTTTGCTATTTGTTACTAAATTATAGAGGTTGGTAGTTGCTAGATAGCAGTTTTCAAGACGATTTCCTATTAAGAGGGATCTGCCTCCAGCATCACAGTAAGGTAAAATAAAAAATTTTGTTCAAATATGATCACCGACACCATATGGTACCATACAGTGGTCTATTACATCGTATCAATAATCTGCTATCGGTTTCAACCTCATTGGGTCTCATCAGGCAGGTGCAAAAAACACTCAATAATAAACATGCTGAAAAAAACAAATTTGCGTTTGGGTGCAAAAAAAATGCAATACAAAACGATATGATACAGCAATATCAATATTATGGGTGTCTCATTTTAGAATATACGCACACATGACATGGACAGCAAGTCACATTGATGAGCCCAAATAAGAGTGTTGGATCACTGTTTAGACTTTATCATTTTAAGTTATAGAGGTTGCTAGTTGCTAGGTAGCAATTTTCAAAGCGATCTCCAATTTACAGGGATCTGCCTCAAGCATCACAATGTAACGTATGATGTTGGTGTTCCTTTTTGAGCAAAATTTTCTATGTTACCTTATTGTGATGCTGGAGGCAGATCCCTCTTGATAGGAGGTCGCCTTAAAAAATTGCCACCTAGCAACTAGCAACCTCTATATTTTAAAATGGTAAAGTATAAACAATGATCTTACACCCTTACTAGGGCTTGCCGATGTGATTTGTTGTCCGTGTCATATGTGTTTGCCCTTAAATGAGACCTCCATGGTATAGATACTGCTGTACAACATCGTTTTGCATTGCATTTTTTTTTACACCCAATGGCAAATTTGTTTTTTTCAGCATGTGTATTATTGAGCATTTTTTACACCTGCCTGATGAGAACCAATAAAGTTGAAACCGGTTGCGGGTTATTGACATGATGTATGAGGGTAGGCTGAAAAGTTCATAGCCTGACTAACACAAAGTATTTAAATTTGACCAAAGTAGGTTTATTTTTCAACATAATCTCCTCTGCGGTCCACACATTTCTTCCATCTGTGCTGCAGTGCTCGAATCCCGGTGGCATAGAAGTTCTCCTCCTGACCCTCAAAAAAGTCCTCTACAGCGGAAATGATGTCATCATCACTCTCATACCATTTTCCAGCAAGATGTTTTTTCGAGTTTGGGAACAGAAAATAATCCGATCGTGCCAAATCAGGAGAATATGGAGGGTGATCAATCAGTTCAAAGCCACAATCATGCACAGCGAATATTGCAACCAGGGACTTGTGAGCAGGAGCATTGTCCTGATGAAGCAGGACACCTTTTGTCAGCTTTCCAGGCTGCTTTGACTTGATTGCTTGTCGTAACTCCCTTAGCAATTTGGCATAATATTCTCCATTGATAGTTTTACCTTTCTAAAGGTAGTCCATGAACACAATGCCTTTTGCATCCCAAAATACAGAGGCCATCACTTTTCCTGCAGATGACACCACCTTGGCCTTCTTTGGAGCAGGAGAAGTTGAGTGCTTTCACTGCATGGATTGCCTTTTGGTCCCTGGTTCAAAGTGATGGACCCAACATTCATCTTGAGTGAGAAAACACTCAACAAAATGATCTGGGTCTGCCTCAAATCTTGCCAAGTTTGCTTCTGACATGACGAGTCTGGTGAGCTTTTGATCAGGTGTCAAAAGCCGGGGCACCCATCGAGCCAAAACTTTTGACATGCCAAGTTTGTTGTGGAGTATGTTCTCCACTCGTTCGCGAGAGATGCTGATAACACTGGCCAAGTGACTAATGGTTAATCGTCTGTCATTCATTACCATTTGATGAATGTGATCAATATTTTTTGGGGTGGTAGCTGTGGAAGGACGTCCTAATTTCGGATCATCTTCAAGGCTCTCCCTCCCCCTCTTAAATTCTGCTGCCCACTTCTTCACACTTGATAAAGCCGGAGCATCATCCCCCAAAGTGGAAACCATATCAGCATAAATTTCCTTGGTCGTTAATCCTTTTTTCTGCAAATATCTGATCACACCATGGTGCCAAATCTTATCCATATTCACAAGATCATCAAAAAACCAAAATGCAAAATTCTCTTGATATTACAAAATCTCTCTAGTAGAACTTTTTAAAGTGAGAAATTACTTATCCAACATAAGGTTACCTAAACAAAATATCGCAGTCAATATCAAGAAAGCATGAATTTAACACATGGCAAGTTTCACTGATCTGTCGCAACTCCTTCATAGTGAGGCTACAAACTTTTCAGCCTACCCTCGTAATAGACCGCTGTATGATACCGTATGATGTAGGTGATCATTTCTGAGCAAAATTTTTTATTTTACCTATTTGTTACAATTAATTAATTAAAAAATAAAACGTTTTTGCATTTTATGAGAACATCAAGTCGTAAAATTTACATTAAGCATTAAAACTTAATTATCCAAGCAGTAAAATTTACTTGAAGATGGTAGAATTGAAGAAGCAAGCTGTTTCTTTATTGCTCCTTTGACCGATTATCAAGTCATTTTAAAATTTGTGCTCTAGTTTTTATGATTACTCGAAAATAAGTAAACTACTGAACAATAGTGAACATTCTAGAAAACATATTTTTACAGCACTACGTTATAAGAAAATTATATTACAAAAAACAAAGCAGGAATGACAGAGAGCTCTGTGTTTAGCACACACAGTATAAAATTTTGTTAATTTCAATAAGATTTGGGGTGCTTTGTAGATGGACAAAAGCTGAAACCGAGACTTAGCACTGATAGTGTATATTCCATTTGAGGTTCACAGTTCCCCTGCTTTATTGGGGATAGAATAGTGAGGCTGTGTACCCAGCATGTTGTAAGAGGCGACCTTTGGGTACCAGCCTATGTTAACTAAGGTTAGGGACCTATCAGGTCTATAAACTGAAGTTGGAGGTATGCAAGGGCATGGTTATGAAAGGCTTCAAAAATGGCCTCATGAAAGAATTTGTCAAAGAGTTGGCCCCCAGTCTCTGGTTTACAGGAATTTGAGGTGAGATTGGGAAGTTGGAATGTTGGAAGTTTTTGTGGTAGAGGTAAGGAAGTGTGTGAAAAACTAAGAAAAAAAGAAGTGGATACGTGCTGTCTCTAGCAAGTAAGATGGAAAGGCCAAGGAGCTTGATTTGTTGGCTGCAGAGGTAGAAGATATAAGCTGCGGTGTCTGGAAATAATCATGAAATAGGAGGGGTTGAAATTTTAGTAAAAAAAGAACTTTGTGAAAAGGTCATAGTATGGCGACCTTACGGGATACAAACTGTGGATCATTGATGTTTTGCTGAAATCATGTGGGTGACTCATAAACGTTCTCGTTCTGTTCGTGTGCTTGTTGTTGTACTGTGATCATTATTGTAAATCATCTGTTGGCCTACAAACGGGTCATAAAAGAACATACATAGCTATTGATCATGATGTAACAATACTGGATGACTAAGCCATATGGCCAGGCGTGGTTCTGTCTGACGTGTGGTGGAGTGATCTAGTAAACAAGCATATAAAAAGAAGCATTACTATTTCCGTTCAGTTTTTTCGATTGAAAGTTAAAGTTCAAAATTCATTGACTTCAATTCAATTCGATTTGCTTAAATTCAAATCAAGATTCATGCATTCAACGTCGTGTTGTGTAAATACATTCATTCTTGGAGTCAGACGTGCTGTGAAAACTCGATCCCCACAATCTTGGTGACCTCGACAAACTTATCTTCCACAATTTTGGTAACCCCGACAGGAACACTTATGCAGCTGCAAAGACAAGAAAAAGAACGAAAACCGGTGATGTACCGATTATTATATTTTTTATAATTGTACATTTGTAGTATTAATGTCATTTTTGTAAAAATAACTCATGTAGGAAACCGCTCTAAATTGGATAACTTGTCTAAAACAAAAAAAGTAACATTCAACTTTTGTGACAACCATAAAATAGACTTCTTGTTCCAAACAAAAAATTAGACAATAATTTAAAAATGAACAAGATAGAAACCACTAAAAGTGTTTTACAGCATAAAGTATGTGACATATGTAGATCTGCCAGAGACATATTCGAGCAATTGTATTTATTAATTCTTCCTAGTTTTAACCTCGTTTCAATAAGAATTAACTAAATGTTAAAAATTATTGTTAATACCCACCCTTTAAATGCGTACTTTTGTTAGGCCACTCATCGCTAATACAAAACGTAACTCAATTAAGCATATTTTTTAACTTACAATGTAGCATCTGTTTTGTTAGAACATTTTTCAAAATTACAAAGTAGCTTTTGTTTGGCTAGCATAAATAATCATAATTTATGGGCTACATGTTGTTTTTTATTCATCGATCACTTAACGCGTGCTGGTTATCCCAGCTCTTGAGACTTTGTTAAGCATGCACAAAATTGTTAGACAATGGGATCAGACAATTCAGCCCACTTCCCGCAATTGAGTGCTGCGCATTAATATTTATCATACTTTTTTTTCACACCTCAACTCTACGCTCTAACCAAATTGAGCCAGAGACCGACAAACCATGCCTTCAATCCTCTATGCTCTAACCAAATTGAGCCAGAGCCCAGCGAACCACGCTGTCCATCCTTTACACTCTAACCAAATTGAGCCAGAACCTGGCAAACTATGCCATTTTTTTATCACAAGCATGCTCGCACACTCCCCTAATCTCATATCGCATTAACAAATAAGCATTGTCAAGAAAGTCTTCAGAGTGAGGATGATTGGTGACTGCCAGTGATAAATGAATTTTTAATAACATTTGCCCTTATGCTATCAATTCACATGCTCAAATAAACTATTTGTCACGATTGTTTTGAATGTTGACCTAACTTGTTTCACATCATTTCAGTAGTAAAGCATTGTTTTTTAATACAGCGGTAGATTTTGCAGAAGCTTTAAATCTGTTTCCAGCACATAATGATAGGTACAATGATGTACAAAACATGTTACTATCATTAAGCCAATTGCAAGAAGACCGTCAATGTGTGCGGAAATTTTTAGCTTTGAATTCTGATTCAAACTCTGAGGCAGATTGTGAATACATTAATAAATCTATTACCAAAACAATGAAAAACGTGTCCTTATCCATAATTAGCTCAATAACCGACCCAATTTTGAGTGGTATCATCACCGTTTTGCTTTTCTTATCGTTATTCTGGTCTGTTGTTTTGACTATACTCGCCTTCAAGTATTTTATTCCGATTGGAATTGCTAAACTCCAAGATGGAAAAACCCATGCTCGCAGTGAAAGAGTCATGACTGATGCAGAACTTTAACCAAACAATGACAACCAACTGTAATATTGTATTGATTCAATGTATTTTGTGTAACGTAAATTTGATGTGTAGTATTTATATGTATGTTTTGTTTCATGTGCACGAGTATGGAAACGAACAGAGTTTGAGATTCTGAGCACCCAAATTAAGAAGAATGGAAAATCCGTCGACAACAGCAAAGCATCGCATCCTGTATCCATGCAGCACCAACAAGCAAACAGTTGCTGCCCCCAGAGACAACTGCAAACTCAACAAATCCGTGCAATGCAAAAGAGAAAGCGGAAACAAATCATCAAGCAAAAACAATAACACTAACATGCGATATGAGAAAGTGCTTGATAAATAGCTCATCTGGGAGCCACCAAACTTTTCAACGTGCAGCAATGTCCTTTTTCTGCAGGAAGTAATTATGGTGACCTTACGGGATACAAACTGTGGATCATTGATGTTTTGCTAAAATCATGTGGGTGACTCATAAACGTTCTCGTTCAGTTCGTGTGCTTGTTGTTGTACTGTGATCATTATTGTAAATCATCTGTTGGCCTATAAACGGGTCATAAAAGAACATACATAGCTATTGATCATGATGTAACAATACTGGATGACTAAGCCATATGGCCAGGCGTGGTTCTGTCTGATGTGCAGTGGAGTGATCTAGTAAACAAGCATATAAAAAGAAGCATTACTATTTCCGTTCAGTTTTTTCGATTGAAAGTTAAAGTTCAAAATTCATTGACTTCAATTCAATTCGATTTGCTTAAATTCAAATCAAGATTTGTGCATTCAACGTCGTGTTGTGATTAAATACATTCATTCTTGGAGTCAGACATGCAGTGAAAACTCGATCCTCACAATTTTGGTGACCTCGACGAACTTATCTTCCACAGTAGAAGTCCAAAGAAAAAAGTGATGGCAATGGTGCTGGTTTTTGAGGAGGAAGTTATAAAAGTCATATGTGCATATGTTCCCCAGGTTGGAAGATCAGAGTGCAAGAAAAATCATTTTTATAATGACATGGCAAGTGCGTGGGATTTGCAAAACCCTGGTGAAGTGGTTCTAGGTCTGGGAGACTTCAACGGGCATGTTGAGAAACAGATTGGTGGTTTTGAGGAACCGATAGGTGTGCACGATAGGCTTGGAATTGGCGAAAGAAATGTTGAGGAAAGAAGACTGCTCGAGTTTTGTGATGAAAAGAAGTTGTGCGAGGCAAATACATGGTTTGAAAAAAAGGAGCAGAGAAAATAGCCTACAGTATGGAGGGAAATGAAATTGAGATTGATTTTGTATTGGTTGATAAAAACAATAGAAAGTATTTAAAAGACGTGAGAGCCATCCACTTAGAATTGCAACACCAGCTGGTGGTTACAGACATAGACAAAAAAAGTTAAAGAAAGTAGTGAAGAACGAACAAACTATTAGAAGGAAGATTTGGAAGTTAAAGAAAAACAACATGAAAACAGGATTTCAAGAAAGAGTTAAGGAATTGGTTGATGTTGATGCACTCAATTCATGGAATACTTTCAAAAATGGAATGCTGCAAGCTTGCGATGAAGTATGTGGAAAGAAGAACGGTAGAAGAAACCATGGGGATACATGGTGGTGGAATGAAGAGGTGAAGAAAGCAACACAATAAAACAAAGTGGCACACAAAAAAATGTGCAAAAATTGATTAGAAGAAAACAAGGCTAAATATAAGAATATCAAAAATCGAACAAAGAAACTGGTTGCTAATTCTATGAAGAAGCTGAGGAAGAGTTAACAAAATTGAACAAAAAACCAAATAACATTGTTACACTGGTGAAGTTCATAAAATCAGATGGGAAAGAATTGAAAGAGGTGGATGCATGAAAAGATAAGACAGAAGGTTAGATTTTAATAAAAAAGACAGGAAAAGAATATGGAAAAATCACATGGAGGAGATCATGAATAAATAGGAGGATCTGAACCACATGACAGCAGTTAGTATGGTAAAGAGGCCCATTAAAAACGTTACTCAGAAAAAATGTCGATAGCAATAAAAGTGATGAAACTAGGAAAGGCAGTTTGAATCTTTTGGAGTATGTGCAAAGATGATATTTGCCAGTGGAGAAGTAGGGGTTAGTGTGATGATGGGACTTTGCCAACGCATGTTGGATGGGAAAGAAATGCCAGATGAATAGCAAACAAGTGTGCTGGTACTAATTTTCACGGAAAAGGGAGATGTAAGAAACTGTTATTCTTACAGAGGAATAAAGCTGTTAGAGCATGCCATGAATATCGTTGAAAGAGGGCTGCAGAGAAGGATCGAGAATTAGTAAATATTGATTCAAGGCAGTTTGGTTTTATGCCTGGAAGAAGAACGACAGACGCATTGTTTGTAGTGCAAAGAATGCAAGAGGAATATAGGGATAAGAAGAAAAAGTTGTACTGCTTTGTGGAGATTGAAAGAAGAAAAAGTTGTGCTGTTTTGTAGACATTGAAAGGGCATTTGATAGAGTTCCAAGATAGGTAATGGAGTGGGCAATGAGAAAGAAAGATTTACCAGAAGTAATTTTAGGAGTGGTGATGAGCCTCTATCATGGGAAAAAACAAAAGTTTAAGTGGGATGTGAGTTATCTGAAGAATTCTTGGTACAAGTGAATTTACATCAAGGATCTGTGCTGTCGCCACTGCTTTTTGCACTTGCAGTGGATGTGTTCTTGCAAAATGCAAGAGAAGGATTGTTGAATGAAATTTTGTATGCTGATGATTTGGTTTTAATGAGTGCAAGTACAGAGAATTTGAAAGAGAAGTTTTTAAAATGGAAAGAGGCATTTGAAAGAGGCCGAAGATGAACCTCAAGAAAACCAAAGTAATGGTAAGCAGTTCGAATGTTGAGGTAGTCAAGAGTAAAGTTGATCCATGTGCTAAGTGCGGCAAGAGGATGATGGCAAATTTGGTGATGTGCACTAAGTGTGGTAAATGAATACATGGTAGATGCACGAGAATGAAGAGGGTCACTTCAACTCTGGCAAAAGGTTTTCTTTGTATACTACTGTATGTGTTGATACAATAGAAGAAATTGTGGAACCAGGTGAAGAAATATCATTTTGTGACCAGATTGACTTTGTGAAGAGCTTTTGTTATTTGGGAGACAAGTCGAACGCAAGTGGTAGAAGTGAAGCAGCGGTAACAGCAAGAACGTGAATTGGATGGATAAAATTTAGGGAATGTGGGGAGCTGCTTTATGGGAGAAAGTTTTTAGTGAAAATGCAAGAAAGGATTTATCAGAGTTACTTAAGATCAGCAATGTTATATGGAAGTGAGACGTGGTGTCTAAGGGAAAATGAGATGGCGATTTTGAGAAAAGTTAAAAAAGCAATGATGAGAGCAATGCATAAAGTAAAGGTGATTGAGAAAAGAACGAGCCAGGAACTTATGAGTTTGCTGAGTTTAAAGGATACTTTGGATGGACTAACCAGAGCAAGTCGAGTACGATGGTATGGACATATTTTGAGAAAGGTTTTGAGAACACTGTTGGATTTCGAAGTGGCAGGAAAAAGAGGGTGTGGGCGACCAAATATTAACATGGAAGAGACAAGTGGAGGAGCATACCAATCAGACTGGACTGAAAAAGGGGGATGCCATTGACAGAGCAAAGTGGCGTGATGGTGTGTACAAACTATCAAGAAACATGAAGTGAATTTGGCCAATTGCGTTATTTGCACCAAAAGCAACAGCAATTAAGCGCTGGAACTGAAAGCTTTTTTTGGTCACTACCGTCATTGAAAGTTTAATTTTTCATAAAAAAATAAATGCAAGAATCGCTCATCTCATTAAATTGACTTCCAGTTGGAAAATTTTTTAATTCTTACATGGCAATTTCAATTTGTTACGTATTTTGCCAGTTATGTGTTTTGCTTGCTCAGCACTTTTAAAACTTGTATGTCAGTGGACCGCCCACCAGACGCTACACAGTTTGTTTGACTGCAGCTGTTTTATGTTTGCTCTTTAAACAAGACATGCATTGTCCTTTAATTATCAGATAGACAAAAACTGACAGATTAACTGCACTTGAAAGCGTTTCTGACCTATATAACTTGCTGTTTCATCTCTGTTAGATTCTTGACTTAGTTTCTTTTTTGCTTGCGGAGTTTTTGCATTTAGTCTATTTCTTTGATTGAGTACATAGCTTATTTTGTCTGACAGAGTGAGTGTGAAAGAACGGTGACAGAGCTCTTTATTGTTTAAATTTTTGTCTTGATTGAATAAAGTTTAAATATGATAATAGTTACTAATTAGGATGCTGAAAAGAGCTACCAGTTTATGAAAATATGCTTTTATTTAGCTGAATTTTTAAATGTGAGTTGTTACCAAATATTTACAACCGGTGTAAGAATTTATTTTCTGTTTTCAAGTGAAATTGACTTGTTTTCTTTCCCTAACCTCGTTTGATCTGCCAAAGTAAAATAAAATGGCTACAAGAGCCGAGATAATGCTTCAGCTGGCAAAGAAGAAGAACTTAACAACGGCGGCAAAACAGCTTAGATTTTCAACCTCATATTGATCAGGTTAGTACACAAAATTTGAAGATTTAACTTTGAAGTTTGCGTGCACAACGCAACTTACCTATGTGCTTTTAGTCTATTTGTCGTGCTTTGCTGTATAAACTACTGCACTAGCTATGGTAGCCAGATTTCTTTTCAACAATAGAGCAATTAGCAGCAACATTCTTTATAGCAAAGTATATGCATCTTCAGACTAACATCTGCGGCAGATGAATTTTGAACTGAGGACGTTGTAATCACAAGTCTGATTTCACTATCAGTTATGCAAACCTAGATACAAAATGTCTTGCCTGTAGATTGCAATATGCCAGCAATCTCATGGACATATAAAACGACTGCTTGATAATAGTTTACAGTCTGACCTAACAATTATCTACGTTAATAGAACTTTCAGGCATCAATCAATTAACCAACACCAATGAAAAATTTACATAAAACAGAGAATATTTTTGGATGAATTTCTTGAAGATGAAGAAATTTCTGGTAAGGATAAAGTAAAAATATTGAAAACACTGGGGCTAGATGTTTATTTTGATAATTTTGCCACAATTTAGCCACAACCAACTCATCATCACATTTTTTTGCCAATTAACCTAATTAAATATTTCATTTTTGCTGTCATATCATATAAAAAGAATGCGGGAAAGCAGTAGAAGTTTAGGTTTTTAACCAAAAATTATAATGATCCTACATTATTTTAATATTAACCGTTAATACTGCTTAGGGTATTTTTACAACGTATTTTAATTCCACTTTTTCAAACATGAATTTATGTGTAAATATTTAAAAATCTCAACTTGCTGAAATAAGCGTCACCAAATGCTGCTGTTTTTGTTGTGGTTATTACTCCTTCTCCAATGCCATGCCAAAAATATTATTACAGCACTACAGACCCTTTGCTTTTATATACAGGGCTGAAAGTGAAATTTGAGTGGGCATCTTCAATAGGACACAAAATAGACCAATTTCTTCTTGTTGGAGTTGACTTACATTTTTAGGAAAAGTGTAAATAAAATTATATTTGAAGTCATTGAGTTTAGAATAACATCTATATCAGTTTAGGTGCTGTGAAGCATAATATTAGTAAGCAACACTTGCCCCTTGTTTGGGGTGAAGTAGGATTAACAATGTACTCTTGACCCTGTTGGTATCATTTATATGTAAATATTGACCTAATTGTAGTGTATCATAAGGCTATACATAATTCAACAACAATAGCCATTAAATATAGTTGGTATCTTTTTGTTTGTCGAGTCATTGTCAATACCAATCAGATGTGATCCTGCAACAATTTTATTTTTACTGTTCTCCTTAGTTTCCAGGGAGCATCCTTAAAAAATCAGTAGCAAATAACAAATAAACTGAAAATTTACAAGGCACTCAAAGTACAAATTACTACTAGGGTTTCCAATTTTCCAGTTCTGAAAAAAAACGGAAATTTGGGTAATGTCTAATCTTATGCCGGGATCCCAAGAAAAAATCATGATAGTATAAAATACAAACAACAAAACGTAAATGAATCAAGTTTGCTTTAATTATTTTTTATATAATGACTGTGTAAAAAACTCAGTACACTAACAGATTTGACACCTAGTGGTGACCATAGTTTTGTGGCAAACAATCCTGCAGCAGAAAATGCTCATTCTGCTTCAACTGACATTAATGGAATGGTCAATAAGGCTTTGAATAACATCTTCAATTTGCTTGGTTTTTTTCCAGTAGCTTCTAGTATCATAGTTTCATTTCTTGCTTGACTACAGTTTGAAATTATGTGACATGACTTCTATCATCAACAAATGTCTCTAACTGGGTGGGAGTGGAATTTGTGGAATGTTCAATGTGTGTCTAAAGTCTTTGGAAAAGACTTTCATGCTCCTGATTTTTGTTAGTATTGTTAGTCTATATCAACTCTATATCTTTGTTCTCATCCTGACTTTTTTCTTCATTACTGTCATTTTCATAAAATAGATGGCAAAATAAAGTGGTAACAGTTCTCACAAAACCTTGTTTGGTGTTACTACCTAACAACGATGTGTCACCAGCATAATGTTCATCATGAATCGATAAATTTGGATTTTAAAGATAACGTATCAAGTTAACCATATCATGCTGTTGTCTTTGTTGTATACAGTTTTTTACGGAACAAAGCAAATCTTCCGCAAGGCTGGACTTCCTCTTCTTCAACTCAAAAAAAATAAAAATTGGAAAATACCTTCCGCAGTCAAAAGCGTTGCATCTTTATGACATGAAGCATCAACCGCAAGTTTTATTGGTTCAAGAGCGCATTTTAGCTCATTAAGAAACAAAATTTCAGCTGTTGATATATTATGTTCTATCAACAAATCAAGTAAATCTTTTGATATGCGCTTTTTTAGACATATACCACTCAATCATTTCAAACATAGAGCTCCAGCGAGTTTTACAATCTAGGACAAGTGACAACTCCTTGTTTTTTACCAACAACACATATTTCTGCAAGACTTTGTTTTTCACAGAATTTCTTTAAAATATCTTTACCACCTTTCGCACTTTTTTGAATACTTTCTTTATTTCTACATTGAAAAGTGGTATTTTGTTTGATGCTGTTGTGGGGATCACTATACCAAAACCTTCTTCATACATTTCTTCATCTTGATCGTCGACGTAATCGTAATCTTCACCTGCTATATGAGTCGCACTACTGTTTTTAAACAATACATTTTACACAGCCAGATGCATGCCATATGCATAGCAGAGTTGGTGATTAAGTTGAGAAATTTTAACCAATTTCTTCATTACTGAGGCGGCACCAGAGACAATGCTGACAACAGATATCTGTATGTTGGTTATTCCAAAATCAGCCAACTATTTCTCCAACAACTGTAAGGTTTTCTCAGCACCATATGATTCAAGCATTGTCATAAAACCCAAATTTATAACATCATTTTGGCAATGAGCATTGATGTTCATGTATCTTTGGCAACAAACTGAAGTATACTCATCCATAATCACACTGAAACGGGTGTTGGCTTTAACTTTTGTTTCAATTTTGACCTTTATCTCTTTTTGAATGTCATCGTTTTCACTGTGATTTAAATTTATAATACTTGAGTCCGAAGAGGGAAGGCGAAAGCCTTTGGCACTGACTCGCAAATGAACTTACTTTTACCTTTAAAATGGATTGCAAAACAATCCACAGCTACCATAGTTGAGAGACAATACTTTGCATACTTTCTTTCTTTACGTTGACAAATGGTATGATTGATTTCTGCTGAATTTTTGCTTTCTTAGAAGTACAAGGTTGATCTTTGCTTTCTAAGCTAAGGTTGTGCTTGCTTTTCAGGTGTCAAAAAAGA
Source organism: Trididemnum clinides (assembly GCA_963675345.1). Taxonomy (NCBI): domain Eukaryota; kingdom Metazoa; phylum Chordata; class Ascidiacea; order Aplousobranchia; family Didemnidae; genus Trididemnum; species Trididemnum clinides. Next base: position 397,029 of record OY776290.1, on the reverse strand, counting down.
CCGCTAGTTGAACCACATTTAGACGATATTTTTTTTTGAACAGTGAATACAACTAGCTGTGACACTGTCATCATCATCTCGTGTAAAATGTTTCAAAACTTTTGATTGATTACTACGTTCCATAACTAAATGGCACTGCAACTGAATTTCTGCTGCTTGCTCTTGTGCAATGACTGTAATAAACTGGCTCAAACTTGTTATCCTTTAGTTAACAGCAAACAGTTCAACAATCGAGACATCAAGTTGTGTCGTTACAATGGGAACAATCACGATCAATTTAATTTAGATACAAGTGTTGTGAGGATACTAGCTTACAAAACCAGGAATTTTTAGTCAAAAAACTGTAAAACAAGAAAGCTAAAAAAGTTGCTAAATCCCGGGAATTTCCAAAATCGGGACCCGGTTTTCAAACCCTAATTATTACACACCAAGTGAACAATAAGTATTGTTAGGTCACAGAAACAAGATAAAGTATAAGAACAAAGTGATGAGAATACGTAAAAGATTTGACTCCAAAGTAAAGATGCTATAAACTGCAGGAAAATTTGCGTTATCATTACAATTTAATACATTTAGTAAGCGGGAGTTTTGGTTTATCAAAAAACTTTCCACAATTCTACACTTGTACAATGTGATTCTGATTTTAACATTATCCCAGTCTATTTCGTGGTCTAAACCCATAGCATGTTAGCTCAATGCTGGCTTTTTAGTGTTAAAAGTCTTAACTTCGTCAACAAGTTTCCGTTTTTTTTTTGTTTTGATGCTACGTTTCTTTTTCCCTACATACACAGTATCGGCAAGAGCCAGTTGTATCTATCTCGGCAAGAAATTTGATACAGAAGAGTATGTTTTGTTGTAAAGCTATTGCTTTCAAAAACATAATGCTGTTGTGCATTTTGCTAGGAGTGTATTGCACAGCCTGACTTCTTTTGCAGAACAAAATATCCAAATAAGGACCAAAAAGTCGAGTCAAATATGAAAACTATGTGCATTATATTAAGTTATGTTATTTTAAAAAATGTTGCTAACCACCATGCTATTTTAATGATTTGCTGGAGCAAGAACAAACTTGTGCTGAAATGAGCATCTCAGAAAATCAATAGACAAATTCAAGTAAGTCAAACTTATTTTCTGCTACTCCACAAACAGGTATTTTCAGTTTACTTCTGTGTGCTGTAAACTGATATACAATAACCTGTTTACTCCATTACATTTTTTTAAGTTAAATGCACAATGCAAATTGTTTTTGCAATTTACAGAAATTTTTGATTTCCAACTTTAGAGTTTGAAATCAAAAATTTCTTTTAATCAGTCTTGTAAAAACAGTCTCTTGAGCAACAAAGTGTAACCTTGGTATCAATGTGTTGTTCATGACGTCACTAATGATATAATATTTATATTTTACCCAAAATTATGCTTGCACTTATAAATCAAACAAGTTCTCTTTTGAATTAGATCATTTCTTCAAATGCCTTCTTGGTTTTTCCTTGAATTACTTTTATTCGCCATATTATCTTTTTTGCATTTGAAATAAGCGAGTGTGACATGCTGCTGAATTAAGTTATCAAACTAACAACATTTTGTGCGTTTGTTTGTCACAGTGCTAAATTATTTACTTCTATAAAGTTGGGAATTAGTGTTTCATACATTCACATGAAGAAGTTATACTGTTATACTTACCAGACAGTCATTTCCAAAAAGCAAAGAATTTTTGAAGCTCTTTTAGACATGCAAGCCTTGAGAAAGGTTGCAGAGAACTTTAAGAGTTCTGATTTTTCCTCTAGTTCTAATTTTTGAAGCAAAATGCATATGTATATATATATATATATATATATATATATATATATATATACAGAGCATCATTTGCTTATGTATGCATTTAGCCTGCAGGTATAGGCCTACAAGTAATGTAGTTATAGTAGTCCACCTGGCACTAAAGTACATTCTTTGACTGGAAGATTGATTTCATAAGTGCTCCTATTATTGTTTCACTTATTTGACCTGTTTTACATCTATTTCATTATTAATTTTATTTACCTGATGTGGAGGCGCAAGTGGAACCTACTGCTCAACCCACGAATAAAATAAAATTTATTATTGCCACAAAGGTGCATTGCTTTGGCCAATGCTGATTTTTTTAGGGTTTCTTTTTGATTACATGTTGGCTTTTTGTTACATATTATTACTCCAGCCTCATGGAATTGTCACGGCGACACCCTTTGTATTCATGCCAGCATCTTTAAACTCCCAAATTCTGCTTTTACCACTAAACGTTTGTCAATTAAACGTGCTACTTGTAAAAATATTCACAAAAAAAAATTGCTTCAGTCATTTTTTCAATGGCACTACAAGCAGTCATATATCAAATCACAATCATTTGTCCATACCATTACAAAGCTCAATCAATCACATGCTTTAGATTGCTGTTGGCAATTTTTTTTCAAGCCCTAACTGGCCTTAATATTTTCAGGAAAAAGATCCTATTATCGATGGAATGAAAGCAACCAAAAAGTTTTTCATCAGCATTTTTTAAAAATGATTGAAGACACTAGTCAAAAAGGCACTTAAAGTGCATTATCTGATACGTTTCAATTTTTATAGTTTTGAAATTTAGTTTTGATTTTCTCTCTCTCCTTTTCCCCCATATCCAAATGCGGCTTTTAATGAATGGCTATGTTTATCCTAACCCAGAGCCAAATCGCATCTATTCTTATTCTTTCTCCCTTGCTAATGTGACCAGTGGGGCAAATCAATATAATGCATAAATCGTTGGACTTACCTAAGACACTCCAATCTTTCAGTGTCTGTCTTTAATTCTGACAGCCCGTCTGTTGGCACTGTCATCGCTGTGCCAACCTACCACCTATCAATTTGGAGTATACCTCCACTGTAAATTGCCATCTCAGATATCAATTCCATTCTTTTATATGAATTTGAACTCCACAAACTACAACTTTTTGAGCCCTCTTGCAATGAGCTCCTCCACCACTCACCCACAAACCCATTCTATCTCTCAAGATTAAGGCTTACTCCTTTTTGATGCAGAAGGATCTCCTCCCCTGCTCCTCACCGTCAACTTTAAATCAGCTAATCTTCCTATGTATTGCTCTTGTTTGGCACCTGAAGCCACTCCTGCTGTGTTAATTTTTCACTGACACCTTTGTCATTTTGCACTGAAACTTGGGCAGACTGCATGCTAGGAAAGTTGATGAATTGCATTTTGTCAATTTGTACTCTCCAGACACTATCTGTATCCAGGAATCAAACTTCAATGCTTTTTAACTTTCATGATTTCTGAATACATTTTCTTTAGGTATAATCATACCCGTTTCCGGTATTGCAACTTGGCTCCCAATGATTTCCAAATTGGTGGTGGGGTCATTACATTTGTCAGGCAGGGTCTTTTTACCTCTCAGTTTTCATTTGCATTCTCTTTTCTCTGGACCCCAATTCTAGATTATGCAGTGTCATCACTCACCAACTCGTGTCTCAATTCTTTACCCTTCTATTTTATTTGTGTTTCATGCTTCTCCCATTTGTCTCTCATGCCAAGATACTAGATCTGACTCTTTCTTATCCACTCTTCCACTCTTCCAACCAGTAAAGACCTTTTCATTTTTGGACACTTCAACTGTCACTATCCTCTCTGGAATTATACCAGTCTCACTTCTTTTGAAATTTGCTTTTTCTTTTGCTCTCTTTCCTCGACCACTGTTTTCAATTGCTGCTGCTTCCTTGTTCTTTTCAACTGTCCCAGGCAGAATTGCATACCTCATCATAAAACATTTAACTTTGTCGAGTATCTCTTTGCTCTTACACATCTTCAATACATTCTGGACGTCCCAGGCTTTTCCATCAACTTCCAAAATTTCTTACATCACCCCCATCCACCAGTCAGGTAAACCTCCTAACTCTCCAACTTAATTGCTCGCTATGGCCTTTTTCGACTTCGCTACAATAGTCATTGCCTTTTTTTAGAATCCTCTCTCTGTAAAATTGGCAAAAGTGAGATTCTCTAATGCAGAGCCCACAATCATCTAGAATATTTCCTTTCATTCACTACTGTCTTGCCTCAAACTCTCTTCAAATTGCTTTTTTTGGACTACTTAAATCATGCTCTTTTGTCCAAGGCCCTGGGATATTGCTGGAGTCCTGGAACTCCATGGTTTACTGCCATACCCCCATTCCAAGAAAGGAATCGGAAAAATTATTATTATCATCTTGTTAATGTATTGAATATTTGCAGGATTTTCAGAAACAAAAGAGTTTTTAAAACTTCATCCTCAAATTTCTGCAGGTGTACGAACAGTGCATAATATATTATTTACTGATCGGCTGAAGTATCAAAAGCAATTTGAAAAAAATATTACTGCTTTGATGTGATGATTTTTTAATTGTAGTTTTGTATTTTGTGATAAATGCTTGTTGTATTGGCTACAATGTAGAAATGTTTCCTTCATGTTGAGCATATTAAGTTGCGGTAGCGATAAAGCTAGGCACGCAAAACAAACATCAATGTGATATAGGACTAGCAATGAGAAGTAATCAAAGCAAATAATTTCTATCACACGTAATAAAAGCTTGTTGTATTGAATACAATGTAGCAATGTTTTCTTCATGTTGAAGGAAGCGATAAACCTTGGTGTTCAAAACAATAATCAATATACAGGGCGTCCACAAAGTCTTTAGACGATTTTAAAAATTTATTGATATTACAACTGACAATAGAAATGTCTGAAATGTTTAAATAATATCAATTAAATGGTCAAGTTTCTATTTAAAACATTAATGAACGCTATCTCTGAAATGATTAATCAATATCAAGTAAATAGTCAAGTTTTTATTTAAAGCAATAATAAATTTCTATATGAGCCCCACTTGTAGCACTGAGGTCATCTAAACGATATTAAATTTCAGTCAACGTCCTTTTTAACATTTCTTTATCAGTTGTCTCCACAGCAGCAGTTATTCTTTCCTTAAGGTCACTTATGTCTTTTACTTTGGTGCAGTACACAACATCTTTCACGTAGGCCGAACGAAAGCAGTGCTGATGGACTTTGTTGGGCTACGACTAAATGACTGACGAATATGCTCGATGCCCTTTTTAGAAGTTTTTGACCATCCACTCCTCGGTTTTAATAGCAATGTTCCCGTTCCCACAAACTGCTTATGCCAATCATGAATCGACTGACGTGCTAGGGCTCGTTTCACATATTTAGCTATAAAATTTCTTTGTGCTTGAATATCAGATTTCGTTTTGATAAACCAAGAAACACATTGTGCTTTTTCTTGTGGAGAAGTCATTTTTAACGGGTTTGAAAATCAATTATTTTATTAAGCAAATTCATCTCTGAAATAAAAAAAAGTGATGTTATAAAAAACTTTAATAACAACTGATTAATATGCAAAACGAATTATTTTGATAGCATTTTTTTAAATTTTTTAATATATTTATAAAATTGTCTAAAGACTTTGTGGACACCCTGTACGTAGAAAAACTACTAGCAATGGAATGTAAACAAAGAAAATCATTTATTTTGGTAAATACTTGAATTTCAGTCAGCTATAAATGTTGACTATACTAAAAATAGGTAAAAGTGTAGTCTTCTCCCTATAGAATTTTAAAATATTTGAGCTTATGATTATTTTATATAAACTAACTTGTAAAATTTGGATTGATTTGTTGGCTAAACTAAAAGCATGTGGTGAGGGGTCTTCTTAACATGGCATATTAAGGTATTCAAGCTTATAGCTATTCTATGTCAATTTAAACTCGTAAAATATGTTTTCAATTGTTGACTAAACTAAAAATATGTTAGGTGTTCTCTCAATACAGAATTTTAAAATATTTAAGCTCATAGTCATTCCATGTCAGTTTATACTAATAAAATATGGTTTCAATTGTCGACTAAAACCAAAACATGTGTTGAGGGGTCCTCTTAACATTGCATGTTGGACCAGAGTATATATTGAAGCTTACTATTATACAGGGTGTCCCAAAAAGATGTATACACTCTTTGAATCGTTATAACTTAATCAAGTTATTGATTTTTGCTTTCAAATAAATTGATGCAAAAGAAAGAATAAACATTTAAAGAATTTGTGAGAAAAAATATACAAAAACATATCAAATTAAATCTTAATAACACAAAAGACACTTGGGGCAATTTCAGAATGTTTACAAATTGACGAGTTCACATATGTACTCAAACTGGTGGCAGTTTTGCTCAATACGCTTTTCATATCTTGAAGAAATGGACTTAGAAAAGTCCAGCAACATTTTCTCTGGTATTTTAGCACATTCTTTTTCAATTGCTACTCTCATTTTAGCAATTGTTTTAGGTTTCCTACTGCAAACTTCGTTTTTTAGAAACCGTTGGAAGAAAAGAAACAGTTAGGATGTTCACCTAGTTTACCAGATTTGACACTGGTAAATTTCTTTGTGTTACTGTTTCTAAAAAACGAAGTTTGCAGTAGGAAACCTAAAACAATTGCTAAAATGAGAGTAGCAATTGAAAAAGAATGTGCTAAAATACCAGAGAAAATGTTGCTGGACTTTTCTAAGTCCATTTCTTCAAGATATGAAAAGCGTATTGAGCAAAACTGCCACCAGTTTGAGTACATATGTGAACTCGTCAATTTGTAAACATTCTGAAATTGCCCCAAGTGTCTTTTGTGTTATTAAGATTTAATTTGATATGTTTTTGTATATTTTTTCTCACAAATTCTTTAAATGTTTATTCTTTCTTTTGCATCAATTTATTTGAAAGCAAAAATCAATAACTTGATTAAGTTATAACGATTCAAAGAGTGTATACATCTTTTTGGGACACCCTGTATGTCGACTTAAACCCATAAAATATAGTTTCAATTGTCAACTAAACAAAAAGCATTTTAAGGTGTCCTCTTAACATAGTATTTTAGATTACAGTATATATATTAGAGCTTATTATTACTTTGTGTCGACTTAAACTCATAAAATATGGTTTTGATTTTCGACTTTACTAGAAATATATTTTCAAAGTGTCCTCTCTAAACATTGCATTTTAGAGTAGAAAATATATTGGGGTTTATAAATAATCTTTGTCAACTTAAACTGATAGAATATCGTATCAATTGACAACTAAACTAGGAATTATGTGTCTTAAGGTGTTTTCTTAACATAGTATTGCAATGCATAATGTGTGCTGTGCATCGACAAAACACATTCCAGGTACATTAGGATAACAAAAGTCCATTAAACTGAACAATGTTTGCGCGTTCTTTAAACAGAGCATTTAAAGAAGGCATTCTAACACTGAGGAATGTTGATGGTTTGATTTGAAAGTGGGAAACAAGTTTTGTTTGCATGATCAGAAGTGGGCATGTTTTAAAAGCGAAAGAACCTCTGATATAGGGTTTTTAAACATATCATGGCTATTCTGACTTCAATATTAATAGTAATGTATTTTCACTTAATTAAAATACACTTTCTGTGATTTCAAGCAAGCATTGCACAAATTGAAGTAATTTTATATTTTTTAAATGTCATGCTTTGCAGGTTTACTACAATGCTCAGGTGATTTCTTAAGTAGTTTTTGACCTCAACTTGATATGTGTTTGAGGGCATCAAAAGCCATCGAGGAAGTTGGTGTCAGCATATATATAATGAACTCCATCATGCACTAGAAAATTGTAGTAATAACCAAAAAAAATTGCTGCAAGCAGGTATTGCAATAAAGTTGGTTTTTATGCCATTGTCAAAACTTTTATATAGGTATGATTACTTCCAGCCTAATCAAATCTGAATAAAATTCCAAAAATTGGAGCCAACAGAAAGTTTGTTTAAGCCGTCAAAGTACTTCAACAAAGCAAATATAGGAATAAAAAAGAAATTACAACACAATTAAGCTATTTTGTTAGCCAAGTATATGTAGACCTAAATCAAAAAAAAAAATTGTAGAGTGTCAACCAAACCGTCAATTTAGCATTAGAAAAAGTGAAAAGTTTAAGGCAATGATTTTAAGGTGCACTCAACTGTATTGTTAGTAGCTTCAAATTTATGTAACTTCTTTTCAATTACGTGAAAAACACAATTTTTCGAGCTTATGTGCTGAGTCTGGAGCTGCTGCAGCTATAACAAAGTGGTGTCGACCTAACCCAGATTTTTAAAGCATGTCTCCCTAACCGAAAATTTATGCTTATATATACACATATATAATATAAAGGCCAATTAGGCTGCATAACCAATTGGCTGCATAAATGCTTGGCTTGTGCAAAGAACGAAATTCAATGTCATAATTGAGCACTTATTCAACAGGTACTTCCTCTGCTGAGCAAGTGTTTAACCAACATCAACGTCAATATCATGGGGCCTTCAAGCAACAGTAAAAGTTATAACTACCTCTTGGTCATAATTGACTGCCTTACCAATTATTTCCAGGCCAATCCAATAGTAGGTATTTCTGTGCAAGAATGTATTGATGTCTCTATTCTACACTAGGTTGCATGAGCTGGCTGTCCTCAACATATTTACAAAGATAGGGTAGCTCGATTTCTTTCAATCACCTGGAGGAAGATGAGTCAATATCTTGATGCCACATTACACTTTGCAACTTCTTGCCTCCCTAAGGCTCAAGGCATCATTGAAAGATTTAAAAGAACTTTAAAAAACAGTCTCACTTTTTATGGAAGTCCAGACAATTGATATGACCACCTTCAATGGGTTGGTTCTGCTGGCACAAAAAAGTATTCCTAAACAGGATATATCCAATTTTTCTCCAACTAAATTATTATTTGGCAACTTAGTTAGTTTGCCAGAAAATTTTTTTAAAGAATGGGAGCCCAATACTTGTTTTAAACTAGGCCCAGACTTTGCTTCAAATTTTTCCTGATTTGTAGCATCCTTGCCCATTTTGAGCTCTGCAAGACCCACAAATACATTTCTTGAATTCTTCTCTTTTTGCAATTAAGACCACACACGTTTATGTAAAATTGTAATTCAAATAATCATTAACCACCACTTGGCTTGATATACAAGGGTCCACACATAATTATTGATAAGAACCCCAAGTACTTTGTGTTTAACATAAAGAGCAAACTCAATAACATTTTGATGAACTGTTTGAAGGTCACATATTTAAGCATTAAAACTCTCAATAATGAAATCGTACTTGAAACTTATCCATCACGACCAACATATCTATCTCCATCATATTGAGCTAGCTGTGGCAATACAACCACCACCTTTACCAATCAGAACAGCCCTGATAGTCCTGAGACCCTACCTATTGCATCTAGTGTTGGCCAACCCATTCACAGACCTGCCTATTTGAAAAAATATGTTTTGCAGTAATGTGTTGCTCTGCTTCTATAAAAGATTAGAACCAGTTACCATGGTTGTGTTATTTTATTTGTTTTTTTGCATTTTCTTTTGTTTGTTAATAATTTGCGCAAATTCAAGTCTTACATTCTGTGCTAAATTCAAGTGTTACATTTTGTTGCCAATTGTGACAAAATTTTGTCCTAATTGAATTGTTATTTTCCACTTCATCAGTTGTCAGGGAAACCAGCAGCCACTCAGGCAAGCAGCATAAAATTGTTTCTAGCTGCACTGAAAACGACGCTTTCCTCAATAGTGGTTAGAAACTTCAGCACTGTAACCTTTATCCTAAGATTTATATGTGATCGAGTCAAGGTTGTTTCTGGTCGTATGGGGGCAACCAAGACCTCCAACAACTCTTTACAGTTTAGACGTTTTTATGAGAATCCACAAACAGAACAGCTAGAAAACTTTTTGCATAAGGAGAACAATTGAATAGCAAAGATGTTTAGTTAGGTTTCTCATACTTGCTTTAGTTTATGCCATGTATAGTTGTAGATTTTAATAAATCCTTTAAAGATTACATAAAATATCAAACTTGGTTCTCAAATTCATTTCTTACTTAATTGTAATCATTATATCATTGTTTATTTACTGTATTGCTGTTTGTCATCATGAATTTGTTAAAATCTTTAGAATGCTATTGATACACAGTACCTTTTAGGCACATTTGCTTAAAAAAAAGAAAAAGTAAGCTAGGAGAATAGTAGCACTGCATAGCATTTTGTTGTTCCAATTTCCTTTGTTCTGCTTAATTAGCTTTTGCGCACTGATAATTCCACACATCAATTCAATTACTCACTTGATCATATTTTCTGCTCCATGTCATCAGAAGAAAAAGAAATCCAGTTTTCAAATCTGGTTTTGTCTGGGTTAACGCAGGTGGCCAGATTCACCTTGTGCTTCTTGACAGTTTGTAAACACCATTATGCCACTTCACTCTGTCAATGACCTCCTCCCTTTTCAGTCCAATCTGATTGATATGCTCTTCCACTTGTCTCTTCCACATTATATTCGGTTGCCCACGCCCTCTCCTTTCTACCACTTTAAAATCCAACGTTCTTCTCAAAATATCACCATTATCCCTTCTCAAAACATGCCCATACTATTGCACTCCACTCGCCCTGGCTAATCCATCCAAAGTATCCTTTAAACTCAGCAAACTCATAAGTTCTTGGCTCCTTCTTTTCTCCATGATCTTAACTCCACACATTGCTCTCATCGTTGCTTTTTCAGTTCTTCTCAAAATTGTCATCTCATTCTCCTTTAGACTCCACGTCTTGCTCCCATATGATATTGCGGATCTTACACAACTCTGATAAATCCTTCCTTTTATTTTTAACAAAAACTTTCTCCCATTAAATAACTCCCCACATTCTCTAAATTTTATCAATTCAATTCTTGTTTTTGCTGTTACTGCTGCTTCACTTCCACCATTGGTGTTCAACCTGTCCCCCAAATAGCAAAACCTTTTCACAAAGTCAACCTGGTCAAAAAATGATATTTCTTCACCTGGTCCCACAATTCTTTCTATTGTATCAACACATAGTTCACAAAGAAAACCTTTTGCCAGAGCTGAAGTCACTCTCTTCATTTCGCACATCTGCCATGTAGCCATTTACTTTGTACACATCATTGAATTTTCCATCACCATCTTGCTGCAATTGGCACATAGATCAACTTTACTCTTGAGCACCTCATCATTCGAACTGCTCACCATTACTTTGGTTTTCTTGAGGCTCACCTTCAGCCACTTGCTTTCAAACGCATCTTTCCATTTTAAAAGCTTTTCTTTCAAATTCTCTATACTTTACAAAGGCAAATTCAATGCCTGATGTTCAAGTTGCTAAAGTTTTTCTTACAAATCAAATGGCGACAATCTACAAGCTGCTTTTCACTCTTGCTGCTCAGGAAACCTTGCCTAGAACTGTTAATGATCTCATGGTGAACAAAATTAAAATTCAACAATATATGATGAATCAATTCCACCCAAAAGTTTGTTGTATGTGAACGTTTTTGCTATTGGAGTGATTTGAAAAGAAAACCTGGTGAAACCATTCAAGAACTGGCTGCTTGTATTAGACAAGCCGCAGTTACTTGCGACTTTGTTGATATTGAAAACCCTTTGGATGAAGCATTACGAACTCACTTTATTTATTCAATGAATAATGAAGCAGTGTTGAAAGCATTATTCAAAATCAATGATGAGATGAATTTTGAAAAGGCGGTTCTAGTCACAACGAAGACTGAAGAGGCTGGTATGGTCACCAAAGAAATGGTGTACGACGCTTTATATAACATGTATTCTTCAACAGTGGCTCAAGTTTCCAAGAAATGAAACTTTGTAAAAAACCTGCTACAAACTCTCCTACAAGTAAAGACAATGCACCTAAGTGTTATAGATGTGGTAATTCTAATCATTTTGCACCAGCCTGCAAACACAAATTTACTACTTGCCGTTACTGTAACATTGTCAGGCATTTAGAAATTGTGTGTCAAAAAAAAGCTAAGGTTACTGCACAGCGCAATGTTCAATGCATGCAAATTAACAATTTACTGAATTCTATTGACAGGTCGCCAAAGGTAGAATGCACAGTTTTGATAAATTCTCAATCAGTACGATTGGTGTTGGATATGGTGACAGCTGGCAATTTCATATCGACGCATGCTTGGTGGGAATTGGGTGAGCCCGAGCTGAGTGATCAGTAAATTCAATATCAATTTGCTTCAGGACATGATATGCCTGTTAAAGGCTCATTTATTGCAAATGCATTTTATCCAGCCAGCAGCAAGCATGCTGATTGCACATTTTTGGTTAGCAATAACCCTGAACTTAATTTACAAGGCCATACAGCAATAAAAATGCTTGATATTTCTGTAAATAACCTTTTGTTTTCTTCACAAGTTAACACTATTTCTATTTCTGAGGAAGCAAAACCAAATTTGCAATGGCTACAGAAAAAATGCAAGAACTTATGTCAACAGTACAATGACATCTTCAAACATGAACTAGAAGTGCTTCGAGACTACAAGTTAGAAATTGAATTTTAACCTGATGCAAACCAGTTTTCAAAAGACCAAGGTCAGTAACGTTTGCCATGCTTGAGAACTTATCACATGCTCTTGATGCAGGTATAACCAAAGGAATCTGGACACCTACACAATTCTGCGATTGGAGTACACCAGTGATGCCTGTACAAAAGGCTCCACGTCCAGATGGTACCGCTACAATATGGGTACGCAGCGATTATTCCATCACAATCAATCCACAATTTGAAGTACATCGACATCCCTTGCCTTTACCAGAAGACTTAATGCATCATTTAAGTGGTGGGGCAGGCTTCACTGAAATCGATCTGGCTAACATGTATAACCAAATATGACTGGCCCCAGAAAGCCGCAAGTGCTTGGCCCTCAGTACACACCAAAGTGTACTTCTTCATAATGCCTTTTGGTATTTCTTCAGTGCCAGGTCATTTCCAGCAGATCATGAATGAGTTGACCCGCAATCTTCCAGGAGTGGCGGTGTACTTGGATGACATCTTGGTCAGCCGATCTACGGTTGAAAAACATCTTTGGAATCTCCAGCACGTATTGAAACGGTTAGAAAATAAGGGCTTGCATTGTCGTAAGAGTAAATGTTTGTTTGCCCAACCACGTATTGAATACCTCGGGCATGTTCTGACATTTAACAGCATTGCTAAAAGTCCCAAGGTTGATGCAGTTGTAGTAATGCCACCCCCTGCAGGCGTAGAATCATTGTGTTCATTTCTGGGTGCTGTGCAATTTTATTCAAAATTCTTACAGTCCAATTTTTCTACTTTTGCAGAACAGTTGTACAGGTTGGTACAATCCAGCATCTTGTAAACCTGGAGTAAACAAGAGAACGATGCTTTTACAAAGTTAAAATCCCTGCTTTCTACGGACACTGTTTTGGCTCTTTTTAATGCATATGTCCCAATTGGCATTGCATGCAATGCATCAAACGTTGGAATTGAAGCACCATTGTTATCCAGATGGAAGCGAATAACCCATTGCTATTGTCTCAAAAACATTGTCTAAATCACAGCGCAATTACAGCCAAATACAAAAAGCATTGGCCATAATATTTGCATTAAAAACATTTTACCAGTTTCTATTTGGCAGAAAATTCATCTTGGTGATGGACCACAAACCACTGATTGCAATGTTCGATCCACACAAAGGGATCTCGAGTCTAGCTGTAAATCATCTTGCTTGGTTGACGTTGTTTTTAAATCAGTTTGAGTGCGATATTAAATATCGGAAGACAAAAGATCACACCAATGCTGATGCTCTTAATCGATTACCGTCAGGAGATGATGTCAAATTTGACAAGGAAAGTGAATAAGACATTGACATTGTTTGTGCTATTAAACTGCTGAGTCATCAAGTTGTGGTGAGTGATTTGCAAACACTTCGCCAGGAGACTGTTAAAGATCCTATTCTTTCTCAGGTGGTTTGATTTGTTCGTGAAGATTGGCCAATTCATGCTGCTGATGACGTGATGGAAGATTTTTGAAAACTTTTATCTTCTCTTACAACTTCTTACGAATGCCTTCTCTATGGCACACAAGTGGTTATTCCTGAAAGTTTGAGCAAAGCATTCTGCTTCTTCTTCATAAAGGACATTTTGGCATTGAGAGAATGAAGCAGCTGGCTCGCACCATAGTTTATTCGCCAAATACTGATTTAGACATTTCAAAGATGGGCCAGCAATGTGATACATGTGGTCAACACCAGTCAGAAACTACTCAAGCTCCTGTATATCCGTGGATGATGCCAGAGAAGCCGTGGAGCAAAATTCACGTGGATCATGCTATCGATTTTCTGGGCCAACACTGGTTGGTTATGATTGATGCTTATTTGAAGTATCCGTGTATTTACCCGACAAGGTCTGTCTCAACCCAGACTACAGTCAATCTTCTCGAGGACAGTTTTACACATTTTGAATATCTGCATACTATTGTTTCGAACAATGCAACCATTTTTACTACTGAAGTGTTTCAACAGTACTGCAAGGGGAGAGGTATTGTTCACCTTACTGATGCACCTTACCATCCTGTGATAAATGGTGCAGCTGAACATTTGATTAGAACTTTCAAAGAAACCTTACGAAAATCTTCAAAACCTCCAAAACAAGCCTTGCAAGAATTCCTACTCATGTACCGCCAGACGCCTAGTCATTGCAGTTACTCTACCAGTGAGTTATTGAATGGTCATCAGATCCATACAAAGAGTGATACTTTGATTCCAGTACCCTTGCAACTTCCTCTTCCAAAGAAATCTATAAAGAAAAATTTGTTCTTTCAAAGTAGGGGATCCGGTTTATGCACTATACTGTGGCCCAAGAAGAAATCATGATTCATGCTAGGTTCCCGGAGTTATTGTAAAAACTGGAGGCATCTGTCTTTTTCACTTGTTCCAAATGGACCAATATGGAAATGCCACATTGACCAGATTTGTTGGCATTACGCTTAACCTGAGGATGACGAGCCGGGCGATCTTCCTACACATAAATTGCTGGTTCCTGATAATGTGCCACTTGCTCAACCTCATGTTCCCTCATCTGATCCCATGCCAGAATATGGACATCATAACCCAAGAAGATATCTACGAAACCGAAGACCTCCACTTTGCTACGAACAATAACGTTTTTCCCCATTACCTATTTTACTGGGGAGGTGTTATGTTAAATTATTGTATGTAACTATTTTACGTTGTAAACACCACCTTGTGCCTTGCACACCTTGTCTTTTCAAATTCAATTCAACCCCGTAAGTCATGCTGTCAAGCACACCTGTTTCTGGCACAATGCAACAATTAAGTAACTGCAATCAAGAATGCCACTCTATATCTTAAGCAGGTGTCTGGGCATTTTCATTTTCCATCATGTTCTTGCAATTTTAATTAATCGTTGCAAGTTGAACTCAAACCTTGAGTGGAAATTGACATTATACAGGGTGAGCCAAAAGTAGGTGGACAGCATTTGAAATAAGTTTATCCCAAAAGTAGGTGAACAGCAATTGGAATAGGCTTATGTATCAGTTACATTAATGTAATTGTTTATTATAACTAGGTTACAACTATGCTATTTGTGATATATAATTACAATTTTTAAACCAAAATTTACATGACCTTTTTTAATTTATTTTCAACAAGATGGAGCCCCTCTACATTATTCCAAAGGAATTTGTGAGTATCTTGATGAAAAATTTCCATTGACATGGATTGGCCGAAGAGGCTCAATTGGCCAGCACGTTCACTGAACTTGACCCCTATGGATTTTTTCTTTTGGGGAGTACTAAAGGACAAAGTTTATAGTCAAAAACCAAGAAGTGTCAATGATATAAAAAAATATATAAGAGACGCATTTCAAGAAATTAATGCCCAAAAGACTCATGCGAAAAAGTTTGTTGAAGCATAAGAGACAGACTTCAAATAGGAAAACAGTTTGAGCATTTGCGTTAATAAACAACATTAAATTTTCATTAACATAATTGTTTTATTACATCTAGTTGTATGTATACCTCATCTCTAAATAAATGTTTTTTTACTGTCCACCTACTTTTGGCTCACCCTGTATATATTTAAAAATACAACAATTATAGGTGTCATCAAACAAATAATATCATTTGATCTATTTTCAATTACCGTATTTATTCGTGTATAAGTCACATTTGTGTATAAGTCGCACCCCCTACTTTTGCCTCAAAAAATGGTACAAAATTTATTTTCCACATTTTTATATTTAAATCAAACACAACATCTAATATCCACGTGCTTTTTCATTACAAAGCCATGCATGCATTTGTCGTAAATGGCATGTGTGACGCTACCTTGCATGTGTATGTGCATGCGCATGCTTATGCTGACTCGCATGTGTATGTCCATGCGCACGCTTACTTGCAGTCTAAATTGTTGTGGTGGCATTGTTACAATCAATTAGTACAGTAAATGCGAGAGCACTTTAGATTAAAGGTTGTGAATAAGGAAGCAGTGATTAAAGGACATATGTTATGACACACACAACAGGAGTTGTGCATGGCCACCATACATTACATTTTTTTAATTTTAAAACTTTTAAAGCAACCTCGTGTATAAGTCGCTCCCCAACTTTTTGGGCAATAATTTGGTACAAAATTTTCTGACTTATACACGAATAAATACGGTAGCTGCAGTCGAGTTTTAGTAGTTGTACACCATAGTACTATTGTACAGGGTGTCCCAAAAGTAACCGAACACAAATTTTGATAAAAATTAGATATCAAAACCAACAAACTTCTTGAACATATTTAGTATTTACAATTGTTCAAAATGTCTACCTTGAACTTCAGTACAATCAAGACATCTTTTGACAACACTGCGACATACTTTCTGGGTATAAATACTTCCAGGTACATACTTCCAGGGTGTCCCAAAAGTAACCGAACCATAAACTTACATAAAAGTTTGATATTAAAATTAACAAATGTAATTTCTTTTTAATGTCTTTGTATGGTATTTTTTTACTATTGCTTACATCATTGCCTAATTCCTGCTCAGTGTGCGCTGCTGGTACCCACATTTTTCAAAAATGCAGCGAAGGACTTTAGATTTAAACAAGCGTGGACTAGGACAATTAATCAACCTTGCAAGCCTAAGACAATTGATCGACTGAAACAGAGTATTCAGCATGAATGGAATCAAATTTCAGAGGAAACTTGCCAGAAAGTATGTCGCAGTGTTGTCAAAAGATGTCTTGATTGTACTGAAGTTCAAGGTAGACATTTTGAACAATTGTAAATACTAAATATGTTCAAGAAGTTTGTTGGTTTTGATATCTAATTTTTATCAAAATTTGGGTTCGGTTACTTTTGGGACACCCTGTATATTGAACTAAGGTGTACACCAAACCATAGTATAATAATCTTAACATTTCAGCATTTATACAATTTTTAAATCTATGCAGAATTGCTACAGACTTTGCCAGATGCAGTGACAATTCTAAAATATGAGATGACCAATTAAGATTGTCATCCACAAGCATATCAAAATATTTTATGTTGCTAGCTGTATTCAATAAATGTTGCTGTATTTTAATTTCAAATAGATGATTAATTGGTTTATAGAGATGCTTGTTCATAAGTAGTTAAGTTTTTGAGAAGTACAAAGAAATTTTATTTTTGGTTAGCCATTCATTAATTTTTTGTAACTCGTTATTCATTCGACATTAAAGGGAATGTAAGTTATCATCAGATAGCTGTAAGTAGGTGTCATCAGCAAAAAGAGTTGTTGAAAATTATGAGCTAATGGCAAGTGATTGACATAAAGTAGAAACAACAGAGATCCTAAGGACGATCCTTGTGGGATTCCACAAGAAATTTTTTTGTAATTTTGATTTGAATTTAGTGACTATTGTGCAGTGACAGCAATTATTTAGGTAGTTTTCTATGTAGCTAAATGCCGTTCCTTTATTTCCAAACGTTTTTTCTAGTTTACAAATTGCTATATTGTGATTAACTGTGTCAAAGGCTTTTGAAAAATCTAAAAATAAACAACAGCTGTATAGATTTTTGTCATTTGTCTTGAGTAGTTCTTCATATATGCCAGTGATAGCATTGATGGTTAGGAAATTTTTGCAAAACCCTTATTGGTGTTCATTTAACAATTCATATTTTTCAAGATACTTATACAATCTGGAGATGGTGAGTTTTTCAAAAATTTTATCAAATTGATGATTCAAAGACATCTGGGCTACCTTTTTTAAATATAGAAATTACTTCATTAACTTTAAAAGAATCAGAAATATCACTTGAGATAAGCACTTATTATATAAATCACTTCAAAAAACTTGCTCTTCTACAGGGTGGGGCAAAAGTCCTGTTACAAAATATTGTGTCAATTTTAGTACTAATAAATTTAACTAAAAAGCTAATCTAGCTTTATCAATTTATTCAAATACAACTAGTATATACCTAGTTCCTGTTTTCAAGAAAAGTTTTAAGTATACACTGTGCGATGTTTGTAGAATTAAAAAAAAAAATTCATTATTGAGCGCCACAAAAAAGAATTGTCCCCCTGAAATTTTTTAACTAGAAAAAAAATTGAAATCAACTGAATGTTGATCAAACAAACGATTGATCGATTTGAGGAAATATCCTCAATCAAAGACAGGCTTCGATCAGGATGCCCTTGCAGCTCAAGAACACCTAATCTGATTAAAAGTGTGAAAGAAAAAATCAGGCGTAATCTGAGGTCAATGAGAAAAATGGCAAAGGAATTTAAAATATCACCAAGAACTATGTGCAGGATTTGTCACGATAATCTTAAGATATCACTCTACAAGCTGCAAATGAGACAGCTCATTTTTGGGGCCACAATTGAAAAGAAACTGGCCAGAAGCAAACTATTGTTAAAACGACTCAACAATAGCATGCTGCAAAATTTTATCTTTACTGATGAGAAGTTATTCGCTGTGCAACAGGCACACAATCACCAAAATGATAGAGTTTTGGCAAAACTTTAGATTCTATCCCTGCCAATAGAAGGAAAGTCTTCAGAACACAAAAACCTGCTTCAGTGATGGTGTGGACAGCAATTTCTGAAAAGGGGAAATCCCATTAGGGTTTTTTTTTGTACCCTCGGGGTTAAAATTAACAAAGAACTGTACACACAGGATATTTTAGAGGAGGCTTTAATACCTTGATGCAAATCTCTATATGGTGAAGACAATTGGACACTACAACAAGACAGAGCAACAAGTCACACAGCTCAGGTGACTCAAGCGTAGTGTGAAAACAATTGCCCCACCTGGATTAGTAAAGAGGAATGGCCTCCTTCTTCACCAGATCTCAACCCTCTGGACTATTCTTTATGATCAATTCTTGAGAGTAAAGCCTGCTCTAAACCCAGTCCTAGTATCAAAGCTCTAAAGCTAAAATTGATGAAAACATGGGAGAAAATCCCCATGGAAATAGTGCGTGCCTCCATTAATGATTTCACCAGAAGACTCTGCACTGTAGTAAAGGCTAAAGGAAAGTATTTTGAATAGTTTGTATGAAATTGTTTGTTGGTAGGAGTCTTGAATGTTTGCAAATTTAAATATTAAAATAAAAGCTTTTTTAAAAATATATTTGTATTTTATCTTGTAATAGCATTTATGCCCCACCCTGTATAAAACACTGTACTTGATAAATTTAGTTGGAATGTTTTCACTTTTACATGCTTTATTATCTTTAAGTTGAAGGATTAAAGATGCAAATTCAGAAGAAGTTGTTGGAAAAATAAGAATGATCTGTTAGCAAATGATAATAGTGATCTTATAGATAATACAGAGTCATCAATCCATCATCTTTTATTTTTGCCATCATTTTAAAGCCAATGTTTACAAAAAAATTGCCAAAGGTTTTGACAATCTTCTTCATCGCTTGATCTATTTGTTCTAAGCATTATGCAGGAAGATGTATATACACTGCATGAGTGTTCATGTTCAGTTTGTGAGTCTTCAGTTAGACTGGGCCACCACAACAGATAGACTGCTTTGCCCCACCACCTGTCTGCCACATAAAGATGGAGGCATCCCATCAAGTGTCGTGTCCAAGGACATAACAAGCAAGCTTGCTGGCTTGTTCTCCACACTATCTTTATTCTGCTGAGAGCTAAGCAGGGAAGCTGTGAATACCATTTTTTAAAGTCTTTTGGTATGACTTGACTTGGGGAATAAACCCTAGGTGTACCGACTGCAAAGCAAATGCCACTACACCATTGCACTGAGTTTTGACAATAATTTGTGGGAATGAACAATGCCATCAGAAATTTGCAATCTAATCTGAAAGATATGACTTTTGTTTTTCTTTGAATTATACAAAAGATTATAATAGTTTTCCAGATTTTTGTTGGGTCATTTTTACTTTGAATTAGGATTTTGTCGTAATAATTTTGTTTTGCAGAATAAATCACACGGTTTAATATGCTTCAGTACAGCTTGTAGTTTTTTACTTGTTTCATTACTCAATTTATTGGCTTTTCTTACGGAGTTCTTTATGCATGTTAGAAAACATTTTATTTTTTGATTTGATTGATTTAAGTTAACCATATGTCAACCAAGGTTTTTTCCTCAATCGTTTTTCTTTTTTGGGTTGCTTTTTTATATGGAGCAACTTTGTCAACAGTGCTTGAAAATATATTTAAGAATGTCTTGGTCTGTTGGTTAATAGACATAGATGGTTAAATATATTCATTCATTGATTTCTCCAATTTAATATTAAAATCAGCCCTATCAAAGTTTTTCATATCGCAAACAAAGATTTTTTTTGTTACTTTAAGTTTGGATTTATCTAGTGAAACGTTGGATCATGATCAGAGATATCAGCCACAGCTACACCACAAACCAACCACTTATTAAGAAGAGAGGTAAAAATATGATTAATTAAAGTAGCAGAATTATGGTTTACTCTAGTAAGTACATCAATTAAACATTTACATGTACAAGAACATCTTATCAATGAATCTGCATTATTTCTTATACCCAGATTAGAATTAATCTGCAATAAGTCAATGTTGAAACTTCCCACAAAAAAAAACTTTCTTTTTTGTTGATTTAATTTTAAATAGAATTCTTCCATATTTTGTATAAATTTTTCTTCACTATCTCTACTGTACACCAGAAAATCAATATTTTTTAGTATGATGCAGTAGTTATTGTATGTGCGTCTTGTTTCAAAAAACATATCTCAGAAATATCTATTAGGTTTACCATATAGCTTTGAAAAAAGCTATATTAAAATTTTGTACCAACAACAAGATTTTAGGTTTACCATCTGTCATGAACATGCTTGCGCCACTTTTCCAACGCATGTTTGCTTTTGCATATGGAGAAAACGAGTTTATGTGATTGCAAATGAAGGGTTTGGTTTCAGGGACGGAACAGGCCCTGCTGAGGAGTCCAAGAGGCTGAAACGCGTCCAGGGATGGTCTTGTCAAATTGGGTTGGGTACATTGTTTGTATTACACACTAAATTGTTTTCAATATAATGTTTATGGTTTATGTAGGTGTGAATCTTCCAACCATCAACTAACCTTGCATAACGTTATCTAATATCTCAGAAAGCAATGTTATTGATAAACAATGACAACTTTAACCTGAGCCTGGTCAACTAATTTTACAAACTACGCAGTAAAACAACTGAGTTGATTTTTATGAAGTTTTGTCCCACTTGCGAAAAAACAGTATGACATTATTATCTGACCGGGTATTGTGACGAAAGTAATGGTAGGTTTGAGACACTTTTGAAGCTTGTTTATGGAACCCTCAATGATAGTTGCAATAACATCATAGTTGGCTAAATATTTTTTTGCTCTTATTAAGTTTTCATTAACCGTTTACCAAATGCATGAAAAGAAGTCACAAATATTTGATACGTGAAATTTTTTCTTTGCAAAAAGCATTTGAAACTTGTTCGAAGTATAAGAAATATAGAAATTTATGGACGCAAATATCAGCAAGTTTGATAAATGCAGCTTTTAAGTCTACTTGAAAAATTGAAATGCTAATATTTGTAACTACACATTAAAACCAGAGTTTCACTAAAAGATGCTGACTGCAAAAAATATTAAGGTATATTATTTGTGTTTAACCACAGTTTTACTGCATTTTTGAGGGGCCTGCCCTCCTTGGAAAAAAATCTGGTGACGCCAGCTACTTTACCTGGCGCCACTGTATAAAGGTGAAAGACTGCAATACCCACGCATGCACAATTAGTCTTCACAAAAAGTTTTTTTACGCAATGCACAACCTTCCATTAGTTTCTTCTAATCAATAATTTTTCTTTACACTGGTAAACAAGATTAGATAATATACCTCAATCTTGGATCAAGAAACAATTTTGAAATGGTACATAGTGAATGGCAATTTTTTTAAATGCCATAAAAGTCATAGGCAAATTTTACTGTATTACAAACTACCTTTCCAGCAATAAAAATAAAGGCTAGACTTCAACAAAAAACGTGTTTGAAGAAATTGAAATGGCATTTAATATTTTTTTCTTCTCTTTTCAAGGCTTATTTCAATCATGACTAGTAAGTTATTACAGCACATGGCTGTCAGCTGCATTTTATTTAAAAAAAAAATTTATGAGTGGATTTAAAACAAAATTGGTTAGAAATTATTCTCGTTTTTACTTTTAGTTTTTATAAATACCAAGCGAGAGGTTATTTATTTCTGGTTTACAAAATGGCGTTTTGTGTGCTAAAGTGAATCCGAGAGCTATGCACTTTTTTATCTCAACAAGCACGATTGAAATTAGTGTTGAAACGTCAAGAAAACATAGAGAAGTTAAGCAATTCCAGTTTTAAACTTTCCTTGAAAACTGATGCTGTGTGTTAAAGTGAAGTTTGAAAGCTACTGGTACTTGCAATTACTGCTCTTTAGCTATGATAGAAATTGGCGGGGTCATTTTATGTTACTTGCTTTGGGGTTGATTTGTGATACAAAAGAACAGTGATAATGACACGAGCTATATTTTAGGTTGCTGTCACTCGCTGTTTCGTCATAGCCAGAGATGTTTACGCGAGGCATTGCATTGCCCTAAAAAACCGTTAAATTTGTAGGGTTTGTTAAAATTTTTGCAATTTTCAACCAACCTTTCATTCCCATTCACTGTCTCCCATGCATTAAACAGTTGGTTGAAAATTGCAAAAATTTTAACAAACCGAAAAAGTTACCAAAAACCACCGGATTTTTTATGCACTGTTGAATTTTAACTGCATATCTGCCAGACATAGTTTTGCAAATTCACACTTTTTTCACGTTTAAAGGGAACACTGCCCAGCAATTATTCTTATGTATAGAAACTGGCCATGAAAACAGTCCTGTGTCTGACAGATGCATGAAGTTAATGAACACATCATTATTTTCATCTGAGCGCATGACTATACAGCCTCTGTTCTAATCTTTGTCAAACCTGCATGAGACGTATTTTCCTGGTTGCAACTCAGCATAATCCACTTAAACAGCTGGCTGCTTTTAACCCACAGCAGTATAATGCTCATCAGCTGACACACTTTTCATTTTCAGTTCAGTTTGGCAAAATGGAACAAAGCAGTGGTGGGATCTTGTCCCAGTGAGCTTTACTGAGGCAAGATCCCACCACTGCTTTGTCCCAGCCAGCTTTTCAAACTGTGTAGGCAAGTTGAAGCTACATTTGTTCTGGACAACATCAGCAGCATATACATAGAAAAACACAATTTCTGGAATGTGGGTACACAACCAAACATCTTTGAAGCTGTAAGAATATGTTCATCTTTTGCTGCCTAAAGATTGGCTCTTGCAACCAAATGTTTCACTGTTCTGCCAATGACATTGCAAAGACTTTTTCCATGCACTGTAGAAAAAAGTGCCACTCTGCATCAAGACCATGATTTTTCTGATGATGACAGAGATAAGCAAAGTTTTTGAAATTTTTATACTGATCAACTGCAGCATCACTGAAATGCAGGAGTTTCTTTAAGAATCAATGTTCAACTTTCATACGTGGTAGGACAGTTAAAACAAATGCATGCACAGTTGTGGCGTCATGTTTGAAGCAATCTGATATGATACAAACTGACTTGCACTGAAGATCACTGGCCAATTTGAAGCAAATTAAATAGAGTGCAATGCTGCTTGGGCATTGTTCCAATGTAACCAATGCACTTCATCCTGCATGACAAAGCAGTAATTCAATTTCGGTAGAGGTGACTTTTAGTATCCACGTTGTTGTTATTGCTACTAGCAATACACTGTTAAACAAAATAATATAATATATTTAGCAAATTCAAACCTTTTTAGCACTACCTATTGCCCTCATCAGGATCTATATACAAATATTTACAGCATTAAAACTTTCGTTGAACAAAAACACAAAATAACTTGAAAATAGTTCTGATAAAAAACAGTAAAGCTTCATTCTGTGATCTCCGTAATTGTCTGGTCACTGCTAACAAAGAATCTAATAATAAAAATGATTTTCTGCTAGGAGTTAATTGAATTTGAGATTATGTAAACAATTGTTTCAAATGAATTAAAAACACAGTAAAGTTTGGTACAAAATTTTAACCAACGATATTTATTAAATCATTTAATCCAACAATTTTGAACCAAACTTTACTGTGTTTTTAATTTATTTGAAACAATTATTTGCATAATCTCAAATTCAATTAACTCCTAGTAGACAATCATTTCTATTATTAGATTCTTTGTTAGCAGCAACCAGACAAATACGAAAATCACAGAATGAAGCTTTACTGTTTTTTATCAGAACTATTTTCAAGTTATTTTGTGTTTTAGCTCAACAAAAGTTTTAACGCTGTAAATATTTGTATATACATCCTGATGAGAGCAATATGTAGCGCCAAAAACGTTTGAATTTTCTAAATATATTATATTATTATTATGTTCAACGGTGTATTGCTAGTAGCAATATAACAACTTGAAAGCAGTAATTCTTTGCTAAATTTAGCATAATTGTGGCCTGATCTTCCACAAGATTTTCCTTAAATTTGCAGAAGTACTTAGATTGCACCTTTGCAATGAATTGGTGATGTCAAAGGGAATTTATCAAACTGCAAGTAGTTTTGATAAACTCCTTTAACAGGAGATGTTAGGCATAAGATGGAGGAAGTGACCCTTTCCACATGTGCCCACCATTTGTATGTTACTAAATCATCAGCATCTAAGTGGTGAGATGAAAAAATGTCTGACAACAGTTGTTCCACAACAACCTTGCCTAAACACGATTCACAGAAATGTAACATACATTCTCAATGCTTTACAATGCACACTATTTTTTCGAGCAAGTCTCTATAGCTGTTATTGCCAAAAATTGCAGCTACATTTAGTTTTGCATTTTGGTGTTGTTCACACAGGCATACCAAATACATGCCTGAGGCAGTAACCAGGAAACATGATTTGAGCCTCAACTCACAAAATTTTGAAAAATCTACTATATCCTTTCAATACTTTCTGTATTCAATATTAAGTTCCCACAGATTCACAAGTAATAGCTTCTTTTGCTTGTAGCCCTTTTCACCATTCCTCCTCACTGTTACGAATTCCTTTTTCCTGGGTATGTATGCAAACATTCCTCAAATATGTACAATGTCACTATCCATTCTTTAACACAACAAGATAATGCTCTACCAACCCTCTTCAGACATAGATCAACCAAAATACCCTTCTCTTTTTTCAGCTGTCAAGATTGGTGCACCATTTGATTAGTTACACCAAATGTTTCCACAGTTCTTTTGCGTGTCCAACATTCTGGCACAACAGTCAGGAACTTTTCAAGATCCTATCCTGTATTGTTGATGTTTTGAGTCTTCCCCCACGAGAAAAATCAACTGGTTAAGATCTTGAGAAGGAGATGGAGAAACCTCCACATCCTCATTGAATCAAACTTAGCCACTTTGATGTAAAATATTTTTGTCGATGATCAATTCTTGGGCTGCAGAAACCAAAATTATTGAAAATTGTGAGTTTACTGGGGTACCATCTGCTACTTTTGACATGTTGTGGTCAATTGAGAACTGTTGGCCAATTGGTCCTTTAAAGCCTTTTGGTTCACTAGTGTCTCCTTCCAATTTTTTAATGAAATCTTGAATTGGCAGCTCATTGCAGTGTAGCAAGCACACCAACAACAGCAGAGGTTTGGACAGGGCGCTATTCTAGAAATTGAGTAATACCACATTTGTGTCCTGTAATATTATTAGTGCCATTGCTAACAGTACCTGTAAAGTTTAGTCTGATGATTGAAATCAATTCTTTGGCAATGTGAACAGCCTGTTTGCGAAGCTAAATCCATGACTTATGTAAACATTTCTGGGATAGCTAATGATCACAGTAATGATCTCCATTTACCAAGTCTAGTTAAGTGTGGCTTTCTTTATGATCCTTTGACCAAAGGCTGCAACAGAGGATTAAGCAGCACTAGCCTAAAACCATTCTTCAGTGACATACTTCTCAAGACTGAAGCACATTGGCCTGCTCTTGCAGCCAATCACAAGCCTCAAAGCTGAAACTTCTTTCTCTGCTATAGGGCAACATTTCTTGCAAAACCTGTCAGGTGCATGTGAATACAATGATGGTAAATTTTCCATTCTTGCCTGAGACCGAATTGCTTTTCATCTCTCTTCCCATAAAGCCACTTACATCAAAACATTCAAATCAAATTTATATATCGTATATACCCATGTATTGGTCGCACACTTAGTTTGTGCTTGTCAAAGTGGGTATTTGTTGTTGATAGTCTATGAATCATAATGTAATATGGTAAGTTGCACAGCTCATTCTAACACAAAAACTATCAAATGTTCACTTTTTTTCAAACAAGACTGAAATGGATCTTTTTGCAAACCTGATTTGATTTGGACCAATTCGATAGATATCCCTGGACAAGAGTACTGGTGTTTGCATTTATGTCCAGTGTATAGGTCACATCTAAAACTTTGGCTCAATTTTTTGGGTAATAAAAGTGCGACCTATACACGAGTATATGAGGTGTGTCATAAAAGTTTTAGAACTGAGGTCACAATAATTTTTTTTCTATTTTTCTTTTCCATGCATCAATGCACTTCTGGAATGACCTTTGGGGATTCCCCAAAGCTCTTTTGTTACGCATTTTTTGTGGCATTTGTGTTTGAAAAGTGTGTTTCTTTAATGTTTTTAACTTTGGGGAAAAGTAAAAAGTCACGTGGAGCAAGATCTGGCAAATAGGGGAGTTGCTCCAGCACTGTAATGCTTTTATCTGCCAGAAACTTCCGAATGCTTAATGCAGTGTGTGCGAGTGCATTATCGTGATGAAGCAACCACGAGTTGCTTTCCCACAAATCTCACTTTTTTTCCCTTACTGAGCAAAGCAAACGTTTTTAAACAGGATTCAAGCAGGATTTCTTTGTAAATATGCTGATTGATAGTCTGACCCTGCAGCAAAAATTCATAATGTACCATGCCTCTGACATCCAAAAATGTTTCATTTCTACTGGAGGAAGGCCTTCCACTCCTGGGATCATCCTCAACAACCTCACGTCATTCTTTGAATCTTTTGTGCCAGAGAAAAACTGTTGAACGAGACAAAGTCTGCTCTTGGTACACTTGTTGAAGCATACAGAGAGCTTCTGAAGGAGATTTTCTCAAACAGCCTAAAAATTTGAGTCTGGTTTATTGCTCTGTTGTCATTACTAAATCGTTGAGCAAAATAATAAAATTTGTAAAACAACAGTAAATATGTAAACTATTTTCTTCTACATCTGAAATGCATATTTAATGTTACAGTGAGCTGAAATTGCAATTAAATACTCTCAAGAAGTTATTAAATTGTCTGCCATTCCACTTAATCTTATAGCTTAACTATAACTTACACAAAAAGAATTTGTGTATGGCCTAAAAATAGCACATTAGTTTCTGCTGCTTCTATTGGCTGCTTCTTTTACTGATCACAATGAAGCCTTTTTGTTTCATTTTTTTTTTGACAACTGTGTTTATATATAAGTGACTCACTTCATCTTTTTCGCTGTTATTTCTGATGGATTCTCTTGAAAAGTGTCAGACAAAAAGCTTCAAGAATACAAATACTTTACTTTCTGCAATCTTCAAATTCTGTACCATTAATAAACTCTTCGGTCATTTTTCATTCTATGCACTTAAAACAGCAACTAACTAGCAACTTATCAAAATTAGCCAATTCTAAAACTGTTGCTCAACTTCTTCTATTCCATTGATAAAACAACAGTTTTGTTAGCCTTATATAAAAGGCAAATATAAAAAAAAAACTTTACTGCAAGTACTTTTGTTGTTGCCACGATCAACAACATAACTGCTGCAAAATATCTTTCAAAAAATTGCCAATTCAACTAATGTATGTTCTGCCATCATTTTTTTTTGCATGAGCCTCTTGTAAGAATTTTTGGGAAAGCTAGGTTCAATATACAGGTTGTCCACCAAGCCATCAGAAAAAAATAAAACAAATGGCAGCATTTTTGAAAGAAAAATGAAAACATTGCTAGTTATAAAACATCAACATATTCTGTATGTCTGGCCTTAGTACAATGCGGCATGGCTAAACGTATGTAAGTAAACAACACCTCGTAACTTTAGCTTCATGCTACTTTTAGCAGCTATTGGTGGCAAACTTCATGAAACAGTTATGGTGAAGACCTTTTTTGGGAGATCAATATTGTGTGGTGGTTGAAAAATGACAATTACCTCAACATTTCGCCATCATACTTGTAATGCATTATTGATCAAAAAATAAAGAAATAAAGGTATTTGCCATAACTAACCTTGCAAAAGTGGACCTCAAAGCAAATGCTTGACAAAGTAAGCCATGACTAGGGCCATTTTTTTTACCTAAAAAAATATATTTTTGACTTTATTTTAGCAAAATTTTGACTTTATTTTGACCTAACTGCTTTCGCCTGTTATTTATGTCTTGTTGCACTTTTTTGATTAAAATGTTTCATAATCCACAATTTACATAAGTTTTTAAAGAAGAAGGTAGCCTACTTTAAACATTTTTTCAATCACTCAGTCTTGAATCTAATGCAACAAAGCGACGCATGACGTCAAAACCTAGGATAATGAGCCATTGTGTGTACCGGTATCAATTAGTGTGTAATACAAAAAATGCATTGTTATCGCAACTGTACTCTACATTAACAGTCTGTCTATGATATTTTTAACGAAAGCCACACAGTATAATTACCAGGACTTTTTATTGTAATACAGCATCATATATTTTTTTAAGTTCTTAACATCAAAATTTCTGTCTTTTCTCAGTAATTTACTGAGCATAAAAAACGACCTCTCAATAGCAGCAGAGGTTGGCTGGGCTTTTTGCAATAGTGCGTAGCTTGTTGGGTCAATTGTCAAGTTGGTACAGTTTATTATTGTTTCTAAATCAGAGTTGGATAGTCGTTTTTTAATGTAAAGAGTCCAGTATTTATTTATTTTAACCAAGTCCAGCACCAAATCTTCCACATTGGTAGCATCTTTTGCTGTGCTGACTAAGAGGCCTGCACTTGTCCAATTGTTGACAATGGTTTGAACAGCTGGAAGGTTCTCACTGTAATATAAGGCAGCTCTAAGACAAGTTGCCCATCTTGTAATTACAGGGTCAGCAGGAGATGGCAGACCAGCATCGTGAAAATCTTTCTTGCGATCTTTGTTTTTGATTGTTGCTATTATTTCATCAATATTTTTTAAATGAGCATGCACATGCATAGCGCAGTTATGTGGTAAGTGCGCAACGCAGGTGACATGCATCAAAGAAGGGTATAACTCCTTTAATGTCTTTCCAGCCAAAGACATGTACTGAGCAGCATCAGTCAAGAACAATGAAAAATTCTTGCGTTTTATTTGAAGTTGTCGCAATATGTCATCCACAGTGTGCAGAATGATACTGCTATTAACATTGCTACCGCTGTCAAGTGGATGGCAATCAACAAGGAATGTCTGATTTTGGGCATCTCCTTGTAAGCTGCCCACAAGCACACTAATATACTTTTGTTTAGCAATCTCTGCTTCATCCACAATTTAAAAAATTGTCTTGTCACGAAGTAATTCTTGAATTTGTTCTTCTTTTTGGGATGCTAATTTAGCAACACATGCCCAGGCTGCAGTCTCCGAAGGCAATACTTTTCCCATTGTAGCAAACAGAGACTTTAAAGAAGGATGAAGGATATCTGCAGCTAAGAATGAAGATGATAACCTGTTCTTTGAAGTTCACTTGATCGAGTTGTAAAAGGGTTTGCTTACTTTGGGATTTGCTCTTCGTCTCCAATTTTCTTTGGCGTTGCTTACTTTTTGGGTGGCTTTCCAAAAAACTTTTTGTCGCATTTGACTAACACGTTGCAAAGGTTGCATCGCAAGTCGCGGGCAGGCAGGAGTTGCCGAAAACTCATCCGGATATTCCTGGCAAATTTGCCTAACTTTTGCTGTAGAAGATTTGACTTGTTTAGGCATTCTTTGCTTTGCAAGCTATGACTTAAAAAGAGCGCAAAGGTTTTATAGTAATAGATTAATTGCCTAGCAATTATGTGTTTATGCATCAACAATGACAATTTCATGCATAATAAGTGCTATTTTCTTCTCAATTACCGCACGCATTTTTACCATTGCAACTATTTGAGAAGTTTAAAATCAAATAAAACTGCACATAAAATTTTAATAGCAGCTCAAAAATTCAAAAAAATATAAATTTGTTCATTTTTGTAAGGAAATTTTTGATGAAGACAATTTTGACAAGTTTTGACTTTATGCAAAATTTTGACTTTATTTTGACTTATAAAATCTAGCAAAACAGACTCCTGAACACCTGAAATGAACGTTAGTACATATTTGATCATGTAACAAGGTCCTGAAAAAATTTTGACTTTGTTGACTTTAGTGGGCCCTAGCCATGACGCAACAAAGGTTAGGAAGCATTGCTTTAGTATACCTAACAGTTTGAGCTGCCCCAACACATCTCAAAATATGCTTTTAAAAGGACTTCTTTGATATAACACAAAATCAGGTGAACCCATATGTGCTTAATGTATAGCAGCATTGT
The DNA here is from genome assembly GCA_963675345.1 of Trididemnum clinides. Taxonomy (NCBI): domain Eukaryota; kingdom Metazoa; phylum Chordata; class Ascidiacea; order Aplousobranchia; family Didemnidae; genus Trididemnum; species Trididemnum clinides. The sequence continues at coordinate 366,087 of OY776290.1, read as the reverse complement.
AACGATTTTAGTCATCACTTTTGTCAAGAACTGCTGTATTCATTAACTACAGAGAAGTATACAAGTTAGGGATTGACAGTTCAGAATATCAAATTTCAAACTATCCAAATCCAAAATGCCAATTCAAACCAAATAATAGGATTCAGTTTTACATCCTGCCAAAATTTTTGCAATTTGGCTTGCAAAATATTCAACTAACTGTTTAATGCGTGTGAGACAATGAATAGTAATGAAAGGTTGGATCGACGCTTTTTTAAGGCAGTGCAATGTCTCACGTAAGCACTGAGCAGCTGTGGCACAGCAACAAGTGACAGCCACTTAAAATATTGTACACGCCATTACCACACTTTTTTTGCATTACAATTCAACCTTGAAGCAACTAAGATAAACTAGTCTGGCCAACTTCTATTGTAGCTAAATAGCAGTAATAGCAAGTAGTTCTCAAACTTGATTTTAACACAAGACATCAGTTTTCAAAGGTTTTTTGAATCTTTCTCTACACTTTAATGCTAAATTCAATCGTGCTTGAAAGATAAGAAATCGCATAGCTCTTGGTTTCAGTTTAGCATAAAAAATGCCATTTTTTAAAAGAATGGTTTAATTTTTGTAAATTACAAATAAATAGTCTTCTCTCAGTGCCATTTATAAAAACTGTGAGTAGAAAAGAATATAACTTCTGATCAATTTTGGTTTTGAATCCCTTGCAATGTTATTTTTTAGGTAAAATGCAGCTAACAGCTATGTGCTGTGATAGCTTGTCAGTCGTGATTGAAATAGCCTTAAAACGTGAAGAAAAAAATGTAAAATGCAGTTTTGATTTCTTTAAAAATGTTTTAGATTGAAATGTAGCCTTTTTATTTTAATTGCTTGAAAGGTAATTTGTATTACAATAAAATTTGCTTATGACTTTATGGCATTTAAAAAAATTGCCATTTACGATTTACCATCATTTCAAAATTGTCTTTTGATTCAACATTAAAGTGTATTATTTAATCTGTTTTCCAGTGTAAAGAAAAATTATTAAATAGTAGAAAGTAACAGAAGGTAGTTCACTGTGAAAAAACTTTTTATTAAGTGTCATTGTGCGCATGCACAAATATTGCAGTCTTTTACCTGTACACAGTGGTCCCAGGTAAAGTAGAAGGGGTCACCAAAATTTTTTTTAGGAAGGGCAGCCCCTCAAAAACGCAGTAAAACTAAGTTATACTTGAAGAATATACAAAAACATTTCTTGCAGTCAGTGCCTCTCAGTAAAACCGTGTAGTTGTACATGTGGTAACAAATATTAGCATTTCAGTTTTTCTACTAGACTTAAAAGCTGCGTTTATTAAACTTGCAAATATTTGCGTCCATGAATTTCTCTGTTTCCTTCACTTTGGTCAAGTTTCAAATGCTTTTTAAAAGATTAAAATTCACCTATCAAATATGTGTGACCTGTCTCCATTCAGTACACGATTTATGAAAACTTAATAAGAGCGAAAAAATATTTAGCTAGCTATATTATTGCAACTACTATCAAAGGTCCACACACAAACTTCAGAAGTGTCTCAAACCTACCAATCACTTTCACCATTATACCAGGTCAGGTAATAACGATGCACTGTTTTTTCATAACTGGAACAAAACTTCATAAAAATTAACTCAGTTGTTTTCCTGGATAGTTTGTGAAATTAGCGGACAAGACTCAGGTGAAACTGTTGTCATTTGTCAACAACACTGCTTTCTGAGATATGTTTACAAAGAAAGCAAGATGCTCATACGATGGCTACTGCATCGTACAAAAAATTATAATTTTCTTCTTTCAAGTTGCACAACTTTGGCCATCAAATACTTTCAAATTTTAAATTGAAAGTTTACTTGCAATGGCAAAACCCTGAGGTTAAACTGACTATGATTGAGAAATTTAATTTGTTAAATTATTCATCATAATCAAGCAGCAATTGAAGTTTGCTAGTAATTTTTGTTGTTTCTTTATAGTCGTGATAATCTGCCCAACATCCCATTATTTCATAAAAGTACTATTTGTCATGCTCATGCCAGGCTTTGACAAAAGATTGATTTTATCTACATGCACTGTTAACCAGATATTCTAAACACTTACAAATTACTCTGGATCTTGCAAGGGTTACAGAGTTTAAGTGATCAAATTTAACTTAAATTAACCTATTGAACAGAAATAGTAAGGTGTTTGGTAGCCACCTTTTAGAAACCGATAGGCTGCTTATTTGTAAACTTTTTTGAGCTCACATAATTACCCTAACTATTACATCATCAAAGCATGTTGTTAGGGTTTTGCTTCTTCCCCTTGCAAATTTTGAAAATTTGACACTAATGCCCATACAATTGGTGTTCCGACTTGTTTTTGGGTCATCTTTAAAAATCTGTGATGTGCTGTTAACTCGATCTCTTGCTGCAAAAGATGTACCATAGTAAGTAAGATACAACTTGCAAGCTGGTGTCTTCATCGAATTAAAAATCAAAGATCATTCATGACAGAGATGATAGCCTACATCAGTGATTTTCAATCAGTGGACCATGGTCTTCATTGGGCCAGTACTTTATTTTTCCTTCACATTTCCTAATTTCTAATTGAAATTAGAAAACTTTATCTTGACTTTTTTATTTTAATTGGCCAACACCCATAAAATTTACTTTTGATAACTTTTGAGGTCACCTATAAAAATGAGAAAATATATAACCGGCTGCATGCCTCTGTGCATTTCGAAAATGGGCCAAATGCCAAAAACGATAAAAAAGCACTAAACTAGATAAACATGTCTTAATTGAACAAAATAAGTTACCAATGTTATCCACAAACTGTAAGGTGTACAATGCTAGCTTAACTTATAAGCCTACACTGACTAAATAGCAGTAGGCTACTGCAAGTTTCTTTTTTTACACTTTCAAAATGTTACTAAGTTTGGTGCAATTATTTGTTCAGCAATGTTTGCCACAATTTGTCTGGCAGTTTTCAAACAATTGCTAGCAATTTTGCAATTGTGCCAGAGGTTATGCATTTACTAAAATCTTAGAGGGAACACTGATTGCACTGCAATAAACTCGTTCTCTGATTGTGCTTTTGTTGTTGTAAACTTGTGATAAATGCTTTTATGTTGATTGTGTTAATTGCAAAAAAAAAGATTCATATTCGAATTCTGGATTCAATTTAACTATTCTAGAATAGTATATTATTCTGAATTGCCCATCCCTAATACAAGTAAGCTATTATGTGGTTATCATGGTAAATAACAAAAATGATTTAGGTATGTATTTCCTATTTCAGGTAAAACTAAAAATTTTGTACAAACTTATAAATGGAATGCTGACAAATTGCCAAAAAAATGAAACAAATCAAAATGACCAAAAAAAATGTCTAAAAAGTGAAAAAAGACAATGAACAGCCTGAATATACTATATAAGCTGGCATGTCACACTCTGAAAAATATTTTAACAGAACATTATGTTACTAAAAATGAAACAGAAGCTTTTTTACCCTCCTCTCGTTTGCTGTGAAACAAGAAGAAAGCAAGAAACTTTAATTTAGAGAAGCTAAATTTCTGCTATCTTTTAAACTTGTATCTTAACTGCTGTCACCTTAGAAACTTGTGAAATGTTTAAAATTCATTTTATTTTTGAAAGGGCATAGTTTTTCTAAAAATCATATTAACTGAGGGAAGGTATAAAACTTCAGGGGTTTTTGAACTGACATGACGTTCAGTACCTACTTCTGATCAGCAAATATCAAACCCCACTTAACCAAAACTATTTAAAGTTGTATATTGGTGGAAAGCAAAGTTTCTAAGCTTGCAAATGAGACCAGTATTCAGCAGCATATCATTTTTTTAGGTACCAAATCAACTTTTTTTTACCTTTATTGCCAAATTTTTTTTGGGTGTTTTGAGACCACACAGTAATTTGAAAATTTTGATAAGTAAATCTTTTAATATTGCTTGAAACTTTGTGAGACGAAACAAAAGAGTAGTTTGAAGACTTAGGTAAAGACAAAAGCTAAAAGCTGTGGTTTTGTTGGTAAATATGTAAATCTCAATTTCACTTCAAGATATGTAAATCTCAATTTCACTTCAAGGTAGCTGGCTTGTGCAAGTGTCTGCTAAACCCTTGGCAATTTTTTTTGTCTGCAACTAGATTATTGGTCTTTTCAATCTTTCTGGTGAGAAAATCAAAAAAATTAAGGTATAAATTATATTCTGATTCAGTAGAAATTAAGCTTTATGCTTGGAAATCTTTGAAAATCAGTTAAAAAATGAAGTCAAATCAATAGTAAACTGATTTGTTTATTTCAGTCAAAAAAGCCTGAGGGAAACTTGAAAAAAAAGATCATTAATAGGAGTGAAAGATTTGCACCTACTTGCATTGTTGCATTAATTTTTGAGTTAAGTTGAGCAATGAGCTTCATACTGGATGATAACTTAGTCATTTCATCTTCCATTTGTCGAAAGTCTCTTTTCATAATTCGAATGGTGTCTGTAGCACTGATAAACTTGTTGTAATTCTCATAGACCAATGTCTGCAAAAATTATAACAAGAATGCAATGCAGAAATATCAGAACTAATTCATGCATGATGAAATAACAAAAAATAGCAACAAATACTAGAATGGCAGAAGTGTTGCAATCAACACTTTCATTTAATAACTGTAAAAGATTACCTGTTTTTAAGCTGTTTCAATTACATACTTTCAGTATTTTTATTTACATTTCACCTGTTCAGTGTGTAAGATGTATATATCTGTTAAAGCATATCGCTCTCTCATACGTACAGTCGAATCCAGTTCATTGCATAGTTAACTTGCCAAACTATTTTATGCAATTAAGCGGATTATGTGTTCATTCAAAATTATTATAAACAAACAAATAGGTTTGGGATTTACAACCCTTATGCAATAAAACACATTATGCAATTAACCGGATTCGTCTGTATATATACGTCTGAGTCATTACCACTTTTAACTGCGCATTTTGTTTGCTTTTGCAGGCCAGGGTGGGAAAATCACAAATAAGCATTTTGTACTAATGGAAAAGTTTTATTGCATAGAACACTTTCATTGCTTGATCTATTCATTCAGTTCAGACCAATTCATCAAATGCTCCAAAAGGTACAATAATAGCATTTCGACAACTTTTAACATAATGATCAGTGCAAAAGTTTAGGTTTTGCAGAATAAATATTGACAATATATTATTTTATTTTTCTGATTATTTTTGTTTTCCAAATATATTTATATAATTATTTTAGCTGATACAAATGGTGACGCCAAGCAAAGTTTTTCAAGTATCAGAAGATGATCTTTTGTTGCATATTCTTGATCCTAGTGATGCTTTGTTCTCTCTAGACCAGTGGTTCTCAAACTTTATACAGTCTGGGCGCACTTTCAATATTACAAATAACAGTGAGCTCACCATATAGTCCATCGCCTCTGAAATAATGCACTGCGGCGCACTTCTGCGGGTGCACCACTCTGACATTACAAAACTTCATGACTTAGACATCACAACCCGGCTTTACTTGGCATATACCAAACAAATTGGTGGCGTTCTCCAAATAAAAAAAAAAAGGTCATCACGTACTCTGCAATTACCAACTCATGGTATGCCTAGCTAAAATTGCTTGGTCTTGCCTCACATTTCGTTTTTCCACTGGGTCTCAGGGAGGGTCCACTCCGCATGCCATGTTTTGGTAATGGCAGACCGGGTGTTGATCTTTCTATTTTTGGAGAACGCCATGGCGCACCTAGCTAACCCTCATGGCGCACCATTTGAGAAATACTGCTCTAGACAGATAAAAAACAGAAGCTTATCACTTTTAGTGATTCATCAACATCCCTGACATACACCACCAATGGATGCAGAGTGCATTGGTCCTTGTTCCAATAAAATCCTTGAACTTCATCTTGCACAACAAAAAAATAGTTTTTGGAAAAATCAACCAAAATGATTGCAGTATCAAAATGAATTGATTCTTTTCTGTTTTTCAAATATTGAGCCTGGCTTTTAGCAATAACAGAATGAAAAGTTAATTTGTCCAGTTGGGATGCAGCAAATTCAATAAATTCATCTGTCGGAAGTGTTAGTGTATTCAGAGTTGTTCTGTCAGTAAATTGCCATTGTTTGAATATTACTTCAAAGGTTTCCTACAAGCAGTCCAATTGTTGCAATTACGAGACCAATGCTGATTTTCCAGGGCAGCCAGGGCATCGATGAACCATGCAGCTTTTATCACTTGTCACAAACAATTGCTTTCATTATTTCTTTGTAATCCCATTGACAAGCAGTAGCCACGAGTTTAGCATTTTGGTGAATTTTGCAAACACAAACTGCATGACTGCCAGATGAACCAAGTACAACACACCACTAAGGCTGCAGGGAGCAAAATTTAGAAACACCTACGTGGGGGTATGAAAAGTTTTAAGCATCATGTATAAGAATCATTGATGCATGGTCAAACTTTTGATTTTATGAAATTAAAACTTTTTGTAAGTATTCTTGCCAAATTTTGTGATTCTAACATGTTTATTGTATTTTTTGTAGATTATTAAATAAACTAGAGTTAAGGATTCAGGAAAGCTTACAAAAGAAATCCTCTTCCACCAAGACAATGCACCAGCTCACACCTCCATGGTTGCCATGGCAACAATTCATGACTGCGGATTTGAACTAGTCCCCCATCCACCTTATTTGCCAGACCTGGCCCCCTCCAACTTTCATCTTTTCCCACAAATGAAAAAAGCTTTGGCTGGTCACCATTTTGCCAGTGATGACGACATCATAGCTGCAGTCGAGAAGTTTCTTGAGTCTCAAACGAAAGAGTTCTTCTACACTGGGATAAAAGCGCTTCAGCACCGTTGGAGCAAGTGTTCAGCCCTTAAAGGGGACTATGTTGAAAAATAAATAATTATAAATCTCTAACCCATTTTAGTTTTTCTGATGCTTAAAACTTTCCATACACCCCTGGTATCTTGATGTTTGAGTGAATATTTCTGAATTCAACAAATAGCTCTTTTAAATTGCATAACAAAAGGTGTTTTTGTTGATGAATTTTATAACCAACACTGACTACATCTTTAAAACCTGGCAGCCATCTTGTAAATTCATCATCTTGATAAAAACCATGCACAAGAGATACAACATCATCAGCAATACCTTTTCTGATAGCTCGAGTTGGTGTAGCAAGAACTCCATCTTTTGCTTTCACTGCAAAAGCTTGTCGAACAGTGTGAAGTGTATGCTGAAAAAAGTGGGCTGTCTCTTCAATAGTCCATGATGCAGGTTTGCATGTTAATATTTGAACTTGATCAGAATGTGATGTTGTAGTTTGAAATTTTGATTTTAGCTCATTCATTAGTTGATTAAGATCTTGAGCAGAAACTGCATCTGAGCTTGTGCATGGTTTGTCTTCAAATGAAATATTCAGTTTTTGGTTTTGGCTACTTTAGAAAAACTTTCATTAAGATTCTATGCAACAGTTGATAACTTTTACTTCACAAGAGGCTGTCTTTGATGCATGCATGTTCATAGGAGACTCCCCGAACATTTGCACAAATTGGTTATGAATTGTTTATGAGGTAACAATTGTTTGATTTTGTGGTAATTAATGATGCAAGTTGACAATTGTGATGCATCTTTCATGACATATTAATAACAATTATGGTGTAATAAACTTTGGTATAATTCAACAGCAGGCCATGCAATATATTTATTTAAATGAAGTTGTTCCAGTATTGGACTTAATTTTTTGAAAAGGATAAAATTTTCATCACAAGTAAGGTTGTTTTTGGAAAATATGGTTAAGGAATGAGAAAACAACAGCTTAATTTTTTTTGGTACTTTGTGTCCTACATGGGGATTTCAAGGCGTTTTGTAGCACACCCAAAACTGAAAAAACTGCAAATAACTTTTTAAACAGCAGTTTCATTCAAAAAAATGCATTTTTTGAATTCTGCATCCTCCAAAATGGTAAAATTGTCACTTCAATCACCTTTCTAGCCCTCAAGTTATCCACAAAACAAAAAATTAGTTAAGCGAATGAAGAGCACCACCTAGTGATGGCCCAAATAGCAAATAATCATGTCTCAAAAACCACTTGACCAATTTTCAACATTTTTTTGTTTGGTTTATTTTGAAAGAACATCAATATATCAAAATTGCAGCAATAAGTGGTGACCCATGATTGCATTTTTTTTAAAATTTGTTGTATTATAATGGAATGCCACTATTGTAAAGGCCGTGGAGTTATGAGACCAAATTTAATCTAAATTAACTTATTAGAGAGAAATAGCCATGTATTTCACTGCCTCCTTTTAGTAACCAATAAGCTACCTGTTGCTAATTATCATGTCACACAAGCACATTGTCAGTTTTGCCTCTCCTTCCCCCCTGTAAATTTTGAAAACTCACCACTTATGCGCATACAATTGCTGTTTGGACTTGTTTTGGGGTCATCTTTGAAGGTCTTTGACATGCAGTCAACTCAAGTCCATGTTGCAAAAGACAGAGCAGAGAAAACAAGATGCAACTTGCAAGCTGTCATCTTGATTGAATTAAAAAATAAAAGATCATTTGTGACAGATGGCTGTCTAGTTCAGTGATTTTTGATCGATGGACTATGGTCTTAACTGGACCAATATTTTATTTAGCTTTCATATGGAGTGAAAGTGGAAAACTTTGGCTTAATGACTTGTTTTTATATATTATGTCAACAACATTCTTGAAATAAACTTCAATAAATTTTTGAGGTCGCTCATAAAGATGAGAAAAATATAAAATTGGGGCGCATGTTTCTGTGCATTTCAAAATTGGGCCACATGGCAGAAACGCTTGAAAAGCACTGAACTAGGATAAAGAGTGTCATAATCTAACAAAATATGTCTGAGGGAAAAACAAAAGATGCCATTACATGCAAACCAACATTATGGGTAAGCTTTACAGTATGCAACAATAGCTTAGTGTATACACTGAATAAATAGAAGTAGGCTATCACAAATATCTATTTTCACACCTTCAATATGAGTTGCTAAGGCTGGTGTAATGGTTTGTTCAGCAATGTCTGCAAAAATTTGTCTGTCAGGTTTGTACATTAGCTAGCAATTTCATGTTTGTGCCGACGTTTACACACTAACTAAAATCTTAGAGGAAACACTGCTTCTAGAACACCAAATACCATGCAAAAGCATCTTTTATTGGGTGGATAAAAACGTTTCCTTAAAAAATAAAGGAAAAAGAAAAAGGTAGACTGAGCAAATGTAGCAAGTGGACAGTTTATGAATAGAAAAATACTCCTTTTTTCTAATAAAATTCATTTGTACTTGACCCACACAATCCATTGAAGTAAAGTAGCCTAGATTGGATTGGATCTTGGATTTCGAACACCAGCAAAACACAACATTTTGATAAATCTGCCAACTATAAATAGCAATGCTTTCTCTTCTCTGCTTCATTTTGGCAATAACTTCTGATGACAGCCAGACCAAAACGTTATTGTTTAAGCTTAAAAGGTATATCAAATTTCTCCTCCAAACTTTTGCAGCAAACTAATTTGGTACCATTAAACAACTGTTCAAATATGAAGTCTGAAGTTAAACATGATGCTCTGATAGAATGTGCTTTACTCTATGATGAAATAAAACCTTTTAAACTTGATACACTCCTCAAAGGATTGAACCAACTCTAGACTAAAGTTTGAACATTTCTATTCCGTTTTGATTGCATTAAATTTTCACAATAACTAGTGAATATTAAGCAGCGCATTAAGATGAAACTAAACTGAAGAATTTTCATAATTTAAATTCACTTAGTGTTCAATGTTTTAAATTTTTTGAGCCAACCAATGTGATCATCATCAAAAATTTGTCTGACTATGAACTTTTTGGAGCTAAAGATTTATATTGTTCCAAGGATTGGAATTTTGCTTGCCTTCTACTTATGTTAAACATGAAATCTTTGCAATATTTACAGTGCTGATGTGACTTTTCCATAACATGCTCAAGTCCAAATAATAGCTCAAATCAACTCAACAAAGTGAGATTAAGTGACTTTGCACATCCTTATTGTGGAACACTGCTTGACTTGTCCATGTTCAGTATGCATAATGAATTTTTCCACACCATTATGTCCCTTTGTACTAACAAAAATTTCCTCATAATCAAACCCGACGAGGATTTAGGCATTGTATTCTTTACAACTCGGATTGCCTCCAGAAAATGGAAGCTCTACCAAAAGACACTTCTAAATTCCAAAATTTGGGTTCTGCTGTTGATAATGGCAACACCTCTTGAATAGAAGCTATGCTACAATAGCACCTGCTGCAACTAACTATGGCCAAAGCACTTGCATGCATGGTGTATAAGGCAATTTGCCCAAACGCCCAGGATGTCTGTATTTTCCATGATTCTCTACAATGATTTTCCTCAAAGTTCAATTCCTTCAATGAGGGAATCTGCCCATTATAAACTGGCAAACACAATGACTAAAAAGCCTCCTTCAGCCACTTCTTGATCTTTACTCCAGCCACTGCAATAAAGATCCTTTCACCATTGCTAAAACTATACAACAACTTTATTTAGACCCAGAATCCACCTTTCTACAGTCCTTCAATACATCTAGCACAAAAGTGTCAAACTGGTAGCATGCAGGTCAAAACCAACCATCCACACCCCGTTTTGTGGGCCATGTTATGCTATTTTTAAAACAAGCAAAACATAATAGTTCGATATTTCAGTACAGTAAACCACAAACCTAACATATGTAACTTTAAGCTTATGCACCTGTGTAATTATCTACACAGCGCATTTTATAAACCTTGCAGACTAGTATTCATCTATTTACTGTCAAATGCCAAGGCTTTCGACAACTTATAGCCCTGGAAGCAAATTTAAAATAACAGAAACAAATGGCCACTACTTTTTGAAGAATGAAACAGTTATGACATACCACTTTAAGAACAAGAAGCATTTAATTGGGGACAGAATAAAATTTTTATCATTGACACAGTTTCATAGTTCAAGTATTTGTTTAATAATCACAAATTTGGGTTAAATATATACTAAAAAGCTTCAAAAGATAGTTACACTGCTACTTTTTTACTTATCTTCAGCTAGTGGCATACCAAAAATGTCTAAAAAGAGAGATCAGAAGTGGATTTGTAGAGTGGAGAGGGATGATATTCTTTTTTTTTACTGAAAAAGGGGTAAACATGTTGTGAGAGCTCTATAGCCAATGCACATGATATAAAAACCTTTTGGGTGATCTACTTATGGTAGGAGCTTTATTGCCATAGTTTCCAAAATTATGAACATTTTTTTAGAAATGACATTATGCTGGTATGTTTGCATTGTTTTCAAGGCCCAAAAGAGGGTACCATGGCAACATGCCCTAAACATGCAAGTGCATTCAACATCACAAACCAATCATCAGATACAGCTTTCACAAGTTTGTCAGTCACTTGCTAATACCTGTTATGCAGTTACTCAATTTTTATCAAATATTATCCCCTTTTCAGAGATGGCCAAATTCACCACATTCCTTCTGCAATCATTTGCACTCCATCTCTTCACCTTGCTCTACTCAGGATATCCTCCTGCTTTAAACCAATCTTCTTTGTCTCTTCTTCCACTTGCTTCTTCCATATCTTTGGTCATGCACACTTTCTTTTACTACTCACTTCAAGATCCAGAGCAACCCTCAAAACGCTATTGTCATCCCTCTTCAGAACATGCCCATACCATCTATCTCCATTTGCTGTTGCTAAACCATCTATACTTTCTTTCAATCCCAGCATGTTCATCTGTTCTTCAGTCACTTTTCTGTCTATAACTTTTTGACTGCACATGGCCTTTACCATAGCTCTCTTAATTCTCCTTAAAATTGCTTTTCCATTTTCTTTTAAAACACAATGTTTCACTTCCAAACAGTATTGCTGATCTTGTGCAACAATGACAAACTTTACCTTTCATCTTCAGAGGAAACCTATTCCAAAAACAATGCTCCACATTTCCTGCATGTTACCCAACCAATTCCTACACTTTCTGTGACTACCGCTTCACAATCACCACTAGCATTTAAACTGTCTCCCTACTAGCAAAATTCATTTACTGTCTCCACTTTATTGCACAACTTCTCAATCAAATCTACCACTCCTTTCATTATTCTCCTACATCTGGAACAAACAAAATGCACTGCTAACCAAGAGGTAACTCCCTATATTTTCCAAAATTGGCCAGGAGCCCAGTTTTTACATTTTATGCACAACACTGAATTGGCCATTACTCTCCTCCCACAAACCTCACATGAATCTATCTATTTGGAAATATAAATGCATAACACAATGAAAAAACATAAACTTGATACAATATAATGCTAATAATACAATATAATGCTCACACGAGACTTGATCCATTTTACAATGTGTTTAGAAATTCAGTTGGGTCACAAAGTATACACTCGCTAAGTGACAAACAATGCTTAGCAGACATACAAATTTTCACAGGACACGGCAGCAAATAAACAAAAGACTATGCTGAATTAAATTGCCTTTTTTGGTTTAAAAGAAATTATTGAGTAAACACGCAAATTGAAGTTTAGAATTAACTTTGGCAGTTGAAAAGCAAATTCACCCTGCATATTTGATCAAAACCTTCATAATAATCTTTCACTCAGTAAGTGATAGTATCCCACAAATTTTTGTATGCACTTGAGGAATGCATGTGTAATGCAAATGCTAATACTGACGGATCAACTAAATATTTTCCATGAAAAGTTTGTATGAGCAAATGTAATTGCTGTTGAGAAGTTAATCTTATCCTTTACACCATCACAGGAAATTTGTCTAGTAATAATCTATTTCGTAATGCCAGAGATTTCAGGAATCTCAGCATAATGATAATCAAATTTTCCAATTGGCTGTAACAACTTAAAGTAGGACTGATACCATGACTAAGAAACAGCCAACATAGATCTCGAGAAGATACTTCCATGTCATTCTTCCAAAAATGAAGCCCAAAGAATCATTAATGTAAATACAAAACTTTAACCCTTTGAACCCAGGTTTCTCTGATCATTCCTGCCTTTAACTCAGCTTCCCCAACAATTTTTATCTAAATTTTCAAAAGCTATGTTTTTAACCTCAGAGTCAGAATCCAACAACAGCTGACACACTTGTTCTACTGCAAACCTCTGCCGTTTATTAAACGGTTTTGCATCACAACTTGGTTTTTGATTTGATGACTGATCCGACTGATTATTGTCTCTAGTTCATTTTGACATGGTCAAATTAATCACAAAATATTTGACAAAAAACTTTTACTTTCACACAATTCTAAACACGCCGGCGATAAACAAAGCTATTTTGTTATTAAATTAAATAACCCAAAAGTGCTTGTGACGTAAGCCCAACTTTAATAATATGCTGGCCAGCACACCGGCTTACACATTTCAGATAAATGATGCTAGACCCAAAGGCCGGTTAACCAGCCTTTCAGGTCTGTAAGGCTTCTCAGTAAGGCCAGTTTTCCAGCCTGCAGGGTTCAAAGGGTTAATAAAGGGCTGATGTCATTTATCTGAAAATCATAGCATATATCAAAACAAAATCATTCTCTTGATAGATTTCTATTGATGATATATATTTCTATGGTCCATTCTTTTTTCAAACTTTGCATGAGAAGCAATTTCATTTTTTCAATCATTTTTCCTGATAAGCATGGTATACAGCTTCATATTCTTTACTTGGACTACAACGGTAACTACATGGTGTTTCAGCAAGATATTCAAGCAAATTAATAAATAATGCTGATACTGCACCATACCTTAATTTACCATGCTTCTGGGGTTTGACAGTTTTAGTTTCTCCATTTTTTCAAGAAGTCTTAACAACATCATTGCTACAGAACGTTTGGCACAAACCAATACATACCCAGTAACATCAAGATTACAGCAAGCTATTTTTTTCTAATCAAGTTTTTGAAAAGCAGTATCACCAAAAATACTAAAGCAGGGTACATGCTCCCCTTCACCAGTACTTTAACAATTACGAGTAGATGAACATCCTGGAATGCAGCACTTATTCACCATAAGTTTTCATAAAAAGTGTACGGCTGAAAAACAACAATTATATAAAATATCAAAAGGCCTTTCATAAAGCCATACTTTACTTGCCACACTAATTTCTAGTTCAAGCAGTCACTGAATTTAAAAGTTTGAAATTTTAAGTGCAGCATTAACTAGCTCAGCAAATAATCAAACATTTGAGCATTTGCATAATGCAGCCAACATTCATTAGAACATTGACATCTTTTTGTATGTTGGATTACTACACAATTAGCCTATGCATTTCGATCACTTAGTAATTTCTTGCTTTATATCTTGCAAATGAATTTCTAATGGCTATAATTTAAACAAGTTTTTAATAAACTTATGAATGGTGACCTTTGACTAGTTTTACCAAAAGAGCTTCAGTTAAGCAATGAAAATAGGTCTTGGTTTTATAATTTCAATAACACCACAGCTCTGCACAGCTGAACCAGTAGCTCAGTCTATATTTACTGCTTAACTGAAATTCATATGCTTAGCTAAGTTTACCTAACTCTGGGGTATATTCTTTCCACCTTATGGCTAAGCTGCATGAGAAGTCGTAAGTAAAAGGAAAATGTAAAACTAATCAAAAATATCATTTTTTCATTCCCAATATACGAGGGTAGGCTGAAAAGTTCATAGCCTGACTAACACAAAGTATTTAAATTTGACCAAAGTAGGTTTATTTTTCAACATAATCTCCTCTGTGGTCCACACATTTCTTCCATCTGTGCTGCAGTGCTCGAATCCCGGTGGCATAGAAGTTCTCCTCCTGACCCTCAAAAAAGTCCTCTACAGCGGAAATGATGTCATCATCACTCTCATACCATTTTCCAGCAAGATGTTTTTTCGAGTTTGGGAACAGAAAATAATCCGATCGTGCCAAATCAGGAGAATATGGAGGGTGATCAATCAGTTCAAAGCCACAATCATGCACAGCGGACATTGCAACCAGGGACTTGTGAGCAGGAGCATTGTCCTGATGAAGCAGGACACCTTTTGTCAGCTTTCCAGGCTGCTTTGACTTGATTGCTTGTCGTAACTCCCTTAGCAATTTGGCATAATATTCTCCATTGATAGTTTTACCTTTCTGAAGGTAGTCCATGAACACAATGCCTTTTGCATCCCAAAATACGGAGGCCATCACTTTTCCTGCAGATGACACCACCTTGGCCTTCTTTGGAGCAGGAGAAGTTGAGTGCTTTCACTGCATGGATTGCCTTTTGGTCCCTGGTTCAAAGTGATGGACCCAACATTCATCTTGGGTGAGAAAACACTCAACAAAATGATCTGGGTCTGCCTCAAATCTTGCCAAGTTTGCTTCTGACATGACAAGTCTGGTGAGCTTTTGATCAGGTGTCAAAAGCCGAGGCACCCATCGAGCCAAAACTTTTGACATGCCAAGTTCATTGTGGAGAATGTTCTCCACTTATTCGCGAGAAATGCTGATAACACTGGCCAAGTGACTAATGGTTAATTGTCTGTCATTCATTACCATTTGATGAATGCGGTCAATGTTTTCTTGGGTGGTAGCTGTGGAAGGACGTCCTGATCTCGGATCATCTTCAAGGCTCTCCCTTTCCCTCTTAAATTCCGCTGCCCACTTCTTCACACTTGATAAAGCCGGAGCATCATCTCCCAAAGTGGAAACCATATCAGCGTGAATTTCCTTGGTCGTTAATCCTTTTTTCTGTAAATATCTGATCACACCATGGTGCCAAATCTTATCCATATTCACAAGATCATCAAAAAACCAAATTGCAAAATTCTCTTGATATTACAAAATCTCTCTAGTAGAACTTTTTAAAGTGAGAAACTACTTATTCAGCATAAGGTTACCTAAAAAAAATATTGCAGTCAGTATCAAGAAAGCATGAATTTAACGCATGGCAAGTTTCACTGATCTGTCGCAACTCCTTCATAGTGAGGCTACAAACTTTTCAGCCTACCCTCATATCTTAACAGACAATGACTTTATTGACGAGTTATGATCTTATGCCTAATGTCTGGTGCTGATGGCTTGCACTGTGGAAAAGCATGACTGAAAATGTCGCTAGATAAGCTTACTATTACCAGCCTTTTATTTTAATGTCATCACTTTTTTTCAAGATACTTCTTAAGTGTTTAAGTTATAAAAGGCATAGCAAAGAAGTTTTAAGAAAGTAATTTTTTTCACTAATGCCACAGCACAGCATGAGTGTTTTATAAAGAGAAAAAACTTCTATCACAACTTTGCATGCTTCTACTGCTTGCCAACTACATGTTAAAGAGAGAAAGAAAGAAACTATGGCAAACAACCTGCCAGTAAAGAAGATAGAAATTTCTTGGGTTGTACAAACTTTTTCAGTGCAGCAAGAATATTGTGTGCTTTTAGTTGAAATACTGATTTGAAGTTATGGATATTTGCATCGACATTCACAACTTTTTTTATATACAGCTTTCATTCACAACTTTTTTTATATACAGTTTTCATTCACAACAGTTTTCATAGCAATCTATTTCAGTTCCAAATGTAAAACAAAAACAGCAATTTAAGAAACAGATTGAGAAGATGCCACGTTCCAAAATGTCTAGCATAGCTGTAGTAGTACTGATTGTATCACAATTTAAATTTTACACATTGTCTGCCCACCATAAAATCTAGGCTTTTATTTAAATGTGACCCAGAGCATTAAATGAGTTTGACATCTCTGTTGTAACCAATTTACCAATATTATACTGATAGAAAACATTCAGATTTATGCTGATAATCTGTACAAACAGTGAATTGACTTT
The DNA here is from genome assembly GCA_963675345.1 of Trididemnum clinides. Classification (NCBI taxonomy): domain Eukaryota; kingdom Metazoa; phylum Chordata; class Ascidiacea; order Aplousobranchia; family Didemnidae; genus Trididemnum; species Trididemnum clinides. The sequence goes on along the minus strand of OY776290.1, from coordinate 349,231 downwards.
GCCAACCATTTCGAAGACACTTTCTACTAATTTGCTACTGCAGCTACTATGGCAGTTGAATTCCGTTTCAACAATACAATGTACAAAAAGATTAATGCACTCTCCACTTGGCCCAGCACTTGCCAAGCTATTTGTTGCATATCACGAAAAGACATTGTTTAGGCTAACCACCATATTCATTCTGTGTTTCCATTATGTTGATGATATCTCTGTCATCTTCAATGAGGAATTTGATTGTGACAGCTTTCTTTTATTCCTTGCTTGACCTTCATTTTTGAAAAAGAAGCTGGCAGCAAACTTTACTATTTAGATGTTTTGATAAAGAGAGCTGACTTAAAATTCTTTCCATTCACGTATATGAAACCAAGTTTCATTGAACAATATACCTGCTGGAATTTTCTTGGCTACCAAATGTTAAACAAACCTTATTCGAACTCTACTTCCCAGGGCTTTGTCTATCTGCTCCAAACCCAGACTACTACAAGAGCTGGACACATCAAAACTATTTTTTGTACAATGAATACTCTCACCACATTCAGTGCCCCCAAGAAAAAAGGCCTCCAAAAATGACCAGTCTATCTAAAGCTTACTTGGATCAATAACACTTCTTTTAAAATCCAGAAGTCAATTTAAACTACTGTAGCTGCTTCAAAGCAACTGAACTTCAGTTTACATTCTCCACAAAATCCATGTGACCTTCAATTGACAAAGATGCCGTGCCCCTTAATGAAGCAATGTCATATATAAATATATGTGCTGCTCTGACTGCCAGTATGTTGGCTGCACATCCCAAAGACTACAGGACAGAATCCACCCACATGTACCTGAATTCATCAGACTTGGTATGAAGAAAGACAAATACTTATACAAAAATGCAAAACGACTCCTTTCCCCAAACCATGACTAAGCATTCTGACAGCAATTACTAGACACATAGGACTGTGCCATTGTTTAAGTGACAGTCCATTCTCATTGTTGGCGACAGCTAGATTGTCCTACAATTTAGCCATCCTTGAAGAAACTAATCAAAAACAATTCATATTATGCCATCAAAAAAAATTGTCTTTGCAGTGCAATTGGTTCACTGGCAGCTTGGACTTTGAGTGCTGGAAAAAATGCAACAATTTTTAAAGTACCCCAACTGTAAATGGCATCACTTTCTTTTCTTTCATATATTCTAGCAGTAACTTTTGATGAGAACTAACCTAAAACGTTCAAGTTTTTACTTACTACTTCAGAAAATTAATCTGTACTCCAAAGCTTTAACCAAAGACGTTATGAAATTTTGTACCACTAATTAATTGTTCAATCAGTCACTTCAGAGAATGAATCTGTACTCCAAAGCTTTAATCAAAGACTATATGAAATTTTGTACCACTAATTAACTGTTCAATCACACTTGTTTACATCATTTCCAGTTGATACAAATGCATTCATTATAAAACAACTTAAATACCTGCATATCACTGTCTAAAGTTCGAATTTGTTTTGCCATATCGTTTTCAGTATCCATTAATTCAGCCAATCTCTTTTCCTAAAAATACCAATTTTGCATTTTGAACAAAGTATTGAACATTGTAAACCTAATCAAAAAAATTATGAAAGACAATTCAGTTTAGTTGTGGAACATTAGGCAATCAAACGTATACAAAATTACTTTACTTTTGTAGTTTGCTAACGACTTGTCAGAGCAATGGTTTTCAACCGGAGAATTTTACAAATTTATGAGGGAAGCTCTACTTTATGTGTTTGTATATTTTGTAATTTGTGAGAAAAGCATATTTTGTAGCACATTTAGCTAACTTTGCTTTACTACTCTTTCTGAAAAAATAAAATCAAATTTACATTTAATAAAACTAACAAATCAAATTAAAATAATGTTTTTAATTTGAAGTAAAATTAAAAGCATCTTGGTAAAAAACATTGTTGCCATTTATCCATTACCTGATGTTGCAACAGGTTTATTAATTTCTGAAATAAGGAACAAATATAGTAGCTTTGTAACAGTTAAAATTGGCAGATAGGCTACTTACTAGCATCTCGGGTTAATTAAGAATGTTGACATATGCTCCTAATAGGCAGACAAGAGGAAGCTGAAAATTTGATTTGGTTTTCAAATTAATTTGAATGGTAGAGCAAAGGTGTGATGTTTTAAAAAAGTTGTTGAAACTTAATCTCTGAAGACTGGTCAATAAGAACCTAAGAATGAATAAGTCTTTTGCACCATAAATTGCTGCAAAGCAAACATAAGTAAAAATCAATTTTATATGAACACTCTTTGATGCTAGGTTCTGATTGAAAAAACTTCAATAAATTGACAATGGTGTTTGCCCATATCGACAACCTATAATGGGTATATTGGAATTAATAAAGAGATATCAAGCCACAATTGGTTCATGATTATGTTTGAAACACCCCTTAAAATCTTGACTCTAGCCTCCTACTGGCAAGGACGGAGAAAATGTCACAAACCTGCAAGGACCAGTCACTGTTTCTGACTGGTACATGCAAAGGAATAGATAGGCAAAATGAGCTATGGTGTCTGGCAAACGAGGGTTCAAAAATTTCCAAAAAATGAAGCTGTGATATGGAGAAATCTGGCATCACAAGGCAGTCTTGCTAAAGGTTCCACTCTTGTGCTCTCCCCAATAGTCCAAAAGATGGCAGAGGAAACTAAATCTGAAAATAGTGGGGTAACATCTATTGTTGTACCATCCATACAGGTGAATCTCTCAAAAATTACTAGGGATTTAGAAATCTTGGGCAGTGCAACTATTACTACAAGACTTGATTCAATAATGGCTACAGCCTGTCATCATCAAATAGATTCACAAGTCAAACGCGCAATTAACAGCATTTTAATATTGACCAATATGAAATATACAGATATAACTATTATTTACATATACTTGCATGTGCACATGAGACAACTAGTACATTGGTCAAGGACAAACACAAACTGCCAATTTATGCATGCTTAGTACAAGAGCTTTGCATTTACCACAAGGCTGAGGGTTTAACTACTTTAACAGGAACTTTTTTTATAAAAACTGATGAGAAACCTAGAGCTTGTATTTATGTTTCTAATAACATTAGAGCTTTATTGATAATACATCTTTCTTTAAGAGATATGATAGTTATCAAAGTGGAACATTTGAAGAAACAGAATAATAATTCAATAATTCTCACTTTTGTATACTCGCCAATTGACACAAAGAGCTACCTCCCACTCCCACTGTGATCATAATGCAAAAGACCTAATTATAGGTATGGATGCCAATGCACATCATGTTATATGAAGGGACACAGACACCAATAATCTTAATAGTTCTTCAGAATTTATCAGCAACAAAGAAAATAGAAATCTGCAATGAAATAAATGAACCAACATTTGTAACACCCTGCACGAAAAACGTTTAAGATATAACTCTAGAAACTTCATGTAAAGCTAGAGAAATTAATGATTGGAAGGTATTCAACAATTTGTAAATGTCTGATCACAAATCATAAAATTTCAGTACCAAACAAGACAAAGCAAAGAAAAGTTTTATTGGAACATTAATGCAACAAACAGGAACTTCCATAGAGCAGAATTGGGTAAAAGGCTTGAATGGCACACTGCTAACCTCAACACAGCAAAAGATAGTGATCAAGAAATGGATGTAAACAAACAAGTTATTATGGAGTTGTTTGAAATTGCCTGCCCGCCAAAGAAAAGCTGTATATTCATCCCTAATCTTTTCATCTGACTCTTATCTAGGGAATACACATCAGAATGAGGAATAGAGAAGTGCGGCAGCTTTTGTAGTGTAAACATAAACAAAGAATGGCAAAAAAAAGAAGACATAAACACAGAAAAAGGCGTGATCACACCAATTTGTCAGAAGCAACCAAGGAAAATGAGTGATTAGTTTGACAGTTTGAGGCTACAGACAAACTTCTTTTTCTAGAAATTCTTTAGGTCTGGCATAGAGCATTTTACACAAATTCCACCTTGGCGTTTGACCCAACCTTGAAAGAGACAGATAAATCAATTTTTAAAATCTAATTTTGTCTTGTTTATAAAAGTGGCTAGAGATGTCTCTGTTTATGGAAGAGGTTGACTACCTCATGCTCCATGCAATTTTACACACTGCACTATGTCACTTCTCTCTTTTAATGACATTTTTTTTCTTTAATTTATTCTTTCTGATCTCTTCTTCCCTCGCCTGCCTTCTCCAACTCAACTAAATTTGCCCTTGCTTTCTTCTTCAAACCATAGCAAAATCTAACAAACACTCTCCTAGCACATTATCATTATCCCCCCTCATGACATGCATAAACCATTACACTCTATGCGTTATAGCAGATCTACTCAAACTTTCTTCTAAACTTAACTTATCCTTGTTCTTGGTAGCTCCTTTTCTCAACTGAAAATGAAAAACTACAACAAATTGTCAATACAATGTTTTTTAAAGTAGACGAACTTGAACAATATGGTAGACGAGAGAATATTAGAATCCTTGGAGTAGCTGAAAGAACTGATGAAAGAGATGATGGTGAAGTAGTTGTAACAAATGTGGCCAAAGCCCTGAATGTTGAGCTCAACCCTGAGCTGGATATTCAGAGGGTACATCGACTTGGCAAAAAAAAGAAAGGTCCAAAAGCAAAACCACGGCCTGTGATTGTGCGCTTTGCTTCATACAAAAAGAGAATGGAATTTATGTATAAAAAATCAAAATTGAAAGTTCATCCCAACTTCAATGGTGTTTATCTTACGGAAGATTTGACTTCCTTGTGAGCAAAAATGTTAAAATATGTAAAAGAAGTTGCTAAAAATAAATTTATTCTCTTTCATACCATCAACGGAAAAATACGTATCAAGCGGTCAGCACGGGAAGCAGGAACAATCACCAACAATGAAACAGACACAGGTATGGGAAATTGGCTAACAATTGATTCACCTGACGACTTATTTAAATATGGAATGGACATAGATTTTGATAAACTTAATTATACCCCTTTGAAATTCATTATTGAATGCTCAGTGAAATCTGACTTTAAATAATGTTTTTCGTATTCAAATTGCTTATCAAGATCTTTTTTTTTTCTGTTAAATTATGGCCTCTTATAAATTAAAAAATGACTGTGTTGATGAGAACAATGGACCTGTACATCATTGCGCAATCTTTGACAACAACCATGAGTGCAATGCAGCTGCTGAAAAGCTTATCAGATTGCCTACTGATAAATCCCATGCTGACAACGAAAACAACGTGACCTTTTATGATGATACTGATAATAGTAGTGGAAACTGTAAATTAAATCAAAATTACGCCTCTGTAACTAACAGTTGCAAAGCAGGTGTCGATCAATGCAACAACAGTTTAGGTTACAGAAACTGTGTTGATTGCGATCAATTTTTTGTAAATAGCAATTACAAGAATTCTTCAAACTTGTTTTGCTGCAATCAAACACCTGTCGATCAAAGCCCAGGTTTGCCACAAATTTTCGGTTGTGCTAGCACCATTGTTAACACCATTGAAACTGAAAATCCAAACGTATCAAATAATTTACCTGATGTAGATGCAGAGCTAGATTATAACGATTTATATTCTATGCCAAGTGATTACTATGATGATCATAACTCTATTAATAATTTGCTTTGCTCAAAAAATAAATCTAATCACTTGTTCATGATTCACTTTAATGTGAGAAGTTTACAAAAAAATATTGACAAATTATCGCACTACCTTACTGATTTAAACCGTAAACCTGATGTAGTTGCAGTATCTGAGACCAAACTTAAAGAAAATATGATTTACAGTAATATTGAACTAGAGGGCTACCAATTTATTCACCGTAATAGTCATACCTCTGCTGGCGGTGTTGGAATTTATGTAAAAAGTTCTATTTCTTATAATTTAAAACCTACTATTAACATTGATTTGTCTTCGGTTGAAAATTTATGGATAGAAATAGAAATTAACAAAAAAAACTAATTGTAGGCGTTGTTTACCGCCATCCTGTCCAAACAGTGGAGCAAATTGAGCTATTTTCCAGAGCATTGACAAACATCTTTCATGAACTTAATTCTATAAAATCTAAATTCTACGTGTTAGGAGACTTCAACATTGACCTAATTAAAATAAAATCTAACAATCGCATCAAAACATATGCGGATGATTTAATAGGCAGCGCAGTAAAGTGTCTAATAAATCAACCAACACGAGTGAGCAAAAATTCAAAGTCATTATTGGACCATATCTATTCCAACAACCTAAATAACCAGCTTATGCCAGGCATAGCAATTAGCGACATTTCTGATCACTATCCTGTTTTCGCTTTAATTCCTTGCGTAAAGCATTTCAAAAATAACGCTCGCCAAGTATGGAAACGAGATATGAAAAATTTTAAAGCTGAACACTTTATCGAAGACTTAAACCAAACTCTAAATGCATCTTTATCGTCATTTGACTCTACAATCCATAATCAATTTGAACAATATATTAACTCTTTTACGAGTGTGATAAATAAACACGCCCCGCGTAAATTAGCTACCAGGAAAGAAAGGAAACTAAAGACTAAACCATGGTTATCCTCTAGTCTTCTCTGTTCAATTAAAACCAAACATAAGTTGTACAAATCGATTTGTAAAACATATGACGAAACGAAATACAAAAACTATAAAACGTATCGTAATGTTTTAAATTGAACGATTGAAAAAGCAAAACAAAAATACTACAATGAATTAATAATTGAGAACAAAAGTAATAGCGGTAAAATCTGGAAAATAGTGAATGAATTAGTAAACTTAAAACCTTCACAACAAGTTGACATTAACCAACTCAACACAAAAACAGGTGAGGTGATAACTAATCCTGCTGCTATTTCTGAAAATTTCAATGCATACTTTGCCAACATAGGGAAAAAAATGGCTGAAACCATTCCCGAAGTTGACATGGATACGAATGCAACAGCGCTGACAGACGTGATCAATTTTTTTTTCTTAACTCCAACGTATCCAAACGAAATAAATAATATTATCGACTCGTTTAAAGATTCAAAAGCAACCAGGTATACAGACGCCGAAACTAAATTTATAAAAATTAGTAAATCAGTAATATCTCCTTTTCTTTGCAAATTGATAAATGATTGCTTTAGTAAAGGCGTCTACCCAAACTGCTTGAAAATTGCTGAAGTTATTCCAATTTTTAAAAAGGGTGATCGTAAGGAAGCTTCTAATTATCGTCCCATATCAATTTTATCACAATTTGATAAAATTTTAGAAAAATTAATTTACTCCCGCATCATTAATTTTATTGAAAAAAATGAACTGCTCTGTGAAAATCAGTTTGGCTTTCGGAAAAATTCTTCAACTATATTTGCAATCAACTCAATATATGACAAGTTTATAAACAATATTGATCAAAATTTATATACATGCTGTTTGTTTTTGGATTTATCAAAGGCTTTTGATACGGTTGATCATGACATTCTTTTAGATAAATTGTATCGTAACTTTGGAATTCGTGGTAAACCTCTGGATTTATTAACCAGCTACTTAAAAAACAGATATCAATATACTAATGTACGTAAATTTATGTCTTCATATACCAAAGTATCATGTGGGGTACCCCAGGGATCTTGCCTTGGGCCGCTACTTTTTTTGTTATACATTAATGACATTTTGTTGATTTCCAATTTTGACACCACATTATTTGCCAATGACACCTGCTTGATGATGGCTGATAACAATCTGAAAAACCTGGAACACAAAGTTCAAATAGAACTCAAAGAAGTTAACTCCTGGCTCTGTCAAAATAAGCTATCCCTAAATTTTTCAAAAACTAACTACATGTTAATAAACAAGCAACCCCTTAAAACTTGTCATTGTAATTTTAAAGTAGCTCTTAACGGTATTACTATTAATAAAGCGCATACTGTCAAATACCTTGGGTTATTCATTGACGATAATCTCAAATGGACGTCGCAAATAAATTATTTGTCTACGCAGCTTGCCAGATGCACAGGACTCTTTTACAGATTGCGCAATTTTGTTTCAAGAGAAACCCTTTGCATGCTATACTATAGTCTTGTATACAGCAGAATTCAATATGGAATTACTGCGTGGGCAACAGCAAATAAAACTTCACAAGAAATAATTCGGGTAAGGCTTAATAAAATTTTGAGAATAATATTGTTTCGAAACTTATATACGCCAACTTCACAAATGTATAAAGAACTTCAAGTATTAAAAGTAGAAGACATATATCAACTTGAGTTAGCTAAATTTATGTATCAACTCCATCATAGTCAATTACCTAAAAACTTTTACCATTCTTTTCGTAAGTTAAATACTATTCATCAACATGAAACGAGATTACTTAATTCGACTACTTACTACCGCCCCCGAATAAATAAATTATTTAGCCAAAAACTATTTTCTCACAGAGGTTCAAAGCTGTGGGGTAACCTTGCAGTGTTCCCTTTAAACGCGAAAAAAGTGTGAATTTGCGAACTTATGTCCGGCGGATTCGCAGTTAATTTTCAACAGTGCGTAAAAAAAGTCTGGCGGTTTTTGGTAACTTTTTCACTTTGTTAAAGTTTTTGCAATTGTGTTACCGAAATCTTAACCAACTGTTAAATGCATGGGAGACAGTGGAAAGAAATCCAAGTTAAGGCAGATGCTTTTTTAGAGCAGTGCAACGTCTCACGCAAACATCGCACGGCTGTAACGCAACATCGAGTGACAGCGACTTAAATATCGCGCACGCCATTGCCACACTTTTTTCTGTAACAAATTATCTCTCCAGCAATTAACCTGAAGTAACATCAATTTTTTTTGTTTACTTTTTCCCAGCCGATTTCAACCGTAGCCAAAGAGCAGTAATAGCAACCAGCTCTCAAACTTCAGTTTTAACACAAGACATTATTTTTCGAGGAAAGTTTGAAACTAAACTTGCTCAAAATCTTTATGTTTTCTTTACGTTTCAACGCTAACTTCAATCGTGCTTGTTAAAATAAAAAAGCACATAGTTCTCGTTTTCAGTTAAGCACAAAAAACACCATTTTTGAGGGATTGGTTCAGTTTTTGTACGTTACAAATAAATAACCTTCTTTTACTTGCCATTTATAAACACTAGAAATAAAAAAGAATACAACTTCTAACCAATTTAGTTTTGAATTCCCTTCAAATACTTTCCGAACTGAGATTAAAAGTTTGCTTGCAATTGTAAAAACCTGTTGTTTAATTGATTACGATAGAGCAATGTAAGTTATCTAATTATTTACCGTAATCAAGTGACAGTTAAAGTTCGCAAGTAATTTTTGTTGTGTCATAGTCGTAATAACCTACCTAACATCACATTACTTCATAAAAGTTCTATTTCTCATGCTCATGTCGGGCGTCGGCGAAGGGTTAATTTTATTTACGCGCATTGTTAACCTGTCATTCCAAAGTGCTTACGAATCACTGTTGCAAAGGTTGTAAAGTTTGAGACCAAATTTAACCACAATTAACTTACTGAAGAAAAATAGCCAGGTATTTCGCCGCCGTCTTATAACAACCGATAGGCTACCTGTTTGTGAACATTTTGGGGCTGACATAGTCACGCTAATTATTACGTCACCGAAGCGCATTGTCACAGTTTTGACTTTCCTTTCCCTGCAAATTGCAAATTTGTCCGGCGGTTTTCGTACATTTGCTAGCAATTTCGCACTTGTGCCGGCGGTTACGCACTTACTAAAATCTTAGAGGGAACACTGTAACCTTGAATCCGAATTAAAGAGCATGCACTGGGTTTGTTTTAAAAAAGCGTATAAACTAAAATTATTAAATGAATATTAACGCTTGCAAAAGCTTTTGATTGTGTAAAAAATATTTATGGTTATTGTTTGTTCCGTTTCCTTTTTTTTATTTCTATTTTTTTTTATCATTTGATAAAAACTTGAACTCAACTCTTTTTTTTTACATAATGTACTCAAATTATAAGTGTCACTTAATACATCTCGCTTATATCTCAATCTGCTGAGATCAGGGAGTATCTTGACTCGATAACCGAAAGGTTCCTTGATGCTCCCTGGCTTTTGCTACTAGTGATTTTTTTTTGTGTGTATTATCAATCTGATTATTGTGTCGGTGCGCAAAGCAAATCAAATAAATTCTCTCTCTCTCAACTAATATAACCTCACATATTGCTCTTATAATTGCTTCCACAGTCCTACTTAAAATTGCAGTTTGATCTTTTCGTCAATACCATGTCTCACATATACATAAAATTGCTGGCCTCACACAACTTTCCTTTTATCTATCACCACAGCTTTTTTCTGTAAAGTGTTTTTAAAGACTGTCTAAATTTATCCATTTAAACCTTGTTCTTGCTGTCACTGCTGCTTCACAGCCACCACTGGCATTCAGCCTGTATCCCAAATAATAAAAACTTTTACCAACTCCACTTGATCATAAAATGATACTATTTCGTCTAGTTTCATAACTCCCTTTATTGCACACTTCCCCAGTGGTAGATTACAATAGATTGGTGGTCCACAAAGGTCATTCAGGAAGGCCATGAAACGTTTTCAACTCAATTTTATAGAGTTGATCTTTGAAAAATATCCAGGTTGAGAAATACAAAATAACATGCCACAACGAGCAAATTGAATGCACAAAAAGTTTTTATGTTGAGAAGAGGCACAGGTCACCTGATCAGCAAACCCATGTCAGTTAAAGAGGTTTGCCAAGTGGAAAAATTTGGGAAGCACTGCTTTATTACCTCTATGCATCCTCACAAACAAATTGTTTTGCTAGAGTTTAAGACACTCTCTCGATTTTTGTGCCTTTACTGTATATCCATCTACCACATTTTGTGTGCTAGATTTATCCATGCAATCCCTGTGTAGTTGTATTTAGCACTGGGATTTTTGACTTTGCCAATTGGTATATCTCCTTTTAAAATACTAACCACCATTTTTGTCTTTCCAAGATTACCTTCATCTTTTCAATCTCAAGCATATCAAAAATATTTCAATGCTTCACTTGCCAAAGCTAAATCATCGGCCAACAAAATTTCATTTAACTGTTCTTTCACATGTCAGTAATTGTACCAACCACAATAGAGAAAACTAACTCAGGCAATACAGTTCCATGATAGACATAAACTTACACCCAAAATAATTCTTGATTCCGCTCTAACTTTTGTCTTGGCCCCTTGATGGAGACTCACCACATCTGTTATGATTACTTCATTTAATCCTTTCTTGTCCATTTCTCACTCCGTCTCCTTTCTTGAAACTCTATCAAAAGCTTTCTCAATATCTGTATAACACATATTCAACTTTTTCTCTTTATCTCTATATTCCTCTTATTTTTCTCACAACAAATAATGGGCCTGTTGTATCTCTGCCTGGTGTCATCCCAAATTGCATTGTACCAACAAAGAAATGGATCAATACTGATGCAATGCAATTTGAGCTCATCCCAAATCCTTCTTTTCACCACTTTTTTGACAATCTTCATACCATGCTGTCACAGTTTTGCACTGTATGTAATAAATTTCTTACATCTACTTTTCCCACAAAAATTGGCACCAACACACTTGTTTGTCACTCATCCTGCATTCCTTTTCCATCCAACCCACGTGAGCATAGTTTTGCCATTATACAAATTTCTACTTATCCACTGCGTGACATCATCTCTGCATAAAGTTCAAATAAAGCCATTTTCTCTTATCTTCTATCACTTGATGCTAAATATTATCTTTATTCATGATCTCTTTCACGTGGTTTTTTTCTTATTCTTTTTTTAGTCTTTTCCAGTTCAACCTAATTCCCATCTTTTCCTCCTAAGCATCTTCTTTCTTCTATATCTTATCTATCTGTTGTCATGAACTTAATTGTTTCAAAAATATCACACAGCTTTTCTCACAATTCCTTTAGCTGGTTTTTGGACTTCTTTTTCATTGCTTTAGAAACCTTTCCTTTGTCTGACTTTTCATATTCTGGTAATCCAACCTTGTTTTACTCCAATCAATTCATGCATATCTTTTTATATCCCACAGTTTGGTTTTATGCCTGGAAGAGAAACAGCAGATGCATTGTTTGTAGTGTGAAGAATGCAAAAGGAATATAGGAATAAGAAGAAAAAAGGGTACATGTGTTTTGTGGATATTGAAAAGGCATTTGATAGAGTTCCAAGAAAGGTGATGGAGTGGGCAATGAGAAAGGTCTACCAGAAGTAATTGTAAGAGCAGCGATGAGTCTCTATCATGAGGCAAAAACAAAAGTTGAAAGTTCGAGTGAGATCTGAGTTATCTGAAGAATTCTTGATACAAGTTGGTGTACATCAAGGATCTGTGTTGTCGCCACTGCTTTTTGCATTTGCAATGGATATAATCTTGGAAAATGCAAGAGAAGAATTGATGAATGAGATTTTGTATGCAGATGACTTGGTGTTAATGAATGAAAGTATAGAGAATTTGAAAGAAAAGCTTTTAAAATGGAAAGATGCGTTTGAAAGCAAGCAGCTGAAGGTGAGCCTCAAGAAAACCAAAGTAATGGTGAGCAGCTCGAAAGGGGAGATATTCAAGAGTAAAGTTGATCCGTGTGCCAATTGCACCAAGATGGTGATGAAAAATTCAATGATGTAGTAGTAGTAGCGATTCAATTTTTATCCGGTTTTGTCCCTTTAGCAGAGATGGCCAGATTTACCCCATTCCTTCTGCAATTGCTCGCACTCCGTCCCTCCACTTATCTCGTCTCAGGGCATCCTCTTTCTTCAAACCAATCTTCTCTGTCTCCTCTTCCACCTGCTTCTTCCAGGTCTTCCTCGGTCGTCCTCACTTTCTCTTGCCACTCACTTCAAGATTCAGAGCAACCCTCAAAACACTATCGTCATCCCTCCTCAGCACATGTCCCACCATCTAACTCCATTTGCTGTTGCTAACCGGTCTATAGTTTCCTTTAACCCCAACATATCCATCTGTTCTTCAGTCGTCTTCCACTTTCTGACCACACATGGCTCTCACCATAGCTCTCTCCATTCTTCTCAAAATTGCTTTTTCATTTTCTTTTATACACCATGTCCCACTTCCATACAGTATTGCTGATCTTACACAACAACGATAGACTTTACCTTTCATCTTCAGAGGAAGCCTATTTCCAATCAACAATTCCCCACATTCCCTGAATCTTACCCAATTGATTCTTACTCTTGCTGTAACTGCCGCTTCACAACCACCACTAGCATTTAGTCTGTCTCTCAAAAAACAAAATTCATTCACTGTCTCCACTTCATCGCACAACTTCTCGATTGAATCCATCGTCCCTTCCATCATTCCTTTACATTTTGAGCAAACAAAATACATTGCCAACCTAGCAGTAACTCTCTTTATTTTTGCACATTTGCAATGAACCCAGCTTCCACATTTTGTGCACAACACTGAATTCGCCATGACTCTCCTCCCACAAACTCCACATGGATCTATCTATGATGTGTACAAAGTAAATGGGTACATGGCAGATGTGTGAAACTGAAGAGAGTGACTTCAGCTCCGGCAAAAGGTTTTCTTTGTGAACTATGTGTTAATACAATAGAAAGAATTGTGGAACCAGGTGAAGAAATATCATTTTTTGACCAGGTTGACTTTGTGAAGAGGTTTTGCTATTTGGGGGACAGGTTGAACACCAATGGTGGAAGTGAAGCAATGATAACAGCAAGAACAAGAATTGAATTGATAAAATTTAGAGAATGTGGGGAGTTACTTAATGGGGAAAAGTTTTTGTCAAAAATAAAAGGATTTATCAGAGTTGTGTAAGATCCGCAATATCATATGGGAGCAAGACATGGAGTCTAAAGGAGAATGAGATGACAATTTTGAGAACTGAAAAAGCAATGATGAGAGCAATGTGTCGAGTTAAGATCATGGAGAAAAGAAGGAGCCAAGAACTTATGAGTTTGCTAGGTTTAAAGAATGCTTTGGATGGACTAGCCAGGGCAAGTTGGGTACGGTGGTATGGGCATGTTTTGAGAAGGGATAATGGTGATATTTTGAGAAGAGCATTAGATTTTGAAGTGGTGGTAAGAAGAAAGTGTGGACAACCAAATATGACATGGAAAAAACAAGTGCAAGAGCATATCAATCAGATTGGACTGAAAAAGGAAGATGCCATCGACAGAACAAGTGGCATGATATTACAAACTTTCAAGAAACATGAGGTGTGTTGCAGCAAGTATTGCCTTTTCAATTCTTCATAAGTTTGAACCCAGTTTCCCTTGTTGATTGCATAGCTTATGTTTGCTTTGTTTTGATGTTTCCTTATTTAGCGTTGTTTCTCATGTGCCTCGTCCTCTATTAACAGACTTTAGATAACATCATGGCCTTTCGTACGGAGCATTAGATTCTAGGACAAATACCCCCGGACAAATACCCCCGGACAAATACCCACCGGACAATTACCCCCCTTGCCAAATACCCACCGGACAAACATCCCCTGGACATATACCCACCACAAGATGAAATGTGAGGAAAAACCCTAACCCTGACCCTAACCCTAACCCTAACCCTAATCCTAACCCTAATCCTAACCCTAACCCTAACCCTAACCTTAACCCTAACCTTAACCCTAACCCTAACCCTAACCCTAACCCTTAAACAAAACAAAAATAACTGGTGGGTAATTGTCCGGTGGGTATTTAGCAAGGGGGGTAATTGTCCGGTGGGTATTTGTCCGGGGGTATATGTCCGGTGGGTATTTGTCCGGTGGGTATTTGTCCTGATACCGGAGCATTACCCCCAATAACCTTTGCCTTTTAATTAATCACTGTTGCCTCCCCAATATAGTTGACTGTTGTTGCCCTCAAAGTCAGTTTAGAATTTGAGTAAATTACTGTTAAGATGTATTGAGAGCAACTGTTAGTCAAACCCTTACAATTTACTGTTTGATCATTTTTGGGTCTGATTTCCAATCAAGCTATAGTAGGTGAGTGCTTCAGTGAATCTACATTTGTGTAGTTGAGTTATGTGTGTTAATTATTTTACAGAAAACCGTACTGCATCATTCCACATTGTATTTTAGTCTAAATTCTTCAATCTACTAGCAACTTTGTAATCTCTTTGTGTTAAATTTATTTCAATTCTAATCTCGGTGTGGAATCTGTGGTACACATGATTCTAGAAGACAGCATTAGAAATTAATTTTGCATGCTCTCTTAAAAGTCTTGATACATTAACGATGTGTTGCTAACAGTATGTATATACTGTGTACAATGAGTAATCGGCTTAAAACAAATTTTAAATACCTTTCCGGTGTATATCTAATCACTCAACAAAATAGGGTGTACCTCATTGTGTAATCTTAATTTTCTTTCAAAGATTTTACTGTAACTTCTTTTGTGCAAACAGACAGTAAAAATATGATTTTACTCAAAATCTGCAGAAAATTGAAAGGCTTTTTACAAAAAAAAAATTGACGTGATGGGTAAAAGCAAATGTGATTTTTGAACTCAGCACCCCAAAATTAGATGAAATACATGCTATTTCTTTAGTCAACAGAATTCTTTTTTTAAACGCAGACCAGTGTTATTCCTCAAAGGGTTAAATCAATGAAACAGTTTTGAAATTAAGGCAAATTTGTCTGCAACATTAATTTTTTGTAATCCTTTACAAGTGTCAATACATAAGAATTTTGCAGAATATAATTCAGTCAATGATTGAAAAAATCTATCAAAACTTCATACAACAGAAATCTTAAAAAATTTCTTATTTGTTATGGCATATGACCATTAGGCAACACTGAATTATGGAAATAGGGAAAAATCACCAACAAAAATACATAACTACCCAGTTTAACTCCATTCAATTGTCTAAATTTACCCAATTAACAATTCTAATACAAATACACATACTTCAGTCATGTTGAATCACAAATTTAACCAATCAAATTATTTTGGCAGTGGTTATTTTGCCGTCAATGACATTTTACCCTCAGAGACTATTTTCCCGTGAGTTATTTGTGATTGGTCAATCCCAATGACGTACTAAACATGTGACTTTTGGTTGTCTCTGATTGGTCAATTTTAAAAACTAAAACAATTTTGCACCCCCAGTGCACACTTCCCCACCCTGTACACTCCCTTCCAGTGTACACTGCCCTGTACATTTACATACCGAGCGTGGCTCTACGGTGTACACTGCCCTTTCTTTTAATGCTCTGTCACCTGAGATTTGAACCCGCATTCTTGGTATCCCAAGACCAGCGCACTAACTACTACACCACAATGTCACTGGCTGAAATGTAGCAAATACGGCAATGTAACCACATGTAAATGATTACGGCAAAATAGTCTCCAAGGGTAAAATGCCATCGACAGCAAAATAGCCACTACCAATTATTCTAATTTTGTTTTTATCAAATAATGTAAATTTCTATGTTTTTAATACCTCCAGTAGTTTTTGTATTTCCATAATTCTGTTTTGAGAATGAATTTTCTTAGTTCCATGTTTAGTTATCAACTTATAGATTTCATTATTCAGTACTCAATATTTCAATACAAATTTATATCTTCTATTGTTCTTCTAACCACATGATTGTACTGCTATAGCACAACACAGCAGTACCAATACTTACATGTTTCAGTTTCCTTAAATAAACATCTTTCTTAAAAGTTGAACTGTTAATGTCAAAAGGATCATTGCCAAGTTCTTGAGAAGTTACATTGATTCCATAATACAACTTTAACATGTCATTCTTGGCTCTTTTGCTATCATCATTTATTTCACCTCCATTATTTTCATTACTACACATTTTGCGGATGCATAGACCTACAATATTAGTCTTTTAATAAGTAAATGCTACCATTACTAAAAACCACTTAAGCTGATGATGTGTTAAGTAATTACATGTTTGATTTGTTTGGATCATCACTTAATGACAGAAATGATCCCATGATTGGCTATGAATTCAAACCTCTACTTTGTTTTGTATTTGAAACTGGAACACTGTGGCATTTTTTTTGTTTGTAACTGGCATTAGAACTGTGACATGCCAGCTTTAATTAATACAGCAAATAGGGAACCAAGGCAAACTTTATAACAGGCCTGGACACAGTGCACCTCCAGCTCAAAGTTCGAGGCAAGTTTTTTCACTTTTCTCTAGTTGTTTCAAACACTAAGTGTTTCTAGCTCTAAAGTTTTCTTACAGCCCAAAATGTGATTGAAAACCCATTTTCACATATTTTTGAAAATATAGAGTATTCCAACATTGAAGGGTGTCTCGGCTTCAAATTTCGCTTTGATTAAACATTTTGAAGTTTCATTTCTACTGCGGTGTTTAGTTCAATAACTAACAATAAAGTCACATCACAAAACAACAATCAAATGTATCAGACATATACCCAATTAACCAGTGTCACCCAGTAGATCTTTCAGCCAGTTTTGTTGAGATAGAAATATTGGTTTAGCTTGCTCTACCGGCTCATCCAAAATACAATTTCTCAGAACCAACAAAAACATAGGTATAAATGGAGGATCACACCCATGCACCCAATGTTGATCATCCTACTACAAATTAGGATTGGTATTGCTCACAAACTTTATATTGTTTAATGAGTTTTATTCGTTTCTTTCAATAAGTACAGGAGCAATATTTTTTTGACTTGAACAATTCAAAATCGAATTTTATTAAATGCTAGTCAGGTGCTATCACTAGAGAGCACTAGAGCAACTAGTTGAAAATACTCATCTAGCAACTTAGCAACTTCAACTACGTACCACAAGTAGAAAGTCGTCAACAACACTTGGGTTTATATATGGATCGCCATCTACGTTTATTAGCTATCATGATAAAAGTGACGACTAGTTGCCACATAGAGTACACCCATTTTAACTTGGAATGCAGCCGGATGCCTGCAATTGCGTTACTACAGTGACCCATACGTGAAATGAGTGCGCTCCACATGGCGACTTGTCACTTCTATCATGATAGCAGCTGAACGTAGATTGCGATCCATACATAAAGCCGAGTGTTGTTGGCGACTTTCTACTTGTGGTTTGTAGTTGAATTCGGTGGTGTAGTGAAACCAATGCAATGATGTAGTGGTTAGAGCGTCCGCTTCGCTGTCGGTAGACCTGGGGTTCATTCCCCTTGTCGAGTCATACCAAAAGACTTCAAAAAATGATATCTATAGCTTCCTTGCTTGACGCTCGGCATTTGTGGGAGGTTGTGAAGAACAAGCTGGCAAGTTCCCTTGTTGTGTCCTTGGGCAAGGCACATAACGGGACGCCCCACCTTTATGTGGAAGACAGGTGACCCGGAAATGGCAACTCCCAAGCAAGTGGACTCACCATCCAAAAGATAGCAAACATTGCTTTCTCGTGAATTGAGAATAAATATGGCAAATAAAAAAAATAAATAAAAAAAAAAAAAAGTTGCTGAGGTTGCTACACTTACCTCAGGAAAAATGATTCTATTTAGGACCAAAGAATTCTACGAAATTAGAATGTGCACAAAACGGAGCAAAAATGCGATTTTTACTACTTCCGTCGTGTTGCCTATGACAAAAAACATCAAGTTATCCAAGAGGAAAAAAAATTTATCGCTGTGATAAAGCCAAAAAAGTTAGGAGTTTTATGGTGGAAGCTAGGTTGATAGGCATATTTGGTTCTGGTTGGGTATTGATTAAATAGCTTATTATTTATCCTTTATATTTTTTACATACAAGCTCATCTCTATTTTAATAGTTAAGATTATAGCTGATTAATTGGTTGAATTTTCAATTTGGTAAATAATTTCATTGGCCTTTAGCAACTAAGGATGGAAGTACGTTTAAGTACCCCCAGATTTTTCTGCGCTTATCTTTGGTGTAGGCTATCATCTGCTCTACGTAATACGGATATCGTGGTAGAGAAACATTTTCAAAAACCTTTCCAGGCACTTTGTTTTAAAATAACTTATTTTATTTATGATTTAGATTACTATCAAGAATTTGCAAGAACTGGAGCTGTAATGTCATATGATTTATTGTTTAATTTAAATAAAAACTTGGATTATGTTAAGGCAGAATTTCAGATTGATAACAATCCAAATTATGCAAGGCAAAAGGCAAATGGGGCGTTTGTTAATTGTGTTTTCATTCGATGTTGTTGTTGCTCTTACCCGATGCCTTCCGAGGGATGGGGCCATGGCGGAAGACCATGGAGCCACAGAAGCCGTCTGCAGACACTGCAGGAAGGATTCTCGATTCTGCCAATCCTAAAAAAACAGTAGGCTGTGTCCGTTGAAGCGCAGGCGAGAGAGCGCAGCGAGCGTGACAAGGGAGCACAAGTTTCTGAATGGAAATCAAGGAACCTGTGTGTCGAAGAATTTAGATAAGACAGTATCTAAGTCCGGGCAAAGTAAAGAGTAAATACGAGAGATAAGAGGATAGAGACAACAAGGAATTGCAGGGATCACAAGTAGCGCTCCTCGTCTGGCCAGCTCATCAGCTGCATCATTTCCCAGAAAACTGGTGTCTGGGGACCCGTTGTAGCCTGATAGAACAGGAAGAGAGAGAAGACATTTCCTGCCAGATCTGCCAGTGAGTTTGAAATAACAGGAAAGACTGAGGAGAGAACAGAACGAGAGTCAGATAGGAGGAGAAGAGAAGAGAAATGGCAAACTTGTTGGTGCTGCCGAGACCAGCAAAGAGCTTGCTTGGTGGTGCAGGCTTTAGTTGAAAAACATGAGCATACTGAACCTGCTGATAAGAAAACAGTGGCCTCAATGCCACAAAGAGAATGGTTGGCAAGTACGCCAGAGCCTCCCTTGCCAAAATGAAAAAGAACAGAGCCGTCTGTCCAGAGCACCAGGTCATAGCCTAAGATGGGATAGAGTCAAAGTGGGTGAAAACTGCACCTTGGAGAAAGAGAGAGAGAAGATCGGAGTAGAAGCATGGAGAGGAAAGGTTGGACTTCACAGTAAAAGAAGGCAGGTTCCAAGATGGTGAGGGAGAGCAGGCAAGGAGAGCCTCCCAAGGAGAAGTAGAAGGAGGCATCACCAGGTGAGTGGACGCAAAAGCTCTCCAGGAGGATCTGCAGAGTCTTGGTTTCACTTCATGTGTGTCCAAACTTACACTGGTAAAAAAGGTCGGAAAACAACGAGCCTGCTCATGACAAAGCAAAATGAGTCAGTGTGACGCCTATGAGAGGTAAAAAAGCTACAGAGAAGGAAAATGGGATAGGGGAAGACAAGAGGCAGTCGGACATCGCACGAATAGCCATTCAGTGAAGGCATTCCAATTTGGTGATATTGGTAACGCATAAGAAAGAAAACCATCCCAGTGAAGCATATGTGAGAAGAGGCTGAAGAAAAGCTTTATACAGAAGAAAGAGAGAGGGGATACTCTTTAGAGGGGCCCATGAAGAAGCAGAGATACAGTGTAAGGCCGTGAGACGAGCAAAGAACTTAACCTTCAGTGAAGATACATGCTTAGAAAAGGAAAGAGTGCCGTCGAAGATGACCTGAAAAAAAGTTGTTGTGGGAATGAAACGGAGGTGGGAGTTGAATAAGAGAAGGATTAGCTGGAGGTTAGCTTGGTGAGGATCCACTAAAAAGGAGGCATCACATTTTCTCCAATTTAGAGGGAGACACCAGTACTCAAACCAGCGCTCCAATCAGGGATGTGGAAGCGGTGATTTTTCAACCGCTTCCGCACCTGTCGCTTCTGCTTCCAGTAACAAAAAACGAGAAAATGACTGTTGACCTTAGCAGTATGAAATTTGTCATTTACTGCAATCAAAAAGTGTGACCAAAGATACGAAAGTGGCAAAAACAAATAAAAGAAGGAAAAAATAAAAACAAACAATCAAAAAAACAGCGAAGATAAAATAAATTCAACTTTACACAGATTTATTTGTCCGCAGAAACACAATGGCATCAGTTAATTCATTGCCAATTCGGACTCTGTTTTCACAAAGTACGAGCTTTAAGTGGGAGAACATACGTTTAACGGATACCTGCGTGCAGGGTAAGCAGCTGATGATTCGCGATACTGGTTGTACAATAACGGGGTATTTGGAAATAATGTCCCAAACATTTGGCAGTTTTAATCTTCCGAGCCGCTCTACATCAACAAGCGCCTCAGCAAACGCAGTAAGATCTGATTTTGCAGACGCCGTAGCTGATGCCTCAGCAGCCGCTGTTGAATGTAAGGAGTTCAAATGCGCATCAAAGTCAGATGCTGATGCTGCAGATTCTGATGTTGCTTCACTTCAGCTTGAGTCAGTTTCTGCATCAACACTTGCTCTTTCGATTGAAATGCTTTGATTGCACAAGAAAATTGACTGAAGAGCGCTCTTTGCACATAGCTGCTCCTGGTTGCTCAAGAGGATTCTCGATCAAGCATCAACCTATCAAGAAAGAAAATAAAATGACGATATCACGGTGTTTCAACGTCACTGAAAATAAATCAGCCTAGAGGTGCTACGAGAAGAGGCCGATCAATAAGACTACCATTGCGTTTTTGTGATTAGTTTGGATAAAAGCCGAAATGCACAATCGTTATTTATCCCAACCCAACCCCACCATTTTGCCGTTCGCTTGCACCATCGCCACTGCTAGTATTGCCGATTGCCACTTTTATTCGCTTATTTTCTTACTCTGCTTAACTTTGTTCTATATAACTGCATTTCATGTTTGTGATCCGCCTTTGCTTTTTAGCTATAATTGAGAATTAGTTGGCAACATTACCTTTGTTTATATCAGTAACCCGGATTTAGTGCGGTACAATTATCAGCAAGCTCTAGTTGTTTATTTTGTAATTGGGTAATTTGGTTTAACTAGTCTTTTTAAGCTGAATTAGGTATTTAGTTGTATAGTTGATGGATCAGTTAGTCTTTCTTCTATGTGATTCCTAGCTTTACCTAAATTTTTGGATAGTTTTTACTACTTAGGCTACAACCTGTTATTTGTATTGCATGCTACCGTGTTATTCTATTTGAATAAGATTGTGATAATGTAATGGTGTTGTAATGTAAGGCTGTAGTGAAGTTGGTTATACAGGGTGAGTCACGGGAAACGAATGTTTTTAAGGAAGACAAAACTCTGCGAATATTCTAACAAAAATTTTATAATGTACTTACAAACATTCACTAAACTATGTCATTATGGAATATTTAGGAGCGAAAAATTATGTCTGACAAATGATAGTCATTTTCACAAACACAAATTTTGCAGTGTCTATCTAAAGTTAGCTTCCACTTTCACTAAAGTTTCTTCACCTATTTCTCGGATATTTTCACGTATTGTAGTCTTCAATTCTCTAAGTGTGCGGAGTTTTAGCATAAACCCATGATTTTAAAAATCCCCACAGATAAAAAATTGCACATGGAAAGATTGGGTGAGCGCGGAGGCCACGGGAGATCTCCAAAGCGTGAAATGACATGATTAGGGAATGCAGCTCGAACAGAAGTCATGGACGATCTCTTTGTATGAGCAGTGGCCCCATCTTGTTGAAATCACATTGATGCCCTATTGATTCCTCGTCCGCGAAGCTCAGGTAGGAAACAGTTTTCAAAAATTCGAATATAGCGGTCTGAAGTAACTGTTGCTGTCTCCTCTCCTTCGAAAAAGAATGGACCAAATATCCTGCACTTTCCCAAACCACACCAAACAGTCACTTTTGGGCTGTGTAGTGGTCGCTGATGTAATTCACGAGAATTTTCTGAACCTCAGTATCGAAAGTTTTGCTTGTTAACTGTACCATTTAGATGAAAATGGACTTCATCATTCATTATTAGGGTCAAATCCTCATTTTCTTCACACATGTCGAGCATTGTTTGGCAAAACGACAAACGTTGTTGGTAATCCCGCGGATTCAATTGTTGGACAGTCATAATTTTGTATGGTTGAAAGGCTAGGTCTTTATGTAAGATTCGCTGCACAATGCTCTGACTTATTCCCAGTTCTGCAGAGTGTCGCCTAGCACAGCGCCTTGGACTTCGGATGATTGCTTCTCTCACTCGATTTACATTTCTTGGTGTTCTGGCGGTTCTTGCAGGGCCGGGTGGCTTGGTTTTCAATAATGAACCAGTCGTTCTTGGTGCATTAACTCACCTAAGAATGGAATTGCGGCTTGGTACATTACCGTGACGACCGATATTGAATCGCTTGAAGAGACGTTGGATTTCAATCACTGATTCACCATTTTTACGTAGGTGTTACAAGCAAACACATCGTGTTCAAGACTCCACGGTAGCATGAGGAAAAGCAATTTAAAATTAAGAAGAAAAGCAATTTAAAATTAATGACTAACAAATACAAAAATTAACATAAAAGATAAACAAACAACAACAGACTAAACGGTATCTCAAGCAGGTTTAAAGACTACCTTTCTCACTCCCTAACCACTTACTCTAGAAGAGCAAGGGGTTTTCTAAAAACATCCGTTTCCCGTGACTCCCCCTATATAAGCCAGTCAATCCTAATATAACTAACACATTAGTTGTTATTTTCGACTTAAATATAATCAAGTGCACAAACGCTTACCAGTATTGAGTTGAATATAATATCAACAAAAATGTTGGTAGGTCGTCACAAATAAGTCAACAAACGCTACTTACCCAAACAGCTGCCAAGAAAGCCTCTTTCCGTATTAAAAACTCTTGGCATGATTACAGGGCGGTGGCAATAGCAGAAGCCAAATTGTCATCCAGTTTCTCCAATCTAAACAGGATTTCTCTCCAATGAAGCAGGCATTCTCCTGGAGTGAGATCTTGTTTTTGAAAATAAATTGTTGCTTTGTGAGGTATTTGTAGTACTTCGACCATCACCTTAGCCTCAGCCCATTCACTTTCGGTAAGGTATGATTCATGTGAGCCAAGATCCTGAGCAAAACATTTCAAATCTGCTAATCGTTGAAGCATGAGGAAAGTACTTCCCCAACAGCTCGGCATGTCAATCAGCATTCCCTTGTTAGCACGACGCTTTAGAATTCCATCGGTTCACTCTTCTCGTCTCCCGGTAATTGATAGCCCAACAATAACCAAACAATTCATTTATTTATCGCCGGTTTCAAATACAACACATGTTTCATGAGCCATAAGACAAACAGAGGAGAGGGCTAAGCGCGAGATAGTGAATATGATCTTAAATTTGGCTTATCTTACTTCTACAAATGCAAAAAATCATATTATTGTTTTTATATCTATACATTCGTACAGAGTAACAATCAATAAACGTACAGTGCTTAATGCTTTATCAAAGCTGATGGATACTGCAGCATGGCTTTGTAATCAATGTTCTCTTCAATGTCCTTTTCTCCTTCCATCCTTTCCTCCACCAGAAATCTCTTCATTCTGGGAAACTTCCATTGCCATCACCCCTTCTGGGACCCAAAAAGTACTTCCGACCCCCGTGGGAAGGAAGTATTCAATTGGGTCATCTCTTCTGACCTCCTCATTCTCAAAGACCCCAAAATACCTACTCTTCTCCATTGCTCTTCCCTTGACATCTCCTTTGCTCCTTCCTCTCTTGCCCTTGGAAGGTGCTTCAGAACCTGGGTTCTGATCACCAACCAATTCTACTAACCACTCCTCTTTTTCCGATCTTTCGCCCCAACCAACCTCTTCTTCCTTCAATTTTCAGAAAGCTCGCTGGGATGACTTTACCTATTACTTTGACTCTCATTGTTTTTCTGCAAGGAAATACTCATCTCTTTCTCTGCTGCTGCTGCTCTCTTTACTTCTCTGACACTGAATGCGGCCAAATCTTCCATTCTTTTTGGCCGCATCAAATGCCATTCTAAAGCCGGGCGGGTTGCTGAAGTGGAAAAAGTGGTTGGTGAAAGACGCAAGACTTTCGCTGCAGCTTACAAAAGTGATAAAGACTGTCAGGCTTACATCTCCGCTTCCCGACGTGCTTTGTCTGTCATTGCCAAGACCAAGGCTGAGGCATAGCAGGCAATTTGCTCTTCTCTCTCGCCCAAATCTAACCCTAAATCGGTTTACTCTCTCCTTTGTTCTGTTGCTGGCTTTTCTTTGCCTTCCTCCTCTCCCAACTTCCCCAACTGTTTCTCTCCCAGGGAATCAGCTTCGATCTTCGCCAATTACCTCGGGTCACACTTTTCTGTCTCCCAGCCAAAGGCTCTGTGTAGCAGAGCCAGAAGCTACCTTTCGTAGCTCCACCGTGCCACGTGCCCTGAAAAGTCTCATTTGTCCTTTTGCTCTCCCTGTTCCTTCCCGCCGAATTTCTTGCGGCTGCCTCAAACCTCTCCTTGTCCACTGCCACTGGCCCAGACAAAGTTTCCTATCCCATGTTAAAGCACCTTTCTCGCTCTGGCATGGATTTTCTTCTTCGTATTTTTAATTCTTCCTGGACTTTGCATTCCTTTCCTTCCACCTGGAAGACATCTTTCGTTATTTCCATCTGTAGTGTATTGAATCTGGGGAATAACATTGTACTGTATAAGCTAAATATGACATTAATTTGTAGGAATTTTGTATTCGCAGTAAGAACCAAAATATTTGTTTAGTAACATGAGTCTCATCCCATGGAACTGAATAGTGATAAATGATGGTAATGATGAATAAATTTTTCTCACATGTGAAACTTGTTGCTCAATATTATGCTTGTCAGTGGAAGGGAAAGCTTATAAATAAATTGTATATAGTATCAGTAAAAAAAAGTGTTTTTACAGTGAGACATAAGTTAAGGTCAAGTACAACAGAAGATTCTACAAATGGCGACAAGGATTACGGACATCGATATAAATAGTTTAACTACGTTTAGTATTGATGGCGAAACTAGTAGTTTAGCCCAGTGCTGAAAAACGTGGAAAAGAGCATTTTTGGTTTATGTAGATGGAAAAGGCGTTACGCAGGATGCACAAAAGAAGACATTGTTGCTCCATACAGCAGGATTTGGGGTGCAACAACTTCAGTGCACCTTAGTCGACAAATCTAATGATAAAAATAACTTCGATGCCAGTAATATAGGATGTGTCATTTGGCGCAGTTTTAGACGGAGCTGTGGGGGTTCTGTCAGCAGTGTCTTTAGCCCTATGTGAGGTAGCTAACCCTAGGTTTAAGGTTTATTTGAAGGAAGTTGGAAGATGTTAACTCTAGGGTCTATTTTATGTGAGAGCTAATCATAGTCAGGAAGTGTGGGACTAACGCTAATTTTATATGAGAAAGCTAACCCTAGGTCTGAAGGAGTAATCTGAGGAAGATAGTTTTAGCACGGTGCGAATGTCATGTAAAATATTTCAAAGAATTTGGTGCAATTCTTATGATTTGTCTTATTATTACATATTGGTTTTTAGGGTGTGATTCCTTATTTCAATAATTCATGATGTAATCGATCCTGTTCATAAGTACAGCGTGATGACATTCTTATTGCATAACCCATCACGATGTAATTGGTTTTGTTTTAAGCCAGATTGTGATTGCATTCTTATTGCACAATCCACAACGTAATCTGCTTTTATCTAGACCGTGATTGCATTCATTTTGCACAATCCACCATGGTAGATAGTTATAATATACCATTGTGTAATTCAGTTTGTCCAAAACGTCACTACTGTTCAAAAATCCAAGTATTATCCATCATTTATTTAACAAAGGATGTGATAAAATCGGTACTGTTCAAATTTTCTCAAGTTTAAAGTCTTACTGTAGAAATAAATTTCAATGTTATTTGCATTACTGTCTATTAATACGATGCGATGAATGTATGCATTGATTTTTTAAATTCATTACCCAACATTTTAAATATACAGCAACTTCTCATTTCGCATGTACATATTCCATACTTCGTAGTTTATCCAGTAAAGATGGTTGATACAAGTGACTATGCGATTGTAGAGTTCACACACAGTGTTCCCGAAAAGTTGCTATCGTTCAAAAATCCATTCATTATCCATCATATGTTGTACAAAGAATGTGATAAAGTCACTCTTAGAACTATCCAAAGCATACAGTTTTGAGGCTAGCTGTTTTTTAACATTTTACAATTAAGATCGGTCAAAGTATGTTGCATATTTGCTTCCAAAAAATGTTCACATGCTTTTATGACAAAAATATTTATCAATTTAGCTAGCTATTCATTTGGTTTCTGCATTATGTAATTACAATGCCAGTGTTTCAGGCAGACAGACTAGGTTGCACTATTGTCCAATTCAGGAAGTTTGTTTAGCAATCGAAACTAAAAATACGTATAAACGCGAAAAAATAATTTTGTCACCTGACAATGAGACAGCAAAAAGATCACGAGGTGATCAAAATCAACTGCCGCACCTATCATGCCACAACAAAACTTTAGCAATAACACACCGAACAACACAGTAAAAGATATAATTTCTAAGTAGAAACACATTTTTCTTCATTCACGTTCAAATATCGTCTTATTGCGAGACAAAACTAATTGATCTACACCAGTGATTCCCAACCGGTGATGTGCGTACCACTAGTGGTACACGAAAGTGTATCAGGTGGTACGAGAGTTGATTATTTTTTTTGAAGGTTAATTTTTTATTTTCAGTTTGTAATATTCTATTCCAACTAGTACAGCATAGTTTAACACTTTCGCTGCTGCAGGTGATAATTAGCGCTTTCCGAGTGTACTGCTGCGCACATTGTTTAATTAACTGCGCGAAACCCGATATCTGGTATTGCAGCAGCTAAAGTGTTAATTGTGTAATCTGCTACTTGCAGTCTTAAATCATCAGTAAATGAGATCTATGACGTAATAAAGAACTTCTTGCATTTGGTCATATCAAGAAACTTTTGAATCGGAGTGAGCAGAGAGTATTGTAGCACGTGCAGCAAGTTATCACAAAAATTTGTTTAGTAATTTTGGCAAACCTAAAGAATAGCATACGCAAAGTTGAATTTGGCCACTTCAGTCATGTCCAAACGAAATTATGATCCAAAATATATTAAGTATGGCTTTACTTCAATTGAACACAATGCGGAAATTCTACCACAGTGTGTGGTTCGCCTAAAAACGCTTTGTAATGCGGCTATGAAGCCTAGTTTGCTAAAGCGCCAAATGCAGCAGAAAACTAAAAATGTAGTTGCGGCTTCTTATGAGATTGCTCTTTTAGTGGCTAAACAGAAACAACCTCATACTATTGCAGAGTCTCTTATTCCGCCTTCGGAGAGCAAGCAATCGCAAAGTTAAATGCTGTTTCCCTTTCGGATAATACGATCAAGCGTCGAATTGAGAAAATGTCAGATGATAACGCCGACCAAATACTAGCAGAGATAAAGGAATCAAAGTTTTGATTTGCAATACAATTGGACGAATCAACAGATATTACCAATTATTGTCAATTACTAATTATGTCCGTTATGCTCAGACGAATATAATGAAAACTGAATTACCACTGAATCACGAAGTTTCTACAACTACGAAAGGGAAGGATATCTTGGATAGTTGTTTTAAGAAGAATGGACTAGACTGGAAAAATCTTGTTGGGTATACCGCAGATGGAGCTCTCTCAATGCTTGGTTGTAGGTCTGGGTTTCAGTCGTATGTGAAAGCTGTTTCGCCAAATGTCACGTCTGTTCACTGTTTTATTCATAGGTTCGCCCTATGCACAAAAGTGCTGCCTGCGCAGTTGTTAGCATGTTTAAAACAAGTAGTGAAAATCATAAATTTTGTTAAGGCATCAGCCTTAAATACTCGGTTTTTTAAGCAGCTGTGTAAAGACTTAGGCTCGCAACATACCAGCTTTCTTTATCACACCGAAGTCCGTTGGCTTTCTCGCAGGAATGCTACTAAACGTCTGTTCGAAATGAAGAACAAGATCCTATTGCTTTTAAAAGAGTTGGGTCACCCGTATTCCAAGGATCTTGAAAACGACGAATTTGTTCCAAGATTAGCATATCTTTCAGACATTTTTGAAGCTTTCAATATCGTAAATCTGTCACTTCAAGGACGAAATGGGACAATCGTAGATTTTGTTTCGAAGCTAGGTGCTTTCATTCGAAAATTAGATTTGTGGAAAAGGAACACAGAAAACAATCAACTTGGGATGTTCGAATGTTTGTCATCTTTAAAGATGAAGTGTTCTTTTTCTGAAGAAATCGCTAGTCATCTTGCATTACTTAAAGAGGAATTGGAACGGTAATTTCCAGAAGCGGCAAGTTATAAATACATAACAAATCCCTTTTCAGTTAATCCACACGACTTGGCTGTTGGAACCGGTGAGCAGGAAGAATTAATAGATTTGCAAGAGGATAATGAGGCAAAGATAAGACATAGAGATCGTCCCACTATTAACTACTGGCTTGACTTTGCTGCATCGTACCCTACGCTGGCCTCTCGTGCTGTTTCACAATTGTTAACATTTCCATCAACGTGGGAATGTGAGCAAGGATTTTCGACCTTTCTAAACATAAAATCAAAAAAGCGTAACCGATTAGTTGCCCCTCGGCACGATTTTCGATGTGCCGTCAGCGAATCTATTAAACCGCATATCGATCGTTTGGTGGACAACAAACAAAGTCAAAAATCGCATGTCATTTATTTTGTGTATCTGTTTTTTATTGTTGAGTTCGTTAACATTGCTTTTTGTAGGTTTTTAGCGTTACTTTTGAAGTGGTTAGACCTAGACTTGTCAATGCTTTGCAGTCTTACAGCCAAATTTGATTAAAATGAATTAGTGGTACCGGTACGCGCATTCAACGCATGACGTTATTTTGGTACACGATGGCAAAAAGGTTGGGAAACACTGATCTACACCATGCAATGCTATTAAACACGAATTGAGATCAAGAAAAAGCCGCTACTTCGAAATCAAAAGTTTTACTAAAACAGTCTCAATTCTATGTGACAGCGTTTTTACTCAAAGACTCTTGTAAGCATGTTGTTGTATAGACATATTATGCAAGGGCTCGTGTGATCAAGCCGTAGACTTGTTGTTGAATGTTACAGATCTTAGGTATCGGTTAAGAGTCAAATTCAATCTACTAAGAAAGACATGTCATTTACCAACATGTCACAAATTAAATCAAAATTGTTCTTTTAGACTAGTATAATTTAACGGTTTTATAGTAAAAATTCGTAGGTTAGCAGAAACACAACCGACCAATAAAATTTGTTCTATTTCAAACCAATACAGTCAGCAAAACGGGTGGAAATTTAAGGCTACCTTTTTTCAGGGAGACTTTGCTTAAAATAATTCACAGAGCATTAAATTTGCAATTCTAAATAAGTTTTTTTCGGCATTACAAAACTATCATTATTGTTGAATGTTTAAATTTTACTTTTCTCGTTCTTTGTGATACATTACAAATAATCTCTAATAAACATTCAAGACACAGGTTCCTTATCACATAATTCCGAGATTTCTCTTTATTTTTTGTACTCTTTTACGTTTAATTTTGTCCACCAGCATAGTTTTACTTGTTGAATATCTTCTTCTCTCGAACACTATTCTTAACGCACAACCACGTTTTAAAAGGTGTATAAGCCATCTTCTTTTGGCAATATCGGTTAATAGCTTGATTAAAGTTGTGCTGTACAGTTGAAAATTTTTTGAGAATCATCCTAAACGTGTTGTTTTTGTCACATCTTTGTGAGTGGTGGCAGCAGATAATTGTCTGATAACAATAATTAGCTTGAGTTTTTAAATGTTTCTGGATTGTAAAGTGTTTATATAAAAAAAGTTTTGTTGCATCAAAATGATAAAAGTTGTGAGTTCAATTTTTGGTGAGAGCGAACAGGTAAAAGTGTTTGATAGAATTTGCAATAAATTAGTTTCGCAAAGGCTTATCAAGGTGAACAAATTGTAAGTGTATTACCTAGTGAAATGCAATAGAACTAAAATTTGACGCAATTGATTTGATTAGTTAAAAACATCAAAACTGTTTATTTAGTTAAGTATAGCCGTCTTAGAAATCATGAATTTAGTGTTTCTGCGAATGATTTTTTAAATCTTTAATGTTTATAAAAAATAAGCTTTGTTTTATAAATATGTAAGCAGCCATACAAACACAAGTATGATGTTTCTTTAACTAAAGTTATAAAAAGTTTTCGAAAATAAGAGATGGTGAGTTCAGGTTTTGTTTATGGGTAGCATTTGCGAATCAATACTAGGTAAAGAAATTGAGATAAGTTTGGGAAATACCTCGTGCGTTTATATTATTAGGTATTGAGTTAGGTCTAGAAGCAGTAGGAAATTTGATTGCACAGCAATAAAAATGTTATTTTTCATCTAAATCAACTAGGATAAAACGCTGAAAGAGCAACTTCTAGAAAGAAAAGTAGATAGGGTTTGGCAAAACTAAGCAAGTACGTACAAAATTTTTGTATTTATGTAGGCCATATAGGTAATTAATGCCCTAGCTTTCTGATAGTATTACCAGATGCTAATTTTCATCAGATTTGGTTTGCTTCAGAGTTAAAGCTTGTAGCTGCAGCGCTTAGAAACAGTTATGAGAACGTATAGAAACAAGTTTACAGGTCTTTTTGATTGATCAATTTTTGATTTGTAGCTGCCAATACACAAGTAGGTACTGAAGTTATCTTAATGAATGATAAAAACATTGTTAGTTAAAACTTTTATTAATCAATTAAATTGCAAGTTTTTGATAAATAACGTGTATTTGAGGTCTTGTAACCTTTCGGTTGTGAGTGTTCCGCCAATCGCCATGTTTTTTTCTCAGCGATTTGGCTTCATACAGCGTAGTCTCTTGAGAATGTGACGCAAAGACTTCATAAGCAATTTCCTACAAATTTGATTGATATTGCGGTAAATTAAGTGATCTCGTGTTGTTTTGTTAGGACTTTAAGTAAATATAGCTTCAAATTAAACCCCTACAGCGAATCGAACAATCAGCCCCTACTGAGAAGTAGTAGACGTTATAACCGGGCTTCCTACGGACTACTTCTAAAAGCCTTCCTTTGTTGTACTGTCTTTCTTTGGTCTTTGCCCTGTGAT
This sequence comes from Trididemnum clinides, assembly GCA_963675345.1. NCBI lineage: Eukaryota > Metazoa > Chordata > Ascidiacea > Aplousobranchia > Didemnidae > Trididemnum > Trididemnum clinides. The sequence continues at coordinate 317,334 of OY776290.1, read as the reverse complement.
TAAATAAGGCCACATGTTTGACTCATATATATAACAGGTGCATCTGCTCGTATATACTGTATATAGTGACCCAGGGATATCTAAAACTAGGGAATTGCTAACTGTTTTTTGGACTATGTCATTAGGAGGTTAGAATTGTTTGTAATTTGTGAAAAGTTGCTTTAGCAAAATTCAATACTTTCAATTACTGTTTTGGACGAAAATAAAGTTATTAATAATTATAGTAATATTATTGCAATGTAAATGACACTGTAGTGTAGCGGTTAATGTTTTGGACTTCGGAACGAAAGACCTGGTTTCGAAACCACACAAAAAAATTAAAAGTGGTTGTCAGGAAGGCATTGGGAATTTAATGTGGTACGTTGCTCCAAATGATAGTTGGTCGAAAGCGAATGAAGGAGCGATATGATAGACAATTCAAGAATAGCACCGATTGTGTGGATGCAGACGGTGAAAGTTTCTGAAGCTAGACCAATGTTGCCAGACGACTTCCATGCTTTAAATATTTCCACTGCTTCAACCAGTAGCTTCTCGCCACGATGACCATTTTCATTTTTTTTCAGAGGCATGTACAATTCATCTCTCTTTCTAATATCTAAAATAATGTTTGTGGTCACAAAGCATAATACAAGCATATGAATCACTACGACAAATTAAAAAGGAGTTAATTTTTAAATGTTGGTAATGTATAAAGAACACTTGCAACTAAACAATTTCTTGGTTATGTAGAAAAAAGAAACGATTGATCTTCCTTTATGTCTACATGGAAACAGTCAAAAACTTATTATCACAAAAAACATCAAAATACCTTGAAAGGAGCTTTTACAGAGAGCACTTTCCAAATGTTTGCGATGAATTGCACATATTGAGCAGTTTCCATGAACCCAGCATGAGTATAAGAATAATAAATTAAACCACACTAGGTTGACTCACTGAACACGCCTGAATTAAAATTTATAAACTGTTACAGAACAACACTAATAAAAATCTCTTTAGTTAAAGTGACAAAGAAAAAATCTTACATAGGTTTTTATTCACTAGTAGTTGAATAATAAGCTTACAGCTTATTGTTAATTAAAAATTATTGTGATAAATTCTTACCAAGTGCATGCTGAGGAGATGTTCGAGCAAGACTGCTGGGGTTAAGAGATACTTTTTTTAAAGCATGGGCTACTTTTATAGGTTTTCCTTCTTCCAATGCATATAGGTGTTTGATATGAGCAAACTCAGCAACACATGATTCTCCGAGTACACGTTCATGCCCAAGTGTTGAAGGATGCATCCTTTGTTTATTAACAAAATTATTGTAAATATTTTTGAAGTTATGGGTGAAGTCGAAACGAAAAAACAGACGTTCACCTTCCAGTACTGGATGGTCAATGCTGTGACAAAGTTTACCATTTCCTAACGTTGTGAAGAGTTTCCTGTAAAAGTAAAACCGAATTACCACTGAGTAAACTGTAAACCTTTCAATTAAAATAGATGACAAACAACAGCTTAATAAGAATAAAATTCAGTAGTAAATTGTAATATTATCATATGTATTATATATGAAATCAACTTGTAATCTTCGTCATATTTACCTGATAAAATAAACAAATACATAAAATATAAAATAATTCTGGCAGGTCTGCCAACTATTATGCAAAATAGAAAGCTAAACAATACAAATGAAGCATGTTAATCAGCTAGCACGAGATTATATATTTGCATGACATCTTAGCTTAAAGTATAATTCTAATTAAATATTACCTTTTATATATTATCCAATGCAATTTAATATGCTAGCTGATAATAATATTAATACAATTAACTTCAGGAAACAACTATCACACTGGTAATATTTATGACTGCCTATATCTTACCTGTTGCAAATGTGGTTATCAGCACAAACAGCGAGTACTTTGTAAAAAGAACTGATGGCTTTTAATACCCTGTTGAACCAATGACTTGAAGTATCAGTACTCAGCTTGTTTACAGGTATCAAGCAAACAACATCCCTGTATTTTCCACATGTAGACTGTACCATGAAAGCCAGCACAATTTTGGCAGAGACACCATCTTCAGTTAATCCAACAAAACTATCATTGCTATATTCGACAAGTTGTGCCATGTACACTTCATCAAGAAGCAGCACAACTATCTTTTTCTGAGCAGACAAACTTTCACTTTGATGTTTCAAATACTTCAAATCAACTATACTTGTGCTGACATCAGACCCTGCAGAAAGCTGTCTTAAACGACTTGATGATGGCAATATTAAAACTTGGCGAATTTTTTTGATAGATGGCAGTACTTGTTAACTGCCATAAAAAAGCAGTGGTTATTAGTTCAACAGAGTAACGACGTCTATGTTTTTGTACTTGTAGAAGCTGAAGTTGTTCAATAACAAATCTAATTAGTGATAATGATTCATGGTCAGTTAGACTTGACTGGTAAAGTTTCAAAAGATTGACAACTAAAGAAAGGCAACTATTTGAGAAAATAAAATCTTGAGCTGTCACAGACAGATTTGCAGAGACAAAATATTCTTCAATTCACTTGTGCTGTGCAAAGTTGGGAACAACAGCAAATGACTGTAGAAGACATTTGGCATAAGCTTGGAAAAGATGAATACTTTAATTTCAAGTTTACATCAACAAATACTGATGCTAGAAGAGATGGTGCCACAGTTAAGTCATCATATTGCTTAATATAATGAAAGTACATACAGTTAATGCCTGAAACAGATATAAATCCACTTGGTAAGATTTCATTTTTAATCATTTTTATAAAATGTTCATAAGAATCAAAGGATTCATTTTGGAAGATGAGTTGCGTTTGTTTGACAATGTCATTATTTCTCTTTTCCACTCTAGCTGCTGCAGTGGCTGATGAGGTCGGACGAGGAGCAGGATTTCGCTTTGAGAGGTAGATTCGAAGAGATGGAAAGATGTGTGGGATTACATTTGGTTTGAGACGTAATCGTTGAAGATTTGTAGTTGGTCTTGCGTCTGCTCGATCTTTACGTTGATCAGTTGATGTTTTTATCACCTCATTTTCTGCAAAATGCCTAACACAGACTCGATGATTTGGCGAAACTGTCCAATCTTGACGAGGAATTGCATTTAACCATTTCTTTTTTAAAATAGGATCTACAGGAAACTTAAATAAAGGAATTGCTTCGGATGATTGATGGCTGGTCTTAGTGCATTTATAGCCAGTTTTACATCCAGGAACACAGCACACATTAACCATTGCATTAGAATTACAGTACTGATAAACAAATAGAATAATGTAGTTAATTTAACACTGGCTGAAAGATAGCTTGCCTGTTGGTAAAACACAAGGTTCATTTTAAAATAAACAAAATAGCCAATACACAATGGTATAATACGAAGTTTTGCTAAATCTTTACAGCATCTTAATATATAGTGCACAGTGGCAATGTTGTGTATTGGTTCATGTGGTATTGGCTATTTTGTTGTGCCTGAGACATAAGGCCCCCAGTTTGTTCCAAATAATTCATTATCGTGAAACAGACTAACCACTAACACCTAACTTCAGTTTTACCACTCACGTTGGCAGTTGGTAACAGACTAAGTTGAATTAGATCAAACAATGCAGATTTACAACATGTGTACAAAGCTTGTTTGCCTCACATGCTAATTATTTAGGCGTACTGGAATTAGCCTAACTTCCACTCAAAAATAACTTAAACTCCATTTCAAACATCTTTCTAACAATCTTCCAAACGTCTTCTTAACACCCACAAAACAGTTTTGTACATACACTTATCTGCTTATTACAAGGCCTAAGCCAGAAACACAGCCTATAATTTTAGCTACTTGCATAGGTTTTATTGTTTGTTAAATTAGTTTTTTGATTTTCTAACTAACGGTATTAGAATTGCGAACCTAGGCCTACCGTACCTCATCATTGTTTGATCAACTACCGTACATTACATTGGTATTCTAAACAAGGATAATAAAGGGCATTTTTAAAAGTTACCCTCCCATTGACAGAAAGCGGAATAGATTAGCACGGAGTTAGCAATCCCCTAGTTTTAGATATCCCTGAGTGACCACGTATATTTTCGCTATTCTTGTCAAAACGTCAACGTGGCGAAACGAGTAGTTTATTTTGATTTCGATCTGATTATGCTTCGGATTTCTGTTTGGGCCTGAGTGTTGGCTCCCCTGCATGATTGTTATTAAGGCTGTGTGGAAGCCTTTATTGCCGTGAATTTTCGTTCTGCGCACGCTGGGCGGAGCTGTGCATATTTGTAAATAAAAAGTGCAAGAAAGCTTCAACCGTTTTCTGTTTTTTGTTTGGCGAAGCAGAAAGGATCCGTAGAGCTAATATTACCAGCTCTACAAAGCAACTCTATTGGTTCAGTGCTAATCAACGACGGTATGCTTGGCGCGGGAATCAAAAAGTTTAAACCTAGTGCTGCTACACCATAAAATCGAAACAAAAACTGCTCGATCAAAGATTGAAGTTGTAGGCCTATCAACCAGCAAGGTATGAAAGGCATCTTCTACATTTTTGAATTTTGTCAAGTAAATGTACGCTAGAAGATGCCAAAAGGGGCAAAGCGACACCCCTGCAAATGAAGGTATTGATTTTTCTTGTATTTGTATAATCTCGGACTGCTCAAGACGGCTTAACGCGTTGTTAGCGGAAAATTTAAATTGTTTCTTTGCTGCTTCCTAAATTGAAAGTATTTGGCTTTCTGTGTATTTCACCGTTTTGTTAGATATTTACATGTTTCAAGTGAATTTCTTTGTGAGTGATGTTGCTAGAAAGTAGTGGGCTAAAGCAGGCCGCAGCGGTTGGGGGCATGTCAGGGTGTGCAGCCGAGGGATCGGTTCTCCCGGGCTTAACTAGAGCATCTGGGGAGGAGCATTAGTTACCCAGTGGTAGCGTCGCTTCCATTGAGGGAGGTAAATTTGAATGTGACATACGTTGTCAGAAAAGGTATCTTATTGCCCGCATTGGAGAACTTGGTCAAGAGCTCTCATTGTGTACCAATAGGCGAGAAGTTTTGCTTTGCTGGAATAAGCTCGAAAATTTGGACAAAGACGTGAGCAAATTTTATCAATTGTTAAGTGATAATAAAGACACTGCTGCGTCTGCTGATGTGCAGGACAAGGTGGGGCTCACCTTTGAAAGTTTAAGGCTAAAATGTCGGGATAAGATAAACCAAATAATTGAGCAGCCCCATTCCGAGGTGCAGCCAGAGGATAGTGTGTCCAATGTAGGCACGGCCCTTTGTAGAAGTGCTGCTAGCGCCTTGACCCAAATTGATTTAAAACTCTAGCGAGGGGAACTTTAAACCGAGGCTAAAAAGGCCCAAGCGCAAATGCAAGCCAAGCTAGCCAAATTTTAACTGAGGAATACTAGACTGAGAGCGAAACAGCGCAGGCAAGAAATTTTGGCTAGGAGCAGTTTTAGAGAGGGCTCCCTGATCAGCTACCACAGTAGACTTAACAGCAAGAAGTTCTACTCAGGCATGGAACCCGATGTGGCCGCCATTTTTGGACCCAGCAAGAAGGTGGACAATCAGGTTGTAGCCCCTCGAACTAGAGAGACTGATGCGGGTCTCGGGGCCGCTGGTGACGCGTCGCACTCGGTTGAGCCCTTGCGTGGGATTGCCGGTGGGGAAAACGGCGTTGTCTAAACCTTGGGGCTCTAATGCCATTTTGAATGATATTTCTAACCCAGCTACTCAACCAGAAAATTATTTACTGCCTTCTGCTGCGACTAACCCTTTCACTCAAAAGCACTCTCCTGTTCTTTGACGAGATGGTTTCTCTGCTAGTGGAGCCGATAAATGTTCGGGGCCATCCCGAGCGAAGGTGCCACCAGGATTCGAGTGTGGCTTTGTTCCGGATTCAATGCCGAGTAAAGTATTACCACAACGTAGGGTTGATTGTCATGTATCTGGCGTGTGCGGGATGTGAATGATATTGTCGTGAGTCGGTTCCCGCATTGTGGTAATGTTGGAGAGTGCACTTTTAGTCGATATTCACCACAGGAGAAAAATCATCAAACCTCGGAAGAATTACATGACGGCTATCAAAACGAATTGGCTAGGGATGCTAGCAATAGTAGAAATACTGGTTTCTCTCCTTCATCTGGTAATTCGAGCGGAGAGCAGCAAAACTGCTTTTTTGAGTATCAGAATTGTAAAACCTTTATGGATAAAGCGGCGTTGATTGGCTATGATGGCGCTAACATGTCCTTCATATTCTTTAAAAATTGTATTAATGCGTCAATGAATAGTTGTCCCTTTGAGGTGGCTCGTCTCACTCTGCTGCAAGCAGCTTGTGCTAGAACAGCTGCACAAACAATTGCTAATTTGACATCTGACACGCCTGGCTTATCGGAAAAAGACAGAATAGAAATGTCTTTAGAAAGGTTGTCACAGCGATTTGGTGTCCATGGCGGGTTTCTCTCGGAGCCTGAAATTATGAAGTATCGCTATGGTAATAAATTGGTCTCTTCGTTTGCGAATATTATGAAAGAATTTAAAGATCAATTAGATCAATGTCTTTTGTATGCTAGAGCGTGTAACCAGCGTGAGAAATTAGAAGGTAATTTTGTTTTGGATTTGGCTAAAAGGCTTCCCTTTGAAGCTAAGCAAAGGTATTTACAGTAGAATTTCTTCTCGATAAATACGGTAGCACAAGTGAGCCCACTTATCAAAGTTTGGTCGATTTTGTAAAACGTGAAGAACTGTGTAAATGACTGATTTTGAAATAATGTTGTTGGGTGAGTCACAGAGCCATCAGGAAAATAAAAAGTTTGATAAAAATAAAACCACGTGTAGAGTAAGGCAGACCACGGCGGAATCAAACGAGTCGCACCCCTCGACAAAATCATCTTGTAGTGCTGCTGTTTACCGCGCAGGTGACAGCCGAAGCCCGAAAGGTGGTGGTGCTAGAAATGCGTCGTTGTGCATTTATTGTTCTTTAAGTGGTAAGGATGAATACCACTGGTTGTCAAGCTGAAGAGACTTTTTGCAGTTAAATCCCAAAGACCGCAGGGATGTCGTGATGAAATCTGGGAAGTGCTTGAATTGCTTGCACGATCATTTTGTGAAAGATAGCACGTTTGGTAATAATTGCCGCAGGTGCGGTAATGCTTGTGATAAAAAGCACTTTTTTCTCCTACACGATTACTTTGTTGATACCGGGCATAGGCCGCCTGAAGCAAGTGCTGAACTCGCAGTAACTATGCGCAGTGTCAAAATTGAAAGCGTGAAAGCGGCGTATAATCGTGTGGCTGCCGCAGGCGCGGTGAACCCCGCGACTGGCCACTCAAAGTTAATGTACTGCCAACATGATTCGGGGTCTCAGCTGACATTTATCGCCAGTAGCTTGGTAGAGGATCTAGGACTTTTTTAAGTATAATTTCTGTTTTCCCACGTTAGAGTATAAATTACGAGGTTGTGGATCCCACAATCATCTCAAAAAATGCCTGAAACAAGCAATGTGAATATCTTGAAAGATTGGTTGAAAAATATAAAACGTTATCGCTCTACAGCGAGACAGACCGAGTGACCATTGCATATGCAGGATTTTGCCAGCTCAAAAGTTAAATTTGAAATTTGAGGGAGCGGTTTTCTGCAATGTGTGTGGTCTGGCATTGGAAGCGTCCGATGTCGCGACGGCAATAAACACACACGCTTGGTGAGTTTAACTGTGGTAAAGAATATATTATGCTTGAAACTGTCGTAAAGATAATTAAAAAACTTTTTATACCTTTTAAAAGTACTCAAACGTGTCAAAAGTGATTACCTTTTCTCAAATTAACCGCATGTATTTTTAAATGTTTGCAAATATATCTTTTCCAGATTCGATCAGGCTTAAGTTAAAACCTTGCCCTAGCAAACGTGACTTTTTTAACAATTATCATTATCATCACGATAATGTAGTAGTAGCGTTAGAACAATTCTCAAAACATATGGTTGTAAAATACTTTAGTCTAACAACGTTCTTTTTTAGGTACAGATCGCAATGTCTATTCCTACTGCAATATCTAGAACAACGAAGAATCAAACATGAGCGGCGTTATGTGGTGTTCTATCCAAACGAGATAGAACTCGGCGCAGATGGGGTGTGGCGTCGACTAATGTCAAACTCTTCGCTTCCCGGATCTTTACCTAGCGAAAGCGATGTGGACAACGATTCGATTACATTACAAACAACATCCACAGCAAAATATCGGCACCAGAAGACGATTCTGACTCAGAACCTGATCACCTGTTATCAGCGATGTAGGTGCTGCGTCTGCTTTGTGGCCGCAAAAAATATATATCTTTTCCATGCAGTCACATGGCAACATGCTTCGAATGTAACAAAAAAATAGAAAAATGCTGCATATGTCAAGATCGAATGATGTTTTTAAGATTCCAATCTTGTTTTATATTCCAACCGTCTTTTTAATCCAAGTAATTTCAATCAAAGTCAGATACGCTAACAAGCTTAACAATATCTCCAAACCTGTGCAGTTTCAAAAGCTTTAAAATTGTGGTTTTAATAACCTGATTTCAAAAGTGCTTTTCAAAGAATTTCGGAAAAATATCACAATTAAACCTTGTTTTAGTATACTATCACTTCAACTTAGTTGCTAGTGTGCAGCAGTTAATGAAGCATGACGCTGTGATTCTAGAAAACACAGGGTGATGTCATACAAAACGCGCAAAAAAATCGAATGTGAAGTAATATCGATTCAAAAACGTTTTGACATCATCAAAGCAAATAAAAGAATAGCCGCACGTGATAGCATTAGTTGGTTTGTTTGATAAAAATGTGTTTGAAAACCGTCTATGTTGTTTTTCTTTAAAACAATATATTAAATATTGTACGCGCATTTTATTGTGTCGCTGCGTGCGAGTTTTGAAGCCTTGGCCTCTTGCGTCGCTCTACCATTGACAGCAAGTGAGCTAATTTAATTTGGCATTTATCTCGCCTGTTAAGGCTTCAGGCTGCATCCAGACCGCCGCATTACACTTGCTTATTGGTTTTGTGTCAGTTGTCGTTGAGTTGCCAGCTAAGGGACGGCAGTTTTCACAGTTTGGCTGTTGGAAGACCGTGTTACTTGCCCTCGACAGAGTATTAGGAATTCGAGTTGTCTCTACTTTTGGGTCAAGTTCTTGGAAGCTTAATTAGTTAGATAAATATTATTCTGTTGTAGGCAAGCCACCGCATTTTTACGATTATTCATGCTTTGTTTCTTACATTAACAGAAACCGTTTTTGAGTACGCTTTGAGTCGCCAGTGTGGCTGTCGCGTTTATTTTGGAATAAAGGAGTCGTATAGACGCGTACGCTTGAAAGAACAGTGGCAAAGGAAGGGAGGCGAACTTGAGATGGGTTGGCAAAAAAGCTTCGACCGGGCGTGTGACAGATTCAGCACTTGGCCCACGCTGAATTAAAAGATCTGTTACGCAATATTGGTTTGTAGCTACGTTTAACAAATTTATTCCAAAGCTTTTTCATTTCAAATCCTTAGTTTTTAAGATACGTCATATCAGCATCGAATATAGTTATAAAATTAGACCGAAAGCACCAAACTGATAATCATTATAATTTTAATAACTTTAGATACAATAAAGTCAGACTTATGATTGAGCCGTGCATTAAAGTAAAGTCTTCACCAAAAATCAAATTCAAGTAAAGTCTTCACCAAAAATCAAATTCGCGCAGCTTCGACATACAACATGCATACTTAAAAACGTCATTTTGCACGGTGCTACATGTCCCATTAGAGTCCAATTCTTAGTAAAAGGCTGTAAACTGTCATCACTATTAAGCAAATGCTCGACAAGCAGACGGTTTTTCCATATTTTTTGGAGCAGAGTCAAGAACACATATTTTATAACATGCAATTTCACTCACCGTATATTTCAGCTTATTGTATATGAGCTCTACATTCAACCGTGTAGTCATTTGTATCTTTACTGAATAAACTACGAAAGTATGAAACATGTACACGGGAAATGAGAAGTTGCTGTAATTTTAAAATGTTAGATATTTAGGTAATGAATTTCGAAAATTAATGCATAAATTCATAGCACTTTCTCAATAGATGGTAATGCAAAAAACAATGAAATTCATTTCTACATTAGATTGAAAAAATTTGAGCGATAGCAACTTTATGACATTCTTTGCTAAATGTCGTAAATGATGGATAATACATGGATTTTTAAACGGTAGTGACTTTTTGGACACACTGAATCACACAATGGTGTATTATAACTATTTTCACTTACCCGCTTTATACAGCATCGCTTCTACTGTGATGGATTGTACAATAAGGATGCAATTGCAGTCTGGCTTAAAATAAAACCGATTGTTTTATGGAATGTTCAATAAGGATGCACTTACAGTCTAGCTTAGGGGTCCCCAAAGTGGTTGATGGGATTATCCAAGGGGTTGATAAACACCTGGGGGTCAAAAGGGGTCGACCAGGAATTTTAAGTATAGTGCAGCAGTTGAGCCATTTTTACTTGCATTTCCACATTCGTAAGTAGTATATAACGACACTTTCGACCCCTTTTTTGTGGTGGTGTTGTGGTGGACTACGTCATTTCTGAACGTGCTGATACGTCATTTCCGAATGTGCAAAACCTGGCAAGTATGTCATTTCTGAATGTGCTGATACATGAACTTGGAAGTACATTTTACCTGTAACGTTGTTTTGATTTAACAATTGAAAATGTTTTACTTGTTTTGTTTGAATTCTTTTTAGAAATGTCTTTTTGTTTGAGTTATTTTTGGGAATGATTTTATTTGTTTTTGAAAATGCTGTTTCTTGTTTTTAGGAATGATTATATTTGTTTTTGGAAATGCTTTTATTTGTTTTTAGGAATGGTTTTATTTGTTTTGTGATTTTATTGTTTGAATTCTTTTTAGGAATGCTTTGAAAATGTTATTTGTTTTTAGGAATAGTTTTATTTGTTTGAGTTCTTTTTAGAAATGATTTCATTTATTTTTAAAAATGACCTAATTTGTTGTACCCTCGCTTCAGAATACCCCCACTTCAAAAGTTCTCCAATTAATTTTGCTTTGGTTTTCAACTCGTTAACGATCTTTTGTCTTACTGTAAACACAGTTTTGTAAAGCGGAAACACTAACTTTTACATCGTGACTGAAGCCTTTGATACTAAATCATGAACAACTTCCTTTCAAGCGTAAGCATTAATCGCGCGTAATCATTCACTTCTTGAAATTTTTTATAAAATCATATAACCTCTGATCGATTTCTCCTTTTGATCCTCTTAAAAAGTTGTGTCTTCGCTCTTCTATTGGAGATATTTTACTCGATAGGTTATCTTGATAACAGTTCTGCAGTTGGTTAGAATTAATCTACATCTATTTCAGTATGCAGGCAATGGATTCAGTCCTATTACAATAAAATCTTGGAGAAAGAAAATCTTAAAAATACAGTATAGATGTAGTTACCAGCGAGATGAAAGACAGATGTTTCAGGGAAAAGTTTGCATGTTTACCACTAACTGAAAACATACAGAAAATAATTAAGAGCTTTATTACAACCACTAGTTCAAAACTAACAGCAGATACAATCTTGGACGAGTATAGATTTCAAAACTAGGGTCAGATACAATGTTGAGGGAGTATAGATTTTAGAACTAACCGCAGATACAATGTTGAGAAGTATAGATTTCATTACTAGCCGCAGATAAATCTTGGAAGAGTATAGATTTTAAAACTAGCCGCAGATAAATCTTGGAAGAGTATAGATTTTAAAACTAGCCGCAGATACAATGTTGGGGAGTATAGATTTTAGAACTAGTGGCAGATACAATGTTGGGGAGTATAGGTTTTGGAACAAGCGACAGATACAATCTTGGTGGAGCATAGATGTAGCTACCAGTATCATGAACGACAGATGTTTGAGGGAAAAGTTTGCGTGTCTATCACTAGCTGAAAACGTACATAAGAAAAATAACTTTACCACCACCAGCAGTTTTGAACTAAGGCAGATAAATTTTGGAGGGGTATATATTTTGGAACTGACGTCAGATACAATGCTGAGAGATTATAGATGTAGCTACCAGTAAGGCGAATGACAGATGTTAAAGGAGAAAAATCTGCTCGTTCATCACTAGTTTTAGGCTTACAGAAGATGACAATCTACAGGTATTCTAGATCATACAAGTTTCAATCAAAACATTTATGACAGCTAGTCGTTAGTTTTAGAGGAAAATAACCAACAATTTTCTAGATCATCAGGTTTGCTGAAAAAAAATCACATGCAATGACATTGCTTCCACAAGAGTTTGGTGAAAGAAACAATATCAAATTTGACACAATTTCAATCAAACTTTTATCGTTAGATGTTAGTCTCACACTATTTGGATTAAAATTTCAGTAGTTTAAGGAGATCTTTGGGTGAATTGAGACAAGATTGACTTCACATATGACAGTAAGATAGTAAAATCGTTAGTACAGTGGTAGAAGCATTTTGAAAAGATCAGAACAGCGAGGTTTGTTTAAATTAAGCAGTTTTTAATCACTACTAAATATTGTTAAACCAAGAAGATTGAACCTTTATTGTGCGCAGATTGTTTTTGGAGACTGCTTCAATAACTCTAAAATTTTACTTGTAAACATTCACCATGCATCCAATTTACAATATCTTTTCATATGACAACAAGAAAACAAAAAATTGTATCCTGTTATAACACTGTTTTAAGTAAAAACTATCAAATTCTTAAGCCACCAACATAAAATTTATATTTTTCAAAGTCAGGAAATCAGCTAAGATTACTATCAACAAAAATCTGATGCAAACGGAAACATCAACATCACGTCAGCAAACCTTTAACCCAGTGGTTCTCAAACTTTTTTCGATGCGACGCATTTAAAAATGCTTACGAGACTTTGCGACGCACCAAACAGCATCCTAAGATTTAGTTTGCTGTACTGCAAAATAAATGTGACCCATAATCCACACAAATAAGTGTTCTTATGCTCCCGAGATTTTGGATGGTCTATCATCTTCAATCGTAAAATTACGCTCTTCTAAGTTTGTAACTCATCGTTCCTGTTTTCGTCCAACATACAACTGAATGCTTTATTTTTCATACATTTTTCGTCATTTAAGTTAAACTTCTGCAATTTTATTCATGAATCACAAGTCAACAATTGCAACAGTGTATTAAAAACACTATTGTGAAAATATAATTGATTATGAATGTCAGAAGAAAGTAAAAATGGAATCTACGATCAGAGTTCTTTTGACGCAATAAAACCTAGATTTAATGACACAAAACCAAATTATCCTGCGACGCCCTTGGAAAATTGAAACGACGCACCAGGGCGTCGCGACGCACAGTTTGAGAACCACTGCTTTAACCTATCACAACCAATGTAGAAATTCGAAAATAGTAGTTTCCTTCAACCCCAGCATATTCATATGTTCTTCAGTCTTTTTGTCAATAATTGTCTGACCACACATGGTTCTCACCATAACTCTCTCTGCTCTCTTTAAAATTGCTTTGTCATTTTTTTTTAAACACCATATCTCAGTTAAATCACTACTGTTTACATCGCAAAACCGAGAAAATTTAGCTTTAATTGTGTGCAAATCATAAAACATTTACCTCAAATTTACATTCATTGTTCATACAACTAGAAACCAAAATTCTATCGTATCACCACACTGTTTTGAGATTTTTTCCGAAATTTAGCAACTTTTAAACTTATTAACCCGAAATTTTTACCACCTTTCAAAATCTACTTAACTCACCTACGTAGAAATAAGCATAACTTTTAACGTTATTTGTAGGACATTAACATAAAATTTATATTTTCCACAGTTTACTTAGCTCACCTACATAGAAATAAACACAACTTTTAACACAAAATTCATGGTTTTCACAGCCTCCTTAGCTCATCTACATAGAAATAACCACAACTTTTAACGTTATTTGTAGGACATTAACATAAAATTCATATTTTTCACATTTTACTTAGCTCACCTACATAGAAATAACCACAACTTTTCACATTATTTCAAGGACATTAACACAAAATTCATGGTTTTCACAGCCTCCTTAGCTCATCTACATAGAAATAACCACAAGTTTTAGCATTATTTGTAGGACATTAACATAAAATTCATATTTTTCACATTTTACTTAGCTCACCTACATAGAAATAACCACAACTTTTCACATTATTTCAAGGACATTAACACAAAATTCATGGTTTTCACAGCCTCCTTAGCTCATCTACATAGAAATAATCACAACTTTTAGCATTATTTGTAGGACATTAGAAAAACAAAACACAAAAATTATTCTTTATTCTTACTAAAGTGAGTATTCACTCTCTACTGCAAATAGAAATTATTGATCCAATTCTTTAATTTTTCGTTGTTTGCTAAAAACCACAAACAGAAAACTTCAAAACAAATCTGACTCAGTGCTATCACCAATCTAAAACTCATTGCTTTAACAAAAATTCTCAACTTATCCGTTAATCTGTAAGCACTTGAACAAACATACTTACGTATTGTGACAAATCGTCTCAGCTGATCAAAGACTTTTGTTTCGTACAATTAAACTCTTGCATTAAATTTTGATCTATGTGAAATCATTATTTGTAATTCACAACTTTCAACTAAAATAAAATTTCTCGCAGCGTATTATCTCCCACGTAGATAAATCAAGAATTTTACCTAAATCCTCGCAAAACTACATTAACTGATATCCATTATACACTGGTTATACGTAATCACTGCTACACACGTTTGCAATTGCAAATTAGACCAAGTTGATTCATTACAAAATCTCTTACTATTCATTATGAAACAACTTCAATGCTACTGTATTAAGTATAACCCATAAATTAAAAATGTAAAATCTGAGCTTACAAAACCAACTGCTAAACGTTTTTCTACCAGCTTTATCAAATCTAATGCTCTGTTAGAAGCAAACAAACTCTCATAGTAGCATCTAACATAAACTTACAGTTGTCTGTCTCAGTAACCTCATTAGTAATTGCTGTGACCAACACACAAAAGTTTTGAATGTGATCTCGTGAAAGTCTTGGCTAACTTTCTGACAAGCCACTTTTTATCTTCAAAACAAATTTCTCCTCGCAATCAACTGTTTCAATGCTTTAACACCTCAAAATCTAAACGTATAAAATATTTTCTGAACTTTACCTTCATATCTTCACCAAGTATTGACTCGCATAACAAAATCTGAACTCACGACTCGTTATTTTCAAATTTTATTCAAGTTTTTTTAATCAACAAGCACCAAACTCGCAATTTGATAACTTCTAAACTCATTCATTTGCACAACAAACCTTTCAAACTTATCGTTTATTTTCAAGAAATACAACCACAATTTCTGATATTGTTATACATGACCTTAAAGCGTAAATAATTCTTATTTCTCAACCTAACAAAATTGTATAGCCTTGTTCTGATCGATTCGTTTTTGGTTTATTGTTTTGCTCTTACTTATTTCATCATCTTGATATTGATTTATTCAACAAAATATTTGCCATTAATCGCTGTAAAAGTTTTAACTCTTCACCTCCATTCAAGATTGAACTCGCTATTTGCACCATTTCAAAGTAAAGCTTTTCATGATTTACCAAGAAAAACTCAGACTTATCACTGTCAACAGACATACACTCCGCACATACTAACAAATTTGCATGGAATTACTTTAAAAATTACCAGTTTAGGTAAAAATCTGCACAGTACGGTTTATTCTTTCCAATCAAAATTACTATTTGCAACACTATTTTGTTGTGATTATGATAAAAAGTATAACAATCCATATAAGTTTCTTTACCAACATGCAACTTTAAAGCTATTTTCATTACATCCACCAAGCTTCAAGTTTAAATTTCTAACACTGTTATACGTAATTGATATGCAAAATATCTAAGTTATATTCAATCATCATTTAACTTTCTCATCGAATTTACTCTTCCTACACCTCATTGTGCAACAAAGATTTTAATTTCGCCTAATTTACACCAACGTCAATACACTTGAATTCATATCAAAGTTTTATAAATCTACCTATATTCTTTGGTTGAAAAAGTAGTTGGAGACTTTAAAATTTCTGATAACTTTTTAGATTTATTCACTTGTTAAGATTCTCACCAAAAATTAAGCTTGCAACCTTGGGACAATTGAACAATAAATCTTTATCTGATGTCTTCATGAAATATTGAAGTTGAAGACCGCTTACAACAAACCAAAACCATAATGCTTCAGTCATCACCACACTCATACAAAATAAATGCCCAGACCCGGGATTGAACCGGGGACCTTTAGATCTTTAGTCTAACGCTCTTCCAACTGAGCTATCGAGGCAGTAATGGCCAGGACAGGGCTCGAACCCGCGACATTAACACAACATCATAACCGACTGAGCTAACTGGCCACTTGTTAAAGACTTAGAAATTTCTCTATTGAGTGAAGCAACTGTCTTTGATGTTATGCGTTTAACGTCTGTAGGAAATAATGATTTTAAAATTTCGCAACATTTTCTTGAAAAAAGTATTGCAGATTTACCCAGTTACAGTGTTTCGCAACATCCCAAAGTCTCCAGTTTCAAAATCACAAGCAAAACATTTAGCTGCTTTCTTACTGTATCTTCACTCAGATTTCTAGAGGGGGTCCCTAACTAAAATTTTTTGGTTAAAAATGTTCATGTATTTGGAGACTTTAACATTTCTTATGATTTTTTAGATTTAGTCACTTGTTAAAATTGTTACCAAAAATTGAACACGTTGAGACAATTAAACAGTAAAGGTATTTTATCTGAAGCCCTTGTGAAATATTTGAGATGAAGACGACTAAGCTACATTGTGTGTGATCAATGTATTGTTTTCTGATTTTAAGTTATCATCACAATTCAATTCAATGGTAAACGAGTGGACTAATATTTCTCAATCATCACGCATTTTTGCATTATTTTCTGCATCACACAATACTTTTGTTGTTGTATGTTAAATCAAAAAATCCTATCTTATAGTGTTTTCAAACTTAAATTTTCTTACTCACTTTATCATCTCTGTACATAACTGTAAATTGAATTTACCTCAAAAATTTTAAAAGTTTATGTATCAAGCCTAATATTTGACTCTACATATTACCGAAACTACACCAATTTTTATCAGATTTTAAATCTCTCACAAAGTTGTTTTTCTGAAACTAAAAATCAAACTAACTTTTTCCTAATTATCAAATGCACAAATATGGTAGTGATTAGAGTGTAGTAGACCTGGGTTCGATTTCCTTGTCAAAGACTTTTAAGTGATTGCAGCTTAGTGTTCAGCATGAAAGGTTTGTTTAGAGAAAGATTGGTTTGCTTGTTTCATTGTGTTTTACACTACAGATAGTGACGGGTTCGATGTGCCAGCTGCAAACTCATAGGAGTAAATGAAACTTACATTGCCACTACACATAATTTCAAAGACCACCTGCTTCCAATCCACACCTAAATTATTCTATTGCTACTCCTCTTCTCCTATTTGTTTGTTAATTTTTATTTGTTTGCAGTACAAATTGATATCTTTCTAGTGATTGTCTCTAACATATTGTGTTTCATAACATCCTGGTTACCTCAATTTTGTATATTTAATAACTTCCAGGTTTACAATTCGTAGCCATCAATCTAAGAGTAATTGATAACTTTACCTTGGCAGATATTGTTCCTACAGCTGAGAAAGCAACTTTTCATTAAACTTTTCAAGGTCGTATTACAAATTTGTTTGGGTTTATCACATAATGTTCACATTGACCAAGGTTTGTGCTGCATAGAGATGGGTTGTTCTGAACATTTAAATCTTATTTCTAAATTAATCTTTGCTAATACTTAAAACTGCAAGCAACTTTAATAAATGAAGGGTTTTATTCGTAAAACATTTAAAATTTCAAACGTTTTTGACTTTTTCAAGAATTAAAATCTGTAAACGTGATGTAATACTTTCAAATAATACACATAAAGATATACAGTGTGTCCAAAAAATCGGTACCGTTCAAAAAAATCTATTTATTTTCCATCATTTTTCACAAAAAATCAGTATCGTTCAAAAAATCTATGTATTTTCCAGCATTTTTTCACAAAAAGTCACTATCGTTCAAGTTTTTTCAATTTTAAATTCTTAATGTAATAATAAATTTCAATGTTATTTGCATTACTATCCATTGAGACAGTGTGATGAGTAGATGCATTGATTTTCTAAATTCATTATCTTGATATCTAACATTATAAGTTTACCATCATCGATCTCATTTCCCATGTACATAATCGGTATTTCATACTTTGTAGTTTATTATTGAATTCCAGTGTTATATTCAATAATTTGTACATTGCTAATATCATGATTTTCACAATAAAAATAAAAGTTTTCTCTTTATGTTTCCCTATTATTTCATAAAAGATATTCAAAGGGGGAAGAGATAGAGAACAACAGTTTCACAGGGCTTGGTATGCAGTTTCCCTACCAATGTATATGGAAACGGCTTATCTATTTAGTTATCATTAATATTTATTTTTTTGTTCATGACTGGGGGTCGATGAGAAATCAAGAATTCCATAAAGGGGTCGATGAGAAATCAAGAATTTCATAAATGGTCTAAAAAGTTTGGGGATCCCTGGTCTAGCTTAAAATAGATCTGATTATGCCGTGGATTGTGCAATAGGGTTGCAACTAGATTCCCACGATCTAGTCAAAAACTTACGTCATGATGGGCTACGCAGTAAGGATGCAATCACCGTCTAGTTGAAAACAGAATCGATTACGTCGTAAATCATTGAAATAAGGAATCACACCCTGAAAACCACTACGTAATAACAAGTTTGCCATAAGATAGCAGGGATTGCACCAAACTCTTTGAAATATTCTATATGACATTCGCACCGTGTTAGAATTATCTTCCTCAGATTAATGTTAACTCCTTCAGACCTAGGATTAGCTTTCTCGCATTAAACTAGCGTTAGCCCCCTCACATAATATTAGCTTTTTGCGTTGGATTAGGATTAGCTCCCTCACGTAAGATTATCTTCCTTGCGTAGGATTAGAACTGGGATTAGTTTTCTCAGACCTAGGGTTAACTCCTTTGAATAGAATTATAACCAAGACTAGCTCCCTCAAACCTCCTTACACAAAATTAATAGACCAATGTTAACTCCTTTAGAACTATAATTAGCTCTCACATAAAATAGACCCTAGAGCTAATACCCTCGAATCCAGGGTTAACTCCCTCTAACCTCCTTGAATAAAATTAGTGTTAGCTCCCTCACAAATGCTTACATATGCTTTTCTTCAAAACACCTTTTTAGATCACCCTTTGTAACCAGCGGTAATTGTTTTGTGTATATACGACTGCGAGAGCACCAACAAGTACAAGCGTTGTATTTCCCTCGCTGGCTCTATGTATGTATCGTTCAAATTGGTGATAACATGATCTACTGTGTGTTTGTCGGTCATGGGATGATGTCTTACGCACTACAATTTACGATGTCTTAGATGCAGGCTGGTTATCGTTAAAAAAACTACCCTTTCATGACGTCAATTAATGTTTTTACTAGTTAGCTCAAGCATTAAAACGTTTAGGATTAATACGTCATATTGTGTTAAAGTTAAATTATAGCAATCTAGTTGTTGTAACAATATTTAAAATTGAGATTTCAAATCTTTAAAGCTATTTCAACTGAAAAAGAGGTCAAATATACTTTTTCTTTAAAACATCTTTTTAGGTCTTAGAAATTAGCGGCAATTGTTTTTGTGTATATAGGATTGTGCGAGCACCAGCATGTGGTGTATTTTTCTCACTGTATGCATTGTTCAAATTGGTGATAACATGGTTTACTGTGTGATTATCGTCACGTGTGTCTTATGCACTTTAATTTGTGACGTCTCGGCTTCAAACGGGTTATCCTTCAAAAAATACTCCCTTATATCGTCAGTCAATGTAGCTATTCTCCACACTTCTTTGTAATTCAACCAATCATTCCCCTTTTCTTATCTATCACGTGGTTAGCGTGATGCGGTTTTATGCACAGTAATTTGTGACGTTTCATCTTTGTTATAACAAAAATAAAGTTTTCTATCTGACGATAATCAAAGACTATAAGAATTTCTCTAAGGTCGCAGATTTAGCAGTTGAGCGAGTAAAGTTGAAAGCTGTAAAAAGTCCTAAATTTTTGTGAAACCCCGATATCGCAAAAAGAAGATAGCTTATACATCTTTTAAAGCGTGTGTTAGGAACAGCGTTCGAGAGAAGAAGACTTTCGACAAGTGAAACTATGCTGGTGGACGAAATTGAAAGTACTAAAAATTGAAGAGAAGTGTCGGAATTATGTAATAAGGAACCTGTGTCTTGAATGTTTATTAGAGATTATTCGTAATGTATCACAAAGAATGAGAGAAAAATTTAAATATTTAAAAATAATGATAGTTTTGTAATGCCGTATAAATGTTGGAAATTCAATGCTCTGTGAATTATTTTAAGCTTCCTGACAAAAGGCAAGCTTAAATTTCCACCCGTTTTGCTGACTGTATTGGCTTAAAATAGAACTATTGATCGGTTGTGAGCTGCTAACCTACAAAATTTTTACTATAAAACCGTTAAATTATACTAGTCTAAAAGAATAATTTTGATTTAATTTGTGACATGTTGGTAAATGATGAGTTTTTCTTAGTAGATTGAGCAACATTTTTGACTCTTACCTAAGATCTGTAACATTGAATAACAAGTATTAACAGACTCGATCACATCAGCCCTTGCATAATATGTCTATACAACATCATTGTTTACAAGAGTCTTTGAGTAAAAACGCTGTCATATAGAATCGAGACTGTTTAAGTAAAATTTTTGACTTCGAAGTAGCGGCTGTTTTTTGATCTCAATTCGTGTTTAACAGCATTGCATGGTGTAGATCAATTAGTTTTGTCTCACAATAAGACGATGTTTGGACGTGAATGAAGAAAAATGTATTCCATTTAAAAATCATATCTTTTACTGTGTTGTTCGGTGTGTTATTGCTAAAGTTTGTATATTTTGTTGATAGGTGCGGCAGTTGATTTTAATGGTCTTTTCGCCATCTCATTGTCAGGTGACTTTTTCCGCGTTTATACAAATTTTTAGTTTCGATTGATAAATAAACTTCCTGAATTGAACAATAGTACAAGCTAGTCTGCCTAAAACGCCAGCATTGTAATTATGTAATGCAGAAAGCTCACGAATAGCTAGCTGAATTAATATTTTTGTCATAAAAGCATGTGAACATTATTGAAAACAAATATACAACAGACTTTGAACGATTTTAATTGTAAAATGTTAAAAAACAGCTAGTAGTCGCCTCAAAACCGTATGCTTTGGATAATTCTAAGAGTGACGTTACACTTTGGTAACTTTTTCCCACCGCTTTGCTTTAACGTCATTGCGTCACATCACAGCAAACAATTGTACCAGAATTATGAAGCCAGCCATTGCGCAATATTATATTTTCTCATGTTGGATAATTCTTATGCTACCACAAACACATAACGATTGCACCATACCAAACAAACAACTGTACAAAAATTACGTAATCATTGTGCAACAACTTCATATACGGGAAGTTAAATACTATCATAAGGTGTCAAGGTTTGCACCAAACTCTAAAATATTCTACATGACAACCACACCGTGTTAGGGTTAGAATTGGAATTAGCTCCCTCAGATCTAAAGTTAACTCCCTCCGACCTCCTTCAAATAAAATTAGTGTCCTTAGGACTATGATTAGTTCTCTCAGACCTAGAGTTAGTACCCTCAGATCTAGGTTAGTTCACAAAAATTAATAGACCTAGGGCTGGATCTCTTACATAGGGTTAGAATTTGAGTTAGATTAGGGTTAGAGTCCCACGGTCTGGTTGAAAACAGAATCGAGTACATCATGATGGATTGTGCAATAGGGATGCAACTACATTCCCACGGTCTAGTTAAAAATAGAATCAATCATATCATTGAAATACAGAATCACACCCTGAAAACCACTATATAAATGTGTAATAATTATGCCAAGTATTATAAGGCGGTACGTTTTGCACCAAACTCTTTGAAATTTTTGTATGACATCGATACCGTGTTAGAATTGACTCCCCAGGCCTCCCGCGCATAAAATTAATAAATCTAGGGTTAGCTCCCTCCGACCTCCTGTAAACAAAATTAGTGTCTAGGGTTAGCTTCCTCCGACCTCCTTTGAATAAAATTAGTGTTGGCTCCCTCACAAAAAATAATAAACCTAGGGTTAGAGTTAGCGTTAGGCTAGAATTAAGATTAGCATTAGGTTTAGGGATAGAGCTAGGTTAGGGTTAAAATAGGGTCAGGACTAGAGACAAGCTCCCCACCAGCTTCGCCTAAAACCGCGTCAAAGGGATCATCCTATACTACTAACGCGTTGCGTAAACCACCAAATTTTTTTGAAGCGAGGCAGTGATCGTAAAGCTCTACTGTTTCTCAGAAATCATTTTTCTCAAAACCTCCTCGCTGTAAATAGCAACTCTGAATTTGACAAGTCCAAAACATCAAAGTTTTCACACACACAGCTATTTTGTAACTTTTAGTCAAATAAATAATATCTTTTTGACCCTAATCCATGACCAACGAATAAAGTAATGCTAGATGTTATTTAGTAATGTTGTTACTTGACAGATGAACCTAGGTAAATAGATTTGCTCCCAAGCGCAAAGCCAGAAAATAATTTTGGAAGTGTGATAATCAGGGACGTGGAAGTGGTGGAAACGGTTCTTTTTCTGTGGAAGCGAGAAAAATCTACCGCTTCCGATTCCACATAGGTTATTTGACTAGAAGAGTAACTAGGCGAAAAAGTTTTGTCCATTTCCCGATGTGGATTAAACGGTGAAATTCCACTATAAGTCTGACTGAACGTGCGATATCAGTAGCGCGAGAGAACGAGAAAAACTAGCATCACATTTTATATCGATTACAGGTAAGAAAAAGATAGTTTGAACAATAAAATGATGATTTGAATAAAGTTAACTGACTTTGGTTAAGGGATTGAAAAATTAAGAATTTGAAAAGCAAATTACTCACGACGAAAACATTTTCATAATTCTGCATCAGTGCTCTTCAATATGGGTTCCAAAAAACGTGTAGTTGTGTTCCGTGAGTTTAAAGGATTGCGTAAGGAGACTGCGAAGGTTCCTTGTTTATTAATGGTATTTATTTCTTATTTCAGTATATTGATTTCTTATATGTAGTGGTGTTCCGTGTATACAAATAGTTAGTAATGGAATCTTGTGACAGCAAGTTGCAGATTGTGATGTAATCCTATTTTCAACTTTAAGAGCGTCTGAATTGGCTAACTCCCTTGGTTACGTAATAGTGCGTCTGTAATTTTAATTTTGCTTGCCTTATATGAATACGACCGAAATTTCGCACTTCACTATTCAGAAGGATTAGACTTTACATTCAACACGAGTTCAAATACCTAAGAAAAAACAAGCACAGAGTAGTTCGGAACGATAAGTTCAAGCGAAGCAAGTAAAGTAAGAGCAATATATGGATAGGTTTTTGTCTCCTTAAAATGATAAAGTATTGGAGATGGCAGGCTCCAGATCCCAAAAAGTTGTTTTAAGTTTTTGAAAATTGCTGTGAAAACAAAACGCAGTCTTCAATTTACCCAAACAGAGCAAAGGCTTACAAAAGTCTAACGATGCTTATGTTAGGTGAACTGACAAATAACAACATAGAAAGGAGAAAATCCTAAATTATCAATCAATCAATCAATCAATCAATTTATTTTATTTTTGTCCAAATCAGCATACATAGAAATAAATTACACAGCAGTGGACAAAAAAAGGAGACGATGGCAAAACGATATACGTTAATACATGCACATGAATAGAATTTAGATTAAATGTGAAGATAATGGCATGGCCATCGCACCTGTAAGATACTAGGTAAAATAAAAAACACACACGAAGAAAAGCATATACAGTATGTACAAAGTGTCGCTAGAGACAGTAAAAATAGAAAACTGTCAAGTTGTAACCCTAACAGGGGAGGCTATCAGGTGCTACACCTTGCCCAAGGGTGACCTGGGAGCAACGACAGCTAAGAGACAGCTCCTTTACGTCTCAAGGCACATAAACCCTGTCGCCGGTTGTAGTTTTAAGTCATACACCTAGGACTAGATTAAACACATAGCTATTATAAAAAAGAAGTTACTGTGTGTTAGTAGTACCGTTATGGTATTCCCAGCTGCATTGTTCGCGTAAAATTTAATCAACTAAATTAATAACCAATTTGATGCAGAGACCTTAAAGGGACGAAAATAACTTATCGTTCTAATCTGATATGCAATGATGAAGTTTCAGTAGTTCAATGCTCTTTATGAATTGATTGTTCAGTTGACTGTTCTCATTTCACTGTCACAACCTTCAGAGGTTCCATCTGAAAACAGAAAAAAGAACACAGAAACCAATGCTCTGTAAAAGACTATATCATAAACAGTCACATTTCCTAGATGTAAATTTTAAGTGGATTAAATGTTTATGAAGTGATAAAGAACTGCCTTGATTGGTTGATAAAAGATTTCAAAGATTTTATTTCTCTTAATGCTGGAGGAAGCTTATTCCATTGCACAGGACCTTTGTATTTGAATGACTGCTGGGTTAGTTTAATTCTGCAAAATTTAGGAAATACCTTAGCTTTCGACCGTGACCTATCAGCATTGCAGTTTCGATAGTTGTGCTGAAAGAAGTTATTAAATGCATGCGATAGTATGTTATTAAAATATTTGTGCATAAATTTAACTATCTCCAATTGAGCAGTTTGTTCTATTGTCATAATGTTATGCTTTTTCATAACTGCTGTTATGTCATCTTTTTTGGCATTAAATGCTAATCGAATGACTTTATTTGTTGTGTTTTGGAGTCTGTGAATCAGTGTTTTGTTGTTGAAACACCAGGAAGAAATACAGTATTGAAAGTGACTTTGAATCATGCTATAATAGAGCAATTGAAGTGATTTTTGGTTAAGATAGGGTTTTATTTTTTGTATGATGCCACGGCCCATTCTAATTTTTTTCAGCAGCAATTCCATGTGAGATTTCCATGTTAGATGCTCATGAATTGTTACACCTAAAAATCTAATAGATGTCACCTTGTCTAATGCATTGCCATTTAGCTTGATTTCAAGATTAGGTGGGACTGGAGGGCTATTAGGAGTTTTAAAAGTTATGACTTTAGTTTTTTCAATGTTTAAAGTAAGCTTGTTTGCAGTAAGCCAGGAATCAACTTGGTGCAATTCTTCATTTGCCTTTTTAAATAGTTCAGTATATGAAACATGATTGAAGAATAAGTTTATATCATCAGCAAACATGATAGCTTGACCAGAAGAAAGACATTTCGGAAGATCATTAACATATATCAAAAACAATAATGGACCAAGAATTGACCCTTGTGGGACGCCTAAGTTAATTAATGCAGGAGCTGATAATTTCCCATTGATTTTAGTTTGTAAAGATCGATTACTTAAATAACTTTTAAGCCATTCATAGGGTAGTTCCCTAACTCCATAGTGATGTAATTTGTAAAGTAAGATGTTATGATCAATCGTGTCAAAAGCCTTTGACAGATCCAAGAAAACACCCAGTGTATATTTTTTTTCTTCAAATGCTTTTGTAACATTTTCTACCATAACTGTGAGAGCATTGCTTGTGGAATGTTTTTTTCTAAAGCCAAATTGATATTGATGGAAAAAATCTACTTGGCTCAAAAATGAACAAAGCCTTTTGTAGAAAATTCTTTCCAAAATTTTGGACATAACAGGTAGTAAACTGATTGGTCGATAATTGTTTACATCAGATTTGGATCCTCTTTTGTGCACTGGGATTATTTTGGCCTTTTTGAACTCATTAATAAATTTACCTTGTCCCAATGAAAGATTAAAAATGTGACATAGTATTAACAATATATTATATCTGGTGATAATTTAAGAATTGACATTGGGATTTCATCTAAACCACAACTGTTTTTTGATTGCATGCCAGATAAAATATTCTTAATTTCCGAGACACAAGTGGGGTTTACATACATACAGTGCGGGTATGATGAACCAAGATAATCATCAAATTTAGCACCGGTGTGGTTCATGTCTTTCTTTAGGTTACCACCAATCGTTGTGAAATGTTTATTGAAGTGGTCAGCTATTTTTGCATCATCGGTAGATAATTCTCCATGAATACTTAAGGAAGTGCAGCTATGGTTTTTAGTTTTCCCTAAAAGAATGTTAATGGTCTGCCATGTCTTTTTAATATTGTGTTTTTGTTTTTCAAGAATTGATGCAAAGAAAGTTTCCTTTTTTTCTTGAATCCTATGAAAATATTTATTTCTAGCTTCTTGGTATTTTGCTTTGGCTAGGGTACTCTTTTTGGCAATATATTTTTTAAATAACTTATCTTTTTCTTTCATTAGTTTTAGCAAATCTTCATCAAACCAGTTCTTGCTTTTTCTAACAAATCTTTTTTTTACCAGGGGGAAACACTGATTAAAAATAGTAGTGTATTTATTAATAAACATACAGAAGGCTGTATTGGGATTAGTTTCTTGTAATATCAAATTTATATTTATTTCTTCTAATTGTTTTTGAAATTTTTCAATGTTTACTTGGTCAAAAATTCTGATTTTGTCTTCTAGCTTATGCTTTATTTGGTTGGTATAGTAACAAGTAATTATAGGTAAGTGGTCGGAAATAGGATGAAGAAGCACTCCTGTTTTGATGTTTTCAGAATACAAATTTGTCCACACACGATCTAAAATAGTTGCACTAGTGTCTGTAATGCGAGTAGGTTTGTTTATCAATGAATAAAATGAATTATCTGACATAATGTCCAGTAAATCACTAACCATATTATTATCATGTTGAAGGAGATTATAATTAAGATCACCAAATATAAAGCATTTGTGGTTGCTCTTTATAGACTCAAGAGTTTCTTTTAAGTTGTCAAAAAATATTTGATTTGATCCAGTGTCATGTGAAGGAGATCTATAGATTGTTCCACAGATAATACTTTCATTTTGCAATTCTAATTTGACAAAGATAGATTCAAATAGCTTTTTATGCATAGTGGTGAGTTCAGTCAAAACATGAAACCTAATTGTGTCTTTGACATAAAGTGCTACTCCTCCCCCTTTGAAATGAAGCCTAGAGTTGTGAACAAACTTGTAACCTGGTAGATTTAAGAAAGCACCTGAGCTTAGAGGAGTTATCCAAGTTTCTGAAATAGATATAATGTCTGGTTTGTATGTCATAAATGATAGCAGTGCCTCCAACTTGGTAAAATTAGCATTATTTACTAATGATCTCATGTTTAGTTCCAAAACTAATAATTTACCTTCAGGTATCTCATCAGTTACAAAGTCATCCAATTTAGATATGTCAATGTATTGGCTGGTACTAATTAAAGCCTCAAAGTCCAAGTCTGCATTGCTGTTTTTACTGCTCTGATCACTGTCACTAAACATTAAATTAAGGCTCTCAGCACAATGGGTTAAATTTTCCTTATTTAGGTTTGTAAGTACTGGTAATGTAAAGTTGTTGCTTCTGTTTTCAAAATTAGATTTTTGACTGTTTTCATTAAAAAATACATTTTGCGACATTACAAAAAACACAAGAAATATAAAGTTGAAAAGAAAATTAATACAAAAAAATGAATTACAATACAAAAAAAAAGAATTATCTAAAGCTTCAAAAAAACGGTTTTTGGTATGTCATGAGGTGTGGTTAACAATAAAAAGCAAGCAAGTTGTGGGACTCAGCATGGAAATCAAATCTTTGAAATATCTCCGAAATCATCAATATAGTGCCTCTTGCCTTCAAAATAGCAATGTATATTCCCCTTCAGTGTCCAGACGTTTTGGAATCCAAATGCTTCCTGTGATTTAGCAAGCAGTTGAAATCGTCGTTTTGTGAGTGATTCTGTTAACGATAATTTTGGGTCGGAATTCTTTGCTGCTTTGAGCTGGGATTTGTTGGCAAACACCAGGTTCCTAACTGTACGGCGCACAAATTTAATGATGATTGGATTTTTAGCTTTTCGAGAAGACAGAACATGGCAGATGTCGATGTCTGTATTAGTAATTGGCTGAGACAATTTGATTCTGGAATTTAGAGTTTTTAAGACAAAATTTTCAAAGTCTAAATTACTTGCCTTTTTTTCTGGAAGATTAGTACACCCATGTAGGATGAGGCAGTTACTTCTGCTGTATCGCTCCAGATCATCCAAGTGTCTTTGATTCTGGTACATCTGATCAGCCAGTTGCTCAACCGAAATTTTAAGAGTCGCAACCATTTTATTTAGATCATCCAGTAGCAAACCCTGGGCACTGGTGGCATCTGAAAAAGAAGCAGGAACAGAACTATCTGTAGGTTTAGTATTATATAAGTTAGACAAGTATTGGTTATTATACTCATCTTGGCGTTTTGATACTTCATCCAGCTTCTTCATTACTTCTGCCAACTGTGCTGAGGTCATTGTTCAAATTATTAGAATCTTCCAGATATCAAAATGTTTCAGATATTATTTAATAACAATCGTTAACCACCACTTACAAAATCCTTACACATGCATTCCACCTTATTCAAATAGAATGAACAAGCAATAGAGACAGTTTACAATTCATTTATAACTGACATAGATCTAAACGCCTAATTGACATTCGTGTTTTTATGTGGCTGTAATGCTATGAGTCATATTAGTGAGACGCAGTTCTAATAGAAAACAACTTAACACAACTGAAGGAGGTCGATATCACTTTTAGTTTATTTATTATGAACAAGATGGAATTGTATCTGAAAAACAACTCATGGATACTGCTTCCTCCCATGACTACAGTCGGCTCGTACTCGAAAAACAAATTATTCAAGTCACTTTCTCCAATTCGGAGAAACTACCCTAAAATCATTATAAATAACAGCCCCGAATTTTACTACAGCAGATTGAAGAAAACATTGATTACAAAGCCATGCTGCAGTATCCATCAGCTTTGATAAAGCATTAAGCACTGCACGTTTATTGATTGCTACTCTGTACGAATGTAGATATAAAAACAGTAATATGATTTTTTGCATTTGTAGAAGTAAGATAAGCCACATTTAAGATCATATTCACTATCTCGCGCTTAGCCCTCTCCTCTGTTTGTCTTTATGGCTCATGAAACATGTGTTGTATTTGAAACCGGCGATAAATAAATGAATTGTTTGGTTATTGTTGGGCTATCAATTACCGGGAGACGAGAAGAGTAAAGTTCAAATTAATATTTGGACTTGTTCAAATAGGATCACTTTGGTTCGTCAAGGAGCTTATAGGGATCGAAAGTTACAGCTGAAAATTTTTTACCTTTTGCGGTCATAAGACGTCTATAGGTCGCCCAAACAAATTTCGTCGTTATGGTCGGAAGGAGCTTATAAGGCACCATTATTAAATGCGTTCTTATGACTAGTTTGATCGACAAATGGAGTTGTCGTAAAGCACTCGCAGTTCACCAGAGCAAAATGCCGTCATATTTGTGTGACAAACTGTTGAACAATAATGTCACAGAGATGTTGGCGCGAAAATGCAGGCAATTTTGTACAGATGTCAGTTTATGAGCTTTCAAGTCAGCAACAGCACATGCGATAAAGCAATTGCTTAATATCGCTTGCGGAAGTGAAAGTTGGTGCGATATTGTGATACACGAAAGTAATTGTGACCTAGTGGTTTGCTAAAGGGAAGTTTCAGGGCCGAGGTGTAGGGAGGTAAGGGGGTGAAATCATTCTGGGGCCTATGCTTATTTAAGTGCGCATTGAACTGCAGAATATAGCTTATAGAAGTGAAAGTTATGAAATTTTGATACAATAAAGTGATTGTGATTCTGTAATGCGTAAAGGAGTGGCTTCAGGGCCACAGCAAAGAGGGCGAGGAGGGAAATTTTGATTTGTTTTGACTGAAATTTTTCAAATATAAAAGAAAAGAACAAAAACACAACACAATTAACAAATTTTGTTAAGGTTTCCAACATTTAGGGTTTGATTTACATGCACTACTGTTTACAAATTTCTAGGTTGATGGGCTAGTTGCTTAGGCAAAAACATGCTGATCATTTTGATACCAAAATTGACAGAATTGGTTGAAATTTAGTCACTTAAACAAACATTTAGTGACAACTACTCCCTTGAGCTAGTAAAACTTTGTCAAAATGCGCCGATATATAGCGATCAGCGATAGCAACAACGGGAAATTTATTGCGACCGCAAATGGTAAAATTGAGTGGATTCGTAGCAGTTTTTCCCTTTTCTCCGATCTTTTACAGTTTTATTTTATTATAGCTATTACGAACCTCTAATTTAAATATATATTAGCTAATCATTTGTATTCAAAATCGGTAGATTTTAAATGGAGTTAATGTTTTGTACGTTTTTTCACGAGTGTGTATTTTATTACAGCTAACTGCATTAAAATAATAATTATATCATCCATTGTAATTGAAATCCGCATATTTATTTAACATTATCATGTCCCGAAACAGATGGAGTGCTGTATATGAACATTTTTTTAAAGAAGGCAATAACTTTCGATGCAGAGTTATGCTAGATCAATGTCACACCTGCAATTCAGTTGTCCCAAAACTAAAACAGGGAAGCACGTCGACTAACCCGAAGAGGCAGCTAAAGTGTCATCATCGACAGGCAATTGACAGGGTTGAAGAAAAAGACTCTGAAGTTACTAAAAAAACAAAATTGCAAAAAGAAAAAGCGCAAAGTAGTATGACAATTTTTTTTAAAACAAGTAATTGAAAAGCTACTGCATCCATCACTAAAGAAGATTTTACAAACGGAATATTGCAAATGATTGTCTACAACGGAGTTCCTCTGACATTTTTTTCAGAACGATTGATTTCAATTGCTTAATGATAACTTTGCAAAAGATTTGAAAATTCAACTAGGACGTCAAGCCATTCGTAACATGGTACTCAAAAAATCCGAGGAAGAAAAATCAAAGTTGAAGGAATCACTTTTTGGAGCTTTGATTTTTCATTAAATTTGACGAAATCACTAGACTTTCATCACATTTCCTGGGTATTTCAGTGCAATACTTCGATGAAGAACACGATTTTACAATAAAGACGTTGGCTTTAGTCGTTACTGAAGCCAATCACACAAGTTCTCATTTGAAGGAAATATTGTTGAACACTTTTAAGCAGTTCAACATTAGCAAGCAACAAGTATTAGCATGCATTGTTGACAATTCGTCAAGTATGACTGGGACTGTGCAACTACTTAATGAAGATGAAGGAGATGAAGACGATGATGAAAAGACTAAAGAAATACAAGATTCATTATCAATCGACCATACCATTTACCACATGAGATGTGCTGAGCACACCCTGCAGTTAGGAATTCGTGACGTGTTAAAAAAAGGGCGAGCGGAAAAGTTTTTAACAAAATTGCGAAAACTTGTTTAACACTTACGTTCACCACACACCGATAGAATTCTAAAGCGTCGTGCTAACAAGGGAATGCTGATTGACATGCCGAGTTGTTGGGGGAGTACTTTCCTCATGCTTCAACGATTAGCAGATTTGAAATGTTTTGCTCAGGATCTTGGCTCACATGAATCATACCTTACCGAAAGTGAATGGGCTGAGGCTAAGGTGATGGTCGAAGTACTACAAATACCTCACAAAGCAACAATTTATTTTCAAAAACAAGATCTCACTCCAGGAGAATGCCTGCTTCATTGGAGAGAAATCCTGTTTAGATTGGAGAAACTGGATGACAATTTGGCTTCTGCTATTGCCACCGCCCTGTAATCATGCCAAGAGTTTTTAATACGGAAAGAGGCTTTCTTGGCAGCTATTTGGGTAAGTAGCGTTTGTTGACTTATTTGTGACGACCTACCAATATTTTTGTTGATATTATATTCATTCTATTTGAATAAGTTTCAGATGATCTGCTGAGTTTTATGCTAAGTTGGTAGTAGTACTAGGCTAATATTCCTATAGGCTAAATTTGAGAATATCTTGATTTTGTAAAGTATTGGATATCTGTCATGGCTGTGGTCGGAAGTAAGTATACCCTGGAGAGTGTGATGGAGGAAATCCAGACTATCAAGTCCACTCAACAAAGGTATGCTGAACAGTACCTGCAACCCCAAACTGCTGGTTCTGCCAGTTTGTCTTTTGTTGCAGGTGATGGTAATACTGCAAACGACACCCAAGGTCAGCAGCTCAAGAATATGGAAGAGGCTATCAACAGGTTGGAGAAAATCGTGAAGGAGGTGGCACGAGCGACAAGAGAGAATGAGATGAGAATTGATGACCTGGAACAGTACGGCCGACGCAACTGCCTGATCCTCCATGGATGCAAGAACATTCCAATGCAGGGGAGTTACGTCGATTTTGAAAAATATGTAACTGGAAAATTAAATGCTAGGCTAACACTTGATTATAAGGTCAAATCTGATGATATTGATACATGTCATGTACTTCCTTCCAGAAAAAAGGGAGTGATACCTATCATCATCAAATTCGTGAGGAGATCAGTACGGGACCTGGTGTACAACAACAAGCGGAGGTTGAAATCTGATGGAAGTCTGGAAAAGCTGTCGATCACAGAGTCCCTCACGAAACGTCGACTACAACTTGTGGTGGAGGCCAGGAAAGCATTTGGATTTTTCAATGTGTGGACGACCAATGGTAATGTATACTGCATCCAGGACAACAAAAGGTTAGTAATTGAAGACTTTGGTGATATTGATGCTATTGTTAATGATAAGATATAAATAGTTTCTAGATATTAGTACTAAATCCTGTATTCATTTCATATCATTAGTGTTGTATTGTTATGCATTGCTCATCATCATGCTGCTTCTGTGTAACTAGCGAATATGCCGGAAATATTTACGTAATTTTCGCAACTGATAAATGCAAATTAGCCAAACTAAACTAAGTAGTTGTTACATAATCATAGCCTGGTCTACTAGCCAACTGTACAGTTTCTTCAGCAAGCTCTTTTCTTTACAGAACTTATTTTGCTCTGAGTTTTGAACTATCTTATGCCAAAACAAACTGATAAAACATGTTGCAATTGTTTGAAAACAGTTCGAAAAAAACAAAAATCATTAATCTGCTCACAATGTTTGCAGATAATTCATGTTAAATGCACTGGTAAGAACAGTCAAACAAATGATAATGGGATAGGCACCTGGAAGTGTAACCTGTGCAATGATTTTTCTTTTCCCTTTTCTTCTTGTTCTGATGTTGAATTTGATGAATTGTACAAATCTAACCAAACAAATTCTAACGCTACCTTGCTATCTGCTTATAAACTAAACAAAATATTTGATGGCAGTTTTGGTGGTTTCAATGAAATCACATGCACTGAAAGTGATGACTTAACAGACGTTGATGAAATTTGTCTGTTTGATACAAATGATCGATACGTAATCAGTAGTAAAGCTCATACCAATTTACTGAATGACATTAATAATTCCTCAGATAACAACTTCACTGCTATTAGTCTGAATATAAGATCATTAAACAACTACAAAAATTTGGCAAAACTTGAAGGATTGTTATCATCACTAGCATTTAAGCCGAGCCTAATTGCTGTAACAGAAACTTGGCTAAAGCCAAACCAATCAGGACCACACACAAACTTACAAGGATTACATATTCATATCTAACCCTCGATCAAAATTTCGAGGTGGAGGAGTAGGTTTCTATATCAAAAATGATGTGGTTTACTCTCGTCGTACTGACCTAGAAATAATGAATGAAAAAGTATTTGAAGCAATCTTTGTTGATATTATGTTCAAAAATAAAACAATAACTTGTGGAAATATTTACCACTCTCCTAGTAAAGATGCTAATGCCCAATCCTTGTTTCAATCAATTCTAGAAAATACACTGCACAAAATAAGCAAAAGGGAATGCTTATTGTTTGGAGACTTCAACATAAACCTCCTTGACTGCGATGAACCTAATGTTGGCAACTTCATTGAAGTAATGTTGGAAAATGGATATAGGTCATTAATCAATAGGCCAACTAGAATCACACAAACCAATGGCACACTCCTAGACCACATTTGGACTAACTGTTGCAATGCACAAAAACTAAAGAGTTGTATAATTACTTACTCAATATCTGATCATCTAGTAACAATGATATGCATGTCCATCAAGAAATCACAAACTAAAAATATTGAGTATTACCGCTCCTTCAGTGACACAAAAATAGCCTCGTTTACCCAATGTGTATCTGAACTTGACATTACTCCTATCTTGGAAAAGTCTGATCCCGATGATGCATACAATCAGCTGAAAAAGCAGTATATGACTGACTTTGAAAAATCGTTTCCATTAAAGAAGGTCAGTTTTAAAAACAAACCAAACAAGAGTTGGTTTGATAGAGAAGCTCAGGAATTGCTGGACAATAAAAAAAACCTTTTTAAACACTACATGAAAACCAAAACAAACCACTCAAAAACATTGTTTACCCAAGCTAGAAATTACTATTACAGAATCATAAAAGAGAAAAAACAGACTTATTATAAGTCAAAATTTAACATATTCAAGGGTGATATAAAAAATACATGGCGTCTTATTAACAACTTGCTTGGAAAACAAAGAAAATCTGATTGCAAAAAACTCAAAATTGATGGTAAAGAAATATATGAACCACAGGCTCTTGCAAATCATTTCAACAACCACTTTTCCACCATAGCCTCCAAACTGATGGATGAACTTCCACCAAGTGAAGCCAAATACAGTGAATATTTAAAACCATCCTCACGCTCGACAATGTTTGTATGGCCTACTTGTCCCATGGAAATTTCAAATATATTGCATAGCATGAAATCCAAATTAAGTGCTGGCATAGATCAAATACCATCAAAGCTATTGAAGTCGTCACCAGATAACATATTAATTGCACTAAGCCACATCTTTAACTTATCGCTCAGCAAAGGAGAATTCATTAATGATTTCAAACTAGCTAAAGTATGTCCAATCTATAAAAAAGGTGACAGCAGCAACATTAATAACTACAGGCCTATAAGTTTGTTATCAAATGTTTCAAAGATTTTGGAAAAAATTATGTATAGGCGTCTGTGCACATTTTTGGACCAAAGTGATTTTTTCTCTGTCCATCAATTTGGCTTTAGAAAACATCATAACACCTCACATGCAATAACGTTTATGGTACACAAAATAACCGAATCCCTTTCCCATAAAGTACCCACACTCGGTATTTTTCTTGACCTGTCTAAGGCTTTTGACACAATAGATCATGATATACTGCTTCACAAATTGCAACATTATGGAGTCAGAGGCATAGCTTATGACTGGTTTAAGAGTTACCTGACTGGTAGAACGCAGCAAGTGGAATGTAATGGCACTCTATCAAACATAATCAACCCAGTGACAAGAGGGGTTCCTCAAGGTTCAAATTTAGGCCCATTGTTATTTCTAGTTTATGTTAATGATTTCCAAAACTGTTTAAAATTCTCCGATCCCGTTATGTTTGCAGATGACACAAGCATATTTTTAGAAAATAAAAACATAGCAACACTTTATGAACGTGCTCAAGAAGAGTTACACTATATTGACAAATGGATGGTAGCCAATAATCTTTCAATAAATGTATCTAAAACTAAATGCATTCTATTCAGATCCTCTAAATCTAAACCACCTCCTACTAACTTAACTGTTACACTTAGAAATATAAAAATTGAACAGGTTACTACAATGAAATTTCTAGGTGTACATATTGATGAGCACTTAACTTGGACAGGACATATTAGACATCTTCAAAATAAATTAAGGTCCACTCTTGGCGTGGTAAGCAGAATCAAACCTTTTCTAAGGCAAGGCTCCATGTTAACTTTGTACCACTCTCTAATCAACAGTCACTTACAATATTGTATTACTAATTGGTGCATTGGAAATAAAACATTGATAAATAAACTACAAAAAACATGCAACAAATTCATAAGGATGGCATGCAACCTAAGGCACTACAGAGATGTAACTGATGTAAGAAAAACTCACCAGCTACTTACTATAAACCAGTTACTAACTAAGGAGATTGCAGTATTTATGTTCAAACAGAACTCTGGAAAAAATCCTGACGTATTTCGAAATGTATTTGTAAAAAGCATTTCACAATATAATACCAGAAATAGATCTAAATTAATACCAAAACCTTGCTCTAGCAGTTTATGTCAGCAGTCTATTTCGTACCAAGGTCCCGCCATCTGGAGCAAATTGCCAATTTTTTTCAAAAATGAAAAAATATCTGTTGTCACATTCAGCGCAAAGTTGCGAAATTACTTGTGCACAAACTCCATTGGTATTTGAACAGATTGCTGGTTCGCTTCTTTTGCTTACAGATAATGTACGCGGTGCGATCGAAAGAAACATCATCATCATCATGCAGGGGCGATTCTTCTAAGGCTTCCAAATACAACAACCAATCATCAACAACTTCTTGTAACATTGGACATTGGGCAGCAATAGATTATAATAATAACAATCTAAGAACCATCGCCTCCATACAAAGAAGAAGAAGATAACAATCGAAACTCATGTTACCAAATTACTACTACCTAAACTTGAATATTTTAGTATACTCTAACCTTATATTGTGAGCATAATCACCTTCTTAATTCTATCGACTGTAAAAGAATAGTAATACTACCCACATTTTAATATGTTACAACATAATAGGCCAATTTCTAACACAACGGTTGGCAGTTGTTAAATTCACAATTTATGGAACAGTGCTATTTTTATATGTAACACCACTTGGCAGAGCAATTAGTGCTTGAAACATGACAACCACATTATTATAATCAAGTATAGTATGTGCATTGCAGATATCATCTCTTAATGTAAAATAGGATTATCATCTGTTTAAATGATTATGTTGTTGTGTCGTATGTTTACGCTTGGCTCCTCTCAACACTGCTTTCTCATCAAAAATACAGGTACGCAAAGTGAAGGTAAAATTTTACTCTTTTAATTCTGCAAGTAACAAACTACTAACATTCACGCTAACGTAAGAACTGGGGCTGTAGGACGAACTACTTATTGATGAACTGTTACTCTCAGGTAACACATTAAAACCTTTGTGTTGAGGTGAGCTAAGCTACGTGTCTTGTAAGTTAATAATGTACATGTGTTTCGTAGATTTTTTTTTTTCTTTCTTTCGACCAGTTACTTAATGAAAGGGTTTCCGGACCCGGTGAGGTTTCATTTCCAGGGTGGTTTTTCTTTCCTCACCATGCTCAGATGAGCTAAAAAACAGCCTTATAGGCCGATTGCGCCACCCATTGACCACCTACGTAGCCGTGTCTCGCACTGGTCATCTTTCTGATCCTTACTATTTCGAATGTTCTTACTTCTTATTTACAAAATAATATGATCTACAACTATAAAAACTCCTGCGTTTTTGTTTTGTTCTGTTTGTTTTTTTTTTCAATTCAATTAAACTGTTCTTTAATTGCTTGAATTTAGGGTTTAGCGGCCATGCAACTATTGCTCTAGTTTTATGGATCCACTGTTTTCATTTGCATGTTTTAACGTCTGACGTTGTGTCGCTTCTTCCTTTTCTTGACTCCATTTCTCTCATTATTATTGTTGTTCGGTGTCGTGTGTAATGGTGGTGGTCATGAATAAAAAAAAAGATACAGAACTCAATACTGGTAAGCGTTTGTGCACTTGATTATATTTAAGTCGAAAATAACAACTAATGTGTTAGTTATAATAGGATTGACTGACTTATATAACTGTGATATCATCATTTTATTTTCTTCCTTGATAGGTTGATGCTCGATCGAGAATCCTCTTGAGCAACCAGGAGCAAATATGTGCAAAGAGCGCTCTTCAGTCAATTTTCTTGTGCAATCAAAGCATTTCAATCGAAAGAGCAAGTGTTGATGCAGAAACTGACTCAAGCTGAAGTGAAGCAGCATCAGTATTTGACTTTGATGCGCATTTGAACTCCTTACATTCAACAGCGGCTGCTGAGGCATCAGCTACGGCGTCTGCAAAATCAGATCTTACTGCATATACTGAGGCGCTTGTTGATGTAGAGCGGCTCGGAAGATTAAAACTGCCAAATGTTTGATACATTATTTCCAAATACCCCGTTATTGTACAACCAGTATTGCGAATCATTAGCTGCTTACCCTGCACGCAGGTATCCGTTAAACGTATGTTCTCCCACTTAAAGCTCGTACTTTGTGAAAACAGAGTCCGAATCGGCAGTAGTATAGGATGGTCCATTTGGCGTCAATTGCGGGGGTGCTGCGGCGGTGCTGGTCCCTAACCCTAACCCTAGCCCTAACCCTAACCCTAACCCTAACCCTAGTCCTAACCCTAACCCTAACCCTAGTCTTAACCCTAGTCCTAACCCTAACCCTAACCCTAGCTCTAGTTGTAGCCCTAACCCTAACCCTAGTTGTAACCCTAACCCTAGCTCTAGTTGTAGCCCTAACCCTAACCCTAGTTGTAACCCTAACCCTAACCCTAGTCCTAACCCTAACCCTAGCCATAGCTCTAGTTGTAACCCTAACCCTAACCCTAGTCCTAACCCTAACCCTAACTCTAGCTCTAGTTGTAGCCCTAACCCTAACCCTAGTTGTAACCCTAGTCCTAACCCTAACCCTAACCCTAGCCCTAGTTGTAACCCTAACCCTAACCCTAGTCCTAACCCTAACCCTAACCCTAGCTCTAGTTGTAGCCCTAACCCTAACCCTAGTTGTAACCCTAGTTGTAACCCTAACCCTAGCCCTAACCCTAACCTTTAACACTAACTCTACTCTAGATCTATAATGTGAGGGTACGAATATTAATTTGCAGGAGGTCGGAGGAAGCTAACCATAAGACACTAATTTTATGGAGGTCTGAGGGTGCTAACTCTAAGAGAGCTAACCATAAGACACTAATTTTATGGAGGTCTGAGGGTGCCAACTCTAAGAGAGCCAGCCCTAGGTCTGAGGGCGCTAACTCTAAGTCTAACAGAGCTAACCCTAGGTCTGAGAGTGTCAATTTAAGGGAGCCAACCCTAGGTCTGAGGGTGCTAACTCTAGGTCTATGTGAACTAACCGTAGTTCTAAGGAAGCTAACCCTAGATTTTATTTGAAAGAGGTCAGAGGGAGTTAACCCTAGATTTTATTTGAAGGAGTTCGAAGGAGCTAATCCTAGATTTTATGTGGGGGGAGTTCGCAGGGAGCTAACTCTAGATTTTATGTAGGGAGGTCGAAAGGAGCTAACTCTAAATCTTAGA
The DNA here is from genome assembly GCA_963675345.1 of Trididemnum clinides. Classification (NCBI taxonomy): domain Eukaryota; kingdom Metazoa; phylum Chordata; class Ascidiacea; order Aplousobranchia; family Didemnidae; genus Trididemnum; species Trididemnum clinides. The sequence goes on along the minus strand of OY776290.1, from coordinate 277,999 downwards.
GAGTTAACACTAAGCTGAAAGAGTACACCCCAACACGGTGTTAAAAAGTTTGATGTCATTCTTATGATTTAACGGTTCTCAGGTTGTGATATCTTATTTCAATGACGTATTTAACAAGACCGTGGGAATGTATCACTCTTGCGCAATCCGTGACGTAAGCTTTAACAAGACCGTGGGAATGTAGTTGCATACCTATTGTGCAATCCATGACGTATTTAACCACGATTTTTGCTTTTGTGTAGACTGGTTCGGACTTGTCCGTCGAAAGTTTTTAGAGTATAATGTGTAAAGATTACGTTTTTGTATAGACTGGTCTGGACTTGTCCATCAAAAGTTTTTAGATTACGTTTTATTCAGCTGTTGGTTAGGGTATATTGTCTCCGACTTGTCCACACTTGCCCAAGCTTGAATCTTTTTCTCCGTACTTACATGATGAAAAGTTTTGAAGAAGCTAACCATAGGTCTAAGGACTTTTATTTGAAAGAGGTCGGAGAGAGCTAACCCTAGATTTTTTGTTGGGGAGGTCTGATGGAGCTAAACCTAGACACTAATTTTATGTGGGGGAGGTCAGAGGATGCTAACTCGAGGTCTATTTTTGTGAGAGAGCTAATCACAGGACACTAATTTTATGTGGGGGAGGTCTAAAGATGCTAACTCAAGGTTTATTTTTGTGAGAGAGCTAACCATAAGACACTAATTTTATGTGGGGAGGTCTGAGGGCGTTAACACCAATCTGAGGGAGCTAGTTCCAACACAGTGTTATTTCAAAAAGTTTGATGTCATTCTTATGACTGGTTATTACATAATGGTTTTCAGGTTGTGCTTCCTTATTGGAATGACGTAAATTTTTAACAAGACCGTGGGAATGCAGTTGCATCTCTATTGCGCAATCCATCATGGTAGAAGCGATGCTGTATAAAGCGGCTAAGTGAGAATAGTGATAATATACCATTGTGTGATTCTTTGTGTCCAAAAAGTCACTACCGTTCAAAAATCCATCTATTATCCATTATTTATTTAACAAAGAAGATGATAAAGCCACTACCGTTTAAATTCTTAATGTAGAAATAAATTTCAATGTTATTTGCATTACTGTTTATTGAGACAGTACTATGAATGTATGCATTGATTTTCTAAATTCATTACCTAGACATCTAACATTTTAAAATTGCAGCAACTTCTCATTCCCTATGTACACAATTCATACTTCATAGTTTACCCAGTAAAGATGGTTGATACAACGTTTGAATATAGGTTTTATAAACAGTGTGTCCAAAAAATCACTACCGCTCAAAAATCTATGAATTATCCATCATATATTGTACAAAGAATGTGATAAAGTCGCTGTTAGAACTATCGATACAGTTTTGAGGCTAGATGTTTTGTAACATTTTACGATTAAGATTGTCAATTGCATATTTGTTTCCAATAATGTTCACACGCTTTTATGATAAAAGATTTAGCTAGCTATTCATGTGGTTTCTACATTACGTATTTACAATGCCAGCGTTCTAGGTTGTTCAATTCAGGAAGTTTATTGAGCAATCGAAACTACAAATATGTATAAACCCGGAAAAAAGTCACCTGACGATGAGACGGCAAAAAGAACATCAAAACGAACTGCCGTATCTATCAACAAAACTTTATCAATAAGAAACAGAAAAACACGGTAAAAGATACAATTTTTAAATAAGATGCATTTTTCTTCATTCACGTTCAAACATCGTCTTATTATGAGTTGATCTGTACCGTGCAATGTGATTTCAGACCAAGAAGCAGCCGCTACTTTTGCTTAAACAGTCTCGATTCTATATGACAGCGTTTTTACTCAAAGGTTCTTGTAAGCATGTTGTTGTATAGACTCATTATACAAGGTTCGTGTGATCAAATCCGTTAATACTTGTTCTTCAATGTTACAAATCTCAGGTAAGAGTCAAATTCAATGTACTAAGAAAGACACATTTACCAATTAAAGCAAAATTATTCCTCTAGACTAGGTTAATTTAACGTTTTATAGTAAAAATTTTGTAGTTTATCAAAAACAAAACCAACCAATAGTTCTATTTTAAGCAAAACGGGCGGAGATTTAAGTTTATCTTTTGTCATGGAGCTTGAAATAATTCGCAGAGCGTTGAATTTCCAATATTTATACGGTATTACAAATTATCATTATTTATAAATGTTTAAATTTTTCTCATTTTTTGTGACACATTACAAATTAACATTAAGACACAGGTTCCTTTTTACATAATTCCCACACTTCTCTTCAATTTTTGTACTTTCAATTTCATCCACCAGCATCGTTTCACTTGTCGAACGTCTTCTCTCAAACACTGTTCTTAACACGCGTCGTTAAAAGTGTACATCTTCTTTTCGCGATATCGGTTTCACAAGATTTAGGACTTCACTCGCTCAACTGCTAAATCTGCGACCTTAGAGAAATTCTTATAGTCTTTTGCCATCGTCAGACACAAGACTTTATTTTTATTATAACAAAGATGAAACGTCACGAATTATGCTTAAAACCGCTAACCACTTGATAGATAAGAAAACAGGAATGGATTGGTTGAATTACAGTTGTGGTGAATAGTTGCATCGACTGACGCTATAAGGGAGTAGTTTTTTAAAGGATAGACGTCATGAATGCGTAAGACACACGTGACCGTTAAACACGCAGTAAATTATGTTATCACCAATTTGAACGATGCATGCAGTGAGGAAAATACAGCACATACAGGTGTTCTCACGCCCGTATATACACAAAACAGTTGCCTTTGATTACTAAGGTGACCTAAAAAGATGGTTTGAAGAAACGTATATTTGACGTCTTTTTCAGTTGAAATATCTTTAAAGATTTGAAATCTCGTTTTTAAATATTGTCACAACAACTGGACTGCTATGATTTAATTTTAACACAATATAACGTATTAATCCTAAACGTTTTAATGCTTGAGCTGAGAAATCAAACACGATTTTTAATCAATGTCATTTGAAACCGAAAAAGAATCTTACGTCTCTCCCTTTATCCGTAATTGTTCTCTATATAGCAGCGGTATGCAACTTCTCCTTTTGGCTGCTTTTGATAAAAACCTTAACATTTTGAGCTTATTTGACTTCCATCACATATTTTTGAGTTATCAGTGCTGCTTCAAACATCACAACCTAACAGCGGATTTGAAAACTTTACCGTTTGTTTTCGCCAATGCCTTCGTATTTCTGGAGGAATATTTTTCCCCACCCACACTATCCAGCTGAAATATCACTTCCACATTTATCCGAAATGATTGATTCCAAATATTATCCGTTTTCTTGATGTCATGTAATTTTACTGTCGTTCTGTAGCATTAACACATAGGTATAACATCGTGTAAAAACTCATTAGTTCCAGATTGTTAGAAATTATTTAGATCAAAATTTTAAAAACATGACAAATTTTTCTATATAAAATTACCAAATCAGAACTTGAACGGTTTTAGTCTGTTTGTTTGTGAGCTTGCAGTTTCAACTTTCACGTTTTTACAAAATCTACATCTGCTATCAATTTTATTAGTGAAAAAACACGAGTTTATCAAATATTTTATCAACTTTTCAAGAAATAAGAACCGCACTCATAGTTTTTTAGAGCGTTTGCTAGCAATTACAAACTCTTGCAAAGCTTCAACTTTAACTGAACATGGAATTTTTAACTCTTTTATGGTGACCTAAAACACCACAAATTAAAAACTTGCCACACTTGCAAAACTTTACAAAACCTACATATATGCGTTTACAAGCAAAAAAATTGTCTGTACACCATTTTAAACCCTCACACTACCGGTTATATGCATTCAAAAAACAAAAAGAACCTCAACTTTGTTGTTAAGTTGCCTTTAATTTTTATTGCATAATCCTAAGCTCACAATAGTTTGGTTGGCAACGTTATTAAACAAAAATTTTCAAGTATAAGTGATCTCATTTTATAAAAGTGTCAACTAATAATCTTTGTATGATGCATTAAGACCATTTCAACACTCGCGTATTGGCAACCACAAAGCAAAATATTAATCAAAAAAATCTAAGTCTCTGAACTTATTTCTATGCGTTCCTCATAGTAACCGTTTCTAACAGCTTCAGCTACAAACTTTTACTCTCAAGCAAACCAAGTCTGACAAAACTTAGCGTCTGGAAACACTTTCAGCTCTCTTTTTCAACAAACTAGGACATTAATTATCGATATGACTTGCATAAATACAAAACTTTTGGACGTGCTTGCTTATTTTTGTCAAATTCTACCTAACTTTCTTACTAGACGTTGCGCTTTTAGCATTTTATTCTAGTTGATGTTAAAACAAAAACCGTCAATTAAATGAAAAATAACAATTTATCGCTTTGCAATCAAATTTTGTATTACCTCTAGACCTAGTTCAAACGCAATAATATAAACGTACGAGATATTTTCCGAACTTTACCCTAATTTCTATACCAAGCATTGACTCACAAATGCTACTCATAAACAAAATCTGAACCCACTGCCTCTTATTTTCAAATAATTTCTCATAAACTTCAAAATCTTTTACTGAGTAAACACTATAGTTGTGTTTTTATGCTGCTGTTACTTACATATTTTAAAACAAACCTTACTTTTTATATACACTAGATAGTTAAAATTTCATCAAAGCATTCTCACAACCACTAAATTCGTGATTTCTAACCGGGGCATACCTAACTTTAAACCTAAACAGTTCTGATCTTTCTAACTAATCCAGTCAATTGCGTCAAATTTTAGCTCTATTATATTCCGATGGGTAATAAACTTACAATTTATATATCTTGATAAGCATTTTCATAACAAAATTAGAGCAAATTCTATTAAACACATTAAAAGTTTTTATCCGTTTACCCTCACCAAAGATTGAACGCACAATTTTTGTCATTTTGATGCAACAAAACTTTTTATATATCCACTTTACATTCAAGAAACGTTTAAAAAACTGAAGCTAATCATTATCTGCTATCGCCACTCACAAAGATGTAACAAAAATGACTCGTTTAAGATGATTCTTTAAAATTCTGTATAGTATGATTTATTCTTTTCAATCAAAAATACTATTTGCGGCATTATTTGAATGTGATGATGGGTAAAAATCTTTGTAAACGTTCCTATCACTAAGCACGACTTTAATCAAAATACCAAATATTTTCAGAATTCCACTGTTCATCGTGTTTAAATTTCAAACTTGCAATCAATATACAAAGTTTATCAGCAAAGCTAAAAATGTTTACGTTTCTCACCACACGTAAAAACGACATCTTTTAAAAATATCTTATTATAGGACAAAAAGCTTAAAGTTGAGATTAAAAAATAATATTAATTTCTTCACTATATCCATCAAACTTGCAGCGGTTAGCATCAACACATCTGATTTCAAAACAAAATTTTATAAACTTACAATCTGTTTATACCCATTTTTCATGTAATTACTCTCGTCACATACCGAACTAGTGATCTTTAACATTTTTATTAACTTTTAGATACATTAAAGGCAAACTTATAATTAAGTCGTGCATTAAAATTTTCGTCTTCACCAAAAATCAGATTCACATAGAACATACAAGCTTAAAATTATGAAAAATTCTATTACATTCATGCCTAAGCTTGCATCAAACACTAAATTTGAAAACTATTACCGTGTAATGCATTGCCGTAAAACAAAATTTCAAGTTTTTTCAATTCTAAGGCGTCAGTTATCACACCGTAGTCTTGACAATGCTATTTTTGGGTGCAAAACGAGTAACCTAATACTTCTCAACTAATACATTATTTTAAGTCATAAATCTACCGTTTTTGTTACATTCAATCGTCACGAAAGATCACTAGTTTTTGATGTTACATAAATGTCTTTACTTGAAAACATTTAGTTGTCTTTTTTGTGTCTACGCTAGATTTTTCGAGGTGAGGTAACAAAATTCGGTTGAAACATCAAATAAACATTGCGTATGTCGGATTCTCAGCACGTGACAACAAGACAGCAAAGCGTCAAACGTGTGAAAACCAATTGGAATAAAGCAAAATACCAACATTCTACAAGTGTAAACGTAAGAATATTTTAAATTGTCTTAAATACGGCGTTGATAAGTTTTTGTTGATTTTATTAATAGCGCCTAGGTAGCGAGTAAACAAATTGTTGAACGACCAAACTATTATGAAAATTTTTAGTGGTAGCGCTGTTAGGGAAGCACTCTTGATGACTTAGGTATGGATACTCTTTTCCCCTACCCCTCCTATGCACCATCGCCGTTGTCTTCATGAAAAGTATTAACAAAAAAAAAGCGTATTAACATCGTATTTAAGACAATTTAAAATATTCTTACGTTTACACTTGTAGAATGTTGGTATTTTGCTTTATTCCAATTGGTTTTCACACGTTTGACGCTTTGCTGTCTTGTTGTCACGTGCTGAGAATCCGACATACGCAATGTTTATTTGATGTTTCAACCGAATTTTGTTACCTCACCTCGAAAAATCTAGCGTAGACACAAAAAAGACAACTAAATGTTTTCAAGTAAAGACATTTATGTAACATCAAAAACTAGTGATCTTTCGTGACGATTGAATGTAACAAAAACGGTAGATTTATGACTTAAAATAATGTATTAGTTGAGAAGTATTAGGTTACTCGTTTTGCACCCAAAAATAGCATTGTCAAGACTACGGTGTGATAACTGACGCCTTAGAATTGAAAAAACTTGAAATTTTGTTTTACGGCAATGCATTACACGGTAATAGTTTTCAAATTTAGTGTTTGATGCAAGCTTAGGCATGAATGTAATAGAATTTTTCATAATTTTAAGCTTGTATGTTCTATGTGAATCTGATTTTTGGTGAAGACGAAAATTTTAATGCACGACTTAATTATAAGTTTGCCTTTAATGTATCTAAAAGTTAATAAAAATGTTAAAGATCACTAGTTCGGTATGTGACGAGAGTAATTACATGAAAAATGGGTATAAACAGATTGTAAGTTTATAAAATTTTGTTTTGAAATCAGATGTGTTGATGCTAACCGCTGCAAGTTTGATGGATATAGTGAAGAAATTAATATTATTTTTTAATCTCAACTTTAAGCTTTTTGTCCTATAATAAGATATTTTTAAAAGATGTCGTTTTTACGTGTGGTGAGAAACGTAAACATTTTTAGCTTTGCTGATAAACTTTGTATATTGATTGCAAGTTTGAAATTTAAACACGATGAACAGTGGAATTCTGAAAATATTTGGTATTTTGATTAAAGTCGTGCTTAGTGATAGGAACGTTTACAAAGATTTTTACCCATCATCACATTCAAATAATGCCGCAAATAGTATTTTTGATTGAAAAGAATAAATCATACTATACAGAATTTTAAAGAATCATCTTAAACGAGTCATTTTTGTTACATCTTTGTGAGTGGCGATAGCAGATAATGATTAGCTTCAGTTTTTTAAACGTTTCTTGAATGTAAAGTGGATATATAAAAAGTTTTGTTGCATCAAAATGACAAAAATTATGCGTTCAATCTTTGGTGAGGGTAAACGGATAAAAACTTTTAATGTGTTTAATAGAATTTGCTCTAATTTTGTTATGAAAATGCTTATCAAGATATATAAATTGTAAGTTTATTACCCATCGGAATATAATAGAGCTAAAATTTGACGCAATTGACTGGATTAGTTAGAAAGATCAGAACTGTTTAGGTTTAAAGTTAGGTATGCCCCGGTTAGAAATCACGAATTTAGTGGTTGTGAGAATGCTTTGATGAAATTTTAACTATCTAGTGTATATAAAAAGTAAGGTTTGTTTTAAAATATGTAAGTAACAACAGCATAAAAACACAACTATAGTGTTTACTCAGTAAAAGATTTTGAAGTTTATGAGAAATTATTTGAAAATAAGAGGCAGTGGGTTCAGATTTTGTTTATGAGTAGCATTTGTGAGTCAATGCTTGGTATAGAAATTAGGGTAAAGTTCGGAAAATATCTCGTACGTTTATATTATTGCGTTTGAACTAGGTCTAGAGGTAATACAAAATTTGATTGCAAAGCGATAAATTGTTATTTTTCATTTAATTGACGGTTTTTGTTTTAACATCAACTAGAATAAAATGCTAAAAGCGCAACGTCTAGTAAGAAAGTTAGGTAGAATTTGACAAAAATAAGCAAGCACGTCCAAAAGTTTTGTATTTATGCAAGTCATATCGATAATTAATGTCCTAGTTTGTTGAAAAAGAGAGCTGAAAGTGTTTCCAGACGCTAAGTTTTGTCAGACTTGGTTTGCTTGAGAGTAAAAGTTTGTAGCTGAAGCTGTTAGAAACGGTTACTATGAGGAACGCATAGAAATAAGTTCAGAGACTTAGATTTTTTTGATTAATATTTTGCTTTGTGGTTGCCAATACGCGAGTGTTGAAATGGTCTTAATGCATCATACAAAGATTATTAGTTGACACTTTTATAAAATGAGATCACTTATACTTGAAAATTTTTGTTTAATAACGTTGCCAACCAAACTATTGTGAGCTTAGGATTATGCAATAAAAATTAAAGGCAACTTAACAACAAAGTTGAGGTTCTTTTTGTTTTTTGAATGCATATAACCGGTAGTGTGAGGGTTTAAAATGGTGTACAGACAATTTTTTTGCTTGTAAACGCATATATGTAGGTTTTGTAAAGTTTTGCAAGTGTGGCAAGTTTTTAATTTGTGGTGTTTTAGGTCACCATAAAAGAGTTAAAAATTCCATGTTCAGTTAAAGTTGAAGCTTTGCAAGAGTTTGTAATTGCTAGCAAACGCTCTAAAAAACTATGAGTGCGGTTCTTATTTCTTGAAAAGTTGATAAAATATTTGATAAACTCGTGTTTTTTCACTAATAAAATTGATAGCAGATGTAGATTTTGTAAAAACGTGAAAGTTGAAACTGCAAGCTCACAAACAAACAGACTAAAACCGTTCAAGTTCTGATTTGGTAATTTTATATAGAAAAATTTGTCATGTTTTTAAAATTTTGATCTAAATAATTTCTAACAATCTGGAACTAATGAGTTTTTACACGATGTTATACCTATGTGTTAATGCTACAGAACGACAGTAAAATTACATGACATCAAGAAAACGGATAATATTTGGAATCAATCATTTCGGATAAATGTGGAAGTGATATTTCAGCTGGATAGTGTGGGTGGGGAAAAATATTCCTCCAGAAATACGAAGGCATTGGCGAAAACAAACGGTAAAGTTTTCAAATCCGCTGTTAGGTTGTGATGTTTGAAGCAGCACTGATAACTCAAAAATATGTGATGGAAGTCAAATAAGCTCAAAATGTTAAGGTTTTTATCAAAAGCAGCCAAAAGGAGAAGTTGCATACCGCTGCTATATAGAGAACAATTACGGATAAAGGGAGAGACGTAAGATTCTTTTTCGGTTTCAAATGACATTGATTAAAAATCGTGTTTGATTTCTCAGCTCAAGCATTAAAACGTTTAGGATTAATACGTTATATTGTGTTAAAATTAAATCATAGCAGTCCAGTTGTTGTGACAATATTTAAAAACGAGATTTCAAATCTTTAAAGATATTTCAACTGAAAAAGACGTCAAATATACGTTTCTTCAAACCATCTTTTTAGGTCACCTTAGTAATCAAAGGCAACTGTTTTGTGTATATACGGGCGTGAGAACACCTGTATGTGCTGTATTTTCCTCACTGCATGCATCGTTCAAATTGGTGATAACATAATTTACTGCGTGTTTAACGGTCACGTGTGTCTTACGCATTCATGACGTCTATCCTTTAAAAAACTACTCCCTTATAGCGTCAGTCGATGCAACTATTCACCACAACTGTAATTCAACCAATCCATTCCTGTTTTCTTATCTATCAAGTGGTTAGCGGTTTTAACCCGTTAACTGCGTAAGACGTGTATATCCGTCAAAGCATGTCGCTCTCTCACTGCGTAAGACGTGTATATCCGTCCGAGTCGCCACCGCTTTTAACTACGCGTTTTATTTCGCTTTCGCCTGGCGTTTGTCGCGCGCCAGGATGAGAAAATCCTGAGTAAGCATTTTGCACTAATAGAAAAGTTTTATTGCGTAAAACACTTTTGTGGCTAGATCTATTCATTGAGTTCAGACCAATTTATCAAATGCTCTAAAAGTACTATTCTGTAATAGCATTTAGACAATTTCTAACGTGATGATCACTGCGAGAGTCTTGCGGACAAATATTTACGATATTTTATTTTATTTTTGTTTTTAGTTTTCCGAATATATTTATAAGAGTATTTTAGCTGATACAAATGGCGACACCAAGCAAAGTTTTCTAAGTCTCACACGATGATCTTTTGTTGCATATTCGTAATGCTAGGGCTGATTTGTCTTCTCTTGACGACTCAGAAAGTAACAGTGCTGACATAGGGTATTTGCAAAATGCCGACATACTTGATAGCGACACTGATCAAGCTAGCAGCAGTGTTCCTAACAACGATAATCTGCAGTGAACCGTTAACGACCAAGTACGAAGCAGGTTTTCATTTACCGGCAACCCAGGCATACCAGTAGCCTGAACGATGTAACTGACTCACTGGAATTTTTTGAAATTTTTGACAACGAAATTGTAGACCTAATTGCTACAGACACCAATCGATACACCAGGCAATTCTCGGAGGAACGCTTGGCCAACTTGATGGCGCGTTTACGTTCGAAAGAGTAGATTGCCACCGACAGCAATGAAATAAGAGTTTTCTAGCATTGCTGCTTATCCAAGGTGTTAATCACCAGCCCGAAATGCATCACTACTTTAGCAAAAAAGCATCATTATGTAGACCATTTTTTGCTGAGGTCATGGATAAAAACCGCCTTTTTCTGTTTAGCAAATTTTTTCATTTCAACAATAATCAGCAGTTTGACCCAAACGTTTATATCCTTAAATTATTGTTCAAATCGTGGCCTATTCTGACACACATGAAAGCAAAATTTTCTAGCATTTACCAGCCAGAAAGAGACATGTAGTAGTAATATACCTTTCCTGCCGGTTATCAGTGATGCTTTCAAGCAGGATCGAACTTGATCTCAAAATGAGCGAGATTCAATGTCATGCGCCTTAATCTTAATTTTAACCATTCCAACACAGCGGGTACAGAAACTGCAACAATTATATACTTCGTCAAAGATTTCTACACAAAATTTCGCTCCCGCGAATTGAAACTACCCGTCAGGGACTTTCCCGCAAAACTTCGCTGTTGCGAAAATAATCGAGACAGAAAAAAAAGCGAAACGCGCGATTAAATACGCACTGTAACTCGAAAAGAGAAAAATTAATTCCGCACTTAACAGGTTAAGCATAATTCGTGACGTTTCATCTTTGTTATAATAAAAATAAAGTCTTGTGTCTGACGATGGCAAAAGACTATAAGAATTTCTCTAAGGTCGCAGATTTAGCAGTTGAGCGAGTGAAGTCCTAAATCTTGTGAAACCGATATCGCGAAAAGAAGATGTACACTTTTAACGACGCGTGTTAAGAACAGTGTTTGAGAGAAGACGTTCGACAAGTGAAACGATGCTGGTGGATGAAATTGAAAGTACAAAAATTGAAGAGAAGTGTGGGAATTATGTAAAAAGGAACCTGTGTCTTAATGTTAATTTGTAATGTGTCACAAAAAATGAGAAAAATTTAAACATTTATAAATAATGATAATTTGTAATACCGTATAAATATTGGAAATTCAACGCTCTGCGAATTATTTCAAGCTCCATGACAAAAGATAAACTTAAATCTCCGCCCGTTTTGCTTAAAATAGAACTATTGGTTGGTTTTGTTTTTGATAAACTACAAAATTTTTACTATAAAACGTTAAATTAACCTAGTCTAGAGGAATAATTTTGCTTTAATTGGTAAATGTGTCTTTCTTAGTACATTGAATTTGACTCTTACCTGAGATTTGTAACATTGAAGAACAAGTATTAACGGATTTGATCACACGAACCTTGTATAATGAGTCTATACAACAACATGCTTACAAGAACCTTTGAGTAAAAACGCTGTCATATAGAATCGAGACTGTTTAAGCAAAAGTAGCGGCTGCTTCTTGGTCTGAAATCACATTGCACGGTACAGATCAACTCATAATAAGACGATGTTTGAACGTGAATGAAGAAAAATGCATCTTATTTAAAAATTGTATCTTTTACCGTGTTTTTCTGTTTCTTATTGATAAAGTTTTGTTGATAGATACGGCAGTTCGTTTTGATGTTCTTTTTGCCGTCTCATCGTCAGGTGACTTTTTTCCGGGTTTATACATATTTGTAGTTTCGATTGCTCAATAAACTTCCTGAATTGAACAACCTAGAACGCTGGCATTGTAAATACGTAATGTAGAAACCACATGAATAGCTAGCTAAATCTTTTATCATAAAAGCGTGTGAACATTATTGGAAACAAATATGCAATTGACAATCTTAATCGTAAAATGTTACAAAACATCTAGCCTCAAAACTGTATCGATAGTTCTAACAGCGACTTTATCACATTCTTTGTACAATATATGATGGATAATTCATAGATTTTTGAGCGGTAGTGATTTTTTGGACACACTGTTTATAAAACCTATATTCAAACGTTGTATCAACCATCTTTACTGGGTAAACTATGAAGTATGAATTGTGTACATAGGGAATGAGAAGTTGCTGCAATTTTAAAATGTTAGATGTCTAGGTAATGAATTTAGAAAATCAATGCATACATTCATAGTACTGTCTCAATAAACAGTAATGCAAATAACATTGAAATTTATTTCTACATTAAGAATTTAAACGGTAGTGGCTTTATCATCTTCTTTGTTAAATAAATAATGGATAATAGATGGATTTTTGAACGGTAGTGACTTTTTGGACACAAAGAATCACACAATGGTATATTATCACTATTCTCACTTAGCCGCTTTATACAGCATCGCTTCTACCATGATGGATTGCGCAATAGAGATGCAACTGCATTCCCACGGTCTTGTTAAAAATTTACGTCATTCCAATAAGGAAGCACAACCTGAAAACCATTATGTAATAACCAGTCATAAGAATGACATCAAACTTTTTGAAATAACACTGTGTTGGAACTAGCTCCCTCAGATTGGTGTTAACGCCCTCAGACCTCCCCACATAAAATTAGTGTCTTATGGTTAGCTCTCTCACAAAAATAAACCTTGAGTTAGCATCTTTAGACCTCCCCCACATAAAATTAGTGTCCTGTGATTAGCTCTCTCACAAAAATAGACCTCGAGTTAGCATCCTCTGACCTCCCCCACATAAAATTAGTGTCTAGGTTTAGCTCCATCAGACCTCCCCAACAAAAAATCTAGGGTTAGCTCTCTCCGACCTCTTTCAAATAAAAGTCCTTAGACCTATGGTTAGCTTCTTCAAAACTTTTCATCATGTAAGTACGGAGAAAAAGATTCAAGCTTGGGCAAGTGTGGACAAGTCGGAGACAATATACCCTAACCAACAGCTGAATAAAACGTAATCTAAAAACTTTTGATGGACAAGTCCAGACCAGTCTATACAAAAACGTAATCTTTACACATTATACTCTAAAAACTTTCGACGGACAAGTCCGAACCAGTCTACACAAAAGCAAAAATCGTGGTTAAATACGTCATGGATTGCACAATAGGTATGCAACTACATTCCCACGGTCTTGTTAAAGCTTACGTCACGGATTGCGCAAGAGTGATACATTCCCACGGTCTTGTTAAATACGTCATTGAAATAAGATATCACAACCTGAGAACCGTTAAATCATAAGAATGACATCAAACTTTTTAACACCGTGTTGGGGTGTACTCTTTCAGCTTAGTGTTAACTCTCTAAGATTTAGAGTTAGCTCCTTTCGACCTCCCTACATAAAATCTAGAGTTAGCTCCCTGCGAACTCCCCCCACATAAAATCTAGGATTAGCTCCTTCGAACTCCTTCAAATAAAATCTAGGGTTAACTCCCTCTGACCTCTTTCAAATAAAATCTAGGGTTAGCTTCCTTAGAACTACGGTTAGTTCACATAGACCTAGAGTTAGCACCCTCAGACCTAGGGTTGGCTCCCTTAAATTGACACTCTCAGACCTAGGGTTAGCTCTGTTAGACTTAGAGTTAGCGCCCTCAGACCTAGGGCTGGCTCTCTTAGAGTTGGCACCCTCAGACCTCCATAAAATTAGTGTCTTATGGTTAGCTCTCTTAGAGTTAGCACCCTCAGACCTCCATAAAATTAGTGTCTTATGGTTAGCTTCCTCCGACCTCCTGCAAATTAATATTCGTACCCTCACATTATAGATCTAGAGTAGAGTTAGTGTTAAAGGTTAGGGTTAGGGCTAGGGTTAGGGTTACAACTAGGGTTACAACTAGGGTTAGGGTTAGGGCTACAACTAGAGCTAGGGTTAGGGTTAGGGTTAGGACTAGGGTTAGGGTTAGGGTTACAACTAGGGCTAGGGTTAGGGTTAGGGTTAGGACTAGGGTTACAACTAGGGTTAGGGTTAGGGCTACAACTAGAGCTAGAGTTAGGGTTAGGGTTAGGACTAGGGTTAGGGTTAGGGTTACAACTAGAGCTATGGCTAGGGTTAGGGTTAGGACTAGGGTTAGGGTTAGGGTTACAACTAGGGTTAGGGTTAGGGCTACAACTAGAGCTAGGGTTAGGGTTACAACTAGGGTTAGGGTTAGGGCTACAACTAGAGCTAGGGTTAGGGTTAGGGTTAGGACTAGGGTTAAGACTAGGGTTAGGGTTAGGGTTAGGACTAGGGTTAGGGTTAGGGTTAGGGTTAGGGCTAGGGTTAGGGTTAGGGACCAGCACCGCCGCAGCACCCCCGCAATTGACGCCAAATGGACCATCCTATACTACTATCGGCAATGAATTAACTGATGCCATTGTGTTTCTGCGGACAAATAAATCTGTGTAAAGTTGAAATCATTTTATCTTCGTTGTTTTTTTGATTGTTTTGAATAAGATTTCAGATGAGCTGGTAGGCAGTTAATTTTTGATTACAGTGTAATTAAATCTTACCGTTTAATAATAAAGTGGTGCTACTTTATATTGAAAAAATAAAAATAAAAGAAGAGAAAAATGATGTCGAGTGAACAATACTCCAAAATTATGAAAGATCTGAAACAAGTAAGTGACAAACAAGAAGAATACAGAAAAATGTACATAGCAAACCAAGAGCAAAATTCTGCTGCTGAATGTGTTTCAGTTTCAGATTCATTGCACGCCCAAGGCAGATTCCTTACAGATATATCAGAGATGATATCACTCATCAAGGTTACTGTTGAGGACATCTCAAAAAAAGTAAAAGAAAATGAGAAGAAAATTGATGACTTACAGCAATACAGCAGAAGTAACTGCCTTATTTTTCATGGCTGCCATGACGCTCCTACTGGTACTAATGTCAGCAATCAGGTTTTTGATGATTTTGTTATTGGTTTTCTTAACTCTAAACTAAATCTGCCATCTGCAGTTAGCCGTTCAGATATTGACATCTGTCATACATTGCCATCCAAGAAAGGAAAAAATCCTATTATTATCAAGTTTGTACGTAGATCTATGAGAAATACCATATTTCATCACAAAGCAGATCTCAAGTCAACCTCTGGACCCAAATATTCAATCACTGAGTCCTTGACTAAAAAACGTCTTAAGATTTTAGAAGAGGCCAGAAAAGTATTCGAATTTTAAAATGTTTGGTCTCTTTAAGGCGACATTTACTGCAACTTTGCTAGACGAAAATACCGAATTGATGATGTTGATGACATTGACAAAATTTGCAACTCTAACCATTAGGCCTGCTATACCATGTTTCAAGGACTTAAAATAACATGTTTTCCATGTATTAAGCCACTGGTTTTTGTTTGATGTACTGTAACATTAGCTCAACCAAAACCAAATCTTATCCAACCCTGTACAAAACGTGCTTTTGCATATACTACATTCTTTTACCTTGTTGCTTTGCCGTATTTTTGTGAGCTGTTTTTATTAAGTTGATGTTTTATGAAAAAGTTACATGTCAGCACTGCCAAGTTGCAATTAGAAAAAATGTTAAACCAGTCACTTGCTATAGCTGTTTTTTGGCTTTCCACAACAAATGTGCAAAACTGATAAGCAAAAAATTTATTTGTTTTTTGTTTTATTTGCCATTTTTATCCTTCATTCACGAGAAAGCGAATTGTATCGCTATACTTTGGACGGTAAGTCTGCACTCGCTTGGGAGTTGCCTTTTTCGAGGTTTATGGGCCACCTGTCTTCCACATAAAGGCGGGGGCATCCCGTTAAGTGCCTTGCCCAAGGACACAACAAGTGAACTTGCCGGCTTGTTCTCCACAACCTCCCATAAATGCGGAGCGCCAAGCAGGGAAGCTACAGATACCATTTTTTAAAGTCTTTTGGTATGACTCGACAAGGGAAATGAACCCCAGGTCTACCGACTGCGAAGCGGACGCTCTAACCACTACGCCATCACGTCGGTTAATCCACCGAGCACTTTATTTGTAAACTATGTAAAAACAATCTTTTCTCATTTCATAACTTAGCTCATGAGGAATTTTTACTCGAATTAGGCATGGTGTCGCAATATAGCTTACATGCTGAAGATCTTAACAAAATTTTTTTGAAACCTGAAAATGAAGCTAAAAGTGATTTTGAGATTAGCCATCTGCTCCATGCTAATGAACAGTACGTAGAGATCAGTTCTACCAACTGCTTAGCGTTTAATAACAGCCTAGACGAAACTTTTTCGATCATGTGTGTTAATGTTAGATCCTTAGTTAATTCTTCAAACTTTTCCAAGTTTGAGGGTTTGATCTTTGGCCTCAGCTTTAAGCCTGATGCAATTTGTGTAACTGAAACATGGATTCAACCCTTTTCTTCCGGCCAGTATAGAAACCTAAATGGTTACAAGTTTGTATCTAACTGCAGAAAATTATGTAAAGGAGGAGGAGTTGCCATGTATGTAAAAAGTTGGATTGATTTTAATACAAACGATGAGCTAACTGTTATGCAAGAAAAAATATTTGAATCTATATTCATCAATATTAGGCTGAAATCTCACAATATATTATGTGGAACATTGTATAGATCACCAACAAATGACACAACAGAAAATGATAGTTTTCTTAGAGCCTTAAAAGACTGTGTTGGAAAATTACCGCAAAACCATATTAGCTATATCACTGGAGATTTTAACTACAATCTAGCTAATTATGATAACCCGTTTATAAGCAATTTTACCGAAACTATGTTTGAAAATTCTTTTTTTCCAGTTATTAATCACCCAACTCGAATAACTGACACCAGTGCCACAGTGTTGGACCATATTTGGACCAATATCTCAAATCATGCCATAAAATCAGGAATTATCACTAGTCCAATATCAGATCACCTGCCAGTCCTTGCATGTACAAATATCGAATCAAAACAAAAAGAATTGTGTGAGAATTTGACAAAAAGAAGGAAATTTGCTTCACGAAATTATGCTAGATTCAACACAGAGTTGCAACACATTGACATTGAACCAGTATTAAATGAAACCTCCCCCAACAAAGCATTGTGTTTGCTTATCACAAAGTATAGCTCATGCTTTGATAGATGTTTCCCTCTCACAACTGTCAATGCCACTGGTAATAACAATGCTTGGTATGACAAAGAACTTAAGAATTTATTGCATGTCAAAAATAAGCTGTATAAGAAATACTTGTGCAAAAAAAAGCCTTGTTAATAAATTTAAATTCAATAGAGCTAGAAATTTTTATTTACATATTTTACAAGGAAAAAAGAAATCATACTATGCATCTGTATTTGAACAGCATAAAAATGATATAAAGGAAACGTGGGGAACAATCAACAGACTAATTGGTAAAATCAAAGCACCACACTGTTCTTCCCTTGTAATTGATAATAATCAGCTAAGCAGTGACCAACTTGCAATTGCTAATCACTTTAATAACCATTTCGCAAACATAGCCAGTAAGCTTGTTGATAATCCATCAAATTCTGATAGATGCTACAGAGACTACCTAAACCCATCCACATCCCAGTGAATTTATGTAAACCCCACAACTCCCACTAAAATTGGGAACATTATTAGAGAAATGAAATCAAAATACAGTTGTGGAATGGATGGCATACCAACATCAGCTCTAAAAAACTCACCAGAAAACATATTAACTGCATTCTCTCATGTAATTAATTTATCCTTGTCTCAAGGAATCTTTTTTCCAAGCTTTAAAACTGCAAAAGTAATACCAGTATTCAAAAAAGGCTGTGCGACTGATGTTAACAATTACCGCCCAATTAGTTTGTTACCTGCTATGTCTAAGATTCTAGAAAAAGTTATGTACAAAAGTGTAATGTCATTTCTAAATCAACAAAAGTTTTTTTATGATGGACAATTTGGTTTTAGAAAAAAACATGGTACTAATCATGCTGTCACCTGGCTCGTGGAAAACATTGTGGAAGCATTTGAAAATAAACAATTGGTACTAGGAGTATTTTTAGATCTATCTAAGGCATTTGACACAATTGATCACACAATACTACTCCAAAAATTACAACATTATGGCATTCGAGGACTGGCAAGTGATTGGTTCTGTAGTTATTTGTGTGGACGATCTCAACTCGTTCAACTGGGCAATACCTTATCTAATAAAAGATTGCTACAGTATGGAGTTCCCCACGGTTCAATACTTGGGCCATTGCTGTTTTTTATTTATGTGAATGATTTTCCTAACTGCACAAATAATGGAAATACAATCATGTTTGCTGATGACACTAACATTTTCTTTAAAAGAAAGTGCTGTAAATCTCTCTTTAGTATTGCCAATCAAGAATTAAAAAATATTGACTCCTGGTTGAATGCCAATAAACTAACCCTAAATGTTAATAAAACAAATTTCATAGTTTTTCACACCCCAAACAGTCAAGCTTCTTCAAATAATCTTAGCCTTTATATAAGAAATAATACTATTAAAAGAGTAAATTCAACCAAATTTTTGGGAGTAACAATCCATGAGCATCTGAGCTGGAAGATGCATATGGAGTGTATTTTAAAACAGATTAGAATAAACTTTGGAAGAGTAAGAAAGGTGTCTTCACTTTTAAACAAAAAAGCACTAATGATGCTCTACAACTCTCTGATAAAAAGCTATCTCACGTACTGCATTTCCTCTTGGTATTTTGTAAATACTACTATGATTCATAAACTTCAATGCAGTGTAAACAAATTTATTCGATTAATATTCAATTTGAATTACAGAACATCTGTCACTTACACAATGAAAGAAAATGAAATATTGTCAATCGAAAAGTTATTTAAATTTGAGACTGCAAACTTTATGTATCGACATTTTAATAACCTATTACCGAGTGTATTTGGACATATTCTTGATCAAAGTATTTTAAAAAACAATACTAGAAAAACTAAAAATGGTTCAAATGTTTTTCCAAAATACTGCCGATTAAATTTAACCAAACAGTCTTTTAAATATAAAGGACCTTTGATGTGGAATAAAATACCAGATTCAATCAAAAACATTACGCCCATTAAAGGATTTCATAAAGCACTAAAAACGTTCCTATTAGAAACAACGTCTTAATTCGCTGAGGAGTATATGAACAATAAAATTGAAATAAGTTTTGCCAGGTCTCAGATCATAGTTTTGCCCATATCCATTTTTTTTACCAATTTTGATTGTCTGAACTTTAATTGTAATATTAGGAAACATGAACACTCCTTCTCCCTCCGAGGCCACCACAAGTTTGGTTTTATTTGTTACACAATGCCGACCATTCCTAATAATGTTTCTTTAAACGAAACTCTTGCATCATCACCTTCTTGGCAATGCTGGCTTCTGGACACCATTTACTAAGAAACTTTTCAGCATCTCACTATTTACAATAGCAGTCAAAACTATTGCATGCATATAAGGTAGGAGAGTACCAAATCAGTTTTTTCTGTTCTTTCAGGTGCAGCAACCGCACATTAATTTGATTCGTTATGCGTCTTACAAGTAAAAGTTGTGCGTCTTAAGGTATACCGTTTGTTGCTGTTTCCTATTTTTGGCTGTCGCTTTGATGTATTCTTTTGTATCGCGCGCGTTTTATTGGCCAAATATATATGTAATACATACATACATACATTGTTTGTTTTTATTTTTTCCTTCTTTTATTCGTTTTTGCCACTTTCGTATCTTTGGTTACACTTTTTGATTGTAGTGTAGCGGTTTGGTGGACGATGGTAGGTAGGGTTGAGCCACGAGAGCGAACGGACAAAGAGAACTGACGACTGATTCTGTGGCTGTCTACCACGTCGATAGTGCAGTTAGTTCTTTATTGAATCGCACTTCGCTTACACAAGATTGGACTTTCACTTATCACCGATACAATCACTTTACTTGCAGGAAAACTCAACTGACTTATTCAAACTTGACCGATTGACCGAATAATATCGAATATCCGAATAACGAATCGAATGACCGAATACTGAGAAAAAAGGCAGTGGGGGTACTTTATATGTACATGTAGCGGTGACGTAATAATGATCAGCCGCTACAGTAGTAAATGACAAATTTCGTACTGCTAAGATTGTAGCGCCAGAGGGTTGGCGTGCTGTACTGTGAGCTTACTGACCTACACTTAATTACTTAAGTTCACGGGAGTTCTTTGACGTCGAATTATTTCCTTGAGTTTTCAGTTGACACAAATTTTTCTGTTTTGTTTACTAAACCTTTTACCAAAAATTGTCGTACAATTTCAAAATTTAGGAGCATCTTCAGTCCAAAAGTTAATTCTGTTTTTTGTTTTATAATTTATAATGATTTATCCAAAGACCAAGAGATATTTATAGGCCTACCTCAAAAAAATGAAAAAAAGGCACGACGAGTAATTTTTCGTGGGGTGAAGACGAGGCAATGTATAAGTCATGTTTCTACGAAAAATAAAACGAAGCACGAGGATTAATATTCGGAAACACGAAGGAATGCATGGCTCACATTTCTACGAAAACATGACGAAACGCGAGACAACAATATTTGAAACAGATGCGCATAGATGAGGTGAGGTAAGGGCAAAGGTTACATAATCGCTATAGAAAGACGAAGGAATGCATTACTCACGTTTCTGCGAAAATGAAAAGAAAACACGAGGTAGCAATGCACGAAAACAAACGCGCGCGGGGTAGGCATACGGGCAAAGGTTGCGCGATCGCTACAAGGTCAACAGCCGTTTTCTCGTTTTTTGTTACTGGAACCAGAAGCGATAGGTGCGGAAGCGGTTAGAAAATCACCGATTGGCACACAGTGCGAAGCTTAGACTAGCCAACTGAAAAGTCTAATCTCAACCAAATAGGTATTGATTAAAAATATTTGCTTATGAGTAGCAAACTAGCAATAATTCCTTTCAATTTTTAATTAGTTTTTCATTACTTTTCAAAATAACCCCAAAAGTTGGTGTTTTCTCTGTGCCTTTCCAGTATAAATTACAGCTTTTAGTCAGCCCCTTTTTTCGTTCGAAATGTGTGGCGTTATATACAGCCTTCCTATTGATTTGCGTTTTTTCCGCAAGGTCATTTTGGCAAGGCTCCTTTCCGCGGACCGTGTTAGTTTCCCCAAAAATTTTGAGTGTTTTCAGTAAGGTAGTAGGCTAAATTTAAAAAATATTTTGGGACTTGATTTTTTTGATAAATCTCTTGGAAAACGTAGACCGGTAATGCCAAAGAACCATGCCTGTGAGGGAAAGTAGCTCAAAGGTACCAAAGAATTAGGTCTAAGGATTGCAAGTTTGTTAGGTCAAGTAGAATAATTGTTCAGCTAAAAATAGAAAGGCAGTGGCTATTTTGCCGTCGATGGCAATTTGCCCTTGGAATCTATTTTACCGTAATCATTCACGTGTATTTATATAGCCGTATTTGCTATTATTACACCAGTGACACTGTGGTGTAGTGCAGGGCTTCTCAAACTATGGGTCGCCACCCCATTTGGGGTTGCACGATTTAGTTTTGGGGTCGCGAAACATATTCAAAACAAATTGGCTGTACTCATCAGAATTAAAAGCTTTTGTAACCCTCACAAGAAAATTAAAAGTAGACCTGTAGTAAAATGATTTTGTGTTGCATTTTCAGGGGTAACTCCATCTTTACGCTGTTTACTGCAATGTCTGCCTGAGCTTTCAAGTAAAACAAATCAAAAAATTGAAACAAGTTATTCATTGGTATTCCTGTTTGTCGTAACATACTGACCGATATCAATCTTGTTAACACGGCTTCAACTTGGAAGGAAATTTCCTTTTTTGAAAAAATTTTATTATTTGATAAAATTTGGCTCTAAAAGTCAGAAAAGAGGAAACTAGATAGAAATACTCCAGATAAAAAAAATTTGGAAGAAGTAAGAAAATTTGCAACAACATATCTTTGCAAAAAATACAGTGTAAAATAAAATGGCATGTAGAAATACAAAAACTGCGGAAAAAACTCTGCTAAATATCATTTTCCGTGGTTCAAAAAATGCTAAAAAAAAGAAAAATGTTTATGCTTTATCTGTAATTTAAAACCGTACTTTTAAAGCCTGACAAGATAGCTTTCGACTACTAATCTTGGGAAAATAGGCTTGTTTAAGTAGAGCCAGGCGGAAGCAAATGTAAAATGAGTAAGCGATGTTGCTTACCACACCAGTAGCGTACGGTACTTTGAGGAAGTGTCATGTTCCCTTGCTTTGGCCTTTACACGAGAATTTAAAAACTATTTATGTTAGCTACATTTATGACAATTCTTGACTTTTTTCAATATGCATTTAAGGATATTGTTTCGAGAGCAACAGTTCTGACGTATCAGTTCATCTCTTTCATAAATCATCGTGTGCAATATCCATCCCGTTAGATGTGCTTGATAAGTTTTATAAAATGAATTTTTATTTTGTTAATTTTTTGTTTGCTTCACTACTTTTATCATGTATTCTTTTTGTTACTGTAGAGTTACTTTCGTGGATTGTGCGCTTTCGCATGACTTCGTCCTAAAAAAAGATACTTGAGATTTGTGATCAGTGGTGCAATTATGGAGGGAAACATAAGAGATAACCCTCAAAGGATATGACAGAAGCAAAAAATGTAAAACAACAGTTTTTTTGTGACCAAAATATGCAAAATTTTTGCTTTCGCAAGATTTTCTTCGTTTAATGTTTCGCCCTCTGCAAGAAGATCGAGTTTACGTATTTTATATAGTTGCTTGATAATAAGATTAAGCTTACTTAATGCTTCGCTCCCCGCTCCCCTCTCAAAACAAAGCACGCCAATGCCTGTAATGGGACGTTTATTGCTTTAATATCATTAACGTGTAGGCTATTCATCCAGGGGTCGCGTAGAAATTTCTTTTCTAAAATGGGGTCGCAGAACAAAAGAGTTTGAGAAGCCCTGGTGTAGTGGATAGTGCGCTGGTCTTGAGATACCATGGTTGTGGGTTCGAATCTCAGCTGGCAGAGCATTAAAAGAAAGGCAGTGTACACCGAAGGGGCAGGCCCAGTATGTAAATGTACAGGGCAGTGTACACTGGAAGGGAGTGTACACAGTGGGGGATAGAGACCTGGGAGTGCAAAATTTTTTTAATTGGTTTTTAAAATTGACCAATCAGAAACGACCAAAAGTCACATGTTTAGTACATCATTAAGATTGACCAATCACAAATAACTCACGGCAAAATAGTCTCTGAGGGTAAATTGCTGTCGACGGCAAAATAGCCACTGTCAAATAGAAAATGATGTATGGCAATCAATTTTTGATCAGTCATAGTAAATTAATTCTTAACCCTAATTAATTAGAGTACCAGTATCATATTACTGGAAAACAATTGTTAGAACTGTTTCTCCAGCTTTTTTCCGCAAGATTTTCCAGCTTCAATCCATTTTTCTCCACACCCTTCAGTGCTTGCAGGATATTTATGCCTCTTGTCTGCTTTTTCAGCAAAGAAAGGGCCAAAAACTCTTCAAAAACGTTGAAATGGTCATCAACACCACGAACAGCAAAAATTGCCAGTTGAGCTGTGTTGGACTGATCAGTGCTTTCATCAATAGGTAGTGCATAAAAAATGCACCCTTGTAATTTTTCTTTCATAGTGCTTTCTATGTCGCATACAAGTTCCTCCACCCTTCTAGCAATAGTGTTTCATGAAAGACTAATCTTTTTTAAGTCTGCAACACTTTTAGGAAAAACACTCTGAGCTGCATCTGTTATGCAGTTTTTGCAAAATCTCCAATGCTGAAAGGTTTCGAATTTGTAGCAATTTGCTTAGCAATAGTGTAGCTGGCTTTAACCATGCCTTCACTTTCTGAGACAACTTTTTTAAACATGGCTTGTTGCAAATGTGCAGGTTTCAGTAGCCACTTAATTTTTTCTTCCTGCTCACGACCTCTAATATTTTCAAATTTGGAATGCTTGCTCATGTAGCAGTGAAGTAGTGACTTAAGTTGTACTCTTTCATCACAGACACTGTTTCCTGGCAGATTATACAGAGAAGCTTGCCATAATTTTCAATAAAGAAAAAAATTCGTTCTTTTGTTGCTTGAGGTGTTGTTGTTTGATCATCTGCAGGGGATCAAATATTTAGGCATGCATTGAGCAGCCAATTGATGGTGTTATCATCCAATACCAATGGCCCATCTTTTCTGGCTAGATTGTAAATAGGGCATTGATACAGTAAATGTTGAGGAGTTTGTTGTTCTGCACCACAGTTGCAAACTGCAATAGTTGTCAGTCCCCATCTATAGATCAGAGATCCAAATCATCTGATGCCAGTGCAAAGATGATTTAACTGAACCCAGGCTAACCGACTGAGTTCATGACCTGTTGGTAATGGTCCTACATTGGTAATCTAAAGAGTGAAGACATGAGATGTTTTATGGTCCTACATTGGTAATCTAAAGAGTGAAGACATGAGATGTTTTTTGTCCAGTTGTTTTTCCAGGTATTGTGCATCCATGTTGAAGTGTTGATTTGTTAGTGTTTTTAGCCAGCAAACCTTGCTCTCAGATGACAAATGTTTTTTTTGATTTAAGGTGCCTCTTTGTCATCAATCTGTTGAAATAATTATGGAGTGTATAGCCTGGTTCTAAAGACTCACGTGCCAGGGAGAGCTTTACAGCAAAGCCCAGCAGGGGGAATGCCAGAGAGAACTGGAAGATTCTCAGTGGGTGTTGGTTTCAGGCATCCTGTCACCATGCACAAGGCATCATTAATAGATCTGTCAAGCAGATGCATGTATGCATTGCGACTTCATACTAGTGCACAGTACTCTGCAGTGGAGTAGACAAGGGCCAGGGTGGTGATGCATAAAGTTGTTGTATGTGCTCCCCAGCCGGTACCTGCCAATTGACAGATCAGGGAGACAAGTGATGTAACTTTCTTGTGCAGGGTCTCCAAGTGGTGTTGATACCTGAGGGTCCTGTCCAGGGTGATCTCGAGATAGGTAGTTGTAGGGTTGTAGGGCAGGCCACTTCCATCAACTCTGATGTAAAGCTTGTGATTGGCTTTCCTGTTGTTCAAATGGAAAGCTGTTGGCACGATTTTAGTTTTGCTGAGTTTTAAATCTCTCAATTTTGGAGGTATGATGATAGTGTTGCCATGTCCTGGTTAAGAGTCTTTTCCAATAAGGACCATTCAGCAGGCAAATGCACTATGGCCAAATCATTGGCATAGGTATATAGCGTAGAAGTTGTTAGTCGGAGGTCATTGATGTAAATGTTAAAAAGGAGTGGAGCTAGAACAGAACCCCGAGAGATGCTGCTTTTGAGTTTGTCACAGCCTGCTTTTCCCTCCATGACTGTTGGTAAAAGTAAAATTGTGATGATAGACAAGCTCCATCATCATCTTGACCATGTGCCTATTGGGCAGGAGTTGAAGGAGCTTGCAGGCAAGGTTTTGTTGCCATATGGTGTTGTATGCTGCTGTGATGTTGATAAACACAGCACTGGCTTTTTATTTTCAAAGCAATCCTCATTATCTTGACTCATGCAAGTGGCCTGTTTTAGAGTTGATTGACCTCGTCAAAAACCTGCTTGTTTAGGTGGTAAGAGAAGGTTAATTATTGGCTCGACACAAGAATGGATGAGCCGTTCAAGGACTTTATATGCAACACATAGGAGTAAAAGGGAAGATGATTACCTTCACCTGGTCCCTCCTGTGAGTAGCTAATTCATCCAAGCAACTATTCAAGCTGATTAATGAAGAAGTGAAACAAAGCTCATCAAGTCAGAGGAAATGATCCTGCTCTCGATGTACAAAAAAAATCTATTGTCCAACTCTTTTTGAAACTGTGGCCCTTGTCAATGTAAGAACGTTTTCTAGTGGTATTTGAGGCCATTATCCACTGACTGTATACTGCATACCATTATCCAGAGATGGAAGAAGTATTTTGGACAACTTACTCAACCAGAAAACCCTAAAGAAAGAAGAGAAATGTGAACAGAAGAGAGAAAACAGGGATGGAAGATATCTCTGGAGAAGAAGTCAGGACTGAATTGAGGAAGATGAAGAAGGGAAAGGCTCAAGGACCTGATGACATACCAGTGGAAGCATGAATGGCTCTAGGGAATAAAGGTGTGGAGTTTCTAGTGAACTTCTTCAACAGACTTTTATGAGGAGAGAAGATGCCAAATGAGTGGAGGAGAATCGAGCTCGTACCTTTGTACAAAGGTAAAGAGTCATCAAGGAATGTGGAAACTACTGGGAAATCAAGTTGATGAGCCGCACTATGAAACTGTGGGAGAGGGTAATAGAAACAAGGATAAGGAAAGAAGTGACGATTGCTGAGCAACAATTTGGGTTTGTGCCAGGAAGGAGTACCATCAATGCAATCATCTGTCTGAGGATGCTGTTGGAAAAGCGGACTGAAGGACAGACGGCAGTGCACTGTGCCTTTAATGACTTGGAGAAAGCATATGACAGGATATCCAGAGAGGAACTGTGGGAATGCTTGCAATTAGCTGAAACATCAGAGTGCTATGTAAGAATTATTAACCACATATATGACAAAGTGACAACAGCTGTGAGAAGTGCAGCAGGGTTGACTGAGGAATTCAAGGTAGGTGTTGGACTTCACCAAGGCTCAGCACTCAGCCCATTTCTTTTTGCCATCATCATGGACAAGCTAATGGAGGATATCAGGAAGGACGCACCATGGGATATGCTGTTTGCAGATGACATAGTGCTGTCTAGGCAAAATCATAGGGAGCTAGAGGATGATCTGGAGATTTGAAGAAATGCACTGGAGAGAAGAGGCCTAAAAGTGAGCCGTAGCAAGACCAGATATGTGAAGGCTGGGGGTGTGGATGATGGAGAAGAGTTAAAGCTGCAAAGAGAAAAGTAAAGACAGCAAAAAACTTCAAATACCTAGGCTCGACAGTTAGGTGAGGAGAAGAATCCAAGCAGGATGGATGAGTTGAAAAAAGGTGTGTGGAGTTTTGTGTGACAGGAAGTTATCAGCAAGGGTTAAGGGTAAAATGTACAAGAGTGTTGCTGGACCAGCCATGCTTTATGGAATGGAAGTGGTGGCAGTGACAGAAAGACAGGTGGGAAAAATGGTGAGGTGGGCACTGGACGTGACAAGAAAGGACAAGATAAGAAACAAATATGTAAGAGGGACTGCAAAAATCGCAAAGCTAGGAAACAAACTTTGGAATGCAAAGCTATGCTGGTATGAACATGTAAAAAGGAGAGAAGAAGGCTACATGGGAGAAAGGATAATGGAGATGGCGATGCCAAGTAGAAGGAAAAGAGGAAGGCCAAGGAGAAGGTGGATGGATTTGGCAAGAGAAGACATGGAAAGGGTTGGAGCTAACAAGGGAGATGAAATCGATTGGGTCAAATGGAGAATACTTTCATGCTGTGGCAACCCCAAATAGGGAAAAGCCAAATAAAGAGGAAGAATCCACTGACTGCATACTGCACAAGCTTCAGCAATAAAAAAACGTGTTGTATTCCAGCTGGGAAGGAGAAACTTGAAACACGTTTTAATTTTTATGAAATCACAATAGCACAAACTTTTTCTTAGATCATAAAGTGTAATCAGTGTGAAAACAAAACATGACATGTCTATCAAGTTTATTTTGTTGGAAGGTTTTCAGCATAGTAATGCTCAAAAACGCAGTTATTGATTTATTGCTAACCAGTGAAATATTACTAATTCTCATATCGCTTCATGGGCCACTCCAGAGGGCTTCCTGGGTTGAGGAACTTTGTCCTATACTTTCTATGACAGGTTTGTCCCAACATGAAGTTGGCGAGTGATTGGTTGGCCTATTACAACCTGTGTTGGAGTGGTTTTCATCACATTGCATATCAGATTTGTTTATGTTTGTTAAGTAGTAGTAGTAATTATTCAGTTTTTATCCGGTGTTGTCCCCTTAGCAGAGATGGCCAGATTCTCCCTATTCCTTCTGCAATTGCTTGCATTTTGTCTCTTCACTTGTCTCATCTCAGGGCATCGTACTTCTTCAAATCAATCTTCTCTGTCTCCTGTTTCACTTCTTTCTTCCAGGTTTTCAATTGTCCTCGCTTTCTTTTCCTACTCACTTGAAGATCCAGAGCAACCCTCAAAACACTATTGTCATCCCTCCTTAGCACATGTCCATACCATCTGACTCTGTTCGCTGTTGCTAACCAGTCTGTAGTTTCCTTCAACCCCAACATGTCCATCTGTTCTTCAGTCATCTTTCTGTCAACAACTTTCTGACCGCAGATGGCTCTCACCATAGCTCTCACCATAGCTCTCGTCGTTCTTCTTAAAATTGCTTTTTCATTTTCTTTTAAAGACCATGCCTTACTTCCATACAGTATTGCTGATCTTATGCAACAATGATAAGCTTTACCTTTCATCTTCAGAGGAAACCTATTTCTAAGCAATAACTGTCCATGTTCCGTGAATCTTACTCAACCGATTTTTACTCTTGCTGTAACTGGTGCTTCACAACCACCACTAGCATTTAGTCTGTCTCCCAAATAACAAAATCCATTCACTATCTCCACTTCATCGCACAACTTCTCAATTGAATCCATCGTCCCTTCCATTATTCCTTTACATTTCAAGCAAACAAAATGCATTGCCAACCTAGCGGTAGCTCTCTTTATTTCTGCACATTTGCCATGAACCCAGCTTCCACATTTTGTGAGTAACACTGAATTGGCCATGACTCTCCTCCCACAAACTCCACATGGATCTATCATGCTTTTGAATAGTTCTCCTTTGGACCTGCTTACCATCACTTTTGTTTTTCTGGTGTTGACCTTTAAATTTTTACTTTCCAGTGCATCCTTCTGATTCCAAAATCTTTGCTTTTTGTCTTCCATGGTTTCGCTCATGATAACAAGGTCATCTGCATACAGTAATTCATTAATCACACCCCTTCTTGCATTTTCTGTAATAACATCCACCACTATTGCAAACAATAGCGGCAACAGCACAGATCCTTCACGTACAATGACAAGCTTACTCTGCCTCCTTTTCCTTGTGCAGTTTTTGTTGAGCTGATGCAAACGGCTACTTCCTTTGTTGAATTCAGTTTCAATGATGTTGTGCACCAACAGACTGATGGTGTTGCTATGGCTTCACCTCTTGGCCCATCTCTTGCCAACATTTTTGTTGGATATTATGAAGCCTTGCTTTTCAAAAGAATCAACAAACCTTTTATGTGTTATCGATACGTTGATGATACCTTTGCAGCTTTCAACCACGAAGATGAATGTAATGAGTTTTTCTCCCATCTAAATTCTCTCCATCCATCACTTAGTTTTACTTTTGAAAAGGAATGCAATTGAACTTTGCCCTTTCTTGATGATCTGGTAGAAAAGAACAATCATGAATTTGTTACATGTATCTACAGAAAGCCGACTTTCACTGGCCAATACATTTACTGGAACTCTTTTTGCCCCATGAAATGGAAGACCAATTTGATATCTACTCTTGTCCACAGAGCTCTGATCATCTGTTCGGAATCTACTCTTCAAAATGAGCTTTCCAACATTCATACAATCCTTATCAACAACGGTTGCCCTGAAGCTGTAATCAACGCTGTTATAACCAAGAAAATGAATCAGTTTTGCAGACCAATGCAATTAGGTCTCAAGAAATGCCCAGTTTATCTTCACTTGCCATGATTGGGCAATGTTTGGACAAGGTACAAAATGCAAATTAAAACAGCTGTCAAATGCTGTTACTTTGCAGTTGAACCATGCGTTGTCTACACCACCAGACAACTTCTGCTTGCAGCCAAAAAGGATGCACTACTCGCTTTACGTCAAAGCAACATTGTTTATCAATTTTTGTGCCACTGTGATAGTCGGTACGTGGGTCGTACTTCTCAAAGGCTGCAACAGAGGATTAAGCATGTGTCGAAAACCATTCTTCAAGGACATATTTCTCAGGACTGAAGCACATTAGCCCACCCTTGCAAGCTAATCAGAAGCTTTAAAGCTGAAACTTCCTTTTCTGCTATAGTACAACATCTCTTGCTGGACCATATATGCGCACGTGAATACAATAATAACAAATTTTCCATTCTTGCCCATGGCTGTACTTCTTTTCATCTTTCCACCCTTGAAGCCACATACATCAAAACATCCAAACCAAATTTATGCAAACAAAAGGAATTTGTTTATGGTCTAACAATCATGCATTAGTTTCCGCTCCTTCTATTGGTTGCTCATTTTACCAACCACAATAAAGCTTTTTTCTTTTTTGTCAACTGTGTCTCTATATAAGTGACTCACTTCATTTTTTAAAATTCTATTTCTGATGGATTTTTTTGAAAAGTGTCAGACAAAAAGCTTTGAGAATGAATACTCTACCTTCTGCAACCAGTCATTCCAAAAGAAATGTTTGTTGAATTGATGAAATGTGTTACATCCTCAGTTAAGTTCATCTTTAACAACATTATGTACAAGCAAACAGACGGAGTAGCTCTGGGATCGCCACTTGGTCTGGCTTTGGCTAACATCTGTGTTGGGTAATATGAAAAAAGTTATTTTCTCAAATGCAGAAGCCTCCAACATACTTCAGATATGTTGATGACACATTTGCCATCTTTGATCACAAAGCTAAAGCAGATGAATTGGTGTCCAAACTCAACTGCCTTCATCCATCCCTAATATTCACCTTTGAAAAAGATAAGACAAATGTCTACCATTTTTTGATGTCTATGTCAAAAGAACAGATCTTGATTTTGAAATCAGTGTATCCAAAAATCCACTTTCACAAGTTAGTATTTACGTTGAGAATAGGGAGGAAGCTTATATTGTTTGCAAATTTGAACATCACAATAGCTAGGTAATTTGCAAGTGCAAACTCCAGAGTGTGCACTGTGTGCATTTATTACGTTTAGTAATGTAAAAATTTTGTTGGTGGTACAAAATTTTAATATAGCTTTGAAAAAGCGGTTTGAGCCATAAGCTTTTCGTTGACATTCTCATCAGTGGCAATATCGCATCAAAAGGATAGATCTAGAGTGTATAGGTGGTTTATGTGATTAATTTGGATGTTTAGCAATCAAGACAAGCTAATGACAGTGGTAGTATTGTAAAGCGTGCCAAGGAAAGATTTTGCATAGCAAAATGCTAAAGAAAGCGCAGCAGGAGGCCAAATAACACCGGGATTATCAAAAGAGATTCAGAGTGTAAACAAACTCTTTCTGTCTGCATAACACCGGGCACTGGGTTTTGATATAAGCAGCCTCTAAAAGATTAAGATGGAAAGAGCTGTGTGCTGCGGTGAGGATTGAAAACTGCTTGTCATCATAGTTGAATACACATTGATCATTATCTAAAAGATGCTGACCAATGGAGGAGTCACAATCCAGTTTGGTGTCGGTTTGTTTGCATGATCTGAGTATTTGAGATTGGCGTGGACAGCAGTGTTCCCTTTAAACGCAAAAAAAGTGCAAATTTGCATAATTATGTCTGGCGGATTCGCAGTTAAAATTCAACAGTGCGTAAAAAAAGTCTGGCGGTTTTTGGTAACTTTTTCATTTTGTTAAAATTTTTGCAATTTTGTTAGCAAAATCTTAACCCACTGCTAAATGCATGGGAGACAGTGAAAAGAAATCCAAGTTAGAACAGATGCTTTTTTTAGAGCAGTGCAACGTCTCACCCAAACATCGCACGGCTGTGACGCAACATCGAGTGACGGCGACTTAAATATCGCGCACGCCTTTGCCTCACTTTTTTGTGTAACAAATTATCTCTCCAGCAATTAGCGTGAAGTAAAATCAATTTTTTTGTTTACTTTTTCCCAGCCGATTTCAATCGTAGCTAAAGAGCAGTAATAGCAAGCAGCTCTCAAACTTCAGTTTTAACTCAAGACATCATTTTTCGAGGAAAGTTTGAAACTAAACTTGCTTAAAATCTCTATGTTTTTTTTACGTTTCAATGCTAATTTCAATCGTGCTTGTTAAGATAAAAAAGCACATAGTTCTCGCTTTCAGTTAAGCACAAAAAACACCATTTTTGAGGGATTGGTTCAGTTTTTGTACGTTACAAATAAATAACCTTCATTTACTTGCCATTTATTAACACTAAAAATAAAAAAGAATACAACTTCCAACCAATTTAGTTTTGAATTCCCTTCAAATACTTTCTGAACTGAGATTGAAAGTTTGCTTGCAATTGCAAAAACCTGTTGTTTAATTGATTTTGATAAAGAAATGTAAGTTGTCTAATTATTTACCGTAATCAAGCAACAGTTAAAGTTTGCAAGTAATTTTTGTTGTGTCATAGTCGTAATAACCTACCTAACATCACATTACTTCATAAAAGTTCTAGTTCTCATGCTCATGTCGGGCGTCGGCAAAGGGTTAATTTTATTTATGCACATTTTTCATCTGTCATTCCAAAGTGCTTACGAATCACTGTTGCAAAGGCTGTAAAGTTTGAGACCAAATTTAACCACAATTAACTTACTGAAGAAAAATAGCCAGGTATTTCGCCGCCGTCTTATAACAACCGATAATCTACCTGTTTGTGAACATTTTGGGGCTGACATAGTCACGCTAATTATTATGTCATCAAAGCGCATTGTCACAGTTTTGACTTTCCTTTCCCTGCAAATTTGTCTGGCAGTTTTCATACGTTTGCTAGCAATTTCGCACTTGCGTCGGCGGTTAAGCACTCACTAAAATCTTAGAGGGAACACTGGTGGACAGGTCAATTGTTGTCTTAGCCATTGCAGAACATGTTGCTTGATGCAATCCTGTAATTGTTGAGATGTTTGCCCCATGTACCAACCATCACAGTGGCACGTGTATTCATATATGACTGAATGTTTCTGAGTGGTAGGTAGAACATCCTTGCAGGCCACAGGCAGCAAAAGACGTAAAGACCAAGTGGGTGCTGACGGAACCATAGCAGCTTTCCATGGCAGTTTTGACTTCTTTTTTGAAGTCTGTGGAGGGCTTACCTATCTAAGGGATCCTCCAATACATCAGGCACTTTTCTGGGCTGAATTGCTTAAGGGTGGAAAACTAAGCGATCTTCTTGGCAATCTGAGCATTGATGACGTTTTTAGGATAGCCATTGTCCAGTAATATTTTTTTGATCTGTTCTACTTCTCCGTTGAGTCTACACTTGGTGCAAATCATTAGGACTCGTTGCACCAATGTAGCTATTAGACTTATTTTACGTTTGAGAGGACTAAAGGACTCCCAATGCAAATACTGGCCAGTGAAAGTGAGTTTCCGGTATACACTGGTCTCAAAGCCAATATCTGTTCTTTCGATGTAAACATCAAGAAACGGTAGACATTTTCCTTTCTCTTTTTCAAAGGTAAATCTGAGAGATGGATGAAGGCAGTTGAGTTTGGTCAGAAATTCATCTGCTTCAGCTTTGTGATCGAAGATGGCAAACGTGTCATCAACATATCTGAAGTATGTTGGAGGCTTCTGCATTTGGGAAAATAACTTTTCTTCATAATATCCAACAAAGATGTTAGCCAAAGCCAGACCAAGTGGCGATCCCATAATTATAGTTATATCTCATAAACTAGGGGATGGGATCATATCCCATGATCCCATCCCCTAGTTTGGTAATGTCATGATAATTTATAGGATTTCATTTTGGGAAGGTGCATTCATCTTTAGTGTAAATAAGAGTTAGTGCACTTTTAGTAGACAGTCAGTTGGCAGCCCTTGACCAATGTGCTTGTATTTTATTTGTATGCATTTTAGTTTTATTTTTTAAACTTTTGCTCTAAGTAAGATGAGAAAAAGACTTGTGGAATACAACTGTACAATGAATATATGCAAAGGTGCTAGAAAGTCCCAACAACTAAGGAAGCAAGCTTTTAAAAAGGCAGTTTTCAATTTACTTTTATCCAAAAATGTAATCGTTTAGATTTTCTCAAAAATAATTATACTTCCTATTAGACACATTAATATTTAATATAGGAGAGTTAATTGATAAGTTAATTGATTTTCTTAATTTTTGGTGTTTTTGTAGCTGTGGAATTAAAATTTTATATGATGATTATGGATAGAATTGTGGTCTTATATACCGAAAATTGTGTTTATTTTTGGAATGCTGTAGGTATGACAGTAAATTGCACTTACTCTTAGGTTAGAACTGCTTGTTCTTGTAGCAAACAGGAAGTTTGTAAGTCATCTTTGGAGGACTGTGTTGTGTAGTTAACTCGAGTCCCTGTTGCAAAAGATGCAGCTAATTACACTGTCAATTCATCTAAATTGGTTTACAAAATAGTGATCACTTGTGATGGACATAATAGCCTAGACCAAAAATCAAGAAAAATATTCAACTGGGGTACATACTTCTACATTGTTTGAACCTGGAGTATGTGGAAACAGTGACTGACAAGCACTGAACTAGACAAAAAGTGCCCTAATAAACCAACAAAATAAGTTTGAGAGAATTATTGGCTGCTGTTATACATAAACCAACATTGCAGTTAAACTTTAAAAATTAAATTTTGTGGGATCTGAGGAAAACTGTAAGTTATTGATGTGGTGAATCAAGTCATTCAATTGATTGTATTGCATGAAAAAGCATTAAAACATTTCACGTTTAGCAGTGAATTGCTGTTGTGTCACTGTCACGTAATGCTTATGTTAGATGTTTAGCAGCCCTAGAAAAAATTTGAGATGAAGGACCAGAGATGTGATTGAGAAGAAATGTCACTGACTCTATAAATTTGATAAACTACCGAAAATATCAAAAAAGGAAAGTAACCAAAATTTTTTACAATTTAAAAATAAATAACTGAAGATGGTGTAACTCTTTATTCAGCTAAATTTTGTGTGGTGGTTTTCATGTATTTGTTAGCAGTTTGCACATGCACCAGCAGTTATACACTTACTAAAATCTCAGAGGGAACAATGCTGGGGAAAACAGCCTTTTACTCAAAAGCCAGCCTCAACTAAGTAACTTAAAAAAAGTTTGCCCCTTTGATAGTTAATATGACATCACAATTAAGGGTTGATTGCAGACATTCTTTTCTTTTCTCAAAAAATAACTGTAGAAATGCTGTTGAAAGCTTTTTTTTGGACATATTAACAAGCTGCTTTTCATAAAAATATTTTCAACTTTTTGAGTTGTTTTGACAGTGTAACTAGCAATTCATTTTTAAGGTGTCTAATTTCAAGCATTCTTTTCCTTATTTTTTTTCTTGAACGCTGTAAAGAAGCTCTGTGGTGTCATAATGCTGCTTGCTACAATTTCTACATGGTGCCCTTATTTAGTATGTATATGTCATATTTATTGGCTGTGTTATTTGCCCTGGTTTCAACATAGCAAGAAAACCAGCTTCCAACGTTATGAACTTTATCCCAGTACATCTACTAAAGCAAAAATGTTCACTATAGATTTAATTGTACCAATTGATAGGCCAATGGTTTTGTTTTAAGTTTTTGCTTACACATTTATCTTTGCCCAAAATTTCAAATTGTCAAGATTATTCTTACTTACAAGCAGCCTCTCAAGTATTCATCAACTCTTTTTCCAAGCACAAAAATCAAAATTGTGTTTGTGTGACAAAGTGCCCCAAATGTCAGCCTCTCTTTATAAATTTAAAGAGATCATGTTCACAAAAAGAATACAATTTAACAGATAAGGAGCTTGTCTGGCACATGGCACAAATTAAAGTTGCTTTCAAGGTTGATAAATGAAAAAGTGTTCTTCCTTTAGCCAAAATAGAAAATTGATTGTCATTGTAGTAAAAGGCACATTTTTTATTGTTGAGAAGGTGTCATCCTGTTGCCGAAGTACTAGTAGGATTGGATTGAAATAAGTCACGATCTGGTTGAGTTCAGTTTCTTATTGCTTTTGGTATGTGCTGTTTTATTCTATCCTGCAGTCTTTGCGATATGTGGCATACGTACTGACAATCACTGCAACACACGTATTGATAAACGACCATACTTTGTTGCTTAGTAGGCACGACATCTTTGCAGACTGTTGGAAGCATCTTTCTTGTGGAAAATACTTCATAAAGTTTTACAGCACCAAAAATGAGCTGATAGCAGTTTTGCATTGCTTTTCAAACAACTTTTCAAACATTGCTTTTCAAGACAACATCTCCTCAACAATGAAAAATGTGCCTCTTACTATGGTGACAACCAATTTTCTATTTTGGCCAAAGGAAGAACACTTTTTCGTTTATCAACCTTGGTTTATCAAAATGCTTAAACCAGAGCTTTGTCGCCAGAAAGAATTTGTATACACACTAAAATTATATCATTAATTTGGACTCAACCAAACATTTGGTTGTCTACCAATCAGAACATTCTGACATTTCCACCAACTTCAATCGCTATAAATACCTTGCCATCAACACCAGGCTTCATTCTAGCGATAACTCCTGAAGAGAGCTAGACAAAAACGTTAGAGTTTTCACTTATTCTTTGTAAAAAAGTACAATAAAATGGTTGATAGCAAGAGCTTTAGTTAAGTTACAGCAATTGCGGGGCCCCATTAATAACGTTGAAGTTAAGATTATCAAATTAGCTGGTGATCACCAAGAGTTTTCTTTGGAGTAGGCTACAATTAAAATTTGTACAGACTTAATTTGTCAATGAATCGTTTTGAATATTTTGATAGAAAATACCAAATATTCATGCTATCAAGAAAGAATACATCAGTTGCTAGTTGCTAGTTAGCAATTTTCAAGGCAATCTCCTATTAAGAGGGATCTGCCTCCAGCATCAAAGTACAATAGAAAAATTTGCTCAAAAATGATCACCAGCATCATACGGTACCATACAGCAATCTATTATGTCATGTCAATAGCCTGTGACCAGTTTTGATCTTATTGGGTCTCATCAGGCAGGTATAAAAACACTCAATAATAAACATGCTGAAAAAAAAAATTGCCATTGGGTGGAAAAAAAATGCAATACAAAACAACATGATACAGCAATACCTATATCATGGGGGTCACATTCAAGGACACACACACACATGACATGGACAATAAGTCACAGCCTAAGCCCTAATAAGGGTGTAGAATCATTGTCAAGACTTATTATTAATACATGAGTTGCTAGTTAGCAATTTTCAAGGCAATCTCCTATTAAGAGGGATCTGCCTCCAGCATCAGAGGAAAATAGTAAAAATAAAATTTTTTTTGCACCCAATGGCAAATTTGTTTTTTCAGCATGTTTATTATTGAGTGTTTTTATACCTTCCTGATGAGATTCAATAAGGTCAAAACTGGTTGCAGGTTATTGACATGATGTAATAGAGTGCTGTATGGTACCGTATGATGTTGGTGATCATTTTTGAGCAAATTTTTTTACTATATCAAGAAAGAATATACAAAATGTATCACAGACCTTAGTTTTTCTAGAAATTACATTTTTGTGACATGCAAGCATTACAATTTTGTGTGTTTTTGATCAGTAGATTACATTTCATAAACATTTGGAAACATTAGTGTTGGATGGGACTTTTTGAAAATGTGGACAGATAGTGCAAAAGAACTATGCTTGTGAGGAAAAGTAGTCAAAATGTACTGGAGAACTAACTTTGTCTAACAATTGCAAGTTTGTTAGGTCAAGTAGGATAATTGTTCCACTAAAAATGAAACATGATGAGTGGCAACCAATTTTTGATCAGCCATTGTGAACTAATTCTTAGCTTTAATAATTGGAGTCACACATTGCTGGAAAGCAAATTTCCTGAGCTTTTGAAGGACAGTAGTTATTAGTAGTGATTCAGTTTTTATCTGGTGTTGCCCCTTTAGCAGAGATGGCCAGATTTACCCCATTCCTTCTGCAATTGCTTGCACTCCGTCCCTCCACTTGTCTCATCTCAGGGCACCCTCTTTCTTCAAACCAATCTTCTTTGTCTCCTCTTCCACCTGCTTCTTCCAGGTCTTCCTCGGTCGTCCTCGCTTTCTCTTGCCACTCACTTCAAGATTCAGAGCAACCCTCAAAACACTATCGTCATCCCTCCTCAGCACATGTCCATACCATCTAACTCCATTTGCTGTTGCTAACCAGTCTGTAGTTTCCTTCAACCCCAACATATCCATCTGTTCTTCAGTCGTCTTCCTGTCTACCACTTTCTGACCGCACATCGCTCTCACCATAGCTCTCTCCGTTCTCCTCAAAATTGCTTTTTCATTTTCTTTTAGACACCATGTCTCACTTCCATACAGTATTGCTGATCTTACACAACAACAATAGGACTTTACCTTTTATCTTCAGATGAAACCTATTTCCAAGCAACAACTCTCCACATTCCCTGAATCTTACCCAACCGATTTTTACTCTTGCTGTAACTGCCGCTTCACAACCACCACTAGCATTTAGTCTGTCTCCCAAGTAACAAAATCCATTCACTATCTCCACTTCATTGCACAACTTCTCAATCTAATCCATTATTCCTTTACATTTCAAGCAAACAAAATGCATTGCCAACCTAGCGGTAGCTCTCTTTATTTCTGCACATTTGCCATGAACCCAGTTTCCACATTTTGTGAGTAACACTGAATTGGCCATGACTCTCCTCCCACAAACTCCACATGGGTCTAACATGCTTTATAATAGTTCTCCTATGGACCCGCTTACCATCACTTTT
Organism: Trididemnum clinides; assembly: GCA_963675345.1. NCBI lineage: Eukaryota > Metazoa > Chordata > Ascidiacea > Aplousobranchia > Didemnidae > Trididemnum > Trididemnum clinides. Next base: position 238,912 of record OY776290.1, on the reverse strand, counting down.
GTTTTTCTGGTGTTGACCTTTAAATTTTTACTTTCCAGTGCATCCTTCCAATTCCAAAATCTTTCCTTCAAGTCTTCTATGTCTTCGCTCATGATAACAAGGTCATCTGCATGTAGCAATTCATTAACTACACCCCTTCTTGCATTTTCTGTAATAACATCCACCACTATTGCAAACAATAGTGGCAACAGCACAGACCCTTGATGTACACCAACATTTACTTTGAATTCCTCTGAATATGCAGATCCCACCCTCACTCTTGTCTTTGCACCATCATACAGGCTCATAACTGCCCGAACTATTACTTCTGATAAACCCTTCTTTCTCATGGCTCACTCCATCACTTTTCTTGGCACTCTATCAAAAGCTTTTTTATTAGTACTTCATTATAACGTTTTTGTATTAAACTTACCTGTTTTTACTGAGCTTACCACTTTTTGGGAGGGGTGGAAAGTTACACAAAAGGTCTTGAAGTTTAGCTTATTCAGTATAAAAACAAATATTAATTGTGGATATTATACACAAGCTATTGAAATTGCTTTGAAATTACTTTTAATTTGTTGAAAAAAGTTTGAAAATCAGTTGAGAAATGAGGTCACAAATTGGTTTTTTAGTAAACTGAATTTGCAAAAAGGGTACCACTTTTGAAAACATCTTCATGTTATGATCTGTGGTAGCAAAAAATTTGTGTTAATCATTCAAGACATATTATGACATCATAGAGCGAGTTTTAAGTGTGCAAATGAAAAAGAGAAGAAAAATGCTTTAGAAGGGCTTGAAGTGCTTAAATAGAGAATTACTTGTAGCATGGTTGAATAAGCTTTAATTGTTGTAAAGTTGCTTTTATCGTAGGCACCTATTAATATCTCCTGAAACAGTGTTTGATTGTGTTTCTGTGATCAGTACTTTTTGAAAAAGAACAAAAATTAGATTGTGGAATGAAGCATTGATTGTGAGGTCATCTTAGACCCCTAACAAATGAAAGTTTTTGTAAAGTGATAGATCGGAAGCTGGTTTTCCTTTGAGCAAAAAGAGGTCTTTGTTAAGTAATGCAAATTGTAAAAAATTGAGTATGACGTCATAATGATGTCATGACGTCGTAATCAATTTTTTACAGGCATAGGTCTACCATATGCTCTAACCACTGCTGTTGTGCCCAGTAGCATAGATATGATCTAATATTGTTTAAAAGAGAGAGACAGAGGTAGATGGTTAGTATTGATATGTTCATATTTTGGTTGCTGCTGGAAGCCGCCAGGGCCAAGTACAACTGATAAATGTTGTAGTTGGTAGGGTGATTGAGATTAAAGTTATTGGTAAAAGTAATTTTTTGTTGTTTGAAACAAGAAGTGGTGTGGACCTACAGCTGGTATATAAGATACTTTGTACCGAATTTGCCAAGTCTCAGTAAAGTTGCTGTCAGACATATTGCTTGGGCAATACATTAGGTCACTTTAGTTTTAAGATATTATTGTGATAGAAGCAAAATTTTGTTGTGCGACCAAGACAAACTTTAAAATGCCTAAAAATGAAGTTTTTTTTGTGAAGGTAAATTCAAAAAAATGGGCAAAGAAGTTGAAAGTAATGTGGTAAATGACTTAAGCCAATTTGCACATACAGTTTTGTAAAAATTTAAGACTGTTGCAATACAAGTTGTGGCATATTTCTTTTAAAACATTCTTTTTGAGAAGTAAAGAAAATTGGAAAAAAGTAGTGCATCATTACTTGATTGTAGTGCTGTTGGTGGGACAACTATATTTGTCTTCCAAAGCAATGGCTTATTTGCATGTAAATTAGCAGATAAACCATACTTAAAACGTGGGTGTAGATAAGAAAAATATCTTAAGTATGTCTGCCTTTCTCAAAGTGTTAGGATTTCTTTCAGCCCTCCCTGTCTTAGAACTACATGGTGGTCAAAAATGATGTGTGTGTTACCAAAAGTCATTCATCCATTTTTTACTGGATTGGTATGGTAAATATTAAAAAATTGGCTAAAGTCATAGAGGCTAAAAAAAAAGAAGGTAGTGCCAAAAATGAATTTTTGTTCTGGTTGCAATGAAATGTATGGAAAATGATGGTTCCATTTAGGCCTTAAGATAATTATGGTCATAATTAATTTAATTGTTGCTGTCTTTGGCATGAAAAACTAATATTTCATTCTTCTTGGTCATCCACATTAATGAGTTGTTTTCTGCACTTCTGCTTGACTTTCAGCAAAAGCAAGACATAAATTACAATAAATGAAGCAGATTGTTTAATCAAAGAAAATGATGCCAAATTTTGGTTATATCAGTTGCAAATTATCCCTGTTTTCCTAGAAAGGAATAGCTGTGAAAAAATCATCAACATCTGAAAAATTATTTAATTTAGAGTAAACTAAGTAATGTGATGGATGTTAACTTATCAGACAATGTTACTGATCCACCTATGGAAGTACAAATGACTGTCCTTCCAGAAACCAGTTCTGGTAAGATAAAGAAGAAACATGAATATACCGCTTCCCCATCAGAATTTAGTTCCAATCAAATTGTGGATGACTCAGTGATTTATGGACAGCTAATTGTTCTTGGGTAAGCTATATGCTTCAACATGTGTTTGTAGTTTGGTTGTAGTTGTTGATCCTAAACCTTCATCTTAGATTTTCCTACGAATCCGTAGGTGTATATTTATATTACGAAAAAAGTGTTTAACACTTTTTTAGTAATTAACCAAAAAAAATTAATTCAATTTTAAAAACATAAAACATTTTACATGACGCAAACAATTGATCTTCTGACGATTCTCAGCAAAAAAACAGAGCCAGAAGATATTTTATTAGGACATTTTGCTTAACACTGTAAGCACTGCTGTATTTGAATTGACAATGCTAACAGTATTTAAAGAAACATCGCAATAAAATATGCACAGCAACATTTTGTTTGAAATTTTGCTTAATTTGGATTGTAGGAGACAACTTTTTGGATACTAATCTGTGTTTGAAGTCTGATGTTGGTGACATTTAAGCTATTCAGGTCCAAACATTGAGGTTGGGGATAAGAATACTTATGAAACAATTTGTCCCCTACCCAAGCAGCTCTTGAATGGGCAGGTATGGTAAAGTATCTCTTGCATACAAAAAAGTAAATAGAAAATTTTGCTCAAAAATGATCACCAACATCATACAGTACCATACAGCAATCTATTACATCATGTCAATAATCCGGAACCAGTTTCAACTTTATTGGTCTTATCAGCCAGGTGTATAAAACACTCAATAATAAAAATGCTGAAAAAGACTAAATTTGCCATTGTGTGCAAAAAAATGATGCAATACAAAACAATACGATACAGCTATACCTATATCATAACATGATATAGTTCATAATCAGTGTTTCTTCTAAGATTTTAGTAAGCGCATAACCACTGGTGCAAGTGCAAAATTGCTAGTGTATGAAATTCGCCAGACATATTTTGGCAGACATTGCTGAACAAATCATTACACCAGCCTTAGTAATATATTTTGAAGATGTAAAAAGTGATATTTGCGGTAGAGTACTGCTCTTTATTTAGTGTGCATGCAAAGCTAACGTTGCATACCATAAAGTTTATTCATAACTTTGGTTTGCATATAATGCCACGTTTCATTTTCCTTCAGATGTATTTTGTTCAATTATGACATTTTTTATTTAGTTCAGTACTTTTCATGTGGCCCAATTTTGAAATGCATAAAAACATGCGTCCCTGTTAGATATTTTTCTCATATTTACAAGCGATCTCAAAAAAATTATTTTAGTAAATTTCAATTGTGTTATCCAAATAATTTATATACAGTGAAATCCGGTTAATTGCATAGCCAATTTGACAAACCTTTCTATGCAATTAAGCGAATTATGCGTTTATGCAGAAGTGCTAAGTTCAATTGACCCGCAACGAGTGTCACGCTAAAAAACGTCTAAACATCAGACTTCAAAGCAAGCGCAATGCGATCATCCTACTTTTACTCAAAAACTAAACAAAACACACAAATTTTAAGGCTTAAACATTTATTCGTTTAAAGTGAAATACTGCACAATTGTTGATTGTTTGATGTTATTTTGCATGCTATCTTGCATTTGTTTTTCCAAGCAAAGAAATATGTCCATATCCTCCCCTTTAAATTGTAGTCGTCGCCTAATTGTATCAAGTGCATGGAGCACTTCTTTATTTTTTGGTGGAGTCAAAGCAGTTGCGTCAACAGGGCTTTCTTCATTGACGTTGTCTGTTTCAACTTGTTTATTGTGCAAAACTTCTGCACAAATATCAGTATCATCTTGAACACTGTAACTTCAAAGCCATCATCAAGATTAACATATTGTGTGTATGTTTCCTGCATAAACGAGGGTGGAACTTCATTGGCTGTAAATCCGAGAAAAGGTTCATCGGGTGGTGCTGGTGTTAGACTGCGAAAAAAGCAGTTTCAAATTGTGTCTGCAGACACATCATTCCAAGCAGCGCTCACAAAATTTACTGCATCTAATACAGAAATTGACCGAACCACGTCTGTCGCAGTGCAGTTTTCACCTGCATCAATTGTCAGCACAATTTTTTGTAACATTCGACGGCGGTAATAGTGTTTGAAGTTTTTGATAATGCTCTGGTCAAGTGGTTGAATATATGAAGTTGTATTTGGTGGCAAAAATACAAGTTCAATGAATTGTAGTCCATTATTTTCAATTTTGTGGGCAGTACAATTGTCTAACAGCAAACAAACTTTTTTTCTCTGTTTCCTCAAGCGATCATCAAACCATTCCAACCATTCTTAAAAGAGTGTTTCAGTCATCCAGGAATTTTTATTGGATTTGTAAGTTACCGGGAGTTTTTTTATTCCCCTGAAGCAGCGTGGATTTGCCGATTTTCCAATGACAAATGGCCGTAACTTATCTGAACCATCCATATTTGCAGTAAGTAGGACAGTCAAACGTTCTTTTGACTTCTTGCTACCAGAGAGTTTGTCATTTTTAAAGCACAAAGTTCCCTCTGGCAGTGCACGAAAGTAAAGCCCCGTTTCATCACAGTTGTAAATTTCTGAGGCAGAATAGCGCTCATGTATTTTTGGCCACACTGACACTATCCAATTTTCAGTCGCTTGAAAATCATGATCTTGTTTTTCACCATGCTTACGCTTAAAAACGATTAAATTGCATTCTCGCCAGCGAGTGACCCAGCTGGATGACGGATCAAAATTTAAGTTCATTATTTTTCCAAAGTTTTTTGCTTTCTCGCGTAACATTGGGCCAGCGATTATAAGACCCCTGCTTTTTGCTTGTTTAAACCATTGTAATAAGGCATCCTCTATGTCTTCTTGGGTACTTTTTCTTGCCCTTTTATGAGTTGGATTTTTGTTGCTACGATAAGCAGAAAAAAGCTTTTCTTTTGATTTAAGAATTTGCGACACCTGTGATTGCAATATTCCAAATTTTTTGGCGACTGTACTATGTGATGTTTTTTTTTAAAGTTCATCAATGACAAGGATTTTGTCAGCCAATGATAGATCTTTGCACTTTATATGCTTACTTGTTCCTGCTTCACTCATTTTGAAATTTTAAAATTGCTCTGTCTCGTAAACTGTTGTCTCACAAACTGTATAAAAGCTAAATGAAACAAAAACAGTGCAAATAACAGTGATTGCAAAATGATATCCACGTGTTTTTGTTCTAAATCGGTAATTGTCTTTGAAGAACATTAATCACATCACACACTGTGTTGTTTTTGATCTCTAATCAGTAGCGGCCTTTCATTTTATGATGTTAGTGATCGGCATGTTTGTTAGCAAAATTGAAACAGTTTGTTTTCATTCAGAATTTAAAAGTCGTGCTTTTGTCGCTAAAATTTTGCATAATTTTATTCAGTAATCGAATAAATGCCGTTCAATTCTATGCAATTAAGCAGATTATGCAATTATCCGGTATGCAATTAACCGGATTCGACTGTAAATGCAAGTCATCAAGAAAAAGTTTTCCAATTTACTCAATATGAAGGCTAAATTAAGTACTGGCCCAGTGAAGACCATAGTCTACCAATTGAAAATCACTGATTTAAGCAATCATCTGTCACAAATGATCTTTATTTTTTATCTGATTCAGACGCCAACTTGCAAATTGCATCTTGTTTACCTGGCCACATTTTTTGCAGCATGGACTCAAGTAAACTATGCTACAAAGTTTAAAGATCACCTAAAAACAAGTCTGAACAATAATTGTATGGGCATAAGTGCCAAGTTTTCAAAATTTGTGATGAAAGGAGAGGTAAAACTGACAGTGGCCTTGGTGACATGATATTAGGGTGAAAATGTCAGCCCCAAAATGTTCACAAACAGGTATTCTATCGGTTACCAAAAAGCGGCAACAAAATATCTGGCTACTTCTCTTTAATAAGTTAATTTAGGTTAAATTTGTTCTCTCAAACTTCATGGCCTTTGCAGCAGTGATTTGTCAGCATTTTAGAATGGTAGGTTAGCATTGCATGTAAATAAAGTTAATCGTTTGCTGACACTCTGCATGAGCATGAGAAATATGACATATGAAATAATGGGATGTTAGGTAGGATTGCATGATTATGACACAAGAACAAAAATTAGGAGTGCTTCAATTGTTGGCTGATTAAAATTATTAAACAACTTACATTTCTCTATCGTAATCAATTAAACAGCAGGATTTTGCAATTGCAAACAAACTTTTCATCTAAAGTATTTGAGGTGAAAGTATTTGAAAGTTAAAGTGTTTGAGGTGAAGTTGTGCAACTTGTGAGAAAATTAAGATTTTTGTACAATGTAGCAGTAGTAGTATGTGCATCTTGCTTTCTTTGTAAAATGTATCTCAGAAAGCAATGTTGTTGATGAGCGACAACAGATTTCACATGAGTCTTGTCAACTAATTTCACAAACCACGCAGGAAAACAAATGGGCTAATTTTTAGGGTTTGTTTCAGACTTGAGAAAAACAGCAAATCCTGCTTAATTGGCTGGTTTTTGTGATGAAAGTAATTAGAGATGTTTGAAATGAATACATTTGGGAATTTTGTTTCATTTTAATGCAAACTTGCTATGTTTCGATTTTGTTTTGAATTAACTTCCTTGGTGAAGAATTTCATCTTGTTTCAAAATCCAAGCAATTTTGTTTTGTTATGCACTTGAAATTTTACTGTGAAAGGTGAGACTCATCCTGTGTGATGAACATACTTTACGTGAGAGTCATATTGAACAAGTGACCATTTACCAGTGTCCCATGAATTTTTGAAGGATGATGACAACATAGATGATGTAAAATAAAAAAATTTCAAACATTTCTTTTCTGCAGTAAAATTGTGTTTTGTTTTGTCCCGGTAAAATTTGTTCCAAACGCCTCTAAAAGTAATGGTAGGTTTGAGGCATTTTGAAGCTTGTTTGCAGAATTCTCGTTGATAGTTGTGGTAACATAGCTTGCTAAATATTTTTTTCACTTTTATTATGATTTTATTAACCATTTATTGAATGTGTGAAAAGAGGTCGCAAAAATTTGATTGGTAAAATTTTATCTTTTGTGAAAAGCATTTGAAAATTGACCAAAAAAAAGAAAAATTTATGGATCTGAATATTTGTGATCTTGGTAAACACAGCTTTAAAGTCTGGTAAAAAAATTAAAATGCTAATATTTAGGGATGGGCAATTCAGAATAATATACTATTCTAGAATTTTTTAAAATAGTTAAACAGAATTCGAATTCTTTTTTTGCAATTAGCACAACTAGCATGAAAGCAATCAGAAAACAAGTTTATTGCAGTGCAATACATTTTAGCTTTCTACATGTTTGCCTGTCAGGTGAGATTGCAATTTAGTGGCAGTTAAACCTGCACTGAAAAAAGATCTTTCTGAGGTTGCAGAGGGGGCAGGTATACAATGATATTTTAAAGTCATTTGTTTTAGTGTAGGTAGCTGTTCAGCATTCTTATGCCACCAATCCAGTATGCCAGTATTGTTTGTTTAAATTTTTAATTTGAGATAGTTTGCAATTTCAGTTGGTACATTAGCAGTTGCATCATCATCATCATTATCTCCAGCATCATTGCTGCTGTCAATACACTCAACACCACAACCTAGCAGATCATCCAAAGAGTTGGCATCAGAATGTCTAAGTTAATGATGCAGAGCTTGAACAGTGCTGTTACCACCACCTTTGTTGAAAGTTTCCATTTGTTGCTGCTTGAAGACCAACATTTCTGATTAAACAGCTCCTTTAAACTAGAAAGGAATGGAATGCTTTGTCAATGAAATGAATGAATAATGAGATAGTTTAATTTAAACTTACTTGAATTTCCTTGTGCTTTGAATCTAGCCATGTTGCAATGCTCATGTGCTTTGCATTTCAGGCCAGTACATTTTAGTTTGAATCTGACCTTTAGTTTTCTTAGATTCCTAAATATCATCTGAAAATGAAATAATATGGAACTTTGGAGTTTCTTTTTCAGAACATTTTAGGTACCATGATTTGTTTTCAATAATGACCAAATCCACCAATTTTGTTCTGATTCCTGTACAAGAAACCTTTACATTTTTCATATTTTACTATAAAATCATAATTTTTGACAGCAGAGATGGTGTGGGCTCAAAAGACTGTTTGCTGATTGCATTACACTACAATTAGCTTACTTGCAAGCTGCACTGTACCTCAATTTTTCACCTCAGCTTGCAAGTTACCCACACTGCACTGCATCACAAGTTTTCAGCATGTGTCAAAAAATCCTACTTTATGTTAAATTCTAATGTTTAGTTGACAACAGCTATTTCATGTGATGGACATATTTTAACAGCATACATTACTTAGTATCTAAAAAAAAATGGGGCAACATTAGAATGTGGAATTAGGACAATTGCTTTGAAAAAATAGAGGAATATATCATCAAATTTACAAGAATTGAAAAAACATAAAAATTTATTGAGATGCACTGTTTACTTCAATTCTGTTGGCCAATTTATTTTTACCCAGTCGTGTGGTTATATTTTTATTTTTTATTGACTTGCAAAAATTTTCCTATTTTTGCAATTTCTATACTTTTATAATTGATGGTTTTTTTTTGTAACTTTGAAGTTCCTTATTCTAGAATAAATTCTTTTATTTCTGTAATTCCATGTTGTATTTGAATTTTTTTGTGATTTAGTAATTATTTCAATATCAATTTCCATAAATTTGGATTTCTATGTTTTAGTAGTAGTAGTAGTTATTCAGTTTTTATCCGGTGTTTTCCCTTTAGCAGAGATGGCCGGATTTACCCCATTCCTTCTGCAATTTCTCGCACTCCGTCCCTCCACTTGTCTCATCTCAGAGCATCCTCCTTCTTCAAACCAATCTTCTCTGTCTCCTCTTCCACTTGCTTCTTCCAGGTCTTCCTCGGTTGTCCTCGCTTTCTCTTGCCAGTCACTTCAAGATTTAGAGCAACCCTCAAAACACTATCGTCATCCCTCCTCAGTACATGTCCATACCATCTAACTCCATTTGCTGTTGCTAATCGGTCTATCGTTTCCTTCAACCCCAACATATCCATCTGTTCTTCAGTCATCTTTCTGTCTACAATTTTCTGACCGCACATCGCTCTCACCATAGCTCTCTCCGTTCTCCTCAAAATTGCTTTTTCATTTTCTTTTAGACACCATGTCTCACTTCCATACAGTATTGCTGATCTTACACAACAACAATAGGACTTTACCTTTTATCTTCAGATGAAACCTATTTCCAAGCAACAACTCTCCACATTTCCTGAATCTTACCCAACCGATTTTTACTCTTGCTGTAACTGCCGCTTCACAACCACCACTAGCATTTAGTCTGTCTCCCAAATAACAAAATCCATTCACTGTCTCCACTTCATCGCACAACTTCTTGATTGAGTCCATCGTCCCTTCCATTATTCCTTTACATTTCAAGCAAACAAAATGCATTGCCAACCTAGCGGTAGCTCTCTTTATTTCTGCACATTTGCCATGAACCCAGTTTCCACATTTTGTGAGTAACACTGAATTGGCCATGACTCTCCTCCCACAAACTCCACATGGATCTATCATGCTTTTGTATAGTTTGCCTTCTGACCCACTTACCATCAACTTTGTTTTTCTGGTGTTGACCTTTAAACCTTTACTTTCCAGTGCATTCTTCCAATTCCAAAATCTTTCCTTCAAGTCTTCTATGTCTTCACTCATGATAACAAGGTCATCTGCATATAGTAAATCATTAACCACACCCCTTCTTGCATTTTCTGTAACAACGTCCACCACTATTGCAAACAATAGTGGCGACAGCACAGATCCTTGATGTACCCCAACATTTACTTTGAATTCCTCTGAATATGCAGATCCCACCCTCACTCTTGTCTTTGCACCATCATACAGGCTCATAACTGCCCGAACTATTACTTCTGATAAACCCTTCTTTCTCATGGCCCATTCCATCACTTTTCTTGGCACTCTATCAAAAGCTTTTTCCTAGTCAACAAAACACATATACAACTTCTTGTCCTTCTTTTGATATTCCTCTTGCATTCTCTTCACAATAAATATCGCATCCACTGTTCCTTTTCCTGACATAAATCCAAACTGCATTTTATTCAAATTGATTAGTGTTCGTATTTGCCTCTAGCACTTTTTCAACAATTTTCATGGCATGTTCTAGCAGTTTCACTCCTCTGTATGATCCACAGCTCATCACATCACCCTTTCCTTTAAAGATGGGTACAATCACACTTGTTTTCCACTCATCAGGCATTCCTTTACCATCCAATACATGCTGGCACAGTTCCATCATCACTTTAACCCCAATTTTGCCACTTGCAACTATCATCTCCACACTTACTTCAGATGTTCCGGTTGCCTTTCCTGATTTCATCCTTTGCATTGCCTCCACAATTTTATTGCTAGCCACTTTTTCCACTGGTCCTTCTACTACATCAGTTTCCACCATGTGGTCCCATTCATTTCCTTCATTCATGATCTTTTTCATGTGTTCCTTCCAAATTTTTGCTCGGTTTTCTTCAATAAAACCCAATCGTCCGTCTCCTCCTCTCAAGCAGCTTTCTCCTTCCACATCCGTCCCTTTTTTATTCTTCTAAGGAAGTAGAAAACACTATTAGAATTATGATATAAATTATTCAACTCCTGATTAGCTTCCATTCTCATAGCTCTAGCAACAATTTTCCTCGTTTGATTTCTTATACGTTTGTATTGATTCTTATTTTCTTCTGATGGAAACCTGCACAGCTCTTTAAATGCCGCCTTCTTTCTTGCAATGGTATCCTTGACCTCTTCATTCCACCACCACATGTCTCCTTGATCTCTCCTAGACTTCTTCTTTCCACACACTTTGTCACAAGCCTTTAGAACACCATCCTTAAAAGTTTTCCACAAATCAGGCGCATCTGCGTTCACTAGTTCTTTTACTCTTTTTTCAAATCTCACTCTTGTTCGGTTTTAATTCAACTTCCAAATCTTTCTTGTTATGATTTGTTCCTTTCTTACACCCTTTTTTAGAACCTTTTTATCTAGATCTACGACCACCAGCCTGTGCTGAAGTTCCCATGGAATCACTTTTACATCCCTTATATACTTTCTATATTTTTCTATATTTTTTAGTGCTGTCCAAAACATGCACCCAACACGGCCAACATATTATAGCCTGCATTTGTTAATAAATCTTGTTTCCTTATTCCCTTTAGTTCAGGCACTGTCTAAATGAGGAAAATCAACAGGGATTTGATGCTTTCTAAAGATGATGACTTTAAGTAAAAGGATGATGGCATTTCCTGCTACTAAATTTAGATGTTCATATAATCCCTACATGCTGTATAAGTAGGTGACATGAACAATTGAACCTGCTCTGTAAAACGTTTTGTATTATAGCCTACTTTATTAGTATTCAATAAGGTACACATGTCTCTAAGTAAGTCAGTCAATACTTACATCAAAATAAATGTTGATCCAAGTGTTGTGTGGCTTGTATTTAAAAGTATTTGCTGCACTTCTTTTTAAAATGCCTATGGTGACATTTTTCCAATCCCTTTTCATAGCAGCTACATCTATGTTTTTCCAAAGATCTGAATTTCCAGCTTTTGTGACAATTAATTCTTTCTTTTAACCTTACACTCACTGTATTAAACTGGTCAAGCCAGAGTCTGGCAATTCAGAGTTCTGTTTGAAATATCCAGGCACTTAAAACATGGTAATGAATTGTACTACAGCATGGACTGCTTGCATTATAAGCAAGTAGGTAGTATGTTGCAAAACAATGTAAAAATTTCTTTTCTAACCTACAATACTTTGCCCAGCATAGCTAGTTGGTTGGAGGTTATTGAAGCTAGAAAAAAGCATTAGTGTCTAAGATCAAACCTTATTGCTACCTAGTGTTGCATGGAACAGTCTTAATTGATCAATGTTTGGTGATGATTTACACCATAAACTCAAAAAATTGTTATACACTCAAACTAACGCTAGCTTTTAGTCTACCAGTATTGTACATCTATACTATAAAGTAGAATTCTTTCTCTTCAAACATCAAACGTGGCATGATTGATCATCTCCGTGAAGTGAGTGGCATAGGGGGTTCATGACATTACCATGACGTTTGTAAAGATTATTTATTTTACTCTCCTTTTTTTTGACAGAAAGAAACGTTTTTTGCTCAAACGAAAGTCCACTCCATTCTTGGTAACTTGCACAAAATTTCATTCTTTGGAGTCTATAATGACATCACAGCCAACGCTTAATTATGCAATTTGTTCTCTACATTTTTCTCAAAAATTACCGATCATAAAAGCATGATTAAAAGCTTTTTTGGGAGATATTAATAAGGCCCTTTATAAAAAAAAAACTTTACCATGATTAAAGCTCAATTGATGATGCAGTAAGTGATTTGTTTTTAAAGCATTTTAAGCCTTCTAAGCATGCTCCAAACTTGCTCTGTGATGTGACAATGCTGTCTGGTACGATCTGCTCAGTCTTTTTCTACCAAAGATCTTCATATGATGATCTTTCTAAAAAAAATTGTTCAATTTTTACAAAATCAGTTTATTTAAAAACTGATTTGTGACTTAGTTTTCAATTAATTTTCAAAATTCTTTTTAACAAATTGAAGGTTATTTCAAAGCAATTTGAATAATTTATGCTTTGTGCAGCAACTATTTATACTAAAAAAAAATTGAATGTTCACATATGTAATGTAGCTTTTTACCTTTCATTAAAAGTGGTAAGCTGAGTAAGAGCAAGTAAGTTGAATAATTAAAGGTTCTGCTAACATATTAACAATTAATGTCATTTAAAAGCTTAGGACTTTCCAGCAATATTCGACTCCAATAAATTAGGGCTGAAGATTAGTTGATAATGGCTGATCAAAAATTGGTCACCATACATCATGTTTCATTTTTAGTAGGAAAATTATTCTACTACATCTAAGAAGCTTCCAGTAGTTAGACAAAGTTAGTTCTTTGTTTCATTTTGACTGTTTTTTCTTCAAAGCATGTTTTTTGGTTCTATATTTGCAAAAAGACTCATAAAAATATGAAGTCTTTAAAAATTTTGAAATGCAGCTTTCTATTGAAAAAACATCATTTTATACGTGTTTCAAGAGCAATATTCCATAAAATATATGTGTCGGGATGTCTAAAATGCAGAGTACACAAACTGCTGATATTTGATAGACCACTAGTTCTCTGCATGCATAATATGTATATATCTTAAGAACCATATAAAATAATTTCCTTGTCCTGGTTACAAGCATAGTAGTTATCTGTTCTGCTCACAAGTGCACTAATACAAAAATCGTACATTAGCTGCTGGTCAAGCTTTTAGGTTCATTTTCATAATACTAGGTTTCAAGACTGGCAATGTTTAAATTAGCTTTTACTAATTATTAAAATTGTTTACTGGTCACAAATATGATTGTTGACAAAAACAGCGATTACAAGGAAGATTTTGTCGAGGCATTTCATCACTCTATCAAACCAGCAATGTAATATGTTCATTTCAAATTTTTCTACTGGCACTAAGCTAACCACATCTTTGTAGCTTTGACAGACAGACTGTACCATAAATGTTAAAACTGTCTGAGCACACGCACCATCTTCTGTCAAACCAACAAAAGTTCCATTTTGATATTCTGCATGATTGGTTGTATATACTTCATCTATGAGCAAAATTACAGCTTTTTCACCTTCAGAAAAGTTAGCTGTTCTTGTTTTAGATACTGCACGTTTATGGAGTAACATCCAATGTTGTCATCACCTGAAAGTTGTTGTAATCTTCTAATTGAAAAAAGTACAAAAAATTGCTCAGTTTTTTGTACAAAGATGTGCTAGTTATTAGTGAAAAGAATAAAGCCAGAATACTGGTAAACATTTTATTAAAACGTTTTGCTTTTACACTAAAAGCATCATCAGTTAAATAAATGGTCACCTAAGGCTAGGCTAAACAGACACTGCATTGGCAGTTATTTGGCATTGCATTGGCATCTACTAGATTGTAAGGAGATGGTAGTAAATTTTCTGTGATGATAATTGATGCAATCAGTTTTGGAGCAGAGCTGGTATAAATTTTTGACATGCAATAAAATTTCATTGTGTCATCCATCAATACTTTAAAATAACTGGGAGTATTGCCTTCTCAATTGTGATCTTCAAAAGTTCTAGGTCTTGAAATGCATCTTGTTCCCTAAATTGTTCTTGTTTTTGCAGCAAAATGTTTTCTTTTTTTGCATCTTGATGAAGTAAAGCTAGAATCAGCACGTTTGGGCTGTGTTTTTTTTGACAAATATTTGGGGATATTGAGAAAAATGCAAGAAATTGCAAATGGCTTCAATCAAACTGTTTTTAACTCAACAAGTTTATTCCTAAGTTCTTTTATTTTCCAGAAACTGGTCATCACAGTTTTAGTATCAGACTCAGTAAAATGTTTAGCACAAATTCTGCATAAATCACTAACATTTAGGATTTCTCATGGAATAGCTCTAATTCATTTTTGACATAGAGCTGGATTTGAAGGAAATCTGAACAAGGGAATGTTGATTCAGATTTATTTCTTTTGTTGGAACAAAAACCAGTTTTTCGTTTTGGGACACAGCAAGTATACCCCATATTGGAAACTAACAGGGT
The DNA here is from genome assembly GCA_963675345.1 of Trididemnum clinides. Taxonomy (NCBI): domain Eukaryota; kingdom Metazoa; phylum Chordata; class Ascidiacea; order Aplousobranchia; family Didemnidae; genus Trididemnum; species Trididemnum clinides. The sequence goes on along the minus strand of OY776290.1, from coordinate 223,793 downwards.
AATACTGTAATACAAACATGACAAATATACCATTACTTTTCAGAAATTGCAGCTGTGTAAGTTACTGTATTTTTAAATCAATCATAAAAAGAGGAAAAAATAGTAAGCTAGATATATAGAGAGCAATGGAAAACTAATATCAGAAAAACCAAATTAAAAAATATCTGCAAAACAATGAAGAAATCGTTACATAAAAATCAGTGAAATTATTAGAATACCTAAAACATATGCTTGCAAAATAATGTGCTGCTTTTAGATATTAACCAATGAAGAAGACATTGCTTTGAAAGAGTCATATAGTATCTAGGTTAAAAAAAACCAGCTAATATGCTGATTGCCTTATCAAGATTTATAGATACACTAGTTTTTAGCCAAGATTTTGAGGTAAGTTAACTTCAGCATTAAAAAAACGCATTCGTTTTTCCAGAGGTGGAGGGTTTAGCATCAGCCTCAAAAAAAGCCCCCTGATACTTTACTGCTTCATAACTGCATAACTCAACCTTTTATTAGACGGTTCAGCTGTTGAATTGGCCAAATAGGCTACTGGTAGTTTATTAACTGAAAAAAGAATATGCTCTAACTTTCTGCAAAGTATGCACCACACATCTGCCACATGAGCTCTCATGTTTTACAAGCTCTGCTAAGCTGTGATGCTGGTAAGTGCAAGCAATCTGTAATAGCCCTACTGTTAACACAAGGTGGCACCGAAAACAGCAGAGTTTTGCTTCTTGTTAGTGTAGGTATCCCTGCTATCAAATGCTTTCTTAGTATCCACAAAACAGATATATTACTGTACAAAATACAAAACGGATATATACTGTCTATTCTGTAGCTCTTCAAATAGAAATAGATATTGTATTGTATAAATAAATATAATAAACTCGGTAAAGTATTTAAGAGTGCTCGATAACAAAAACAGTTAGAGCAAATTGATATATCTTTATTAGCAAAAATACTACAGCCTGTTTTGCTGTTAAGGCTTCTCAGGTATTTCTGCAAAACAATGAAAAATGAACCCAAAACAAACAAAGAATGCAATATTACTTACGGTTGTTCGAGGGGAATAACCAGAAGTAGTATGGTAGCCAACAGAAACTATACTAAAAAATAAAAATAATCTTTTCTGCTGGTTCTCCTGTGAACAGCAATTTCATCTGGGTAACTAAGAACTGTGAAGGTTGGCATGAGAGTTATAGTGACATAACAATGGGAACAGGTATATACTTAATATGGTAAGTGGTAAGTTGGGAAAATAGACGAAAACCAAAGGATAAAGAAAAACAGCAAAAGTAAAGGAACATAAACTACAACGAACCGTCCAATCTGATACTTTTTAATTTAAATTTTTTCCTGTGGCGGCATGTATTCACTATTTCAGATCGTTTATTTAGCATTATTTTTCTGTCGCTGCTTAAGATGAGAAGCTTTTCAGCCAGGCACAAGTTACATCTGGTCCCTCTGCAATTATATGATGGTGCTGTAGAAACAATGGACCATTTTATAGATGGCTCAACACCATTATCCTTTGCTCACCAGACTTCTTTTGATAGTTCGGTTGCATTTCTTTTATTACGGTGGGTAAATGAATGTTTGTGATTGCTAAATCTTGCTTTGAAATCAGTAGAACACGATCCATAGTATAATTTGGTAGTATTGTTAGAGGATATTTCTGCTTTATATACGATTGATTTCTGTTTGCATTCACTATCAAGTGGGCAAGTGGTTTTTATTCTGCAATTACATTTTGAATTGGCAGTGGGAGGTCTAGGCAAGCAAAGGATAATGGTGTTGAGCCATCTATAAAATGGTCCATTGTTTCTACAGCACCATCATATAATTGTGGAGGGACCAGATGTAACTTGTGCCTAGCTGAAAAGCTTGCCATCTTAAGCAGCGACAGAAAAATAATGCTAAATAAACGATCTGAAATAGTGAATACATGCTGCCACAGGAAAAAATTTAAATTAAAAAGTATCAGATTGGACGGTTCGTTGTAGTTTATGTTCCTTTACTTTTGCTGTTTTTCTTTATCCTTTGGTTTTCGTCTATTTTCCCAACTTACCACTTACCATATTAAGTATATACCTGTTCCCATTGTTATGTCACTATAACTCTCATACCAACCTTCACAGTTCTTAGTTACCCCGATGAGATTGCTGTTTGCAGGTGAGCCAGCAGAAAAGATTATTTTTAATTTTTATTTTTTAGTATAGTTTCTGTTGGCTACCATACTACTTCTGGTTATTCCCCTCGAACAACCGTAAGTAATATTGCATTCTTTGTTTGTTTTGGGTTCATTTTTCATTGTTTTGCAGAAATACCTGAGAAGCCTTAACAGCGAAACAGGCTGTAGTATTTTTGCTAATAAAGATATATTGTATTGTATATATATTTCTCCTTTAATGCAATTGAGTTATAATGCAGAGATGGGATGATGCTTTGACCGAGGGCTTGATGTAAATTGGAAACAAATGAAGAATCCAAAAAATTGAGGCAGCTAGCCTATCTAGTGATGATTTTCTATTTTTTGATTTTTCATTACATGGGGGCTAATAGCAATCAATAAGCTTATGTAATTAGAAAATATATTTTGAGATTTAAGTCACATTCTCATTATCTGCTTTGAAGATAAAACAAAAACTGTCATTGCTACTCTCCTGAACTAAACCAGTACTGCTCTTATCTATACTGTAACATATCACGTCAGGGGTTAAAATATATAAAAGAAATACCTGCACTAAACTAACAAACTTCCAAAGCAATTTTTAAAATTATGAAAAGGATCATTCGTTGTATAGCTTATTTTAGTGACGTCATACTACATACTCTGAATAAAATTAAGTTTGAGTTAAGTAGAATGAAAAGAAAAACCGAAATTAGATAAATCATATTAAAGCAATGAAAAAAAACAAAAGTATACTAGTAAATTTAGGGTGTTAGTATATTCATGATGCTAGTAATGGCAGTCACTCGGTTGTACAATAAAGCCTCATAGAAATCAACTTAATTGCATTTACAGCAGTTGTTGAATGATAATTGGTGGAATCCCACTAATTAAGGTCCTAACTACTGGGCAAAGAATTTTGACTTCTGTTGTTACAAATGCTGTTTATGCTGTTGCCAAATTCAACTTCATTAAATCTGTTCATTATTTTTTTTGTGATACACTGTGGTAGCTTGGCCCAATTCTTTCCATAAAGAAAACTGTTAGTTTGAACTCCTGAGCACTTTAAAACCTGATGTTCCAGGTCATGGTGCAAGCAGAAATAATCAGAGAGTTGGCAACAAACAAAGTCTGTATTTTCAATTCTAATTAAAGGTGAATACTTTTTTCTTTTTTGTTTCTGGAGATGAACCTTTTAAAGACTATGTTTTTTCTTTTTTTGATTACAATTCAAGGTGAAGACCATTTCTTTCGAGATCAGCATTTTGAAGCTCTATTGTCATAGCAAAGAAGGATGTTATGCTATCTAAACATTTTCCCAGTTGCTCCCCTGGTTCCAGATTCTTTACAGCTTCATTAAGCGAAGCTCATTTTCCATAGCATCCCATTTTCTAGATAATAGAAAAATAGGTAAACAGGAGAGTGAGAAAGATGTTGTAGGAAGCAAAAAATAGAAGTCTAGAAAGAAAAATTAGAAAAAAGAAAGCAAGTGGGCTATGTCAAAAAGGTAACCAGCAAATCAAAACATACATGATAGCACAGAACTGGAAAGTTAGTGCCACATAAAAGTTGTGTGAGCAAGGTACAGAGTGAAAGGGTACTACAGGGTCCGCCACCCAAGTGTAGACTTAATTTTACAATTATTTTAAACTTATTTATAAATTCCCTATTGTTCTAATTATACTTAATATTTAGTATTAAGTATCTAGTATTTATACTAAGTATAAAATATTTAATAAATTTGTTATAATTTTGGTGAAAAATCACAATGAACAGTGCTATTGAGAAACTCTATCAAGATGGTAAAACTGCACCTGAGATTTTCAAGATTCTGAAGGGATGTGTGAGTGGCTCTGGTGTTTTCAAAACAATCAAACGACTTAAAGAGACAGGTAGCACACAACCAAGAGTAAGGAGTACTCCAAAAAGACCCATAAGGACCAAAAAACTCGTAAAGAAAATCAGAGAAAAACTGCGAAGAAACCCAGCTCGGAGCGCCACAAAACTTGCTCGGGAAGCCCATGTGAGCCCCTCAACTATGCGACGAGTACTCAGAGATGATCTAAAGGTGAAGCCCTTCAAAATAACCAAAAGACAACTTCTCTCGGATGCCACAAAGAAGAAGAGGCTCGAAAGATCAAAGCTGCTTCTGAAAAAAATTCTTGATGACACGCAGCCAACAGTTCTCTGCACAGATGAAAAGCTCTTCACTGTTCAAACGATCCATAATTCCCAAAATGATCGGATTTGGACAAAAAACAAAGAGTCAGTCCCTTTTGAACTCAGAACCTCATTCAGGAGACAGAAACCAGCATCGGTGATGGTATGGGCAGGGATAATGTCTAGTGGACTGAAAACACCCTTGGTTTTCGTTGAAGATGGCGTAAAGATCAACCAACATGTTTATCTCAAAATGTTAAAGGAAAAAGTTGTTCCATGGATGAATACCTTGGCATTAAAAAATAATTTGACGCTACAGCAAGATGGCGCGACTGCTCACACGGCCAAAATTGTTCAAGCCTGGTGCAAGGAAAACTTCACTGCTTTCTGGTCGAAGGAAATGTGGCCCCCTTCTTCACCTGACCTTAATCCCATGGACTTTGAGATATGGTCCATATTGGAGCCGAAAGCTTGCACAGTGTCTCATCCAAATGTGGAAGTTTTGAAGAAAAAATTAACAGAATCGTGGGACCAAATTGAAAACGAAACTGTGCATGCAACCTGTGCTTAAGTTATTCAACGTCTCTGTCATGTAATCCGGGAAAAGGGTGGATATATAGAATAATCTGTAATACATATAGGAGATTATACATTTTTCTTTGCTTTCTGTAAAATTTCATTATATTTTTCATTTTTGTTTTTGAATAAAATGAAAGTTTAATAGTCTACACTTGGGTGGCGGACCCTGTAAAATGCAAAAGAATAATGCAGAAAAATAATAAAGAATAAAAGATTGGAAAGACCACTAAAGATAATAATCGAGAGCAATGATAAAAAGTTGATAAATAATGGAGCACAAAAATTGTTGTACAAAAGTAAATAAGCATGAAAGTAATCCGCAGAAAAAAATAAAACCTTAAGATATCAAGCAGAGCAGTAGGATATAAAAATGCAACAACATAAGGGTGGAAAACTTGGGGTTAGAGCTAATATCTATTTAGTAAGAAAAAGCATAAAGATGTGGAGGACAATGAAAACAAGGTAAAAGAAAAAGTATCAGGTGGCAGTTACATTTGTTTTGAATGTACAGGGTGTCCCAAAAAAAATGACACCATTTTAAAATGTAATAATTATGTCCATTCTTACTCAAACAGTGTCAAATTCTAGCTACATGCACACAGATATTATATGTTTTCATCTTTTGGTTTTCAGGTATTTCTTATTTTAAACCTAGAAATGCCATACAGTAGTGTACAAAAAGCATTTTGTGTTCTAGAATATGCTAAAACACAGTCGTTCAAGACAGTGCAGTGGGCATTTGCACAACGATTTGAAAAAACAAGATCTGAAAAAGTACCACACAAAAAGCAAATTTGGACATGGCACAAAAAGTTCAAAGAAGAAGGTTGCTTGTGCAGAGTAAAAGGATCTGGAAGAACGCCAATATCAGAAGGAAACGTAGAGCAAATTTGCAGAAAACTTGTAAACAGTTCAAGGAAATCCATAAGAATGAGTTTTGAAACTCAAATTCCAAAATTAAGTGTTTGGCGTATTGTGAGAAAACCTTTGCAAATGAGACCATACAAGCTGCAATTCGTTCAAGCGTTAAAAGCAGATGACAAACGAAAACGAATTCAATTTTGTATCGATATGCAACAAGAACAGGAAGAAGACCAGTTTGATGAAAAACTGGTTTTCAGTGATGAGGCCACTTTTCACACTAGTGGAAAAGTGAACAAGCAGAATATTCAAATTTGGGGACTTGAGAACCCCCACGAGTCACTGGAGCAAGTTAGGGATTCTCCAAAAGTAAATGTTTTTTGTGCAATTTCCAAGAAACATGTTCATGGCCCCTACTTTTTTGATGATAATGTGACTGGTGACAATTATCTGCATATGCTGCAGGCCTGGCTTATGGATTGACTCACTGCAAATGAAGCTGAGGACTTCATTTTCCAGCAAGACAGTGCTTCACCCCACTGGAAACTTTCAGTACGAGCTTACTTGAATGAGGATCTGCCAGGAAGATGGATTGGACGTGCTGGAAATGATGACAATGTCTTGCTAAAATGGCTCACGTGATCACCTGACTTGACCCCTTGCGATTTTTTTCTTTGGGGTTATGTAAAAGATTTGGTTTACGTCCCTCCTCTGCCGACAAATGCAGTGGAATTGAAGCAGAGAATTTCTTCAGCGTTAGAGACTGTTACAGAAGACATGGTGCAGCGAGTTTGGGATGAACTCAGTTATCGCTTAGACCAGTGCTTCCCAAACTATGGGTCGCGAAAGTCATTCAAAATTTAGATAAATGCATGCTTTGTCTCAAATTATTTAAATGAAAATTGGCATTTTAATTATATGTTTTGTTTTCACTGTACTTTTTCCAAGTACTTTGAAGTACAAATAAAATTATGTGGGACCTGAAAACTTATGTTTTGAAAAGTGGGGTCGTGACTTGAAAAAGTTTGGGAGCCACTGGCCTAGACGTTTGCCATGTTGCAGGAGGAGCACACATTGAAAATCTGTGAATTTCTGAAAATCAATAAGCACGTGTGTTGTACTGCCGACAACACGTAAATGACAATATGTTTTAAAATAAATTATATCAACTCATATGCCTGTGAAGTTTCATTGATTTTGAGTTATAATTTTGGGAGATATTTGCATCTCAAATGGTGTCATTTTTTTTGGGACACCCTGCATTTCAAATGCAATTTTTGGTTGTAATCTTGAAATATATTTGTTTATGAAAAAATTGGAACTAATGTGAGCTAATTATTAGAAAATAATATGTTAAATAATTCCAATTTTTTTATGCAATTTAAAATAGTCAGCACGTTGTTTGTGGTAGTGTGGACTCTGTGAAACACTGGTTTTTCATTGTATGAAGTGCAGAAATTTAAGTACGATGATTTTCATTTTTATAAACTGAAAAAATGATTTTTTGGGATCAAATGACATTGTGTTTTGGTGGATTGTGTAGTGATGGAACTGGTCCATTATGCAAAGAAAAAAACCCTTTTGCAACAGTCATAATAAACCAAAAAAACGTGTTTAGTAATATTATTAGTTGTTCAGTTTTTTGGCTGGAGATAAAAACAAAATTATTACAGGAATGTGTTTTACATAAATGAAGAAATTGTGCCAGCACAAACAAGTGACAATTTAAGTAAACTAGACAAATTCTAATGTAAGGTATAATTTGAGTAAAACTCCACCTGCAATAATGTATTGGACAATCTCTGTTATACTCTCTGTATTAGACCTTGGTGCAATGCAGATTGAGCACTACACCTGGAAGCATCGTATCGCACTGCAAATATGCATAGCTCACTGCTTGTGTAGTTTGAGCACTCTGCGATGCGGTGTGGAGAAATTGTTATGTACTACAAACAAAACGGCTTTTCCAGCACATATTAACCTTTTGGTTGGTAGTGCATGCCAGAACGCTCTGTACTCTGCTGATGACACCACAAAGGCAGAAATGGCAGCTGTTTGGAGATTGAGTATATATATATCTATATATATATGTATATACACTTTGGCAGAGATGTGATAGCATGTAGGAATTATGTTAACTTAACTTGAACTTAAATTAGAACCAATGGTCAACTGCCTGGAGGAGATAAAGGTCGTCGAAGAAGCAGTTTTACGTTAAAGCAAAGTACAATGCCATCAGGAGTGAAACCATCTGACCAACATCAAGTGTTTACAAGTGCATCTCATTCTCAGGTATAGTTGTGTTAAATGCTGCTTAATCAATTTTTGTGGGTAGCTGATCTACAAAAGCCAGCAAAACAAAGATAGCTACAATGTGAAAAGATACACCAAGTTCCAGTGCAAGCAGGTGCTTTTAAGACACCCACCTTTGAAATCTCATTAAAAATGGAATGTGTCTAGATATAACTCTTTTATTTGTAGCAATTGAGCATTCTACTGTACTTTGCTTTGATGTCGACTAATTACATTTTGATGGCATTATCCCACATGTATGTTTATGGCAAAAGGTTGACAAAATTACAGATTGACAAAATTAGAAAAAGACAGTATAATTTTTTAAGATGTAACGAAAGTGTAACATACTTATTCTACAGATTGCCCAAAATTCACAAACTTTTAGTGTTTCTTGGGCAAGTTTTTATTGATTTATGATTTAAAAAATTAACTTACCTAACAAAATTTTGTTTTAATAAATTAATGTTTCTTGAGTTTTTTTCTTAAAATGAACATTTAATTAACAACACACGTTAATCCTCAACAAAACTTGCAATTCACATGCCTTATATAAGCAGTCAACTTCACAATCACCAAGTGGAACAATTGAAATGCAAAATCATGTACTGTTTTACATTTTTGACCTGGTTAACAGTTTTATCAGCAAGGAAAAACTTCTTTCTACCGAAGCAGTTTAGGGCTGGAAACGCTGAAGTAAACGGTAAACATCCAGTGATACATTTGGTCTTTCCATGTTCATTTTTTTCAAGTGTCATTGTCTTGCATTCTTTTTTGAATGCAAGGGTCTTTTCTGAAGACAAGTTTTTGAATTGCTTACTCTGCTTTGATGATGGTGTTGATGACTTCAACAGACATGTTGGGAGATGGATTGATAGTTTTGAGGGTGTGTGTGTGGTGGGTATGAAATTGGCAAAAGAAATGTTGAATGAGGAAGACTACTCGAGTTTTGTGACAAAAGAAAGTTGTGCATGGCGAACACATAATTTGAAAAGTAACATACAGTGTGGTTGGAAATTCTATGAGGAAAGAAGCTGAGAAAGAGTTACCAAAATTGAACAAAAAACCAAATAGCATTTTTGCTTTTCTGAAATCATGAAAAAGATGGGAAGGGTGTTAAAAGAGGTAGATACATGAGAAGAAAATATAGAAGGTTAGGTTTCAGTGAAAAAGACAGGAAAAGATTATTGAAAAATCACATGAAGGAGATCATGAATAAAGAGAATAATTGGTACCATGTGACAGTAGTTGGTATGGTAGAGGGACCCATTAAAAAAGTTAGTTGCAAAAATATGAAACTAGCAATAAAATTACTGAAACCATGAAAGGATTTGAAGTATGTGCATAGATAATATCTGCTTGTGGAGGAGTAGGGGGTTAGTTAAATGGTGCAGCTTTGCCAACTTGAGTTAAATGGAAAAGGAATGCCAGATCAATTGAAATGCAAAATCATGTACTGTTTTACATTTTTGACCTGGTTAACAGTTTTATCAGCAAGGAAAAACTTCTTTCTACTGAAGCAGTTTTGGGCTGGAAACGCTGAAGTAAACTGTAAACATCCAGTGATACATTTGGTCTTTCCATGTTCATTTTTTTCAAGTGTCATTGTTTTGCATTCTTTTTTGAATGCAAGGGTCCCAATGGTACCAATTTTCAAGAGAAAGGAAGATGTTAAGACACTGTTATACATAGAAAGGAGTAGAGCTGTTAGAGCACTCTATGAAGATTGTTAAAAGAGTGGTGGAAAGAAGGATTTGAAAATTAACAAATATGGATTCAATGCAGTTTGGTTTTATGCCTAGAAGAGGAATGATAGAAACATTTTTTGTAATACTAATGGCAGTTATTCAGTTTTTATCCAGTGTTGTCCCCTTAGTAGAGATGGCCAGATTTAGCACATTCCTTCTGCAATTGCTTGCACTCCATCTCTCCACTCTGCTCAATTCAGGGCATCCTCCTTGAAACCAATCTTTTCTGTTTCCTCCTCCACTAGCTTCTTCCAGGTCTTTAGTCATCCTGCTTTCTCTCGCCACTCACTTGAAGATCTGGAGCAACCCTCAAAACACTATTGTTATCCCTCCCCAGCACATATCCATACCACCTAACTTTATTTGCTATTGTTAACTGGTCTATAGTTTCTTTGAACCTCAGCATGTCCATCTCTTCTTCAGTCGTCTTTCTACAACTTTCTGACAACACTTTGCTATCATTATAGCTCTCTTTGTTTTCCTTAAAATTGCTTTTATTTTTATAAACACCATGTCTTGCTTCCATTCAGTACAGGGTTATCAATATTTATTGTTGCAACTTAAACAGATTATATTTATGAAAGTACACAAAGTTTACAAGTAATGCAAATGTAATGTTCAAGAAAAATTAATAGAAAAAAAAGTACAAAAAGTACCATTTAATATGTCCACCCTTTGCGTCGATAACCAACTGAAGACATTTAGGAAACAACTTACACGTGTCACGAATTAAACTCTTGGCTATTCAGATTTTAACAAATTTTCCTTTTAAAGTTTCCTGCTTTAAACAGCTTAACAATTGCTGTACATTTGTCCAAAAAACTAGTCATGACTATATTTTAATTTCTAAAAGTTTAAGGGTTACATTTATTGTTTCAAAATCTAAAAAAAATAGGAAAACCTATCAAAAATTTGATTTAATATAGATTGTAATGCTAAATATTAATGACCCTGTATTGCTGATCTTACACAGCAATGATAAACTTTACCTTTTATCTTCAAAGGAAATCTATTTCCAAGTAATAACTCCCCACATTTCCTGCATCTTACCCAGCCAATTCTTACTTTTGCTGTGACAGCTGCTTCACAATCACCACTAGCATTTAATCTTTCTTCCAAACAACAAAATCCATTCAGTGTCTACACTTCATTGCACAAGTTCTTGATCAAATTCACCATTGCTTCAATTATTCCTTTACATTTTGAGCAAACAAAACGCATTGCCAACCTAGTGATAACTCTTTATTTCTGCACATCTGCCATGAATCCAGTTTCCACATTTTGTGCATGACTGAATTGGCCATTGCTTTCCTCCCACAAACTCCAAATGGATCTATCTTGCATTTGAACAGTTCTCCTTCTGACCTGCTTACCATTACTTTTCCTGGTGTTGATTTTCAAATGCTTACCTGCCAGTGCATCCTTCCCATTCAAAAATCTTTTTTTAAAGTTTTTCATGGTTTCACTCCTTGAGAACAAAGTCATCTGCATATGGTAAATCATTAGGCACACCCATTCTTGAATTTTTTGTAACAATGGCTGCAACTATCACAAACAAAAGTGGTGACAGCACAGATCCTTGATGTACACTAACTTTTACTTCGAATTTTTCTGAATATGCAGATCCCACTCTTGCTCTTGTCTTTGTACCATCATACAAGCTCATAGCACTTCATCACTTTTCTTGGCACTCCATCAAAAGCTTTTTCCATGTCAACAAAACACATATACAACTTCTTGTCCTTCTTTTGATATTTCTCTAGCATTCAATGAATATTGCATCCACTGCGCATTTTCCTAGCATTATATTCAAATTAATTAGTGTTCGTATTTGCTTCTTTAGTACCCTTACAACAATTTTCATGGCATTTTCTAGCAGTTTCGCTCCTCTGTTTGATCCAAAACTCACCACATCACCCTTTCCTTTATAGATAGGCACAATTACACTAGCTTTCCACTCATCAGGCGTTTCCTCTACCATCCAATATGCAATGACACAATTCCATCATCACTTTAACTCCAGTTTGCCACTCACAACTATCATTTCCACACTTCAGATGGTCCAGTTGCCTTTCCTGATTTCATCTTTTGCACTGCTTCCACAATTTCATTGTGAGCCACTTTTTCCACTGGTCCTTTTAATGCATCAGTTTCCACCATGTGGTTTCATTCATTCTCTTCATTCATGATCTTTTCCATGTGTTTCTTACAAATTTTTGCACTATCTTCTTCAATAAAATCCAATCGTCCTGTATCTTCCTCTCAAACATCTTCCTCCTTCCACATCCTTCCCTTCCTTTTTCATTCTTCTAAGAAAGCAGAAAACACTGTTAGAATTCTGATATAAAATTATTCAACTCCTGATTAGCTTGTTTTTCCTAGCTCTAGCAACAATTTTTCTTGTTTGATTTCTTAAACGTTTGTATTAAGTCCTATTTTCTTCTGATGGAAACCTGCACAGCTCTTTAAATGCATCTTCTTACACACTATGTTATCCTAGACTTCTTCATTCCACCAGTCTGTCTGTGCTTACTAGTTCTTTTACTCTTTTTTGAAATCTTCAAATCTTTTTATGATCTGTTCCTTTCTCACAATCTTTTTGGAACCTTTTCGTCCATATCTAAATCATCAGTGTGTGCTGAAGTTCCCATGGAATCACTTTCATATCCCTTACGTACTTCTGTATTTTTCTCCCACAAGCACAAAATCAATTTCTGTTTCACATCCACCAACACTATAAGTAATTTTTCTTTTGTCTGTCTTGTAATACCAAGTGTTTGCCCAGCACAGTTCCTTTTCATCACAGAACTTCAGCAATCTTCTTCCTTCTGTATTTCTTTTTCCATTACCATTTCCCCCATGTACACCTTCAAAACTCACAGCACATTTCCCCACATGTCTATTGAAATTCCCCAAAGAAACGATGATTTCACTAAAACTTTCCAAGTCCCACTCACTTGCCATTTCATCATAAAAACAAACTTTCTTTGTGTCTAATCTTCCTCTTTGTGGCCCATATGCACATACTATGCGCATCACTTCTCTACCTAAAGTCAGCACAATTGTCTTTACTTTGTCACTTTTTCTTCTAACTTTTACAATGTTTCCAGATATTTCCTCTCACCAAAATTCCAACTCCGAATCCTGCATCATTTCCTGACCACCACAGTTTATGCCTTCATCCTAAAGTACCCACAAAACGAGTTCCTTGGCCCTTCCATCTTACTTCCTGCATGCAGCACACATCAACTTTTCTCTTCCTGAGTTCTTCACACACTTTTGTTTTCCTTCCACAAAGACTTCCCACATTTATAAGTACCAAATCTTATCCCATGACATTCTGGTTTATACTTGGAGATTCTTTGCACCCCCTGCCCATTTAAGAGCTGCCAGAAACTGGAGGCCATTTGTTTATTTTTTCTGGTCATGGTAATTTGTTGGAGCAAAATTCTTCCACAGGGAGCATGCCCTTGCTTATCTCCAACCTCAGTTTTTTGACACGAGTGGTCTAACCAATCAATTAAGCCAAGAACCACACCATTAACAGTCAGACTGCAATTGGTAGGTACCCAATAGTTTCCTCTTACACCATGCTGGATAAACATCTTCACTATTCTTTAAAACCAGTGAAACACAGAAGAAGTGTAGACCGGATAATGCAGGAGAAATATTAGGATAAGAAGAGAAAGTTGTGCATGTGTTTTGTTGATATTGAGAAAGCATTTGGTGGAGTTCAAAGAAAGGCAATGGAGTTGGTGATTAGAAAGAAAGGTTTACCAGAAGTAATTGTAAGAACAGTGGTGAGTCTCTATCACAAAGCAAATATGAAAGTTTGAGTGGGATCTAAGTTGTCTGATGAATTTTAGATAAAAGTTGGTGTAAATCGAGGATCTGTGTTGTTGCCACTGCTTTTTGCAATTGCAATTGATGTAAGTTTGGAAAATGCAAAAGAAGGATTTGATGATCGAAATTTTGTATGTGGATGACTTGGTTTTAAGGAGTTAAAGTATGGACAATTTGAAAGAAAAGTTTTTAGAATCAAAAGAGGCATTTGAAAGCAAGGGGTTCAAGGTTAACCTAAAGAAAACCAAACTAATGGTGAGTGGTTCAAAAGGTAAAATACTCAAGAGTATAGTTGATCCATGTGCCAAGTGCAGCAAGAAGATATTGACAAATTTGGTGATATGAACAAAATGTGGTAAATGGTTGCATGGTAGATGCGCAAAAATGAAGAGGGTGACTTCAACTCTGGCAAAAGATTTTGTTTGTGAAGTATATGTTGATACAATGGAAGGAATTGCAAAATCAAGTAAAAATTTATTATTTTTGACCAGGCCAAGTTTGTGAAAAGTTTTTGCGATTTGAAGGACAGGTTCAATGCCAATGATGGAAATGAAGCACAGTGACACCAAGAATAAAAATCGGATTGATAAAATTTAGAGAATGTGGGTGATTACTTTATGGGAAAAAGTTTTCATTGAAAATTAAAGGAAGGATTTATCAGAGTTGCATAAGATCGGCAATGCCCTATGGGAGCAAGACATGGTGTTTAAGGGAAAATGAGATGGCAATTTTGAGAAGAACCAAAAAAGCAATGTTGAGGGCATTGTGTGAAATTTAGTTAATTGAGAGAAGAAGGAGCCAAGAACTTATGAGTTTGCTGGGTTTAATTGATACTTTGGATGGACTAGCCAGGGTGAGTGAAGTATTATGGTATTAGCATGTTTTGAGAAGGGATATTGATGATGTTTTCAGAATAGTGTTGGATTTTCAAGTGATGGGAAGAAGAGGAAAAGACAAACAGAAGAATGTACCAATCAGATTGAACTGAAAAAGGAAAGATGCCATTGACAGAACAAAGTGGTGTGATGGTGTTTATGAACTTTCAAGATGCATGAGGTGGGTCTAGCCACCATTAACAGAATCAGAACCAAACTTAAAAAGATGGATCTTTTTTTTCATAGTATTAGGTTCTGATTTAAATTGATGCTGAATAAAGCACACACCATTGACCAGCTGTAGTATTGAGCTGGTAGAAGTTAGTTTAATCTCGAAGCAATTTATTGTTTAGGTGGCATAATTTTTCTTTCATGTTTGATGCTTAAACATTGAAGTGTAATTTACTTGAACCATGTGAATTGGTATGTTGATTTCTTATCATTAAAAAATATTAAAATTCTTATCATTTTTTTATTTAACATTTATTTTATGCACTAAGATTCAGGGTTTTGAGTTAAGGTTAGATTCAATAAAAATTGTTTTTTCAACCATCACAAAGAGTCTGTTTGCCTTGAGACTTCACACAGATTTGATAGTCTTTCTAGGACACAAAAAAACCAATTGACTCTGTATTGCTCTCAAAAGAAGATTTTGAACATTACTCCCTTCCGCAGTTGTCTTTACAAGGGTAATGAGTCATGTGAAATTAGATTGTTTTTGCAGGTTTTGGAGCCACGGGCAACACCATATTGCTTTGACCTTTTCATTTTAATTGGCTAGATCTCTGCTAATGATCTGTAAAAAAAAGGAATTATTTGTGTTATCCAAAAAATATCAATTTTACAATAGTTGTGGACATTATTACAAAAAATTCAAGAAGGAGTGTGTTTAATGAATTACTGTATGCAGATGACCTTGTTATCATGACCAAAACCATGGAAGACTTAAGGGAAAAATATTTGAATGGGAAGGATGCACTGGAAAGTAAAGGTTTAAAGGTCAACACCAGAAAAACAAAAGTGATGGTAAGCAGGTCGGAAGGAGAACTATTCAAAAGCAAGATAGATCCATTTGGAGTTTGTAGAAGGAGAGTCATGGTCAATTCAGTGTTGTGCACAAAATGTGGAAACTGGGTTCATGGCAAATGTGCAGAAATAAAGAGAGTTACTGCTAGGATGGCAATGCATTTTGTTTGCTCAAAATGTAAAGGAATAATGCAAGCAACAGTGGATTTGATCAAGAAGTTGTGCAATAGAGTGGAGACAGTGAATGAATGTTGTTATTGGGAGACAGACTAAATTCTATTGGTGGTTGTGAAGTGGCAATGACCACATGAGTAAGAATTGATTGGGTAAGATTTAATGAATGTAGAAATTATTACTTGGAAATCGTTTTTTTTTGAGGATGAAAGGTAAAGTTTATTGTTGTTGTATAAGATCAGCAATACTGTATGGAAGCAAGGCATGATGTTTAAAAGAAAACGAAAAAGTAAGTTTAAGGGGAATGGAGAGAGCTATGGTGAGAGTCATGTGTGGTCAGAAAGTTGTTGACAGAAAGATGACTGAAGAACAGATGGACATGTTGGGATTGAAGGAAACAATGGATCAGTCAGCAACAGCAAATGGTGTTAGATAGTATGGACACGTGCTAGGCAGGGATGCTTAAAGTGAGTGGTGAGAGAAAGCGAGGATGACCGAAAAAAGCTTGGAAGAAGCTAGTGGAGGAGGAGATAGAAAAGATTCGTTTGAAGAAGGAGGATGCCCTGAATTGAGCAATGTGGAGAGATGGAGTGCAAGCAATTGCAGAAGGAATGGGGTGGATCCGGCCATCTCTGCTAAGGGGACAACACCGGATGAAAACTGAATGACTACTACTTTGTGTGTTATAACTTATTCAGATGAGTCACTCAAGCTTATTTACTTCTAACATCCACTTACTCTATTAACAATGCTCAATGAGGTTGTTGTGAATTGCTATAGAACTTCGTTATTATTCATTTTATTACAGTAAACTAAACATTTAATCGTTTTTAGCTCTTTTAACTTGCATGCTAGCAATCTATGTGGTTGAAATTGATCAAACATGTACTATACACTGTAAGCTACAATGAAAATATGCATAACTTTTGAAAGTAGTGTAGATAACCTGGCAAGGAGTTAATTCAGGTTTTGTCTGCATGTTATCTATCAGTCTTGTAGACAATTACTCGGAAAATCATAAGCAAAGATTGGAAATTATAAAACCTTGCACCTAATCGGTAACGCAGCATATGAGCAAAAAGGGGCATTGACAATTTACTAAGGCTGAATATACAAGGAAACAACAATGAGTATACCACCCAACCAATTTTGACTAGACCATCCCTGGATGCGTTTTGTCCTTTTGGACTCATCAGCTGGGCCCGTCCAATCACAAGCAAAAGAAACCCACTTATTAATGTGGTCTTTTAAACAAGCAATGTACACACAAATGTACTAGGACTTGAACCAACAACATCTTGTGTTGCTTAATGTGGCAGGTTGACGAATTGGTTGATTTTAGCTTCATATCCACTGGGAGATCAGTGTATGCAGCTTAGTGGACGACTGATCTGAAGAAGCTAGATTGAATGCTGTATATAAGGCCTAATGCCTTGTCTTTGTAATGCCATCATGCTCGTGGTGAATGTGCTAACAATTTACAAGGTGGAAGCCAGGTGACCTTTGATAGATGTGTCAAGCAAATCCATGCCAACAAATTTTCACTCTATCCCACTTTGCAATAAACCAAGCCTCCTACAGCAAAACAAGCAAATCCATGCCAACTCTGTTTAAGTAGGGAAAATTCTTTTGCTTGTAAGGGGGTAGGCTCTGCTGATGAGTCCAAAAGGATGAAACGTGTCCAGGGATGGTCTCAACAAAATTGGTTGAGTGGTATACTCATTGTTGTTTTCTTGTATATTTGACCTTGGGAAATTGTTAATGCCCTTGTTTGCTTGTATGCTGGGTTACCAATTAGGTGCAAGGTTTTATAAACAATTACTGTATAAGAGTAAAACCCTGAAGTTATTGATATCAACCAATTTTTCTAGTGAGCTACAGTGTTCTGTCTAAGATTTTAGTAAGTGTGTAACAGCCGGCACAAGGGTGAAACTGTTAGCAAATGTATGAAAACTGCTAGACAAATTTTGGTAGACATTGATGAACAAGCCATTACACCAGCCTTAGTAACATATTTTAACCACTTGCGGACGGTATTCTTTTCCCCCTTTTTCCCTTTGGTCAGAAACTCGGTCAGAAAACTTTTCCCTTTGGTCGGAAATACGTCGTCCGTCAGCAAGTGGTTAAATATACTGAATTTTTGCAAAACGCTCATTTGTGACAACCGTACGTTTGGCATTTTATTTGGAACGCACATATGCGTCTTCCGTCCTATTGGCTTTGGTCATGCATGATGCATATGTGCGTCATCCGTACGCAACTGGTTAAATGTGTAAAAATAGATATCTGCTGTAGCCTATTTGCTATTTATTCAGTGTATATGCTAAGCTAATGTTGCACATCTTAGAGTTTACCCATAATGTTGGCTTGCATGTAATGGCACTTTTAGTTTTTCCCTCAGATATATTTTGTTTTATTGCAATACATATTATTTAAATCAGTGCTTTTCAAGTGTTTTTTGCAAGTGACCCAATTTCCAAATGCACTAAAGCTTGTGCCCCGGTTACATATTTTTTCATTTTTATGAGCGACCTCAAAAAATTATCAAAGTAAATTTCAAGGGTGTTCTCCAAATAACATACATAAACAAATTGTCATGAAAGTTTTCCAATTTCACTTGACATGAAGGTTACAAGTACTAGCCCAGTGAAGACTGTGGTCTAGCCCAGTGAAGACTGATTGAAAATCACTGATCTAGACGATCATTTATTATGAATGATGTTTTTCATTTTTTTATCTGATCAAGAAGTCAGGTTGAGAGTTGCATCTTCTTTACTGAGCTGCTAAGTCTTTTGCAGCATGAACTCAAGTCAACTGCGCATCAAAGACCTAAAAACAAGTTTGAATAACAATGCCATGGGTGTAAGTGCCAAGTTTTCAAAATTTGCGTGATAAGCAGAGGCAAAACTGTGACAAGGCGCTTCAGTGATGTAATAACTAGCGTGATTGTGTCAGCCCCAAACTGTTCACAAAGAAATAGCCTGTGGGTTATTGTGAGGCAGCAGCAAAATATCTGGCTATTTCTCTTTAATAAGTTAATTTAGGCTAAATTTGGTTTCTCAAATTCTATGGCCTTTCCAACAGTGATTCGTCAGCACTTTGGAATGGCAGGTAAGTCTTGTCAACTGATTTCACAAGCCACGCAGGAAAACAAATGGGTTAAATTTTAAGAAGTTTTTCCCAGATGCCAAAAACGAGCAAAACATCATTAATTGGCTAGGTATTGCAGCAAAACTAATGGTAAGTTGAAGCACTTCTGAAGCTTGTTTATGGAACCCTCATTGAGAGTTGTGGTAACATAGCTGGCTAAATATCTTTTTTGTTCTTATTAAGTTTTGATTACCATTTATTTACTGAAGCCATGAGAAGAGATCGCAAATATTTGGTAGATAAATTTTTATGTTTGTGAAAAGCATTCAAAAATTGAATGAAGGAAAAAGAGAAATTGGTGGCCGTGAATATTTGCAAGTTTGGTAAATGCAGCTTTTAAGTGTTGTAGAAAAATTGAAATGCAAATATTTATAACTACACATAAAACTACAGGTTTCACTGAGAGGTGTTGACTGCCAAAAACATTAAAGCCTATTCATTTAAAACCATGTGGTTATACTGCATTTTGAGGGAGCTGCACTCCCCAGAAAAAATTTTTGGGAGACCCACCTACTTTACCCGGCACCACTGTGTACAGGGTAGACAAAAAGACTGCAATACCCATGCATGCACAGCTACATTTTATCAAAAGTTTTTTTGTGCAATGCACTAGTTTCAGTTAGTTTCGACTATTTAGCAATTTTTCTTTACGCTGGTAAACCAGATTGGATAGTACATGTAATATTGAATCAAAAGACAATTTTGGAATGGTCAATTGTGAACAGCAGTTTTTTAAAATCCCATAACGTCATAGGCAAATTTTACTGTATTATGAATTACCTTTCAAGCAATTAAAATAAAAAAGGCTAGATTTCAACATAAAACATTTTTAAAAAGATCAACTACAGTTTTATCAGTCAATTGATTGAACTACAATAATGACTGGTAAGTTGTCGCAGCACATATGTGTCAGCTACTTTTTTTAGAAAAAAATTTCTGGAGGGAGTTTAAAACTAAAATTGGTTAGAACTCATATTCTTTCTTATTTTTTGTGTTTATAAATAGCAAGTGGAAGAAGGCTTACAGTATTTATTTGTAGAGTATAAAAACTGAACAATTCCCTGAAGAAATGTTTTTTTTTTGTGCCAAACTGAAGCCGAAAACTATATGCTTTTTCATCTCAACAACAACCACAATTGAAGTTAGTGTTGAAACATAAAGAAAACATAAGGAATTTAACCAAACTTCCCAAAATTGTGTCTGGCATTGAAACTGAAGTTTGAAAGTTGCTTGCTATTACTGCTCTTTAGCTACGATTGAAATTGGCTGGGAAAAAGTAAAGAAAGAACAAATTTGATCCTACATTAACTTAATTGCTTGAGAGAAAATTTATAATAAAAAAAGTGTGGCAAAAGCGTGCATGATATTTTAAGTCGCCGTCATTGGCTATTGCATCACAGCCACATGATGTTTGCATGAGACATTGGACTGCTCTATAAAAGTGTTGGTCCTAACTTTGAATTTCTTTTGTCTGTCTCCCATGCATTTAACAATTGGTTGAAGATTTTGCTTGCAAAATGATAAAATTTTAACCAACTGAAAAAGTTACCAAAAACTGCCAGACTTTTTTTATGCACTGTTGAATTTTAACTGCAAATCGACCAGACATGATTTTGCAAATTCGTACTTTTTTTGCATTAAAAGGGAACACTGTTGAGCTACTGCTAGAGAAATTGTTTTGTAAAGTAGCATAAGCAAACTTAAGATTGTAAGTTAGAACAAAGTAGAGCTACATTTTTTAGTGGAGAAGGCCCAAATGCTGCAAATTCATTTTACAATGTTAAGGCTGCTAGCTACTTAAGCCTGAACTACCTGCAGCTACATACAATGAGATGTTTAGCTTAATAAAAATTAAAAGATTGTCTTGGAGCAATCCTACCATTATCAGTTTTCAAAGCAAAGCTGTGGTGCCGGTGTCAGCATTTTAAGAAAGTATTGTGTCAGCACAAGCACAATAGCTTGAATGATTAAAAGAAAAAGGTGTTGGTGTTGGCAAATTAAAAAAAACGTCCCCAGTGTCAGGATCGGCAAAAAATTTGCTGACACCTCAGCCTTGCCTCAAAGTATGCTCTTCACATTAGTTAATGCTACTAGTGCACCAGTAGGGTCATCGTTCCAGTCCAATTCAACCAATATTGAGAAAAGTTCCGTGGGCATAGACTAAGATTGCATTAATTGTGCCTCTGTGTGAATGATAAAAAGTCACCCAATTTTAGATGAAAATTCCAAGCAGTTTACATGTTATGGGTTGTTAAACTTTAAGGGGCATGCCTTTTTTCCAGCTGCAGATTTTCACGTTTGTTGTTATAGGTTTTTGTTGACCCATAACTTCATTTCTGTACATATTACAAGACTGAAAATTGGTACTCTTGGTAATTCTGGGCTGCTCTTTTAGAATCTGATAACAGATTGGAGCTAGGTGGTGTGGATCAACAGTTATAGGCATTTCAAAATGTTTTTTTGGGTGGCAGAATGCATATTTTTCACTTTTGACCACCAGCTGGGTGATTTCTTCTTGGCCAAGGCCTAAATATTCAACTGATTTGTGTAATTTGGAAAAGAATCAGTGATTAAAAGCAAAATATCTTGAAACAAGCTGTAAGTAATCGTTTTAGAATGTATCAAAAATATTTATAGGCCAGAAAATACCCCTCGGACTTATCTTTTTCAGAGGATACATGACTGCATAGATCGTATCCATGTAAGTACATATAATCCATGGTATGAGGATGTACTGCAAAAGTAACTGTTACACAATACAAAAGAACTAAGTGTGTCATTAAATGTTTTCATTTTGTTCAGTGTGGCAAGACCAAATCTCTTCTACTGAAGTGGGGCTACTTACCCCTTGGCACTGATACCACCTGCCAGTGTGGAAAAGAAAATCAAACCATGAACCATTTGTTAACTTGCGAAAAAACTGGAACAACCTGCACCATGGATTACTTATTACAATGTAACAGCAATGCCCAAAAAATCGCAATGGCTTGGTGCAACTTAATCTAGCTCAAACGGATTCGAAGAAGAGAAGAAGAACTTTGTTCAGTATTCAGGCAGGCCTACTTGACAGTTAATTCCACTCTGCAATAATTCAGAAAAGCATTGTTGCATTCTGCCATTATCAAAAGAAGACAATTTGTGGAAACAAGCAGTCTGTCCTGAAGTTCGAGTGCACTGATTAAAAAAGCACATGCCAAAGAGGTACCCAACACCGATTCTAATGGAATTCACTTGGCCAGTTAAGGAGTGCAGTCCTAGATCTTTGTATAGAGCCTGTCTGAATGTCTTGATTAATATTTGAAACCTCAACAACGTGCCCAACATGCCAATCTCTGTCATACAGGCAAATGACATATTTCCTTGGCTGTATTTGTTCAAAATAGACAGAATTTGGTGCTGTAGACAGATTACTACTAATGTTTGTGTATTCTACATCTGCAGAAAATCTTTTCATTTTCAAGTGTGTTTGAGATGTATAAATAAGGCAATGATATAATCACATTTTTGTCAATGTTTTTGGTTCACCAAAACGTGCTAATAATCGAAAGTGTTTGGCATTGTCAGACACCCACAATTGAGACATACAAAAGTTTAATTCCTGGAGTATATTTACATGCCCACTGATACATGTCATCTGATGTCTATTTGGCCTGTGGTTGTTGCTTGTAGACTAGCATGTGCCACTAACTGCTTCGCACTTTTCCCAATCTTATCGCAGGAGCTTTTTCTAAAAAAATTGCTACTCAGTCATGAGTGTGACACAAATTTAAAAGTTTTTGTAATTTTTATGTTGGGCAGCTGTCCCATCACCAAAGTGTGTAACCATCAAAAGAATACTCTTGAGATAAGAAATCATCTTGGTGATAAATGCACAAACAGTTAAAGTCATGTTTGAGGCAGTCTGAAATAACGCAGGCATTAGTATATTTTTACTTACCCTCCTTCAGTCTCTCTGAAATATGCAACAAAAGCAGGGGTGGGCAAACTATGGCTTGCAGGCGGCATGCAGCTTGCCAAAGCATTTTATGTGGTTTCCTAACAATTGTAGAAACGTCCATATATCTAATGTACTATGAAGAAATATTTGCACACCATTCAAAATTTCAAGTGGCTTTGTAATGAATTTTTTTTATAAATTTCTATAACAAGTCAGATATCAAATTAGGCTTTACGCATTCAGCTATTGCAAGATTTTAAGCAGTGGCCCTTTGCCAACTCTTGAATGGTCAGTGGGGCCCTATGGCTAAAAAGTTTGTCCACTCATGAACAAAATGATGCAATGTAGCCTGTGCATTGTTCCAATGGAAACTTTTATGGGGTATCCTGGCAAAAAGAGCTGCAGTTCTCTGCAAAATTGAGTAAGATTAAAGCTTGGTGTGGTCAAAGATTTTCCTTAAGTTAATTGAGGTATTTTGCCTGTGACTTGGCAATGAAATGGTGCTCCCTTACGTTGTTAAATGCATTACTGATTTTTGTCATAAATTCCTTAACACACGCTGTCAAACTCACAAGTTCAATGCAATCCGTATGCTTCCACTACTTGCAAAAAATGTTATCAAGCTCAAATCCATTCTCATTAAACAAATCAGTGAAATAAGGGTCAATACCATCTTTTCCTAGACACATGTCACAAAGGTGAAACATGCAATTTCTATTTTCTACATCATACACCATTTTTGACAATACCTTCTTGTTTTCTGAAGTTTGTCCAGGAAGAAAAGCAACCACCAGCTTCACATTTTGATGGATTTGTTACACACAAACTGAGTGCATGCTAGCAGCTGTCACTACCAGATACCATTTAGATCAAAGTTTACAAATTTTAGAAAATCCCTTTCTATTGTCTGGAAATCTTTGTATATTCTAAGTAAAGTTTTTTTAGATTCATCAAAATTAGTTGTTTCTACAATCTCACTGTTTTTCTTACCAGGACACGTTCATGTTGATAATGTTCAACAATCCTGCAAACTATCTGCTGTAACAAAGGCCTTCCTGAGTTTAAATATACATCACCCGTAATTCCTTTCTCTTTATTTGTATTGCCTGCTTTGCTATATGCTTTGCCACATTAAATTCCTTTACAGTTCTTTCCTGAGACCAGCTCTCTAGTGTAAGTGTCAACAGTTTGTTTTTTTCATGTCTGAAAGATGCCTAAATTTTTTCTTTTACAAAATAACAAATCACTGCAGATCTTTGCATGTTTGGCATGTGTTATGATTAGGGCCCGCTAAAGTCAATAAAGTCAAAATTTTTTCAGGACCTTGTTACCTGATCAGACGTGTACTAACGTTCATTTCAGGTGTTCAGGAGTCTGTTTTGCTAGATTTTGTAAGTCAAAATAAAGCCAAAATTTTGCATAAAGTCAAAACTTGTCAAAATTGTCTTCATCAAAAATTTCTTTACAAAAATGAACAAATTTATATTTTTTTGAATTTTTGATTTGCTATTAAAATTTTATGCGCAGTTTTATTTGATTTTAAACTTCTCAAATAGTTGCAATGGTAAAAATGCGTGCGGTAATTGAGAAGAAAAAAGCACTTATTATGCATGAAATCATCATTGTTGATGTATAAACACATAATTGCTAGACAATTAATCTATTCCTATAAAACCTTTGTGTTCTTTACACGTGGTCTTTTTAAGTTGTAACTTTAAAGCAAAGAATGCCTAAACAAGTCAAATCTTCTACAGCAAAAGTTAGGCAAATTTGCCAGGAATATCTGGATGAGTTTTCGGCAACTCCTGACTGCAACTTGCGATGCAACCTTTGTGACGTGTTAGTCAAATGCAACAAAAAGTTTTTTTTGGAAAACCATTGAAAAAGTAAGTAACGCCAAAGAAAATTGGAGACGAAGAGCAGATCTCAAAGTGAGCAAACCTTTTTACAACTTAATCAAGTAAACTTCAAGGAACAGGTTGTTCATTCTTAGCTGCAGATATCGCACTTCATAAACTGAGCGATCCTTCTTTAAAGTCTCTGTTTGCTCCAATGGGAAAAGTATTGCCTTCGGAGACTGAAGCCCGGGCATGTATTGCTAAATTAGCATCCCAAAAAGAAGAACAAATTCAAGAATTACTTTGTGACAAAAAAATTTTTTAAATTGTGGATGAAGCAGAGATTGCTAAACAAAAGTATATTAGTGTGCTTGTGGGCAGCTTAGATGCCCCAAATCAGACATTTCTTGTTGATTGCCATCCACTTGACAGCAGTAGCAATGTTAATAACAGTATTATTCTGCACACTGTGGATGACATATTGCGACAACTTGAAATAAAACGCAAGAATTTTTCATTGTTCTTGACTGATGGTGCTTGGTACATGTCTTTGGCTGGAAAGACATTAAAGGAGTTATACTCTTCTTTGATGCATGTCACCTGCGTTGCGCACTTACTACATAACTGTGCTATGTGTGTGCATGCTCATTTTAAAAGTATTGATGAAATAATAGCAATGATCAAAGCAGCAACAATCAAAAACACAGATCGCAAGAAAGATTTTCATGATGCTGGTCTGCCATCTCCTGCTGACCCAGTAATTACAAGATGGGCAACTTGTCTTAGAGCTGCCTTATATTACAGTGAGAACCTTCCAGCTGTTCGTACCATTGTCAACAATTGGACAAGTGCAGGTCTCTTAGTCAGCAGAGCAAAAGACGCTATCAATGTGGAGGACTTGGTGCTGGACTTGGTTAAAATAAATCAATACTGGACTCTAGCAGCCAATGTAGAGTTCTTAAAAGGAAGTGCCTGCACGATAACCGAAGCATACGAACTGCTGAAGAATATGCAATTCGATGATGATCCATGCACAATTAACACATTTGCTGCCAAACCACGTAAATCTACGTTTTAACGTTACAACGGTTGAGTGCCAAGCCACGTAGATCTATGGTTTTGGGTTGATCACATCGGTTGAGTGCCAAGCTCCAATCTTTGCTATTGCAAAACCGTAGATCTACATTGTGAGCTAAAAGTAAATTGCACGTGGTCTTTGCATGTTCAGTTTGTGATGGTCATGCATGATTCATTACTAAATAGAGCATTTATTTTCAAGAACAGAACATAGATGATGCAATTTTATTTTACGGTTGTAGTGGTAATTACGTTAGAAGTAAAACAGGACTTGAAATAGAATTTGGTGCTTGATGCTGCTAAAAATTACTTTTATTTTTATTTAGTTTACTTTACTTTTATAGGTTTTAATGTGATCAGTGAGTCTTAAATCCAATGTTTATTACAAGACAAGCAAATAATGGCAAAAACCGCAACTCACAGTAAAAATGTCTGGCAAGCAACGTTAATGCGGGCAATGAAGCGCCGGCAGCAAATGTGTTAAAAATTACATTAAAAAACGACTATCCAACTCTGATTTAGAAACAATAATAAACTGTACCAACGTGACATTTGACCCAACAAGCTACACACTATTGCAAAAAGCCCAGCCAACCTCTGCTGCTGTTGAGAGGTCGTTTTCTATGCTTAGTAAATTACTGAGAAAAGACAGAAATTTTGATGTTAAGAATGTAAAAAAATATATGATGCTGTATTACAATAAAAAGTCCTGGTAATTAAACTGTGTGGCTTTCGTTAAAAACATCATAGACAGACTGTTAATGTACAGTACAGTTGCGATAACAACACATTTTTTGTATTACACACTAATTGATACCGGTACACACAATGGCTCGTTATCCTAGGTTTTGACGTCATGCGTCGCTTTGTTGCATTAGCTTGAAGACTGAGTGATTGAGAAAATGTTTAAAGTAGGCTACCTTCTTCTTTAAAAACTTATTTAAATTGCGAATTATAAAACATTTTTAATCAAAAAAGTGCAACAAGACATAAGTAATAGGCAAAAGCAGTTAGGTCAAAATAAAGTCAAAATTTTGCTAAAATAAAGTCAAAAATATATTTTTTAGGTGAAAAAAAATGGCCCTAGTTATGATCATCATCTGGGGATTTCAATTTTGATTGTGTTATGTCTAGCATGTGTACCAGCATTTTACTGCAGAGTTTATTTGCTAAAGTTTCCTTTTACTATAGAATACTTGTCATGTTCACCAACACTTCTAATTGGCATAGAGCTTAGGATCTGCAGTGTGAATGCAACAAATTCAAAAGACAACTTGTTTGACTGGTAATCCTTATCAGAGTCATTTCCATGGGAACATAATCCTGTTCATTTGCTTGCTTCAGGCTTATTGTGAACATCTTTTTGTCAGGGTTCAGTACATGCAGCTTCGCAGTATTTTCAATTGTGGCCAGTGACTCTGCAATAAGACAATTGTCAAAAAGTAGCAAATCATCATGCAAAAAGAGTAATTTATACTCATGAGGGCCTACATGCTGAATATGTAATATATAAATGGGGAAACAATTGATGTTCATACTTCTTGTAATTTTCCTCTTGTGGACAACATGAGGATCTTTGCAAGTTTTCAAGAAACTGTCATACCATGCACAATACATCTTTTCATGATAAAAACAAACTTGATCATCATCTTAAAATGTATATTGACTTCTCCACGGCAATAGTTCTTCCTTTTGACTGAAATCGGTTATCTCAACGAGTCTTTTCTTTCTACAGTAATGTGACTTATGACAGTCTTGGTGAAGAAAAATGTCAATGGAACAATCAATGGAAGATGAAGAAACTGTGTTAACTAACTATATCAATGTGGCTGAGGTCAAAACAAATACTTTGGTATAGATTTTGAAAAAAAAACCAACTTGTTTCTCATTTATTAACGGATTAGCAATGGCTCATTAACAACCAAAATACCTTATGCTGGTAGATCTGTTGTTGGTTACTGACTGTAGAACTTGATTGGTGATGGTACAAAATTTGAAAATTGGAAAAAGTATTGATTTTATCCTGAAGCTTTTCATCTGATTTTTCAAGGGATAATGTTAGAAAGAAGAAAACGATTTCCAGGGGCTTTCATAGCATGAATATAGAAAAGGAAATTGGTGCAAAAAAGAGAGAATGGCGTGCTTGTATTAATTTCTGACAAGCATGCCATTCTTTCTTTTTTACTCCAATTTTATTTTTTTTGCATTCATGTTGTAAAGGGTGCCTGCACTTCATTTCCTTCTTTCTGACATCCCTTGAAAAGAGTCAGATGAAAAGCTTTGGGATGACATCAATGCTTTCTGCAACTGTGGAACTTGATTGATAGCTCAGTTACAAAATGCGCTACTGAACACCCACAACGATTAGGCAATTAGAGTGATCAAAGGGTGCAAATGTTAAGAATTTACTGATATTGAATGCAATTACTAACATTATAAAGTTGTAAAACTAGATGTAGGAAAGCAAACTTTTGGATTGCATATCAATTGTTTAACATTGTTTCAACAGAACAACACAAGAAATTTGTCTATCCAACCCCACTCATTTACTTGTGGTGATGGGTGCCATTTGTAAATGGCAACCTTTTTTTACATATGGTTTTGCTTGCAATAGAGTTTAAATGATAGTGGTGCATCAAATCGTCAGAGCCTGGGAGTGGGATAGGCTATATCTCAGCCATTGTTAATCAGGTAATCCTTTCACTGTAAGAGCAGAATTTAATTTCAATTTGGACTTAATTTGGCCAATTTTTTGAATTACTAGTATAATGCAAATGGCAAAATGCTATTAAGCCAATTTTCAGTGATGCATCTGAAAAATTACATTTGTAGTTCATGGATTATACCTGCATTATGTCCAAAAAAATTATGGCAGAATTTTGAGTGGCCGAGATGAAATGAAGAACTGTCATTTGTGTTTAGCTGAATTTCTGGGTTCAAACTGTAACTTGTGCCAAGCACAATAACTTTTATGGATGACTGGTGACTTGGTTTATGTTTTGCAGTCTTGCAAAGCTTTTTGTTCATTTTACATTGGATGAGTTAAATAATTTTATAATTGGTAAACTTTTTGCTCACAATGATACACCATTTTGTGTAAAGGTTATTTTGCTGCATAATTGGTAACAAAATCTTAATTCTACATTCAACAGCTTATGGCCTAATTTCCCAGCAGTCAGTTAAACTGTTTCTTGAAAGAATGATCAATGAGCTGATTAATTAGGAGGTTCAAATGACTAGTATTGTAGTTTAGTGGTTAGAGCAGCTGCAGAGGAGCAGAGGAGGAGAGGAGATGCCAGAGAAGCGATGAAGAAGAGTAGGTATGTCAGGGTCATTGAGGGAGTGGAGGTCAGAAGAGATGACCCAATTGAATACTTCTTTCCCACGGGGGTTGAAGGTATTTTTTGAATCCCAGAGGGGGCAATGGCAATTGAAGTCCCCCAGAATGAAAAGATTTCTGGAGGGGGAAAGAATGGAGGGAGAAAAGGAGTCGGTTCTGCTATCTGGCAGAGAAGAGCAAGTAGGGAGAGCATAAACATTAAGAAATGGGAGCGAGGAGGAATTGTTTAGAGAGATGTTGACCCTTACATGATCAGAGTAGGGGTCAAGCAAAGAAAGAGAGGAGGTCAAAAGTTTGGTAAAGGATAAGCCCTGCCTGATGAAAATGATGAAGCTGCTGCTAGCATGCGTGTCATCAGGAGAGAGAATGCCAGATCGAGAGTGGGTGTGGTCAGATCGCAAAGCAGAGAATCCAGGGGTTTGGAAAGAGGAAGATGAGTTAAGGTTAGATACCCAGATACAGATAAGGTCAATGGGATGA
Organism: Trididemnum clinides; assembly: GCA_963675345.1. NCBI lineage: Eukaryota > Metazoa > Chordata > Ascidiacea > Aplousobranchia > Didemnidae > Trididemnum > Trididemnum clinides. The sequence goes on along the minus strand of OY776290.1, from coordinate 194,249 downwards.
GACAAAGAAAGTGTAGTGGTTCAGTGCTTCTGGCTCAAAGATTGCCAGCATTCCATTGAAGAATTTTGAGGGAGTCAGGGAAGGAAGAGGAAACAGGAGGTGTAGAGAGAGCCAGGAGCAAAAGGCAATGGTGAGGGAGCAGAAGGAGAAGATATAAAATGGGTGGAAGGGGGATAAGAGGTTTAAAGGTGAGGGTGAGGCAGAAGTGCTGCATTGGCAAAGGGGGGCCAGATTGAACAGTGGAGTATACAAACTGGAGGAGTCCGAGGAGGAAGATTATCAGAAGAAGCAGGGACACGGCAGTGAGAGCTGCCAAGAGTTCTGAATTTAGTGAAGGAAAGTAGTGAGCACCTTAGATGGACCCATTTGGAGCAGGTGCACCATTGCCCTGACCTACCTAACCAGGTCACATTTCCAGCACGTACTGAATAGGAAAAGATGGAGCCAGGTTTGGAATGAACGTTGCTGCTCATCAAGAGTAGGAAAAGAACGAGGAGACAAAGTCAGGTAAGAGAAAGGCAATGGAAGAGAGAAGACAGGCAACTGATTTTAAAGAAGCTGTGTGCTGCTCTTCTGCAGTCATTCAGGAGGCAGCACAGCAAAAAAATGGTTGTGCAGTGTGTGTCCTTGCAGGATGAATTTGGAAATATGTTGTTTGATCCTTTGTTGCTATCTTTGGAAAGTATGTCCCATGTATTGACTATCACAGTGGCACAAAAATTGGTACATGACCTTGTTTTGAGGAGAAGCAGGCAGTATATTCTTATTGGTTGCTGACATAAGTTGTCTGGTAGTGTTGACAGTATGAGGTTTCATGACAAAAAATTAGATTTTAACAGCTGTCTTGATCTGTGTTTCAAACTTCATGAAGACATTTCCCACCCGGGTAGATGCAGCTAAATTGCAGGTTCAAAATTTATAATTTGAACTTGAGACTCAGGCTGCAAGTAAACAATATTGTTGGAATAAATATTCGTTTGGAATAAAGCATGGTTCTGTTTATGTAAATGTGTCAAATATGTGACAGGATGTGCGTTTCAGCAGATTAAGTTTGCCATTTGGTTTTTTATTGCAAAGGCTTCAAAAATTTTTTTTATTTGTTAATGTTTAATGGGATTTAACTCTTTTGCAGGCATTTAGCAGTAAAGAGCATCACAGCGTTTCATACACATTACCTCGGCGAGTTGTAGTTGTTCCATACATTCCAGATTCAGAAACAGATATGTTTCAGGTAATGTTAATGGTAGTTGCATTTTGTATTTTTAATAAAGTTACAATACGTGTGTTTCTTACTGCCACTTATTAGCTTGAATTGAAACGTTTTTTTAACGGAGAGAAGTAATAGGGTATGTCTGAAAAATTATGATTTAATTTACAAAAAAGCACCAATTATTTTTATTGTGTGTGACATTACAAAGGCTGCTCAGCTGTTATAGCTTTTTGAATTGATTTGGAAAGTAATACAAATATGGCTAGCAACAGATTAGTTGCTTTGATTTAATTGGAGCATTTTTCATCAAAACACTTACAAAGTTTTTGGTTTTCATTTTTTTATTACTTGGTAATTGAGATCAAGGGATAAGCTTGCACTATTTTGATCTTATTAAAAATTAATTCTGGGTTTTCAAAGAAATAAGTCATGATTTTCTTATTCAAAGGTTAGCTTGCTTTGTGGAGTATGCAAAAGGCAGCTTGTAGATATTAGCCAGTAAATTGTGTTCATATCTTAATTGGGTTGTTTTAAAACTTCATTCATTGTAGCTCACTTTAAACAGAGTTTCAGAAAAAGCTTAGGTTTTATTGATGAGAAGTCAAAGCAGAACATGTGGCTGGTATCAGTGGGAAAATAAGCTGTGTGTAAAAAGCAGATAAACGCTCAAATTAGAAATTAATATCCAATCATTTTTTGGTAAACTGACTACTACTTTTTTGGTAGGCAGAGGATAGCAAAGGCACTCTATCCTTGTTTGGTTTAAGTTATGTGTAGGTGTGAAAAGGGAAAACAATCAAAGTATTTTGTAATGTTGTTTTTACACTCCAAATTTTATTAATGCCACTCTATTTAATGTAGCATATTGCATACAACTATGTTCAAGCGTGCCACCAGGGAGCAATTGAATTAATGTTTATGTATATACAAATGGTTTTGTGCAATTTGCAGTAAAAAGTTTACTTAAAAATTTTACTACCAAGGATTAAAATGTGAATTTTGTCACAAATATTTGTTTGAATTTATATAAAATGTGTGGAAACAATTAGTGGAATGTTTTGGTGATATTGCTTTGATTGTTAAAACATTATCTATGTCAGTGTTTAATACATTATTTGGTTTTTGACCAGAATGCGTAGGTACTATTTTAGATGCAATTTTGTTGTTTGTTTAGAGCTGCACTGCAGCTTTGTCACAAATCAAAGAATGTGATCTAGAATATGTAAAAGCATTGACAAGTCTGAGTACATCAAATGCAACTGTTTAAGAGTTCTGTCTGTGCATTGTGTCAAATGTTTGTTTACCTAGCAAACTTTTTGCTAAGATGTGCTTTTTTTGTTGTGCTTTTTCCTGCCCTGATAGGGTGCTTTTTCCTACCCTAATAAGGTGCTTTAATAGAGTGGAGTAAAAAAGATTTTTGATTTATTTACACAACATGCTATTATCAAAACCTGACAAATGGCCAAAAACTAAGATAAAAATTGAACTTGGAGAGGTGGTTCTCCCAATTTGACTTTGCAACGACCCACTGAGCCAGAGCTGCCAACTTGGATTATTTAAATCTAGATTTAGATTATTTTTGGATGATTTAGATTTAACAATTTGTTGTTTAGATTATGGATTATATTTTAGATTATTTTAGAATGTTAGCTAGATATTTTTAGATTATTCGCTACTTGTACAATTAAAAGAGGAAAACAGTGACAAATTTATTCTATTGCTAGTGCTTTGTGGTCTTGGTTCAGTTTGTTAAAGAAATATTGCATACTTATTTCATTTGATAAAATTGTTTAAATATACTGTAACATTATTAACCCTTAGAATGTCTAAGTACAAGCCACCAAAAACATATCAGCAAAAATTCCAAAAAGAATAGATGCAGGATGAACTTTTTAAAGATTGGATATCAGCAGTAGTTGGTGATAATTTTAAAGCATTCTGTAATTTTTGTAAATGTGATATTAAAGCTAAATATTAAGATTTGAAGCAACACAAGCAGACTAAAAAGCACATGTCTGCATGCCCATTCAAAAACGGAACTTTAGATTCATTTGTAAAAACAGAATGTGACAAAACTTCTCAGTTAGAAGATAATATTGCACTGTTTTTGTGTTGTCACTCAGCTATTACTAATTGCGTTTATCTGGTAGACATGTTCAAAAATAAAGTGTGTGACAGTAAAATGATTACAAATATGAAAATGCATTGAACAAAATGCACTAATATAATCAAAAATACATTGTGCAGTCCCTTTGAAGCTGATTTTTTGAATGACATTGGTGTATTGAAATTACTTGGCATATCAATAATCTATTACAGTAATATTTTTAAAAAGATTGTATCGACTTATCTTGGGTTGGTTGAGATTGAAGAATGTGATGCTGAGCACATTGTTTTGGCAATTAAAAATTTGTTAAGGACAAAGAATCTTAAATTAATTAATCTTATAGCAATTGGCAAAAACAATGCAAGCGTTATGACTGGCATTAACAATGGAGTAAATTAGAGTGGAAAAGTGTTTTTCGACTTATGATTTACCATTCCATGTATTAAAAGAAATTGGAACCCTTGCTGCAAAGCAATTTCGTGATGTCAACCAAGAAGCCTCAACATTAGGCACAACTGTCAATCACATCAAAATGATGAAGAAAACTTCGATAAGCTGTTTTGTTTGTAAAGGTTATCATAGTAAAATGAAAATAAAAACTCAATTTTACCTTATTTGTTTCAGATTGTGTTTTTTTTATATTTGAAACTCAATTTTACCTTATTTCTTTTAGATTGTGTTTTTTTTTTATTTTAGATTATTTTAGATTTATTTAGCCCCAATTTTTGATTATTCTTGGTAGTAAAAGTTGGCAGCCCTGACTGAGCTGTGATCGAAGTCAAAAATAAAAAAAATTGCAATAACTCAAGAACCAATGGTCACAGAAACATAATTTTGAGCATAAACAATTCAATGTCATCATGTGTCTATCTGTTTTACCACGATGTTTTACTGTAAAAATACAAATAATAAAGTTATAGTTAACCATTTATTTCATAGGTTTTCATAAAATTGTTTCCACATACTTAAATTATATGCATTAGTTTGTTTTTTTAGAAAAAAAAGCTTGTAACAATGGGTTCCTAATTTTTTTTTACATTTATTGGAGAAATATAAGTCGTGCACCAAAGAATTACTTGAAGTGTGATATGAAACAATGTAAAATCAGTGGGGTAAAATAACTTTTCTATTCCTTGGGTATTGACTTGACCCCAATGGATTTTTATTTTTGTATCCACCTCAAACAAGTAGTCTACAAGAATTGCAGATGACGATCATCTTCGCCAGCAGATAATTTGTGGGTGCAATCACATAGATGGAAACAGCAACTTGATAAAGTTTATGGAAATTTTGAACATTGACTGGAATTGTGTATCAATGAAAATGGCGAGCATTTGTGAGTGTACCAGCATGTACAACATGTTTCTCAGTTCATTAGATAAGCTTGGTTTTAATAAAAATAATGTTTTTTTTATCAGAATGGTTTAAAATGCTTTGGTGCATGACGTATGGCCCACCCTACATAAAGTAGAATTACATTTGTTGAAGAATAGTTTTCAAACTACTACACAACTAACAAATGGCTACAAGAAGTCAAAGCACTGTATAAAAGTTATTAGCAGTTGTCACACATTTTCCAGTGTTGAAAGTTTTACCAGATAGTAGCTCCCAATTGCAGTCAGGGACAAAAGTTTAAGACCAACTGCAGTTTTTAAATTATTTTATGTTAATGCTGTCATAATGTCCATAAACCACAGAAATATTGCAAGAGCTTTTTGTATTACAATAAACGTTTGTTACTCAAGTGAAAACATTGAATTTTGGTAATACAAAGAACAAAAAGGTTTAACAATTCTTAATTCTTTCTATGACCACCTTTGTTTTTGATTACTATCTGGAAATGACATGGCATACTACAGATAAGGTCAAGGCAATAATCTGGAAAAATTTCATGTACCCAAACTTCTTTGATCACCTTTTTGCAGTGCTTCTATATTTGAGGGTTGTTTTTCAAATACTTTGACCTTTATTGAAGCCCATAAATTCTCAATTGGGTTCAGGTCAGAACTGTTCCCAGGCCAGTCGAGCACTTTAATATGCTGACTATTAAGAAATTGGTGCGCAAGCCTGCTTTTGTGGCAAGGATCTCCATCATGCATAAAAATTGTGCAATTATGTATTTCCATGAGTAGCAGTAGCTTCTTCTTAAGCAGCTCTATGTCTTTGGAGCCATTTATTGCGCTTCCAGGGGGCAAAAATAGAGATCAGCTCTACCCTTTGCTGGTGTGACCCCCCAAATAATTTGACTGAGAGGATGCTTCACTGTTGAGGTGATAAAATTTTTCTTATATCGTGCTCCAGGCAGTCTCCAAACTCAATATTTTCGAACAGAGAATTGCTTTATCGAGGATACATCTGAAAGAAGAATATTTTTATACAACTCTGTGTCCCAGTCAAGATGTTTTTTTGCAAACTACAAACGCTTCTTTTTCATTTGTTTAGTGAGACTTGGTTTCTAAGCTGGTTTATATGATTAGGCCAAAATCCATAAATAACCTAAGTCAAATTGTCTTTATTTACTTTGATATCTCTTTCTGCCATTCCAGCCTGTATTTTTTTTAGCAGAGCTCATGGGAGATTGGCTCACTACCTTCCTGATAACACGGTCATCCTTGCTGCTGAAAATTCTTGGATGACCTCATCTTTTGTTGTCTTTAAACAGTACCTTCGTTTTGAAATGTTTTGATGGTGCTGTGTGCAGCAGTCTTACTAACTTTCATCTGCCTCTATATTTCACATTCTGAGAGCTTCATTGTGCTGAGACTGACAATTTGAGGGCGTTTTTCAACACTGATTGCTGGTTTTATGCCCATTTTTCAGGTGTCAAAATTTCGTACTTTCCCAGTGTATTTACTGTTAACTTTTTCACTAATGCGTGAATAGCCAAAAAAAATGTCTGTAAAATGGCAGTGCGAAAAACTGTCATAATTATCATAATCATAATTATATACCCCAAGTTTGTTTGTAAATCATTACTCATCTGTTTACTTTTACATCAATTGTTATATATCATTGAAATCTCCATTTTTTGAGGATTTCAAATATAGTAAACAAAAAATGTTTTTGATATGCAAATTACCACCCCAAAATAGACAATGAGTTGTCTTTGAAAATATGATATTCTTACCTCAAAGATCACTACAGATTATATTTTTCTACCAATTTTTTAAGAAATGGTCGCTAAACGATACTAAGAAAATAAACTTTCAAGGTATATCAGTCAAAACTTACCTAAAAGCCTAGGTTTTCTACCATTTGCAACTTTTTGAGACCCATGAGCTTTTTGTTGACCAATACTAAATTTTGTTAGTTAAATTTAGATCTAAAATATTATTAGTCATTATCTGCTAGAGGTTAGCCTAAACCATGTAACATTATGTAGTTTTACACTGGAAGTTTCTTCAAGATTTAAAAAATATCAAGTTAAATAGAATGCGTTATCACTAGCATTGAAACAGAAGCTTTTTTACACCCCTCCCATTTGTTGTGAAACAAGCGGATACAGCAAGTTTTGAATTAGAAAAGCCAAATTTCTGCCAGCTTTTAAATTTGTACTTTAGGTTCTATCTTCTTGGAAACTTGATACAAAACTACGACTTTTGTGATAAAATTTTTGCAATTTATTTAATTTTTTTAAAGAATGTAATTTTTCTAAAAAATGTTATTTAGTGAAGGTAAGTAAAAAATTTTTTCGGGGTCTTTGAACTGATATGATGTACGGTACCCATTTTTGATCAGTAAATATCAGATACTGCTTGCCTAAACTATTTAAAGTTGTATATTGCTGGAAAGCAAATTTCCTAAGCTTTCAAATGAGACTGGTATTTAGCAACATATCATATTTTTTACGCACCAAATCTACTTTTATCTACCTACCATACAAATGTTTTGGGTGAGTTTTGAGACCCCTAACAAATTTGAAAATTTGAATAGGTAAATTTTTTATTATTACTTGAAATTTTGTCAAATGATGCCATAAAAGAGTAGTTTTCAGACTGTGTTAATGATAAAGACTTTGGTTTCCCGGTAAACATAATATCTCAATTTGATTTTAAAATAGTTGGCTCTTGCTGAGAATTTGGCAATTTTTGTCGTCTGCAACTGGATTCTTGGTCTTTTTAACCCTTTATGGGTGAGAAAATCCAAAAATTAGAGCACAAATTTAACATCTTCTGATGCGTGAGAAATTAGAAGTAATCTTTTGAAAATTTTGTGAAAATCGGACAAGAAATACAGTCACAAATCCATTTTTTAGTAAACTGATTTTGTAACTCAGGCAAACAAATTTTAGGGAAACACTAAAAACACTGAGATCATCATATGATGATGTTGGTGGTGAAAGAGTTGAACATCTGAAATACTAAGCAAGAAATAATACTTAAATGTTGTCAGGTAGCAAAGTTTGTTTCCAAAACTTAAATATGCATTTTGATGGAACAATACATAGTACTACATCACTAAAAAGCCTATTCAGTGACATGAGCATTTTTGGCGACGGTGGACTTTTGTCCCCGACTGTAGAAGGAATACTATTCAATGAATATTATGTTTCAGAAACAATTTTAGAACTAATAATACGAATTATAGGAGCTGGTGTTAGCCTGTTTAAAATATTACTTTTAATTAATGGATGTTAAGGCATATAGGCTAACTGCAATCAGTTGAATAAAATACCACTTCCACGACCGGTTTCGTTCCTATTAGAACTTGTCAGGTGGACTCAGGTATTGAACCGACAGTCACATGAATTGCTTCATGCGGTTTATGCCACTCCGCCATCGGCCCTTTCAACTGATGCTGTTAATTTTAAGCTATATAAGGTGCACGCTCACTACAATGAGCTTGATGCGATATATGCTTTTAATTCCCAGCCAAGCCAGTGCCTTTATTACGTTATAATACGAATTATAGGAGCTGGTGTTAGCCTGTTTAAGATATTACTTTTAATTAATGGATATTAAGGCATATAGGCTAACTGCAATCAGTTGAATAAAATACCACTTCCACGACCGGTTTCGTTCCTATTAGAACTCGTCAGGTGGACTCAGGTATTGAACCGACGGTCACATGAATTGCTTTATGCGGTTTATGCCACTCCGCCATCGGCCCTTTCAACTGATGCTGTTAATTTTAAGCTATATAAGGTGCACGCTCACTACAATGAGCTTGATGCGATATATGCTTTTAATTTCCAGCCAAGCCAGTGCCTTTATTACGTTATAATACGAATTATAGGAGCTGGTGTTAGCCTGTTTAAGATATTACTTTTAATTAATGGATGTTAAGGCATATAGGCTAACTGCAATCAGTTGAATAAAATACCACTTCCACGACCGGTTTCGTTCCTATTAGAACTCGTCAGGTGGACTCAGGTATTGAACCGACGGTCACATGAATTGCTTCATGCGGTTTATGCCACTCCGCCATCGGCCCTTTCAACTGATGCTGTTAATTTTAAGCTATATAAGGTGCACGCTTACTACAATGAGCTTGATGCGATATATGCTTTTAATTTCGAGCCAAGCCAGTGCCTTTATTACGTTATAATACGAATTATAGGAGCTGGTGTTAGCCGACGCGACTGCTTAGCTTTTGCTAAATTGCATCACAATTTGCTAAATTGCATCACAATTTCTTTTCAAAAGCTCATTGTAGTGAGCGTGCACCTTATATAGCTTAAAATTAACAGCATCAGTTGAAAGGGTCGATGGCGGAGTGGCATAAACCGCATGAAGCAATTCATGTGACCGTCGGTTCAATACCTGAGTCCACCTGACGAGTTCTAATAGGAACGAAACCGGTCGTGGAAGTGGTATTTTATTCAACTGATTGCAGTTAGCCTATATGCCTTAACATCCATTAATTAAAAGTAATATCTTAAACAGGCTAACACCAGCTCCTATAATTCGTATTATAACGTAATAAAGGCACTGGCTTGGCTGGAAATTAAAAGCATATATTGCATCAAGCTCATTGTAGTGAGCGTGCACCTTATATAGCTTAAAATTAACAGCATCAGTTGAAAGGGCCGATGGCGGAGTGGCATAAACCACATGAAGCAATTCATGTGACTGTCGGTTCAATACCTGAGTCCACCTGACAAGTTCTAATAGGAACGAAACCGGTCGTGGAAGTGGTATTTTATTCAACTGATTGCAGTTAGCCTATATGCCTTAACATCCATTAATTAAAAGTAATAATTTTAGAACTGTGACTGTTGCAGACGTTGTTGCAAAATGGTTAATTGATAAGTGGATTTGGTGCAACATTTACGATGTCATAAATCATTTTAGTGTGTCACAAAGAATTTGTGAAGTGGTAAAGAAGTTCAGCATCACAGATTGATATGGTAAGAGGAAATATGTGAAAAATGTTTCTGAAAAGAAAATTTGATTTTATGGCAAGATATTGACAAGTTATTTGACATTTTTTTTGCAGTGATTCAAAGCAGTGGAGATAAACTGGATCAGCATCATTGATTGAGAATAAACAAAAATGATTAGAATTTTTATAAGAATAAAAAAATGCCTTTATTGCCAAATGTTTATCTGCGATTGAGCCACTAAAGGAATCTGACCAATCGATTATTGGTAATTAAAAGAAAAAATAGAAAATTTTGCTTAAAAACGATCACCAACATCTTGTGATACCTTACAGCAATCTATTACATCATGTCAATAACCCGCAAGTGGTTTTAACATTATTGGGTCTCATCAGGTAAATGTAAAAAACTCAATAATAAACATGCTGAAAATACAAATTTGCCATTGGGTGCACAAAAATGCAATATAAAACAATATGATACAGCAATGCTTATATTGTGGGGGTCACATTCAAGGACACACACATGACATGGACAACACGTCACGTCGATAAACCCTAATATAGGAGTGTAGGATCATTGTCAAGACTTATCATTTCATAAAATACAGGAGTTTCTAGTTGCTAATTAGCAATTTTCAAGGCGATCTATTAAGAGGGATCTGCCTCCAGCATCAAGATAAAATAGAAAAATTTGCTCAAAAATGATCACCGACATCATGCAGTATGATACAGCAATCTATTGCATCATGTCAATAACCCCGCGATTTTGACCTTATTGGATCTCATCAGTTGGGTGTAAAAAACACTCAATAATAAACATGCTGAACAAACAAATTTGCCATTGAATGCACAAAAATGCAATGCATAACAATATGATACAGCAGCGCCTATATCATGGGAGCCACATTCAAGGACACACACATGACATGGACAACACGTCACATTGGTAAGCCCTAATAGAGGTGTAGAATCATTGTCAAGACTTATCATTTTATATAATACAGGTGTTTCTAGTTGCTAGTTAGCATTTTTCAAGATGATTTATTAAGAGGTATCTGTCTCCAGCATCAAGGTAAAATAGAAAATTTTGCTCAAAAGTGATCACCAATATCATATAGTACCATACAGCAATGTATTACATCATGTCAATAGCCTGCGACTGGTTTTGACCTTATTGGTGACGATGTTGATGTTAGTGATCATTTTTGGGCAACTATGATATTGGTAATGATTTTTGAGCAAATTTTTCTATTTTACCTTGATGCTGAAGGCAAATCCCTCTTAATAGATCACCTTGAAAATTGCTAATTAGCAACTAGAAACTCCTGTATTTTATGAAATGATAAGTCTTGACAATAATCCTACGCCTCTGTTGGGACTTATCGATATGACTTGTTAATGTTATGTGTGCAGGTGTGTGTCCTTGAATGTGACCCCCATGATATAGGTTGTATCATATTGTTTTGTATTGCATTTTTGTGCATCCAATGGCAAATTTGTTTGTTAGCATGTTAATTATTGCATGTTTTTCGTTAATTAAACAAATGTTAATTAAATGAATGGGATCACATGGTGGAAACTGATGTAGTAGAAGGACCAGTGGAAAAAGTGGCTAGCAATGAAATTGTGAAAGCAATTCAAAGTATGAAATCAGGAAAGGCAACTGGAACATCTGGAGTAAGTGTGGAGATGATAGTTGCAAGTGGTGAAATTGGGGTTAAAGTGATGATGGAACTGTGCCAGCATGTATTAGATGGTAGAGGAATGCCTGATGAGTGGAAAACAAGTGTGATTGTACCCATCTTTAAAGGAAAGGGTGATGTGATGAGCTGTGGATCATACAGAGGAGTGAAACTGCTAGAACATGCCATGAAAATTGTTGAAAGGGTACTAGAAAGGCAAATACAAACACTAATCAATTTGAATGAAATGCAGTTTGGATTTATGTCAGGAAAAGGAACAGTGGATGCGATATTCATTGTGAAGAGAATGCAAGAGGAATATCAAAAGAAGGACAAGAAGTTGTATATGTATTTTGTTGACTAGGAAAAAGCTTTTGACAGAGTGCCAAGAAAAGTGATGGAGTGGGGAATGAGAAAGAAGGGTTTATCAGAAGTAATAGTTTGGGCAGTTATGAGCCTGTATGATGGTGCAAAGACAAGAGTGAGGGTGGGATCTGCATATTCAGAGGAATTCAAAGTAAATGTTGGGGTACATTAAGGATCTGTGCTGTCGCCACTATTGTTTGCATTAGTGGTGGACGTTATTACAGAAAATGCAAGAAGGGGTGTGGTTAATGAATTGCTACATGCAGATGACCTTGTTATCATGAGTGAAGACATGGAAGACTTGAAGGAAAGATTTTGGAATTGGAAGGATGCACTGGAAAGTAAAGGTTTAAAGGTCAACACCAGAAAAACAAAAGTGATGGTAAGTGGGTCAGAAGGCAAACTATACAAAAGCAAGATAGATCCATGTGGAGTTTGTGGGAGGAGAGTCATGGCCAATTCAGTGTTACTCACAAAATGTGGAAACTGGGTTCATTGCAAATGTGCAGAAATAAAGAGAGCTACCGCTAGGTTGGCAATGCATTTTGTTTGCTTGAAATGTAAAGGAATAATGGAAGGGACGATGGATTCGATCGAGAAGTTGTGTGATGAAGTGGAGACAGTGAATGGATTTTGTTATTTGGGAGACAGACTAAATGCTAGTGGTGGTTGTGAAGCGGCAGTTACAGCAAGAGTAAAAATCGGTTGGGTAAGATTCAGGAAATGTGTAAAATTGTTGCTTGGAAATAGGTTTCCTCTGAAGATGAAAGGTAAAGTCCTATTGTTGTTGTGTAAGATCAGCAATACTGTATGGAAGTGAGACATGGTGTCTAAAAGAAAATGAAAAAGCAATTTTGAGAAGAACGGAGAGAGCTATGGTGAGAGCCATGTGTGGTCAGAAAGTGGTAGACAGAAAGATGACTGAAGAACAGATGGATATGTTGGGGTTGAAGGAAACGATAGACCGATTAGCAACAGCAAATGGAGTTAGATGGTATGGACATGTACTGAGGAGGGATGATGATAGTGTTTTGAGGGTTGCTCTGAATCTCGAAATGAGTGGCAAGAGAAAGCGAGGTTGACTGAGGAAGACCTGGAAGAAGCAGGTGGAAGAGGAGACAAAGAAGATTGGTTTGAAGAAAGATGATGCCCTGAGACGAGACAAGTGGAGGGACGGAGTGCGAGAAATTGCAGAAGGAATGGGGTAAATCCGGCCATCTCTGCTAAAGGGACAACATCGGATAAAAAAAACTGAATCACTACTCACTACTACTTTCACATCTGGCTGATTAGACCCATTAAGGACAAAATCAGTTGTGGGTGATTGACATGACATAATAGATCGCTGTAAGGTACCTGTTGCAATTCAATAAAAATTTTTTGATTATTTCAATTTTAATTTACTTTTTGAAATTGAGGCAATGTATAGTATTGCTTGAATAATTAAGTCTGGTTGCAACTTAACAGCTAGGAAAAGATTGGCTTCCACTAAGATACTTTAACCCATGCTCGTCTTGATCACAAACAGAACAAATACTGCATATTTACAAACTACTTTAAAACTTCAAATTCCTTTGCTTGTCAAATACAGAAACTAAAGCACTTTGCTATATAAATATCAAACTAACCAAAACTAAAACCACCAAAATAATCGCTTCATTCTTGTCAACAATCACCACAGAACAATGCCTTTTTACTACACTCTACTATTTCTACTGAACTACACTCTCCATTACACTCTGAATCAATGAAAAATCTTGCCACCTTATAAATATGACGGGAAAATAATCTAGAAATTGCTAAAACCTCATGTGACACAGGAAAAACATCGCTAATAAATTACATAATTGGTAGTAAAAAAAAATGAAAAATCTTAGAGAAGAAACAAGAATCATTAGAATACACTGGAACTTGGTTATGTAGTCAACCATTGTAATGTCAGAAAAGGCGTGTGAGTTACAAATCTATTAATAAATGCGAAAGAAAAAGGTCTTTTTTTCAAAAACAGTTTAGCAAGTTTTAGGCTTCAGACAATTCAGATTTACAAATAAAATGATCACTGCAAAATAAAACAACAGATTACAACAACTACATATATATAAAAACTATTCTTTTAACACAGATTTACTTATTCGTGACAGTACCGTATGATGTTGGTGATTATTTTTGGGCAAATTTTTCTATTTTACTTTGATGCTGGAGGTAGATCCTTTTAATAAGAGATTGCCTTGAAAGTTTGCTGATTAGCAATTAGCAACTCGTGTATTTTGTAATTGAAAGAAAGAGATGACACTGTAGCAAGAACTTTTCATGATTTGTCAGAAGCAAAAATGATTGTATCTGCATCTTTTTAATCTTAATGATTCAACCTCTATTGGTAGCTTAGCGTCATCAGAAAACTTTGCTCAGGTTGCCTCAAGTTTTAAGCCAACATTAAAATAGAAGTTGATAAAATCTTGCAAGACTTTGTGATTGCTATGAAATTTTGAACAGTGCTGCTACTGTTGCAAATTGTGCATCAGAGGATGCTAGCTTGATAACTGATTTGGATTTATCATATGTGACTGACAGAAGTAAATTAAGGAGAGGTGTTAATGCACAGAAAGAATACAAGAAGAAGAAAAAGAAATTTTGAAAGTGGCTGATAGTATAGATGAATTCTGTTAATTGCATGTCAGATAATCGCATATTCTTTTATTGCATAAGAGATGTAAATTCCAAACCATAGCCTATCTTTTTCTAAGAAAATAGTCTGGGTAATTGCGTATTGGCTTCTTACCTAATTTGTTTAATTGCATAGAAAAAGAAACTGTTTATTCTATTAACCAAAGTGTTAGTTGCAAACTTAGGTGACAAAAATTTTTCTTCAGCAAAGTTTTGGTTTTCTTGAAAAACAGATGTCAATTACAAGCGCAGTGGGAGCACGTAGTGTACTGAAAAAAATGTTGCAAGATTTCTTGGATCAATTTTTGGCGACATCTTTCATGTTTGCAAAATTGCAGCTTTGCAGAAATGCAGAATTCTTTGATCTTGCAGCAGATTTTTTGCAGTGTGTGAGCACAAATTTGCACGCTTCCTTTACAATTGTTGGTTTTGATGTGAGTGAAAAATGCCATTTGGTAGCAGTGACATGGAGGAAGAAATCGCTGCCAATTTAATTCTTATTACCCACCAAAAATAGTGTTAGACGCTCTTGATACAATTTGGCGATGTTTGCAGTGTGAAGGAGCAGACATGAACGCATTTTTTAGATTGAAAAGCAATTACAAGAGAGCATGCAAAGCAACATTAAACAAACTACTATTGTGCTGTATTTTTTATGATTGGAACAATGTTGAGTATGATTTAACGATACTTTGTTTTATGCAGTGCTAAATTTGTGTGTTTATACTAATTTCAGATAAACACATAATCTGCTTAATTGCATAAAAGAGTTTGGCAAATTGACTATGCAATTGACTGGATTCTTCTTTATATATTTTGTTGGTAGGAAGGATGCCACTTTAGTTCAACTTGCTGTAGAATATCGAAAGCTGTACAAATTATTAGATTTGAAAGAATGCCATGTTATTATTGGTCAACCTGGAGAATTTTATCTCTGTCACATTTCACCAAATTTTGACAAAGGCCAAACAATAGACGAAAGTGTTCATGATCTCATCAAAGACAGTGACTTAAAAGAAGATTTAGTAATTGCAGGACCAGATGGCATAGCAAGCATGACTGGAGCAAAAAATGGATAAATTAATTGTTTAAAAGAATATCTCAATAAACTGCTTCAGTGGATCATGTTTTTGTTGCACTGTGATGGACTACCACTCATACACGTTTTTACAAAATGCAATGGCACTACCTACAGTCTAAATAGCTTTTTTGAAACAATTGCAAAATTGCCAGATAATGTAATTCCAGAATGGCCAGTTGACAAGGTCAAGGCAATACCCAATAGTGATTTTTATAAATTGCCAAAGGAGATATAAGTGATTTAAGTCATTACCAGTTTTGCAGTCATTTCAGGCCATGCTGGCACTGACTAAAAGTTGTTGGAAGTCAGCTCAATTATTCATTTAAGGTGGCTAACACTCAGTTGTCATATTCTTCGTCATTTCACTTTTACCAGTCATTCTTCTACAGAGTTGACAACCCTGGCTCAATTCTGTTTCCCCACTTGGTTCAAGATCAAATTAGGAAATGAAATTATTGATGGTTCCAAAAACTGATTAATCTTGGTCAAGGAATTCTATCATTCCCTATCAAAAACCTTTTAAGAAATTTCACAAAATGTTGTGCCAAGACATATATTGTTCCTACACCCAGAAAATCTTTTCATTTGGTTGTTGGTAAACAATACAGTCTTTGAATGACAATATGCAAAGTGTTTTCTTTATTACTTACAGCAAAGAAAGTGACAGATGCAAAGTAGACATACAGTTTTCCATAAAACAGTTTGTGCTGCCCATGGTGAATCTTAAGGCCAAATCTTAGAAACTCGTCAACTTCAATGCCAAAGCTATTAAAGAGCCTCTTGCAATAATAGATGCCAATGATTCCAAGTTTAAAGACATTTGCTGTAATCCTTTGAATTTACATCATCACTGGAGCATCTTTTACTGTCATGAGGTTTGAGTAAAGAGATGGAATGACGCACTAGAAAATTAAATCACTGAAATTAATTGAGTGGTTTGATACAAAAAACAGTTAGTATGAGTTTGTAACATTTTTCATGCATAAATTTTCAGTTGCTACATTGAAGCTTCACTTTTTACTGCTGTAGGATGTAGCTTGATCTTTTAAAAATACATTTAAAGTAAAAACTGAAAAAACAGAATCTTGCCTCTGGCATTGTAAATTATTTTTTCTGCCATTTATATCGTTTTGAACATTTGCTTTGGTATGTTTGCACTGTTGAAATGCTATTTTACTCTTAATAACAATTTTTTTTCTTGTATCTTTTTTATATGTGGTTTTATAAGTAAAACATTTTGACAGAATAGATAAGAAATGTGATGATTCTGAATTGTTTAAGCCCAAAATTATGTTTCTGCGACCATTGGTTTTTAAGTTAAAGTCATTCAAAAAATTTTTGTCTTCAGTCACTGCTTGATAACTGGTTGCAAAATCTAATTGAAAGGCAACTCTGCAAATTTAATTTTTGTGTTAGTGTTTGGCCATTTGTCAGGTTTTGAAATAGTATGTTGTGTAAATTAACAAAAAAATTTTATTCATTCCAATCTGGCTCTTCAAGCCTTGAATTGTGACTATCTTCCTACTGTTATCGCTGTTCCTACTGTTCTCTTAAAATCTTTCATTCCAATCAGCCTCTTTATATTTTTACAAAATATATGGGAATAACTTTGTTCCTCATTTTGTTGCTTGCCATTCTCCTGTAAAAAAATATTCTTTTTCTTTTTGTCCACTGCTGCTGCTTTCTTCATTATTCTATCTTTAATTTGGCCCAATTTCTCTGTTAGTTTTGGTCACACGAAATCCCAATCTCAAGCTTCATGGTCTTTTGAAGTGGTAGATGCAAGACTTTTGCTTCTGCTCATGGTGGTGTTGAATAATGGCTGGTTTCATCTCTTTCTTGGCATGCTTTGCCTGTCATTACTACAGCTAAAGTCTTAGCTAGAAAAATGTTGCTTTTCTCTTTTTTAAATTAATCATAAATCACTGTGCTTTTTTTTTTTACTTGTCACTAGTTGTGTTTGTTTCTCCCTTTCTTATTCCAAACTTTCTGTACTGCTTTCCCAGAAATTTTGCACTTGTCTTTACCAACTAGTAAAGAACTTATTTTTCTGTTTTTCAGCCAAAACTTCTTTTTGCCAAGAAAGTCAGGCAATTTGAGCTCTACCAACACTTCTTTTTTTGCTCTTCGTGTATCTTCACAAAAATGTTTGCTGTTGCTACTTACCTCTCTTTGTCCACTTTCATTGCCCCAGACAGTGTGCCCTCTCTGTCCTAAAGCCTCTTCCTTGGTGTGACATTGATCTTTTTCAGATTTTTAATTTTTTAAAAATGTGAAGTTTTGTATGCTGGTATTGTTTCTCTGCAGGCTTTTCACTAATCATGATGAGATTTGATAGCAAAGTTGGATCATTGTCATATGGCAGAGTATCTATGATCCAGGTCAGACACAAGAAAAGAATGGGAATTGAAGGTTTATTCTTTTACCACCCCAGCCTGCTGTGTTGCCTAGATCAGATGCTGGCAGTGACGGAGTTGAGCCAGCACTTTGTTTTGTCATCCAGAACTGTCAGACCCATTATTCCTTGAGGTGCACGATGTATGGGACATGTTAGAATAATGTGGTCTGCAGTTTGTTCACTAGTGCCACACTCGCATTTTGCTGAAGAAGCGAGACCCCATTTGTGAATGGACAAACCGAAATGCCCAATGCCAGTATGCAGGCAATTGAGTTTGACCCAAGCTGTTCTGGTCAAACTCATTTCAATAGGTTTTATGCTGACCCTAAGAATGTAGACACAGAGCGCTGATGTACTCTTGGAGTAATCTGTGTCCCATGTCAAGTTCATCCATTGGACAGTGTGGATGCCCAACTCAGATAAGTTGTGCAATAGTTTCTGCACAGCAGGAACAAACGGGTGTCTAGATTTCAGTCTTTCCTTGCTAGCAATCTGCAGCTCAGTCAGCTGGCAATGCAGAATGTGGCCAGGATCCAAAGAACTGTTATTAGCCAAGGAGAGTGTCGCTCCTTAGCAGCAAACTTCAGCTGTTTGCATGCTTGAGAGAACTGGAAGATTGTCCATTGAAGTGGGATGTAGGGATCCAGTGACAATGATCAAAGTGTCATTAATAACACTGTCAGTAAGGCGAGTATGCTTGCTGTGACACCAAGCTGGTGCACAGTACTCAGGAGTCGAGTAAATCAGGTACAAGGCAGCTGCGTACAATGTCTTGGCACCAGTGCCCCATCCTGAATCCGCAAGTTGCCTCAGCAGCAAAATGTGCATAGATAGTTTTTGCACAATGCCTCAAGGTAATGACTATATGCGAGTGCTCTGTCCAGTTTCACATCAAGATAGGTCAACACTGGGCAAAATGGTAAGATTTCACCGTTCTTAACTTTTAGCTGATGCTTGGCCTCTCGATTGTGGAGATGAAAGGCTGCCATCAGCGTTTTAGCATGCCTCAACTTTAGCTGCCAAGTCTCGAGATATGCAGAAAGTGTAGTCATGTCTTTGCTCAAAGTTCTTTCCAACACCTTCCAATCTCCAGATGCCTAAAGTATTGCCAAGTTGTCAGCGTAGGCATACTTCTTGGAGGTTATAGAAAGGAGATTGTATATGTTGCAAAGAAGAGAAGCCAAGACTGATCCCCTTGAGACACCATTTTTCAGGCGTCGTAGCCTGCTTGGCTCACTGTCACCAGTGGTCAGGGTGAAGCTTCTGTTCCAAGCAAGTTCCAAAATCATTCGGACCATGTGTTTGTTTGGCAGAAGTCTCAGTAGCTTGCAGCTGAGACCACGGTGCCAGAGAGTGTCATAAGCAGCTGTTAGATTGACAAACACAGTACCAGCCTTCTTTTTTTGCCTCAAAAGAATCCTCAATGTTTTGCATAAGCAAAACGACCGGATTTATGGTAGACTTTTTGTGTAAAAATTCAACCTGTTCCTTTGCGAGTATGGGGTTCACTATTGGTTTGATGCGATTGTAGAATCTTACAAGGGACGCTGAGCAAAGAGATGGGACGGTAGCTCTGTGGGTCCTCTACAGGTTTTGAGGGCTTAGGGATTGCGACCACCAGCACCCTTCTGCAGACTTTTGGAATTTTGAGTTGGTGCAAACAGGGAGAAAGGAAGCGCCATAGCCATAACTTCAAGACTGGACCTGCATGGATTAAAAGCTCTGGACAAATAGAGTCAGGGCTCATAGTTTTATGTGGTTTTAAGTGGTGGAGGGCAGCAGCAAATTGTCTGGGAGAAAAATCTTTGGAGATATTTACTGCATTTGGGGCAGCAGCCCTCCAAATATCAGACAATCCCTGCATAACAGATCTAGAAATCTCTCAATTTGCACCCTCGTATTTCTCGTTTTTTACCAGCTGGCTAGCAATAGCATTTGCTGAAATGGGACATGGACAAGGAAATTGTCATGATCTACCAGTAAGATTGTTCAATGTGCTCCATGCTACTTGGGTAGAATGTGAAAAGTCAATGTTCTGAACAGCCTCAGACCATCGATCCCTTCGTTTCCTGTCAAGCCTGGTGAGCAAAGATGTAGCAGCTCTGCTAGATTCATGCCCTTCAGGGTAGTGCAAGAATGTTTGGAAGAGGTTTTCACACTTGGCGTCCCAACATGGTGTATGGTTATTTCATCGGCAATGTGAGATACACTTTTTTGCCACAGTGCTGATGGCATTACTGAAACACTGATATGCCTGATCCATATCAGATGAATCAGGTGGTGGCAAAGTCCGGGCAAGTTTGTGTGTGAGAGTAATATAGTGGCTCCACTTGGCCTTGCAGAAATTCCATCGCTTTACAGGCTTGCTTGGTACAGGATGAGCAAACCTGGGTGGAGTAATAACCGAGGGTTGATGGTTGAGACCTTGGAAACCTTTCTAAGACATGTCTGTCAGGTAAATGACTGTTCGAATTGATACTGATGAATGCAAGACCTGGGTTGGTACAGTCAAATCCGGTTAATTGCATAGTCAACTTGCCAAATTATTTTATGTGATTAAGCAGATTATGCGTTTATCCAAAATTAGTATAAACAAACAAATAGGTTTGGAAATTACAACTCTTATGCAATAAAACATATTATGTAATTATATGATATGCAATTAGCCGGATTCGTCTGTTCTTGTATTCCAGTGGTCAGAGTGGAAGCTGGCAGCATCCTTTAGGTTATGAATTAACTCTTTCACTCCCGCAATCATCGATTGATGATCTCGTGTTTTCAGTGTTTACCTCAATTTTTTTTAATTGAGTTACAAAATTAGTTTAATAAAAAATCGATTTGTGACTTTATTTTTCATCCGATTTTCATAAAATTTTCAAAAGATCACGCTTATTTTCTCACACATCAGAAGATGTATAATTTGTGCCCTAATTCTTGGATTTTTATACCCAAAAAAGGTTAAAAAGACCATCAACCCAGTTGCAGACGACAAAATCGGCCAAATTCTCAGCATGTGCCAACTACACTAAAATCAAATTGAGATTACATCTTTACCACAAAACCAAACCCTTTATCATTAACACAGTCTGAAAACTACAATTTTGGGGCATCATTTGACAAAATTTCAAGCGATAATAATAAATTTTACGTTTTTGAATATCCAAATTGTTTAGGGGTCTCAAAACCCCCCCAAACAAATTTGAATGGTAAGTAGATAAAAGTAAATTTAGTGCATAAAAAATATATGTTGCTAAATATTGGTCTCATTTGAAAGCTTAGGAAATTTGCTTTCCAGCAATATATAACTTTAAATAGTTTAGACTAAGTGGTATATGATATTTACTCATCAAAAATGAGTACTGTTCATCATGTCAGTTCAAACCCCCCAAAAGTTTTTTGACTTACCTTCACTAAATTATAATTTTTAGAAAAACTACACCCTATAAAAAGATAAAATAAATTGCAAATATTTCACTACTAAAGTTGTCATTTTGTATCAAATTTCCAAGTAGACAAGAAGCGAAATACAAGTTTAAAAGCTAGCAGAAGTTTGGCTTCTCTAAATCAAAGTTTGCTGTATCCCCCTTGTTTCTCAAGAAATGGGAAGGGTGTAAACAAGCTGCTGTTTCATTGTCAGTGACAGCATATTCTATTTAAACTTGATATTTTCTGAATCTTGAAGAAATTCCCTTTTCAAAAATACATAATGTTACATGGTTTAGGCTAACCTCTAGCAGATCATGACTGATCATATTTTAGGTACTAAATTTAACTACCAAAATTTGGTACCGGTCAAAAAAAGGTCATGTGCCTCAGAAAATTGCAAATTGTAGAAAACCTAGGTATTTAGGTAAGTTTTGATTGATGTACCTTGAAAGCTTATTTTCTTAGCATCATCTTGCGACCATTTCTAAAAAAATTGGTAGAAAATAAAATCTGTAGTGATCTTTGAGGTGAGGGTACCTCTTTAATTTTGAAGACAACTACCCCCCAGTTTGGGGGGTTAATTTGCATAAAATTTGCATATTCAAAGAAATGTTTTTTCTATTTGAAATCCTCAAGAAATGTAGATTTCAACGATATATAACACTTAATGTAGAAGTAAACAGCTGAGTAATGATTTACAAACAAACTTGAGGTACATAATTATGATTGATTATGACAGTTGTTCGCTCTGCCACCTTACGGACATTTTTTTTCGCTATTTTCGCGGGAGCAAAAGAGCTAAGGCAAGATTGTTGGTGCTTACCCAGCCAACCAGGCATTTTCCACCTGCACTGTTGGCAGCATTACCTCCAATCAACATGCTGGCAATTAAAGTTGCCAGCATAGAGACAGAGGCATTTTATTATAATACAACAAATCAATCCAATCACTATGTCACAGAATTATTTGAAATTAAAATACATGATGCAACACAAAATTTGAAATCACTTAAAAATAAATCATCAAAATCGATTGAATGGTTTGGGAGATATCAGTGTTTGTATTTTGGACCCTCACTAGTCGGTGCTCTTCATTTGCTAAACAATCTGTGTACTTTACATGCATTTGTTGAGGTAGAAAAATGATTGAAGTGCCAATTTTATCATTTTTAGGGCTGCAGAATCCAAAAATTGCATTAGTTTTGTCTTAAAGTTGTTATTTAAAAAGATATAAGCAATGTTTTAGTTTTTTTGGGGGTGATAAAATGCCCTGAAAAGCACATGTGGGAGACAAGGTGTGAAAAAAATTTGTTGTTGTTTGCTTATTTATTAACTAAATTTTTTGGTTGTAAATTCTTTTCTGATGACCATTTAGAACTTTTCTAGATAATAACTCTGCAAAATTTACATAGTGTCTATCAAAACTGTCATTTTTTTTGAAATTCACACAAGATTTCAGCTTACGAACAATATTCTGAACAAATAATTTCATGATGAAATATTTCATTTTAGATCTTTTTCATAATTGTAGAATGTGAAATAAAACACACATCTCAAGCATTTTGCAATACAAGTGTTATGGCAATAAAAGATCAACCTTTTTTTGAAAAATAGAAAAAGAGTTTTCAAAATAGAAAGCATATGACCACACTAGCTTGAAACTAGTCAGTAGTTATATTAGCATTTATCACAACACATTGTAGGTTGACACTGAGTTAATTTTTCCTGGAAATAAATCATTGCAAGCATCCTGGTAAACCATAGATTCAGTTTATCAATAACCCTATTAATTGCTGGTTCATAGTTTACATCGCATAAACTGTAAGAAAATAAATCATACTATTAATGAAACATCTTTGCATCACAGAAAATTGTACAACCACACAAATTAATGCATGCTCATTTTATTTAGGCATGTGATTAAGGCACAGTGATGTTTAGGTGGTAGACATACCAGTTGGTGTGGTGCTCAATCACATCTTCCCATAGAAACAGATTATCTGATGTCAAATAATTTTATGTTTCATCTTAAGTAGCCTAGGTTTTTAGGCTATCTTAAGTATGTTGATTAAGTTTTTTACCAATATATATGGAATCACAAAAATATATTGCATTCGAACATTTTTTGCAAACTAAGAAGGAGGATGCCCTGAGACGAGACAAGTGGAGGGATGGAGTGCGAGCAATTGCAGAAGGAATGGGGTAAATCCGGCCATCTCTGTTAAAGGGACAACACCGGATAAAAACTGAATCACTACTAACAGTGTATGTTTTTAAGCAGCACTGAATTTGTGTTCTCTTCCAAGTTTTTTGTTTTGTTTACACGTTGTTATGAAAAGCAATTCTCTTCACCCTTAGAATGCTGCTTATTTAGTTTAAGTTTCTCCTCATCAATGATTAATCCAAAATTCACATATCCAAACAATACATGTTTTTTATCAAAAATGCACAATTGTTTCTATCTGCAAAATGTGCAAAACTGCACATATTTAGTAATAATGATAATGTAATAAGAACAAAATTGCACCCAAATGTGCAAGTTCTAAACTTTGGAAGAGAACACAAATCAAATCATTCAGCATTGAAAACGATTGTAGCATGATTCAATATGGTTTCAGTTAGAATCAAGAATCACATATTTTAAGCTTGTGGTGTGAATAGTGGAAACCAATTGTAGCAGTGTAAACCAATTGTGGTTGCTTGATTTTGCACAACACCTGGGACAAAGGCACCCAGCAAAGATCTTCTTGCAAAGGCCAATAAAAAATATTTGTATGGTCCATGAGGGTGAAGGAAGTTGATACGGATATCATTTTTCAGGAAATCAATTTCAACCACAAGTCCCATCCACCAGTTGGAATCATAAACGCAGCAAATGTAGCTCATCAATGGAATATCTGCAGCATTCAAAGATGATTCTTTGCACAAAAAAGTGTGAATTTTGCAAAAACTTGAATCATTTGACACTCGTTTAAATTTCATCTTCTCAATTCCATCAGATTCAAAATGGTGAAATGATCGTGTGCCTGGCACAGTGCTAGCTAAAGGATACCTTCTCAGTAAATGATCTCAAACATGTTGAACCCTTGGAAATTATAAAAAAAGTTAACATTTCTAATTTAGTTAGAACAAAATTCATAAGCTGCTTTTGTTGAGAGAGTTTGATTAGCAGTGGGTCGCTTTAAACTTGCTTGAATGAGTGCTCGTTTCACCATTCCTCCAACACCATCACATGAAGACTTGCCATGACTTGTTGCAAAAAATGATCAGGATGCATCCAAACTAAAATCTTGAACGTGATATGTCAAATTAAAAAAATTTTTGTAATTTTTATATTGATCACTGCATCCATTAGAGAAGTATTCCAAGCATTTAAATGAAGGAAAGATTTCCTTCATGTGACTTGTGAGCAATTGCTTGACAGCATATGCAAAACCAGTGTCATGATTAAGGTCTTCAGACAAAAAACAGAAGCTTATCACTTTTAGTGATTCATCAACATCCCTGACATACACCACCAATGGATGCAGAGTGCATTGGCCTTTGTTCCAATGAAATCCTTGAACTTCATCTTGCACAACAAAAAAATAGTTTTTGGAAAAATCAACCAAAATGATTGCAGTATGGAAATGAATTGATTCTTTTCTGTTTTTCAAATATTGAGCCTGGCTTTTAGTAATAACAGAATGAAAAGTTAATTTGTCCAGTTGGGATGCAGCAAATTCAATAAATTTATCTGTCGAAAGTGTTAGTGTATTCAGAGTTGTTCTGTCAGGAGATTGCCATTCATTGAATATTACTTCAAAGGTTTCCTACAAGCAGTCCAATTGTTGCAATTACGAGACCAATGCTGATTTTCCAGGGCAGCCAGGGCATCAATGAACCATGCAGCTTTTATCACTTATGTCACAAACAATTGCTTTCATCATTTCTTTGTAATCCCATTGACAAGCAGTAGCCACCAGTTTAGCATTTTGGTGAATTTTGCAAACACAAACTGCATGACTGCCAGATGAACCGAGTAAAACACACCACTAAGGCTGCAGAGAGCAAAATTTAGAAAAACCTATCTTGATGTTTGAGTGAATATTTCTGAATTCAACAAATAGCTGTTTTAAATTGCATAATAAAAGGTGTTTTTGTTGATGAATTTTATAACCAACACTGACTACATCTTTAAAACCTGGCAACCATCTTGTAAATTCATCATCTTGATATAAATCATGCACAAGATATATAACATCATCAGCCATACCTTTTCTGATAGCTCAAGTTGGTGTAGCAAGAACTCCATCTTTTGCTTTCATTGCCAAAGCTTATCGAACAATGTGAAGTGTACACCAAACAAAGTGGGCTGTCTCTTCAATAGTCCATGATACAGGTTTGGATGTTGATATTTGAACTTGATCAGAATGTGATGTAGTTTGAAATTTTGATTTTAGCCCATTCATTGGTTGATTAAGATCTTGATTGTCAGCTGCATCTGAGCTTGTGCATAATTTGTCTTCAAATGAAATATTCAGTTTTTCAAGTTTGGGCACTTTAGAAAAACTTTCATTAAGATTCTGTGCAACAGTTGATAACTTTCACTTCACAAGAGGCTGTCTTTGATGCACTGCTTTTCCATGCATATTCATAGGAGACTCCCCAAGCATTTGCACAAACTGGTTATGAATTTTTATGAGGTAACAATTGTTCGATTTTGTGGTAATTAATGATGCAAGTTGACAATTGTGATGCATCTTTCATGACATATTAATAACAATTATGATGTAATAAACTTTGGTATAATTCAACAACAGGCTATGCAATATATTTATCTACATAAAGTTGTTCCAGTATTAGACTTAATTTTTTGAAAAGGATAAAATTTTCATCACAAGTAGGTTGTTTTTGGAAAATATGGTTAAGGAATGAGAAAACAACAGCTTACTTTTTTTTGTACCTCTTGTTCTATATGGGGATTTCGAGGTGTTTTGTAGCACACCTAAAACTGAAAAAAACTGCAAATAACTTTTTAAACAGCAGTTTTACTCAAAAACTGATTCATTTCATGAATTCTGCATCCTCCAAAATGGTAAAATTGTCACTTCAATCACCTTTCTAGCCCTCAAGTTATCCACAAAACAAAAAATTAGTTAAGTGAATGAAAAGCACCACCTAGTGATGGGCCAAATTGCAAATAATCATATCTCGAAGACCACTTGATCGATTTTCAACATTTTTTTGTTTAGTTCATTTTGAAAGAACATCAACATATAAAAATTGCAACAATAAGTGGTGACCCATGGTTGCATTTTTTAAAGATTTGTTGTATTATAATGGAATGCCACGACAAGAATGTGGGAATATTGGCAGATTGGATACTTGGAAACGAATCAGTGGAGGATTGTAAATGTTGAGTATATGATATCCATCAACGTCGTTGCACAGCCACTCAGTCTTTGATGTAGGTAGAGATTGGTTGAAAAGGGTCCACTTCATTCGTTTATGGACCAACGTAGCGAGACCATGCTTCCTTCTTAGCCTGTTAAGCATCACCAACGGCATATGCCGTTGCCAGTTTTTTGCTTAGAACTGTCACCAACGGCATATGCCGTTTTCAGAGATAGGGTTTTACATAAAGCTGTCAGCCACGAGGTAACCCGTTTCTCGCATAGAGAGAGAAAGGAAAAAAGAAAAACTGTCTGGAAATTTTATGGTGAACTTTGCAGGAAAAAACGTCGTTTCCATGGCAAGAGAAGAGGCTTACTTTTCTGAAGTGACTTTTTCAGACAGACTTGTCTACAAGTTGATGTATTGACAATTATTTACTTTATACAGGCTTTATTTTTCTCTTTGCATTCGTATTTCATTTCATTCAATGAGTTCAAGCAAGAGAACCCGCCTCTCTTCTAATGAAATGCAGAATTATTAGAAGAAGAGAGCACTGATATTGACACAGTGGATCTTGAGAGCTCAAGCATCGAATGCTTCAGCGATTGCGATGAAAGAGCATATTCATCATCTGATAGTGACGATGACATTGTTTTGCCAACTAACTAGTAGACAAATGGAAGAGAAAGAAATCTCTTCATTTCTTGTTCTGACCATTGTGTGAAATTTACTGTTGAAGATAGAGAAAACCCAGTTGAATACTTTGAAAATTATTTTGATGAAGAAATCATTGCTTACCTCGTGACTAAAACAAACAGATTTTCACACCAGTTCCAAAACGAGAATGGAGAAACTCTGTCACCACGATCACGAGTATGTAAATGGTATGACACAAATGCAAATGAAATAAAAGTGTTCATTGGGTTATTTATTCTGCAAGGCATTGATTCTAAGGTGGAAAACTCAATGTGTTTCTCTTCTCGTGAAAGTATTGCTTTTTATTTTTTTCCAAGATAATGAGTGGGCGTAGATTTGGCTTGCTGCATAAGTGCCTACATTTGGTTGATATCGATACCATAACGGATGGGCCAGGAACAAAGTTGGCAAAGATAAAACTATTCGTTGATCTCATTGTGAAAAAGTCCGTGAAAAATTACATTCCAAATCAGAATATTTCTATCGATAAACCTTTGTTTGGGTGAAAGGGAAATTTGTCGTGGGTCCAGTATATACCAGCTAAGGCCTGCTACTACGCATAGACCCCTGACTCTCAGTGAAGCCATTGCGGCTAATTGGTAGGCACTTTCCTGAGTAGCTATTGTCTACCCACAGAAAAAAAGAAAGGCCACTCAAGGCTTGAGCTCAGTGCCGGAAAAACAAAATAAGAAAGGAGAGCTCATACTGGTGTAAAGACTGTGAAGTTGGTTTATGTGTTGCACCCTGTTTCAGAGATTGGCACACAAAAGAATTAATTCTGTGTATCAATAAACTTTTGCATCATTTGTTTCAATGCTTGATTTTTCGCAAAAAATTTCGATACAGTAATGTACTATGCACTTAATTTCATTTACTAATATTCTAACGTTATTGGTTATTTGTGAAATAAACAATTGTTATTGTAAGCGCAAAACGAGCGTCTGCGCGATGAATGTTAACTGACAGAAAAAGGTGACAATACGAAAGCAGCGTGGTTTCTGAAGCGTGACGCTTAACAGGTTAAGTAGAACCCAGCTAGTTGGTAGTCCAATATAACTAACCTCTACACAAATGTGCAGTGGGTTTCCTGGAGTAGGATGATGAGTGTTTCATGCTGTGCAGCAAGATGGTGAAGAATGCTCATCTTGCTTGCAGTTAGGCCTTCGGTGTTCAGCTGAAGGATAACAGGCCTTCAGAACTTGTTGACAGTGCATTTTGATATATCACCCTGCCCTGAAAAGGGCGTTTACCACTTACAAGGTTTTGCCAGAACGTTGGTAACAGTAGATGCCCCACCATTTTGGCATATTTGGTTTTGGTCTGTCATACATGTTTGGTGGATAGGCATACCCACAGATCAGGCTACAAGAAAGCATCTGTTGTCTAGTCCACACTTTGTGGAGTTGGATGAACTGAAGTTATTGGAAAGATGATTTTAAATTCTGATGAATAGTTGTCTAATCATAGTATCGATGTATTATGTGTTTTTATCACAAGAACCAATATACTTGTAGACAAGATTTGAGAAGAAAAGAGCAGGTAGAGGAAATTTAAGGTTAAAATATGAGATTATTTTAAAAGTTTGATGAGCCATTTTTATATCAGTGCTCAGTCTGTTGCAAAACAAGGCAGCAATGCATTTGCCAAATTTAATTGATGCAGTACCAATATATGGGAGTCTTAAATAAGGATTTAAGTTAGGGGTATTGTTAGGAGAGTTGGTAGGAAATTGTCGGTAAAGAATGTTAAATTTATCTTTAAACTTGTTTATCACCTTTAGGATGAAGGATATTGGGTAATCGTTGTTTCGTTTAAATAATAAAGTTAATTTCAGTTTTCAGTAACAAATCATTTGAAGAAAATAAGTAAGCACAATGTAATAAGTAACAATAAGGCCTTGCTTCCAGAAAAGTGCTATGTTGTTAAAATGTAAAAGTACACTGGTAAAAGTTGGTTTGTGGCATACATTGATGTTGAATTCTCCATCACAAATCGTTAGTTCAACATCAAAAAATGATAGTGAGGAGCCTGAAGCCTTGTCTCATCTGAAAATGAAGGTTGGGTTGGTGGTTAAGCACATTAAAAAACAGTTGAACATCAATTGATGAATTGAAGATGGTAGTAAACGCATTGTCCACATAATGTGCAAAAATGATGGATAAATCAAAGATGTTGATCAAAAATTTTCTTTTTAGTCATTCCAAGAAACCAATTGGCTGAGGGTCTAAAAGGTTACGCATAGCTACTCCATCAATTTGCGAAAATAGTCTACTGTAATGAATGAACATTCCTTTGGTGCTAAGTTTTAAAAGTTTTTTAAAAATGTTTTGCATAATTGGTTTCTTGGATTGTAGAAAAGGCAACTCAAGGGTAACATCATATGAGAATAATTTGTTTGCAATATCATCTGTTACAAGTTCTACTGGAACATTGGTGAAGAGGTTAGTGACCTCAAAACTTACCAGTTTTGCATTGTTTGGCTGATCGAAACTTGAAAAACCCATGTAATTTTTTTCTGTAGACCAGTTTTAAGCAAGTCTTCTTGCAGAAAGAAATGATTGAGTCCACTGAACCAAGCAATGACAAAGGCCAACAGAGATGAGCTTTGTACTGGCCAGGATACCAGACAGAGACAAGTTGCTTTGAAAAAACAAAAGTGGTAAAAACTGTTTTAGAAAACTTGGTTTCGGGTTGTGGAATCTATACGAAATGGACTGAAATGAAAAAAAGTTGTTCAGAAATATATATTGTCATGGACAACAGTGGACTATATCGAAAGAAAACCACAAAGGGAATAGTTTAGTAAAATGTGTTCAAACAACTTTGAAATAGTGGAGGAGAGAGAGCTAGATCATAAGGAAGCAGAAAAGTAAAAAGATTTTTCCATCTTTATGTGGAATAATAGAGAAAGACTTTTAGATAAAAGTAAAGGAATGCAAAGACCAACAAAAATTAAAAATCTGAGAAGTTTATGTGTATCTGTGCTGACAGATAAACGAGTCTTTGGAGGATAAGGCGGTATGGCAGATGTAAGATAAGTAACTTTTTTTAGTAAAAAGTTTTTGATGGAAGCGGCAATGTGAGTTCTCAAGTAGTTGGTGAAGACAGATACCAAGATTTTTTGTACTAATTATGTATGTTTTTTTTGTGGTGCTAACTGTTTCAATGTTTTTTCCAATTTAGATTGGTCGGTCAACAGAGGATCAGATTGATTTTGTCATTATGGATATTTTACCAGGCGCTTCATTACCCACTCAGCAATCAGATCACCATCTTCAACAGTCAACTATATCAAGGTTGTTATCTTTGTTTTATTTGCTTGATTGTATGCTGCTTGCAACGTTGCTAATCAGTTTGATGAAAAAACACAATTGTAAATGTTGACACAAGACTAAATGCTTTTTCACTGCATAACTTCTTTTTGTCCCAAGTGTTTATTTAGCTTTTTCTGTGCTTCATTGGTTTTAAAGAATAGTAAAGCTGTTTATCCAGCATGTCGTAGAGGCAAACTATTGTGCACCATCCAATTGCAGTCTAACTGTTTGTGGTGGTGTTGCCAGCTAAATTACTTTGGACCACTGACATCAGAAAACTGAGGTTGGGAGATAAGCAAGGGTATGCTTTCCATAGAAGAATTTTGCCCCCAACAAATCCCTGTGACAAAAAAAATAAAATGGCCCTCAGAATGTTTTTTCTTGATGCTAGATTGGATTCGGTTTGGAATTTCAAATTTTAATATAGCTTTGTAAAAAGCTGTTTGAGCCATAAGCATTTCATGACGCTCTCATTCGAGGCAGTATCGCATCAAAAGGAAAAATCTAGAGCAAGTGTTTTATGAGATTAATTTGGACGTCAGGCTATCAAGACGAGCCAATGATAGTGTTAGTATTGTAAAGCCCATCCTAGAAAGATTTTGCAATAGCGAAATGCTAAAGAAAGTGCTACAAGAGGCCAAATAAGAATACTGCAATTATTGAAAGAGTTTGAGAGTGTAAACAAACTCTTTTTGTCTGCATAGCATTGGGTGCCAGGTCTTGATATAAGTAGCCTCTAAGAGATTGAGTTGGAAAGCTGTGTGCTACAGCAAGGATTGAAAATCGCTTATTATAGTTTAATGCACATTGATCACTATCTAAAAGATGCTGACCAATGGCAGAGTCACCATCTGGTTTCACTTGTTTGCACGATCTGTGTGGTTGAGATCGGTGTAGATCTCAAATTTGTATGCAATAAAACGATTTAAGTGGTATGCAAGCAACCGATTTTGACTGTATACTGTTAAGCAAATTAGAGCACCAGGAATCAGAGGCACTGTATTACAACCATTTGAATCTTACTTATCTTGGAGACAATAAACTTTGGTTTCAATTCTGGTCATTTCTCAAATATATTGCCTATTACATTGGTGTTCCATACGGTAGTGTACTTAGACTCTGTTTCCTCATTTTGATAACTGATGTATTTAATAATTTTGTGGATTGTGATAACTGTATTAATTTTGTATCAAGAGAATAATTTATTGGATCAACCTTTAGGTCTTATAACTTGCAGCACCTTAAAAACAAAGCTGGGAGAGGGGTTCAAACCCAGATCTACACCAATTATTGAAGAATGGTCATAGCTTATAGGTGTAGAGCATCACTTAATTAAAGCCAGTACCTTAACTGATTTAGCCATTCCAGCTTAGCAGCTGATATAACTAATTCTACTGTTTGACTTAACTGGGCATTACTTCCTTGATCAGCACTTAGCCTTTGTGATATATTATGCTATTATGATAGGGATTCTATCTTGCCAAATCAATTAACAGTTCTGTTTGCTGTAGTCTAAGGTTCAAAAATTTGCTGATTTTGCCGGTTTTGCAATATGTTTATATAATTTTAATTAATCACAATTAATCCTCACCACATGCTTATGTAGCAAAAGAATAAATTATGGATTTATTTCTAGATCTTGAAACAATCCTTCCTGGAGTGGAATTCAAACCCTCATCTACAGCAAATGTTAAACAATTGCCATGGCTTACAAGTGTAGAGCATGGCTAATTCTACTGTTTGAATTGACTGGACATTAATACCTTGATTCGTACATAGTTTTTGTGACATATCAAGCTATTCTGACTGGGATCCTAGTAGGCCATATTCATTAGCAGTACAGTCTGCAGTAACCAAAACTATATGCAGTTACTGAATCAACCTACTTAGCAATTATAAACCACTAGCCAGCATCGCTTGACAGAGGCCCCCCAACAGTAACGTCAGGATTGGGTGGGTCGGTTCAGCCGGCCAAGTCGGCTTCACATATCAGGCTTTTGTTTGGAGAGTTACCAAAAGTTTATGTGTTTTTTGCACACAACATTTTCACGACTTTTTGTGCTCCTTTTTCTAATTGAATATCTCATTTCAAGATCCTGGCTATGCTTTAGGTCTATGTGCTCTGTTCATTGCTGACACAAACCCAAGAAAGACTTGCATTTCCTTTGGAAGTAGGGGACACATTTCTGATACCAAGCTATTCAAAAGAAAAAGAGCAAAAATTTCTTTTGTGTGATACAATTTCACACAATGATGCTGTTTTCTTTTGATTTCCCTTTAAACTTTCTCAAGTCCTTGCTGGCTACGCATTATGTAGCATGTTCTTTTCGCCTGCTTGATGTGCCCTGGGAAATTTAAAGTATCCTTGCTTTTCCTCAAATGTTTGGTTTGACTCTGGTAGCTCTATAAAGCTGTTACAAAGCAAAATACCTATAATGTCTTCCATGTGGTGCAATTTAACACTATGACGTTGTTAATTTTAATTTTGCCTCAAACTTTCTCAAGTCCCTGCTAGCTACACATTATGATTCATACTTGTTTTTTCTTGCTTAGGTATGCTCATAGAAGTTAAATAAGTTCTTGCTTTTCCCAAATTTTCAGATTTGATTCGGGTAGCTCTATAAAGCTACTAAGCAAAATAGAAAAAAAAGTTTTTCCTAAGTATGGTGCGATTTAACCTTGGCAGGCCATACTATCACCAGTTTCCATTTAGAATGTATTAACTAAGCTTTACCAGCTTAATCAAACAAACATTTATTAGAGCCACAAGGAAATGTTTTACTAAATATAAGCCGTAGTTCCTGTACATGTAATGGTGATCATGTTGGTTTATTAATGAAGACTGGAAGTATTCAAAAAGAAAGAACAATGACACAAACTACCATTTGTAGTTTTTAAAAGAGTAAGGGGGGGAGGTGAAGCATAATCAAAATTGATGGTGGTGCCCAAATGGTGGTCATTTTGACTTATAAAGAAATGAGCTGTTTGGTGATAGGCATGTTTGACAATTTGGTGGGCCCGCGTTTGTATTAATATTGGTGACATTAAGATTTTTGCCTGCACTGTTTGCTTCAATTTGGCCTTAGCATGAAAAGGGGCCCTGCCTCTTCTTTAAGTCATACAATCTATTGCAATAGGCGCCTATTAAGCTCTTTTCAAACTAAAATATTTCCTCTTAATCCAGTCTTACAGATTGATGCTATTGTTGTTTAATTTTGATCTTTTCATAAATTTGGGATTTTATTACATTCAACTTTGCCCCTAATCCAGACCTCTCTACTTTTAAATGAAGATTAGTGTTTTGTAGCAATAAGCTTATCCTTGCAATTACAAATATCAGTAATGGGCTTTACCATTTATGTTTGCTATCAAAATGATAGTAGATAATTTTTCAGTCTGCTGCTGTCTTCACTAAATAGTGGCAAGCATTGCAATGTTATTTAGCATTATGACCTCACAATGCGTTTTGAGCCATTATTATTAGGATTGCTACTTACCACTTCGTCATCACTGTAGTGAATTAATATGAACTAACGTCTTTGACTGCATACATGTCCCTAGACCCTGGCATAAATGCTGCCATGCAAAGATCAAACTAACTCGAAATGAAGCACTCACAGTTCGGTTATAGCAGTAGCGGGAGCCCCCACTAGTCATGTTGAGGTTAAAAACATCAAATCAGCTGGCTGCTGCGACAGCCATGCCCAATTGCAAAGAAAATTGCTTCAACATTTAGATCATATGTAGATTGACACTTACATTTTGTTGCAAATGATAAGAAAGGACCATCTTTACCTCATCGTCTTTTTCTCAAGTGATCACCAAGTGTTTTGCTTAGAGTAGGCTACATATTAAAATTTGTGGACATGAGTCTTTTGAGTGATTTGATTGATACAGGCACTAAAATTTTGTGTGTTTTTAATTGAGAGACTACATTTCATAAACATGTAGAGAATTCAGTTTTTGATTGATCTTGAAAACGTCGAAAAACAATGCAAAAAAAAGCATGCTTGTGAGGAAAAGTAGTCAAAATGTACCAAAGAGCTAACTGTGTTTAACAGTTGCAAGTTTGTCAGCTCTAGTAGGATAATTGTACAACTAATAATAAAGCATGATGCATGGCAACCAAGTTTTGATCAGACATAAACTAATCTTTAGCCTCAAGTAATTGAAGTGACATATTGCTAAAAAGGATATTTCCTAAGCTTTCAAAGGATAGTAATTGTTAGTACTTTATTATAATGTTTTTGTATTACAGTCACTTTTGTTTTCACTGAGCTCACCACTTTTTGGGAGGGATAAAACGTTACAACACAGGTCTTAAAGTTCAGTTTTTCCAGTATAAAAACTGATGTTAATTGTGCATATTATATACTATTGAACTCGCCTTGAAATAACGTTAATTTGTTGAAGAAAGTTTGAAAATCGGTTGAGAAATGAGGTCACAAATCAGTTTTTTAATAAACTGATTTTGCAAAAAGGTTGCAATTTTCGAAAAGATCATGATATTTTGATGTGCGGTAGCGAGCGTTTGTGTTAATTGCACGAGATATATTATAACGTCATAGAGGCAGTTTGAGCGTGCAAGTGAAAAAGATAAGAAAAAATGCTTAGAAGGCTTGAAGTGCTTAAATAAAAAATTGCTTGTAGCATAATCAAATAAACATTAATTGTTGTAAAGTTGTTTTTATCAAAAGCAGCTTATTAATATCTCCTGAAAGAACGTTTAATCACGTTTCTGCAATGACTACTTTTTGAGATAGAACAAAAAACAGATTGTGCAATAAATCATTGATTGTGACATCATTTTAGACCCCAAGAAATGAAAGTTTTTGAAATGAGGTTAGTTGGAAGCTGGTTTTTGTTTGAACAAAGAGCGTTTGTCCTCTGTCAAGTCATGCAATTTCTAAAAAAATTATTTTTGATTATGACGTCATCATGATGACACGAATTCCCTTATGACACTCACCACGAGGTGGTGATCAATCGTGTCAAGTTTGGTGCTTGTACCTGTAGCAGTTTCAGAAGAGTTAAAACAGACACACATACAGACAAAATTGTGCTTTAGACGAGTGTTGTTTGACGGTGTACATGTGGGTTTAAATCCCTCATCCAGCATTTTTTTTTAACATGGTCAGAGTTGGACTTGGAGGTAGTAGATTCACATAGCATTTGCTTATATGTGCTTGATACAGATTGGTTGTGATTTTTTTCTAAATTTTCAGGTATATTGCTAGACATGCTGCATCAGTAACTGCTTGTAGCTTTGGCTACAGCAAAATGTACCGTTTTTATGTGCTAACAATGCCATCTCACCAAGTAGTGCTAAAAGTCTTGCAGCAACTGTCTTCTAAAACTGAAAATCACATCAAGAATGTAGCTGATTGATCAAAATAAACAACTTGCTGCTTAACTTGAACCTCACTTTCTATTTTCTGGTAATTCCCTACTTCAGGATCATGGTAAGCAGTTTACCATTGAAATACTAATTTCACCCATAGAAATTGCTGCAAATTATCTTGGAGTGTTAGTTGACGTTCAGTTAAATTGGGAAGAGCAAATGCAAAAAACTCTATTAAGAGATTTCAACTGCTGTTGAAGAATTACGTAAATTAAAACTCTATATATCTCAAATTGTGCTTACAATGATATACTATAGTGTAGCACATCTGCACCTAACACATGGAATAGTAAATTGGGGAATGTTGCAAAATTATTGTCATAGAATGCTCTGATACAACAAAATTGATTGATCAAACTTGTTTCAAAAACTTCTGCTTGCAAAGTAAGACTTTCTCCTTCTATTTAAAATCTTTCTATTTTGAAGTCACTCATTTTTTATGTACTTAATGTATGTAAATTTGTTTACAAATTTAAAGCAACTGATTTACCTTCATGGTTCAATAGTAATTAATTTACTCAAATATTAGACATTCTTAGATATAGTATCAAAGTTTTGAAAGTGATTTTTATTTATTTACATTAAATAAATCTAGTTTAAAATTCTAGATCAAATTTAACACTAGAACGGTCGTTATGGTCATTTTGACTGTTTTGGAATTTCAAGGTGGGATATTTTTTTTTTACGAAAATCGCATTGGTGTGAAATTTCTTGACTTTTCCTAATTAATAGGCAGGAACTCTGATACTGAGTGTCAAGCTGAAAGCTGCTTTTACAAATATTTTAGAAGGTGGTTTACCTCCAACGGCCACTAACGGTCATTATGACCGCTATACTAAAACCATTATTTCTGAACCTCCTGCTGTGCTTTATTAGACCGTATCGTCTATATGACACGTATGACTCATTTTCAAACATTGTCTTTCTATATTTTGATAAATTGAATTTTATTTGTGACATCATAGAGTCACCAGCAAGAAATGCACAGCTCAGAAAGCATACATAATAAATTTTTTCAGTTATCAGTTAGCACTGGAAGTAGACTTACGTCAGGTTATGAGAGAGTTTATGAAACAGAAATAGATTATTCTATATTGTTGAGAACTGCGAGCTTTCATCGGCATTCAGGCCACGGTGCTAGTTGGGTATCCTCCCCAAACAGCACCCAGCCCACTTCCTCAGCAGTGGAGCACACAGACAATTAGCCTTTAGCATGAGTTAGTAAGTTGATCACAACCTTTTGTTATAAAAGCATTGTGCGCATCCCCAATTAGTGCTAACCTATTCTGGTTCCACAGGTGAAGTAAGCTGCTTGACTAAAAAATATAACATAGTCAAATCTATTACATCATGTCTAAAACGTCAAGACGTTTTACTGGACTACAAGTTGTTGCTAGGCTCAGGTCCATAGACGAAGATGATTCTGGAGGTGAAAGTGAAACTGAACAAGGTGACGTGTTAGCTTGGGAACTCTGCTCTTCAGATGAGATGAGCGACAATGAAGAAACTGAGCAATTTGATGATACACAACCCATTGTTCATTTAGGTGATTTACAAACTGCTGATACTAACGTTGAAACACATTCTGCTACATGTTTTGATGATGGTTTTGGTTCGGGTGCTGCTGAAAGTTCGAGCACACACGAAACAGCAAGAGATGGCACAAAATGGGAATTTATGGAGTTTGGCATAGAAGCACGAGGAAGGCGTGCAGCTCAGAATGTCCTAACTGAGCAATCAGGTTTATCACGCTTTGCCCTTAGAATGGCAGACTCCCCTGTTGGTGCTTTTCAAGTTTTATTTGATAACCATATGCTCAAACACATTCAACAATGTACCAATGTAGAAGCTCGAAGAGTCTTAGGCAATGAAGAATGGGAGGTTTCACTTTGTGAGCTCAAAGCATTTATTGCACTGCTATATGTACGAGGAGCGTATGGTGGCAAAAACTTTCCCCTTTACAATTTTTGGAATAAAGAATGGGGTGTATCATTTTTTCAACAAACTATGTCGAGGAATCGTTGTCGTGAGATTATGCGTTTTCTACGCTTTGACTTGCGCAGCACTAGGTGAGCATGCCTGCAAACTGACAAATTTGCTCTTATCTCGGATATTTGGAATAGGTTTGTAGACAACAGCATCAGTTGTTACAAACCTGGAGAAAATATTACAATTGATGAGCAGCTGTTTCCGACAAAATCTTGTTGTAGGTTCATCCAGTACATGCCAAACAAACCAGATAAGTTTGGCATTAAGTTCTGGTTAGCGGTTGACGTGGAATCCAAGTATATCCTAAATGCCATTCTGTATCTGGGCAAAGACGAGTCACGTCCATCCACCCAAAGGCTTAGCGACAATGTTGTCATGACTCTCATGGAGCCATTCGTGGGTAAAGGCAGAAACGTTACAACCAATAACTTTTTCACGTCATTCTTACTTGCAAAAGAGCTGAAAAAAAAGAAAACCAGCCTTGTTGGAACTATGAACAAGGTTAGACGTGAGCTGCCTGCATCTGCAAAATGCTTGCAACAAAGTTATTCCAGTAAGCTGATGAAGGCAGGAGACATGGCAACTCTAACTGTGTATCAGTGTAAGCCCGAGAAAAACGTTTGCGTTCTTAGCTCTCTGCATATGTTTGTTGAACTTGGCAAATCGGAAAAAAAGAAACCAGAGACTGTGGAATTTTATAACAAAACCAAATGTGGTGTTGACGTCTCTGATCAAATGGCCAGGCAGTATTTAGTCAAAGCAGGCAGCCGTCGGTGGCCCGTTGCTGTTTTCTACAACATTCTGGATTTAGCAGGCATCAATGCCTTTGTGCTCTATAAAAAATGAACAGGTGACAAGGTTTCAAGACGAGATTTCCTGTTCAAGCTTGCTATAGAACTACGTGAAGACTGCATCGTTGAAAGATTAACCGGAAACGCTTCTATTGCTAGACCTCATTCACTATCAACAGCTCTCAAAAAAAGCAAAGCCAAGAAGCGTAAACAGTGTCAAATAGGAGCAAACTGTTCTCAAAACAAAACTAGCAAACTTTCTTTCAAGTGCAATAAAACTCTATGTGGCAAGTGTATTGCCAAGGAGTTTTCTGAATGCGTTACATGTGCGACAACACAAATATGAAACATTTTTCAATTTTGTGTCCTGTGTGTAGTAAATGTTGGTACTACAACTATTCGCATGCCTAATTGCTAATGCGTGGTTGCTTGTGCCTTCGAGCCTTGCGATCGGTTGCACTGTCTGCGTTGTGCAAGCAATTAGCTTGCTGCAGTAACCACGGTTGTAGTGCAATGACGGTCTGCTGGTTAATTGTGTTGACGAGTCTTTAGTTTGATGAGCTATATTTTGGTTTTCTTATATCGCTTTATTTTACAGCTACTTTATATATTTGTTAACTGTAATAAGTGCTTTATTAGTCGAATAAAGCCAAGTATCAATTGTCAGCCTTGGTTCACAACACTGTGCTTGCCCTTTTTTTCAAATAAAACTGTTTTTTTGTAAATAGATTAATTGAGTTATGTGACCTGAGTATTTGTTTAACACTGAAGTTGCATCCACACCACGCATATACTAGTAAAAACGCGTTTTCGTAGAAGCGGTCAAAATGACCGCTGCTGGCTGTTGAGAGCTTGTTGCAACTCCGGCTGTTTTAGTGTTAATGCTGTAAGAAATTGGAACAGTATATTTCTTGATGTAGAAGAGTATTTATTTAGTTGCTATTTATTCTTCTTTACTACTGAGCTTTACTTAGTTGGTTAACAATAATGATTATAATGTATTTATTACCCATTTTTATGATAAAAATTTATAAGATATGAGTTGCTAGTTGCTAGCCAGCAATTTTCAAGGCAATCTCCTATCAAGAGGGATCTGCCTCCAGCATCAAAGTACAATAGAAAAATTTGCTCATAAATGATCACCAGCATCATACAGTACCATAAAGCAATCTATTACATCATGTCAATCTATCACATCATTGACATGATGTAATAGATTGCTTTATGGTACTGTATGATGCTGGTGATCATTTTTGAGCAAATTTTTTTATTGTAAAAATTTATAAGCTTTGATTTTAAATGTATTTGCTTTTGTTTATGTTTACTCTTTTTTACCTAGCAATTAATCTTTAATGTGTCTGTTTACTGGTTAAAGTTTATGATTCCACAAAGAGGCTAGTGACTCAGTGATGTTATCTCCTTTTTTGGGTTGGGTTATGTTTTTTGCAACCTCATGGAATAAATACACACTCATAAGCTTGTACTCCTTCACTTCATATATTTATATGTATTTGTTTTATTTTTTGAAAAAAAGTTTTATTTTTTAAAAGATGTTCATATTTGTTTTCTGCAAAATAAACAATTATGATTATGAAGCACGGCATGTTATACAGACAGATACATAAGTAAGGAAAAACAGGCTTGACATTAAACAGAAAGAAGACAAATGCATGATTGCATAACTGTAGAATACACCTGGTGGAAATAGTATACAACTTCACTTTTTCAGGCTCACTTGCATGTGATGGCAGTAGTTGTTAGAAAGGAAAGCCATGGGTTGCAGCTCCATAATATAAATTGGCAAAAATAATGAAATATATCGTTGTCAAAAACTAGGTACTGGCAAATGACTGGGTTGTGCAACAAATAAAGCTTCTTTTGTCCCTCCTGAACATCTTTGACAAGATCAAATTGAGATATTACGGACATGCACTGCAATTAACCAACAGCCTGGAAGAAAATAATCATAAAAATAGTCATACAAGAGAAGATATGTAGTAAAAGAAAAGCAAGTCCAAAAAGAAGGTGATCTAATGATGTTGCAAAGAAAATGGGGATATGTCTGGAACTTTGTAGGAAAATATATCAATGCTGTTCATCAGGTTACCAAGTTTTTATGCTGACATGATGGATTATGATGATAAAGGCATGAGTTATTTTTAAATACTGGGTGTCTCTAAAGTTGCAAACCATATACTAATCTTAATTTAACAATTGAGTGTCAAAGGATCAACACTGAAACCCTCAAAAGAGTGAAAGACAGTTTTATAAAGATAATTGCAGAAGATAGATGGATGGATGGATGCAGAGAGTTATAATTATGATATGATTAACAATTTAAGCATCTCTTTGATTATGATCAAAATAATTAACATTTATATTTCTATTACACAGCTACAGAATTGACATTAAAACATTAAAACCACAACAGTTTGTTTTGCCTAGAGGCTCAACAGGTATTGCATCTGCAAAATACATATAAAACACTATAAAATGCCATAAAAATGTAGTTTGCAGATGCACCACGTGATGAGCCTCTAGACAAAATAGACTGTTGTGGTTTTAACATTTTAATGTCAATTTTGTAGTTGTTTAATAGAAATATAGTATGACTCCGGCAACCTTGCTGTTGGGCACTGTGAAGCTAAGTGACTATTTTATATGTAATTAACATTTATATGTATGATACAACTTTGGCAGAGAGGTAAAGCATTTTAAAATCTACACTGTTGTTTAAGCAAGTAGCTTTAGTAAATTAATAGTCATTTTAATTTGTATAACATCTTAAAATTCAAATGTTTTTGACTTTCATAAAGCTCTTTTCAAGAATTAAATCTGTAAATGTGACGTAATAAATTAAAATAATCAACGATAATTTCAAATAATACACATTTTGAAGATATAGTACTTCTAACGGCTGTATAAACGTAGCCAACTTTAAAATGAATAATAGCTGGGAGAGATCGGATGCAAAAACCTTTTAGCTCATCAAAACCAGGATTAAAGCCTTACAGAAATGGCAAGATTCCCAAAAATTATGCAAAAATCCGATATGAAATGTCATGTTACAATTGCGTGCAGCAAGTAAAGTTGTTGTAAAATGTTTTGTTAATTTATGTTTAGCAAAAACGAAGCTCCACTTGCATAGCATTGTTTATTAAGGCTATGGCTATGACGTTTTATAAGCAAAGCTTTATGAATTTTTGCTTCATAATCTGAATTACATTTCCTCAATATGGTGAAAGAATTAATGTTATATTGCAGAATAGAGCAGGTGGGGCATGACAAAATGTGATCCTTAATTGAGCTTTTTCTTGAATCTGCTAAATTCAGATGCTCCCTCACTCCGGTGATCAAATGTCGGAAAGACATACCAATGTATGTCAAGTTCATATCACATGAACAAGTAAATTTATAAATGACATTTGAGCAGAGAGGCAAAGGTGTCTCTGATTTTAATTGAAAATACTGTCCTACTTTATTTGTGTGATACATAGGAAGCAGCCTTACATCAAATTGTTTTAAACATAATTGAGAGAGAGCTTTCACAAAACGGACTGACACTTCACCAACATATGGAACAAAAATAGGACATAGTTCCACATTATTTACTACCCTTATTTCATCAACAGGTCTATCATCAAGTTTGGCTTTAAATTTGTTGTAAATTTTATCAAAAAACTAAGGCGGGTAGTTATTATCATAAAATAAGTGCTTAAACTTTCCAATCTCGACTTCAAATGAATGCTGGCTGGAACAAATAGATTTAGCTCAATTAAGTAGGCACAGTACAAGGCTCAATTTCCAAACATTTGGACATATTGCATTAAAGTTCAATAAAATACCAGTATTAGTCTCTTTTTGTCACACACTTAAATTTAATTCTTTTTCTCGAATTTGAACATGAATATCCAGAAACGGGAGTGCTTGCATTGATTTTTTCATGGTAAACTGCATGTTTGAATGTTGTTTATTTAACAGATTCAAAAATTTTGTTATCGATAGATTGTCATCGAAAATTGCAAAAACATCATCCACATAACGTAAATAAATTTTAGGGTAAAAGTCATTTGTTTTATTGAGAAGCTTGTTTTCTAAATTTGCTAAGAAAAAGTTTGCTAATGTGGGTTCAAGAGGTGACCCCATTGCTACTCCGTCAATCTGTTTAAATAGTTCATCATTGTATAGAAACATTCCTGAGTTGCCAATTTCATAAGCTTGATGAAAGCATGCTTTTCCATTGGTGGTGTGTTCGGATTGTCTTTGTCAAATAGATAGTTTGCTATAATTTGAATGGTTTGTTCTAGTGGTACGTTGGTGAAAAGTGAGACTACATCAAAGCTAACAAAATTTGATGTGATTGAACTTTTACTTGTTTTAATTTTTCAATAAAGTGATTGGTTGATGACAACATGTATTTATCAGGAATGGAGGGTTTAATAACGGAATCCAAAAATTTTGCAAGTTTGTATGTAAAAGTAGCAGTTTTTTTGCTTGCTAACCGTCAGTTCTTTTTGGGACTGTATTCAAAATCTGAAATAAAAAATTTTCAGTATTTTTTGACAAATGGCTTCTTTATAAATTGTTTTAGGCTACTGATAACAAAGGTTTTGAAAAATTACTACTGTTGCCAAGTAATATAAACGCAAACATCACTGTCCTTTAAATAGGACGCTGGGTGGTTATAAGCACTTTTATCGTGATTTACAAGCTACATTTGTTGCATCTAGCTCAATTAGCTACGCCTTTGTTCTTTGTGTGCAAGGACATTGTATAAACACACAAGCATAAATAGACAGTTTACTGCCTCGTGATTTTTGCATAGACTTCAGAAATCAGAAGTACCGTAATCAACAGGATAGGTTTAATTGCTAAGCAGTAGTTACTTTCAGAGAGGTGGACGTATTATGCATGGTTTTGTACTTTAGGTTAGAAATTCATTTTGTAAACATTTTTTTTGATATCTTGTACATGCTTTTATACTCTGTTTCAATGTAGTTACTTAAGTTTTTGACAGTGTTAGTTAGTGAATAAAAATTTGCACCAAATTTATTGAATTCGTGACAAGTATAACGTTCCAAGCATCTGCAATCTTACAGACAGATAAAAAAAATAACGATATAAGACATATTTTTGTGCATCTGGATTTAGGGAACTGTAGCTTCTCTATCCTTCACCCTCTTGTGCTTTTTACAGTCATTGGTTGTGATGAGTGAAAAGCCTTTGCAAATGTCGAAGATGCAATGAATTATTTACGTGGTTCAGATATTTGTGAGACAATGACTGTTATTCCGCTCGATATTGATGAACTTACGGATGAAGACGAAGTTGATGAGGAAAACCTGGATGCGCCTATAATTTGCGATATACCTGGAGGAATAGAAATGTTGATTTCAACGAAGAGCTTAATGAACAACAAGATCTTTCAACATCGAAAAGGCCAAGAAAAGCTAAATCAGAGTTAAAGTGGCAGAAAAATTTTCCCACATATACCAAATGGTCAGCACAAGGCAATCACGCATCAACGAAATTTGAAAGCGTGGTTATGTCCACTAAAAACGCCCAAGCAAGTGGAATAGATGAGACGCGGGTCATACGAGCACAGATTTGAGGTCAATGATGAAGTGCTGATAGTTAGATGGAAAGACAACAAAGCTGTTGGAATTGCATCAAACTTTGATACGATTTTGCTGGAAGTTTGGTTCAGCGCTGGTCCAG
The DNA here is from genome assembly GCA_963675345.1 of Trididemnum clinides. NCBI lineage: Eukaryota > Metazoa > Chordata > Ascidiacea > Aplousobranchia > Didemnidae > Trididemnum > Trididemnum clinides. The sequence continues at coordinate 149,707 of OY776290.1, read as the reverse complement.
TGAAAGCAAATCACGCATCCCAATTGTGCAGCCTTATGTGATCCAAACGTGCAACAAGCACATGGGTGGGGTAGACCACCACAACTGGCTCCTGGAAAAACATTCTATTTCGATTAGAGGAAAAAAATTGTACTGGTCTATATACACGAGAATCCTGGACATGGCAGTGGTCAATAGTTTTGTACTATACAGACTTATTCATGGATCCAATTCAATTTCAATAAAGGATTTTCGCAGAGCAATTGCCACAACTTATTTGAAGCTAGGTCATGGGTCAAGAGTGATGAGGGGACGCCCTCTGAGTCTTCTATCAACATCCAGGAGACAAGTTGCTCATGACATTCGCCTTGACCAGCAAAATCATATGCTTGGCAAGAGAGACAAACAAAGGGGTTGCCAATACCAAAGTTGCAAGGGCAAACCTCTCACTTATTGCATTAAGTGCAAGTAAACTTACGCGTATCTTGCTTTCTAAAGTATCACCGGTAATGCAACAAGATATGGTGTGACAAGTTCTTTTAGTCATAACTGTTGAATTTCAATAAATAACGTCTCAAAACACGAGAAAATTTTGCATGTTTTTCGCAATAGCGGCAGTTACTAAAACTCTTAGATAAGCGCATTTACTTCACACAAATGCCCAGCATCCTATTTATAGGACAGTAATTTCTCTCGAAGTTACTACAAATATTTAAAAAATTCTACTTAGCATCAAAAAAATATGGCATTTGAAATAAAATGTTAGAATATCAAAGAGTTTTTACCAAAAAAATAATTTGGGCGTTAATGGGTTAAGGATCACATTTTGTCATGCCCCACCTGCTCTAATCTGCAATATAACATTAATTCTTTCACCATATTGAGGAAATGTAATTCAGATTATGAAGCAAAAATTCATAAAGCTTTGCTTATAAAACGTCATAGCCATAGCCTTAATAAACAATGCTATGCAAGTGGAGCTTCGTTTTTGCTAAACATAAATTAACAAAACATTTTACAACAACTTTACTTGCTGCACGCAATTGTAACATGACATTTCATATCGGATTTTTGCATAATTTTTGGGAATCTTGCCATTTCTGTAAGGCTTTAATCCTGGTTTTGATGAGCTAAAAGGTTTTTGCATCCGATCTCTCCCAGCTATTATTCATTTTAAAGTTGGCTACGTTTATACAGCCGTTAGAAGTACTATATCTTCAAAATGTGTATTATTTGAAATTATCGTTGATTATTTTAATTTATTACGTCACATTTACAGATTTAATTCTTGAAAAGAGCTTTATGAAAGTCAAAAACATTTGAATTTTAAGATGTTATACAAATTAAAATGACTATTAATTTACTAAAGCTACTTGCTTAAACAATAGTGTAGATTTATATGTATTTTTATAAAATCTAGATGGTGCATGACTTCTGGGACACCCTGTGTTATACTTCTGTAAACCATAACTGAAGAATACTGACAGAATTCAATAGCCTGCTGCTCAAACAATCAGATCTAGTTTAAAATGTTTGCCATTTTGGTGCCCCTCCTTGATTTGGTTTTGTAACCCTTTAACTTAGCTTTTACCACTGCTCTGCTTGCACTAATTGGGGCGTTCTACGCCAGCCAATTAGATAAAAGGTTTAGAAACAAAATGTTCAATGCAGAGTTAGTTTTTGTTTACAAGTTTACAAAAGCTTAGCTCAGTAGAAGCTATTGAAGAGGAAGAATAATCATTTAGGAGGATCATGCGGCTTTAATTAAAGTAATCTACACACTACAGTATACAAGACCAAAATTGACATAGTTTTTAGACTCTTATTATCAAGCCTTTATATTAAGTAAATACATGCTTTAATCTTCAACTAATTTCATAAAAAAATTACACCAGTTTAAATTTAAATCAAACCAGATTTTAGTCGGTTTTAATGTGAATTCTTCTTTCACCATTGTCTCCTTTAAATAAAACCATCACTCTTATAGCCACAAAAATTTATTCAGAGGCTGTTAATGACGAATTTTGTAAAATTGCTAAAATTAGCCACAGGTATGTTATTTTTTGAATGAGGATGAAATATTTCGTAATTTTGATACTTGACAAATGCATCTAAGTAAAGAGAATTGTTTCCAAGCGCAAAACCAGAAAATAAAGTTAGCGGCATGATAATGTAGTTTATGCTTTTCATAATGATTTATAATGTTGTTATTAGTTAAAATTGGGGATCGGTAGGTTGGAGAGCAATGAGCGCACTTGCAATTCTTATTGGATGGAAAATATGCAGTGATAAATTAAGAGACACAGGGGCCACAGACAGCAGAATTTAATTTAAGAGTGGTATAAAACTTGATTTTCGTTGCTTTACGAGTAAGCTGTTAGTAATTAATTAAATACTGAATTTTTATCAGCAAATACAAATCCAAAATGCAAGAAGCCAATCGTGAATCACAAAATTTAATTTTTTTTAAGGAGAAAAGGAACTGTTGAACATCTAAATTTGTGACCAACACCAAAATTTTTTTGTGTTGACTACATGACAAAAGCAATGTGTTTTTATTAAACATCCACTCACCTCCACTAGCAAATGAAAATATTTTTTCTTTTCATGGTTTTTTATCCACTTTTATGAAGACCCCTCTGGCAAAAGTATTACGTTGCCTGCTGCATGGTCGAGCAGAGCGGCGTTGGCATTAGCTGACGTTTCAAGTTTAAACTACAGCTTGCATGAACTACCACAACATTATAAGGTTGAGTGCTGACTCAAATATCATCTTGTCATTTCCAATCTTTTAAACCAGAAGTGGGCAAACTTTTTAGTTGGAGGGCTGCATTGACCATTCAAGAGTTGGCTGAGGACCGCATCAACCATTTAAGAATTTGACGAGGGCCAGTGCTTAAAATCTTGCAATAGATAAATGCAATGTAAGATTTTGCAATAGCTTAAAATCTTGCAATAACTTCTTGTAAAGACGTATTACAGGGCTTTGATAATGAAGGTGTCCAAAAACAAAGGTCCTTACTCTTTATTTGGACAAAGAGTTGCGTAGCGGCTCTTTTAATAATGGCTTCTATTGTTTTTGGCTCTTTAGTACAGCAAGTGCGGCCAACCCTGTCCCATTGATTTAAATTCATGGAAGTTTGTATAACTTTGAGGGTCTGCACAATATGCTCTGGCGGGCCGCAAATTTGTAGTTTGCCCACCCCTTCTCTAAACTACGTTCTTGTTACGTTTGATAAATTAAATTTTTGATTGTTTTACTTCAATACAGGAATAGCTAAAAAGTCAAAAGCATTATTGAATGTGGTAGATTTTGTAACAGTTTTTATTGCTTAAAGTGCAAATATGCACTTTTATTTAATGAAAACTTAATTGACATTATGACATTGGGAATGTAGCCACTACATTTTAGTTCTATATTTGAAATGTTCAAATTGCTCTTTTCCACTAAAATTTAAATATTCTTTCGGTGTATAAGATTATGATAATTTTATGATATTTAACAAGTTTATACGTAAATTTCTTTCAGACATATAAATGTCACAAACAAAAGTAGTAAAAAATAGCCCATGTCAATGTAAGACCTGAAGAAGTGTTAAGTAAAATTTTGAATGAAGTATTTGACAAAGAAAACGACGGCATTGATGACATAGCCTCTTTAGCTTCCAGTGACTATAAAAATTGTAAGGACTTTATAAATGCCATATGATGCCTCCAGAGGAAAACAAAACTGCCATATTTGTGTTATTATGGTAGGAGGGATAAAAGATAGGCTATGTAGGCCTATTGTTGTTGCACAAACTTGATAATAAAAAAAATTAAAGTTTGCAATTGTTTGATATAACAGGTTTTTGTAGCAAATCCAAAACTTAAGTTTGCTTGAGTACTTTTTTCATATGAGTTGTCACACACACACACACACACACATGCAGACTTGAACAACTAAATACTCATAATTCTAGTTGGCTAATTCAGTGAATTACAGCAAAAAGTCGCTAATTCTAATCTAATTTGAAAAACTAAGTCTCTAATTCTAATCTAATTGGAAAAATCCCTAATTCCAATTCTAATCTAATTTCGGAAAAGTTACTGATTGAGGAGTTGGTTCTGAAAAATAAGGAGACCATTTATGTTAGAGATCAGAACCACCTTTAGAAGACCACCTTTGTAAGTATTGGCACTGATTGGAATGATTTACATGCGAGGCTTACTAGAACAAGCGCATCAAAGCACTAATGTGATGTTCTATGTAATATTTGGCAATCCAGTTTTTAGTGCAACTAAGTCAAGGAACAGATTTAAATTTTTGATTGCCCACATATTGTTTGATGACCACATATTGCGTCCTACTTCTTGGCAACACAATAGATTTGTAGCTTTTCGCAAAATTTTTGAAGAATTTAATAAAAGCTGTGGAAAATTTGTAGTTTGTAATGATTATTTGTCATAGGATGAAACTCTCTATCCTGCGAGAACGCAAATCAGTTTCAAACAGTTTAATCCAAGCAAACCAGCCAAGTATGGAATGTTGTATAAATCAATAAATGGTTGCAGCTATCCATTTACCTTTTGAACTGTTGTGTATCCTGCTCAACCAAAACCAGAGCCGACATCTTACTATACTCCTGGGATGTCACAACTAGTAAAATAACTACTTCAAAATTTGGAATGCCACACAAATTGAGTGCCAAGAAACATATCATATGACAGATTGTATACTTCAATGCCACGAGGTGCAGTGGCTGCTTAACCGTTGGATAGCTTCTGAGGGAACTTTACAATCAAATAGAAAAGGAATTCCAGCTGAAATTAAAGAAATCAAAGACCGAGAAACAAACTTATATGAAATTTATTGGGAAAAGGATAACAGCATGTCTAATTGGCACTCGTATGTGGTAAAAACCAAATGTTGAGAAAAGTGAAATGCTTTATTATTGTCAGCAGTGCCACCGCTTTTTGCAACTACAAAAGATGACAACAAAAGCAAGCTTGCTATTTCCAAACTATACAACTTTTCAAAAGGTGGAACAGACATTATTGGTCAAAAAATGGGGTTCTACAGCTGTAAATCAAAATCAAAGCCCTGGACTATGGATGCATTTTTATACGTTTTGGACCTATGTCAAGTAAATGCTAGCACGATATATGCAATGAACAACGATCTGCAGCCTCAAAACATAAAATCTGTAGATTTTGAATTTGAACTAGTTATGTCTTTGATTTGCACACATATAGAATGACCAAGTTTAATTGGCATAAATTTTTCTGTGCTTTGCAAAATTGAGGTAGTACTGGAGAAAAAATATTCTCCAAACATGTAAAAACGTCAAGTGGCTTTTTCCTCATCAAAGAGAAAAACGAAGGCAATGTGATGCATGTATCAGTAAGATTAAAGGAAAAGGAGCATAAGAAAAGAAAAAATTTCTAAACAATTGAGCCAGTGCCAAAAATACGCAAAGCCTTTGTGTAATAAGCATCTTATTTGCATTTGTGATTTCTGCTTGCAAGACTAAACTGTTCTTAGGCTTACACTTATGGACAAAATTACACTGCCTTAGTTTATTTTTGAAACATATGGTGTATTGCTGCTTTTGTTGATGATAAATGTATTGTTGATATTACCCATAAATTTGATGTAGTGTTCTGTATTTTCATATTAAACGATAAATTATATGCAGAAAACAGCATGGTGTATGATTGCAATACACCAGCTAGTCCAGAAATAGCCTATTTTGTTTCAAATTTGTAATGTATTCTGTTAATTGCAAGTGATTTTTTAATTAATAGCTCTAAATTCACAAACGCCTCAAAGCACAAGTTATGATGATAAAGCTCAAATTGGTGACATTATAATTAAGGATTGCAAATATGTAGCAAGTGTCTCTAACTCTGAAAAAAGATTTTGCTTAAAAAAGATGTGTTAAGACAATAAAATGAGTGGTGGAACCAAATGATTTACTACAAGTGGATTTGGTGAAAAGTTTTTATTTGGATGATTAGGTTGAATGCCAGTGTTGGAAGTGAGGCTGTGATGATAGCACGAACAAGAATAGTTGGATAAAATTCAAAAAAATTTAGTGAATTTGTTTATGTATGTGAGATCGGCAATGCAGTATGGAAGAGTAACTCAGTGAGAAGGACAGAAAAAATAATTATAGAGAGCAATGTCTGGTTTTGAATTAATTGATAAAAGGAATAGCCAAAACCTTTTGGATATGCTGATTTTGGTAGACTAGCCAATTTGATTAAAGTGTAGTGGTATGGGCGTCTCAGGAAAAAATAATAATAATGCATTGGAAAGAGTGTTATATGTTAAAATAAATGGTGAACGAATGTGTGAATGACTGAAGACAACATGTTGAATAAAAGATTGGATAAGAGACTAAAAATGCTATCAACAGAGCAAAGTAACGCAATGGCGTTGGTGAAATTTTAAAGAATGAGAGATGAATTCAGCCTCCTTTATTAATGGATACTAAACTGAATTTGATGATTCGGATCTTTTTCTACTAGCAATACAAAAGTTAATTTGTACAAAAGAAAGCATTGTATTGTGCAATAATAGATGTATGTATAGCTAAATATAGTTGCTTTTACCAATATTATTCTGATAAGTGATTGAAAAACTTGATCTAAAAGAGAAAATTGTGTTGAAATTAAATTCAGCAAATCAACATGTAATATGGCTTGAAAAAAGCAATTTTATTTCTGCACCAAAAAAAGGCAGCATTTTGTTCACCAGAGCGGTTTTCACCGATGAAGTCCCCATTATACTATAATAATACCATACTATGAATTAAGGAATTAAATCAAAAGGTTTGGTGTTTTGTTTTAATTCCTCTATGTTTATAGTATAATTGGGTATTGCACTTAATTGTTATTAGCTTGCATATTCTTGCACTCAATTTCATTGTGGCACTGGTTGTATGTGTTTGGCAGTTTTAGACATCCTGGTGTGAAACTACATTTTATCAAACAATTCTTTAATTGTGGTTAAAATAATAAGAATGTATGCTTTATCAAACAGTTCTGCAAGTAAGTGTGGTGATATTTGTGTTTCAGCTTTAAAGTGCATTCATTATTGTGATATGACTTGTGTAATTCAACTATGACCTTTCATTAATCTTAAATAAATGCTATTCATTTTGTCTATGGTTTTTCAAAATTTGTTTCAATATTAGCATGTCAGAGAGGTGGTTCCACAGAATGCAAAAGGTATATGGATCATTGCAATAGGCTGACTAAAAGTTTTTCTTAGCAACATATAACAGCATTAAAAGCATCACTCATCATAGCTGTTGTATCACTCCCAGTGACATTCAGATTGTCATGAATGTCGCTTTCTTTGATTTTTTTCATAAATGGAAGCTGCTACATTCATAGTGTAACCATGAATGGGAATGTATTGTAAAGACAAAACTCACAGCATGACCATCTATTACACAGTGTAATTCAAGTTTTACAGTTTGACACTTTCTTAGCTCATGATTTAAAATTTGAAAGCATAGCATTTTTTCCCACTTATTGTACATTTATAGGTGTCAATCTGGCAGGGGAGGGGGTGCCCTCTCAGGTCTAACACCAAAGGGGGTGACATATGTCTGGCCCCCGCAGTGTTTTGATAACTATATTAAAAGTTAAATGCATGTGCAGTAGCTAAAACAGTTCTGAAATATAACAGCGCAAAATCATAGTATTGTTTTGTCGCAATTTTATGCTCACACTATATAAAGGGAAAAGAAAACTCCATCAGCATGTGGTCAGCATCGACAGCGTGATTTTATGATCAAAGCAATCGAGTTAACAATTACTACACATTATCAAAGCAATTTGTGATACGTAACAAAAGGCAAACCTGAATTATAATTTTCACATGTTTTGCACTATCAAAGCAACCAAAAGAAAAACACACACATTTCATATCAACAAGTTTTTTTATCAAACAGCTTCAAAAGATCAAATAGCTCCTATCAAATTAAAAACTTTTTCGCAAACTTGAAAGCAACTATATAAAAAAAATGTATTGTTTTATTTTCATATTCCTAATCTGACAATAACAAAATGAAGCGTCAATCAGCTATCAGCGCATTTTTTTAGACCGATTTCAAAAGAGTTTTGGAAGTAAATGCTCTAGAAGAGTTGAGTTATTTTAAATATCAAATTCTTGTCATAACCTTAACATGTTCCGTGCGACAGGTCTGTACAAGTATATACGTCTACTGCGACACCCTTCTTTTGTATATAACTTCAGTTAGCCGCTGGCTATTGTCACGACAGCAGGTGGGTGTGCTTTCTCTCCCTTTTCTTTACAAAATACCGTAATAAAAAACCCACTATTTGCCACATCGCAGTACACTTCTTGTTTACTTGTCATTTGCGATGCGGCAACATTTGGGTCACACTGTGCTGTGAACCATATATGCCCGCATCGCAGCTCAGTAATACCAGGTGTGACATATATATGGGTCACATCGCACGGAATGTGTTAAAAATAACAATCATTGAAGCATAAAGCATTTTTGTTGTGTTTAAAAGCAGTGAAAGATAAAAAACAAAGTTTACATAAAAATTCTCACCCCCCTGCTATTTGCCTCTTTCAAGAAAAAATCAACGCTTATGTGTACATCTATGTACACATAATCACATCAAAACTAAAGTGCTTTTTTTCTATGGTCAAAGCCATTCTGTGCTTTTCTCAGGTTTTGTCAATTTTTGAAGTTCTTTCTGGTTTTTCAGCAATTCAATGTCTTTTAAGAATACTTGTGGCAGCATTTTATCAGAAATATAGAATTACAACATTGAGCTAAAGTTTTGTAGCATGCTTGTTTCAAATGTTGCCAGGTTTTTTAACTGAGCTTAAATTTTCATGTTGGCATATCTAAACCGGAGTCATTTTTTGTTATGCAGTAGATAATGATGTATTCGATATTGCAAGTTGTGCTGTTGCTGCTAATCTTTTTTTTGAAGTAAATATTTGCAATGATTGACTTTTTTATTTTATAAGTGATGTAATCTTTTTTGTTCATTGTTGACAGTTCTTCATGTATGGTGTTTTTTTCTATGTAGCCTTTCTTGGTTGGTATTTTTTTTAGTTGAAAAGGTTATGTTCTTGTAAACAAATGTTCTACACTTTCATTTTTGTTATGCAAAATTTTTGGTGATCATTTTATTGTATAACGTCTATAGCAATCTATTTAAATAAAACGTATGTTCTGTGAGTGCTCATTTAAATCCACAATCTAATTAAAATTAGAGTTCTGTCTGTATGTGCATTTGCATGTATGTGGGTATGCTTTAGCTCCTACAAAACTACTATGCATACAAGCGTGAAATTTGGCATGGTTGATCACTGACACAGGTTGAGTGTTATTAGGAAAAGTTTGTCACTCTATGATAGCATCACAAGAAAAGGTACTTTTTAAAAATTGTATTTATTGATGAAGGAAAGCAGTTTTTTGTTTAAACAAAAACCAATCCACAGCTTGTCAACTAGAAAAATTTTTACCCCTTTAAAGGTTAAGATGATTTCACAATGATTGATTGAAAAATATGTTTTTTAATATTTTATTTACCAACGACAATCAAGAAATGCAGTTGAAAGCTCTTGAGAGATATCAATAAGCTGCTTCCAATAAAAAAAATGTTTAAGATTTAAAGCTTTCTGACAATTTCGTTTTAAGATTTTTTGATTGTAAGCAGTCTTTCCTCAATTGATATTGTTTAACACTTCATAATGCTACAACTGCTCTAATTTTATAATGACTAGCTGGCTCTGCTGGAGTCACTTGCAGGCCCCTCCCATAAGTAACATTAGGGTTAAAAGTATTGGTTCATTTAGCTGAGCTGGCTTTACCCAACAAGTAGTTGTGTAAACAGGAACAAAAAGTTAATATATTTTTGCACATACAATTCTTGTTTTGAAATGAAGTGCACTTAAGATTGTGGTGAGGTCAAAAATTTTACGGACAGAACAGGCAGAATCATTATTCTGCCAAAGTAGTGATTGTTTTGAAATGTACAATAATTGTGTGTTTCACAACTTGGTGCTCTCTTATTTCTAATTGATAATTTGTGTCTTGACTATGCCTTAGGTCTATTTGCTCTGTTCATTGCTTACAAATAGCCAAGGGGTTTTTGCATTTTCCTTAGTTTGGAAGTGTGCAAGACCTTTATGTTATTATGGGGTTTTGAAGCAAAATAGTAGAAATATCTTCCAGAAAAAGGGAAGTCACTCAGGGATGTTGTTTTTTGATTTCCCCTTAAGCTTTCTCAAGTCCCTGCTAGCTACTGTAAGTCTTATGTTTCATGTTCTTTTTTCCCTGCTTAGGCATACCCAGAGTAGTTAAAAGGAACTTTGCTTTTTCCCATAGTTTTAGCTTTCATCCTGGTAGCTCTATCAGGCTTTCATCAACATGGCAAAAAAGTGTGGTGCAGTTTTACCTCGGCAGGGCTTGCCATCACCTATGTCTAGTGTAAAAGTGTTCTGGCAGCTGCTATAGAGCTTAACCATGCGAAACGTTTGTGAGAGTAGTAACAAATAGTTGTTGTAAATGTGCCATAGTTCCTGAACAGGTAATGATGATAATCTTGTATTAATCAAGAATAGAAATACTCAAAGTATGATTTCACAAACTATCATTTATATTTTCAAAATGTATAATAATAGGGAACACAGTCAAAAGTAATGGTGATGCCCTAATAGTGGTTGCTTTCACTGTTGCAGAAATAAAAGTATTCAGTGGTAGGCCTATTTTACAATTTGATGCAGTCCCTTTTGCATTTATATTTGCGATGTTAGATCTTTTTTTGTGCTATTTGTCTTGTTTCTGGTATAGTGAGAAAAGGGGCCATGCTTTTGCCAAAGTCATGCATCAAATTTAGTAGATGCTTATTAGGCTAAGCTATTTTCAAATAAAATGTTCCCTTTAAATTCACTCTTACAAATTAATAGGTGTATGGTTTTATTTTGATTTTTCTTAAACTTTAAATTTTATTATATTAAATTTTGCCTCTAATCTCGACCTTCCTAATTTAGATGATAATTAGTTTTATGAACTGGTACAAACAACCTATCAATTATTAATATAGATTTTTTGAAAAAATGAAGAAAACCCAATATACCATCAATAATCTTTAAAAAGGGTAAAGCTAGCTGTTATTTGAGCAAAAAAATGTTTTTCTTCATCAAAAAATGAAAGCATAAATCTTTCCTCATGATGAGATTTTTTACTGGAAAAATTTTTTGTAATATCCCCCAAAATTTTCTTAAGTCCCTGGGTTGACAATGTTAATCAAAATAGTTTTTGCTGTTAAGTGCTAAGATGATGATCAAATGTCGTTACTGTTATTGCTTCTGTTTTGCTGGCAGATAGAAAAGAAGCATTTTCTTTAGATTGTTAGATTTTAGTCACAGTAAAAGGTAAAGGCATGTGATATATCTCTGTTAAATAGTTGCAAATGAATGCTTTCAGTTGTGCTGGCAAAGTACATTCAAGAAAAAAAAGCACACTTAATGTGGCATAGTGTGTTGAAAGAAAAAAAAATGCATGCTTGATGCAGAATGCCTAAAAATTGTCATACCGTATTTGCTCGTTTTGTAGCCCGGGCCCTTATTTTTTTCAACCAAACTCACTACCGGGCCCTTATTCAAACGGGCCCTTATTCAAACGGGCCCTTATTCAAGCACGGGCGCTTGTTATTTTCAAAGTAAAATTATGCACAAAAATTATCGTTAAAGACAAATATTTCACGACATTAATTCTTTTTCCATGTCAATTTATTCACGTCAAACGCAAATTATTTACGTCTAAAGAGTAATTCCCTCATGTTAGTTTAAATTTACTGTTATTCTGGCTACCAGGTATTTTTGATAAATTCATTTTATTTAGCTCTTCTGGTAATGATAACGTTTATTCAAGTTGATACAAGTTCTTACCGAGCATGCAAAAAACTTCAATATCCGTCAACGTTTCGAACAGCTATACAGCTGTTCTTCATCAGGACTACTAATAAACGAAAGCACGAGCGAGGCAATATAAATAGTGTTATATTGCCTCGCTCGTGCTTTCGTTTATTAGTAGTCCTGATGAAGAACAGCTGTATAGCTGTTCGAAACGTTGACGGATATTGAAGTTTTTTGCATGCTCGGTAAGAACTTGTATCAACTTGAATAAACGTTATCATTACCAGAAGAGCTAAATAAAATGAATTAGTTTAAATTATTAACAAGAAATAACAAATCAAAATTTGAGCTGCTTCTTATTTCCTATTGTTCTCTACCACTGAAAAATCAGCTTTTACATCGGGCGGGTATTCAAGCACGGGCCCTTATTTATTTTTAAGTTCTGTTCACACGGGCGGCTATTCAAACGGGCCCTTAATCAAGACCGGGTGGTAAAACGAGCATATACGGTATGTTGCATTTCAAATAAGCTCAAATTGTTGTAGAATTTGTTTTGTCAAAAGCACCTTGTTAATATCTCTCAAAAAAGCTTTTAATGGCATTTTTATGATCAGTAGCTTTTGAGAGAATAAATAAAACAAATCGTGCAATGAAGTGTTGGCTGTGACATCATTTTGCATACCAGAAATGAAATTTTTTGTAAGTTGGGGTCTGGCTTTTGTTTGAGCAAAAAACACTTCCCTAGGTTCATGCCCTTAAAGATTCTTGCAGTACCCTGAAGGGCATGAATCTAGCAGAGCTGCTACATCTTTGCTTGCCAAGCTTGACAGGAAACAGAGAGATCGATGGTCTGAGGCTGTTCAGAACATTGACTTTTCACACTCTAGCAGGGTAGCATGGAGCACATTAAACAATCTTACTGGTAGATCATGACAATTCCCTTGTCCATGTCCCGTTTCAGCAAATGTATTGCTAGCCAGCTGGTAAAAAATGAAAAATATGAGTCTAATGCTCAGCAACAGAAAGGCTAAACCTTCTAAAACGATGATGGCAGCCTTTCATCTCCACAATTTGGAGGTCAAGTATGAGCTAAAAGATAAGAACAATGGTGAAATCTTACCATTTTGCCCAGTGTTGACCTATCTTGGCGTGAAACTGGACAGAGCACTTGCATATCATCATCACCTTGAAGCATTGTGCAAAAACTATATGCACATTTTGCTGCTGAGGCAACTTGCAGGTACAGGATGGGGTGCTGGTGCCAAGACATTGTGCACAGCTGCCTTGTACCTGATTTACTCGACTCCTGAGTACTGTGCACCATCTTGGTGTTGCAACACACATACTCGCCTCATTGACAGCATTATTAATGATGCTTTGTGCATTGTCACTGGATCCCAATTGTCCCACTTCAACAGACAATCTTCCAGTTCTCTCAGGCATCCAGCCACCTAAGCTTTGCCATCAAGGAGCGACACTCTCCTTGGCTGATCACAGTTCTTTGGATCCTGGCCACATTCTGCATTGCCAAATGACTGAGCCGCAGGATGCTAGCAAGGAGAGACTGAAATCTAGACACCCATTTGTTCCTGCCATGCAGAAATTCTCGTGCAACTTATCTGAGTTGGGCATCCATGCTGCCCCATGGACAAACTTGACATGGGACACAGTTTACTCCAAGAGTATGCCAGCGCTCTGTGTCTACATTCTTAGGGTCAGCACAAGGCCTATTGGAATGAGTTTAGAACAGCTTGGGTCAAACTCAATCGCATGCATACAGGCATTGGGCATTTTGGTTCATCCATTCACAAATGTGGTCTCACTTCTTCAGCAAAATGCGAGTGTGGCACTAGTGAACAAAGTGCAGACCACATTATTTTAACATGTCCCATACATTGTGCACCTCAAGGAATAATGGGTCTGACAGTTCTGGATGACGAAACAAGGTGCTGGCTCAACTCCATCACTGCCAGCATCTGATCTATGCAACACAGCACCTAAAAGGATAAACTCTCGGTTCCCATCCTTTTCTTGTGTCTGACCTGGATCATAGATACCCTGCCATACAATGACAGTGAACAATACAAAAGCAATTGTTTTGTCCAGTTTGATTATGCACAAAAATGCTTTATTTTTCTTGATTTTATGACTTGAAAACCTTTTTTTTACATTAACTGTTTAAAAAGGATAGTTTCTTTTTTTTTGTTTATTATGGCTCTATGACAGACTAAGGGATAAATGCAATTTTTCTGTTGTTTTCTGCAACAAAAAGTTGCTCTAGCGATTGCTGTCTGTATTTGATTGCAAACTGCCCTCGCTTATTAGTTGTAGGTAATGATATTGTTTACTTGTTCTTTTGTCAAACTGCAGTTACTTTAGCCAGATGCCTATTGAGTGTGTACCATCACTACTTTGGGACTTTTTTATGTGTTATTTAGTAATTAATGCAGCAATCCTAAAGTGCTTGGCAGACAGCATTAAAAAAACATAAGTGCTTCTTGAAGTCATTCTGTCTTTAAAGGTTTGCTACAATAATAATGCTAGAAAAAATCATATCAGTGCATGTTACAACCAAATAAATATGTTACAAAATGTATTGTTTGCTCAACTAATGAAAGAATTTAAATATTGAGGTAATAAAACATTAAGCAAAATTTTTACACTGGAAAAGGTTTTTCAAATAGCTACAGTCATGTTGTTTACATTACTGTTTTTAATTATTCATCTAAAGGAACATTTTTATTTTCTAATTATTGATATTTTAGATTTGCTTGTCGGATAGTTTGTGATCGCAACCCACCATATACAGCTCGCATATATGCAGCAGGATTTGACCCTTCTATGAACATCGTTCTTGGGGTATGCTTAATCATATTTTATTTTGTCATTGTGATGTAATTTTTAGAAATGTCTGATTATCTCCTTCAGGAAAATCATTTTGGTTAAGCAAAGATTAATATGTATCCACTCAGATAAGGAAATGTCTTGTTGGCAATCTTAGTTTTGATTGTTAATTTGAAGTATTTCTAATAAATTTTTGGAAGGCCAAACCAATCTTTTGTAACAAAAAGCCAATGGCCGGAGCACTTGATAAGTCTGATAATGTTAATGCTGTACACAGTTAAAAAGGTTTTAGCTTTTTTCTATTTGACCTCAGAAAAGCAAGATCAGAGAAGTAGCAGTGACAACAGTATCAATTTACAGAAATTGAACCCTAAGTTTTGTTCTTCCAGTGAGAGTAACTATTACACAAATTACTTTGGCTATTGTTTTGTCAGTCATAATGAACAACATCATCAAAGCAAAGAATGGCCACTTATTTCTAAAATAACATATTGATAAGATTTCAAAATAACTATATGTAAGTTTTACCAGTTATGATAATTGAATAATGAATCAACACAGACATTTTAATCAAAAGTAGTAATCATCTAGGAATATTGAACTTGGCTAAGCATACAAAAAATATGTGATCATGGCATTGAAGCAACATTTAATCTTATTATCTGATTTATTTTTATGCACACAGAAGGTAAGACTACCATCATTTCTGTTAGTATGCTATGCTGCATTACTATGACGCATTGCAGTTAATAACACAACAGCTGACTTGTATCCTGGCTGTAATGCATCGTGGAAATGCAGTATTACCTACGTGTCATTTTATTTTTGATTATAAGTTAATCACAAGATGTGTTGTTTTTTGTTTTATAAAAAATAAATGTATAGCAGTCAATAAGTAATGAGACTTTCTCAATAACTCAAGTTTGCAATGACTGGTAATCAAAAAATGCTTTTTTATTTTTCAACATAGTCTCCCTCCTTTGCAACACACTTGTTCCATCTTGATATTAGATTGTCTATTCCTTTGGCATAGAATTCCGTGGACTGGGTCCTTAGCCAGTTGCTCACAGCAGCCTTCACTTCTTCGTCAGTCTGGAAGTGAATTCCTTTGATACTCTTTTTGAGTGGGCCGAAGAGGTGAAAATCAGATGGTGCAAGGTCTGGGCTGTAGGGTGGGTGTGTTAGAAGTTTCCAACCTAAATCTTTAATTTTGGCTAGGGTTCTTGCTGCTGTGTGGGGCCTTGCATTATCCTGAAGAAGAATCACACCTCTTTATTGAAGTCCCCTCCGTTTGTTCTTAATGTCTTTTTTCACTTGAGTTAGCAGCTCACAGTAGTTCTCTGAGTTCACAGTATTGCCCCTTTCCAAGAAACTGATAGTGATCGGCCCATTTCCGTCCCAGAACACAGTGAGCATGACTTTCCTTAAACTTTTCTGAGATTTGAATTTTTCTTCACTGGGGAAGAAACATGCTTCCACTCCATTGATCGTCGTTTCGATTCAGGTTCATAATGAAAAACCCAGACCTCATCAGTTGTCACTATTCTCGACAGAAATGCATCTCCCTCCTTTCTGTATCTGCGTAGTGATGCTCTGGAAGCCATCAGGCGTTGCATTTTGTGATCATCCATTAACATCTTGGGAACCCAGTGACATCAATATAAAAGGAATTCACTTCCAGACTGATGAAGAAGTGAAGGCTGCTGTGAGCAACTGGCTAAGGACCCAGTCCACGGAATTCTATGCCAAAGGAATAGACAATCTAATATCAAGATGGAACAAGTGTGTTGCAAAGGAGGGAGACTATGTTGAAAAATAAAAAAGCATTTTTTGATTACCAGTCATTGCAAACTTGAGTTATTGAGAAAGTCTCATTACTTATTGACTGACCCTCGTATTTGGACAACTGATTCACTCAATATTTTAGCTGTATCTTTTATTAAAAAAGAAATTTAAATTAAATGATAACTTATGATTGTCCATTGTTATGATAACAGCATCTTTTTCATGCCTGAGATGATATGTGGGAATGCAGGCCTTTCCAGACTTTCCTTGGAAGACTGTAATTTGCTTCTTTTGGCTTTTTAGCTTGTTTGCACCATGCTCTTTGTATTCCTTCATTTATCAGTTGCCCTCAAGAATGAAAGTTGCTGCAGCATTTTCAAAAGTTCTGGAATAATCTTGTATGCTCCAAAGACTTTTTATTTGGTCACGACATTTTGTGGTTCTTTGGGGAGTCAAAATATATCTATCAGATTGGAATAAATAATTTTTGGTATTATCTTGCCTGCTGTTCTTATTGCATGGCCTTCCCAGCATAGTACTATAATATTATAGATTTGATGCTGATTGTGTTGCACCTTTGTAGATTTTCATGATAGAGATTTAAACTTCTGGAAACATTATATGTAAAAGGTTTTAGCACTTTAACGTGTCTGTGATGAAGCATCCATTTTTTCCAGCTATATTGAAGGACTGAGAGACAAGACACACTCTATAGACGAGAAACTTAGTAATTGCTGAAAAGTGTGATTCAAGAAAACTTTGGTCCAAAAATATCCAAATGCCAAGTGTGATTTGTGTTGGCTTGATCATGTTTGATGCACAGAAGATGGCTGGATTCTTAAAGGCACTTTGTACAGGGAGCTAGCCACCCATTACAGATCTGTAAAAAGGCCATGTTTCCACTACATACGTGTTTGCATGATGGACTTAAAGGAAAAATATACTAACTCAATAACCTGGAAAGATGCTATTGCTGACTGCAGCAGATGCAGAGTTACTGTCACTGTTCGTGTCAAAAAGGTGGAAGAATGGAGAGAAGACCAACGTACAGTAAAAAAAACTTACACCTATACTCTAATTTAGAACAATTTCTGAAGGTATAGGTCCAAATGTGTTCCAAGCATGGAATTGCAACTACTGTAGTGCAAGACCTGCATATCCCAAATTGGATTGCATAGTTAGAAAATGTGTAGGGGGCTATGAGTAGAGGTAGTACTTGTGATGCTTGTCAGCTGCTCCTACCTAGATAAGAGGATTGACATCACTGGTTCTCACCCAACTCCTGAATCTCTCACGTGCTGACTCCAAGCATCACACCCCAGCACATCACTTCAGCTGGTGGGCTAAACCATGTGAGGGGGTGGTGATGACACTACACCACTGGGCAAAGGCTCTTCTAGAAGCAGATCATTGGCCAGGGCAGAAGAGGTTCATGAAAACCTCAACGGCTAAATGTCCTTGGTCAGGGCAAACCTCCAAATGGGATAAATTGGTCATGGCCAGGCTTGGAGAGGGATAGGCTTTGCCAGGCATCATAGCCTAAGATTCGCTACATGATGACCATAACCAGAACTAATTTCATGCCGGCTCGGTCATTACCCAGATCACCAAAGACTGCCATAATGTTGAAACATCAGGACAGAAATGGAAAATATGCTACTGTGCCACCAAAGATAACAAAGATAAGATCAGTGCTAGGCACAACAACATAGTCGTTGGTACATGGAATGTCAGGACTCTAAATACACCTGGTAAGCTTGAAGAATTAATCCATACCTGGCATGGATACAAATGGAATGTCCTACGGTTATGTGAGATGAAATTGAAAGAAATGGGAGAAACAACAACCCACAAAGGCCACAGGATTTACTTCAGTGGAAGAGATGACAGACACAAAGAAGGCGTGGGATTTCTAGTGCACTAAAATACAATTAGCGCAGTGATGGGATGCAGACCAGTTTCTAGGAGGCTCATCACCATATGTCTATGGGCTTCACCTTTCAACTTCACAATCGTGCAAGTGTATATGCCAACTACAACACACTCTGTTGAACAAATTGAAGATCTCTACCAATTATAACAATCAAAATTGGAAAACAGTAATCAAACCTTAACAGGATAGTCTATCCAAGCGACTCCATATTAGTAAATGTTGTAAAAGGGTCTGCTATTAATAAACAGCAATAAAGTCAGCTTAGACATTTATTTGCCATAAGAAAAATTAATTTTGCTAACGCATCCTCAGTTTCTGCAAAAAGTAATAAAAATTGCACAAAAAAAACATTAAATATTTTCAAACAAACTAATGATAAACCAGAGAAAAGGCTGTACCAAGATAATAAAATCTTCAAAACTTAACAAGAAGCAAAAATATTTATCTGCACATGGTCTACAATAATAATAAACAGCTATCAAAACTACAGACCATAAAGCTAGCTCCGACTCCTTTCAAAATACATTCAAACTAATATGATAGATTAAGTTATATAGAAATAGATGTGAAATAAAAGAGACGTCTAATTACTAAATAAACAAAGGGCAGTATATCATAATAAGGAGTGAAGGGTCATAACCTATAGAAGCAGTGACGTAAGTGATAGATAACACACTGAGATGTAAGAGGAAATAAAACTAAAACAGTATTTTAAACACAAAAAAATATTTTCAAAGTCACTTAATTGAGGGCAAGAGCACTTTATTTATGTTAGTAGTGGCATTTAGTTTGTTGCGATATCCCCAGATACCAAAGTTGAGAGGATTTAAATCAGGTGATGAAGGGGGCCATTCATCTTTAGAAATGAAGTTGGGAACATTGGATGACAGTCACTCCTGAGTCTTTTTAGCCCCATGAGAGGGTGCTGAATCTTGTTGAAACGTCTGAGGCTGTTTTTTGAAGTGTTTTTTTGCCCATGGCAACAATGAATCAACAAGAATGTCATTGTGGTAATTCTCTTGGTTCAGTTTTACTCTTTGTTTGATGAAAACCAAAGAACTTCTTCCAGATTTGGTAACAGTGGCCAAGACCATTACAAACTCCGCTCTTTGGGCTTGAGTGGCTGTTCGAGGTCCCATCTCACCATCACTTGACCAAACACGATCATTTTGGGGATTCACATGGTTTTGAACATCGAATTTCTTTTCATCACTGAAAACGATGTTTGGAAGCGTGCCTACCTCAATGTGGGAAAACAGAATTTTGGCTCTGGCAAGGCATTTCTCTGCATTTTTGGTCGATAATAACTGCTTCTTCACGTGTTTGTATGGGGACATCTGCAGATCTTTATGAAGAATTGTAACCTCTTTTGCCATTTCCTGGATGGATCTCTTGGGATTTCTCCTGACTTTTTCCCTGGTAGCTTTTACCAATTTCGTGGTCTAAGCACTTCAAGGTTGGCCTTGTCCTGGTCGATTTTGCACATTACCACTTTCTTTATACCTTTTAAGAGTCCTCCAGACTAGCATTCTGTTCACTTTCAGATCCTTACAAATTTCTTTATTAGATTTCCCTGCCTTAAAAAGCTCAAGAATTGCAATTCGTTTATCCAAATATTTAGCCATAGTGAATTTATTTACCTGAAAGATTTAAGATTCATTATAAAGTATCAAAAGTAAGTTACATTGAACAACACATAGAGTCAAAGCTAGCTTTATGGTCTGTAGTTTTGATAGCTGTTTATTATTATTGTAGACCATGTGCAGATAAATATTTTTGCTTCTTGTTAAGTTTTGAAGATTTTATTATCTTGGTACAGCCTTTTCTCTGGTTTATCATTAGTTTGTTTGAAAATATTTAATGTTTTTTTTGTGCAATTTTTATTACTTTTTGCAGAAACTGAGGATGCGTTAGCAAAATTAATTTTTCTTATGGCAAATAAATGTCTAAGCTGACTTTATTGCTGTTTATTAATAGCAGACCCTTTTTCAACAGATTTCTACCCACAAATACAGGAGTTTATTGTTGAAACACCAAAGGAAGACATCCTAGTTGTCAAAGGGGACTGGAATGCAAAGATTGATGCACAGAAAGATTGGAAAGGCACATGCAGCCCCTACTGCAACACAGAGACAAATAAAAGAGGCTTAAGACTGCTTGAGTTTGCAATGATTAACAACCTCTGTATGACCAACACATTCCACCCTTACAAAAGATCCCAAAGGTAGACCTGGCACAGCCCAAATAGATCCCACCACCAGATAGACTATATACTAGCGAAACGGTGCTTTTGCACATAGGTCAACATCACCAGGACATGCAGCTTTCCTGGAGCAGACATCAACAGTGACCATGAGCTTGTCATGATGACCTTTCGCTTACATCTAAAGAAGTTGGAAGAAGAAACTGGGCCACACTAGAAGCAAGTTTGATCTAGAGAAACTAAAAGATCCAGGCGTGGCACAAGTCTTCAAGACCAAGATTGGAGGGAAATTCACTCCATTCATGCTACTTGACACTAACAACACAGGCACAGACACCCTCATTGACACATTCAATGCAGCAGTGATTGAGACAGCCAGTGAAGTTCTTGGCAAGAAATGGATTACCAAGGAGTCTTGTGTCACACCAGACTTATTAAAGCTGTGTGATGAAAGGAGAGACCTCAAGAAGACCAAGTATGAAAGTAAGGAGGGAGCTCACAAGTATAGGCAGGCAGACAAGCAAGTCAAGATGAGAATGCTCAAGGCAAAGGAAGACTGGATAGCTGATCAGTGCAACAACGTTGAACAAAACCTGCAAGCAAACAATGCCAAGAACACACACCAAGAGTGAAAGGACTAACCAGCAGCAAGCAGGGGCAGCTTAACACCATTCTTGACAAAAGCGCAAAGTGCCTGACAGAGTCTAAAGACATTTTGAACAGGTGGACAAAGTATACCACATCTATACTCATATTAGGCAACAGGCAACATAAAGAAGCTCAACACCTCTTTGACAACAGACACAGAAAACTTCTTTGTCCTTAGAGAAGAAGTGGAGGAAGCAGTGAAGTTCCTGAAGAAAGGAAAAGCAGCAGGCATTGATAGCATCCCTGCAGAACTAGTGCATGTGGGGGGCAAGGCCATGATTGATATGCTACATGTAATCTGCCAGAAGGTCTGGGAGACAGGACAGTGGCCAACACAATGGACCCAGTTTTTAATGATCACTGTACCAAAGAAAGGTAACCTACAACAACTACTGCACCATAAGCCTGATTTGTCATCCTAGCGAAGTAATGCTTAGGATCATATTGAATAGGTTAAGACCCCAGGCAGAAGAAATTATAGCTGAAGAGCAGGCAGGATTCAGGACAGGACACAGCACAGTTGAACAGATATTCAACCTTAGAATTCTGTGTGAGAGATATTTCCAACATCAACAGGATCTCTATCATGTATTTGTAGACTTCAAGAAGGTATTCAACAAAGTGTGGCATGCTGCACTCTGGGTGACAATGAACCACTACAATATCAATGCTTACACCATCCACGTCATACGAAACCTCTACAACCAAGGCAGCAGTGCTGTTTACCTCAATGGGGACATTAGAGAATGGTTCCAAACCACAGTTGGGGTGAGATAAGGATGTCTGCTCTCACCGACTCTCTTCAATATTTTCCTTGAAAGAATTTATGACAGATGCACTTGAAGAACACCAAGGAACAGTAAGCATCGGTGGCAGAACATTTACAAACCTGCGTTTTGTTGATCATATGGACGGACTTTCAGGCACAGAACAAGAACTCCAGAACCTTGTTAGGCATCTAGACAGATCCTCCACAGCTTATGACATGGAAATCAGTGCAAACAAAACAAAATTGATGACAAATAGTAATAATGTAATACACAATGACATCACTGCCAATGGAGAAAAGCTTGAAACTGTGAAGAAATTCAAATACCTTGGAGCAGTGGTTTCAGATGAGGGGTCCAAGCTTGAAATTCTAGCCAGAATTGAAATGACAGTGGCAACACAGACTAAGCTGGACATCATTTGGAAAAACAAGGCCATCAAACTCTCATCAAAAATAAGACTAATGCATTCTCTGGTAAACTCGGTTTTTCTTTATGCATGTGAAACATGGATCTTAACAGCAGAGTTCGAGAAAAGGGTCCAGGCTTTAGAAATGAGATGTTTCAGGAGATTGCTCTGCATCTCATACAAAAACTACATCAGGTCATCTGCAGCATCCCAACAGCAACCGCCACGTGATAGATGAGATGCGTTACAAAAAATATTGCAAACCAACATGATTACGACAGTTGAAATGTTTGTTGCTTTTAATGCAAAAGAATGTTAACAATAACTACATGGATTATGTGGGAGACACCACCTCATTATAATGATGTTGCTTTTATGACACGTGTCACTATTATGACAGGGATCCTAGTAATTTTTTTATGTCAATTAACAGTAAAAATTGCTGTAGTTGATCAGTAGTTACTACATCAACATTTACTTATATACTTTGTCACATCAAAGTGGATAAAATTTATTTGTGTAACATGTTATGGTATGGGAAGAACTAACAGTTTGATCTACTTCTAGATCTTTTAATTCATAACTTGTTGAAAATAAGGCTGAGAGTGGAGTTCAAATCCACATTCCTATCTACTCGTCAATTTATTTTGATTAATACAGTAAACGTTTTATGGATAAATTGTCACTGATGTAACTTGGCACTGACTACCAAAAGAGGTACCTGTAAAATTATTCAATAAATTTATTGTATCATTGCTGAGTAGATACTTCAACAATAAGCAGTTCATTATTTCTGATACACCTTTTACAAATGACCATAATGTTAAACATAACACTTCATTTTTGAATGAACTCTTTGACATTTGCTATTTTAAACTACAATTTGGCATGGCAGCTGCAATTCATGACAACTAGATGCGTGCAACTGCATATGAACAAACCAGACATGAAACAAATGAGTGGCAGCTCAGTTTTTAATTTATAGAAAACAAAATAGAGAATGAAGGTGACTGGATTTTGAATTTTAGGGACTTTTCAGGCTTGTTTTTTTATCTTATTTAACTTTACAATAAGCAATTGAGTATACTAACTTATTGAAATATGTGGTATGGTAGTTTGTTGATTACAACTACTTTAGCCTAATTGTCTGTCTAAATATGCGCCACTATGCTATGCTTTTGCAGCAAATCATGTGGTGTTGTAAGTCGTTTTTTGAAGCCTCATGAGGGGCATGTGTAATGTTAATGTTTCTTTGACTTTCTAGTCTTAATTGTAACTTTTGCATGCCTGAAATTCTATATCTCTAGCCAGTAATTACAAACAAGCTCACTTTGCTTTGCAGGGTTTTTAAAGTTGGTCATTACATACAAGCTCACTTTGCTTTACAGGATTTATAAGTTGGCAACTTTTAAAGTCATTGGTGCCCAGTTTGCTTGGTGCACAATTTGTCTGGCATCTAGATGCACATGCCGAGTTTGTTGATGTCTAGTTGTCACACACACTGTGGCACTTGTATTAATAAATGTGTTTATTTTTTAGGAGAAAGCACCCAAATGGATTTCAGCTAAAAATGGTAAACAATCATTTGATGGTCTAACTACAAATGGTGTGCTTATCATGCAGCCACATAATGGATTTACTCACCAGTTTGAAGCTACTCATTGGAAAGAGGTGTCTGTCTGTGGGGGCATCCATACTTTAAGAGAATCTAGATCCGCACAAACTCCTGGATCTAAGGTAGGTATCAAGTTGTTGTTGCTTATACAATGATTTAACTTGATTACATCTTTTAAAGTTTCTGGTTGCACTAAAATGGTTCTGAATTGGTGGTACATGCTTAAATGATGCAAAAGACACCTTTAGACCTTTATTGCCTCTTGGTGCTATACTTGGGGCAGAAATAAAACTCTGCCACAAAATGTAAATTTAACTGAGAATGTCAAATGTAAAGCTGATGACTGAAACCTGTTTTTTTTTTTCGATAATTTGGCAGTCAATGATTTTTAAAAAGAAAAATAGTTTATGTCTATTTTCACTTGTCTGCATGAAATCAAACAACCTGCAAGGAAATGAGGATTATTTGAGTTGCACATTTTGCCTTTCTGCACTGCTACTTTTCATGTCGGGTATTTAGTTGTGTTGTGCAATTCAGTACTTCATGGGCAAACACATCAAAGAACTGAATGTGCTTTATTGCAATAGGCAATTACTGTAATTATTTTTGTTGTGTTGATGTAATGATGCACCAAGACCAAACAAAAATCTTGAAGTCCAATTGTGTAAAAAAAACTAAAGCTTCTATCAACAAACGTTATTTTTGAAGCTGCAATGTTATTAAATTTAATTCAAAGAATAAGCAGAACTTCTCATTTGCTTAATAGAATAAGCATAATCCTATTCTCATTGCCAAGATGTTCCAACACCAACGCTCTCTGAAATTAAAAGACGTTGAAGATTCAAGCTCTGACATATCACTTTCTGAAAGCCTGTTACAAGAAACATCTACACCCTTGTGCAAATTAATCTGAACACTCCTCAAATCAATTAAAAAATTCAGTATTTCTTTGAACAAAGCATTTTGTTTAGTCACAATGCATGTTTTTCGCCACAAATCAGTTGTAATTGAGGTGATACTATTCCTTAAAGGTGACAAATGCATTTGGAAAGGTGAACCATAAAATTATAAAAAGTTTAGATGATTTTTCAATGCACAAAAAGTGTAGAATTTTCTTTAATTTCACATAAACATTGACCTTTTTTACAGATTGTATATGCTATTCTTTATCAGAAATAAAATATCTTGCTGAAACAGTTGCTTAGAGTGGGTGTATCATGGATATTACTCCAAGAAAACGAGCTAAGATCGTTACACTTCGTGAGCACACCACAATCTCTCAAAGAAAAATTGCTGAAACTGTGGGCGTCAGTTTAGGGTCCGTCAGCAGCATCCTTAAACAAAAAAAAGAAACTGGAAATGTTGAGGTTCAACAAAAAGGAAGGTGTGGAAGAAAAAGAAAAACTACCAAACGCTATGATTTGACTCTTTTATGCAAAAGCAAATTGAATCCACGGAAAACCAGTGAAGAATTGAAGAGGGATATGGATGACAGTGGTGTGCATGTGTCTTCATTTACCGTTCGACGACGATTGCTGGAGAAAGGAAGGAAAGCGAGAAGACCGAAAAGAAGCAACTGTTAACTGCCGCGGTGAAACAGAAATGATTCAATTGGGCAAAAAAACACAAAGACTGGTCTGAAGATGATTGGAGCCGTGTCCTCTTTTCAGACAAAAGTCATTTTTTTGTTCAGGGATTCAATCCTAAATTCATTCGCTGTTCTCCCAACGAGAAGCTGCGTGAAGAACATTTTGTGCAAACAGTAAAGCACCCAGACAAAAAGATGTTCTGGGGTTGCTTTTCTATTAATGGACCTGGATCGCTTGTGCCAGTCGAGGGTATGATGAACAGCAAAGCTTATTTGCCAATCATCAAAAGAAAAGTTTCCACAGAATTGTCTAAACTCCACCCACAGGCCATTTTTCAGCAAGACTCTGCACCCTGCCACAAGGCTAAAATCATAACCAATTGCTTAAAAAAATGAAAATAACAGTACTGGATTGGCCAGAGAACTCGTCAGACTTAAATCCCATAGAAAACTTGTGGTCGATTGTTAAAAATCGCCTGAGGAAGATGGATTGCACCACTAAAATCAAGCTAATTGAGGCTGTAATTCATGTTTGGTTCCATGATGAAGAAATCAAAAAAATTTGCAAAACCTTGGTTTTATCTATGAAAAAACGAGTGAAATCAGTGCTAGAGAATAAAGGTGGACTTATTAACTATTGATTATTTCAGAAACAGCTTGTACTTTTGTTATTTTTAAAATAAAACGAAAACTTTCAAAAATTGACTCTTTTTTGCAACTGTTCAGATTAATTTGCACAAGGGTGTATATATAAATGTAGTCAAGGTGAAAGGCTATAGGTTGTTAGTCAAGAAAATTAAAATCGCATGGATGTAGACTTGGACTTTTCCATCAAATGTAATGGATATCATGTCAATTTTTTTGTGATGAGCATTGTGAAAAAAATTTCTCTCAAAATAAAGTTATTTTGTGTTTATTTTGTTGATGTGAAAACTGAAATGAAGAGCTGGGCTTTGAGAGCAACCTTTTTAATTGATGTTGAAATGTTTTGATTTCCATGGTCAATTGTTCTGTTTAATGCTCTACAAGAGGCTCCTTCTATCAAGACCCAGCACTTGGCTTTATGGAGACAGAAAGAGTTTGTTTATGCTCTGAAACTCTTTGATAATCATGGCATTTGGCCTCCTGCTGCACTTTCTCTAACTTTCGCTATTGCAAAATCTTTCTTTGTCATGCTTTATAATACTAGCGTTATCATTGGCTTGTCTTGATTGCCTATATCCAAATTAATCACATAAAACACTTACTCATTCTAGATCTTCCCTTTTGATGCAATATTGCCACTGATGAGAGTATCACGAAAAGCATATAGCTCAAACAGCTTTTTCCAAGTTATATTAAAATTCTGTACCACCAACAAAATTTGTTTTGCCTTAGTCATGTGAAACAATAGGTCTAAGCATAGGCCAGACTTCGATTTTAATATGTCCTACAAAACTGTTTGGATCAAGTGCAAAGGATTAAAAAACGGCAGTGTACACTGCCCTGTACATTTACATACCGGGCCTGCCCCTTCAGTGTACACTGCCTTTCTTTTAATGCCCTGCCAGCTGAGATTCGAACCCGCAACCATGGTATCTCAAGACCAGCGCACTATCCACTACACCACAGTGTGGGGAAAATTTTGCACTTGTTCCAACTGTTTTACAGTTATTTTTTAACACCTTAAGCCAGGGTTGTCAAGCTTATTTAGTGCTGTGGGCCACATTTTCCTACCCAGATTTTATGCAAATCATACTGTTATGTAAAATTTAAATGTTGATACAATTGATACTACTACAGTTGAAATGGGCATATTTGAGATTGAAATCTTCTTAATTCGATTCTTTTATCAATATGAATTTAAAATACCTATTTTGTTCTGAATAGTCAGTATTTTGCTATGAAAACAAAGTTGCTAGTGAATGAGACAAATTTCCATGACTTTACCCAGTATTTTAACTGAATTTGCATCTTTTTTTGTTGCGATGTAAATTAGTACCATCTCTTGTACAATCAAAGCAATTTCTATTTTTTTACTGGCGGATTGTTTGCTAAAGTTTCCTCATTTCTCTCTTATAACATGCAGTTGGCAAGCAGTGAAAGGATGCAAAGTCACCTGAGAAGTTTTATCTATTTATGAAACACTCTTGCTGTGCTATGGAGATGTTATGTGAAAAAATCTCAGTTAAAACGTATTTGACATTCAGCAGATGCATCTGAGTCTTAAGTTAGTAGATAATGTGTAGAGATAATGCACAGGCATGATGCTCTGAGGTTTGTAGTTCACTGAACTAGAATACCTAGTTATTCCATTTCAACCATCAAAACAATAGCATGACATGGTCCACAAAGCTGGGCATAGCAAGCCAGATTTGGCTTGCAGACCACTACTTTGACCTGTATTTGATTTATTGATAGCCAGCAGCATATAATAAAATAAACTGGGTCCATTTTCAGTTTGATTTAAAAAAAAAACATGTTTTTGTAAGCAAAGTTTTTTTTGAAAAAAACAAAACACTTTAAAAAAAAACAAGGGCAAAATAAGACTGCATTACTATTCTTGGCACAGATCTACAACACTAAAAACTAAAGCACTAGGCAACTGACAGCACAAGTGAACAAGAGTTGTGAAAGTGAACTTTAATGTGCAAACACTCAAAAGATGTTCAATTAATTCATTTTCACATCAGATGGAATTTCATCTTAAGAAATTCAAGAGCAGCATTTATAATTTTGAATTTTTGTGAATTGGACTGAAAATCAGAAAAGTGCACGAGAAATTAGTGCGCAATGTTGACTGGGCACTAATGCACTTTTTTATTGTTAGTGAGGACTGCATCACACTGGGGGGGATGAGAAAAATATACTTAGTTTATCTTGCACAGCTGTTTTTTCTATGGCATGAGCTTCATTTTAAATATTCACACAGGCTTTCATGTTTGTAATTAACATATCAATCCCTGTAGCTTGTGATAAAATTGAAAAGTGCTTGTGAGAAAGCCAAGTCTTGTTACAAATAATGAAAACCCTTGAAGCCCTTCTTTACTGACAAAAAACGATCTTGTGCTGAAGGGTAAAAACTCCCTCGGGGACCTTGCTGGTTGTTTCATTTAAAAAGCCTACCCCAGTTACTGAAGTGCAATGTATATGACCCTCATAAATTAGGAGGAAAAGTTCAAATTTCCAAAGTTTATTAGTTCATGTCGTTTTCAATTTTTCTTGGTCAATATTTCTATAGCAAAATCTAACATTTTTATTGTGCAAGGTCGCAGCCTGCTGCTGGATTGAGTAACTAATTTTTGTGCCATTTATGTTTATTAAAGTCACCAAATAAAAAAGAGTGGTCAAGAAAGGATTAGAGAAAAATTTGCTTTTTTGACATTAACAAGGTTGCAGAAACCAAACATCATCAACAACCGAGGTAGGTTTATTGGAATGACAACCATTTGCCACAATTGAACCAGCAAATTGCAGTGTTGTAAGTTAGACCACTGTAATCAGCTGAAATACTAGTTAGGCCATGTGTGGTTCATTGGTACCACTTTTCCAATCTATGAGTTAATTAATTAATAAAGCACACTTTTGTCTGCAACTGTGTGTGTATTGAACTTTTTTGAAACTATTGGATATTCAGTCTTGTGCAAATTTATTGACTATAAGAAGCAAAGTACACTCAATGACGAATCATTTTTTATTAAAACATTAAACTTCACAAAATTTAAGTTTTAGTAGTTGATATTGCCTTCTTCTAACACTTCCGTCACTCACTTTGGCATTGATTCTACAAGATTTTGACAGTATGATTTGAGTATCTTAATACTACACTATGCTTGGATAATGGCCTCAATTAGCTTGGCCATGGTTTGACAATCCAATTTTTGTAATCTAGACTTTGCTATTGCCCACAAATTTTCGATGGGTTTAAGGTCTGGTGAGTTTCCAGGGCATTCTAACACAGTTAATTTTTTTTTTGGAAAATTGTACTCTCTTTTTTAGACAAATGACATTGGGCAAGCTCTTGCTAAAATATTCCACCATCATCAGAAAAAGCTCTTTTCATGTCTGGATTGACTTTCTTTTCAATTTAGTCAATATATTTGTCTGAATTCATCATGCCCTCAATTTGCATGATAGATCCTACATTAGAAAAACTATAATTACCCCAGAGCATCTTTTTTTGGGATGTTTTACTACTTCAGTGGAATGGGTGAGGCTTAGCTGTTCTCCCATCCTGATTTTGACAAATCGACTGTGTTTTCCTTGTACAAAAAATGACTTTTGTTTGAAAACAACATTTCTTCCAATTTTTAGTTCCCAATTTTTATGTGCTTTTGTCCATTCTAATCTTAATCTTTTGTCCATTCTAATCTTCATTAAAAAGTTACTACTCATCACAAAAAAAAACAAGTTAAGGGTCACACAAAACCCAGCCTACACCTTTATATCAGCTCGGAAAAAAGGCACTTCATTCAAGGATAAAATGACAAAACATTCATTTATAAATCTTGTTTTTATGCATAACTTTGGAACAGAGGTAAGGTGTCTTGTAATCAGAAATATTACTTATAACAAACAATTTCAGTAAATTAAAAGTTGTTTTGATTAGCAAAACATCTTTATGCAAGTGGAACTGCGTTTTGCTGAACATATATTAAAATCTATGTTGTTATTATTGCTACTAGCAATACACCACTGAACATAGTAATGAATATGTACTTAACAACGTTAAACGTTTTTGACGCCACATATTGCCCTTGTCAGAATCTATATACAAATATTTACAGTGTTAAAACTTTAAGAATGAAAACACAAACAACACAAAATAACTTGAAAATAACGTAGTAAAAAACACTAAAACTTTATTCTGCATTCTCAGGAATTGTCTAATCTGATAATAAAAAGTTTGATAAAAGAAACAATTGCCTGTTAGGAGTTGATCGAATTTGAGGTTATGTAAATAATTGTATAGAATTTATTTAATAAATATCCATGATTAAATGAAGTTGAGTAGAAATGACACTCTGTTTGCATACAGTTGTTTGTTCAGCACAGGGTTACTTCTTTTGATCACCAAGGCTTCATGGATTTTGGATTAGTAAGATTTTGACATTTTTTAATTATTTCAAATTACTTCATGTTATTAGGCTGAGTTCTGCATGAGCTGCATTTTTCTTATATGTTCTTTATTGGCACTTTTACCTGACTTTGAAATACTGCTCCTCTTCTCTTGTACCCAAATATCTTATGGACATATGTGACGTTCACATTACATGAACAGATAAACTTATAAATGACCTTTGAGTTTAAGATTAGAGGAGTTTGGCTTTTCAAAGAGTATTCCTACACTTTTGTCGTTTTTTAGACAATTTTGTCAAACCATTTCTTTATTGGTGATTGAAATTAAACACTTGAATTCTTTTTGAGATTTTTCCAAGGAAGGAAATGAAAAAAAGATTAATAAATTCTTTTCCAGCTTTATTGTCTGTTTTATGTTTTTAAAATTGGTATAAACCTTTGTTAAAAAAAGTAATTGTATAGCCCTTACTGTAAAAAGTTTTTCAGGTAACCAACTTCTTTTTGGAAGAGATAGGTCGGCCAACTTCTGTTTGAAAGATACAGGCTGTTCAACAGATAGTTTTTTCTCTATTGAGAAGACAAAAAATAGGACCTTTTTTCCAAATTTTGGGAAAAAAAGCATTGAAATTTAGCAATAATCCAGTGTTGAGAAGATTTCCTTCAACGGTGTATTGCTAGTAAAAATAATATTGTTGTGGACTTTAAAAGTCACTTCTCTACCAAAATTGTAATACAGTAAAATTGTTTTTACAACCAGACTATAACTTGAAATGTTATTGTAACACCACGTTTCATAGGAGATTTTTATCATAATTTTGAGATGTTTGTCTGTTTTGTCATACTACAATTTTACTTTTAGTGAGCTCTTCAAAAATTGTGTGTCTTATCTCTTCCAGCCATTTATTTTTATGTTATAGTTGGCTACATTTTTACACTCTTTTAAAATACATCATTGTCATCATCATGTATATCATTCATAATTGTTAGTTGTTTTAATTTGTTATGTTTCATTTGCAGATAATTCTTCTTGCAAAGGCTTTATGAAAGTCAAAAGTGCTTGAAATTAAGAAGTTTTGTATATTAACCTGTTAAGTGCGGAATTAATTTTTCTCTTTTCGAGTTACAGTGCGTATTTAATCACGCGTTTCGCTTTTTTTCTGTCTCGATTATTTTTGCAACAGCGAAGTTTTGCGGGAAAGTCCCTGACGGGCAGTTTCAATTCGTGGGAGCGAAATTTTGCGTAGAAGATTTTGACGAAGTATATAATTGTTGCAGTTTCTGTACCCGCTGTGTTGGAATGGTTAAGATTAAGATTAAGGCGCATGACATTGAATCTCGCTCATTTTGAGATCAAGTTCGATCCTGCTTGAAAGCATCACTGATAACCGGCAGGAAAGGTATATTACTACTACATGTCTCTTTCTGGCTGGTAAATGCTAGAAAATTTTGCTTTCATGTGTGTCAGAATAGGCCACGATTTGAACAATAATTTAAGGATATAAACGTTTGGGTCAAACTGCTGATTATTGTTGAAATGAAAAAATTTGCTAAACAGAAAAAAGCGGTTTTTATCCATGACCTCAGCAAAAGATGGGCTATATAATGATGCTTTTTTGCTAAAGTAGTGATGCATTTTGGGCTGGTGATTAACACCTTGGATAAGCAGCAATGCTAGAAAACTCTTATTTCATTGCTGTCGGTGTCAGTCTACTCTTTCGAACGTAAACGCGCCATCAAGTTGGCCAAGCGTTCCTCCGAGAATTGCCTGGTGTATCGATTGGTGTCTGTAGCAATTAGGTCTACAATTTCGTTGTCAAAAAATTCCAGTGGGTAAGTTACATCGTTCAGGCTACTGGTATGCCTGGGTTGCCGGTAAATGAAAACCTGCTTCCTACTTGGCCGTTAACGGTTTACTGCAGATTATCGTTGTTAGGAACACTGCTGCTAGCTTGATCAGTGTCGCTATCAAGTATGTCGGCATTTTGCAAATACCCTATGTCAGCACTGTTACTTTCTCAGTCGTCAAGAAAAGACAAATCATCCATAGCATTACAAATATGCAACAAAAGATCATCGTCTGAGACTTAGAAAACTTTGCTTGGTGTTGCCATTTGTGTCAGCTAAAATACTCTTATAAATATATTTGGAAAACTAAAAACAAAAATAAAATAAAATATCGTAAATATTTATCTGACAAGACTCTCGCAGTGATCATCATGTTAGAAATTGTCTAAATGCTATTACAGAATTGTACTTTTAGAGCATTTGATAAATTGGTCTGAACTCAATGAATAGATCTAGCCATAAAAGTGTTTTACGCAATAAAACTTTTCTATTAGTGCAAAATGCTTACTCAGGATTTTCTCACCCTGGCGCGCGACAAACGCCATGCGAAAGCGAAATAAAACGCGTAGTTAAAAGCGGTGGCGACTCGGACGGATATACACGTCTTACGCAGTGAGAGAGCGACATGCTTTGACGGATATACACGTCTTACGCAGTTAACGGGTTAAAGTGATTTTTGTTTTAATAAAATTACTTGCTATAACAATAATTTGGATTATATTTTTATACATGTATTTTTTCAAGAAGTACTGGTTACAAAAATGCTACTGAATGCTTTTTCAGGAAATTTTAAAATGTGACTTTTCAAAAACTCTGGAATATTGATATTTTATTTTGTGTTTTTTTTTGTACTTTAGGTGATGTGAAACTGCCTCTTATTTAGTTGTAC
Source organism: Trididemnum clinides (assembly GCA_963675345.1). Taxonomy (NCBI): domain Eukaryota; kingdom Metazoa; phylum Chordata; class Ascidiacea; order Aplousobranchia; family Didemnidae; genus Trididemnum; species Trididemnum clinides. Next base: position 116,242 of record OY776290.1, on the reverse strand, counting down.
CCCAGTAGTTCCCAAACAAGAGTCGATGGACCTTCAGAAAAATTTTGTTGTACACTGAAGATTTTTGGCTGAGTTGATACTAATAGACATGACTATAAAGTTATATGTAAAAGTTGATTTTCAGAAAAAGATCTTTTTGAGTTGAGATAGACATTATTCATTTTCTAAGGAGCACAGGACAATGAAATGTTGGCAGCTGCTGGTCTAGGCCTTCATTAGTTTGCACATCATGTATTTATGGGCTAATTAATTACTGATTGAGTGAAATAAATAGAAATTTTTGCTCCACTGATTTATTTTACTAAGCATAACACAATTTAAAAATTTATGACAAACATGTAATTTATTTCCAATTGTATCTCCTTAATTTTGCATGAAGCTCAGTTAAAAAGTTTAGGTGCATGGTAACAGTGCACTTTTTGCATAAATATCAAGCAGCACCTTTGCATTCTCCTCTTGCACATTGCTGCTAGCTCCCTTAAACAATTGAATGACCAAAGTTGTCATTGTAAACATTCCATTGGGCTTGCTTGTTATCTGAAGATCGAGCAGCAGGAAACATTTTTCAAATATTGTTTAGTGTGTGATACTTTTTTTAGTAGATGTCAACAATGCTTTGTTGAAATCTGAGAAAGTCCAGGCAATTGGAATGAGGACTGCACTCTTGGGTTCATGTCTTGCCTTTAAAAAGTTAAAAACAGTTATTTACTGCCGAGTTGAGGCAAAAGCAAAAGATGGTTTATTGCCATTTTTTGCTTTAGTGGTTGACCGGATAGATTGCAAGATTTTAATCTAATTAATCTACTCTTCTCTTATCCATATTATATCAATATATTTTGACCATATGCGACTGTTATATTTCAGTTTTTTGATACTCCACCATTACCACTTTATTATCTTTCCAACAAAGCACTGCTATGCCCCTATTTATGACAACTACAATCTTGCAAATACCTCTTGACTTTTTTTTTATTGCCTTGCTACCTTGCAAGGGAGCTTTTCCCACTTGATATTATGCTGGTAGCTAAGCCATTCTTTGGTTTTAAAATGTTTAAAGAGCCAGACACTTGTGGAGAAGTTTTCTGTGACAATATGATACTGTAAACCTGGGTATTGGACTTGAGGACTTAGGGTTTTTATCTCAGACTTAACCAGCAGTAGTTACAGGCAAGTCCAAGTTTAATTTAGATAGTCCACATTGTTATTATTGCTCTTAGCAATACACCGTTGAACATAGTAATAAAAATATATTAAACAAATCCAAACGTTTTTGATGCTACATATCGCCCTCATCAGGATCTAAAATACAAATATTTACAGTGTTAAAACTTTAAATAAACAGTGTTAAAACTTTAAAATAACCTCAAATCCGATTAACTCCTAGCAGGCAATATTTAAAGTATCAAAACTATGGTTGAATGAAGCCACAAAATAACTTGAAAATAGTCATAATAAAAATTCTAAAACTTCATTCTCCATTCTCAGGAATTGTGTAATTACTGCTAGTAAAGAGTTGGCAAATAATCACACAAAATGAAACAGGAAATCACTGCAAAGTTCAGTGGTAAATTGTTTAAATGATTTAATAAATATTTATGATTAAAAATACAGGGTGTTTCAAAAAATTTGACATCATTTAACTTGTAAATATTACAGAAACTTAATAGTCGAATCAAATAAAATTCAACATGTTTTAATGTAGATCTAAACAAGATTTATTCCTGTAAATTTGAATAAGAAATTTAAAGGCACATGAATTCCATAAAAGATTTTACAAATGTTCAATGTGTGCACCACCTGTTACCCAGCACACTTCAAGTCGGTAGTCTAGCTCCTCCCAAATACGATGCAGCATGTCTTGGGCAACTGTCTCCAGTGTGATAATGATTCTTTGTTTGAGCTCATTTACATTTGCAGGAAGAGGGGGACATAAACCAAGGTCATTACATATCTCCAGAGAAAAGAATTACAGGAGGTCAGGTCAAGTGAACGTGGAGGCCATTTCAATATCACATTGTCTTCATCATTACCATGCCTGATCCATCTCCTTGGCAGATTGTTATTGAGATGAGCCCACACGATGAGGTGGAGCACTGTCCTGTTGATAAATGAAATCTTCATGTTTATTTGCAATAAGCTCATTCATTAGCCAGTTTTGAAGCATTTGCAGATAAACGTCACCAGTCACATTTTTCTTAAAGAAAAATGGGTCATAAACATGATTTTTCAAGATGGCACAAAACACATTCACTTTTAATGAGTCCTTCTCACGCTCATTAGTGGCATGGGGATTTTCTTTGTTCCAAATGCAATCATTATGCTGTCGTGAGTTTGTTATCGCTGTTTGGTATTATTCTTCAGTTGTCCCGGGTTCGTTAGTTTACTATACAGTATTATTCCTCAACAAATTCCTCACTCGGTATGACAGTTAATAAATATATTAACGGAATGTCAGCCATGAGGGCAAAGCAAGTAAAGCAGCAGTAACTTGATTCAAAGCATGAGCAAAGCAGATAATTGACCAGCAATAATCATCATAAGCAATGCGAACATACAGTATATAAATGCGAACATGAATCACGTGACACGATAAAGCACTGGGAGTTTTGATAAAGTTGATGTGAAAGCGATGCAATTTTCTATACCAAATGTTAACGTTGATATTTAACACCAGGTATGGGAAATACTGATGGTGATATTAAAAATGAAGCCAAATTAAATTAAAAGCAAATATGCACGCAATCACTACATATCTCCACCCCAGATTTTTGAAAATGGTGGGTCGATAGACACAGCAATTTCAGAAATTGACCACAAAAGAAAAAAGAGTTAATCATCAGCAGGGGTGCAAAATCTGTGGTGAAGAGCGCTACAGACAGAAGGCAATAAAACACAAAAAGTCCAAAGGGTGAGAACAAAAGAAATAGGCAAAAAAAGGAAAGTAAGCGCAAGGGTAACACAAAGTGATGGGTGGATGAAGTTGAAGTATAAGAGAAAATGTTTTTAAAAATTCATCCATTACATGAGCAACCAACGACCTCCTTCTCCAAAGACGTTCCCGAAAATGCAAAGTTGTGGACGCGATATGGGATTGGGGGAGCGGATGAGTGTGCGTAAATTGCCGGTGTGAGTTGCCAGACTCACGATGAAATAAAAACATATGAAACAAAATACAAAAACTGCTGGTTTGACAACCTGGGCTTAGACTCACGCTGGAGCAACGTGCCGACATAGTTGGTCGGGCTTAGTGAATGGAAAAGTATATGATGAATAACAAACAATAAAAAAGAATATGCCTTGCTCATTAGTGAGAAAGGGGCGGGTTCGTCCAATCCCATTGTCTGACAATTTCCTGCATGTCAAGCAAAGTCTCCGGAGCAAGAAAGGGCAGCACGCAAAAGCGACCAATGAAGGAAAAACAACATTCAACCCATAATGTCAAGTAATACCCTCACAAAACAGAACACAATATTTTGAAAAACGTTGAAGATATGGTAATGATGGGAAACTGAGAAACACCATAAGGGAAGGGTGAGTCAAAACTAGCGTTAACTCAGATGCAGTTTCACATCATGCCCAGGACAAATATGCTCCAGCGATCTGTAACAAGCCGGGAGTCTCATCACACTTAAAATAACTAGTTTAAAAACTATGCAGAAGAATAATAAACAATAATTACTTAATGTAAAGTCATGTAATGATCACATGATTTTCCTCTTGAAATTTGACAATTGGTAATTTCTTGCTTCCTTCTTGCTGGTTTCTTTCTTCTCTCTTCCTTTTTGATATCACGCGGGGAACCAATGTGGTGATTCCAATGGCATGACCCACTCGGGGCACCAATGTCGTGAGTTCGTTATCGCTGTTCGGTATCATTCAGTTGTCCCGGGTTCGTTAGTTTACTATACAGTATTATTCAACAAATTCCTCACTTGGTATGACAGTTAATAAATATATTAATGGAATGTCAGCCATGAGGGCAAAGCAAGTAAAGCAGCAGTAACTTGATTCAAAGCATGAGCAAAGCAGATAATTGACCAGCAATAATCATCATAAGCAATGTGAACATACAGTATATAAATGCGAACATGAATCACGTGACACGATAAAGCACTGGGAGTTTTGATAAAGTTGATGTGAAAGCGATGCATTTCCTATACCAAATGTTAACGTTGATATTTAACACCAGGTATGGGAAATACTGATGGTGATATTAAAAATGAAGCCAAATTAAATTAAAAGCAAATATGCATGCAATCACTACAATGCCTGTTGACTTTGTCATTTGTATGAAATGTGGCCTCATCACTGAACACAAGACATTCATTGAACTTGTCTTCTTCAAGTTTCTCTTGCATATCAACACAGAATTGTTTGTGCTTTTGCTTGTTAGCTGCGGTTCTGGCCTGAACGACCTGCAGTTTGTAGGGTTTCATTACCAAACATTTCCTTACTACCTGCCAAACTGTTGTTGGAGGTATCAGGGTCTCCATACTAGTTCTTATAGCCTTTTTGGGCTTCGCAAGAGTGTTTGGCAAATCCACTCAACCTTCCCTTTGGCTGTTGCTGGTCTTCCAGATCCTTTTGCTCTGCACAGGCAGCCTTTGTCTTTGCATTTCTTTTTCCAGCTCCAAATCTGCTTTGTGGTTGATGACTTCTTAGGGAACTTTCTCACAAACACATGCTGCATAGTCTTGTTTGAGTTTGTTTGAGCATACTCCAACACACAAAACGCCTTTTCTCTGCTAGTGAATACCATTTGAATACACAGGTTTGAATGCAGTACAAATAATTTATCAATTAAAAATTTCTACACCTGAAAAGATAATCATATCAAATACTAAACACAAAATTTTGGCCTGTTTCTACACATGCTGTGTAAATTTAAAGTCATTTAAACAGGAACTGCCAAAATTATTAGATTGCAAAATAATGTCAATTTTTTTGAACCACCCTGTATATCTACGATGATTAAACCATTTAACCAAACAATTTTCCACTAAACTTTGCTGCAATTTCTGTGTTCATTTTGTATGATTATTTACATAACCTCAAATTTGATTAACTTCTAACAGGCAATCGTTTCTTTTATCAAAATTTTTGTTAGCAGTACCTAGATAATTCTTGTGACTTACTACTTTTTACTATGATTATTTTCAAGTTGTTTGTGATTTTGTTTGATGAAAGTATAAACACTGTAAATATTTGTATATAGATTCTGATGAGGGCAATATGTGGTGTCAAAAACGTTTAAATTTGTTAAATACATTTTCTTTACTATATTCAATGGTGTATTACTAGTAGCAATGATAACAACATGAATTTTAAAAGTCATCTATACTAATATTGTATAATTTAGAAAAATCTAACATGAAATGATATTTCTTGTACACCAGGCATGATATCTAAATTGTAAAATTATTTGCTTCTGGTATGTGACATAAAAAATGCTATATGCTCTCGTTCAATTGCATTTACCTTAATTACATGATTTGGGATGGACTATTCAGAATAATATACTATTATAGAATAGTTAAACTGAATCCAGAATCTGAATCCTTTTTGGCGACTAGCACAATCAACATTAAAGCATTTATTACAAGTTTACAACAACAAAAGCACAATCAGAGAATGAGTTGATTCCAGTGCAATCAAATTATGTCTGCACGAATGTGCATCATGAAAAAACGAATGCATTCAATCAGTGTTTGTGTGTGAGAGTTAGTTTTTGAATCATTCCATGCAATTGATACTTTTACAAAAAGAAAATCTGTGAACAAGCAACGTGATAAAGCTTGCCAGCAGGATATTAACCGAATCCCATTGGATTCTGGTAGCTTGGGATTTGAATCCTTCAGATTCGGTATTCTGAATTGTCCATCCCTATACATGATTGTGTCTGATGTATTTTCTTTCATATTGGTGCTGTGTATTTCATAATGGTGAAGGTGCATCACTGATTTATAATTTAAATTGATCACTGATTCAAGTTTGAAAATTTTGGTTGGATTTATACTGCTGTAGTTTAATAATGTCGAACTTGGACTTGCTTACAAATGTCTGCAAGTCCGATGCCCTGCTTGGAACCATCCTGATCTGACAAGCAGGATACAAGATTACAGAACAGTCAACCACAGAACCGCCATGCTTAGAAACAGGATGCACACCATTTTCTGCACCAAGGCAAGGCATGAACTAAATGCCATAACTCTGGCATGTTGCAGCTGCCCACATTTTGTGCTCAAACTTTATCAGCTTTCGAGGTGTGTATTGCTTTGTTCCATGCCTTCCAAAGTGAGTGGTCTTCAATTGATTGATACTGATAGTTTGCTGCTGACAAAATTTTTTTAAGCAGGAGTCATTCATGTAATTTGGAATGGTCCTAACTTTTGCTAATTTGTCACTTTGACCTAAGTTTATGTTATCTGCCAATTGGAGGTTTTGCATGATAGTTTCAAATCTGTTTAACATGAGGCTGGAAACAACTTTGTGGTGCATATCTTCATTTAATTTCCTGTACATAGAGTGGCATGGCAAATGTGCATAGCCACTCAGGAGCAGTATTGTTGTGAATGACTTCAACATTTTTACACTAATGTCAAAATTGCGTTTTCTATTTGATTGGGTGTATCTAATGGTGGTTTGGTAAGATACGAGGTCAGATGTCCAACTTGGTTAACTAACTGGGTCGGAATTACCAATGTTTGCACTATTGTCATTGAGAGAGGTTGCTTCTTATTCACACAGCAGGTCTTACTCCAGAGAAATGAGTATATTTCCTAATCATCAATCACAATATTAAATGGTAAATTGAATGATGACATTAAATTGAATGCTTTTTGAATGCCTTGCAAATGCTTTTTATATAGTTCTGCAATGTGTCAGACAGAATTATGCCTGGCCATATGGCTTAGTCACCCAGTATTATTTCATTATAGCAAGAGAGCAAACATTATTCATGATGTAAAGATATGTCTACTCTTTTAAGACAAGTTTTACCACAATAAATAATTTAGGTTTAGGTCAATGAATGATTTAAGTTCAGGACCATTAAATGATTTAAGTTTTAAGGTCAACAACAGATTTAATACAATAATACATTGCTAGTTCTAAGTGGTTAGGATTGATAGAGAGTGTCTTATAAGTGAGAAACAAAACAACAAAGTGAGTGCTGAAGGTGTGAGGCTGCTGAAGGAAGCAATGCTATTGAGAAATATTTTCAAATTCACAAAACCATCTTTGGATGTGTTTCGTCCTTTTGGACTCATCAGCAGTGCTTGTCAAGGGCCAAGAGATCCCCCAATCCCCCCCAATGACTTTTATAAAACAAACTAACACAATGCACAAGACTTAAGTGCTGTTTACTTTTGAAGGAGGTTTGTTTTGACATACTCTTAGCTGCTCAACTATGTGCACTATATAGAAATGGAAAATAGGAAAGCTTGTGTAATCATCTCGCCTTGTATGTTATACCATAGATTTTGTAATAAAATAATTTTGGGAACCACTGGATTAGTGCTTTGTAGAGATATTTTACAGTTAAGTTAGTAATATCTATTTGCCTTAATAGTAATGAAAATAATATATATCTTTATTAGCAAAAATACTACAGCCTGTTTCGCCGTTAAGGCTCCTCAGGTATTTCTGCAAAAAAAACGAAAAATGAACCCAAAACAAACAGAGAATGCAGTATTACTTACGGTTGTTCGGGGGAGTAATCAGAAATAGTATGGTAGCCAGCAGAAACTATACTAAAGAATAATCTGCTGGTTCTCCTGCAAACAGTAAACTCATCTGGGTAACTAAGAACTGTGGAGGTTGGTATGAGAGTAATAGTGACGTAACAATGGGAACAGGTATATACTTAATATGGTAAACGGTAAGTTGGGAAAATAGACGGAAAAGAAAGGATAAAGAAAAATGGCAAAAGTAAAAGAACAAAACACGCAAATTACAACGAACCGTCCAATCTGATACTTTTTAATTTAAATTTTTTCCTGTGGCGGCATGTGTTCACTATTTCAGATCGTTTATTTAGCATCATTTTTCTGTCGCTGCTTAAGATGGCAAGTTTTTCAGCCAGGCACAGGTTACATCTGCTCCCTCCGCATTTGTATGATGGTGCTGTAGAAACAATAGACCATTTTATAGACGGCTCAATGCCATTATCCTTTGCTCGCCAAACTTCTTTTGATAGCTCGGTTGCGTTTCTTTTGTTATGGTGGGTAAATGAATGCTTGTGATTGCTAAATCTCGCTTTGAAATCAGTAGAGCAGGATCCATAATATAATTTGGTGGTATTGTCGGAGGATATTTCTGCTTTATATACAATAGATTTTTGTTTGCATTTGCCGTCAAGTGGGCAAGCTGTTTTTATTCTGCAATTACATTTTGGATCGGCAGTGGGAGGTCTATCGGTCTTTGGCAAGGTGGAAAGAAGCTTTTTGTTATGGTGCAAGATGACTGCGGACATATTTGGCATACAGCTATAACTAATTTTAATATTGCTTTTGTTGCATATCTTGTGAAGCCGGTGATGTTTTGGGAAATGCTTTGTAATTAGGTTTAGGAATTCATGGCCAATATTTGTTTCAACGTTTTCACTATATGGAGGGTTAAACCAAACTATGGTTTAACCCTCCATATAGTGAAAAAAAAAGTTTAACCCTCCATAGAAACATAGTTTGGTTTAACCCTCCATATAGTGAAAACGTTGAAACAAATATTGGCCATGAATTCCTAAACCTAATTACAAAGCATTTCCCAAAACATCACCGGCTTCACAAGATATGCAACAAAAGCAATATTAAAATTAGTTATAGCTGTATGCCAAATATGTCCGCAGTCATCTTGCACCATAACAAAAAGCTTCTTTCCACCTTGCCAAAGACCGATAGACCTCCCACTGCCGATCCAAAATGTAATTGCAGAATAAAAACAGCTTGCCCACTTGACGGCAAATGCAAACAAAAATCTATTGTATATAAAGCAGAAATATCCTCCAACAATACCACCAAATTATATTATGGATCCTGCTCTACTGATTTCAAAGCGAGATTTAGCAATCACAAGCATTCATTTACCCACCATAACAAAAGAAACGCAACCGAGCTATCAAAAGAAGTTTGGCGAGCAAAGGATAATGGCATTGAGCCGTCTATAAAATGGTCTATTGTTTCTACAGCACCATCATACAAATGCGGAGGGAGCAGATGTAACCTGTGCCTGGCTGAAAAACTTGCCATCTTAAGCAGCGACAGAAAAATGATGCTAAATAAACGATCTGAAATAGTGAACACATGCCGCCACAGGAAAAAATTTAAATTAAAAAGTATCAGATTGGACGGTTCGTTGTAATTTGCGTGTTTTGTTCTTTTACTTTTGCCATTTTTCTTTATCCTTTCTTTTCCGTCTATTTTCCCAACTTACCGTTTACCATATTAAGTATATACCTGTTCCCATTGTTACGTCACTATTACTCTCATACCAACCTCCACAGTTCTTAGTTACCCAGATGAGTTTACTGTTTGCAGGAGAACCAGCAGATTATTCTTTAGTATAGTTTCTGCTGGCTACCATACTATTTCTGATTACTCCCCCGAACAACCGTAAGTAATACTGCATTCTCTGTTTGTTTTGGGTTCATTTTTCGTTTTTTTTGCAGAAATACCTGAGGAGCCTTAACGGCGAAACAGGTTGTAGTATTTTTGCTAATAAAGATATATATTAATTTGCTCTAACTGTTTTTGTTATCGAGCACTCTTAAATATTTTACCGAGTCTATTTATTTATTTATTTAGTAATGAAAATATGTTAGTTGAATTCATGATTTCAGAACATGAATAAACAAGCTAACATTTATTATCAAAAAGTATATTTCAATTGCATGCAAAGGTAGTTGCAACTTGCTAATCACATAAAAAATTAAATTGGTTGATATGATGTAAAAAATAAGATGTCAGTTTGAACTGACACCAGCAGAATATGGGTTAACAATTAGGGGTATTAAGGGCATAATTATTAAAATTCTCCAAAGTTTGAGAAGCAATAAAAAGAAACCATACTTTTATGTAAAATTTCATAGTAAAAGAAATATTTTGCTTAAAAGTAATGTAATTGGTTAACCAAAATCGAGTGCAATACATTTTGGAAGACTTGCAGCTCTTTTTGCCCTATGTTGGACCAAGGCAGTGATTTGCAACCAAAAACTTGAAGATCATAAATGTAACTATTGTTGTGATGGGGGTTACTTTTGCACGTTTTGACTGACTTGCTGTGCATATGTTGGGGTTTTCATAATTTTGACTGACATTTTGTCTTGAAAACTGTGATGCCAAATGATTAGAATTGTATTGAAGCTGGTTAAAACTAATATTTTTTGTTGTATTTTTAGAGCATGTGTCAGTTGTGACTGTTTAGCTACAACAGCGCATAGCTTGCCGCTTTATTATAAAAACTAGAATCTGATTTTTGAAGGGGGATTTAACTAGAAGTTGGGTTTGTTTCAATTTCGACTGTTAAGCTATTATATGACATAGCTTTTTTTAGAGCAATTTATGGGTGGTACTAAACTTCAGTAATGCTTTTATAAATGAACATTTTACAATACTTTTGTACAAATACAAAGTTGAACGTTTGAGTTTGTATTTGCAAAAGAGTATGATGAAATGGTTGTTCATAAAAGCATTATTGAAGCTTTTTTTGGCTTTATTTTAACAATGAACATAAGATTTTTTGTTGCAGTTTCTGTTGTTCCTAGTTTTAATTTATATTTATTTTTTGCTGCTAGTGTTCTTAGCTGGCAATTGTGATACACTTACTAAAAATTTCAATTTATCAAAGGTGAATTAATTTTTCAAAAGACATATTTAAAGCTGAAAGCTCTGTGCTGCTCTAGCTCTATTGACATCTGCTAGCAAATCTTAAAGAAAAAATAGGAATTTTTGTCAATTCTAGTGTAGACTCTTCTTCAAGAAATGACTTTTTTGTGTCAAAAGGAAGCAAAGAATTATTTGCTGTTACTGCTCTCTAGTTTGGTGTGTAATAACTGGATGCATGCAACTAAATGCAGACAAACTAGACATTGGACTAACTAGGCATGAAACTAAGTAGGTGCAATGCCAACTTTAACTTTAAAACATCAACTGCTTTCCTACAAAAAATTGTATGTGCTAGGACATGTGCCACAGTTGTTAAAAAATAAGTTATGGAAAATTAGAGAAGTATGACTTTACATGTAATAGACAAATTATTCAGAACGCAGTTGATTAAAAAGTTTTCACAATATTAGCCATGAAATAAGGCAAAAATATCAACTGAACCTAGTGTAAAAAGATAATTGGGATAGAAATTTATCTGCTGCCTAAAAGTTTTCACAAGTAATTGATGGTATGTGGTGTAATATTTCCAAAACATTGCTTTTGATCTATAGAGACAGCAAGAACCAAAATATTTTGTCTTTAAATTTAGTTTCATGCTTTTATGTTGAAATAAGCTTTTCAGTTGCATTAAAAAGTTGTTATAGGTTTGCTTTAGATTGAATAGTGCTAGTGTATTAAAAGTGGCCAAAACTTAGTTATTGGTAAGTATCCAAACTGAGCACTAGTGTAACTTACTGCTTTTCCTTAAAAAAAGTGCTTTATTTCATTTTTCTTAAAATAACCTCTAGCATTAGTAGTCTTTGCATCATTGTAGCCCAGCCTTGAAAAAACAAGGGTATCCAGTGTTTGTAAATTGGACATTCTAAAGGCTTAGCTCATCCTAATGATTATGACTCAAAATCATTTTTGTTGAACTCGCATCACTGGAAGTAGTGTGTGCAAAGTAAAAGTGACATCAAAGTTGTTGGCATCCAAATGTTGTCACTGCTGCACTGGTGTCACTGGAAGGTGTGTGTGGGAAGTCAGAACCACAATCAAAATGACATCAAAGATGTTGCCTTTTAAATGAAATTGCAAACTTCAAACATTATTTATTGCCAATCACGTGGTGTAGCAGCATGTTTTTTGTAGCCTCATGGCTTTAAAAAGTCAATCAGCAGCAATCAAGTGAATACCAACAACTTTATTTTTGTTGATACTCTTTAACAAAACTGAGGTGAGTATAAAGTTTACATTTTTCCAAATTTTTGGTAGAGTGGTAAATGAATTGAGATCCTGATTGTGTGATGAAACAAAACTTTGGTATTTTAATCATAAAATTGTAAAATAGAGGCAAAGAAATGTATCACTCTAACAAGGTGTCTTAATTGTCATTTGTTTGTTTGCACATCCTAAATTTCATGTGTTTAGTGGTAATCTGTCTAAGATTGAAACGGATCTGGTTTAATCAACACTTGAGGCAATAAACCAAGTTAGTTGTTTTTAGCCAAAGACAAAATGTAACAAAGCAGATTTGATACAATTAGCAATGAAGGGTTAATGACATTTGCCTCTTTCATTCAACAGCTTACAAAAGTAAAATAGGTGACCATTACAACTTTGCAATAACTAACAAATCTTAAGCCTATTCATGTGAAATTCTCCATATATCACTTCATACCAAGACAAAAATGTAATGCAAAATTGTATGAAAGAAAAATTTAAAGCTTTCTGTTGTAGCTTCAGGCCTACCAGATCACTATGCTGGTATAATTTTAGGGACGCAAAAATTAGAAAAGACAAGTGGCATTATTCAAGCAAAAGCAATTTTTGATGAAATTGAAATTTGGGATTTTCTAGACTCCAATCAAGTCTTTGGTACTAGCAAGCAATAGTGATTGTAAAGATGGAATTGCAAAAATCTCGGAAGTTCTTTTGGATAAAAATGGTTTTACATTAAATGCCATCATCATATTTACAAAGTTGTTGTCGTTGAAACAGCATAAAAAAGGTTTTCAAAACAGAAACAATTGGACCTGAAAATTTATGTTTCAACGTAAATTCATCTGGCCAATTACTGACAAATTCTGAACTATATTTTTTTCTGGGTTGCTAGATAAGAGTTTTTTTCTACAAAACTGCAAATAATTTTGTTCATAGAAGAAATAGTTTTTAGTTAAGATGATTGCAAGGAATATGCAGAGAATTTACTGGTCATTTTATAAGTTATTGCTGTGAATGATTATTTCCTCCATCAACCTGGTGGTACACACAGAGCACAATAGATGAATTAGGTATTGTACTGCCAAAAGAAGTATACCTCGTATGTGATCAAATTCAGATCAACTGCATTTAAGAATTTGTGGTAAAGCTACATAGAGTAATGATATTTTTTTATGATCCAGCATGGCTAAAATCGATATTTGGAGCTGAAGTTCCCTGAATTATTTACTTTTTCTCAATGAGATGGAAAATATCAAAGGATTTGTAAGAATGTTAAAGTGCAGCTTACAACGATTTTGTAAAGCACAAATAGTTCTTAACTTAAAAAGTGAAAAATTCATACTATTCAGTGATTGCTTGGCTGCAACCAACAAAAAAACAGGAAATTTCTGTAAAACTTTCTTGCAACCCCACAACCAAAGGCATTCTGTCATTGTATTTTTCTTTCAGTCAAAAACAAATGCAGCTAACTACAAAACTCTTTATACTTGATTGGCCCAGATTTTTGACTTCTTTTCAATGTTTTAGCTGAAGGACTTGATTGATTTAAAAAAGATGTCAAGATATGGTTGGAAGATTCTTCATTGCAGCTAAACAAATATTGAAGTTGTTCTTGGAATATGTGGTTATGCTTACAAATAATGCAGAGCTGAGAGCAAGCATATTACAAGTTCTTGAGCAATACTGCAAGACCCCTTCAGACTATAAAAAAGCTACTCTTTAGAAAAACTGACCCTTAACATGATGACAAGTTCAAATGATATGATGTTGATTGCTGCTTTTTTGTGTCAAGGTTTTCATGATTAAACCTTTGTTTTGGTACTAAAATTTTTATGTGCTTCTGGTACTTTTTAGCACATATAACAGCTTACAAATTGTAGGTGGCCTGTTTTGTATCATCACTCTCTGCTTTCTGATTGAAATTTTGCAAGCAAATAGTTTTTCAGGCAGTGGGTGCTTTATTACCAAATAGGTGGACCTACAATCTAAAAACTTAGCTGTGGCTAATTGTACATCTAACATTGTTGATAAAGTGTTTACTAATATGTTGATTTGATGAAAGTAAAGTACACATTTTGGTGCTGCAGATAATGGTTGTTTCATTATTGGTTGTGTTAAATAGATTGAAAGTGATGACAACATTTTGACAAATGGAACTCTCATTGATTTATGTGGAGCAACGTTGTTGTGGAGGTCAGCAAGCAATGTCGAAGGAATGCCGGTGAGCAAGCTATGTTGTAATTACATACTTTCATGCAAGATTTAAGCAAAATCTTGTCCAGTTGTAATAAACAGATTTTCAAAAGAGCAGTAATGTTGTTGTGATAGTGTTGCAATGTGATGCCACTTCAGTGAAAACAGCAACAAGCAGTAGCCGTACTTATTTTTCAATGTCATTTTGAAGGCAAAAATAGATAGTTAAGTTTATTTCTGATATGCTTCCTGTTAAAGTGGAATGATATATTGCAGTGCATACATACCTGCTTAAATATAGTTTTTAAAATTAGAATGGCAAATATGAAAATTGAAGTAACTAAACTGTAGGTGGACTCCACATTAAAATAATTTTGTAGTGCAGTCATGTTGTGTGCCTGAGTACTCTAAATCCCTAAGACAATTTTTCATATGTAGCAAAGTGAAACAAAATGTTGAGTTTTAAAGGGAAGTCTTGCAAAATTTGGAAAAAATTTAACTTTTTCTTGAGCACAAAAGGGTGGTTGGTGGATTAAACAGTTACACCAAAATCTAGCGCATTGTCATACCTGATCTGTAAATGCTTGACTCTGGGCTATAAGTTACTTTTCACCCTTGGTTTTGTTAATGCCAGCAGCAAGTTACATATTAAATACCAAAGGTTTAGATTTTAAAATTAGGCTTTTGATTGCAAAAACGTTGTGAAGTAATAATCAACGTGCAACTTGATGTGGCTTGCCTTAGGGTGCAGCTGCATTGATTGCCTGTGCCTTGTTTGTTCGTGTATTAGTTGTTGCAGGGCAGAATGTGTTTGGATTGTTTGGTTGGCATACTTTATTAGTTATAGTTTTAGTTGTTAGTCATTCTTTATTTGATATAGACCATGTGTAATTTTAAGTTTGTTTAAACTAATAAAAAGTGATGTTAAATTAGTTTTCACGTTGTCAGTAGTCAGCCCATTACTTTATAGCTTAATTCCTGTAAATGCATCAATCACTTTATCATCTTTCTACAATTTTAGATTTATGCCCCTATGCACTCAATCAAATGAAATCGTGAAAGTTTGTGAAATTATTATCAGATTGTAAGTTAGCACAGTTGTAATTCATTAGTAGGGAGGTCAGTATTATGAGCATTGTCTATGAAATCCAAAGTTTGAGAAAAATTCAACAGAAAAAATCTGTCAGTCTACACCACTGTGTGAAATCATTGTAACCAAATAAATAATTGTACCTGTGGAAAGATTGTTGGGAAAACTAGGCAATTGGATGCGAGAGTTATTGCAGTAGCAGATCAAGCAACTTTTGGTGAGTAGAGTGAGACGTCTAAATTGATGCATTAACATTAAAAATGAAGACCTTTTTTGATGTTTAATTCTTTAAACAAAATTTTTTTTGTGACAAGTACAAACCGATAAGTTAATAAAATCAAGACTAAGAAAAGCTAGTGGGGGTGGTGTATCCTTTTGATCTCTTTCTGGACCTACAACTAAAGTATACTTTAATTTGCTTTCTGGAACCAAATTACCCATGTGCAGCCAAAGAACTCTATGCCACAGTATCACTGCCGTAGGCATTGCGCCAAGTTGTAAAATAGATTTACCACCAAATATCTTGTCTCTACAATGATAATAATGCAATGAGGTAATGTTCTTATTTATACCAATTATTGTCATTGTTAAAGAAACGAAAGTTGGGTAAAGGTGATGCAGCCAGCTGAGTTGCTATTTTTAACCTGACATAAATGGCTGATAGTAATTATAGTTACTAGCAATTGCTCTTAATTTGAATTTACATATTTAGAACAATTGCTAGGAACTATGATTAGTTGGCCAAGAAAGGTGTCAAAATTTTTTAATATGCTATTCATTAATTTGCACTGGTTGTTTTAAAAAATGTCCAAGTGACCTTACAGATATTCATTTACTTTGTATCATATATACACACAATAAAGTTAGTGAAACATATAATCTTTCATTTTTGGCAGTTGTCTAAAAACAATGTTATAGCAGTAGATAAACTCACAGGTCAGGTACTTTATGCTTACAAATAGGTCATCTCAAATGTTGTTCAGTAAAAACTTACATTGTTTTTAAAGCTTGCTACTGGGTGATATAGATAGTTTTAGTGTTGCTGTAACTCTAGATAAAGTAGTAAATAGTTATCAGCAGCCTGGAGTGAGAAGTACAGAATTTTAAATATCCATTTTTTATATTTCTGTAGGCATTCATGGTCACTGATGGGTTAAATTTTTACTGATTTGTGCAATTATAGAATGCATTATAAGGTTAGCTAAGGAGACTGAATGATTATCTCCTGTACCTACCAGTATCTTGTTCATAAAATTTTTCTCATAATTGAGTGATTACTTTTTGTAAACAAAGCCTCGCCATTTCAACAATAGTCTCTTTAGCCATCTTACTAGAAAAGCTAATTTCTTTTAATGTTTTCTTAAGTATTTGTGGAACTAGATTTCTTGGTATAGAAGGATGCAATGCAGCTTTATCTGCTGCAGCCAAATGTCATGCATTTGTTTGTATTGGCTTTTCATTTACTTTTATTTTTCATTCTGCTATTTCTAAATAGTGTTTGCTATCTCAATAGTATTCATCCATTAAAGTTGAAAAATTTTGATACCAATGGGTAGTAGCAAATCCTCCACAAAAGCAGTAAATATTGAAATATAAATTTGTCCTCTGAATTGTTGCAGTCTAATGGAAATCCATTTCTGGTTTATAGTTTCCAAATGATCTAATTTTAAGTTAGTCATTTTAAACAAAGGATAAATATTAGCCAATGTATTGATACAAAATTCTTTGGCTCCAAGACCTTTAACTTTATGATGTTGAACAACAACTTTTAGTTTTGTTGTATAGTATATCAAGCTCTTATCTATATTTACCGTATTTATTCAAGTATAAGTCGCATGCATGTATAAGTCGCACCTCCATATTTGACATGAAAAACAGTTCAAAGTTTTTTTTTATCCCCACTTCCATCCAGAAGATTGGCAATTCCAGTTTTTAATAAAAACTTTTTGATTATGAGAAAGGCGATAGCATAGAAAACGTAATGTGACTTGCATGGAAGGCAATAACTAACGTGCTTGTGTGAAAGGCGATAGCATAGAAAGCGATGGCAGAGAAATACCTCAGAAAAAAATTTCATATCGCATTCGACGTATTTCATGTATTCGTGTATAAGTCACACCTGACTTTTTGGGTGATATTTTGGTACAAAAAAATGCGACTTATACTCGAATAAATATGGTACTTGTTGTTTATGCAATGTGAAAAATTCACTGTTGTGTAAAATTTTCATATTTTTTCCTTACCATAGCAACTCTTCAAAATTATTTTGCAATAGATTAAGTTCTTGAAATTGATGTAATTCTCTCATAATGTTGTTGTAGGCACTTAAGATAATGATAAGCAATTTACTATCAGGTACTGGTTTTAGTTTTTTTCTTTTTTATGCTTATGTTTTCAGTGTTTAGTTTTCTATATTTGTCAAATTTTGGTTTGAGTACTACAGTATTGAGGTGTTAGCATTCATTTTGTGGTCAGTCAACCTTTCATTTTCATTCTCTATTCCACTTACTCGTATTTTTCAGCCAGCTTTTAGTTTGTTTGGATACAAACCAATTCTCACTTTATCAGCCACTAGTCAGATAGTTACAGCTGTATTCTCTTATGTATATTATTATTATTGTAAGTTGATTTATGCATTTGGATTTACATATTTTTTTAGGAAATTTAAAATGTGTGTTTAAAGGTAAAATTGATTTTTTTGTGTAATTGCAAGAGCTTGGTTGTTCAGCTATTTCTTGATTTATTTTATTATATTAATAATCTCAATAAATTGACTTCAACATATCCAAATTGACTTGCCTTGTTTGGATTTTACAAGTTTAATTACGATACCCACTTTTTCTGGGGTATAAGGTGACAAAAAAAATATACATGTAAAGGTTTTCAGCAAGTGGAGCTAGAGCATGCTGATTATCATCCTCTTGAAGGACTGCTTTTAGCCATTTTTGACTAAATAGCTGTTATGCCTATCAGCTTTGCTTGGCTGTAATGTGACTGTTTTGTAATGACTGATTTTTTCTGTAGTTGAACATAATTTGTAGCTATTTGTTAATTTAGAAATAAATTTCCAAATTTTCTTGCAATTATTTTTGATCTTTAAAAATTTGACATATCAACAATTAGGTTTAGCAATTTTATTGTTCAGTTTAAAGTGTTTCTGTAAATTTTACAGTATGTTAAGTTTTGTTGTTATGTCTGTGCATGAACCTTCTTTATACATTTTACTTGATTTAGAGTGCCTGTTGTCAGCCAGGGTTTGGACACAACTTTTCAATAACTTAGCAGGACTATTTTACATCCCTCTTTTTTGTTGGGGGTATCAGTTTCTCACCCGGAGTACCCTACCTTGCAAAATCTATAAAAAAAGTTTAATATACACCAGCTCCGTGGAAACCTGATACGTGGCAAGGAAAACAGCTGTGTAAACACAAACCCATAAACATTTCAAATTTGGAAAGGAAGTACTTTTTCTGTAATTTGCATTTTCTGAGGTCCAGCTCTCAAATTTTGAGTGTTTTGTGTTGGTACTAAAGATAACTACACAGGTATCATGTTTCATCAATCTTTATAGAATAACTCTCAGCCTAAACCATGCAACAGTATATATTTTTGGAAAGCAAATTTCTTAAACTTTCAGATGATATATAGTTAAAGATAAAAATTATGTTGCTAAAGGTAATACAGGACCATGTTTACCCCTACCTTTTTTGTTGAGGGATCACCAATTTTTTACTTTTAGTATTTTTAGAGTCGACTCTCTGTTAAAAATTCTAGAAACTTTATTTTTTGATCAATTTTTTTGAAAACTCAGATACAGACAGTTGAAAAACCATATTTTTAGGGAAAAATAGCCAAAATTTACCAGAGAAATTAGTTTTCCTCAAAACTACAATTTTTTGAAACTCAAAAACCCAAATTTTAAGTATTTTTGACGGGTATCGAAATCAGAAGAGGCCTACAAAATTTACCAATTTCATCAGTCATTTATAGAAAAACTTTCAGCCTAAGCTACGCAACAACATGTATTTTTGGAAAGCAAATTTCTCAAACTTTTAGATGATATGTAGTTTGAGAGAAAAATTTTGTCATTCGATTAAAAAAAAAAAACTTTTGGGAATCTTGTTGACATCTGCCAAAAAAGCAATAAACCACTTTTCTATGGTCAGTATTGTTTAAGAAATTAATAAAAACTATTTTTGCAATTGTTAATTATGACACCATCACAGGTGAAATAGTGAAAAAATTTTTGAGTCTGCAAATTGACTGTTGGCTTTTAGTTAAACCCAAAATGGCGTTTCTTTTCCAAGACATGTGGTTTTTGAAAAATTGTCTTTGACTGTGACGTCATCAAGGTCCTTATGTCACTCACTCTGGAATGGTGATGGATCATGCCAAGTTTGATGTTTGTATGCTCTGTAGTTTTGGAGGAGTTAAAGTGCACGAACATACATGTGCCCTTTAAAAAGTTTGCTCTTTACATGGGAATGTGACATAGTCATGATGTCACCAAGCCCTCAGGACAAATCATCTCAGTGTGGTGATCAATCATGCCCAGTTTGATGTTTGTACGCCCAGCAGTTTTTGATTAGTTAACAAAAACAAAAAGGACAAAATCCTTTATGGTATTAGATTAATTAATCTTTCCTCCTCAAAAGCCAAGAAGTGTTCTCACTTTTTGATATATGAACACCAAGGGCATCCAACTGAGATCAAGGGCATCAAACTGCTTTTCCAATTGTCTTCAGAAACTATAGTCAATATCAGCTAAATAAATCAAGCATTAAACTGCATTGTGCATTGTGAAACCATGAAGGATCTGCACGTTGATGAAAAATAAGTCAGGTTGTGATTTCTTCAACAATACTTGCTACAAGAGTAGAACATTGGATTTCTTGATTATTTTTACACACAAAAGATACTAAAGATTCTTTCACTGTATCATTTTTGGTGTCTGAATGATTATTTGTTTCCCATATTGATATGAGTAATTTCTCAGTTTTCTACAAATCGATTCCACTCTTCTTTACTAACTTCTAGCATTGCTGTACCTTCTTCTTTGGAAAAAAAACTAACCATTCTTCTGTTTCCAGTTTTTCTGTTATACTATTTGGTTTATGTTTTTTTATTACTTTTTACTACATTTGATAACTGCATAGAGCACTGAATATGAAAATGTAGCTGTTTCATGCAACAAAAAATCGTTTCTATTGGTGGCTCAGATCAAATGATTTTTACTCATCTTGAATAATGAACTTTTATCAGTATTGCTATTTACCCAATCATAACACTTGAGTGGATCCAACGAACCCCAATGGTATAAAGTGCTACTTATTTTGTCACACCTCACCCTTTTATTTACAGTTAACCACAATTGGTTCACCTTGTCTTTGATTAACTTTTACAAAGTCGTCAAATTTACCATGGCTGCACAAGCTAAGATATCAAACTGTAGTAACTCATTTGGGGTCCATTGGACCTAAAGGTAGACAGAGGGTTAATTACCATTACTTCAAAGCCTGTTTTGGCTTAGAATAGTTGCAAGAGCCCCAACTATTGGTTAAATAGCTGAAGGAAAGAACCCTTATGGGCCTAAGAAAAGTAATGAGAAATCACTTTTGTAATAACCCATGACATTAAGCTGAAACAGAAATGGTATTGACAACAATGGTATTGACAACGTTAATGATTTCAGCCAGTGCCACCACATGTAGCATGGTAGCAGATACCTAGGTCATCATTATGCAAAACCCTTTGCAGGTTTGACGATTGGTACTTACAATATAGAAATTATGATACAATCAGAAACAAGTAAGAACATTAAAAAGCAAATGGAACTATACACCATTGGTATTGTGGTATTCTAGGAAATCCAATGTAAAAAGAATGGTTATATCAGGGGTGGTGAATACAGGCGCATTTATTCAGGAGGAGAATAGAGTCGTTGAGGAGTGGGATAAATGCTGGATGGTTGGTCAGCAAAAGCTGGAAGTATCTCTGTGAACAACAGACTGCTGATTATACGTCTGAGAGCTGATTCAGTAGATCTCAACATCAATGGTAATGCACAAGCCAACTTCCACCTATGAAAATCAAGAAGTAAATGAAGTGTATCAACTCATCAAAGAAAAGATATATAATATGCTAGCAAAGAGTAGTGCATTGTGCTGGGGGACATGAACTTAGTGTTGGAAAGAGCAAAGAAGAGAAGTAGGAAGATCTCATGTAGTAGGAACACATAATAAAGCAAAGAACATTGGCAAATTCTGTACAAAGAACAAATTATTCATCATGAACACGCAGTGCAAAAATTCTGAATGAAGAAGGTGCACATGAAAATCTTCAGAAAACTGGAGCAGATATCAACTGGATTATATCATGATGGCAGATTAATTCAAGAACAGAGTGAAAGATGCTCATGCATATCCAGGAGTAGATATCAATTTTGACTACAACTTAGTGAGGATAAAAGTTCATGCGCATTTAAAAGCTATGCCTGGAAAAACAAAAATTTTGTGGAAGAGGGAGACACTGAAGGAAAAGGAGATGGAATCTAAGTTTAATGCAGAGGTCTTAAATCTAATAAAAGGTAGAAATGACATACTGGAAGGAATAGAAGCTATGGGTAACAAATATACAAAAATATACTGCTTAGAGCAATGGAATGAATAAAATAAAACTCTCGAAGAAGCCTTAGCTGACAGAAAAGATAGCTGATAAGATGGAAAAAAGGCAAAAATAGGAACAAGTGATGACTGAAGATGGACAAAGAAGGTATAAAAAATGAACTAACAAAAGTTACCAACACTTTAAAAGAGCAATGGTCCAGAGACTGCTGCAGTGAAATTGAGAAATTGAATAAGAAGGATTAGTTGAAAAGAGTATACTGCAACGTCAAGGAGTTTGCTGATACCAGTGCTGAAACGTAGGACATGGTGTTAATTATAGATGGAGATTGTGCATTTTTGACAGATGTAGATGACATGAAGAAAAGATGGATGATTTACATCAAGGAATTATAAAATAGACTGGAAAAACTCGACAACTTTTGAGTTGGAAAGTGAAGAATAGCGATATGAAATTGAATGTGTCAGATGGTGAAGTGATAGAAGCAATTCAAACCATGAGTAGGAAGAAGGCATAGAAACAAGATGAAATTCCGTTAGAGTTTGTCAGTCATTCAGTTGTGAATTATAAGAGAAGTTTGTGGAACTGCACAAATTAATTTACATGCAAAAAGAATGGCTGAAAAATTGTTTGAAGAATGTATTAGTTCCTACAGAGAAGAAAAAAAATGTTTGTTGCAAGGACTTCTGAACCATCAGTTTAATCTCTTATTCAAAGGTCGTGCTATGGATTTTGAAAAATCATTAAAAAAGAATGCCAAAAAGTTTTGGGAGGGTGATCAGTTTGGATATTGCAAAGAGAGAGGCACAAGAAATGCTAGTAGGAATTTAAAATGTCTTGCTGAGGGAAACATAGATTTTAGTCAAGATCTATTTCTGTGGAAAAAAGTTTAATGGAAAAATATTTCAAAATTTTGAAAGAATGTAGTTTTTCAATACTTGCAATTTTATGAGACCCAGCACCAAATATTTAAATGCTTTTCACTGACACAGGAAAATGATGTAGGCCTATTGTAACTATTTTTTTGATCAGTCGGTATGAAACAGAAGTTAGCTAATCAAAATTTGAGATTTGTTGACTTTTGTGTACCATTTTGCGATGCATTGATTGTGTTATATTTGAATATGCATCAAATCAACGTGTGTTATAACAAAGTGTCACATTATATATTGCTGGAAAATAAGTTTACTAGCTCTCAAGTGATGCCTGTACTGAACAACTCATTGTGTTTCAGACATATCAAGCCTACCTGTTTTTACTTACTTGTTCACTTCTTTTGGGTGTTATAGAGGAGGGAGGTTGAAATTCAAAAAGTAGACTTGTTTGTTCCAAACATCAGTTTTTGTGCACTTTAAAAATTTGTCATAAGATATTAAAAAGGAATAGGGTCCAGACTGCTTACCCAGAACAGTTGTTGCTTGCTGTAAAGCAGGGTATGCTATAACTTGCTTTCAAGCTCAATTGCTTTTGCATTTATCTGCTGAGCACCTGGTCATTTTTGTCATCTGCAAAGAGCATTTTTTACTTCATATCCTTATTTTTGTAATGAAAACAAGATGTTAATGTGCAAGTTGTAAATAATCAAAGTTTGTATGTCTTCAGCTTTATTTTATTAAAAACATTTTGAAAACTGCTAGAGGAATAATGTCACAGATCACATTTATAGTGAACTGATGTTGTAAATCACTGTATATAATGTTCAATAAGCTTAAAATGCCGGTATATTTATTGTTGCAGTAGCAAAAATGTAAAAAATGTCCTTTTTGAGCCTGCAATAGAAAACTGAAATATGACAATGACAAAACAAATAAAATACTATCACTTCATGCTTATCTTACATCATGTTGTTGTTGTTGTTGTTGTTGTTTACCCGACCCCTTCCGAGGGATGGGGGCATGGCGGAAGACCATGGAGCCCCAGAAGCCGGGCAACTCCCCAGGGTCTGGACCAGAGGTCATAAAGAGACAAAGAGTCGCCAAAGAGTGTGCGGCGCAAACAGTCCGTAGCTGGACAGTGCAGAATGAGATGAGAGATGTCCTGGGACGAGTGTCCACAGGCGCTGCAAGAAGAATTCTCAATTCTGCCAATTCTAGAGAGAAAACAGCCTAAAAGAAGGCTGTGTCCATTGCAGCGAAGACGAGAGAGGACACAGCGAGCATGACGAGGGAGCACAAGTTCCTCAGTGGAAATTGAGGAAACCTGTGTGTCAAAATACTTTGAAGAGACAGTATGCCTCCAGTCCGAGATAAGACGAGAGTGGATACGACAGATAAGAGGAGAGAGACTACAAGGGATTGCGGAGGGCACAAGCAGCGCTCCCTGTCTGGCAAGTTCATCAGCTGTGTTGTTCCCCGGGAGAAACGAGTGTCCTGGGACCCATTGTAGCCTGATAGAACAGGAGGAGAGAGAAGACAGTTCCTGCCAGATCTGCCACAGAGTTTGAGATAAGAGGAAAGGTGGAGGAGGACAGGGTGGTGAGGACAGAACGAGAGTCAGACCGGAGAAGTAGAGAAGAGAAATGGCAGACTTTATGGTGCTGCCGAGACCAGCAAAGAGCGTGCAGAATGGCGCAGGCTTCAGCGGAAAAACTGGAACATACTGGGCCTGCCAAAAAGGAAAGAGTGGCCTCAGTGCCACAGAGAGAGCAGTTGGCAAGAACGCCGGAGCCGCCCTTGCCAAAAGAAAAAGGAACAGAGCCGTCTGTCCAGAGTACCAGATCATGAGGGGGGAGAGAGTCAAGGTGGGCGAGAGCCGCACCTTGGCGAGAGTGAGGGGGATCAGAACGAGAGCATGGAGAGGAAAGGGTGGACTCGACCGTGAAGGAAGGCAGATTCCAAGGAGGAAAGGGAGGGCAAGCAACAAGAGCCTCCCTAGAACAAGTGGAAGGAAGCATGAGCGGGTGAGTGGATGCAAAAGCTCTCCAGGACGATCTGCAGAGTCTTGGTTTCACTCCTAGTCTGGCCAAACCTGAGATGGGAAAGGAGGTTGGGAGACGAAGAGCCCGCTCATAAGATGAAAGAGTGAAATGAGTCAGAGTGACTCGTAGGGGAGGTAAAGAAGCCTCGGTGAGTAGTAGAGGGATATGGGAGGACAAGAGGCAGTCGGTGATAGCGCGACTGGCCGCTCGGTGGAGGCATTCCAATTTGGTGATATTGGTAGCGCTTAGGAAAGGAAACCATCCAGGTGAAGCGTAAGTGAGAAGGAGCCGAAGAAAAGATTTATACAGAAGAGAGAGGGACTCCTTAGAGGGGCCCCATGAGGAAGCAGAGATACAGCGTAAGGCCTTGAGACGTGGGAAAAATTTGGCCTTCAGCGAAGATACATGTTTAGAAAAGGAAAAAGTGCAGTCGAAGGTGACCCCGAGAAAAGTTGGAATGGGATTGAAATGGATGCGGGAGCCAAGTAGGAGGAGGTTGGGTTGGAGGTTAGCTTGGTGGGGATCCACTGAAAAGGATGCCTCACATTTGCTCGGATTGAGAGGAAGACACCAGTACTCAGACCAGCGCTCCAATTGAAACAGAGCTCCTTGTGTGGTATCCACTGCAGTGGGGACCGAGGGGGAAGAGGACCAAATGGCAAGATTGTCAGCGTAAAGAGAACAGCTGACGGAAGAAGGCAGACAAGTCGGAAGATCATTAATGAAGAGAGAGAAAAGTACAGGGCCAAGAACGGATCCTTGCGGAACACCTCGACGAACTCGAAAGGAACAACTTTTGTGATTTTGAAAAACCACACAAGCGCGCCTATCAGAAAGGAAAGATTGAGTCCAACGAGCAAAGCAAGGAGAGAGGCCAGCTGAAATAAGTTTGTGGAAAAGGGCAGGATGCCAGACAGAGTCAAAAGCTTTAGAGAAATCGATAGTAGACAGGATCGTCCGAGAGCCCGGCCTGGGTTTGTTAAACCCATCTGAAATGGACTGAGGAAGGAACAGAATTTGATCAAGTGTAGACCGTCCAGGGCAGAAACCAGCCTGGCGGGGAGAAAGAATGGAATTAGATTCCAGAAAAAAGAGTAAACGGGATAGTATGGTGCGTTCAAACAGCTTTGATACGCAGGAGGTGAGAGAGATAGGCCGGAAGGAAGCAGGAGAGTCGAGAGGTTTTCCCATCTTATGTATGGGAATAATAGAAGATGTCTTCCAGATGGAAGGAAAGGAATGTGAAGACCAAGAAAGATTGAAGATGTGAAGAAGAAAATCCATGCCAGAGTGAGGAAGATGCTTTAGCATGGGATAGGCAACTTTGTCTGGGCCAGTGGCAGTGGATGAGGAGAGGTTGGAGGCAGCCGCAAGAATTTCAGTGGGAGAGAAGGGAGAGCAAAAGGACAAGTGAGACTCCACAGAGCACGTAGCTCAGAGGAGCTCAGAGAGGTAGCCTCTGGCTCTGCTACGCAGGGCCTTTGGCTGAGACATGGAGAAGTGAGACCTCAGGTAAGCGGCATAAACCGAAGCCAATTCCCTGGGAGAAGAACAGTTAGGAAAGTTAGGAGAGAAAGAAGACGAGGAAGGAGAGCCAGCAATAGAGCGAAGAAGAGAGTGCACAGATTTAGGATTAGATTTAGGTGAAAGAGAAGTGCAGGTCGTCTGCCATGCCTCAGCCTTGGCCTTGGCAATGACCGACGAGGCACGTCGAGAGGCGGAGATGTAAGCCTGGCGATCTTCATCACTTCTGTGAGCAGTAGCGAAAGCCTTGCATCTTTCACCAACCGCTTCTTCCACCTCAGCAGACCACCAGGCTTTAGGAGGGCGTTTGATGCGGCTGAAAGGAATGGAAGATTTGGCTGCATTTATTGCCAGAGAGGTAAAGAGAGCAGCTGCAGAGGAAAGAGAATGAGACGAGTATTCCTCTGCAGTAGGACAGTGAGAGTCAAAGTAGGAGGCAAAGTTATCCCAGCGAGCTTTCTGAAAATTGAAGGAAGGGGGGCGCTCGTTGGGGTGAAAGACTGGAGAGAGAGGGATAGATAGAATAATTGGTAGGTGGTCAGAACCCAGGTCCTGAAGCACCTCCCAGGAGCAAGAAAAAGCAAGAGTAGAGGGAGCAAAGGAGATGTCAGGAGAGGAGCGACTGCCAGAGGAGCGATGGAGAAGGGTGGGTGTGTCAGGGTCATTGAGGGGGAGGAGGTCTGAGGAGATGACCCAGTCAAATACTTCCTCCCCACAGTGGTCAGAAGTACCTCTTGAGTCCCAAAGCGGATGATGGCAATTGAAGTCCCCCAGAATGAAGAGATTTCTGGAGGAGGGAAGAATTGAGGGAGAGAAGGAATCGGTTCTGCCATCCGTTGGGGAGGAGCAAATAGGGGGGGCATACACATTAAGAAATTGTTTAGGAGGAGGATTTGTTTAGAGAGATGTTGACCCCTACATAATCAGAGTAGGGATCGAGCAAAGAAAGAGAGGTGGTAGAAAGTTCAGAAAAGGATAGGCCCTGTCTGACGAAAATGACAACGCCGCCACTGGCATGCGAGGCATCAGAAGAGAGAATGCCAGACCGGGAGTGAGTACGATCAGAACGCAGAACAGAGAATCCAGGAATCCGGAAAGAGGAAGATGAGTTAAGATTGGATTCCTGAATGCAGATAAGGTCGACAGGATGGGATGAAAGAAAGTGAAGTAGTTCAGTGCTCCTGGCTCGAAGACCTCCAGCATTCCATTGAAGAACCCTGAGAGAGTCAGGGGGAGGAGAGGAGGCAGGAGGTGCAGAAGTATAGCCAGGAGCAAGGGACGGTGGTGGAAGGGCAGAGGAAGGAGATATAAGATGGGCAGATGGGGGATAAGAAGTTTGGAGATGAGGGTGGGGCGAGAGTACAGCATTAGCAGAGGGGGGCTGGATTCCACAGTGGAGGTATACGTGCCGGAGGAGTCTGAGGAGGGGGGAGTCACAGTGTTACGGCAGGGGGGGCAGCTCCAAGAGTGAGAGCTGCCAAGGGCTCTGAAGTTAGATAAAGAAAGTTGTGAGCACCTTAGATGGACCCATTTGAAGCAAGCGCAGCATTGAACTGACTTGCCCTGCCAGGTCACATTTCCAGCGCACGCAGAGCAAGGAAAGATGGGGCCAGGGTTAGGATGAACGTTACCGCTTATCAGGAGAAGAAGAAGAATGAGGAGACAAAGGAGGGCAAGAGTAAGGCAGGAGTGAAGAAAAAGTGAGAACAGGCGACCGATTTTAAAGATGCTGTGTGCTGCCCTTTTGCGGTCGTTCAGGGGGCAGCATAGCGAAAAAATGAATGGGGAGTGCCCAGGGTAACTGGGACCCTCGGGAAGGCCAACAGCCATTTTGACCCAACCCAAACAGGGCCGGGGACCGCACCACCACGTTAAGGCGGCTGTTGTTTGGTGCAGATCTTACATCATAGGCTTATTGATTGCATATCTCTTTTGATAATAGGACTGAACTTACTTGAAATTTTTAATTAAAAACCAAAACTTTCACCAATTGCTTATCTTCATTTTTTTTGTATCAAAACAACTGCTGTTTTAGCAGAAAGTCAGTGCTAATCTATCCTGCAAATTTGGTTTATATCTACCCAGTCGCTAGGGATACTTTGGATTGATCAATCAGACCATTTTTGGTTTGACAATGCATAGAGAGAGGACATTCAGTATGCAAAATTGCAAGAGACAGTAACTAATCTCACCAGTACTCAAATTATGAGAAACAATGTGAGTGATGGAGCTGGTGTGCATCGTCAAAAAAGCAAAGTGATAGTAGCATTTGCATCTGTAAGGATGGTGGTGATGTTATGAGGAGAAATGTGAAGGATGACCTGATCAAGTCAGTCATGGAAAGCATTTTTTTGTCTTTCTTGGCTATTTCAATGCGAGTATGGGCAACAATGATAGTAATTTTGCCATGGCAGAAGAAAGAGCAGGCAGTGAAAAACTAATTACTCTTAAAGAAATCCGGTTTATCATTGGACTTCTTGTAGCACTTAAATACAGCAGGCAGTGAAAAACTAATTACTTGTAGAAATCTGGTTTATCGTAGGATTTTTTATAGTGCTTAAATGGCAAAGGCAACTCCATGCAAACCTAAGTTGTTGTTTGGTATAAACCAAATCATTGTGTGGTTTTGGCTAAGGTATTTGCCTTGCAGTGCCATCGTGATTTACAGATGCCTGCTATAAATGTTGCTTTCTAGCTTGTGAATCAGCAAGGTGTAATTGACAGCTCAAAGTAATGCTCTGCTGTTTTATACAGAGAAGCTTATAATTGGTGGATAGTACAAAACTTTAATATTGTTATTAATATCGGCCATCTCAAAGTCTGCACTCTTTTTCATAAATAAGTGAAGACTTGAACATTTTTGTCCAGCTCTCTTCAGGAGTTATAGTTAGTATGAGGCCTGTGGTAGATGGCAAGATATATAATCCATAGTGTTTGCTGATTGGTGGAAAATTGTGAAAAGTTTTACCCATGTTCAAATAATATGGGAATGATGAACCGTTTTAATCAGAGATGTTTTAATTAGATGACCTTGTTCTAGCAATTACTTCTGAAGAGAGCTAGATAAAAATGCGTGAGTTTTCACTTATTTATGAAAAAGAGTGCAGGCAACAAGATGGTTGATATCAATAGTGATAGAAAGTTTATATGCTGTTGATGTTTGTTAAATCAATTCTGGTTGATTTCTGATTTGTTTCCCCACAGAGAGGGATTTCCTTTTTGCGGTTAGTTGGCTGATGATGCTGATTTTTCAAGGCATGATAATACACTCAACTGCATTTGAACTGGCCTTTCTAATGCAGTTGTTCTTATATGTAATTCAAATTTCAAAGTATTAAGGCATAATTGTTCACTGTGGCTGTTGGACTTTGAAAATGGTGTGCTATCCTAGTTTAAAAATCTCTTAACATCAAGCCACTGCTTTTTTGTATTAGGCTGTCTTTGCTGTGTTGGTGTGGCCATGCAAATGCAATTGCAGTAAAAAAAATTAAGATTTTATGATTGCTGTTGGCGAAGAACTTGAGGTTTCCAAAAAGGCAATTTATCAATTAAATCTACAGGCATTCATGTCTCTGACTGCTTAAATTGATAATTTGCTTCTCAAGACTTAAGATCTCTGGCTACAGCAATCAGTTTCCCACTAGATTTTTCTTCTATATAGATCTTTCAGCCTATTGTGCTTTGTCAGTGAACAACTGCATGAACTCAAAATTTTAAGAAAACAAAAGATACAGATCAATTGTAGAGATTTACATTTCATTAAGCGAAAGAGAAATAGATGCACGCAGAGCAATGGCAATGATTTTTTTTCTCTGTTTTGTATACAGGGTAGATGTTTTGTTGTTTTCAGCCAAGGCCAGGGTTTGGGTTCTATTCTTTTACCACTTTGGGTCTAAAATTTCTGTGATATATTTCTGGACACACATTTAGTAGCCAGGATGTTAATTCTTGATCTAAATTTGTTAAGGCTTGTATTTCATTAGAGGCCTGATAGATTAGGCAGGTCAGTACTGCATGGTCAGCACTTTTTGCTTTGCAATCACACTTCTAGCTAGATGCCAGTGCCCACCTGCACATTTGAGCAAAAGTGTCTGACTCTGGTATGAAAAAGGTTAAGCCTACCAAAGTTTTTCTTGCCATAATGAGGCCCCCTGGAGATCTGATGCCAAGAATGAAGTTATGTTGTTTTTTGAGGGAGAATCTTCAATTGCAAGTTTCACTGATGCTTTCCCCATGGTACAGCACTGATGTTTTGTTTTCTGCATTGATGTAGAAATTGTTTTGCAACAGGCACAATTGGATGTCTAAATTTTAAGGTGGCAAGAGAGGTCTGATATTGATGTGAGCCAATCATGGATTAGATGGTTCTGTTCCACAACTGCTTGACGTCTGTGGTAGAGTTGTGGTGGAGCTCAGCTGATTGTGTACTCATGTAGATGAAAAAAGTTTCTGTGGCAAATTAGTTCAGGGGTAGTGTAGTTAGTTGGCACTCTGTCTATTACGAACCGTTAAAATGGTTTTGTGGTGTGGCATGTCAATGTGCCATGTTGCTTGATCCCAAAAAAATTTAAGTCAAATTTTCGGAAAATCTCATATCTCAACAACCACTTAACCACTTAACAAGATGTTAATGTGCAAGTTGTAAATAATCAAAGTTTGTATGTCTTCAGCTTTATTTTATTAAAAACATTTTGAAAACTGCTAGAGGAATAATGTCACAGATCACATTTATAGTGAACTGATGTTGTAAATCACTGTATATAATGTTCAATAAGCTTAAAATGCCAGTATATTTATTGTTGCAGTAGCAAAAATGTAAAAAATGTCCTTTTTGAGCCTGCAATAGAAAACTGAAATATGACAAAGCCAAAACAAATAAAATACTATCACTTCATGCTTATCTTACATCATGTTGTTGTTGTTGTTGTTGTTGTTTACCCGACCCCTTCCGAGGGATGGGGGCATGGCGGAAGACCATGGAGCCCCAGAAGCCGGGCAACTCCCCAGGGTCTGGACCAGAGGTCATAAAGAGACAAAGAGTCGCCAAAGAGTGGTAATCACTTAATAATCACTTAAGCTATGAAGATCATATTAAGCTTAAACTCTTCAGAAACTACACCTATATATCTGCTTTAAAACAATTTTATGTGTGTCTGCAACAGAATTTGAGTAAGATGTAAAAAGCCAAAACATGCCACTGAGACCAACACAGGGAAATGGCACTTTAACCTTGCTCAAGTTTTTATGATTAATGTTTTCAGTCAAGGCTTAGTAAACTTTTAAGGCTCTGTATATTAATGCAACTTACTTAGAGATACAGAACTTTGGTAGAAGTGTTTATGTGCACTTGAATTAACCAGAAACAACACAGTGTGGTTCAAGATCAGCTTATGTCTCTTTGATCTGCCAGTCTTTGTGGATGTGTAATCTACTTTGATGAGCTGTGAAACAGTTAAAATGATATATGTTGCTAGCAATTTATTTTACCCATCATGCATAAAATTGCAAGGGTAGTGTTAATGTATTTCCATTTTATTTCAAATTGCTTAGTGGTTTTCCTTTAATGTGTAAATAAATAGCAATTTGCAAACTAAAAGCTAAAGCTATATTGCAAAAGTTTTAGCACAAAAAAATTGTATCTACCAGCAAACGGTGCTTTTTGTTGGGAAAATGGCCCACAAAGCAAGACATCGTATAAAGAATGCTATTTGAATCCAATCACCTTCAACATAATGCATGCAATAATTTAGCTGAAGAACTAGTAGGCCTTTGGATGTGGTGCAACGTGGACCAAAAATAGTGGCAGACTGAATATTCAATCTAATGAAAGCCTTTGATTCACTTACTTGCTGTAGTAATCATAGATGTGGCCAAACGTTTACGAGGAGATTGGAAGAGCACTCTAAGGATGTAGATAAGCTATTGAACATAATTTGCTACAAAGCTTAATGGGTGAGAAACTTTGAGAAAATGTATTTGCTGCACATGACATATTATGATTTCTAGTTGTACAACAACCAAAAAGACCCAAGAATAGGCAAGTGTCTTCCTGTTACATACAGGGTGTTCAATAATTATCGTTACAACTTTTATTTATGCATACAATTGTTTTATTTATGCATATGTTTACTTAATATCCACAAAGTTTGATGTATTATAAGTTTAAATATATGCTAAGTTTTTACTTTTACCCTTTTCCAGATACTAAAAATTTCAAAACGAGAATAGCAATTGTAGAGTTGTATAAGTCAGGAAAGTTGCCAAGGGGCATTGCTAAATTATTAAATGTGAACAGAATGTTGGTATGGCGACCGCTTAAGCAATTTGTTCCTCAAAAACTGAAGATGCCTTGTGCGAGCCTTGCACAAGTTTGGAAAGTAAAGAAATGCAGTTTTCTAGTGCACATTTTATTGGAATAATTTCGGAAGAAAGGTAACTTTCAGAATCCATAAAATAATACTGCATAACAACACTAAACTGCTTTGCATTTTTGATGATTTATTTACATGCACTCTAACCTGAACGTTTTTGGCTCACATCAAGCCCTTGTCAACATCTATAATATCAAGTATTATAACTTAATTATCATATAGAACTAAAACTTCAAATATTAATAAGGCTTAGGCATTACACTACCTCAGCAAGTCAGATAAGAAATATATATTTGAGGTCAAAGCAACATATACTGGTAACTAAATGCAATTGAATTATGATGAATAACACAAATAACTATGCAAAATAGCAGCAAATACGACAGATTATGAGGTTGTGATGGAACAAAGACATTTGGACACCAGGGCAAGAGAACATTTGAATCTTAATAACGATAGAAAAAGTGCCATTAAGGATCATTTGCAACAGTGTGAATCTTGTTCTAAAAGTGAAATAAATTTGTATTCATCATTTATAGTTTTAAAGAAATGCTCATGTGAATATAATGCAAAAATTCATGAACCCATGTTAACACTGGGATGACCGTGGAAAAAGTCTACCAAGAACAACTGGGGGTGTTGATTTCAACACCTTAAAATAATACATTACTTCAGTTTTATTTGTACTTGCTTGCTTCATCAATTTTGCAACAATGTTTATTTTGTGTTGTTGATTACTTTTTGCAAAAGTATTATGCACACTACACAAAAACCAGATGATCTGTACAATATACAGGTAGGTTATCACAGTTCAGGTTTCAACCAAGTCGTAGTCAGTAGTCACATGACTGGAGGGCAATACTTGCAATATGGTAACTAGACTAATGCCAAATATTTGTACACAATCGACTTCTTTAAAACAAAACAAGCTTTTCTACACTGCAAATTTCCAATAAACAAGTATTGAGGCTACACTTGGGAGTGCTTTGAAATTCAGATAATCAGTCCTATGGCAAAAGACATTTCTTGCATTCAGTAAGTTTCCAGTCACCATTACTGCATTTTCCACAAGTGGGTTTTCTGCAGTGCTGGCAAATAGAAACCGTGCTGTTGTTGCATTTCTCATCAGTGCACTTTTGATGTTTTCCAGAAGTTCACTGCACACTTCCTTGTTCTATGGTATTTTCTTGAGTTACTTTTTGTGCAACATAAGCTTCTCTCAAGCCTTCAATTAACTGAAGGATAAAGTTGCATCGGGTAATTTTTTGGCCAGAAACTTTCTTGTAAACAATCGAAGAGTTCAATTCAGCAATGTCAAGTGTGTTGTTGCAAACCGCTAAGAGCCATCTTCTACTACAGGGTGCCCCACAAAAAACCCTAAGTTTGTGATAATGGTTATACTGTTATGAAAGTAATTAATGATTACAACCACAAAAAACCCCTAAGTTTGTGATAATGGTTGATTTATGTTTTTATATTTTCAGAATTTGTAGGTTTTTATATTTTCAGAATTTGTAGACCCATGCCACAGCTAAGCAATTTCCAGCGCGAGGTCATCGACCTATTCCGGGAAGAACGTCCAACATGGGGGTTACAGAAATGTCGGAAAATTTTGCCTAAATTTTTTGGTGCCATTACAACTGACCAGTTTAGAGGTGTCGCGGCTGCATTCAAACAGGGTGGATCACCTGTAGCAAAGGTGCGTAAGCATGGTAGTGGCACTTCTTGCAAGTATGATTCCCCAACAAGGTGAGCACTCTTGGAACTTGCCATAACTCCACCAGATCATCGCAGAAGACATTCAAGTCAACGTGAAATTTGTAAAGAACTGGTAGTGTCAAAGGGGTATGTGCACAGAACAATTGAAAAATCAAATTTAAAGTGTTTTTGATGTATTAAATGCCATGTTTTAACTGAAGCACACCGGCAAACTCGAAAGACAAAGTGTGATGCCATGCTTCAGCACTTTGGTGAAGGCGAAAAGTGGAAACAAGTGTGGTTCTCAGATGAATCAACATTCTGCTTGTCTGCACCACTCAATAGGCAAAATGAACGCATATATCATGCAGTGGATGTCAAAACTGATATTCCTGATGAAGATTTGTTGGTAGAGATAGACAAGCAGCAACCATCTATCATGTGCTATGGTGCTGTTTCCTGGCACGGCAAAACAAACCTCTATTTTATTGAAGGAGATGCTGCTGAGCAGGAAGGTGTTGCACCGAGTCGGAGAAAGAAAAAAACTGTAAATCAAGTTGTTTACAGAGAGGATATGTGCTCGCAGATGTTTGAAGATATTGACCAAGTAATGCAGGGAGAACCCTGGACGTGGCAGCAAGATGGTGCAAAGCCACACACTGCCAATGACACTGTTGCCTGGCTCCGAGTTAACACTCCAGATTTCATCACACCCCAGCAATGGCCATCCAAGAGCCCTGACCTCAATGTAATGGACTATTGCATTTGGAGTGTACTCTTACAGGAGGTTTAGAGACAAAGAAGAGGAATCACTGATACTGAGTCATTAAAACATGTGTTGATGGACACATGGAACAACATGTCTCTTGATGTCATTCGTCAAGCAACTCAGAACTGGATGGATCACTTACGTCGCTGTTCTGCAGTTAATGGGCAGCATTTTGAGCGGTATCTGTAACTTGTTTATTAGCTAACAGTTTGTTAATTACACAATAAAGTTGTTAGTTTGATTCGTTTTTAAATACCATTAAAAAATAACATGGTTTAAATAATACATGGTTTAAATTCGAATTCGACGTGTGCAAGTCTACTGCACGGACATGTCTTTTTTTTCTCTCGAACGCGCTAGAAAACGTGCTTTTTTTACTATGACAAGACAAAAAAGCAAAGGCAGTTTGAGCACTGAGGAAAATTTGAATTGCAAAAGTGCATGCTTCACAGAAGAAGACAGAGAACAACTAAAAGAAATTAATATTTCTTTTAAAAAGTTAATTGAAGAAGTTAATGAATTAAAAAGTGAATTGGCCAAGAACAAGAGAATTTTGGAAGAAACAAAAGAAGTAAACCAGCGACTTAAATAGCAATTAAATTTGTCCTTATATAAATCGGATTCTCTAGAACAGTACGGTTGCCGTGAAAATCTCAGAATTTATAATGTTCCTGAAAGTGCAAATAAAAAAGATGATGGAGAAGATATCATTATTGAAATAGCAAAGCATCTTAATGTTGATTTGAAAGATTTAGATATTCAAAGAGCTCACCGACTGGGACAAAAAAGAATTGGAAAAACTAGACCAATAATTGTAAGATTTGTCTCATTTAAAAAGAGATTAATTAGAATTACTGAAATTAAAAAAGAAATTGAAGACTATAACCACAGATGTAAAGAATGAAGACCTGTCCATAAAAAAATTTTAAAATGCGTTCATTATGGAGGATCTTACTTCATTGCGAGCCAAGTTATTACGTTATGTTGAAGAGGAATGTGATGGTCGATTTGCAAAAGTTCATACAATTAATGGAAAGATAATTATGAACGAAGCATCAGATGAAAACGATGACAATGATAAAAGTGATAAAAATGGAAATGCAATGTGGCTGAAGATCGAGACGCCAGATGATCTTCATAGGTATGGAGTTGACATTAATTTCCTTAAACTTAATTACCGACTGTTATGCGTTATTAATTATAGTGTTACCCAAAGCTAATTTGCCTAAAAAACTTTGTAATTAACTAAAACTACTTTTCTAAACAAAATGGCAACTTTTCAAAATCATTGTAAAGAACCTAAATAAAAAATGAAGACAAATGATTTATGCAATTTATGCTTTCAAAATCCTGTACAATTCGATGAATCAAAATGCAGTACTTGTTTAGTTACATCATCCGATAGTTACTGTGATAAAATGCTTGAAAGCACTGACACACCATTATCTATGAGCATACCTATACAGTCACTTGATAACAACTTATCAGCTGCTGATTGTCTGGCACCTCTAAGCAATGCATTATCAACACAAACTGCAATTGTCGATTACAATGACTTCTTTTCGAACTGTAATTACTATAGTGTACAAGAACTAAATAACAAATTGAATAATAGTAAGGATTCTGAACTATTCTTTATCCATGTTAACATCAGAAGCATACAAAAAAATATTGACAATTTAATTAATTTCTTATATGAACTTAAACAAAAACCAGATTTTATATTACTTACTGAGACTAAACTTATGAAAAAATGTGACATTATTGTCAATATTAGTATACCTGGATACACATTTGTACATGAAGATACCACTACTAGCGCTGGCGGAGTTGCTATGTACATTAAGGTTAATATTAATTATAGCATTGATTCTAATATTAAATTCGAAATATCTGGTTCCAAAAGTTTATGGGTAAACATAGAAAATGATATTGTAGGTAAACTAACTGTTGGGGTAATTTATCGTCATCCAGTATATGACAAAGATAGCATTGGGAAATTTATTGAAAATATCGAAAACGTGCATTGCAAAATAATTAGTCAAAAACGATATTTTTTTGTGATGGGCGACATTAATATTGATTTATTAAAAATCGAAAAAAATGAAAATTCTAGAAACTATGCATATTCTTTAATTAGTTCCTCATGTAGATGCCTAATAAACATACCCACAAGAGTGAATATTAATTCAGCGACTCTACTTGATCATGCGTATACCTCACTGCTTAAAAACATTTTATTAAGTGGAGTATTAGTGACAGACATCTCAGACCACTATCCTATTTTCTCTCTGATTTCAAATGCAGGAAAAAATTACAAAACAGAAAAAACATATTATGATACGAGATTTTACAGCTTTTAGTAAAGATGAATTCAATAAAACTTTGCAAGAAGCTTTAAATGAAAATGTGGTTTCGACTATGTCTATTAATGAACAAACTAAAAATTTTTTGAATACCTTTTCCAATACTGTAAACAAATTAGCTCCATTTAGAAAAATGATGCAAAAAGAAAAGAGGCTTAAAAGAAAACCCTGGTTAACGCGTGGAATTTTAAAATCAATTAAAATAAAAAACAAAATGTTTAAAAATCTTCATTCTCATATATTAAGTAACAACCCCAATGACTTGGTTAATGATGTTAATCAGAGGTATAAAACATATAGAAATGCTGTAAATTGTTTGATAAGTAACGCAAAAAAGGTATTACTATAATAAAATACTTATTGAGAATAGAAGCAACTCGAAAAAGATTTGGCAAACTATTAATATACTACATAATTCTCAAAAACTAAAAAATCAAGTCGAGATTACAAAACTGCAAATGCTCTATGGGACTGTTACTTCGCCCATAGCCATTGCTGAAACTCTCAATGAATTTTTTGTAAACATTGGTCCACAAATGGCATCAAACATACCAGATGTTGAAGTTGATGCAAAAACAACTGTTAATCAACAATCACACCTAAGTAGGACCTTCTTTTTTTCTCCAGCAAATCCACCAGAAATTGAAAGGTTAAGTAATCAGTTGAAAACAAACAAAGCTTGTAGAAGTGTAGATGCTCCTACAAAATTCATCAAGTATGGTAAATCTGTAATAGCACAATTTCTATGTACACTATATAATAAATGTATTGTTGAAGGTGAATACCCAGATTTATTTTAAAAAATAAAGTAATTCCTATATTTAAAAAAGGGAACCCCGAACTTGCCACCAACTACAGGCTGATATCTTTAAACCACCAATTTAATAAAATATTCGAAAATTAACTTACAGTAGAATGTATAATTATCTTAAAAAATATAATTTAATTGATGAACGCCAATTCGGGTTTTGCAGCAATCATTCAACAATTCATGCAATCAACAGCATTTATGACGAACTTTTAAAAAGCAAAGATGATAAATTATACAATTGCTGTTTGTTTCTTGATTTTTCAAAGACATTCGATACAGTGAACCACGAAATATTAATAAAGAAACTAGAAAATAATTTTGGATTTCGAGATAACACTAAATTATTCTTGAGTAACTATTTAACCAACAGATATCAGTATACAAGAGTTTCCAATTATAGATCGAGTCTGAGAACTGTCACTTGTGGGGTGCCTCAAGGGTTTGCTCTTGGGCCGCTACTTTTTCTTTTATATGTTAATGATTAACCTTTGTCTTCAAACTTTAAAACCACTTTATTTGCTGACGATACTTTGTTACAACTATCTGACTGTAATATCAAAAAGTTGGAAAAACGGGTTAACAATGAACTAAATAAAATAAATGTTTGGCTGAGAAATAATAAGATATCTTTAAATATATCTAAAAGTAATTATATGCTCATTGACAATTGTATCAATGCCTCAAGTAAAAAACATTTTGAAATCAAATTGCAACAAAACGTATTAAATAGAGTTAGAAACGTAAAATATTTAGGTATGCTCATAGATGATGATCTTAATTGGGATCCACATATTAAACAACTTTCTCTGCAACTTTCAAAATCCTCAGGTATAATACATTGCTTACGTAACTTTGTTGATACTGAAACACTCAAATTGTTATATTATAGTTTAATTTACAGTCGTGTTCAATATGGTATTATTTTATGGGGAACAGCAACCTACTCTAGACAAAAAGAAATAGTTCTAAGACTTAACAACATTGTTCGAATTATGACCTGGAGTAGGAAATTTGATCACGTTAGCATACTGTATAAGCAACTAAAATTATTGAAATTAGAAGACATTTACAGATTAGAATTATCAAAGTTTATGCATCAATTGAATTGCAATATGACTCCTAAAGTTTTTGAAAAAAATTTTGTTAAACTTGAAAGTGTGCATTCATACAGTACAAGACAAAAAACTAAAAACAATTATTTCTTAACCCGGGTCAACAAAACAATGTCACAAAAACAATTGGCTTTTCGTGGTAGTAAATTGTGGGCAACTCTAGACAATTCTATAAAAACAAAACCGTTACCAGTCTTCAAAAAATATTAAAAGAACAAATGATTAAAGATTATTAAATTGAAAGTTTTGCTTTGATTCTAGATTATTTCACAAAAATTGCTGATGCATTAAATATGTGACTTTCACGTTATGCTCTTTTATACAAAATTTAGCTTCCTCTCTTTGTTTTTCTTTTTTTTCTCTTTTACTTCTTCTTTCCAGTCTCTATTAAGTTTTTATTTATTGCTGGTAATTTATTTGTTGTTTTTTTGTTATTAGGAGGCAAGAAAACCTTTGAGTTGTTTCAGTGTCCCCTGTCCCATACACGAATGTACTATTTTATTTTATTACTGTTTTATGTTGACGTTTATTGAGTGTATTGGGCAAACAACAATCATAAACTTACTAAACTACAGTTTAAAGTTTCGAATTTAGGGTTTTTTGTGGGGCACCCTGTAGATGTGTGTGCAGTGTATTTGCATACCATACATCAACCCCAATTTTGTTTTTCATGTAAAAGTGTATAACCAGTGGCTTTCTTTTCTCTGTTCCATCTGTACTTGGGGCATCATGCATAGTTGATATACGATTTACAGTAGAGTGGATGTCTCAATCAGTAGATGGAACACATAAACAATAAAAGATAAAGCAAAATACCTAAATTAAATATAAGAAACAGGTCTGTATCTGTTTATTGCTTTATTAGCATGAGTGGAGCAGTGCAATGGTATGGGATTTTGAGAAATATCAAGTTGCAAGCTGCTCTCCTGTTAAGGTATCATTTGAGAATTGTCATTGTCAGTATTGTTTTCATCACTGGAACTACGTATGTGGTTGTCAGGGCTGGCATCTAGGTTTGGCACATTATTTTCTGGGTTTGGTCCTGTAGCATTGCTGTTGCAAGAAGCTACATCTCTCAAAGAAACTGAAATTTCTTGTCCATTTTTCATGCGTATCAATGCATAATTTATAATAGCATGAACATGGTCAATTTCATCTACCACTAAGTCATATTTGCAAGCACGTACGTCATGCTTTGGAATGGCTGGTCTTGGCTCACTCAGCCTTGTAGGTACCAACATACCAAACAATGATCTGTGCTTAAAATTGAACAAACGTTCATGCAGCATTTCTTTAATTGCCATGCAGAGCAGTGATCAGATCGAGTGTGAAGCAATAGGCGGAACAACTCCCCAGTGTCTTATTTCTAAATTTTTAGACTTGACCAAATTATTATGTCAGCCATCAAGTTGGCTTTGAAGTCTAAAAATTTAGAAATAACACTGGGGAGTTCTACCTAATGCTCTACACTCGGTCGCTGACCAAGTCATTCCATTATAGCATTTGCACTGTCCATTACCTGGGCATTATGCACTGACATACAACTGCATGCAATACCACAATGCTGAAAATAAGAAGATAGCTCACATTACATAAAAGTAGCACCTTATCAGGTGAATATGACTCGGCATACCAAACATAGAAAACAATTCATTCAAGCAATTTTTGACTGTTTTTGCATCAATATTTGAGCATGGAAAAGCAAAAGGAAAGCATCAATATTTATCAATTACTCTTTGAAATCTTAAACTAAGTTGCTCAAAAGGTTGGGTTGCTTTAGTAGCTTGCGATTGAGTGGTTCAAAAAAGTTGATCTTGCTTCACAATATACTGTATTTTGTATTGTCACACAACTTTACACTCATCATCAATAGAATAAGGTAAATTTTTTACTTAAACAAAATAATAAAATCTTGTAACACTGGGTTGTTCTTGTTGTGATTACCCCTCCTCTTCCTCAGGATGGAGGTATGTGTCACAAATAAGTAAATTTGCGTTAAAAGAAAAGTTTTTATATATGTATAGTTATTGTAATCTGTTGTTTTATTTTGCAGTGATTATTTTTAATTGTAAATCTAAATTGTCTGAAGCCCTAAACTTGCTAAACTGTTTTCAAAGAAAGATCTTTTTTCTTTCAGATTTATAAATAGATTTGTAACTCACACGCCTTTCTGACATCACAATGGCTGTCTATGTGACTTAGTTTTCCTGTGTATTGTAGTAATTCTTATTTCTTCTCAAAGATTTCTTCTTTTTTTTGTTATTGTTACTGATTACATAATTTATTAACAATGTTTTTTTTGTGTCATGTGATGTTCTAGCAATTTCTAGATTATTTTCCATCGTATATATAAGGCAGCGAGATTGCATTCATTCAGAGAGTGTAGTTCAGAGAAAGATAGCAGCATGTTGTAAAAAGGCGTTGTTCTGTAGTGATTGTTGTGACAGGAATTAAGCGATTATTTTAGTGGTTTTTAGTTTAGTAAGTCTCTGATATTTATTTGTTGAAGTGCTTTAGTTCTGTGTTTTGGCAAGCGAAGGAATTTGAAGTTTTAAAGTGATTTGTGAATATATTGTTCTGTTCTTGATCAAAAAGTGCGTGGGTTAAAGTATCTTAGTGGAAGCCAATCTTTTCTTAGCTATTAAGTTGCAACCAAACTTAATTATTCGATTGATACTGCAAGTTGCGTCAATTTTAAGAATTAAATTAAGATTGAGATAGATTCAGAACTCTATTGAAATGCAACAGTATGACACAAATGACAAGTCAGGTTCATGCTGACAATCTAATTGAATTAGGCTAGGGTATAGGTGGTATCCCATTTTGAACCAGTCATGAATGACTGGTAGCCCCACCACCAACAAGGTGGACTGCCATTGGTGGGTACCCAGGTGTCGCCTCTTATGACATGCTGGGTGAGCAGCTTCATGGGTACGCCATATGCTTGTCACATAAAGATGGAGACATCCTTGTCCAAGGACACAACAAGCGAGCTTGCTGGCTTTGTTCTCTACACTATTCCTTTTTATGCTGAGTTTCAAGCAAGGAAGCTGTGAATATCATTTTTTATAGTCTTTTGGTATGACTTAACTTAGGGAAAGGAAGCCGCGTCTACCGACTGTGAAGCGAACGCTCTAACCACTACACCATTGAGTCAGTTGTAACACCAGGTTGCTATTATGGTTTGTGATTTTCTGCAGTATATCATTGTGCAGACTCATATTGGCACAGTAAATTCTAGGAAGGGGATCAGTTACACTTAAATTTGCCTGCACAGTACCTAATGTCAAAGTCAAATGCTTTTAGTTTAAGGTGCCAATGCATAATTTTTTCATTTTTGGTTTTTTCATGGTATGTGAAGCAATACTTAAATGGTGTAGATCTCTAATCAGCTAATGATGCGGATTTCATCTCTGATCAGTAATAATTGTAAATCAGTCTCCATACAAAAACCAAGCCCATTTCTAGATCACTTCTACTATTGCACAGGTCTCTTTTTCAACACTGAAGTAAAAAAGTGCGTTTTTATTCCACATTCTGGAAAAGCATGCAATTGGTTTGCCTTGTAGGTTGGGCAATGCAGAAACAGTTCATCAGACGCATCTATCTTGATCACAAATGACACTTTTTCATCAATTTTTTCAAGATGGCTGAAGCTAGATTAATTTTTAGCAAGGTTAGCGTTTGCTGCCTGTCTTTACTCTGTGGAAACTTAGCTGCTGTTAGCAATTTGTTTTGTTAGAAAACTGTGGTAGCCATTGTGCATAGTACAAAAATGTGCCTATTAACTGTCAACTATTAACCATAGCCATTGTGCATAGTACAAAAATGTGCCTATTCTTTGTTGTTTGTAGGCAAGGGTAGCTCAAGGATGATGTCACATAGTCAGGGTCTGGTCTCAAAATTCCCATTGGTTATGTGGTAGCCCAATAGCTTAATGAAATTAGAATGCACACTTCTTTTTTTCAGAGTAAGGCTGCTCTCTTTGGTTGCTTTTAAAAGTCTTTTTAAATTTTTGTCATACTTTTCTCGTGTGTGACAGCAAATAGTAATATCATGTAACTATGCAAATGCGCCTTTCCAGGTATATTTTTCAGAAAATTTTACATACTACTCCCTGAAAGTTGGGTACTGCATTTTTTAGCCCTAAGGGAAAATGTTTGAATGGATAAAGGTGTCTTTTGGCCTCAAATGATGTATATTTCCTCTTCAGGTAAATAGCATTAGTTGGTGATAAGTGCTTCACAAATGCAGAGTAGAAAACCATTTATAATGACATCAGCAAAATGGATAAGCCAGGTGTGCAAAAATATCGTCTTATGACATGCAACCAAAAAAGTTTATGTGCACAAATGGCAAAGTTTATAAATGTGTGTGGTATTAAAATTTTTACGTGCTACTAAATTTCAAAAAATTTTTTGCACCTCTAGGGTAAGCATCTAAGTATGTAAATTTATTTATTGTTTGGCTGTAATCAACCCATTTGCTTCTTGTGGTTATTGCTGTATATACCACTACTCTCACTGACTAAGGTAATGATGAGCTAGGCTAAATGATGTCATCTTTAAGGCAACTGGACAATCTTCAAAGAAATTTGGTGGAACAGAGGCACCTATACCTTTGAGTATTCTAAATCCAGTAAAGTTTTGTGCCCTTTATTGGATTTAGAGCAGTCTAGGGTCTAGCACCTCAGCTCCACAAAATTTAAAGCTGACGATTTTGTGTTTACATAGGAACTCATGTCTTAATATTACGTTCCATTATGAGCCATCCATAACTGAGAATTTTACATCAGCATATTGGTGGGTTAGAGTTAGGGTTTTCTTTTTTTTTTGTGAAGGTTTTCTTGTTTGTTAATTATGGCAATTTTTGCCCATTTACAAAAATCAGAAATAATGTGATTTTTCTTAACTCCTGTATCAAGCAAACAATTTGCTACACAACCATTCATCAATACAAACATGTTTACTTTTTCATTATTATTTTTTTTGTGGTGCAATACTTTGACTGGAAAGAACACTACCTTTGTCAACATGTACAATTAATTGATCATGACTGCCTGATTTGCGTTGAATGACACATTTTAGCAAAATGTCCCTTTCTTCGACATTGGTGGCATACACAATGATTGCCAGACAATTTCTT
The DNA here is from genome assembly GCA_963675345.1 of Trididemnum clinides. Taxonomy (NCBI): domain Eukaryota; kingdom Metazoa; phylum Chordata; class Ascidiacea; order Aplousobranchia; family Didemnidae; genus Trididemnum; species Trididemnum clinides. The sequence continues at coordinate 71,539 of OY776290.1, read as the reverse complement.
CACTTGTGCAAGGAACCACCACAATAACATAAATTTCTTGATTGATCAGCACACAATCCTGGTGGATGAGTGGGATTGCTGGCACCTCTTTACTTTGTAACATGCCACAATGAGCTTCAATGTCTAAAATACTATTGGTACATCTTGGAAAAGTTTTGTATGTGTCTGCATTGCTTAGAGTTTCACTAAGTGCTCTTGCTTTGTTTTCTACAGCTTCTGATTCTAGCACAATGTCTTCTGAAATATGTTCCTTATGCAATTAGATTCGAGACTGGAGATAAACAAATCTCTTATTGCTGCTTCTTGAATCTGTGCAGGGATGAAATTAACAAAATTACAATTCTTGCTAAGAGACTTCAGTCTTTGTAAAAAATCTTTTAATGGTTTGCCTGGGTTCTGTCTGTAGGCTTTAAGGCAATGTGTTGCAAAAACTTTATAATTTGGTTTCACATAAGTTTGATCTAAGTGATATAGGTCTTCACTATCACAGACAGAGTAAACAGAAGTATCTAGTAAACTGATTAAAATATCCATCTGATCTTGATCTGTAATTTTGGGGATATACTGTAAATGCAGTAGTAGTTACTCAATTTTTATTCAATGTTATCCCTTTAGCAGAGATGGCCAGATTCACCCCATTTTTTCTGCAATTGCTTGCACTCCGTCTCTCCACATTGTTTAATTCAGGGCATCCTCCTTCTTCAAACCAATCTCTGTCTACTCTTCCACTTGCCTCTTTAAATGTTGCCTTCCTTTTTGCTATGATATCCTTGACCTCTTCATTCCACCACCACATGTCTCCTTGATCTCTCCTAGGCTTCTTCTTTCCACACACTTCATCACATACCATTAGAACACCATCTTTGAAAGTTTTTTAGAAATCACTCGCGTCTGGGCTTATGTTGCGTGCAATAGAATTTTTTGTCCTGTCTCAACCTAAATTTTATTCTTAAAATTGAGATAACTTATAGTATCATTTGAGTAGTTAAATCTGGCTGCAACTTAACAGCTAGGTGAAGATTGGCTTCTACAAAGATACTTTGAGTCACACACTTCTCTGTCATAAACAGAACAAATATATTCACAAATCACTTTAAAACTTCAAATTCCTTTGCTCATTGAACATACAAGCTAAAGCACTTTAATATAACAATCAGGAAGCAGTCAAAACTAAATCCACCAAATAACCGTTAATAGAATCCACAATAAATCACCACCAAATGCCACACTTCTTTCTTCAGCCTCTTTACACTTTTACTCTCTTTGCACCCTACTTTTTACTACTACAAATCTCTACTGAATGCGTAAAAATCTTGCCACCTTATATATGAATGGGCTGCATTCCAGAAAAAAAAACTAGAACAACATCACGTGACACAGAAAGAAACCACTGTTAGCAAATTACATAATTGACAATAAAAACAAATCTTTGAGAAGAAACAAGATTCACTTGAATACTTTGGCCATGTAGTCAACTATTGTGACGTTAGAAGAGGCATGTGAGCTACAAATCTAAATGCAAAAGAAAAAAGGTCTTTTTTGAAAACAGCCAAGATATAAAAACAAGTTTGGGGCTTAAGACAATTCAGATTTCACAAATAAAATAATCATGGCAAAACAAAACGACAGATTATAAAACTATTCTTTTAATGCAAATTTATTCGTGACAGCTTACTAGTTTTTTACTCTTTTTTGAAATCTTCTCTTGTTCAGTTTTCATACAACTTTCAAATCTTTCTTGTGATTTGTTTCTTTCTCACAATCTTTTTATAACCTTTTTATCCAAATCTACAACCACCAGCTTGTGCTAAAGTTGCCATAAAATTACTTTCACGTCCCTTACATACTTTCTGTATTTTTCTCCCAGAAGCACAAAATCAATTTCTGTTTTACATCCAACACTATAAGTGATTTTCCGTTTGTCTGCCTTATAAAACCAAGTGTTTGCCCTGCACAACTCAATTTCATCACAAAAATTTAGCAATCTTCTGCATTTCTTTTTCCAATACCATTCCCTCTGTGTACACCTTCAAAACCCTCCACACATTTCCCCAAATGTCTATTGAAATCCCCCAAAGAAATGATAATTTCACTAAAACTTCCCAAGTTTCACTTACTTGCCATTTCATCATAAAGACGAACTTTCTCTATGTCTGGTCTTCCACTTTGTGGCCCATTTGCAGATACGAGGGATGTTTGAAAAGTAACGGGACTTTGTAAATAATTATTTTATTTGAATTGCCATGTAAAAATTACAAGTTGTCCCCTTCAAAGTAATCTCCTTGAGCTCGAATGCACTTTTTTAATCTCTGCCACCATGCTTCTATGCACTTCTGGAAAGATTCCATTGGGATCGCTCATTCCTTTGTTATGGGTGTTGTTATGGCTTTTGAGTCTTGAAAACGGGTTCCTTTAATGACTCCCTTGAGCTTAGAAAACAAGAAAAAATCACAGGGAGCCAGATCTGGTGAGTAGGGTGGTTGCTCCAGCACGGCAATGTATTTTTCTGCAAGAAATTGTCATATGCTTAAGGCATTGTGAGCAGGAGCATTGTCATGATGAAGCAGCCATGACTTTGTCTCCCACAATTCTCTTCTTTTCTCCCTTACCAAACGCATCAAACGTCGCAGGATGTCTTTGTAAACATTCTGGTTAATGATTTGGCCCTGTGGCAAGAATTCTAGATGAACAATTCCATGAACATCAAAGAAAACAATCAGCACCATCTTAATTTTGGACTTGAACAGCCTTGCTTTCTTGGGTCTTGGTGAGGATGCACTCTTCCATTCAAGGCTCTGCTGTTTGGTGAGTGGATCGTACTCGAAGATCCATGACTCATCACTGGTAACAACTCTACTCAGCAGATCTGGTGTAATTTCAAGTTGTTTCAGGATGTCTTGACACACTTGCACACGATTTTCCTTTTGCCCATCATTCAGCAACCTTGGTACCATTTTCGCACAAACCTTCCTCATCCCCAGATCTTCTGTGATAATCCTCCACACCCTCTCACTATTCATGTTCAATTCATCTGCTATCATTCTAACAGTAAGGTGGTGGTCACTGCACACTTTTTCTCCCACACGCTCAACATTTTTGTTCTGCTTGTTGTTGGCCTTCCACTCCTAGGATCATCTTCCACATCCTCTCTTCCCTCTCTGAACCTCTTGTGCCACTCAAAAATCCGAGTTCTTGACATCATAGCATCTTCGTAAACTTCTTGGAGCGAATTGAATGTTTCAGTTAGAGTTTTTCCAAGTTGTACGAGAAACTTCAAGTTGATTCTTTGTTCAATGCTCATTATTTATTAACAAAAGAAGAAGAAAAAAAAATATTTACTAAATAAATTATCCCAAAACGAACTACAGTAAAGCACCTTTCAAGAAAAGCCTGTAAAAAAGCATGTGGTTGTCACAGAATGCTAAAACTACATTTTTACAACCACAAGGCATTGTGCCATCTTAAAAAACAAAGCTTTTATCACTGTTGCAAGTGTTGTTTGTGCAAAGCATACAGTCCCGATATTTTTCAAGCACACCTCGTATTATGCACATCACTTTTCTACCTAAAGTTAGCACAATTGCCATTACTCTGTTGCTTTTTCTTCTAACTTCCACAATGTTTCCAGATATTTCCTCTTTCACCAAAATTCCAACCCTTCCAATTATTGCATCATTTTCTGACCACCACAGTTTATACCTTCATCCCAAAGTACCCACAAAACAAGTTCATTGGCCCTTCTATCTTACTTCCTGCATGCAGCACACATCAACTTTTCTCTTCCTCAGTTCTTTGCACACTTTTGTTTTCCTTTTACAAAGACTTCCCACCTTTATCAAACCAAATCTTATCCCATGACATTCAGGTTTAAATCTGGAGATTCTTGGGGCCATTTATTTATTTTTTCTGGTCATGGAGATTTGTTAGAGCAAAATTCTTTTATGGAGAGCATGCCCTTGTTTACCCTCAATCTAAACTTTCTGGCATGAGTGGTTCAACCAAGCAATTAAGCCGGCAACCCCACTATTGACAGTCAGACTGCAATTGGTAGATACCCAATAGTGGTCTCTTATGACATGCTGAATAAAAAGTTTTACTATTCTTTAAAACCGGTGAAGTACAGTCACATAGCTTTGAAATATTTGCTTGTATCTACATGTGAAACTAAATTTCAACTCAACACAATGCAGAATCACGTAAATAAACAAAATAAGCTTAGGTACTACATTTTCGGTTTATACCATGTGAGGTTAAAGAATGCTGCAGGAAAACAGCATGTACAAGTTTGAAGCAAGCAAATGGCATTGGTGTATGCCAACTACTTGAGAGGTTACTTTGCTGTGCTTTGCCAGGCCAGGCCCTGAGGAATCTCATTTCTTCTGATCTCTACTCACCTACAGTAAATTTCTTGCAGCTACCACAATCAGCCAAGACAGAGTTTTGCTACCCTTTGCTGGGCACTTCCCTTGCTCTGAAGTGGATCTTCACATTTTTAATCTGGCATGGTCTTGCATCCCTTTCCATCTGGAACTATAGATTCATTATTCCCTCCCACAAAATTAAGACCCTCTCTACTCACCTGCTTCCTTTTGGCCATTCTCTTGCCTCCTGCATGTTAAAGCTGTTTGAGCACATCATTCTATCCTTTCTACCCTTCTTTCTGAAGTCTAACTTTGTACTCTTTCCTCACCTGGTTGGTCTACTCTTGATCAAATTTTTTATCTCTGTCGGTTCGTTTTGGGTGGCTTCAACATACCCAAGTCAGGCTTTTGGACGATCCTACCAACTATTGACTTCTCTAAAGCTTTTGACTCTGCCTGTTATCTTGCCCCATCCCTTGGAGGGGATCATGTAGTAATAACAAGTATTTCCAATAGCATTTTTGTAGAGTATTAAACTGCTAGTCCTTCATTTCTAAGTCAGGCAATTACCATCTCACCTTGCTTCTGTTAAATGTTTGCAGCTAACACCAACTATTCTCTACCAGGTAAACTTGCCAGTAGTGACTATACCCAAGCTGTAATTACTTTTCTTGTAATGACGCTTTTTACTTGATTCTTGAAAGTGTGCAGTGTTGTTGTTTTGTGCTAAGTTGATTTACCTGGTACTTGCAGTTAGTCACCTTGCGTTTATTGTTACACCCGTTTTCCCTAAAGTGAGTTCTGCCTTAACCTATTGATATTATATGCATTGAAATCTTGAGTTTTATCTTTATTGCACTACCATATAGTATTGACTACCCAACTCGCTGACGTCTCCCACAGGGCCCCATCAGTAATGTCAGGGTGTAAGAATATCAGTTCAGCCAACTGCGCTGGCTTCACCCATTGACTAATGTTTTTTTTTTGGCATAAGTAATTCTAGTTACAAATCAAAAGTGTTGTTTTTCAAAAAGAAATTGATCAAAGAAAACATTATGGGAGTTGCTTACAGTTGCTATATTTTTCCCAAAGTTTCTGGGGTCCTTAGAAAGATCTTCATTTGAATTGTTTGAGCATAGGCAAGCTATAAAATAAGATTTGCTCCCAATTGAAACAGCCAACGATTTCACAAACGTTTATGCGTTCATTTAATAAAGTGTATGAAAAGCATAAATTTAAAGTTGTGGAAAGACACCAAAGTGATTCAATATATTTTTAGAAAAAAGCTATTACTTTAAAAATTAGGGCCACTATTCATGACTTTTTGTTAATTGTGGACCTATTTATATAATGTAAAGCCTGTGTTTGCACAAAGGTTGGTTGGTCTTGGCATGAGTCCAGCTAGGCAAAGGGTAAACTAACATAAAGTTATTATAATAGCACTTACAATCAAGTTATTATAATAGCAGAACCCTTAACCCCAGTTGGGTTCAAGAACTTGGGTTTGGCCAGCTTCAATGTCTTTACTCAATGGTTAGTTGTGAGAACAATGATGAAAAGTTGTTTTTTCACATGGCCAATTTTTGTTCCAAAATCAAAAGTACTGTTTTGTTTTTGATGAAAATTGAGCAGACAAACATTATGGGTGTTTGTGCAAGCTGTTTTTTTCGTCTAAGGTTTTGAAGTCCTTAAAAATGTCACGTTTGCCCTCTTTTCAGCATAAACATGTTTTGGAGCTGAATTTGCTCACAATTGAAACAGCCAATAATTCACAAATTTTTATTTTTTCATTTCACCACTTATAAAAGTAGTTGTGGGAGGCTGCCAATGACTTTTCATATTTGTAGCCCTATTTGCATGACATAAAACCTCTGGCTGCATTTATGTTGCTTGGTCCTGGCATAATTACAGCTAGGAAAAGAGAAAACTAATTCAAACGTCAAACAGTTTTAGTTGAGTTAATGCAATAAGTTAGATAATGTTGTACGAGTATGATCTATCAACCAGATTTTTGTGCTGAAGATGCAAATATCTTTTGTGATTTCTGCAAGATTTTGCATGAATAATTGCCAATTGGTTCAAGCTCACTGCATTTGACTAGTAAGCTTTGGTCTTAATGGTTAAGATTAATCAGACTTGTGACACGACTGTACAAAACTTTTCCATCTTTTCTATTATATTCTTAAAAAACAGATATTTAGGTATTTGTGTATTTTGACACTGTTATGTATTATTGCTCTTTATCAAGCAGCATATTAATTGTTTGTTTTTGAAATAACAATATAAAACAACTTGTTGCGCAGCTGCTGCCTGCAGCACTGTTCTTAGTGTAATTGTACCAGACAGCTTTATGACATGGTAGAGTTAGTTAAAAGTGGTGAAGAAAGAAGATAAAAAAAAAAACTTACTTAGAATGGTTAAAAAAAGAATCGTTGCATAGTCAATTCAGCTTAAATTGTTTTATCAGAAGCATCTTGTTGATATCTCCAAAAAAAGTCTTTAATTGCGTTTCTATGGCCAGTATTTTTTGAGAAACAAAAGGGAACAAGTTTTGCAATCATGGGTTAACTGTGACATCATGTTACACCCTAAAGAGATAGCATTTTTGCATGCTGCTAAGTTAGGATGCGGCTTTTGTTGAAGCAAAAAAATTTTTTTCTCACTAGAAATGCAAATTTAAAAACAATTATTGCTGATTATGATGCTATAATGACATGGCAAACCCCCTTATATCACTCACCCCCAGGAGGTAATCAATCGTGCCAAGTTTGCTGTTTGCATGCCCAGTATTTTCAGGGGAGTTAAAACACACACAGACACACACACACACACACACACACGCAAACAGAAAGAATTGTGCCTTTTAATGTAGACATGTGGTTAACTATTCTTTGAATCATTGTCAGTATTTTTCATGTTGGCTAATTCTGCAGTAAAAATTATTGAAATATGCTAACAACTATAGCCACTGTAAATACGCTATAATGTAATGTATTTTAGTTAATATAACATCACCTTGCTTTACATGCCATTTGCTTTATGGTGGTCTGTTTAAGGCATGTTTACGTTTTTCACATTTTACTAACTTCTATTGCAAATGCAAAAAAAAAGTTTTTTAAAAGCAGATATTAAAGTGTAGTTTCTGAAGAGTTCAAGTCTGATGTGATCCGGGTAGCTTGAGCAGCTTTAGATATGGATTTTTCTAAAAAGTTTGACCCCAATTTGTTATTTGGAATCAGATGGCATAATCACTTTGACACGCCATACCCTAAAACCACTTTTACAGTTTGTGATAGACAGAATGTCAACTATCTAGACCACTCCAGAGTTAATTTGCCTCAGTAATCTTTTTAATCTATCCTTTAATGTACACTTCCCAAGAGTGACAGTTGCCCACATTAAAGCAGCACAGGCATCTGGGGACAATCTGCATGGTTCATTTATTGAGATATTTATGTTGGTTGTGTGAGCATTGTTAATGCCACACTGGTTCACAGTGCTTGGAGCAAGTGCCACTATATGTTGCATTTCTTCCCTAGCACCCCTACTGGACCTAATCAACTGTTCAAGAACCAAGAGTGGTAAGTTTATACTGTGAAGATTATATGAGACTAGGTTTTACATTTTCTGGTGATGAAAACAATCCTTGTCCTCTGTATTTAGTTTGTGGGAATAAACTTGCAAATGAAAGTATGGTACCAAATAAACTAAAACGTCATTTTACCTCAAAACACGGTCATTTGTCAGAAAAACTAGTGGAATACTTTATTCAGCTTTCAAAATCGATAAAAACGTAGTCTACAGCATTTACAAAGATAATAAAGACATCAACAAGGCTCAAGAAGCCAGTTACTTGGTTGCACAAAAAATTGCCAAAAATATGGAGCCACATGCTATTACCAAAACCACTATAAAGCAATCTTGCTGTGCTATTGTTCAAACAATGTTTGGTCCTGAATTAAAAAAAAAAGTTAAAAAATTCCTTTGGCAAATAACACGATTGGAAGGCATATTCAACACATGTCTGAAGATATCAAACAACAAATGAAGAATATTTTTAAGATGAAAATGTGATGTTTGCACTGCAGTTAGACCAATCAACAGACAGCAGATCTTCACAATTATTGGTCTTTATATGTTTTATTCCTAACAAGAAAATTATTAAACAATTTTTGTGTTGTCAAGAAATGTTAATCCTTTCTTGCGGTGGCGCCATACGATGTGATATACGACATTTCCTATTAATATGATTTTTGTACTATATCAATGCTATTAATGTTGACATGTTTGGTAATTGTCATTGGAGGCAAGTGCTGCAGTCGTCATGACAATAACCTTGTTGTCACCGAAAGCAAGCACTGTGGTTGTCATGATGATAAGGTATCATCATCATAGTGAATGGGTTAATGAGAACTACTGGTGAAGACATTTAAAATTCTAGATAGCTTCATGAAAGAAAATGATTTGCTATGGAACAATTATGTAAAAATATGTACTGATGGCATACTCTCAATGGTTGGTTCAATAAAAGGTTTAACAGCTCTGGCAAAGAAGAATGAAAAGATTACACTGGTCGACAAAATTTTTATTTGCTGGCTAAAATGATTGCTTCTAGGTCAATTTGCATATGCTGATTACAAATCTGAAGTCCTTTTTTTTTATCACGTCAGGATTTTTATAATTTGCAATTTAAATTTTTTGCATTGCATTAGTAATAACAGCCTGTTCTAAGAAGCATCTCGTATTGTTGCGTCATCATTGTTATTGTGGTATCACTAAAGGGTTTTACTTTAAAATGATTGAACTAGTCTTTGTTCACTTAGTCTTGCAATTGCTTTTGTATAGGCCGTTGCTTGAGTTTTAGAACACAAAATGTCATCTAAGCAAATGAGGCGGCGTCAGTGACCCAGATAGATTTTGCTGCATATGCAGAAGCTTTGTTTCATCTGTTCAACCGCAGATTATATCACCATTTGTTGAAAATGTCTATTAAACTTGTTTGGTGTTAAGTTAGGAGACCAAGATAAAGCATGGACCCTGCACAAAGTGTGTTATAATTGTGGGTCATTGCAGCAGTGGAGCATTGAAAAGCAAAAGTCTTTAGCATTTGGTGTTCCAATGGTTTGGAGGGCTCTGAAGGGACATGGAACAGAATGTTACTTTTGCTCATGAGTTGTTGCTGTATTCAATATTAAAAATAAACATAAAATTCAATATTCTAGCTTTCCTTGTGCAATACAAACGATTTATCATGGGCCAGATGTACCAATTCCATTGCCTTCAAGAGTTATGGAAACAGTTAAAGATTCTGTCAGTGAGGAGTCTTTGTATAATTGCCAGTTGACAAAATGTTCAGAGTAGGAGTATGATGATGATGACCAGAAGACAAAGCCATTTAATCAAGCCGAGCTAAATGACTTTGTCAGAGATTTGAATTTCCAAAAGCTTTGGCTCTTATTCTGGGCTCCAGATTGAAAGCAAAACCTATGCCCTGTGCACTGATGCCACTTTTGCTTGGTATAAACATCATGAGAGAGAATATATTCGCTTCTGTGCCATGGAACACTCATTAGTCTATTGTAGTGTTTCATGCTGTGGCCCACTTTAATAAGAACTTTAATGTAATCATTACAATGTCACTGGGATAGGCGTAAGATGTCATAGCAGTGAAGTTGATATCCAAAAAAAAGTCATTACCTCCCCAGTTCACAGCACAGTATTGAAGTTGATCTTCAAAAAAAAAGGTCATTGTGTCTCTGGTTCTTAGGATGGCCTCTCTGGTTCACAGGTACTGGTCCATATGACTGTTCATATGGACCAGTATTTCTCAATCTTATTTGGCATGCAAACCCATTTTTAAAATACACTAGAGAACCATGGCCCATCTGACTTACAAGCTGTGACTCACTTGTGCATTAAAATACCAAGCTGTGGCCCTCCGGTTCAGAACCACTAATCTATTGTGTGGGTATTCAAGGTCTTTAGAGAAATTGGGACCCCTTTATAACTCTGGTGATTGGCACCTCTTTATTGATGCATCAAAATCAAGCCTGGAAGCTGTTATATTGCACAATAGAAATCAGTTTGCTTCTGAAAGTCTTATGAAAATATGAAAAAATTTGCTGTCAAAGTTACAATATAGTGCTCATATGTGGAAGATCTGTGCTGATTTTAAAGTCCTAAATATGCTACTGGGTCAACAGTCTGGATTTACAAAATACATTTGTTTTACATGTGAATGGGACAGCAGGGACAGGAGCAATCATTGGATTAAATGTAACTGGTCATTGAGGGAGTCCCTTACACCAAGTTATAGAAATATTTTACATCCTGCTCTGTTGACAGATTCATTGTGATACTTCCACTACTACAAATTAAACTGTGCCTCATAAAACAGAATGTAAAAGCTCTCAATAAAGAAGGTGCCTGTTTTAAATATATTCAAGAGAAGTCTCCTAATTTGAGTGCTGAGAAGGTTAAAGAGGTTGTATTTGTTGGACCTCAAATTAGAAACTAACCAAAGATCTGCAAATTCTTCCTACCATGATGGATGTGGAAAAAAGGATGGCTTTCCTTTGGAGAAGTATTATTAAAATTTCTTGGTAACACTAAAGATTCTGACTACCAAAACATTGTAAAAAACATATTGGCTTGTTTTGAAGTGCTTAGATGTCCCATGACTTTGAAAGTTCATTTTTTGCATTCACACTTGGACTATTTCCCACAAAACTTGGGTGATAGGAGTGAAAAATATCAAGAACGCTTTTACCAGGACATCAAAATTTTGGAAACTAGGTATTAAGGGTGATGGGATGTATCCATGGTGGCGATCTATTGTTGGTGCCTGAGACGCAATTGTAGGAGTAGTAAGGTTGCAAGAAAAGTAAAAAAAGAAAATTCATGCCTCACACCAACAAAGAAAAAACCCAGTTTAGTTTAACAAAAATTTTATCAAGCAAATGAACAGAAATGTGTGCTTATTGGGCTTTTTAAATGCATTTTTGAGTAAAACTTAAATTCAATTTTGCAAAAAAAAAGTGTGGTGTGTTGGGTGAAGTCTGATTGCAGATTCAGAATCAGCATAGTCAAATTATGTAAACTCTTCTAATTGTTTAAAAAAAATTAGAAAAAAGTTACAAAATGTCACCTAGTGTTATATTTATCCATTGCTTTTTACATCGCAAAAACCTAGTTGCTAAAACCATTGGAAATGAACTGAAAGACATTATGGATGAAGTGGTTCAAATGGTCAATTTTATTAAATGTAGGCTTCTTCAATGACGATTACTTGCAAAAATTTGTGAAGAAATGGGAGCAAAGTTAAAAAATGTTTTACTACATACAGAAGTTCGTTGGCTCTCAAGATGAGTACTTTGTCGTGTATATGAATTGAAAGAATGATGCTTTAACTTTTTGGGGAAAATATGCACAATGAATTCTGTGACTGAATTCAAAACAAACTTTGGTGCACAAAATTGGCATATCTTGCAGATATATTTGAGCATTTGAATAAACTAAATACCAGTATGCAAGAAAAAAGAAAAAATGCTTTTACGTCAGTAGATAAAATTTGTGCGATGAGAGACAAGATAACAATTTGGATAAGGAAAGTAATTTGGAAAGTTTTTCCAAAACTGCTGAATGCAAATTAAAATATGATATCAGCTTGCTAATTATTGACCATTTAACATTGCTTCAGAAGAAAATTAATCATTACTTTCTATCTTGAAATCCATCACTATGATTGTATCAGAAATCCATTTATTTCAACTGACACAAGAAACCTTTTTCTTCTTGAAAAAGAATTAGCTGAAGTTAAAAATGATCAATGCCTGTTAATGATGTGTAAAGAGAGTGATTTGGATAGCTTTTGGGTTTGCATTTCAAGAATTCATCTAAACATAGCCAATAAAGTGTTAAAAATTCTTCTACAATTTTCCACTACATACATTTGCAAAGAGTCCTTTTAAACAATGACTAATCTAAAGTCAATGAAATGTGGAAGCTTAAAAATGCTTGATGACAAAATGCGATTGTTTTTTCTTACATTTAACCAAATATTAAAACACTGTGTTCATCCCATCAACCTCATGTATCTCATTAAAGTTTTAAGTTGAGATTTTTATGCAAAATGCCTTTACTTGTGTCTGAAGTAAAACCTGACCAAAGGGTAGCAAACATAGCTTTGAGCTCATATGCATGAATAAACTTTTATTTTGTCTGCTCATCTAGACAAATAAAAGGGATGTAAAGCTTATTGCTTAACTTTTTCAACATAAGCTGTATACATTTCAGAGAAAAACAGAAACCTACTAACTAAATTTGGCCTTGCATTAGACAAGAGTAACGGACAAAGCATAGCATACAAAACCCTTTTCAATTTACATTGGCAATAACTAATAACTATATTGTAAATTTATCCAACTTTATGTTTTAGTTATTTGAAGTTTAAACATTAAAAAAAACCCGAAGTAAGGTACCTGAAGCTAACAAGGCCCACTAATTTTTAAATTCACATATCTAGTCAATATATTCAAACTCTATTCAGTTGTTTGATATAGTACGGCCACAGCTACAATGAAATTACCAATTTTAACTACTTTAGTAAAGCATCAAAGAAATATTTACTTTTTATTATTACCTGTAATAAAAATTTAAGTTGCAAACATACGAGTTCCAAAGAATTGTTTTCAAAATCGGAAATTCGTTTACAATTCTACAATTCTGATACTGATTCCAATACCAGAAAAAGTTTCAATATTTTCAATTCTCGATTCCAAGTACTCGTCCCATCACTACTTATCACCTTCATATACAACAAATAAGGCTCAGTGCAGCATTGTATAAAAAAATGTTTAAATTGAAAAACTTGTATAATGAGAATTATTTGGTTGCTACATATCTAGTATCTGACTCTGTCCAGCACTACCAGATATCCAATATTAGGCAATGAAGTTTTGCTGGATATTTGGTATCCGGCTATCCAGCTCAGTTCTATTGTCAACTACGTGGTGAAGCATTGCCAAGCTTTTCAAACGCACACACTAATAACTCGTTTAGATGTATTTGTTTTGCAATGGTTTTCGGAGAAAAACTGATGGTAAAATCTGGCAAAACTTTTTCGTGTAAAGCTTTTTTTGATACAACTGTAGATTATCCCAAGAAAGGCTAGTTCATTGAATTCTTTTTGCCACACCAACTGGAAAAAGACTGCTAAGCCTCCCAAAGACTAGACAGATGAAAAACATAAACAATTTTGCCCGTTCAATACTTGAAATTAATTTACTGGAAAAAGCAAACATAGCTGGAGACCATGAAGTTTTTGCTGCCTTTGCGGGATTCACAAGAGGAAAAACAGTTTAAGAATATGTATGCATGTGATTCTGGGTTTTGCGTGAATTGTTTTGTGTATATGATGATAGGTAGCTAACTTCGTTAATTGCACTGCCCCTTGATCAAGTAACCCAGTTTGCAACTTAAACTTTGGTTTAAAATTTAACCAGCTTAGTAAATGTTACTGGACATCCTATAAGATGTAGCTGGATGTTAAGAAAGTGTATTTAACTGTGGTATGATATTTTTATCAATTCAATCTTTACTCAATATTATGCTGCTGATGTTGCTTTTATAGACTCCTCATCACATTGAGCAATTGATTGACAAAATTAATCTTGGTCGACCCCAATGCCCCGTTGGTCTTACTACACTGGCTTTTCCTAGAAGAAATCGTGCCACTAGAGAAACTGATAAACAGCCTTGGGTCTATTTGGAATGTGGTCATGTCCATGGTCGAATAGAGTGGGGTCATCAGAGTGAGGAGGAACGAGTGTGTCCACTGTGTCGATCTGTAAGTAGTATGCAAGTTTTGTTAGGGCTCATTTTGCAATTAGAAGTTTGTTGGTTGTTTTGAGTGAACAATGTTGGATCAATAGTAGGATTTCTATAAGTACTGTAGGAGTGTTTAATGATTTTAGTTTGTATATCTTACATTGCATGTGGCTGATCAATACTGAGATTCTTCAACTTCACATTCCATACCCAATGTGTTCTATGTATGATTTATCACACAGTTAAATATATCGCTATAGATATATTACAGTAGAGTAGCTTTATTGTCCCTCTAGGATTAAAAAAGTGACAATACAAGCAAAATCAATGTAGGCAATTTTTTATTAGTCAACCATTCTACCAGTAGCAGCGCAGGGAAGCAGTGATATTGCTTTAATAACAGTGGCATTGAATAATTTTTTCTGTAAAACACACTAGCTTGTGGAAATTGCAGTTTGTACCACAACAGAAAACAGATTGTCTTTAGCATGTTATCGACCATTTCATTGTGCTCTTTCAAAAAGAATAAGTGAAAACTCTAACGTTTTCGTCTAGCTCTCTTCAGGAGTTATTGCTAGAATGAAGCCTGGTGTTGATGGCAAGGTATTTATAGCGATTGAAGTTGGTGAAAATGTCGGAACGTTCTGATTGGTTGACAACCACACGTATCATCAAGTCCAAATCAATGATGTAATTTTAGTGTGTAGATGAATTCTTTTTGGAGACAAAGCTCTGGTGTAAGCAATTTGATTAAAGTTGCTTCCAAGGTTGATAAATAAAAAAGTGTTCTTCCTTTAGCCAAAATAGAAAATTGGTTGTCATCATAGTAAGAGGCGCATTTTTCATTGTTGAGGTGTTGTTCTATTGTCGAAGTACTGGTAGGATTGGATTAAAATAATTTACGATCTGGTTGAGTTTGGTTTCTTATTGCTTTTGGTATGTGCTGTTTTGTTCTATCCTGCAGTCTTTGAGATGTGTGACCTACATACCAACAATCACAGCAACACATGTATTGATAAATGATCTTTGTTGCTTGGTAGGCACGACATCTTTGTGAACTGTTGGAAGCATCTTTCTTGTGGAAAATACTACACAAAGTTGTACTGTACCAAAACCTGAGCTGACAGCAGTTTTCCATTGATTTTCAAATTTTGTGGAAATATTGCCAATCCATGATGGTAGTTTAGGGTAAACTGGACATTTTTCCAGTTCTTCCTTCGGCAGTAATTTAAACTCTTCAATCTTCCTTTTTATTCTCAATTAAATTTTCCGGATAGCCATTGGAGCAGAGAATCAATCAAATGAAATCTTATTTCCTGGGGTAATTTTGAAGGTGAAGAAATTGCTAAGGCTCGGTGTACAAGAGTGCCAATGAGATTGTTTTTTCTGCTTTTAGGTCCAAACGAATCCCAGCGATTGTACTTGTCACAAAATGAAGATTTCACATAAACAGAAGTTAAAAATTTTGTAGTGTACCACTCAAAGAGTTTATAGTAATCGGGATCTATTTAAAACCCTTACCTCTATGAACATAGCACATGATCACCATAACCATATCATATATCGATTTATTGAGTTATAAAGGCAATCTACGTGCTTTATATGCATGTTCACATGAATGATGCAGTTATTTCACAAAGTAATTGTATTGCAAACAGGGCAGGAAAAAATGGGGAATTCGGGAATGAGATTCCTGGGAAATTGTGCTAGTTTGCGGGAAATTTTCACTGATTTTCTAAAAAAAAAATTTTTGAGATGAAATTTCTGAAAAAAATTTTTGAAGTTTTTGTGATAAATCGGCAATCTAGCTACATTAAAGCGAGGCCCACCCATTAGTGAAAAATCGGTAGTTTAAAGTCGCATCGTGCAGGTCGGCGCATCATTTATGAGCAAATCATACTTATGACATCACAACACCGTGATTATCAGTGCTGCTTGCTTCGCCTTTGGATCTCTTTGATAGCAACTTGTGTCGCCGGGTCGCTTTGTTACTGTTAATTTAACATAAATCTTGTCACTTTAAAGGCATTTTGTGTGAAAGCTGTAAATTTAATTTACCAACGGGAGTGAAGTTGTCTTGCACGATCTTGTATCCAATTCCTTATCAGAGTTAGCGCGTTTGTGTCATAGACGCACTCATAGTTATTGGCTTACCGAGTTTGCCTACTGCAAGTTAGTTGTATCAGTGTACTTGCCGATAGAATAATAGCTTCAAAAGAAACTAGATTTAAATCAAAGATTTCCATTTAGTGTGGCTATTGTAAAGAATCTATGCAAAGGGACAGGCTTAGCAAACATACCCGTGAGCAACATCCCGGTTTGCCTACTAAAGAACATGGTCAAACAAGTCTCACAGATATTTTATCCCAGAAAACACCACATGATCGAGAAGATGAAGGGGAAACTAACCCAACCGCAAAAAAGAAAAAGACTGATGGACCAGATGAAACACAATCTGGTAGTACTGCTGCTACTAGTGAAAGTCCAAGTCGAACAAATTGCTACTGAAATACAATCCACAGACAACATGACATCAAATACCCAACAACCTGAAGAACCTTATCGTCACAGAAGTACAGCAGCTGAATTCGAACTGATTGCCACTGAAATACAATCCGCAGACAGCGTAACGTCAAATACCCTACAACCTGAAGAAACTTATCATCTCAGAAGTAAAGCAGCTGAATCAGAATCACCAAATTCCGAAATTAATGTAATGCTTCTCGCAATTCTCAACTTATCAAGAAACTCGCAGAAATGAAATTAACAGCGAACAAGCAATCTGTTGGTCATAAACCTGGAAAATATGATGAAGTTTCAGTCGAAAAAATATGAATTCAAAGCAGCAAATCGTTAAAGCGAATTAGCGAAATCACCAAACTCACCATTGATGTCAATAACAATATGCTAATACGTGATCCTTGTTCTACTGACGCAAGTGTTAGATAATGCTGCAGTGCAGGACTATTTAATTACGACTTTGCTTTTGGAATCAATTTCGTGGAGAGAAACCAGCCAGTTGGTTTTATCAACTTTAAAAAATCCATAGCAAGACACATAGCTGCAGAGACGCATCAAGCAAATTTGGTTCGTATTATATTAAGAACTATAAAGTAATGCTTTAGCTATCAACATTTTGCGAGAAGATTTCACCGAAAAGAATGATGTTAAACAATTATGACGTCATAATTGCCATTTCAAGCAGTGGAAAATTTTTAGTTCAAAAAATGGATTCCCAGGAAACTTTGCATTTTTTCCAGGCCTGATTGCAAATAATAAAAGCCTCCCTCCCATAATTTGATGAGCCCATCCCTGGATGCATTTCGTTCTTTTGGACTCATCAGCAGGGCCTGTCCCGTCATCACCAAAAGCCAAAACCCCATATTTGCAATAATATGAAAAATGTAGCATCATTCTATTACAAATTCCTTTGCACACATCACACGCGTGGTGCATGCTATCACTTTGGTACCAGGATCCCATCTGTATCGAAGATGCAGTGTACCACTCAAAGAGTTTATAGTAATCGGGATCTATTTAAAACCCTTACCTCTATGAACATAGCACGTGATCACCATAACCGTATCATATATCGATTTATTGAGTTATAAAGGCAATCTACGTGCTTTATATGCATGTTCACATGAATGATGCAGTTATTTCACAAAGTAATTGTATTGCAAATAATAAAAGCCTCCCTCCCATAATTTGATGAGACCATCCCTGGACGCGTTTTGTTCTTTTGGACTCATCAGCAGGGCCTGTCCTGTCATCACCAAAAGCCAAAACCCCATATTTGCAATAATATGAAAAATGTAGCATCATTTTATTTAAAATTCCTTTGCACACACCACGCGCATGAGAAGTGGTACCAAATTTCAATAAAGCTTTAGTTATCGACCATTTCATCGTACCCTTTTGAAAAGAATAAGTAAAAACTCTTAATGTTTTCGTCTAGCTTTCTTTAGGAGTTATTACTAGAATGAAGCCTGGTGTTGATGGCGAGGTATTTATAGCGATTGAAGTTGGTGAAAATGTCGGAACGTTCTGATTGGTTGTCAACCACTCAGAACATTAATTA
The DNA here is from genome assembly GCA_963675345.1 of Trididemnum clinides. Classification (NCBI taxonomy): domain Eukaryota; kingdom Metazoa; phylum Chordata; class Ascidiacea; order Aplousobranchia; family Didemnidae; genus Trididemnum; species Trididemnum clinides. The sequence continues at coordinate 53,269 of OY776290.1, read as the reverse complement.
AATTGCTTACACCAGAGCTTTGTTGCCAAAAAGAATTCGTCTACACACTAAAATTACATCATTGATTTGAACTCGACAATACGTCTGGTTGTCAACCAATCAGAACGTTCCGACATTTTCACCAACTTCAATCGCTATAAATATCTCGCCGTCAACACCAGGCTTCATTCTAGCAATAACTCCTGAAAAGAGCTAGGCAAAAACGTTAGAGTTTTCACTTATTCTTTTTGAAAGAGTACGATGAAATGGTCGATAACAAAAGCTTTATTGAAATTTGTGACCACTTCTCATCTTCTTTAGCATGTGTTAATGACAACATCACAAAAATAAATAAAGATGCATTGGGTGAAGCTGGTGCAGCCGGTTGAATGGATATTTGTAGCCTGACGTAACTCACTGATAACCCTGTTGGGTGACGCCGGCTTGTAGATACTATAAGTTAACCTTCTGCCAGATCTGTGCTTCAGAAGACGAAGCATTTTTTGCTGCATCAATCAACAGCCGCCTCAACGTGGTGGTGCGGTCCCCGACCCTGTTTGGGTTGGGTCAAAATGGCTGTTGTACTTCCTGTGGGTCCCAGTTACCCCAGGCACTCCCCTTTATTTTTTTGCTATGCTGCCCCCTGAACGACCGCAGAAGGGCAGCACACAGCTTCCTTAAAATCGATCACTTGTTTTCTCTTTTTCTTTTCTCCTGCCCTTCTCTTGCTCTTCTTTGTCTCCTCATTCTTCTCCTTCTCTTGATGAGCAGTAACGTTCATCCTAACCCTGGCCCCATCTTTCCCTGCTCTGTGTGTGCTGGAAATGTGATCTGGTGGGGCAAGTCAGTGCAATGCTGCGCTTGCTCTAAATGGGTCCATCTAAGGTGCTCACAACTTTCCTTCTCCAAATTGAGAGCTCTTGGCAGTTCTCACTCTTGGAGCTGCCCCCCCTGCCATAACACTGTGACTCTTTCCTTGGACTTCTCTGACATTTATACCTCCACTGTACAACCTGGCCCCCCTCTACTGATGCTGTACTCTCGCCCCACCCTCGACTCCAAACCTCTTATTCCCAATCTGCCCATTCTATATCTCCTTCCTCCGCCCCCTCACCACCGTCCCTTGCTCCTGGCCACCCTTCTACGCCTCCTCTCCGCCCCTGACTCTCTCGGGTTCTTCAATGGAATGCTGGAGGTCTCTGAGCCAGGAGCACTAAACTACTTCACTTTCTCTCATCCCACCTTGTCGACTTTATCTGCAACCAGGAATCCAATCTTAACTCATCTTCCTCTTTTTGAATTCCTGGATTCTCTGCTCTGCATTCTGATTGCACCCACTCCTGGTCTGGCATTTTCTCTCCTGATGCCACGCACGCTAGCGGTGGCGTTGTCACTTTTGTCAGGCAGGGCCTATCCTTTTCTGAACTTTCCACCTCTCTTTCTTCTCTCGATCCCTACTCTAATTATGTAGGGATCAACATCTCTCTTAGCAACTCCTTCTCGGTGTCATTTCTTAATGTGTATGCCCCCCTATTTGCTCCTCTCCAACGGATGGCAGAACCGATTCCTTTTCTCCCTCAATTCTTCCCTCCAGAAATCTCTTCATTCTGGGGGACTTCAATTGCCATCACCCCCTCTGGGACTCAAGAGGTACTTATGACCCCCGTGGGGAGGAAGTATTTGACTGGGTCATCTCCTCTGACCTCTTCCCCCTCAATGACCTTGACACACCCACCCTTCTCCATCGCTAATCTCCTGACATCTCCTTTGCTCCCTCTTCTCTTGCCTTTTCTTGCTCCTGGGAGGTGCTTCAGAACCTGGGTTCTGACCACCTGCCAATTCTTCTATTCGTCCCTCTCTCTTCGGTCTTTCACCCCAACAAGCATCCCCTTTCCTTCAATTTTCAGAAAGCTCGGTGGGGTGGCTTTGCCTCCTACTTTGACTCCCACTGTTCTTCTACAGAGGAATACTCGTCTCTTTCCTCTGCTGCTGCTCTCTTTACCTCTCTGGCACTGAATGCGGCCAAATCTTCCATTTCTTTTGGCTGCATCAAACGCCCTCCTAAAGCCTGGTGGTCTGCTGAGGTGGAAGGAGCGGTTAGTGAAAGACGCAGGGCTTTTGCTGCCGCTCACAGAAGTGATGAAGATCGCCAGGCTTACATCTTCGCTTCTTGACGCGCCTCATCAGTCATTGCCAAGGCCAAGGCTGAGGCATGGCAGACGACTGGCTCTTCTCTTTCACCTAAATCTAACCCTAAATCTCTACACTCTCTTCTTTGCTCTATCGCTGGCTCTCCTAACTTTCCTAACTGTTCTTCTACCAGGAAATTGGCTTCGGTCTATGCCGCTTACCTGAGATCACACTTTTCCGTTTCTCAGCCACCGCCCTGCACAGCAGAGCCAAAGGCTATCTCTCTGAGCCCCGCTGAGCCACATGCCCTGAGGAGTCTCACTCGTCCTTTTGCTCTCCATTCTCTCCCACTGAATTTCATGCGGCTGCCTCCAACCTCTCCTCGTCCACTGCCACTGGCCCAGACAAAGTTGCCTATCCCATGCTAAAGCACCTTCCTCGCTCTGGCATGGATTTTCTTCTCCACATCTTCAATCTTTCCTAGTCTTCACATTTCTTTTCTTCCATCTGGAAGACATCTTCTATTACTGTAGATTCCGCTTAATTGGGTCACATCGGGACAAACACCATTTGGCCCGATTAAGCGGCTGACCCGATTATCCGAAGTCTTGCAGTATCCGTGCCAGGGTTGTCCTTGGTACACCAGTTATATCAGCTAACTGGCGATGACTAATGTTTGGAGGTTGCTCTCTAATTTTTCTTAGGACAACAATCCTTTCGGGAATTGTTAAATCTTTTCGTGGCATCTCTTCTTGGGACTTCACAAAATTTGCAACAAAACACAGCAATTACCCATGTCCAAGGGCATGAAATGACAAAATAAGTTGCGCCTGTATTGTTCGATTGTTACATAATATAGTTGGCTTTGTGATATTGAGTTCTCTTACATTACAAAGGCGGTTTTGGAATTACACCGTTGTATGTGTAACTATAGTTGTGGCCCAATTAAGTGGAATAGTGGCCCGATTATGCGAATTTAACGTAGTGCATTATCTTTGATTGGATTTCATTCTTCACAGTTTGACCCAATTAAACGGCTGACCCGATTAACCGGCGGCCCAATTAAGCGGAATCTACTGTATTCCCATACACAAGATGGTAATGCCTCTCGACTCTCCTGCTTCCTTCTGGCCTATCTCTCTCACCTCCTGTGTATCAAAGCTGTTTGAACGCATCATTCTATCTCGTCTACTCTTTTTTCAAGAATCTAAATCCATTCTTTCTCCCCGCCAGGCCGTTTTTGCTCTGGACGGTCTTAACTTGATCAAATTCTGTTTCTTTCTCAGTCCATTTCGGATGGGTTTAACAAACCCAGGCCGGGCTTTCGGACGATCCTGTCTACTATCGATTTCTCTAAAGCTTTTGACTCGGTCTGGCATCCCGCTTTTTTCCACAAACTCATTTTGGCTGGCCTCTCTCCTTGCTTTGCTCGTTGGACTCAATCTTTCCTTTTTGATAGGCGCGCTTCTGTGGTTTTTCAAAATCACATAAGCTGCCCCTTTCGAGTTCGTCGAGGTGTTCCGCAAGGATCCGTTCTTGGCCCTGTACTTTTCTCTCTCTTCATTAATGATCTTCCGACTTGTCTGCCTTCTTCCGTCAGCTGTTCTCTTTACGCTGACAATCTTGCCATTTGGTCCTCCTCCCCCTCGGTCCCCACTGCAGTGGATACCACACAAGGAGCTCTGTTTCAATTGGAGCGCTGGTCTGAGTACTGGTGTCTTCCTCTCAATCCGAGCAAATGTGAGGCATCCTTTTCAGTGGATCCCCACCAAGCTAACCTCCAACCCAACCTCCTCCTACTTGGCTCCCGCATCCATTTCAATCCCATTCCAACTTTTCTCGGGGTCACCTTCGACTGCACTTTTTCCTTTTCTAAACATGTATCTTCGCTGAAGGCCAAATTTTTCCCACGTCTCAAGGCCTTACGCTGTATCTCTGCTTCCTCATGGGGCCCCTCTAAGGAGTCCCTCTCTCTTCTGTATAAATCTTTTCTTCGGCTCCTTCTCACTTACGCTTCACCCGGATGGTTTCCTTTCCTAAGCGCTACCAATATCACCAAATTGGAATGCCTCCACCGAGCGGCCAGTCGCGCCATCACCGACTGCCTCTCGTCCTCCCCTATCCCTCTGCTTCTCTCCGAGGCTTCTTTACCTCCCCTACGAGTCACTCTGACTCATTTCACTCTTTCATCTTATGAGCGGGCTCTTCGTCTCCCAACCTCCTTTCCCATCTCAGGTTTGGCCAGACTAGGAGTGAAACCAAGACTCTGCAGATCGTCCTGGAGAGCTTTTGCATCCACTCACCCGCTCATGCTTCCTTCCACTTGTTCTAGGGAGGCTCTTGTTGCTTGCCCTCCCTTTCCTCCTTGGAATCTGCCTTCCTTCACGGTCGAGTCCACCCTTTCCTCTCCATGCTCTCGTTCTGATCCCCCTCACTCTCGCCAAGGTGCGGCTCTCGCCCACCTTGACTCTCTCCCCCCTCATGATCTGGTGCTTTGGACTGGCGGCTCTGTTCCTTTTTCTTTTGGCAAAAGCGGCTCCGGCGTTCTTGCCAACTGCTCTCTCTGTGGCGCTAATGCCACTCTTTCCTTTTCGGCAGGCCCAGTATGTTCCAGTTTTTCTGCTGAAGCCTGCGCCATTCTGCACGCTCTTTGCTGGTCTCGGCAGCACCAACAAGCCTGCCATTTTTCTTCTCTTCTCCTCCTATCTGACTCTCGTTCTGTCCTCTCTTCCATCTTTCCTCTTATCTCAAACTCTGTGGCAGATCTGGCAGGAACTGTCTTCTCTCTCCTCCTGTTCTATCAGGCTACAATGGGTTCCCAGACACTTGTTTCTCCCGGGAAATGACATGGCTGATGGGCTGGCCAGACAGGGAGCGCTACTTGTGCCCTCCGCAATCCCTTGTAGTCTCTCTCCTCTTATCTTTTGTATCCACTCTTGTCTTATCTCGGACTGAAGGCGTACTGTCTCATCGAAGTTCTTTGACACAGAGGTTTCCTTGATTTCCACTGAGGAACTTGTGCTCCCTCGTCATGCTCGCTGTGTCCTCTCTCGTCTTCGCTGCAACGGACACAGCCTTCTTTTAGGCTGTTTTCTCTCTAGGATTGGCAGAATCGAGAATCCTTCCTGCAGCGCCTGTGGACACTCGTCCCAGGACATCTTTCATGTCATTCTGCACTGTCCAGCTACGGACTGTTTGCGCCACTCGCTCTGTGGCGACTCTCTGTCTTTTTACGACCTCTGGTCCAGACCCTGGAGAGTTGCCTGGCTTCTGGGGCTCCATGGTCTTCCGCCATGCCCCCATCCCTCGGAAGGGGTCGGGTAACCAACAACAACAACAAAGAGCAAGTGCTGATGCAGAAACTTACTCAAGCTGAAGTGAAGCAGCATCAGTATCTAACTTTGATGCGTATTTGAACTCCTTACATTGAACAGCGGCTACTGAGGCATCAGCTACGGCGTCTGAAAATCTGATCTTACTGCATTTGCTTAGGTGCTTGTTGATGTAGAGCGGCTCGGAAGATTAAAACTGTCAAATGTTTGGGACATTATTTCCAAATACCCCGTTATTGTAGAACTAGTATCACAAATCATTAGCTGCTTACCCTGCACGCAGGTATCCGTTGAACGTGTGTTCTCCCACTTAAAGCTCGTACTTCGTGAAAACAGAGTCCGAATGGGCAGTGAATTAACTGATGCCATTGTGTTTCTGCGGACAAATAAATCTGTGTAAAGTTGAAATCATTTTATCTTCGCTGTTTTGTTGATTGCTTGTTTTTATTTTTTTCTTTTAGTCGTTTTTGCCACTTTCGTATCTTTGGTCACACTTTTTGATTGTAGTAAATGACAAATTTCATACTGCTAAGGTCAACAGTTGTTTTCTCGTTTTTTGTTAGTGGAAGCGGTTGAACAATCACCGCTTCCACATCCCTGGTTTAAGATAGCTAAAAGGTACCCCCAGAAGTGGCAGAGATAGAGCATGGAGACAACTCTGAGAATGAAAAGAGTGTAAATTTAATTTCAAAAAAAAAAAAATCAAGAAAAATGCATTTATATGAGCCTAGGAAAGCATCACTCTGACATACTCATTTAGGTCATATTGCCAGTGCAGACAGAATAGGGAAAGATAAGGGTAGGTTTGAGATAAACTTGCGTGCACTTGTGAGAAGGGTAAGAAGGTGATAAAGACACGAGGAAAAAAGGCAAAAAAGACCGACAACCAAATTTAGAGAGTGAGCTGCTTTTCTGCGGTCGCTCAGAGCATTATCACGAAAAAATGATTGGTGGAGTGAGTCTCCGGTATTCATGAGATACTCAGAGAAACCAAATTCATTTTGATCCAAATCAGCGGAATCGGGATCACACCACCAAAATTGTTGGCATTACTGTCAAGTAGATGGAAGTGCCGTTTTAACAATGATTGTGCATTCAGCCTTGGTCTTATGTTTTTTTCAAAGGCACTTTCTGTAATTTTTCCTGTTGATGATAAAAATGTGCTGTGGCTGCAGCATTGGTAACTCTTAAGCAGGTTTAAGAATAACAGTATTCTTGTGCGACCGAAAAAAAGTTTTTTCGCGGCCGGTATAAAAGTATGTAACTCATTTCCTTGTTACTTCAATATGATATTTTAATTCTAATCTTTTGAAGAAAGTATGAAGAATTTAATGAAAATTAATTTCAACTATATAACACAAAATGAACTGAATTTTTTTGCGACTACGAAATGATCTTTTGCTTTCCGTGTCAGTAGCTCACCCATACGTGTCGTTGCAATTGCCACGAGTTTAAAAACGCGCAACAGTTTTGCTCAGCATGCCACATTCAAAACATTTAACTTATTTTCCAAGTTTGAAGCTCACTCACGGCACTGCCGATGGTTTGGCCAAGCTTATGATTAAAAGGAGTTTTCTTTCAAATGGTGGTGTGATTTAGGTTGGAAAGTATGTTCCTCTGTGGATGGGAAGTGAAGCGGCATTCTATGTCGACCTTGGTCCACCAACTCACTGCTTTATACCGTGCGGTCATGTTTGCTCTCATAAAACTGCTGCGTAAGTGCACTCCTTTGTTTTCTAATTGCAGGACAAGGTTATGAATGAGGTTCAGCAAATCAGAGTTATTAATTTAATCTTGCAGTAAAATGCGTTTTAAATGCTTAAAAATAGATTTTTTATTATTTTCATCATGTCTCTTTGTCATTAACTTTTAAAACAATCACTACAAGGTTTTTAAAGAATAGTGGTTTTAATTTTGCTAGTTTAATTTGCACCATTGTTATGCAGCGAACAAAAGTTTTCAATAGTTATGGGACAATAACGTTATCCACATTTTAAGAAAATTTAACTCACTGTTAGAACCTCTTAAAAAATTTTGTTATTGCTTCTGGAGGGGGAGCTGGAAGGAGCAGAAATATAATAAAAAGCGGAAGAAATATAATAAAAAAACAAAAGGGTATTCAAGAAGGAAAGACAAAGATTGTACACCTAGTTAACTATGTTGACAGGCTTTACTAGAAAAAATATGGCCAGGGTGCCTTCTCCTGTCAGCCATTTTGGAAAGCACTAAAAATTGCGCAGACCTTTGCTTCTGGCTATTCCACTGTACCAATTGTTAGGTTTTCTTGTAAAGATTTTGATGTGATGTTGATTTTGATCATGAATTTACAGGCCTATAAGAGCTGATTTTTAGTATTTTGAGGAATTTTCCAGTTTAGTTTACGTTTTGCTTAGCGAAATTTTAAGCCAGCCGCCTGTAGGTTAAATTTAAAGTGAATATGTGATAAGGATATTTGTTTTTTCACGTTGCTCACGTAGCTATGAGTGGCTCTTCGGTTGTACTGTTCTTTCTTTCATCCATCTTAGCTCTGTAGGAGCATTTTCAAACGACGTTAATATATCCAATATTCATATACATTCTTTTGTCTCCTAAATTATGCTCTACCTTTTTATGTTCTTTTAAAACTGCAACTTGTTCTTTTAAAAATATCTGACCTGTTATACTAGCTTTGAACTCGCGACTTGTCGATAGCAGAACCAAAACTATTTTTATAACTTTGAGTATTATTTTACCTCAGTTACTGGTCACAAACTGCCCTCCCTCGCGGTACTCAAGCATACAACGCCGCTTGTCCATTTTGTGCCACTCCTTTGGAAGGGGATCCTGGGTTCAAGAAGCTGATATGGCAGCAACCACTCGATTGATGGCTCGTTCAGACCGATAGATCAATCTATAGATACAGTCGGTAGAATGGAGTCGAGTTGCGGTGGAATATGGATGCGTTGTCACGTGATCTCTACTAATGACCAGCATTAGAGATGATTCGCTCTGAAGCAAAAATCAATAGTTGCGACAAAAAAACGCTTGTGGAATTTTTGCGTGTAAGGGGTCATTCCATGAAAAATTATGCATTTTTTTGTGGAATCTTGTATATTTTTTTCAGTTTAGATGAAAATTAAAGGGCAAACGTTAGCAGAAAAGACATATTTACATGTTTTTGATGTGAATTTTAAAAAAAATAGCGTGATTAAAATAAACTGTCAGCTTTTCTTGTTGTCTGGTGTTCATATATCTCAAGAAATATTGATACCAAGCATCAAATAGAAATTTAGAAAAATATTACAATGTTGCTTCTTTACAATGTACACAAATTTATTTCATCCTAAAAGCACTCTGTCTATTTGGTTCCGCAGTGTCACAAAAAGTCCATATTTTCCTTTTCTCGTTATTTTTTTGTTTTATTAAAAAAAAATCGGTCCGCAATGAATTTATTTCGTCTGATGCTACGGATACACAACATCAGATTATTGAGCTGTTGAGATTTTCATTGCCTAGAGAAAGTTGTCCCATAGTGTCACATTTGCGTGAGTAATAGTCACTGCTTTTTTGTTTTTTTTTAATTCCTTATGTATTAATGACAGAGTGATAGATTTGATCTTCAACAACTAGGTGCGCGCAACTGGCAGAAAATTGTGCATTAAAGTTCCAGGCAAATTTGACGCCGGACAAACTAGGTGTCAATGAGTTTAGAAAACTGTCAACTTAAAAAAATCCGCGAAGCGCAACACGTCCGTTGCTAATTCTAACCATACATAAAACTAGATTCTTGGAAATTGGAGTGCTAATTCAGAGTCTCTTAAACTGGGGCCCTGTAAGGGGCATAGGCTATAGCACCTTGCCCTCTTTGATTCCAGTTGCACAAAATTTGTCAAAATCAGCGCTTTGAAGATCTTTGCAAAAAAGGTTTTCATTCTTTTTGAAGACCAAAAGTGGGAATTTACCGTTGTGAAAAGATTGATCTCCAGACAAAAGTTCTTATGTTGTTTTAGAAAGAGCAACTGTGGGAAAATGACCGCTTAGAAAATATTTATCTGCAAAAAACTAGAATTTCACGTGTTAAGAGAGACACAGGTTTTTGTGGGCATCGTCAAGGTGGGAGCGTCTTGAAAAGCTTAAGAACCTTTGCTCTAACCATAATATTCAGGTGAGCAATTTGGCACCTAGTTTGTTTTGCACATACATACACAATCGTAATCAGTTGCGCACATTGAACTGTCGAGCACCATAATAGGTAAAATTTGCAGTGACCAACGCACAATTGTAGAAAGTAGATGTAATATTTATGTAACCTTGATGTGTCAAATTGCAGCGTAGTGATCTTTTTATCTCAACTTCTCTTCAAGATCTTTGGGATTATGGTCCCGGTTGCTTTTTTCTGGTATTGTTCTTAGCTTTAACATAGGTTATTATAATTAGATTACTATTCAGATAAAGGTGGAATCGAGCCTGCTGCCTGGTCAAACTTAATCTAGAGGGCAACCCTAAAATATGGAAATTCACGGAAATGCTTAGTTTCCATGTTTCCGTAAGTCAGTAATTCCTTTTTTTACTATAAATTTCTGTACTTCCGTTTAATATCAATTTCGTGTTTCGCTGATTTAGTAATTCGATTATTCGATATAGAATCAACTTTGGTATTTTTTTGCATAGTTTTTTGTCCATTCCATATCAAACCATGAATGGTTGTGTGTCTGGGGAATTGTCCCATAGTGTCATGTTTTGTAAGGTCACATTATTCCATCTTAATATGTGCAAAAGTTCAATTTAACTTAAGCATTTAGCGATAAGCAATAAAGAATACTATTAGTTTAAACACATATAAGAGAAAGTGTGAGAAATGTCTCGTTTAGCTGAATTGTTGAATAAAAGGTTAAGAATCATGGTCGAGCTCAAAAATTCGTCCCATAGTGTCACAATTTTCTACAGTTTTCTTACTCAAAACTAATTTTAAAAAATATCTAGAGAAACCAAGTTTTATAATTAACCTGATATTCTTATTTAGAAAGTCTAGTTCAGCATTTTGTCCGATATCCAAAATAAATGTCGAGAATGTTTTAATTTATCAAAAGTTGTTGCCTAGTGTCATATGGAATGACCCCTTGTGTAAAACGGCCCCCATTTTCACTGTGTGCGATGTTCAGCGTCTTTGTGATGATCATGATTGTTTGTTATCCATTAAAATAAAAGATAATTTCATTTTTCGTCATTATTGGTGAATTTTATTACACCTTAATAATGCATTGAATGCAGACGAATTAGACTGCTCAGTTTCTAGTTTGGATTGAATAGCTGACAGATAACAGCTAAAATTTATTTTTCAGAGGAAAGTGGTTGGAGAGGTGCAAGCAGGAAGTTGCATCGCATTGCAAATTTTCAGCATTTGTCGTAAAATTTTATGTTTGGTTGAGAGCATTTTTTTCACTTAGCCTAAGTATGATAAGTGCTTCACTCAACGAAGCTATTCAAATAATATCTGCATGTCGTAATAGCTGGTGTGATTCATTCGGTCTGTTGCATGAAGTTTTTTACATTATATTTGTTCACATTCTGTACGGTACACGTACACTCGACCCTCGTTAATCCGGATTGTGGTTTATCCGGACAGTGGCCGTCAATAGCCACTTACCTTTCCTTACTTCGCCGTTCTGCGTCTCAACCCCAGCCATGTAAATAGTGTGAATAGCTTACATTGTGAGCTTAGATATTTTTAAGGTATGCCAAACAATAGTGCTGTTGTCTATTTGGCAGGACGGTTATTTTATTTGCATTACCTACGCATATACACTTATTTTATAGCCCACGGAGTTTTTCATTTATCCGCACCTGTTCCTGCACCATTGTCCAGAAAAACAATACTCAAGTGTATATACCTATGTGTTATCGGAAATTTTTCAATATCCGAATTGGTTCCTGCACCATTTAGTCTTGAAAAACAAGATTCGAGTGTATTTTGATTTATCTTTAAATTGAGAATTGCACTAGGAAAAAAGAGAAACTTTTTAGCATGCCACAGAGCTTTAGAGTAATTACTGTACCATAAGTCTTTGGTGTTGCTGCTAAAAGCGGTATTGTCAATTTAACCAAATAAATTTGCGAAATGCTACGATAGAATTCAAAATTTTTAAATTACTAGATTCCAACAAGTAAAAGTTTCTTTTTAGCGGTTTAAGGTATCTATATTTACGCTATAAAGCAGTGTAATAGAATCCCAAGTTTAAGAAAAAAATCAGAATAAAACCATAAACATAGCTATTTGTAAAACTGAATTTCAAGAGAACATTTTATTTGAAAACAACTTGGCCTGATGGGCTTCTACTAGAATATTGTGAATGAATTTTTGTCGCTCTGCCGGAAACAAAGCAAATAGCGCAGTCAAAAACTTAATACCACAAATACATATCGGAAAGGAGGTGCACAAATTACGAAATAGACTTACCATTAAATAGTTTATTTCTGTAAATGTGAAAACAACCATTTAGCCGCCACCACCGTGTTTGAAATCCACCCCTTTCCTTACATTATTTAAAAGTATAAATAATAGTTTTGGGGGACATTTTTTCTTTGTGAGCATTACCAATTTTAAATAAGAGATTAGGATAATAACCATCACGAATACAAGAATTATGGATGTGCATAAAAAACACAATTTTTTTGTTTCTGTTCACACGATGGACGAAGCCGGCCCAGCCGGTCGAACCGATATTTTCAACCCCAACGTTTCTGGTGGGAAACCTGCGAGCGACGCCGGCTAGTCAAATATATAAAGCGCAATTCTTTATACAGGCCCTGCTGATGAGTCCAAAAGAACGAAACGCGTCCAGGGATGGCTTTGTGAATTTGAAAATATCTCTCAATAGCATTGCATCCTTCGGAAGTCTCGCGCCTTCAGCACTCGCTTTGTTGTTTTGTTTCTCGCTTATAAGACGCTCTCTATCGATCGTAACCACTTGGAGCTAGCAATATAATATTGCTCGCCATGTATGCATCCCCCAAGTTTAATACCCAGGCCCAAAGCATTGGGACCATCCATGTTAACAAGTGCATCGTTCGGTGAAACGCCCGTTCCAGTGTGCTCCTGTGGTGCAAGGGCCCTGTTAGTAGCTCGAGCACCGTGATCGCCAGAGACGTAGCAGCCGCCCCCCAAACCCCCCAATTGGGGGGGCCCAGGCCAACTTTGGGGGCCCAAGTTAGTCTGAAATTGCTTTTTGGCTACGTGACTATTTTCAGTTCAGCAGACTTGTTTACAACCGATTTAAACTGTAGGAAGAAATTGGCTTGTGACATCATAAGTGAATGCAACGTCATTTTATCTCGCAGAATCTAGAATATTTCGATTGATTTTCTGGTAGAATCTTGAATATTCGATTGACGTAACAATGCCGTTGTTACACAACAATCATAGAATGGTCTGGAATTCTGTTTGGCTAGAAATACCGGGACAATATATATACACTGCAGAGTGCAGATAAAGTATTTTATTGACATTGTATAGAATGAAACGTTCAAAAAGTGGTGCTCAAAAGAGAAAAGAAGCAGCCACTGCTCGAGATGCTGTAGCGAAATTGCCCAAGATGACAGATTTTTTCAAGATTACTGAGCAGAGTAGACCTGGCACTAGTACCGAGAGGGATGAAGAAAACTATAGTGTACAAGAAAAAGAAGACTATGACGATCAGCATCAAAGTGATTGTGAATTTGATGCTGATCGTCATAGTCTTCTTTTAGTACTGGAAAAGGCTTGTTGGACGCTTTCTTAGAAAAAGCGACCGAACTGCAACTCGAATTGTCTGATTGTCGAGGTCAGTCATATGATAATGGTGCTAACATGAAAGGAAAACATTCTGGGGTCCAAGCAAGAATGCTAGACATCAATCCCAAAGCTGTTTACGTGCCCTGTGCAAACCATACCCTTAACTTGGTTGTGGTTGACAGTGCTAATTCATCGACGGAAGCATTGACATTTTTTGGAGTACTTACAAGGTTGTATGTGCTGTTTTCTTCCTCTGCTCAGCGTTGGGAAATTTTGAAGAAACATGTGGAGCTGTCCATAAAGTCACAATCTGATACTCGTTGGGAAAGCAGAATTAAATGCATCAAACCTCTTCGATACAATTTAAAAGAGGTGTTGCTGGCACTGAAAGACTTGGAAGCCATTTCCATAGAAAGAAAAGATGGAAGAGCTGCCTCAGAAACAAAATCGTTGATAGCTCATTTATCAAAATGGAGTTTTCTTTTGTCGGTGTTTATTTGGTATGATATCCTATTCCAAGTCAATAAAGCAAGCAAGATTCTTCAATCGTATGGAGTCTCCCTTCATACAATGGAAACGGAAATCCAGGCAACTGAAAAGTTTTTGCAAAACTATCGCACAACGGGTTATGACAGTGCCGCAACATCTGCTGTTGAAATAGCACAGGAATTGGATATTGATCCTTCTTTTCCTCCGTCAAGAAGTGGAAAGAAAAGAAGATTGTTTGATTACCAAGGTGAAGAGGAACAACGAGCTACTCCTGAACTGAAATTTAAAAGCAACTTTTTCTATCCATTAGTAGACCAGGCTATTATGTCAATAAAGGAGCGCTTTAATTTGTTACGTGAGGTTTCTTCCGCCTTTTCGTTTTTGTACACACGAGACAAACTTTTGCTTGTGCAACAAGAAAATGCTCTTCTTACTTGCTGTAAAGAGTTCCAAAAAAAGTTCGGTGACATTGATTCTGATGAAATGAGCGCTGAGCTACAGCGGTTTGTTTTAATTTTACAAAAAAAACGCAATCTCAATACGGCTCAAGACTTTCTGAACTATCTTCTAAAGACTCATTTATTTGAATTGTATCCGAATGTGTACATCGCGCTTCGAATCTTACTAACTTGCCCCGTGACTGTTGCCAGCGCTGAAAGAAGCTTCAGCAAATTGAAACTGATCAAAACTTTTAATAGAACGTCTATAACAGACAGTAGACTATCTTCATTAGCCATGTTGTCAATCGAAAATGACTGCGCCCGATCTCTTGATTATGACAATGTCATAACAGCATTTGCGAACAAAAAAGTTCGCTCCAGACTATTTAAATGATACTGTGTTTTTATAACTTTTTCATGTTTTTCAGTGTCATTGCTTTCGTTTCGCAGGGTCTGCATAAATGTCCTACTGAACTCTGGCATCGGTGCCGAATTTTTTATGACTTGCACCTTCGGTATCGGCATGCTTTATTCTGACATTAGCCTGTTTACTTATGTACAAATTGTGGTGTATTTTCTTAATGCAGCTTTTCAATTTTGCACCTCTAAAGTGATATAACCTGTGCGCAGGGGCTCTTGCGCTTACTTTGGGGGGGGCCCGAAGTTGGAGTGCTACGGGACTGGTGATCGCGCAAACCCTGCGAAAAAACTGTGTGGGGGAATCTCCGCGTGTCATTGTTAAGTGGTATCTGGCGCTAGTTACGTCGACTATCGGGTCGCTATGTAACACACTAGTCATTTCCCGTGTGGTGTGTTAGTTTTCGGAATCGGTAGCTATAAGTGAAGTGGTTGATCTCTTGTCGGCCGTACATTATATAAACCGCGGTACAACCAGTTGAGGCCCAACGAAATCAGTTAAGCGCCCATTTAACATTACGCGCACATTGCATTTTTAAAGATATATATCTAGAATATCAACGTGTGATGATGGTACGTGCACGCATTGTTTAAGAAAGAGAAGGGAAATGGTGTTGATTCGTACGCTGTTGCGATCCTGCTGCTACTGCAAACATGTCGGTCGGTGGGGGTCAACAGGCACACTCTATGATGGCAAAGCCCCATGGCCGTGCATCACTTTTCGGATCTCAAGAGCTAAGATCAAGTGTAGTATCTGTTCTTCTCAGTTTAACTCCTGGAACGCCCAGCATCGCTGAACCCTTGTATTAATCGTATGTTTGAACAGAGGGTGACGATTAAAAGCTTGCTTTGTCGCATCCACGGGTTGTCCCGGTATTGCAGTACCTCCGGGCTCGGCCCACACCCGCCACTGGCGGGTTTGCTTGTTGTTTCATTTCAATCTCGATTGATTCAATAGTCATTTTCTTGCATCTTTTCTTTTGCATTTCAAAACGACGATTGCTTGCTGGTCGTCATTCTAGAGCCAGCCTTCTTCTTTCAAAAGCGCTCGAGCGAGCGAGCGAGCGAGGGAGGGCCTTCAGGAAAATCATGCTCTCCCCTTACCAAGCCAGCAAGCAAAAGTAACCACAAGTGCGCCACTGAAGCGCTTCAATCAGGCTCGTGGCAAGCGCGCAAAAACTCATACTTACCTGACGAGGGTCTTCACCGTGATCACGTAGGCGGTGGGCCCAGGGCGAGGCCCGACCATTGCACTTCGGCCGGGTTGACCCCCGCGATTATCCAAAATGTGGATAACTCGGTCGTATAATTTCTATTAGTGGGGACTGCGTTCGCGCTATCCCTTAATTGTCGTCGCTTTTAATCGCTGCCCATACTTTGCCAGCCAGCCAGCTTATCAGTTCGTTTCGAGTCGATTTTGCAAAAGAACTAGCTCATATGCAAGCTGGTTCGCTTAAAAAGCTCGTTTTCGCAAAACGCTATCGCCTACGACCATACCACGTTGAACGCACCCCATCTCGTCCGATCTGGGAAGTTAAGCAACGTCGGGCTCGGTTAGTACTTGGATGGGTGACCGCCTGGGAATACCGAGTGTTGTAGGCATTTGCTTAAGTTTTTTTTTTTCAAACGAGCGCGGCAACTTGTGACGAAAGTTGCGTTTTGGCACTCGAAATCAAACCGCAAGAAAAAGAGCGTTGAAAGGCAATAAAGCGGCTGCTCGACGATTGTTGGGCAATCTATTTGAATAAGGTAAGTTGAGCGCTATGAAGTGCTGTTTTCTCAAAAACAAAGGACGAGCTGCGAGAACCTAATCTCACAAGCTCCTTAATGCAAGGGCCCAGCGATGCTGGGCGTCCCAGGTATTAAACTAGATTCTAGATATATATCTTTAAGGAGCTTTTGAGATAGGTTCTCGCAGCTCGTCCTTTATTTTTGCGAAAACGAGCTTTTTAAGCGAACCAGCTTGCCTATGAGCTAGTTCTTTTGCAAAATCGACTCGAAACGAACTAATAAGCTGGCTGGCTGGCAAAGTATGGGCAGCGATTAAAAGCGACGACAATTAAGGGATAGCGCGAACGCAGTCCCCACTAATAGAAATTATACGACCGAGTTATCCACATTTTGGATAATCGCGGGGGTCAACCCGGCCGAAGTGCAATGGTCGGGCCTCGCCCTGGGCCCACCGCCTACGTGATCACGGTGAAGACCCTCGTCAGGTAAGTATGAGTTTTTGCGCGCTTGCCACGAGCCTGATTGAAGCGCTTCAGTGGCGCACTTGTGGTTACTTTTGCTTGCTGGCTTGGTAAGGGGAGAGCATGATTTTCCTAAAGGCCCTCCCTCGCTCGCTCGCTCGCTCGAGCGCTTTTGAAAGAAGAAGGCTGGCTCTAGAATGACGACCAGCAAGCAATCGTCGTTTTGAAATGCAAAAGAAAAGATGCAAGAAAATGACTTGTTAACCTGTTTTATGAACCCTGTCATTGGTTTAGTTGTTCTGTGCTTTTAGTAAAGTGACTGTTAATGTTTTTAATGTCATAGTTGTTCGGAAGCTTTCGCCTTCTACGCTGTTGTGTTTGCCGCCTCATTTAATAGATAGTCATTTGTAATAGGTGAGGAATAGGGATGTTTTGTAGTATGTGATGATTAATGAATTGTTTTTTATATTTCCCAAATTGTTTTCTATTACGTTCGACCCTTAATCGAAAAACCGTAGGTTTGGTACAGTGAATCATTTATAAATTAAAACGGCAAGTTGTTTTCTTTTTACTTTACGCCTGTTATTCTCCTTTCTTGTTAATGGTTATGTGACAATTTCGTTGATTGATCTCATATTTATTTGTGGATATAAATAGGCCTATTGACTGTTTATGAGCTCACTCTACTTTGGCAGTGTTTAGTATGGGGTGGTAGCGAATAGAAACCTAATATTTCATCACCAACTAATGCTAGTGGCAAGTTGTTTATGTATTTCAAAAGCGCTTGTCTGTGTCTTAAATCAACTGGGAAACAAACTGCTTGTATTGTCAGCTAATGCTAGCCTTAATTTGATAATATACTCTTATTTCGCATTCGTTTATATCTTTATTTGCATGGATTGTATTTAGGAGATTTCTCAGCAGTCTTTAATATCTTGTAACAACTAGAGCCAGATACGCCTACCGTATCGCAATTGATGAGTGTGGTGCAGCTAATTTGTGAGCAAATTTTCTGTTCTCCTTTAATACAGTCTTCATGTTCTGCAAGTTGGTGTGTGCTCGTGCGTCGAGGATCTCTGGTGAGCAAGACAATTAGAGACAGGATCTCCCAAATAGAAGCAGCAGTGAAACGGCCAGTATAGCGGTTCCTCACTGCAACACAAGTTAAAGACTATTGAAACTGTCCGGTAAGCTGTGGAGTGACATGATGGAAAATATTACGGTACTTTTAATTAATTGATATTAAGGCATATAGGCTAACTGCAATCAGTTGAATAAAACATACCACTTCCACGACCGGTTTCGTTCCTATTAGGAGCCGTCAGGTGGACTCAGGTATTGAACCGACGATCACATGAATTGCTTCATGCGGTTTATGCCACTCCGCTATCGGTCTTTTCAACTGATACTATTAATTTTAAGCTTATATATGGTGCACGCTCACTACAGTGAGCTTGATGCGATATATGCTTTTAATTCCCAGCCAAGCCAGTGCCTTTATTACGTTATAATACGAATTATTGAAAGGACCGATGGCGGAGTGGCATAAACCGCATGAAGCAATTCATGTGATCGTCGGTTCAATACCTGAGTCTACCTGACGAGTTCTAATAGAAACGAAACCGGTCATGGAAGTGGTATGTTTTATTCAACTGATTGCAGTTAGCGTATATGCCTTAATATAAATGAATTAAAAAAGTTATATCTTAAACAGGCTAACACCAGCTCCTATAATTCGTATGATGGAAAATGATAGTCTAGATTCGGCCGGCTTCGTGGTAAAATCTCCTGCCGTGGCTGCGCGTTCCTTTTCAGGACCAGTGGGCTTGGTAAAAGTTAATCCCAAGAAGACTAACCCCAATGTACTCGGTAGAGATGCATTGGGTGTTGTCAACTCTCTATCTCTAACATCGTCGACCAGGCGACGTGTCGACGCCAGGTTAGCCGAGGTGCGCTTGTAGCACATTCGACGGGAAGAAGAGTTAAAGCTAGAGGCACTGGCAGCTGCGCAAAAATTGAGAAAGTTGGAGTCGGAGCAGATTGTTTTGCAGGGCGAAAAAGAAGTAGCAGAAACAAATATTCTTGCGGATGCAACCTCAAGTTGTGATGGAGAGCTGGATGACGTTGCTCCTCCTCTGGAAGCTGGAGACAAGGTTGGTGCTTTCTTGTTGAACTTGTTCCTTTCAGATCAGGTTGGTGGGCCCAACAACTCTAACCGTCAGCAGTTGGTGGCACACGAGGAGCGGCTCACGATGGGGTCACCAGATGGTACGGAGGTAAAATCGAAGTGTACCTTCTCGCCAGAAGTAGGAAGCCAGGCTGAACCTGCGGTTCGTACTTCTTCTACGTCAAGACATCCACCTGGTTTCTCCCCTCCAACTTGCATACCTGGGACTATCGTTTCACCATCGTTCGGAGTTGATGCAGTGGATCCAGCAAGGTTTTCGTTGGATCCTGTTCCCAGTGGGATGTTTCATGAGCCGGCTGTTGCTCCTAAAAATCTGAATCCAATGAATGGTCATGGAGTGACATCCAAGGTAGATGTAGTAGAACCACCAATTCATGGGCCGGCGATCACAAGGGAAAGATCGCAGGGAAGGTATGGTACTGATCTTGGATTACCGGGTGAGTCAGTTCATTCTTTGAGTGATATTGCTAAGATGCTTGTTCGTTGCAGGGGCTGAGAGGCTGTGTCTGAGTACAGTAAATTTACGGGTAATCCCCTAGACTATTTCAAATTTATTCGCCAAGTTGAAGATCGAATCTTAAGTCTTTACGCAGAAAGTGACTCCGCTCATGCCCTTCATCTGTTGCTTGAAGCAACGAGTGGGCGGGCATACAAGTTGATATCAGGTTGCGTGATGCTGTCACCCAAAAAGGGCTTACTTGAGGCGCTGCATCTTTTGCACAAAGCATTTGGTAGTCCCCAGGTCGCGGTCAGGTCCTTTATTGATTCCGTTTGCTGTGGCGACACCATTTCAAACACTGAAATGGGTCTAGAAGAGTTTTACTCTGATTTAGTAAATTGCAAAGTGGTTCTGGAGGCTGCTGGGGCTCATAACCTTCTAAATGCTGCCTCGACAGCAGAAAGGATCTTTATGCGCTTGCCTAATGCTTTAAAAAAAGGGTTTGTTAAGCTAGCACTCGATCGTGGATTTGATATGGACGTAGTTCTGTTTGATTTGTTTATTGAATTTGTCGATTACAAGCACCGGTTGATGTGCTCTAGGTTTGGTAGGCTCTTACAGCCCTCTAGCTTTAAATCCGCAGCTCGTTTTAAGACTGGATATAAAGCTCGGGCAGATGCGGTGCAGGCTGCGTCTGACGCAGTCTCTAAGCAGTCGGAAAGAGAGAAACCTACTATCCAGGTTGTGTGTAGCGGTTGCGATTCTTTAGGTCACTTAATCAGTCGATGTGAAACGTTTGCGCAGATGGGGGTAGTGGCACGTAAAGAATTCACCAAGCAGAAGCATCTTTGCTTTAACTGCTTGGGTAAGGGGCATGGGGTAAAAAACTGCCCGAGCAGAACTGGGTGTCGCAGGTGTTCAAGGAAGCATCATTCGTTGCTGCATCAACCGTCGGAGGTCACTGGAGATGTGGAGAGGACATCGCGTGCATCTAAGGGAGACACCACTCCAGGACTACCTTCTAATCAAGCGTCGACTTCGGCTTTAAGCGCCGCGTCCAACACGCAGGTTAAAACTCGCTTACAGGTACTGCCAATTTGTGTCATTAATAATATAACTGGGACGTGTAAGGACACTCTGGCACTTTTGGACAGCGGAGCAGATTGTCATTTAATTTCCGAAGGTTTGTACACTGAACTGGGTCTTGTTGGAAGACCTATCCATTCGGAAATGCAGTTGGCAAATGGCGGGATTGAATCTCTCAAAACATTCTCCACGGACTGCACAGCCCGGGGAGTTTTGGAGGATAATGCATTTGTTTTAGAAAACGTACGGGTTGTTCCGCGCTTGCCTGATCTGAGTAGTAGCAAACCTTCTCCAGAAGATGTTGATGGTTGCCCGCATCTAGCTGCAATTGAAATTCCAAAGGTAGAGGCCGATTGTGTGCAGCTCATAATAGGAATCGATTCTCCAGCCTTGCACACATTCTCAGAGATTCGGCAGGATGGAAATTCTAAACTTTGGGCAGGTAAGTCACCATTGCGATGGGTATTACATGGTCGTGATGGTACCAATGGCAGGGATTCTCGGTGTAGTGTGAATCTATTGGTTGATTCACAAGTTACCCCTGCCTTGGATTCCCTCTGTCCGTGTCAATTTGATTATGTTGATCGGGCGTGCGACCCTTTGGTTCTTTGCCCATCTTTGCATGATAAACGGGCAGAGGTGCAAATGAGAGCTTCGTGTACATATGAAAATGGGCATTATGAGATCGGAATCCCTTGGAGGGATGGCTGCCCTGACTTACCGAATAATTACTCGATGGCTTTGTCTCGTTTAAAGTGTCTTGGCAAGCGCTTGCTAGCGGACCCCGAGTTACTAGCTAAATATAAGGAAAAGGTTGAAGATTTAATCTTGCAAGGGCATGCTGTGGAAGTTCCTCCTAATAGTGGGCAATTAAAGGGTAGGAAGCGGTACATACCTCACCATTGTGTAACAAGCAAGTTCAGGGCTGTCTTTGACGCTGCAGCTCAATTTCAGCAAACTTCCTTGAATGATCAAATTTTTCCAGGTCCCGACCAAACCAATAATCTAGTGGGAGTGCTGACTCGCTTTCGGAAATATTCGGTGGCTGTTGTAGGGGATGTGCGAGCGATGTTTTTACAGGTTTGAGTAGCTCCTGCAGATCAATTAGCCTTGCATTTTTTGTGGTGGATGGATAGCGACCCGACTCGGTCACCAAAGGAATATCAGATGACAGTCCATTGTTTTGGTCCCATCAGTTCACCATCGGTAGCTGGGTTTGCTTTGCGCCCAACTGCTGAAGAAAATCGGGTGAATGTGTCGGAGGATGCGGTAGAGGTAATTCGTAAAAACATTTATGTGGATGTTGTGTTAACTCCGGCACCTGATATTGATAGCGCAGTTAAGCTTGTGCATGATGTCGAAGCATTGCTGCAAGGTGGCGGTTTTGAACTTGCAAAGCTTTCGAGCAACTTACCAGAAGTGCTTGAAGGACTGCCAGCCGAGCGCTTAGCGTCTGAGCTAAATCAAGTTGATTTATCTCCAAAGATTCCAAAACAAAAGACGCTGGGTTTAGTGTGATATCCTCAAGAGGATGTACTGGGGTAAAGGTATCAGAAGTGGCATATCCGGTTACTCGTAGAGGTTTATTGTCATTGGTAATGAGCATTTTTGATCCTTTGGGTTTTCTTTCGCCTTTCTTATTACCATTAAAGTTGTTGCTTCAACGCCTCGTTACGTTTGGTTGGGATGCTGTCATGCCTGAAGCCGAAAAATAGACTTTGAGGAAGTTCTCTAAATATTTGCATAAGTTGGGAAAAATATCAATTCCTCGTTGTTTGAGTGGCTTTTCCTCTCTAGAAAATGTTCAGTTGCACGTATTTGCCGATGCTTCTTCGGTAGGCATTGGTGCTGTATGTTGTTAGCGCATGTCAAATGCTAATAATTGTTTTGTATCGTTCATGATGGGCAAGTTCCGTGTTGCACCGGCTAAGCCGTTAACTGTTCCTCGCTTAGAATTGTGTGCTTCTGTTATTGCTGTGCGTTTGGCAAAATTCGAGACACGTGAGCTTGATGTTACCCCGGAAAAAAACTGTGTAGTTATCTGCAAAACACTTCCAAACGCAGACCTGTTTTTGAAACCAACCGCATCGAGCACCTCAAGAGTGGGCATAACGCTGCTGCTTACATCATAAATGAACTTCGCCGGAGATTTTATATCGTGGGTCAAGAGAAGACAGTAAAACATTTAATCAAGACTTACTACATGGGTTGTCGGAATCGTCGAGCGGCTCCGTCTTCTCAAATTATGAGTCCTTTGCCGCGAGCTAGGGTTGAAGGGGGTCAACGTTTGTTTACGGTGGTAGGTACAGACTTTATGGGTCCAATTTTCACTAAATGCAAACGGAATTCACTAAAGCGTTACTGCTGCATTTTTACATGCCTAGCCTCCCGTGCTACGCATTTGTAAATTGCCTATGACTTAACCACGGGTTCATTTCTTATGGCTTTGCGTCGATTCCTGGCTGCCCGAGGCTCATCTACGAAAACAATATATTGTGATAATGGGACAAACTTCATTGGTGCGCGGTCAGAATTAAAACGTGGACTTGAGCGTTTCCGTCGACGAGAGATATGCAGTGAGTTGTCCCCTCGTGGTATTACTTTTCGACATTCACCCCCCCCCCCCTGGCTAGTCACCAAGGAGGAGTATGGGAAGCCATTCTACGGCTTGTCAGAAAGGCGATGGACGCTTTATTGACTGATAAGTACTACCGGAAGTTGAGCGATGAAAGCTTATGGACCTTGCTGAAGGAAATCGAATACATGCTTAATTGCAGGCCGCTCACTAGAGTCAGTTCTGATCCGGAAGATTTTCGTGCTTTGTCACCAATGACTCTTTTGAATGGATGTATCGATCCGCAATTACCCTCGGACGTGTTCGTAAACTCAGACGGATTACGTGCATCGTATAGGGCATCACAGATGCAGGCAGACTTGTTCTGGCCGCGCTGGCGCCTTGAGTATCTTTCTATGCTGCAGAAGCGTCATAAATGGATAGTTCCACATGACAATATACGTCCGAACTCACTGGTTTTGTTGAAGGAAGAAGACGTTCCCCGAAATTCATGGCCTAAGGGCGTAGTTGTGTCTGTGATTCCTGACAGAGATGGAATTTGTCGTCGAGCTGTGGTGAGAACTGTTAACGAAAAAGAACTTGTCCGGGACATACGTAAGCTCTGTGTGCTCGAGTGTGACGTGAGTGTGTGATTTCCGTATCTGTGTGGTATTATTTTCGTGTGTAGTGCTAGGTTATCCTTTGCTGTGCTAATAGCGTACCAGTTTTGTTGAAATGTTAGTTATTGCATTTGTTTAAAGATATATATCTAGAATCTAGTTTAATACCTGGGACGCCCAGCATCGCTGAACCCTTGTATTAATCGTATGTTTGAACAGAGGGTGACGATTAAAAGCTTGCTTTGTCGCATCCACGGGTTGTCCCGGTATTGCAGTACCTCCGGGCTCGGCCCACACCCGCCACTGGCGGGTTTGCTTGTTGTTTCATTTCAATCTCGATTGATTCAATAGTCATTTTCTTGCATCTTTTCTTTTGCATTTCAAAACGACGATTGCTTGCTGGTCGTCATTCTAGAGCCAGCCTTCTTCTTTCAAAAGCGCTCGAGCGAGCGAGCGAGCGAGGGAGGGCCTTCAAGAAAATCATGCTCTCCCCTTTACCAAGCGCTCGAGCAAGCCAGCAAGCAAAAGTAACCACAAGTGCGCCACTGAAGCGCTTCAATCAGGCTCGTGGCAAGCGCGCAAAAACTCATACTTACCTGACGAGGGTCTTCACCGTGATCACGTAGGCGGTGGGCCCAGGGCGAGGCCCGACCATTGCACTTCGGCCGGGTTGACCCCCGCGATTATCCAAAATGTGGATAACTCGGTCGTATAATTTCTTGGTTAGGGTTGGGGTTGGGGTTAGGGTTAGGGTTAGAGTTAGGGTTAGGGTTAGGGTTAGGGGTTAGGGGTTAGGGTTAGGGGTTAGGGTTAGGGTTAGGGGTTAGGGGTTAGGGTTAGGGGTTAGGGTGAGGGTTAATGGGTTAGGGTTAATGGATTAGGGTAAATGGGTTAGGGTTAATGGGTTAGGGTTAGGGTTAGGGTTAGGGGGTTAGGGTTAGGGGGTTAGGGTTAGAGGGTTAGGGTTAGGGGTTAGGGTTAGGGTTAGAGGGTTAGGGTTAGGGTTAGGGTGAGGGTTAGGGTTAGGGGTTAGGGTTAGGGGTTAGGGGTTGGGGTTGGGGTTGGGGTTAGGGTTAGGGGTTAGGGTTAGGGTTAGGGGTTGGGGGTTGGGGGTTGGGGGTTGGGGGTTGGGGTTGGGGTTGGGGTGCACTACACTACACAGTACACTTAAGCTTGTCGGTGAAATCAATTATCCTGCAAATTGACAAATTTCATATACCCTTCTCGTATCCAAAGTGATGCAAGCACCCATAATTGAGAAACACTGACTTTGAGAGATATAGGACAAAACTGCGAAAAAATGACACAACTGTCTACTTACACTACTTAAGTAGCTTAATTCGCGACTATATTTTACTTCTACTTAAGAAAAATATCTATCGTTGTTACTTGAGCATTTTTGTGAGTAAGTAACAATACATTTACCAAAGCAAATTTTTCAGGTACTTTGATGATCTCTGCTGAAAGCACAAAGATATATTACAACTGACTGAATACAAAGCGTGTCTTCAAAACGTCCGACCACATTTTTCATATCTGTATTATGTAACAAAATATATTTGGCATTGCAAGAGCTCAAGCAATTAAAATTGCTTTAGTGTTGAACAAAAAAAAAGCACCAACTTAGACCAATCTGCCAACCTGAAAGTAACATCCGCATCACAACAGAATAAATTGTGTCCTAATAGACGGAGTCAGATGCTAAGGTGTTCCAGGCAGATTCAGATGCCAGCGTAGAAAAACTTGCAAGTTGTATCTTACGCAAATTTTGACTCAATCCGGAAAAACGATGTTTCTGTATGGTAAAAAGCTTTAAAATCATTCTTTCAGAAGCTAACAAAAAATGCATGCAAAATTGTACGAAGAAATTAGCGCTGCAAGAAATAGGTGGTGCTGCAACACATGCTGACGAGTCGCTACTGCAACACTCTACTTACTATTAACGCCCCATGAACCAACACAACAGATTTTTGATTTATTGTGACATCACCACACCGTTGCAAACCAATTTTTGACCCCCACCCCGGAGTGCAGATCAATTGTGCCAAGTATTACGTCTGTACGCCGAGTGATTTTGGAGGAGATAAACACACACTGCAGAGTCCTCTCTGTGCGTGCGTTTTTTGTAACTCCTTAAAAACTTTGGACGTACAAGCATAAAATTGGCCACAATTAATTTCTGCTGCAAGGGAAGTGTCTTAAGGGGTGGCGGTGACGTTACGATGACATTATATCAATTTGCAATTGTTGAAGAAAAACAGTTTTTGCCCAAATGAAAGCCAGTTCCCGACTTACCAACTTGCAAAAAGGTTATCCATTAAAGAGTTAGATGACGTCACAATTGATGCTTTGCAAATTTTGTTTTCTTGGTTTTTTCAAAAAATGATAACTTTACAAACGGGATTAAAAACGTTTTTGGAAAATTTTAACAAGCCGCTGGTGACAAAAAAAATTTACCGCAATGTGAGTTTTTTGACAACGCAAAAAGCAGTTCTTTGGTTAGGCTGTTATGAAACGTATAAATCAGGGTTTTTCAACCTTTTTCATCACATTGCCCCCTTTTCTCATTTGTTTAAAATAATCGCCCATATTTATTGCAGTAATGATAAACAGCTAAATTAAAATACTTTGCTCACGTTGTTTTAACGAGATCCCTGGGGTTGATGCTTTGGCACTAAACCTTCAACATTTGGCTTGAAATTTGTAAGTTTTAGTCTGATGTCTCCTTGAATGCATATATCTATTTAATTTCTTTTCTTGATCAAAATTTTATTGATTGCACTGAAGCCACATTCAACTAAATAAGAGAATGGAAAGTATAGAAGCATTTTAACCAATCGGCTATTTAAATTTTCTCTCAATTTTATTAAATATTTTTCATTTTTTTTGGGTTTGTTCTGAGAGCTGCTCACTTCTGTTAACTCGGGCATGTCTTCAAAATTTTTCTTTTGTTTATTTATTCGAAATCAATGTAATTTTTCAGCAAAGACTTTCAGAACACGTTTA
This sequence comes from Trididemnum clinides, assembly GCA_963675345.1. Classification (NCBI taxonomy): domain Eukaryota; kingdom Metazoa; phylum Chordata; class Ascidiacea; order Aplousobranchia; family Didemnidae; genus Trididemnum; species Trididemnum clinides. The sequence goes on along the minus strand of OY776290.1, from coordinate 26,647 downwards.
CAATCCAGCAGTGTACATAATTTACCTTGAAGCTGAAGTGACACTTTATTGAACTTACAAAAAATCCACGCTTAGAAGAAAATCAATCAATCAATCAATCAATTTTATTTTATTTTTGTCCAAATCAGCATACATAGAAATAAATTACACAGCAGTGGACAAAAAAAGGAAACGATGGCAAAACGATATACGTTAATACATGCACATGAATAGAATTTAGATTAAATGTGAAGATAATGGCATGGCCATCGCACCTGTAAGATACTAGGTAAAATAACAATGTCGCACTTGTGGAGTTTAATTTCTTTTGCAAAATTGTTTTCGTTTAAATTTTCTAAGAAAAATTAACAATTGTATCAAATAACTTAACAAATCTTGCAAGGCAGTTTCCTTTCGAAAGCCACCGGACTTCTGTGTGGAGAATAAGTCTTACGTGCTCTTGCTCATTATCAATGCAAAACTTTCGAAAAAGTCTATCGTATTTACTGTGTGACTTTATTTTATTTACAGTCTGAATAACTACTCTCAATGATTCATGGAGGTCCGAACTGATTTTTTTAGCTACTAAATGATGCCGATGTCCCACACAATGAGCTGCAAGGATTGAAGGACATAATGCCTTCATGTGAGCAATAAAGCCATTCTGCTTACCATGCATGGATGGAGCACCATCCATTGCGCAGGATACCAGGCTTCCAAATAGTATTTGATTCTCGTCAAACCAAGATTTTCTAGCTTCAAAAATGGACAATCCAGTCGTATTAGTTTCTAATGATTTTGCAAACAACATCTCTTCACAAAGTTTTCAGCTATCATCTATAAAACGAGCATACGCCATAAGATTCATTCACGCGTATGAGCTCATGCTCGGTTTGCATGTCTTTCGTCAGACTGGGCCACCACGACGGGTAGAATGCTTGGCCCACCATCTGTCTGCCACATAAAGACGGAGGCATCCCGTTAAGTGCCTTGCCCAAGGACACAACAAGCAAGCTTGCCGGCTTGTTCTCCACACTATCCCTATGTGCTGAACGCCAAGCAGGGAAGCTGTGAATACCATTTTTTGAAGTCTTTTGATACGACTCGACAAGGGAAATGAACCCCAGGTCTACCAACTGCGAAGCGGACGCTTTAACCACTACACCATCGCGCCGGTTACGCCATAAGAATAACTCTATTATCACTTACTGTCGACTCGTCAAGTTGAATTGAAAATTTACTGGTTTTTGATTTTTCAACTAGTAGGCTTTCTACATCGGAAGACATTTCGTCGATTCTTCTTCGGATTGAGCCATTGCTTAAAGGCAATGCTTTTAAAACATTCACTGAATTTTGCTGTAACACAGTTTTCATGAAAATTTTAAAAGAAGGATTAATAACATTTTCAGCAACTGTATGTGCGCTCCCAGTTTTTGCTATTATTTGCGCTATCTCATGAGATGCAATCAAGCCAGTTTATTTATCTGTGAGCTTTTTTCTAGTAAGCTGACAGGGTATTACGTTGGTCGAAGTTCTAGTTCTGTCCACTTTATCGGGATGTTTTCTTTTCAAATGCTCTGCAAGCCTTGATGGTTTCATAGCTTCATTGGAAAACGAGTTGTTACAAATAAGACACATTGACTGTTTCTGATCATGCGGTTTTCTACGAAGCCAAAAGCCAAATACTCCTCTCTATACTGTCTCCATTTCTTTTTGCTCGTCATAATGAGGGGAAAAGAACATTATACTATCACAACGACACTTGTCACAGTAAGTTGATGTTTAGTAGTACCACTTCAAAAACATCAAATTGCATTACTAAATTTTAACCTAAATGTACAGAATCCATTAAACTACAAAGTAAACTAATTGTTTAATAGTTATAAATTATGTGAAATCATTACAAAATACACTAATCTGAGGCTGAAAATATTTGATAACTGAAAATATAGTAAGCGTTGAACGTCTTACTATAAGTAATGAATTGCTATGCAAACGAGAAAGCACGAAATCACAACTACAAGAATACGGATTGATCCTTTTCAAGTCCACTCCCTTTAGCGGTTAGAAAGTAACGAGCAGCACTGATAAGCAGGGTCTTAAATCACTGTAAAGGTCCAACTAAATGGCTTCATTAATGAAGTTAATGCACAAATAAATGAATTTATTTAGCATGCTCAGCACATCACTCAAACACTCTGTAACTAGTGTATGGTACCGTATGATGTTGGTAATCATTTTTGAGCAAAATTTTCTATTTTACCTTATTCAAAACAACAAACTTATTTATACGAATAACCCCACCTATCTAAACAAACATTTACTCTTTCCTCTCTATTGGAGAAGAAAAACAAGGTGATCAAATAGAGTAATTATTACGCTGAATCGATCTACAAACAGGCGCAAGATAATGAAACAAGATTATCAGATCACGTGACTACATTGCTGGACCATTCTACTAGCAGACGCGAAATAATATAATTAATTAATGAACAAATTGTTGTTTCTAACAACATCCTTACTTAAGCAACTGCAAAAATACAACTAATCAGTTACTTCAGGCTTACTGCTAGATTTTATGTTACAGTGCTCAATCTGTTCTTTTCAAAATGTGCAAAACGATATGAAACTGCATCAATTTAGTAGCAAATAATGTTTTCTTCATGTCTAAAACGTACTTAATGTATATGTAATAACTTAATCAGTGAACATCGAAAACAAAGAGAAGTGAGGGAATACGCGTTAAGCAGATAAAAGAGAGTAGGATGAAAGACAGCAAGTAACACCTTCTGTCATCGACGGTAGCAAAACAAAACAAACAAACCCAGCTATATACACGTGCACGTGTGCGCGCAGAGAACTGCATAGGTGGATTAGGCTAGGGGAAAGATGGCAGCTCTTTTTGAACCAGACTTGAGTGACTGGTAGCCCTACCACCAACAACCCCGACTGCCAATGGTAGGTACCCAAGAGTCGTCTTTTACGACATGCTAAATTAGCAACTTCACAATTGTAATCTGGTGAAGTGCGGGTGGGCCACCTGTCTGCCACATAAAGGTGGGGCGTCCCGTTAAGTGCCTTGCCCAAAGACACATCAAGCAAGCTTGCCGGCTTGTTCTCCACACTATCCCTTTTTTATGCTGAGCGCCAAGCAGGGAAGCTGTGAATAACATTTTTTAAAGTATTTTGGTATGACTCGACTAAGGGAATGAACCCCAGGTCTACCGGCTGCGATGCAGATGCTCTCACCACTACACCATCGTGCCGGTTACTCAGTTTTCGGCTACGGAGACCTTCAGTGCTTGCAGCACAATAAGAACATACTTTGCCCAATTGATATTTGTCAATTAATTTTTGTAAAAATTTGTGGCCTTGTTTGTGGAAGTTTATCGCCCCCCTCAGCTGAACATTCGCCCGCTGGGGGGCGATATCGCCCCCGGTTGAGAACCACTGGTATAAATCAAAACATTGTCTTAATTAAAGATTTATGCAACAAGATGTTAGAAATACCTAAACATGATAGAACGTAGATACAGTTGCAATAAAACGTGTTAACTAACTTGCATTGCAAAACCAAACAATTAACTACAGAAAGTAGGGTATCTATTTTCTCGAAGCTTTTTGTCTGACACTTTTTAAGAGAATCCGTCAGAAACAGTGAAAAAGATGAAGTGAGTCACTTATACAGAGAGACGCAGTTGACGAAAAAAAAAAGAGAAAAGGCTCCATCGTGATTGGTAAAAAGAGCGATCAATAGAAGGAGTAGAAAAAAATATGACTAACGCTTAGCTTCCCCTCCTTCTATTGGTCGCTCTTTTTACCAAAAACGCCTAGTTTCTGTGTGACTAATGTGATTAACGCTTAGTTTCCGCTCCTTCTATTAGTCGTTCTTTTTACCAATCACGATGGAGCCTTTTTCCTTTTTCGTCAACTGCGTCTCTATATAACTGACTCACTTTATCTTTTTTACTCTGTTTCTGACGGATTCTCTTGAAAAGTGTCAGATGAAAAGCTTTGTGAAAATGAGTAGCCTACTCTACTTTTTGCAGTTTTCAAATTCTGTACCACGAATCAACTCTTCAAATAATTAACTGCACGCTAGAACAACTTCAGCCTTGAAGTCACACCACATGGCAAACTATGAGATTGACGTACATTGACAGAAACTATAATCTTGAGGCAAAACAACATACAATTACATAGTAAGACAGGTGGCATTGCTTGCTAAGCCAAGGTTTGAAAGAGCAAGTCGCCTGCCATGCCTCAACCTTGGTCTTGGCGATGACAGATGAAGCACGTCGGGAAGCAGAGATGTAAGTAGGACAAACTTCATTACTTCTGTGAGCTGCAGCAAAAGCCTTACGTTTTTCACTAACCGCTTCTTCCACTTCAGCGGACCACCAGGCTTAAGGATGGCGTTTGATGCGGCCGAAAGGAATGGAAAATTTGGCTGCCTTCAGTGCCAGGGAAGTAAAGAGAGTAATAGCAGAGGAAAGAGAAAGGGACGGGTATTCCTCTGCAGAAGGACAGTGAGAGTCAAAGTAAAAGGCCAAGTCATGCCAACGAGCTTTCTGAAAATTGAAGGAAGGAGGACGTTCCTTTGGGCGAAAGAGGGACAGTTAATAGAATTGGTAGGAGATCAAAACCCAGGTCCTGAAGTACCTCCTAGGAGCAAGAGAGGAGGGAGCAAAGGAAAGGTCAAAGGAGGAGCGGCTGCCAGGGGAGCAAAGAAGAGTAGATGTATCAAAGTTATTGAGGGAGAAGGGGTAAGGAGAGATAACCCAATCGAGTACTTCCTTTCCACAGGGGTCGGAAGTACCCTTTGAGTCCTAGAGGGAATGGTGGCAATTGAAGTCCCCCAGAATGTAGAGGTTTCTGGAGGAGGAAAGAATAAAGGAAGAAAAGGAGTCGGTTCTGCTATCCTTCGAAGAAGAAAGAATAGGGGAGCATAAACATTGAGGAAAGATAGCGAAGAGGAGTTGTTTAAAGAGATGTTGACTCCTACATAATCATAGTAGGGGTCAAGTGAAAAAAGAAAGGAGATAGAAAGTTCCAAAAAGGATAAGCTCTGCCTGACAAAAATGATAACGCCACGTTAGAATGCGTGGCATCTGAAGAGAGAATGCCAGATCGCGAGTGAGTGCAATCAGATCGCAGAGCAGAGAATCCAGGGATCCGGAAAGAGGAACATGAATTAAGGTTAGATTCCTGGATACAAGTAAGATCAACGGGATGAGAAGAAAAGAAGTGTAGAAGTTCAGGGCTGCTGGCATTGAGACCCCTAGCATTCCATTAAAGAACCCTGAGGGAGTAAGAAAGAAAAGAAAGCAAGAGGTTCTGAGAGATAGCCAGGAGCATGAGACGGTGGCGAGGGTGCAGAGAGAGAAGATACAAAATGGGCGGAAGGGGGATAAGAGGATTGTAGGCGAGGGTGGGGCTGGAGTACTGTATTAGCAGTGGGAGGCCACATTAAATAGTGGAGGTATACAAGCTGGAGGAGTCCAAAGAGGAAATCTCAGTGTTGTATCCAGAAGAAGGAGGGGCGCAGCAGAGTGAGCAGCTCCAGGAGTGAGAGCTGCCAAGAGTTCTGAATTTAGAGAAGGAGAGTAGTGAGCACTTTAGATGGACCCATTTGGAGCAGGTGCAGTATTGCACTGGTCGGTCAGGTCACATTTCCAATGCACACTGAGCAGGGAAAAACAGGGCCGAGGTTAGGATAAACGTTGCCGCTCATCAGAAGGAGAAGAATGAGGAGACGAAGACGGGCAATAGAGAGGCAGGAGAAGAGAAAAGACAAGCAACCAGTTTTAAAGAAGCTGCGTGCTGTTTTTCTTCTTCGGTCGTTTAGGGGGCAGCACGGCGAAAAAATGGAGGAGAGTGCCTGGGATAACCGGGACCTTGGGGAAGGCCAATAGCCATTTCGACCCAACCCTAACGGGGTTTGGGACCGCACCACTAAGTTGAGGCGACTGTTGATTGCTGAAGAATTCACCAAGTCGTGAAATAGGTCTACTACTGAATGCCCGATTTTTCTATTTTTGGAAACAATTGCTGCTTTGCCGCCACTATCGCCCCGCTGTACCCCCGTTGGCTACTGATTAAAAAAAATAGAGACATCGAGATCAAGGAAATAAGAGCTATGCCTATCCTGCACATAGTGGTTTTGACTTAACCACTTTTTGAATTACAGTTTTCTAGGAACGAAAATTGGATGTGTAGAAAAAGCATTAACTTTCTATTGCTGTTTTTACATCTACCCATTGAGTGAAGTTGACGCAGCCGGTCAAACCGATATTCTTAACCCCGACAATACTGGTGAAACTTTGCTATTAGAGATGAAAGACCAGTGCAAGACACTGTTTCGGTAGGTGGTCAATGCGGTGGTATAACCGGAGTCAATCGATAATGGAAATCGATTGTTTAGCTCAGTAGAGCATGGTAATTAAGCAAACCAGCGCTGGGTGAGAAATCTCATTGGGTCCGGAACTCATTTCTGGTTGCATCTGGTCAAAAGTAAACTATCACAAATAAATATCGTTGCAGCTTCTCGGAAAAAGACACTTAGCAATTCCGTAGCAATTGCAACCTAAAAATTTGTGGCACTAGAGAACTAAAAAACAACTACTGCACCCGATTAACGTATACAAAAATTTATTATATCCGAGTTATTTTACGATGGCGTTACTATCGCTAAATACGCAGAAGGTGAAATCTAACCTCGGAGAGCAACTCACAAGTTTAGACTTTTTGTAGAAATATGTGACTAAAGAAATATTGACTACATCCACTGCACATTCGGTGGATTTGGATAATTACTTTTTCGAATGATAGTACTAAAGAGTGCAAAAGTGTTGTCTATAAATTACTACTGGGCGCTTATCAAGGAGTAATGTGGCAAACAAAATGATAAATCGAATTTATGTCATGATTAAAATATTTCCTGGCACTGAAAAACTATTGCTAGTTGGATCCTCGGAAACAAATAAATTTAATCAAAAGCAATTTGGTTGAGATTAGGCCTTTCAGTTGGATAGTCAAAACTTAGTACTGTGTTCTTGGGCAAAGCATCATCGTTATGTGGCAAACAGGTGGTGGGGCCAAGCAGTCTACACATCGTGGTGGCCCAGTCTGACGAAAGACACGCAAACAGAGCATGAGCTGCCCCGCACGGCACATGCTTTCACGTAGTGCGGGTCGTGAGTACACCTAGCAATTGGAAAGTCTTTCTAATGCTCTGTGGAAACCGAATGTGCCCACCCCGAAGGGTATCCACTTATTCCGATGTTCAAGGGCCTGCTAGTCACCAAACGTCCTTTTCAGGACGGGATGATGTGAGTGCGTTGCACATAAACTGCCCTTTTCAGGGCACATCATCAAAAAGTTCCGTGGGCCCTCAATACTACAACTGAACATCGAAGGCCTCACAGCTAGCAAGATGAACGTTCTTCATCACCTTGCTACTCAGCTTGAGGCGTTCGTCATCCTACTACAGGAGACCCACTGCATATCTGCAGAAAAGCTAGTGCTATCAAACTATCAACTAGCTGGGTTTTCCCTAAACAGGAAGCATCGCCTTGCCACGTTTGTCCATGAGCGGCTAAAATGGACCTTATACGATCAATCTCCCACCACATCGGAGACTGAGTGGTTGTGCGTGGATGTTGACGGTTATAAAATCGTTAACATCTACAAACCTCCACCAACGCGGTTGCAAGTTTCCGACCTTCCAGTGTTCACTCACCCTTGTCTGTTTGCAAGTGATTTCAACTGCCCCCATGTCGACTGGGGTTATAACACCAACAGCGCGGATGGAGACTGCCTACTGGCCTGGGCAAGCTCCAATAATCTTGCCCTTCTCCACGATCCCAAGGATGAACCTAGCTTTCATTCTGGGCGCTGGAACACTGGCACTAACCCGGATCTTGCCTTTACCACAGTCGGTCCTGATAGTCGCTTGCCTTATAGACGCGTCTTGGAGAAGTTTCGTAGGTCACAACATCGACCTTCGCTTATAACACCACCAAGGCTTTCCCTCCCAGTACTGGGAAGGCCTGTAAAGCGATGGAACTTCCGCAAGGCCAACTGGAGCCACTATAATTCCTTGACAAACAAGCTTGCAAGGAATTTGCCATCACCTGATTCAACAAATGTGGATCAGGCCTACCAGGACCTTTGCAATACCATCAGCAAAGCAGCCAAGAAAGCTATCCCACGCGGTCGTCGTAACACCTACATACCGTGTTGGGACGCTAAGTGTAAGGCCCTCTACCAAACGTTTCTGAAATCTCCTGCTGGAGACCAGTCAAGCAGGGCTGCTACAGCCCTAATCACTTGGCTTGACAAGAAACGCAGAGACCGATGGTCGGAGGCAGTCCGAAACATCGACTTCTCACACTCAAGCAAAAAGGCATGGAGCACAATTAACAATCTTACTGGCAGGTCGCGACACAGCCCCCGTAACTGTCCCGTTTCAGCTAACGCCATTGCTGCTCAGCTGGTAAGAAACGGGAAATACGAGGGTGTTGATCGTGAGTCGTCTCGACTTATTTCTCAAGAAGTGTCTGACCGTCGGAGGGCTTTGATACCATCTCCAGTGAATCTCTCTGGCGACTTCTCGTCCAGAGAATTCGCTGCTGCTCTCCATCACGTTAAGCCAGGGAAATCTCCGGGCCCTGACTCTATTTGTCCGGAGCTTATAATCCATGCTGGAACTGCTTTGAAGTCCTGGTTACGTGGTTTCCTCTCTTCCTGCTTGCACCAACTCAAAATTCCCAAAGTCTGGAGAAGAGCACTTGTAGTTGCGATCTTAAAGTCAAAGAAACCTGTATAGGACCCAAAGAGCTACCGTCCCATCTCCTTGCTCTGTATCCCCTACAAGATCCTCGAACGACTGATCTACGCTCGTATTGAACCTATTGTCGACCTTCTGCTCCCAGGCGAGCAGGCTTGGTTTCGACGTGGTAAATCGACAGTGGATTAAGTTGTCTTACTAACACAAAACATCGAGGATTTTTTCGAGGCAGAAAAGAAGACCGGTGCTGTGTTTGTAGATCTGACAGCTGCATATGACACTGTCTGGCATCGTGGCCTCACCTGCAAGCTGCTGAGACTTCTACCGGATAAGCACATGGTTCGTATGATCATGGAACTTGTCCGGAATAGAAGTTTCACTCTTACTGCCGGTGACAGCAAGCGAAGCAGGTTGCGACGTCTGAAAAACGGCGTCCCACAGGGATTGGTCTTGGCACCCTTTCTTTTCAATATCTATGTGTACGATCTTCCTTCAACGGTCTCCAGAAGATATGCTTATGCCGATGATCTGGCACTGTTATACTCTTCTGATGACTGGAAGGACCTGGAGGGGGTCTTAAGCCAAGACATGACTACAACCTCAACATATCTCCAGACTTGGAGGCTACAGCTCAGCCACACTAAAACGGTGACGACAGCCTTTCACCTGAACAACAGAGAGGCCAAACGTGAGCTTAATGTCTACAACAATGGCAAACGCCTGCCATTCTGTCCAGTCCCTACCTATCTTGGAGTTAAACTGGACAGATCACTCACGTTTCGTCACCATCTTGAGGCATTGCACAAAAAACTAACAACGCGCGTTGCACTGATGAGACAACTTGGAGGCTCAGGTTGGGGCGCTGGAGCTAAAATACTGCATACAGCCGCCCTATCTCTGGTCTACTCCACTGCCGAGTACTGTGCACCAGTTTGGTGTCGCAGTGCACACACTCGCCTCATCGATAGTGTTCTCAACGACGCATTGCGCATTGTCACTGGATGCCTGCGTCCAACTCCAACAGACTATCTACCCGTTCTCGCAGGTATCCATCCGGCTGAGCTTCGCCGATTAGGAGCAACGCTCTTCCTGGCATATCGTGGCAGCCTGGACCCTGGCCATATTCTCTATAAATTATTGGCTGGGTCCACACACGGCTACAGAGAGAGACTAAAATCTAGACGCCCCTTTGTGCCCACTGCACGGAAGTTACTGCAAGATCTAACTGAATTGGATATTCGTGTAGCTCAATGGACTGACTTTAAATGGAGCACGGAATACTCGGAGTGTTCATCTGATCTCCGTGCTTTCATTCCTAGGACAAGCACTAGGCCAATGGGGATGGGCCTGCCCAGATCATCATGGGTCAGGCTCAACCGCTTGCCGGCTGGTGTTGGGTGTTTTCAGTCGTTCATGCACAAATGGGGCCTTGCTCCTACATCGAATTGCGAGTGTGGCGCTGCAAAACAAACCGCAGAACACATCATTCTGACATGCCCCGTACATCGGGCACCTACAGGAACACGTGGATTGACGGTTTTGAATGTCGACACACGATGCTGGCTGAGTACCATCACTGCCAGCATCTGAAAATGTGGAACCCTTCCAAAAGAAGAAGAAGAAGAAGCATGAGCTCATGCACATAAATAAATGAATTGGTACCGTAAGTTTTTAAATTACCCTTGGTCCAGCAGTCTAAGTAATATCCCAAAAAATTGTTAAGGTTACAAAATTAAATCTGATATATCAATGCGACTGATCTGCAAGCACTATTGACAAAAAATTACTGATTTTATCCATCAATATCTATTCCAACATGTGACAAATGGTACCGAAGTCCGCCCTGTCATTTAGGCTACAATACAATTTAAGTTTACTACTTTTCAGTATGCTTGTGTAACTAAATATACTGTATAAGTTGCATATCACAATTCACTTAAATTCAGCATTCCCAAACACGCTGATTAATCGAATATGAAACCCTCGCAGAAGCTAGTTACAAATAAGCCTGCACGTTTAGCCCATAAAATTAGCCCAACTATTAGCAACAACAAGCAAACCTTAGCACCTCTTACCTACTTTGACTTTAGATTCATTCCTTAATATCAGTAAAACAACATATTTAACCTTCATTTAACAACTGTCCCGTTTATTGATTTGATTTGCAAAAAACGATATCACTCCTATTCAATTCAATACAAAAATACTAAAAGTGGTCAGTCACTTTTTTTGAAAACGCATTTTGACGACATTTGATCACGTGGGTGCAGCCTTCCTATTACGGAAATCATGCCAGATTGTGATGTTGGTTGCTCTCTGGCGTCTTTTAATGGTGACGTTGAACTTGGCAGTCTGGAACAAGATAGCTGCATTTGAAAATGTAGTAAAAACAAGTCTGTTACCAAGTGCACTGAAAAGGCCTGATAGGTCAAAAGAGTGCTACTTGTCTGCAGTTTGCTCAAGGTGCAGTGCTGGCCACTTGTATTACTTTAAAAACAAAACTGCGAGTGATTTACAACACGAAGAAGTTGGAATATTGGTCTTGCTTTAGGTCAAGGGTTTCCTAACGGGGTGCATGAACCCCCAGGGGGTGCGTGAGTCCATCCCAGGGAGTTCGCGAGGCGTTTCCGAAAATCAAAACTAGAAATGTTTAAAATCAGTTTAGGCCAATATAATCTGCATAGAGGATTAAATTCAAACAAAGAGTTGTTTTTATTTAATCATTGACATGATTTACGAGCCGTAATTTATAATATTTATATAATCAATTTATATAATGAGTTTGTATAATTTGTGAACTTTATATAATTCTTAGTTCCCGTAACAATTAAAGTACGCTTTGTCAGTTAGACTTCGTTTTACAACAAACTTAATAAATTTTTGTTTTTACGCTGATTCAGACCGCAATTTATGATGTCAAAGAAACGCGCATACGATGATTCATACATCAAGTGGGGATTCATGAAGTTTGTGGAGAAGAATGGAACTAAACGTCCGCAATGCGTTTTGTCTTATAAAGTGCTGGCGGGGGCGCTGATGAAGCCATCAAAGCTAAAATCTCACCTCACCAGCATTCATCCGTCTCATGAAAACGACTCTGAAGAAATGTTCCGGAGCAAGAAAGCTCGCTTCATGGCAAAGGGTACTTAGACTCAGCACAGATTCCAATCGTCGACGAAGCCTATCACTGAAGCCTCCTACGAAGTAGCGCATCAGAAACTAACAATTTTTACAGTGCCACAGCCTACTGTGAGATAAGGGCACACAATATGCTTAGCTAGCATACTGCTAGACAAAGCTTAAACTTCCTAAAAATATGAGTCTTCACACGCCTATAAACGTTATGCCAGTAAAAAAACATTGAATTTAATCGTAATGCGTTGATATAGAGTTATCTGAAATTTTAAATGCTGGCGCTGGTTAATTGCATTAGGTCTATTGAGAAAAACCCAAGAAGTTTAGTTACAATGGTTGTCGCACTGTTTTTTGCTTAGCACAGGACAGCAATCAATTCACCAATAACAATATTTTCTACATTATTGTCTTTGAATTCACTGACACTTGATCACATAGGGCTACCGGTATCATTTTCTGTTTCATTAATACACATAACTTTGATGCTTGAAAATGCACTTTTTATCTCTCAGTTCTGTAGTAGTAGGACTGTTTATTACAATAAATCTGTCCATTAGACTTTTGCATCATCAATGTTTCTACTTTCTTCCTTTTGCATTCGTTTTGATGCAATACTTTCATCTCTTTATTCAACTGATGCACTTAAACTGTCTGGTATGAGGTAAGGTATACAGCAAATCAAGGACTACTATCTTATTGAACTGATAATTTACAAATGAATCTGAATAAACAAACCTTTTTGATAAATATGATTGTGGTAGACTTTATGCTTGGATGAGTCACCAGACAAATAAACCATTAAAGCCACTGAAATCTTTTATTGTTTTGCTATCATAACCAAAGATAGTGGCAAATGCCAATTATGAATAATGACTTTACTAATTCTCCTTCACAAATTTCTCTAAAATGATAAATATACGAATGTAGCAAATTTGCCTTTGAATCATTGGCTTGATCAGAACACAGCAAGTACAAAGATGCCAAACAACTAACACTTCATGTTTTTAAATCTTGCAAAAACTTTTTGTGCTTGCATATCTCTAATATTATTTTGCACCACAAACGCAACTGACCGATTATTCTTTCAAAGCAAATTTATTTCCGCTTTCTCCAGTATCTCACCAACATCAATAAACTGCTCATGAAAAGATGAATTAATTAATTCACGTTTTGATAGAACTGAAAACTGAACCGACTTCATAAATAAATTATCACAGTTGACAGGCAAAGTCTGGTCTGCTCAAACAGCAAAAATATAAGTTGCTCTGATCACATCAGCAAAATGAGGTTCCAACCTAAAAATTATGTTACACCCACATTGTCGACAACAGTTTCTGTCAAAAGAACTGGAAAGCCTTCAGCTTAAAACAGTAATAGAAAAAATAAATTTTAGTTTTTGGTTTTTATTAAGGCAGTGGCTATTTTTCCGCCAATGACATTTTGCCCTTGCCCTCTATTTTTCGTTGAATGTTTGTGATTGATCAATTGAAGTGACATATTGAAAAGGTGACTTTTGGTGGTTTGTGATTTGTCAATCTCTTCAATGTATTAAAATCAACAAAAAGTGATTTGACAAAAATGGAGCTTTTAGCTTACACTTATATCCACAAACTGCCGTCACCTCCTTAATGTATATTGCCTCTGTTTAAGTACATTGCCTTCAAAAATTCCAATTTCTAACTATTTTATTCGTAATGATCGACAACAAAAGAAATTTTCCAAAACAGCCAGCTGTCCGACAACAGCTGTCAGCTTCCCGCCCACTGAAAAATATTCAGCTGTCACTGTCAGCCGTCATAAGTTATATCAAATCATAATTTTATTCAACTGATTGCAGTTAGCCTATATGCCTTAATATCAATGAATTATAAGTTATATCTTAAACAGGCTAACACCAGCTCCTATAATTCGTATTATAACGTAATAAAGGCACTGGCTTGGCTGGGAATTAAAAGCATATGTCGCATCGAGCTCACTATAGTGAGCGTGCACCATATATAAGCTTAAAATTAACAGCATCAGTTAAAAGGATCGATGGCGGAGTGGCATAAACCGCATAAAGCAATTCATGTGATCGTCGGTTCAATACCTGACGAGTTTTAATAGGAACGAAACCGGTCGTGAAAGTGGTATTTTATTCAACTGATTGCAGTTAGCCTATATGCCTTAATATCAATGGATTAAAAAAGTTATATCTTAAACAGGCTAACACCAGCTCCTATAATTCGTATTTTATTCGTAGTTATCATTACTACCCAGTACTCCAAATCAATACTATGAGCACTGCAGCAAATAAGCCAATTTTGAAGATACACAAACATTGAACGGCAAAATAGATTGCAATGGTAAAATGCAAAGGCAAAATAGCCACTTTTAGTCATCACTTCCACAGTTGTTGAGACCAAGGGCCTATTTCAAATTGCCACAAAATAGCCTAAAACTAGACACGCCATTTTTAAAAGGGAGGCCCCTCGACAACTTCAAAAAGGGGGTGCCCTGAGGTAGCTGCCTCGTTTGCCTCACCCAATATCCACCACTGCGTGCGTATAAATAACTTTAGGTTGAAAAAGGCAAAAATTATTTATGGGATTCCTCAAGGGTCGAACCTAAGCCCGCTATTGTTCTTGATGTATATAAATGACTTACCAAAATCTACTTGCTTTAATACCACTCTTTTTGGGGATGACACATATCTATCATTAAGTAGCAGTTTGTTGATTCGCCTTAAAACTCAAGTCAATAATGAAATAAATAAAGTAGACAAATGGCTTCGATCCAATAAACTATCCCTAAACTACAAAAAGTTTTATTTGGTAATAAACAAATTTCCACAACAGTCCATCGATATTGATCTCGACATATCCATAAACAATATAAAAATTATTTACAGGAAATACGTAAAGTATCTCGGTTTGTGGCTTGATGATGATTTAAAATTCCATATTTAAAATTCAGCACTTGGAAACACACTTGGCAAAATATACTGGAATGTTTTACCGAATAAGAAGTTACCTCAAAATTGATGCAATGATTACTCTTTTTTACTGTTTTACTTACTCTAAATTACAATATGGCATTTTAACTTGGGGTTCAGCTAAAAAAATGAGCTTAGAGCTTTGTCTACTCGCCTCAATAAAATGATTAAAACTATTACTTTCGCAAAAAAAGTCTGTCACTTATCACCCATAATTAAAGCGCTTAATCTTTTGAAAATTGATGATATTTACCAATTGGAATTAGGAAAGTTCATGTACTAGACATTTAATGATAACATCCCAGAAAAAATTGATAAGGATTTTATAAAACTCAGTTCTGTACATAAACATTATACCAGACGTACCATTAATAATTTAATATAGCGGTTTTTTTGGTATCTCCTGGTCTGTAAATACTTTTGTTTTTGTGTGCGCATCTTCATATTTCATTGTTATGTGATATTGCACCTGCGTCTTTACAGACGAACCAAATAATAAACTGAAACTGACCAGCTGCCGAAAGTGGTGTAGAACAGAAAATAAGTTGTGGGCGTGCTATAGCAAAAGTGAGCCACTGGCTAGTTTTATGGTTTGTTGTAAGGCTTCGATAACTGCTAGTATGAAATGAAATAGTAGGTAATATAATTGGCTTAGCCTTTGAGACTATAAACGATGGAGTTTAAGTGGTAGGTTGAATTTAAGTGGTTGGGTTAGAAGTAAGGTTAAGTCTCATGTAGTTTGAGCCCTTATGGATTGTATCAGTTATCACAGGGTTGGTGGTTAGGAAATTGAAAATAGTGCAGATACTGACTAATTCAAACCCAAACCTAACGTTATTGAACGCCAAACCTTAACATCAACTTTAAACTCCAATATTAAGTTTACAAATCCTAGAAGGCTTTAATTGCATGAGACCCAAATGTACTATTTTTTAGTGGTAGAAAAAGTCCCAATTTTAGTTTTGGCCTATATAAAAACTAAAAAATGACTGTCTATATAAAATGATGGTAAGAAAAAAATTCAAAGAATAAAAGTAGTGCAATTAGACATGTTTAAGCGTATGTTTACAACTTCACACAAATGTTCATAATAGCATCAGGAAAAAGATGTTCACATAACCGTATTACCCAATCTGTCTGACTGCAGGGGGAATGTGAACAGGCAGAGTGGTGAATAAAAGTTAATTTACTTAATTTTTTTAAAGAATCTGAGAATGTCAGTTTGAATTTAAGTGGGAATTTGTAGCTTAGCATGAGTGACAAATTTACGTGCATGCTGCATTGCATCTATTGTAATATCATCAGCAAATAGCTTGTGAAGTTAAAAACAACTAGAATTTCAGTTTGCATTTACGCAGGTCCCCAGTTAACCCTAGGTGTAGCAATTTAGGCACTAATGGCAAAGCACTAAATGTAGCCCATTTGGTACCATTTCCCATTGATTTTTATCATTGCTCTTGTGTGTTGTTGGGGCTAGTTTAATCCTCGGTAAGGTAGCCTCAACCTTATTTTACAATGATGAAAATCAGTGAGGTTAGTGTAACCTCAACCCCAATTCTTAATGTTAAAAATCAAATACATCAAAAACAGTGAAACTGACATAACGTATGTTATTGCTTTTACTTGTATTCAACATGGGTTTAACCACGTAAACTAAAAATTTTTAAGTGAGCACAGGGACAGGAATAATACCTGTACTTACTCAGCCAGGTCAACATAAACTGATAAGGCTGCCAGTAAACTAGAAATAGCAATGTCAAACTTAAACCAATTCCATTATTACATAGGTATGGCATGCTGAGCAAATTTGTTAATCAAAGCAAATTTCAAGGTTAGCTTAATGACGTATAAAATAACTTTTGTGATGAGCACTAGCCTACCAGAAACTCCTTTCTAAAACCTCAAAATTATTTGGTCTAATTTTCTCAGCTATTTTAAGGTAAGCAAATATACTTCATCCATTTCCTGATATTTCATTCTGGTCTAGCTTTGAATATCAAAACTAGAAAGTGGATCCTTTTTAATTCTAACTATCATTTCCTCCAATCTGAAACCTAATACTAACTCTAATGCTAACTAACTCAAAATTTGAGTCTATATTTAAGACCGGCAATGTCATGAGAAATGTTGCACTAAGAACAAACATCCACTATTTTATTGTTTGGCACTAAAGACAGTTAAAATTAAGTTTTGTGAGACTATAACTTACAATTAGGGTAGCCTACAGCTAAGCTAGGTGCTAACTGGCATTTTGTTGAATGTACTTTCCATTTTGTAGTTTTATAGTCTAAAGAAAGCTTACTAACTGTAACATGAGTGGTTGCAGTCAAGACTAAATTTATCTTATATTTATTATCAGATATGATTGATATGTTTGCAAATTATAGCAGTTTTTTAGGTATAGTAGAAATTAAGCAATCGAGTTCTTATCTGTTTATCATGTCTATAATTGATTCTGTAAAATATCTTCAAAATGTAAAATTCAATCAATTAACTTTGCAAGAAAAACTAGCTATCAAACAAGGTGGAAGGCCTACACCAAATTTGCAAATTTCACGAAGTGCAAAAAGCCAAGACAAACAATACACTGGACAATTCAATGGAAGTGTCTATCAGCGTTGTGAGTGGATATGTGGTTGTGAACACTCAAATGCACTATTTTGTTTTCCATGTCTTTTGTTTGGATATGACAATGGTGACACTGCATGGGCTAAAACAGGACAAACTGATTTGAAAAAATCACCAAAAAATTTAGAAAACAAGCAGCATCTAAAAAGCATATTACCTGTGCAATTGATCTATCACATATTGGACAAGCCAATATTGCAGTAGCTCTGAACGAAGCACACGGATTATCCATAGCACGTCATAATGAAGCAGTTAGAAAAAACTGTAAAGTTTTATCAAAAATTATTGACAACATTAAATTCTGTGGTGAGTTTGAGCTGCCGCTAAGGGGTGATGATAAACGTGTGAATTCCACTAATCCTGGAGTTTTTCGAGGTTTGCTTGACTTAACATCAAACTTAGACTCAAGCTTTAAATCACATTATTGAGACAGCAACACTTTTTAAAGGTACATCAAAAACAATACAAAATGAAATCTTGGAATCAATTTTGAAAAATTGTAAACAACAAATTAAAGCTGAAATAAGTAAATTTAACTATCTGGCAGTTATGGGTGACGAAACAACTGACGTATTTGACAAAAGTCAAATGGTAATTATATTTAGGTATAAAAAAATGGTGAGCCAGTTGAAAGGTTTTGGGATTTTTTGCTCGGATAGCATTTAAGCGCAGTCTTTGGCTTGCATCTTGCTCAAGGAACTTCAAATTGTGATTGGACATGCTCCGCATAAGCTTATTGCCCAAACCTATAATAGAGCTGCTGCATTGAGTGGAGTGCGAAATGGAGTTCAGTGATTAAAGATGTTTAGCCTAGTGCCTACTCCATTCATTGTTATGCACATCAGTTAAATTTAATTTTACAAAAAGCAACCTCTGTTAGTCTCAAAGTAAGAATATTTTTTCACTGTTTATCTGGTATTCCAGCATTTTTTCCCAACTCTCCGCAAAGAATGGCTGCTTTAGAGCGCACTGCAGGACATCGCATTCCTTCACTATCATCCGCAACATGGAATTTTCAGAGCAGAACTGTTAATGCAGTAGAAGAGATGAAATATGCGATAGTCGAATGTTGCGATAACTACCTAACTTCTCGTTCACGACAAACTGGTTTTGTAGCAGCTGGAATAAAGCATACTTTGCAGAATCCAGATTTTGAATTTTGGTTAAATTTTTTTGCAAAGACAATGCCCCATGTAGATCTGTTGTATGCACAAATGCAATCCCGATTAATGAACTCCGCATCTGCAAATGCTGCGATTAATAATTTCAATACATCAATTAAAAAAATACGAGATGAAATTGGTAGCTCCACTTCTACATTAAACATTAAAGCCGAAGATGATAAACCAAGGTGTAAACGTAGATGCTCAAACTACATTCCAGATGCCAAAGAAGTTTGTGATATCACTGTATCCCAATGCAATGAATGTTTTCAATTTAAAAGTCATCTTTCAGTAAGCCAGCTGCTGCAGAAAGATAAATTTCCTTCATTTAGCAAATGCTTTCCAGATGAAACATTGGACGAGGTTGTGACAGCATATCCAGAGCTTGACAAAAGTAAGCTGAAAACATAACTGTCTGTACTCTATGAAAGAGAAAATATGTAAGCTTTTACAAATGTGGTTGCCTTAAGTAAGACTATCGCACAGGATGATTTAAAGTTTTCTCTAAAACTTTGAAGTTGCTTAAAATTCTGGTTGTTACCCCAATGGCTACAGCTGAGTCAGAACGGTGTTTTTTCACCTCAAAAAGAATTAAAACTTTTTTGAGAAGCACCATGACAAATGAAAGACTGTCGGCTCTGGGCATGCTGTCAATAGAAAAAAATACGATTGCTGAAATCAAAGATTTTAATGAAAAAGTGATGGATCATTTTGCAAGTATCAAGAATCGTCGGATGGAATTTATTTTTAAATAGATTATTGGCTTTGCTTATCTAATTCATATAAGGTGGTGTACTATGCAATACTAGTAATGTTCCTTTTTCCAATTCATTGTTGTTTCTAAGGTTTGTTGACTTCTAAAGACTGCTCTCTAGAAAAATTTTTACATAAACAATAAATTACTATGCCTATTGCAGCACCCCCATTTAAAACAGGCACGAGCCGCTACTGATTGTAATTGTGATTTAGTGATGAAACACAATGAATGTAAATTTAATATTGAGGTTGTGGCTGCTAAATGACAATTTTTAATGTTAGAAGCATCTCACCGATAGCAAAGCTTGTGCAGTTTACCACTAATGGCAAGAAAGCATTCCAAAATAAATGTCTGATTGAAAAATCATGTTTGCTTTCAATGCGGCAACAAACAAGTGCATTGGTGGCATTCTTAGCCTACTTTTGTGAGTTTATATTTCCAACAAGATGTTTAAACTACTGGCTCTTAATAGGCGCAGCCACGTTTAATGCCAGCACATCATCATTTTTAATACTCTTTGGAATATTGACGTATTTCAGAATGCCAATGATTCATCAGCAACAAAAAACATTGACCACGACAAAATTTTGTGAGAATTTGCCAAAAGATTGTCAAATGCAGTCACTTTGATACGCTATAAAAATAAGCTACCAGTCACAGTAATCGTAACCAAATGAAACGCGATCTATCACAGAGTCAAACGTATACCAGTATACAATACACATGCAATATCAACTTTAATAATCACACACCAACAACCTTGCCTACATATACTAAAATTCTTCCCAAACAATTCTTGCTAACAACCTACAGACATTGAAATTCTTGCCAAACAATTTAGTTGCAGAATGAATTTAAGTATGGTTTAACATTTATAAAAAAATTGGTATTGAGCACATGTTTAAAAACGTCACGCGCAATTATTTTTATAGCGTATCAAAGTGACTGCATTTGACAATCTTTTGGCAAATTCTCACAAAATTTTGTCGTGGTCAATGTTTTTTGTTGCTGATGAATCATTGGCATTCTGAAATACGTCAATATTCCAAAGAGTATTAAAAATGATGATGTGCTGGCATTAAACGTGGCTGCGCCTATTAAGAGCCAGTAGTTTAAACATCTTGTTGGAAATATAAACTCACAAAAGTAGGCTAAGAATGCCACCAATGCACTTGTTTGTTGCCGCATTGAAAGCAAACATGATTTTTCAATCAGACATTTATTTTGGAATGCTTTCTTGCCATTAGTGGTAAACTGCACAAGCTTTGCTATCGGTGAGATGCTTCTAACATTAAAAATTGTCATTTAGCAGCCACAACCTCAATATTAAATTTACATTCATTGTGTTTCATCACTAAATCACAATTACAATCAGTAGCGGCTCGTGCCTGTTTTAAATGGGGGTGCTGCAATAGGCATAGTAATTTATTGTTTATGTAAAAATTTTTCTAGAGAGCAGTCTTTAGAAGTCAACAAACCTTAGAAACAACAATGAATTGGAAAAAGGAACATTACTAGTATTGCATAGTACACCACCTTATATGAATTAGATAAGCAAAGCCAATAATCTATTTAAAAATAAATTCCATCCGACGATTCTTGATACTTGCAAAATGATCCATCACTTTTTCATTAAAATCTTTGATTTCAGCAATCGTATTTTTTTCTATTGACAGCATGCCCAGAGCCGACAGTCTTTCATTTGTCATGGTGCTTCTCAAAAAAGTTTTAATTCTTTTTGAGGTGAAAAAACACCGTTCTGACTCAGCTGTAGCCATTGGGGTAACAACCAGAATTTTAAGCAACTTCAAAGTTTTAGAGAAAACTTTAAATCATCCTGTGCGATAGTCTTACTTAAGGCAACCACATTTGTAAAAGCTTACATATTTTCTCTTTCATAGAGTACAGACAGTTATGTTTTCAGCTTACTTTTGTCAAGCTCTGGATATGCTGTCACAACCTCGTCCAATGTTTCATCTGGAAAGCATTTGCTAAATGAAGGAAATTTATCTTTCTGCAGCAGCTGGCTTACTGAAAGATGACTTTTAAATTGAAAACATTCATTGCATTGGGATACAGTGATATCACAAACTTCTTTGGCATCTGGAATGTAGTTTGAGCATCTACGTTTACACCTTGGTTTATCATCTTCGGCTTTAATGTTTAATGTAGAAGTGGAGCTACCAATTTCATCTCGTATTTTTTTAATTGATGTATTGAAATTATTAATCGCAGCATTTGCAGATGCGGAGTTCATTAATCGGGATTGCATTTGTGCATACAACAGATCTACATGGGGCATTGTCTTTGCAAAAAAATTTAACCAAAATTCAAAATCTGGATTCTGCAAAGTATGCTTTATTCCAGCTGCTACAAAACCAGTTTGTCGTGAACGAGAAGTTAGGTAGTTATCGCAACATTCGACTATCGCATATTTCATCTCTTCTACTGCATTAACAGTTCTGCTCTGAAAATTCCATGTTGCGGATGATAGTGAAGGAATGCGATGTCCTGCAGTGCGCTCTAAAGCAGCCATTCTTTGCGGAGAGTTGGGAAAAAATGCTGGAATACCAGATAAACAGTGAAAAAATATTCTTACTTTGAGACTAACAGAGGTTGCTTTTTGTAAAATTAAATTTAACTGATGTGCATAACAATGAATGGAGTAGGCACTAGGCTAAACATCTTTAATCACTGAACTCCATTTCGCACTCCACTCAATGCAGCAGCTCTATTATAGGTTTGGGCAATAAGCTTATGCGGAGCATGTCCAATCACAATTTGAAGTTCCTTGAGCAAGATGCAAGCCAAAGACTGCGCTTAAATGCTATCCGAGCAAAAAATCCCAAAACCTTTCAACTGGCTCACCATTTTTTTATACCTAAATATAATTACCATTTGACTTTTGTCAAATACGTCAGTTGTTTCGTCACCCATAACTGCCAGATAGTTAAATTTACTTATTTCAGCTTTAATTTGTTGTTTACAATTTTTCAAAATTGATTCCAAGATTTCATTTTGTATTGTTTTTGATGTACCTTTAAAAAGTGTTGCTGTCTCAATAATGTGATTTAAAGCTTGAGTCTAAGTTTGATGTTAAGTCAAGCAAACCTCGAAAAACTCCAGGATTAGTGGAATTCACACGTTTATCATCACCCCTTAGCGGCAGCTCAAACTCACCACAGAATTTAATGTTGTCAATAATTTTTGATAAAACTTTACAGTTTTTTCTAACTGCTTCATTATGACGTGCTATGGATAATCCGTGTGCTTCGTTCAGAGCTACTGCAATATTGGCTTGTCCAATATGTGATAGATCAATTGCACAGGTAATATGCTTTTTAGATGCTGCTTGTTTTCTAAATTTTTTGGTGATTTTTTCAAATCAGTTTATCCTGTTTTAGCCCATGCAGTGTCACCATTGTCATATCCAAACAAAAGACATGGAAAACAAAATAGTGCATTTGAGTGTTCACAACCACATATCCACTCACAACGCTGATAGACACTTCCATTGAATTGTCCAGTGTATTGTTTGTCTTGGCTTTTTGCACTTCGTGAAATTTGCAAATTTGGTGTAGGCCTTCCACCTTGTTTGATAGCTAGTTTTTCTTGCAAAGTTAATTGATTGAATTTTACATTTTGAAGATATTTTACAGAATCAATTATAGACATGATAAACAGATAAGAACTCGATTGCTTAATTTCTACTATACCTAAAAAACTGCTATAATTTGCAAACATATCAATCATATCTGATAATAAATATAAGATAAATTTAGTCTTGACTGCAACCACTCATGTTACAGTTAGTAAGCTTTCTTTAGACTATAAAACTACAAAATGGAAAGTACATTCAACAAAATGCCAGTTAGCACCTAGCTTAGCTGTAGGCTACCCTAATTGTAAGTTATAGTCTCACAAAACTTAATTTTAACTGTCTTTAGTGCCAAACAATAAAATAGTGGATGTTTGTTCTTAGTGCAACATTTCTCATGACATTGCCGGTCTTAAATATAGACTCAAATTTTGAGTTAGTTAGCATTAGAGTTAGTATTAGGTTTCAGATTGGAGGAAATGATAGTTAGAATTAAAAAGGATCCACTTTCTAGTTTTGATATTCAAAGCTAGACCAGAATGAAATATCAGGAAATGGATGAAGTATATTTGCTTACCTTAAAATAGCTGAGAAAATTAGACCAAATAATTTTGAGGTTTTAGAAAGGAGTTTCTGGTAGGCTAGTGCTCATCACAAAAGTTATTTTATACGTCATTAAGCTAACCTTGAAATTTGCTTTGATTAACAAATTTGCTCAGCATGCCATACCTATGTAATAATGGAATTGGTTTAAGTTTGACATTGCTATTTCTAGTTTACTGGCAGCCTTATCAGTTTATGTTGACCTGGCTGAGTAAGTACAGGTATTATTCCTGTCCCTGTGCTCACTTAAAAATTTTTAGTTTACGTGGTTAAACCCATGTTGAATACAAGTAAAAGCAATAACATACGTTATGTCAGTTTCACTGTTTTTGATGTATTTGATTTTTAACATTAAGAATTGGGGTTGAGGTTACACTAACCTCACTGATTTTCATCATTGTAAAATAAGGTTGAGGCTACCTTACCGAGGATTAAACTAGCCCCAACAACACACAAGAGCAATGATAAAAATCAATGGGAAATGGTACCAAATGGGCTACATTTAGTGCTTTGCCATTAGTGCCTAATTGCTACACCTAGGGTTAACTGGGACCTGCGTAAATGCAAACTGAAATTCTAGTTGTTTTTAACTTCACAAGCTATTTGCTGATGATATTACAATAGATGCAATGCAGCATGCACGTAAATTTGTCACTCATGCTAAGCTACAAATTCCCACTTAAATTCAAACTGACATTCTCAGATTCTTTAAAAAAATTAAGTAAATTAACTTTTATTCACCACTCTGCCTGTTCACATTCCCCCTGCAGTCAGACAGATTGGGTAATACGGTTATGTGAACATCTTTTTCCTGATGCTATTATGAACATTTGTGTGAAGTTGTAAACATACGCTTAAACATGTCTAATTGCACTACTTTTATTCTTTGAATTTTTTTCTTACCATCATTTTATATAGACAGTCATTTTTTAGTTTTTATATAGGCCAAAACTAAAATTGGGACTTTTTCTACCACTAAAAAATAGTACATTTGGGTCTCATGCAATTAAAGCCTTCTAGGATTTGTAAACTTAATATTGGAGTTTAAAGTTGATGTTAAGGTTTGGCGTTCAATAACGTTAGGTTTGGGTTTGAATTAGTCAGTATCTGCACTATTTTCAATTTCCTAACCACCAACCCTGTGATAACTGATACAATCCATAAGGGCTCAAACTACATGAGACTTAACCTTACTTCTAACCCAACCACTTAAATTCAACCTACCACTTAAACTCCATCGTTTATAGTCTCAAAGGCTAAGCCAATTATATTACCTACTATTTCATTTCATACTAGCAGTTATCGAAGCCTTACAACAAACCATAAAACTAGCCAGTGGCTCACTTTTGCTATAGCACGCCCACAACTTATTTTCTGTTCTACACCACTTTCGGCAGCTGGTCAGTTTCAGTTTATTATTTGGTTCGTCTGTAAAGACGCAGGTGCAATATCACATAACAATGAAATATGAAGATGCGCACACAAAAACAAAAGTATTTACAGACCAGGAGATACCAAAAAAACCGCTATATTAAATTATTAATGGTACGTCTGGTATAATGTTTATGTACAGAACTGAGTTTTATAAAATCCTTATCAATTTTTTCTGGGATGTTATCATTAAATGTCTAGTACATGAACTTTCCTACTTCCAATTGGTAAATATCATCAATTTTCAAAAGATTAAGCGCTTTAATTATGGGTGATAAGTGACAGACTTTTTTTGCGAAAGTAATAGTTTTAATCATTTTATTGAGGCGAGTAGACAAAGCTCTAAGCTCATTTTTTTAGCTGAACCCCAAGTTAAAATGCCATATTGTAATTTAGAGTAAGTAAAACAGTAAAAAAGAGTAATCATTGCATCAATTTTGAGGTAACTTCTTATTCGGTAAAACATTCCAGTATATTTTGCCAAGTGTGTTTCCAAGTGCTGAATTTTAAATATGGAATTTTAAATCATCATCAAGCCACAAACCGA
Organism: Trididemnum clinides; assembly: GCA_963675345.1. Taxonomy (NCBI): domain Eukaryota; kingdom Metazoa; phylum Chordata; class Ascidiacea; order Aplousobranchia; family Didemnidae; genus Trididemnum; species Trididemnum clinides. The sequence goes on along the minus strand of OY776290.1, from coordinate 1,041 downwards.
GATACTTTACGTATTTCCTGTAAATAATTTTTATATTGTTTATGGATATGTCGAGATCAATATCGATGGACTGTTGTGGAAATTTGTTTATTACCAATAAAACTTTTTGTAGTTTAGGATAGTTTATTGGATCGAAGCCATTTGTCTACTTTATTTATTTCATTATTGACTTGAGTTTTAAGGCGAATCACAAACTGCTACTTAATGATAGATATGTGTCATCCCCAAAAAGAGTGGTATTAAAGCAAGTAGATTTTGGTAAGTCATTTATATACATCAAGAACAATAGCGGCTTAGGTTCGACCCTTGAGGAATCCCATAAATAATTTTTGCCTTTTTCAACCTAAAGTTATTTATACGCACGCAGTGGTGGATATTGGGTGAGGCAAACGAGGCAGCTACCTCAGGGCACCCCCTTTTTGAAGTTGTCGAGGGGCCTCCCTTTAAAAATGGCGTGTCTAGTTTTAGGCTATTTTGTGGCAATTTGAAATAGGCCCTTGGTCTCAACAACTGTGGAAGTGATGACTAAAAGTGGCTATTTTGCCTTTGCATTTTACCATTGCAATCTATTTTGCCGTTCAATGTTTGTGTATCTTCAAAATTGGCTTATTTGCTGCAGTGCTCATAGTATTGATTTGGGAGTACTGGGTAGTAATGATAACTACGAATAAAATACGAATTATAGGAGCTGGTGTTAGCCTGTTTAAGATATAACTTTTTTAATCCATTGATATTAAGGCATATAGGCTAACTGCAATCAGTTGAATAAAATACCACTTTCACGACCGGTTTCGTTCCTATTAAAACTCGTCAGGTATTGAACCGACGATCACATGAATTGCTTTATGCGGTTTATGCCACTCCGCCATCGGTCCTTTTAACTGATGCTGTTAATTTTAAGCTTATATATGGTGCACGCTCACTATAGTGAGCTCGATGCGACATATGCTTTTAATTCCCAGCCAAGCCAGTGCCTTTATTACGTTATAATACGAATTATAGGAGCTGGTGTTAGCCTGTTTAAGATATAACTTATAATTC